>CAWUFW010005780.1:0-1271649 GCA_963921515.1 Calotriton arnoldi
TTGTACTTCGTTCAGTTACATGTTAATTCTACGTCCCATGGAGGATTATGGGGGTTTGTCATGGCAAAGTAGCTGTCAAGCGACTCCCAGATGTTGTTATTTTGTGGTTTCCAGGGGGAGTTCTGGAGAGTGATATTATCTGCCCCTCTTAGGTAGCTAATCCTGTTTCAGCAAAGCACGGAAGGAGGTAGCAGCCGTGTTCTTCCAGTTGGCCAATACCGACTTACAAGCCAAAGTTAGTAGTATGTCCACTAGAAGTCTATTGCTCTGCGAATGGATTTGGGGATCTAAAAATCCCTGAATTAGAGATAGGAAGTCCTTTTTAAGTCGGATCCCACAGAGAGTGTGGATACAGTCAAAAAACATATTCCAGTAAGAAGAGACCGCACTGCGTTAGCTGCATTACAGTTCCAACATGTTGGGTCTTCTCTAAGAGCCATTTTATGAAGCCGAGCCAGTGTCCAGAATGTCCTATGTAGGAGCCAGTACTTTGTTTGGGAGAAAGAGGGGAGTTCTTGTGGGATACGACTGATTTCCAGATTAGCTGCCAGTTACTGAGGGGATGGCTCCATGGCTATCCCATTTTCTTATGACTGCCCCTGTGATGGATGTGGATTTTGGTTTTAAAAGGTGGTAAAGCTTGGAGGATTGGTGACCCGACTTGTTGAGGGAAGTATTACCTTAATGATAGACGGATCTTTGTTGGGGTAACTTATCTTGGACAAGCTGACTTTGAGTTTGAGAAAATCAAAAAAGTCTATGTCTAGTAAGTTATATTTTTTGTTGGAGTTCTCTGAAGGAAAGAGGCGCTTCTGGTGTGCCCAGTTGTTTTAAGAAATGGATGCCTATCAACGCCCATGAGCTCCAGAATATTGTTTTTCTGTGGATTTTGATCTTTGGGTTGTCCCAGATCGACATCATATTAAAGTGGGTGAGAGGGGTTTCTAGGAGTTTATTGACTTTTCTTAGGGCACTTTTCATGTTGTTACAGATGTATTTACCAGAAGGTGTGGGAATTATTTTACTTGTTAGTAATGAGATAGGGTGAAGGGTGCCTAACATTTCTTTTTCAATTAACAACCAGGTGGGGGTGTAAACAGGAGACTGGGAGAGTCAAAGGGAACCTTGTCTGGCTAGGAAGGTGGTTTGGTACTTTTTGAAATCAGCCAAGTTAACACCACCCAGGTGAACGGGCAAACATAGTTTTTTAAGAGATATTATAGATTGTTTATTTTGCCAAATGAATTTTGGCAATAACTTGTCCAGTTTGTGATGGAAATCCTCTGATAGTACAAGGGGTAACATACTGATAAGATAGTTAACTATAGGGGAGACCATCATTTTGACAGTCTCAATGTGACCCCACCATGTGAGGAATTTGGAATTCCAACCCTCCAGCAGGGACTCAATTTTTTACAGCATTAGTTTTTCATTATGGTGGAGCGATTCTAATAAGTCTACATTGAATTCTAGGCCAAGGTATTTTATGTAGTGGGGCTTCCAGGCTAAACCTGTGGATTTGAAAAGATCACTTAAGCAGAGGTTGTTCAGACCCATGATGTCTGACTTGTCTTTATTGAGTTTATAGCCAGACACCTGAGCATAGTTTTCTATTCTCTCTAGCAAGGAGGGGATTGAATGAGAAGCGTCTTCTGACATAATCAGTATGTCATCAGCGTATGTGTCCACCTTTACCGTCGCTTGGTTGAAGGAAACACCAGGTTTTTTCAGATTTTGTGAAGTATTGGCTCTAATGTCAAAATGAGGAGGGATGGAGACAAGGGGCAACCCTGTCGGTGCCCCTCTCCAAATTGAAGGCTGAGGATAAGAGTCTGTCAGATCGCACTCTGACAGAAGGGGCACTGTACAAAGACATTATCATTCTAGTAAAGGTTTCACCTTGGTTGTACTTCAATAGGGTCTCTAGGAGAAAGGACCAGGAAAGCCAATTGAATGCTTTTGATGTCGGAATTCGTTAGTTTGGCTTTCTCAATGATGTGGCATAGGAGACGAGTGTTGTTGCTGGACAATCTATTTCTCATGAATCCCACCTGTGAATGATCAATTAAGGGCGGCAACAGTGGTTCTAGTCTTTTACAGAGGATTTTAGCATAGATTTATAAATTATATTTATAAATCTATTAATAAATAAATGTATTAATCTAAGTTAAATAGTGAGATTGGCCTATAATACTTCACAAGCAAAGGGTCCTTACCCTCTTCTGGGATAACCAATATGGTTGGGTGGGTGGGAGGAGGAGGGAGGGGAAGGGGGGTTTTGGGATTGGGTTATTTCTGTTACCATTTGTATTTCTGTGTATTTTTTAGTAGCAATTTTCTTTTGCCTCTTGTGTTCACATCTGGTTCATGTACGGCTTGTCAGACAAACAGCACCTCTGGCTCGTGGATTCCCTGGGGTGACCTGTTGTCCTGTCATGCTAGCACAGAGACATGTGAAGGCCCCATGCTCACATATTCTTCCTGCGGTAATACAGTCATGGATCCCACAGTTGTCCTCCCGGCCTGACCACAGACTCCTTCGACCATTTTCTGAACACACACAAAGCGACCCACTCAAGAAACACAACTACACAGACCGACTCCTACACTATGACTAGTAACCGCATTGACATGAACCTGAGAGTCGTCTCACTAAACGTTAGGGGTCTAAACGTAAAAAGTTATCTCACCTTTAAGAAAAAAAATAAAACAGGCCAGAAATTGACAGCAAAATGAAGATGAGAAATTGGAAGAATAATGTAAGTAGAAGAGATAAAGTGGGGTTGGAGGGGCTGGATGGAAATCGAGGAAAGAAAAAAAGGGGAAGAGGAATGAGAGGGGGTGAAAAAGTAAAGGTAGGAAGGGAAGAAAAAGGAGAAAGCTGGGAAAAGGGTGAGGAGAGATGAGGAGAAAGAGGGAAATTAATAGAGTAGGACAAGTAATGAAATGAGGAAGAAAGGAATAAAGGGAAGATGAGAGAATATGATGGGGTTACAGGAGATGGAGAAGTGAAAAGGAGGAGGCAGGAGGGGATAACAGAATGAAGAGAAAGAAGGATAGTAAGAGAAAGGAAAAGAGACTGAAAGACAGGGAGAAAAAGAGAAGGGAGGGGAGTGAGAGAAAAGACAGGAGAGAAGGCATTACGAAGGTAGAGAAGAATTATGGAGCATGGGATGAACCCTCCCTCCCCTTTTCCCTTCACATAGGCACCGACAGCTGTGGGGTTTGTATTTAATTTGTTTTAATGGCTCCATCTGTTTATTTGTGACAATGTCTATTTTGCAAAATGCCAAACAGCGGTAGAGAGACAGAAACAGAAAGAGACGCGCACATGAAGAGGCATCGATACAGCCACCTGCACACTCAGAGAGAGACAGCCACAAAGAAAACAAGCTGCTGTGGAGGAGTAGACCAGCCTGCCAACTTTCTTCAGACTTAGGGGCCGATTCCGATCTCGGCCGGTAGGGCTCCGAATAGGATTCGGCTTTACCGGATCCGATTCAGAGCCCTTTTCCCGACCGAATCGTACGCGGGTCCGGCCGAGCGGAGTACGATGCGGGTCGCCGACCGACTCGTCCGGGGCGACCCGACCGCTCCGACCGACTCATACCCGGATCGTGACCGCTCCGACCCGACTTGCTCGGACCCGGTTCGCACCGCGCAATGGAGACGTTTTCCGGCCGGGTAAGTACGATGCGCACCTCGACCGCTCCGACCGACTCGCGCCGTCCGACTCGAACTCGCTGTCGGAGCCGTACTTTGGGGTCCGTGTCGGACCCCCTGTCTGCGCGTACCCGTGCGAGCGCACACAGGGGGACCCAATGGTTCCCCTACCTGTGCGTGTCACGCCGCGAGGCGCTGCGCAGCGTACTGCGCTGTAGGAGCGCCCTTGTCCGCCTCGCACCCATTGAGGCAATGGGAGCCCGCGTACGCGTTGTACGACCGGCTCCCATTGAGTTCAATGGGAGTCCGACCGACTCGTGTCCGGTGGCATACGAATGCATCGGACTAGTTCGGTCGGACTGCACGGGTCCGAGTCGGTCGGAAATCTCTCCGGGTCCGGCTCGGTCGGAGAGATTTCCGGCCCGAATCGGAATCGACCCCTTAGTTGGCAGGCACCATTGTGGGTCTTCAAGTGCTTTAGCAATTATATTTTTTTATTAAAACCGAATGACACTTGGTGGCCAGCACATGTAGTGAGCAAGAGTGAGCAAAAGACACACATTTGATGGACGAAATGCAGAACAAATCAAAACATTCACCCCCAGTCAAGAGATCTGGGTTAAATCCATCATTCTTTGGCTCACCATGCCACCCCAGTTTAGACCTGGCCATATGCAAATCAGTCTTGACCCTGTGCCTCATGGGAACAGTCCAGCCCGAACTGCCAAGCCAGGTCCTCCCTGGACCGGAAACAAGCATCCTAGGACCGGTTTCGGGGTTTCACCCCTCTTCAGCCAGGATAGCTTGATTCCAGTGGCACAGTGAGCCCGGGACCCACGTCTGGGCATACCCAGCGCACTTAGGGCGAGAAAGCAAAAGACACACATTTGATGGACGGAATGCAGAACAAATCAAAACATTCACCCCAGTCAAGAGATCTGGGTTAAATCCATCATTCTTTTGCTCACCATGCCACCCCAGTTTAGACCTGGCCATATGCAAATCAGTCTTGACCCTGTGCCTCATGGGAACAGTCCAGCCCGAACTGCCAAGCCAGGTCCTCCCTGGACCGGAAACAAGCATCCTAGGACCGGTTTCGGGTTTCACCCCTCTTCAGCCAGGATAGCTTGATTCCAGTGGCACAGTGAGCCCGGGACCCACGTCTGGGCATACCCGGCGCACTTAGGGCGAGAAAGCAAAAGACACACATTTGATGGACGGAATGCAGAACAAATCAAAACATTCACCCCCAGTCAAGGGATCTGGGTTAAATCCATCAGTCTTTTGCTCACCATGCCACCCCAGTTTAGACCTGGCCATATGCATGATGATGGATTAAACCCAGATCAGTTGACTGGGGTTGAGTGCTTGCAATGTTCAACACTCCGTCCATCATCCCCTTTGGTTTTGCTATGTTCGCCCTAAGTTGGCAGGGTATGCCCAGACGTGGGTCCCTTGCTCACTTTGCCACTGGATTCAAGATAGCCTGGCTGATGACGGCTGTAAGCCAGAAACCGGTCCCAGGATGCTTGTTTCCGGTCCAGGGAAGACATGGCTTGGCAGTTCGGGCTGGACTGTTCCCGTGAGGCACAGGGTCAGACTGATTTGCATATGGCCATGTCTGAACTGGGAGTGGCGGAGTGAGCTAAAGAATGATGATGGATTAAACCCAGATCAGTTGACTGGGGGTGAGTGCTTGCAATGTTCAACACTCTGTCCATCATCCCCTTTGGTTTTGCTGTGAGCAAGAGTGAGGCTCAGAAGATATAGGAATAATGACTACACCTTTTACCCTCGAGCATGCTAGTTATGTAGGCAAGTGCATCAGCGCCCTGATGAATGCTGTAATACAAGAGCCACAACTGATGCGAGGAAGTGTACTCCAATTTTTACAGAGCACTACAAAGCAAGAGTGCTGTAACTACCAACGGTTGCATAAAAACTAAGAAATTGTTATAGTACAAAATCAAACAGTTATACCGTACAATACATGAGGTTAACATCCCCTTAAAAATCATCAGTACTTAAAACACGAGAAAATATAAAACGCTCCTTTCACTGGACAGCTCTCTAGAAAGAATTTCCAGACTCCTCTAGCCCTTGCTGCCAGTAGCCCCAGTAACACATAAACAAGCGCCCTGCACAAAACATTGCTATTTAACAACACCAATTGCTTTCTCCATTTTAGGCAGGTGTGGCCTGCCTTGAACTGATGATGCAACCGTTGGCCTGAAGGCGGCAGGACTTGTGGCGGAGAAGTCACGCTCCACCTTTCATCCCGTACACCTCAAACACATTAGCTAACAACCGTTTCCATGGTGTACATTTTTTATGAACATGTTAAATAAAGGCCTGATCATGCAGAATTTGTTCCGTCACTCAGCAGAGATCAATACTGACCGGCTAAATTTATGTCATTTAAAGGGAGAGCAGGATATCAGCTGGATATCAGCTGGGGAGGAGGCCTTGGTTGAGGTAAAAATATATCAGCCATGTGTCTTTCTATTATCAACACTTCATGAAACATAAAGCGCCCATGTCGTCGTTTTCCTTGTGCCGCCCGGCCAAGGCCTTCTCTGCAGTTACCTGGGGTGAGGCACTGCTCCCCTATGAAAGGCAGAGGCGGTGGTATTCCCTGAGGCTGCTCCTCGCAGTAGCAAGAAGGAATGTACACTAAGCAGCCATGCCCCTCCACCCCCCCAGCGCCGGTGAGGAAAGAAGATGTCCTTTAGTGCAGCGTCCCTGAAGCGGGTGCCCTGCATATTAAATAAAAGCAGCGCGACATCCGCAATCATATAAATAAACAAAGTTTGTGCAATTCAAACATGCTACACACACTTCTTTCTTATTAAAAAAAAGTAATTTTAAAAAGGGCTCACAAACACACGCTCACATTAGAACTATGCCTTTAGGCTGCCACAAGCACAAAACTAATACAATTAAACATGAAAGCAGCGCCGTGACAAGATTTACAGGCCTGTTTTTAGCAGCAGTGGCTCCTCCGCTATGGCAGAGGAGCGCCCCCCCTTTCAGCAGCTAAAGAAAATAAAAATAAAACGATAATAAACTGTGGTTTATTATCTTTTTACTTTGTGTCCCAGAGTCTTGGGGGCAGGGCCAGGGGAATAACAGGCACCCACAGGGAATGGTTTGCACTGTTATCAGTGCCCATGACAGTTTGGCCGGCCGTCTCAGGCCAGCCAAACCGTCATGCGCACATTGCATGTTCTCCACACAGGCTGCATTACAGCCTGGGTATAAAACATGCCCAGGCTCATAGTCCCTGGCTGAGTGCTGCACCCACAGCGCTCAGACCAATCACAACGCTGCACTGCAGCGTTGTGATTGGCTCAGGGGAGCCTGGGTGCTTCGTGCTTCCGGGCGTAGCAGAGCGACAGCGAGAGAGACAAGGCAGCGGCGGTAAGGAGGTAAAAAAATGTTGTTGTTTTTTTACTATCTGCCTATTGTTTCCGCCCCCCTCCCCAACCGCGATCCGTGCCAGCCGCCACTGGTTTTCAGTCACGCAGGAAATCATAAGGCATGGGGAGCAGCTGTGCAACCGCAGGCCAACAAATAAAAGAGTGCTCTCAAAGTATCCTAAATAACCTGATGAGTAAAAGCACATGTAACAGAGGCAGTCCTCATGGGAGGATACAAAAGTCCAAAAGGAGGGACTACTAAATGTATTCACCAAACAAAAACTAGCATTTACAAAGGACAGTAAGAGGAACCAATGAAAAAGATGGGCGGTGCTTGAAGCCCATACTGTAGATACAGCAGGTCTCGAAGAGACAGCGCGTCTGCGCTGCCTATGCGAGAATAAAAAGGTATGGTCACATTACTGATTCACAATAATTCTGTACTCTACCACCATCGCTTTATGTGAATTACCCAGGTCATGGACATTAATCCTATGCCTGCGTGAGGGCATGCTTTGCGCGCTTCTCCAGGTCACAGAATAGGTTTTGGACCTTGCATTACCAGGGACAAGACTAGATCTCTGTGCACACACTAGATTAGCAATATGCCAGGGCCAATTAAAAAGTCAGGCTGTCAGTTTCACAAGCTGGTGGGGACTCAGGGCAGGGGTACAGACCCTTTCACCATACAGGGAAAATTGCTATCCTAAAAGGCATCATCAAGTCAAAAATGGTCACAATATATCAAGAATACCAGGACAAGTATAATTCCAAGTATAGACTCTATGATGTCAATTATGTTTACAATATGCCAAGAATAGACACCTTCATACCATTATACCACTCATGCAAAGATGGCCCTTTATCCAGTGAGGGGGGGCTGCATATCAGTTTGCCTCCAAGGAAGGTCACTGTCAGGGACACCACACCAGACATTAAAAATTCAAACTCACTAGCACAAACACACAAATACAAGCACACATAGCCAAACATGAACCAGACCCCAATTTGCCTAAACCATTGTGACCTTTTTATTTTTATTTATCCATCTCCTCTGCTCCACAGTGGCTCACCTATTTGTGCTCGAGTCTCTCTTCAGAGACTCCTGTAACCAGACCCATGACTCCTTTGCACATTGATCCTCCTGAAAATGAGGGCCTCCTTGATCCCAAACCTTATAGAACCCCAAGCCTTCATTGACCCCCATCCTCCAGTTTCCCCAAGCCTCCTTTTAGTGGCTGACTCTCTTGTGAGGAAACGCTTCCTGTGATCCCAAGCTTCCTGTGACCTTATAGTCCCTGTAAACCCAAGCATCCTTTCAGCCATTAAATCCCCAGGCCACAGACCTATCTGACATTAAGGATACTGTAACCTGATAGCTTTTTTCAGCCGTTGGACTTACTGTGATACTGATCATTATTTGGTTCCAGTCCTTCTGTGGCCATAGGCTTCCTAAGGCACCTTTCAGCCTCTGAGTGCTGTGCAGCACCAAGCATCTTGAAAAGGTCGCTTGAGACTTGGTCTCCATTGATTCTCAAGGTTCCCTTGAACTTTTGACTTTTTGTTTTGTATGCCTCTAATAAATGTATGGTTTCCTCATACTTCATGGAAAACTCTTTGCCATTAATGACACTGTGTCCACTTGAACTGGTCTCTTACTTTTGGAAGAGGGTTGGACTAAACCAATGAATTAGCAAAACTGGAAGAAAATCGTATTACTAACTGCATGCTTGAAGCCCTCGTGCCTCATTTTGTCCTCCCTTCATGCATGAACATAGCCTCTAATGGAGTAATTGAAACAAACTATAATCAGAACCAAATATTACTTTAATATACAAATAAAAAGAAAAATGCAAAAAGCAAGAAATGTTATAAACGATGAAGTGGGTGCTAGTGACAAGCATGTTCTTTGAAGTGTGATACACATATGTGATCAATATACTCAAAATGATTATCAAAGCAGTAAAGAGAAGCACAGGCCATGAATTATAATATTTAATAAAATGGGCCTTCGTCATTTGTTTATTACATTTTTTGTTTTTGCTTTTTTGCATTTTATTTATATATTAAATTACCATTTGCTTTGATTATAGTTTGTTTGAATTACTCCATTAGGGACCATTCATGAAATAATCCCTAGTGAGACTAGGGATTCTCCTGTATGCTCGTAACTACTCATTTCGTCTCATTTAAACTGCTGGCATTCTGCCCAGGGCTGCATTGTTTTCAGTATATGCTTCCATATTTAAGGTGTGCTCTTGTGCGACTTTTCACATTTTATATGTGACACTTTGACTGGCACTTAATTGCTCCCAGTAATCTTCCTAAAGTTTCTTGCATACATCCCATAAGCATCTCGATTCCAGTTCATCTCGGTCCATGACAGTAATTCCCAATACTCACTTCAAAAGTCTTGAGCAATCAAGATTCAAGCACTTCAATGAGAAGCTTGAGTGCGGAGACCTGCAACTCCCAAATAATCAGAAAAACAGAGGCTTAACTGTAACCCAATTTATAGCCTCTGGTTTAATAAATTCAACAGAGGCAGGCTTTTCACCCTCTGCAAAGCTTGTGTAAGCACATATACACTGAACTCTTTATCAGCAGACTGCCTTCTCGTCCTCAAAATACTACCAGTGACAACACTACTGCGGTTCTTCAAACAGTGCAAGGCAGGGTTGTCATCCCCAAACAAGCCTGTCACTTTTCACCCCAGCTCCTTAAACATAGTATAAGCAGACTTTCAATTCCTATCTTTAATCTATGATTTATGACACTTTCAACGAGCCTTAGCTTTTTAGTTAAACATACTTTATATTCCACACCGTGTAGACCTATACCTGTAATGAGAAAACCTATATTTCACATGCTAGAATATAACGTTTTGTTGTCTTAACAGTTACACCAGACGGCATGTTTCACAGATTACAGATTCATTAATCAATTAAATCAGGAGATCAGTGACAAACTCCTCCAAAAACGTTAATTCTTCATACATAGGGGCCGATTACGATCTTTCCTGGAAAGCATTCCGACCAAATCGGTTCCGGAATGCTTTCTGGACGACTCGGATTGGGGGAGTCCGACCGAGCGATTTGGATGCATCCGGTTCGGTCGGACTCCCATTGACTTCAATGGGAGCCTGTGTTTTCAACGAGAACACAGGCTCCCTTTGAGGAAAGGGGTGGCTGGGGAAAATCGTGCACCCTGTGGCAGGCACCACATATTGCCTGCCACACTGTGCATGGTCTGAAAGGGGGGACCCATGGGTACCCCCGCAGGCCCCATTCGGAAGGCCCCGGGTGAAGGGGGGCCTTTTACGGGCCCCCAAAGACAGCTTCCGACAGCCATTTTGTTCCAGGCAAACCGAATCGGAACAACTGTCCGGATCTGTCATTGTAATCGCTCGCTTGGAAACCGTGTCCATAGAGCTGTAAGAATCCCTTTCGGAACCGATTTGGTCAGCCCTAACGGTTTCCGGGCATCATAATCGGTCGTTCGGAACTGGGTACGATTTGGTCGGAAACAAGGGCTCTGTGTCGGACTGGGCAAACCCGAATCCGATTCGGAGCCCTTCCGAATGGGATCGTAATCAACCCCTCAGCATGTACCAGTTTGTCGCTAATCAGCATGAGTACACATCGGTAAACAGTGCCTGAGATGAATAGTGAAAGACAAAGAGTAAGCAAATACCCCTTTGAAAGGAAGACTGCAACACAAATATCTATTTTGATATCTCTTTTTCTTCCTCTGTCTAGTCCCAATTTTTTTTTTTCACAACAAATTTTATTGTTGACAGGCAATATGAGCCCAGGAGGGGCCAGGGCAACACATCATATACATGGGATAACGTTGATAAAGATGTCAACATTTTACAATAAGTTCGGTGAGGAATAAAAGATATATATGACTGAGTCAAACAAAAAGAAACATCGTAAACCAAGAACAACAGTGTCACAGCATACATACATGTAATATGTAGTAGAGCGGAGAGGTGTGGTGCAGCGGCCAGGGCAGCTGACTTCGGAGCACAGGGTTCACGGTTCGATCCCCGGCGGCAGCTCAGCTCAGCACCATGTGACTCTGGGCAATAGCTCACTTAATTTCCACTACGGCCCCCAGCGCCTTGAGACCCATAAGGGTGAGTAGCTGCGCTATATAAAAACGGACTTACATTTTTTAATGACTCCGATCGCGACATATCAGTATATGAGCAATGAATCAGGGTGTGCGTACCCAGCTGCTGATTGTCAAGGCAGATCATCAGCACAGGAGGCTGGGGGGAGAGGTTCAAGATATATACCCCGATAATCGGCCCATCGCTTCCATATTTTGGGTTGTTTCTGGGGGCATCCCCGCGCTTTAAAAATCGGAAGTTCCAGCCCCATGGAGAAATCAAGGCCTCTCTTCCATGCCCCAACACAGGGCGGGAGGGTCGCCTTCCAAGCCATAGCAATATTGCGTTTAGCTAAGGTACGCCCCAGAAACAGCAGGTGCCTTTTGTACCTATTACCTCCGATCCCATCGGTAATATGGAGCAAGGTTAGGTGCGGACACCGTGGAACATCCCACCCCAAAACCTCCAAGAGACAGGTCAGTACCCTGCGCCAAAACCGCGATAGGGTGGTGCAGTCCCATATTGTGTGGAGGAAGGTACCCTCCGCCAGTCCCCAGCGCAGGCACAGGGGCGATTCAATCATACCAGCACGCCAAAGCCTGTAGCGAGTAAAGTAAACCCTGTGGAGGTATTTGAATTGTATAAAGCGTAGGCGCGCCGCGATGGCCACACCCCACGGGGATTCGAGAGCCTCCACCCAGTCATCCTCATCGAGCGGACCCCGGTCTTCCTGCCAAGCCTCCCTGGTCTTGTGTAGTGTATTGTAGCTATTAATGACCAGGGTGTGGTATAGCGCTGTGATTTTGTGTGTACCCATCGCACCCATAAACACTTTGGCTTCAATGGGGTTGAAATCGGGGATGGTGTCTTGTAGCGCAAGATAAGGAGATAGTGCATGGCGAAATTGAAGATGTTTGTAAAATTGGGATCGAGGCATTTGGAAGTCGGATTGTAGTTGTTGGAAGGATTTGAGGGTCTGACCTTGGAGAATATCTCCAACCGTTGAGATGCCAATAGCGTCCCAGCCCGCAAACCCGGAAAGTTCAAGTAGTTGCGGTAGGAGGTCATTACGCCAAAGTGGGGTCTCCTTAGTAACCTGCCCCACCACCCGATCCTGCGCAAAGCCTGCCGCCAGATTACAAAGATGGTCCGGGTTGCAGGCGGCAGTGACTTGAGTGTCGTGTTAGCGTGCAGAATCATGTGTAGCGATTTAGAGCCCATCAGCCAATGCTCAAGCGCATAGGCAGGATCGCCTCGATCACCATACTACCAATCGTTAAGAATAAGGAGATGTGACGCTGCATGATACGACTGAATATCTGGGGTCACGAGGCCCCCACAGTATATGGACTGAAAGCACGTTCGTAGGGTGACCCACACAGAGCTCCCCCCCCCTGAGAAAATGGCAGAGAACCGAATTCAATTGCCGAAACCAGGCATGTAGTATTGGGTAGGGATGGTCTAGTCCCAATTTTTAATCTTGTCAAAAGGAGGAATGAAAGATGTGCCAGATTGTAATGAAATCTGTAATTGATCGTGAGCTCTGATGGACAGGCCAAGTATGTACTTCTGGAGGATTAGCACAGATGGACGTATGACAATGCACTAAAACCAGTCCTCTCTACCCATATCCTGTTATTTGCCACTCACTTTACTATTTGTGTGTTTTAGTTCTATTCACTTTTGATAAAGTGTCCAGGGTCAATGGCTGAAATTTAATCATAAGGGTATAGGACAAGAATGATCATGAACAAAATGTTGTCCTACAAAATACTGGGCCAGGTGTGCAAAGCTTTTTTGCGGTCGCAAATGGCCCGATTCACAGATTCGGGCCATTTGCGACCACAATAAAGCTTTTCACAATGGATAAAAGACAAATTGTGATTCCGTAACTTGTGACCGAATTGCACTTTGCGTTTGCTACCCAATACTGATTTGATATTTGGAAGGGGCGTCCCTTCCACATACCAAATCAGACTGGCATGTATTAATGTTTTGCGATCAAATTCCGGTTGCAAATCAGTAATACTACACCCAGTTTAAAGCTAGTGGTAACACATTCGCAATGGGGAAGGGATCCCTTGAGGACTCCAGCACCGCTGAGAATGTTAAAAAAAATATTTTTTAAGAGCAGGCTGTGGTCTCATGGACCACGTCCTACTCTTAAAAAATTAAACTGCAAAGTTTCTATTTTTCTTTTGAAACGAATTCCATTTTCCTTTAGGAAAACTGGCTGCATTTAAAAAAAATTGCTTTATTTAAAAAGCAATCACAGACATGGTGGTCTGCTGACCTCAGCAGGCCACCATCCCTGTAATGGCTGCGATTCCTAATGGGTCACAAATTGCGACCCACCTCTCTAATATTCATGAGGTCGGTCTATTTGTGACCCACTAGGATTTGTTAATGAAACTCAAAAGGGTTTCATACATTAGGAATACCGATTTCCTAATTGTGATTCGGAGAGAATTGCAATTAGAAAATCAGTATTCCTAATGTTTGTACATCTGCCCATTGTGTCCTATACATCGACTACCAAGGGATTATACAGCTAAGTATGGATAAGTGCGCACAGATTTACTCTGCTGAAATCAACTTGATTGTACCTTAGAGATTTACATCGTTGAGTCACACAGATGTTAAGAACAGTACATCTATACTAAGTTATATATATTTTTCACGATAGTCTCATTGTAAATATTTAGGCAGCAATATTTTGTAGGACGATTTTTCTCTCCTAAATATTCTGACCACCAACCAATGGTAGGACCAAATATTAGACATTCAATGTCATATATATCTTTTGCTAAATTTATTGTCAATTTTATAAATATTCAAACGTGTTAATATCTTTGTTCATTTACCCCTAATTGTAATATTCTGTCCAAAAAGAATTATGATGGACCGAAAGGTGAACTAAATTGTTAAAAACTGCAATATATTCTTAGTTTCCATAAACGTATAACGCCTCATTTTGAATTTACAAATCTTTGATTTGCTCTTTGCTAGCTCAGTGCATTATCACTGCAACAACTTCTTAGGATTTGATCAAAATGTCTTTCATGATTAAAATCTTTGTAAAGTGCAAGAGCTAGGTTTCCTTTGAGTACAATGCCCAGGAAACATATCGTGTACCTCTGCACTTTTTACACTGGCTTCCAGTATCTCGCTATATATTATTCATCGCAGTATGTTCTGTGCATCCAAATTTAACAATTTAGATCCCACACATATATGAGAAAACATTTCCATTTATTTCACAATTTTGAATCTGCAAATTTAAATTTGGTGATATTGTTAATCAGTGGTGCCAGAAAATGTTTCAGGGGGTGGGGGCTGGCATCCATGTTACATCAATGAAGTCATAGGGAGTGTGAAAAATCCAAGAGTCACACAACGAACAAGTATAGCAAATGAACTACAACCATCCAGCAGGAGAGTGGAATGGGTGTGGTTTGCAACCAGGAGGTGGTTTGGTAGCACACTGTAATTTACAACCAGCAAATATTCAATTGAAATGCCCACAAAATTTGCACTGACATGCAGTCTTACTTATAAAACTATATAGGGTACAAACAATAATGTGTTGAAATCCGCTTTCCACCAATATTTACTATTTGCACATCAATAAGTAAATTGTCTGGTCCTATTAAAATCTTTCCATCACACTTCAGGAATACAAAAAAAATGTGATTTGTTTGTGCTTTCCTAACTACTGGTATATTTTGAAATATTTGTTGTTATTTTACAGGTATTTAAATGTTGTTTGTTAAAAAAAAACTGCCATCCTACAGTCTTTCCCAGCATTTCCTTTCACACTCCATGTACCCCAGCAATATTGTCAGTTCGTTCACCTTAAAAATCCTCTAACTTTGTGGTCAAAGAATGCTCTCTATTTAGGAGCACCACATGAAACCATTACCAAACGACAGATTGTACAAAACTGTGCAGCACGTATGCTCCTGCGGATTCCCAATCGCCAATCTGCGAAGCCAGCTCTTGCCACTCTCCACTGGCTTCCCATACAGGAGAGAATCAAGTTTAAGGCTCTCTGTATTGTACACAAGACATTGGCAGGGAAGGGACCGCCTATTATTCGGTCCATCATTATGCCTTATTCTTCAAACAGGGGACTGTATTCGGACAATCGTCGTCTTGTCGTAGTTCCTAAAATAAGAAAGGCAAGAAGTGGAGGCCGTCGATTTTCCTATAATGCCGCCAGGTTATGGAACACCCTTCCCCTCCATATCCGTCTTCAAACTAACCATCTGTGGCACCCCTCATGAGCAAGATATTGTCCCCAAAAAGTTTTTCCACTATAGATCTGCCGATCCTCCCTGGATCCTCCCGAATTCAGGTGGATCCATGGATACAGACCCCAATTTAAAAAAAACATACACTCGCTCACAGATCCACTCACACACTCATACCCTCACATACACTTACACATCCACACAACCACTCACACACCTTCACAGACCCTCAAAACGACTCACACACCCACACAGCTTTTACACACCCACTCATACACCCACATAACCACTCACACAAACACTCACAAACACTCACACACCCATACAGCCACTCACACACCCACTCACAGACCCTCAAAACGACTCACACACCCACACAGCTTTCACACACCCACTCATACACCCACATAACCACTCACACAAACACACACACCCATACAGCCACTCACACACCCACTCAGACCCTCAAAACCCCTCACACACCCACACACCCAGGTTGCAGGAACGTTATAGTTAGGAAATAGCTTTGACAAACCATAGAAAGTCACTTTTTACTCAAGTGACTATAACTTGTGAACCTACGGTAACTATTACGCACACCCTTGCCTTGCACTGCTAATTACCCCACATATTACATCACTCATAACATCTTCTATGACATCATTGATAATATCACTGCAACATTTGCATTATAATTATTGATGAGAAAACTGTGCATGGTAGGGGCGCGAGTTATAGTGGCCTTAGGGCACGAGGTATAGTTACTTGAAATAACTATAACTGCTGAATTTCTGTGGTTTTGTGTGTGTAAAAATCTGAACCTAACTATAACGTCCCTGTAACCTTTGGTTTTTTTCAGTGAATTTCTAAGTTTACATTTTTTTTATTTCCTAACTATAACGTCCCTGTAGCTTTTGGTTTTTTCAGTGACCATGTTTCCATAGAAAAAGCATTTTTTGACTTGCCTATGTCTTTGGTGCCTTTTGACAATCTTCACAAAAGTGTCCCAAAAAAGTGCCCCACTGATTCTAGTTGTGCTTGAAATGTTTTGGGGTGATCTGTCAATCAGGGGCCGAGAAAAAGGGGAGGGGGTAAAAAAAAGTGTGTTTCCCATGTTAATTTCCATAGATTTTAGCCATGAAAGATGGGTCGCTGCCTGCCCAGCCATGTCAGCTTCACATAGGATCGGTCCTCGGCTCCGCTTTAGGCTCGGACACAGATGTGCTGGTTACTGTCTGTAGTCACCAGGCGCTGGCCCAGGTCTCCACTCGGGGCACGGAACCGTCCCTATGCTGGATTTTATGTGCCCCTTCCTAGGGCACTACAAACTGTTAAGAACAACACTGTGCATACCCGGCCAGAGCTAGCAGTACTCGGGTTCATGTTTGGGATGTACACGCGGTGCCCCGCTGACCTTTTGGCTAAGACGCCCCTGGTGTCCCTCCCTATATAGAAAACCTGACATCCCTTTCTATATAGGCGCCCACTGGCATCCCTTTCTATATATACACCCCTGACATCCCTCCCTATATAGAAGCCCCTGGCATCCCGCTCTATATTGACTCCCCTGGCATCCCTCCCTATGTAGTCTGCCATGGCATCCCTCCCTATATAGACACCCCTGTAACCCATCCCATAGGTGCCAGTGTCTGGCCTCCTTCCCACAGACCAGGATGTGGAGCAGGGCTTGAAAGGCAGTGGGCACAGGACATCTGCTCATCCATGGTATGCACTCTGCAAATGTGACTAGGGGCCTGGCGTCATTTGTGTTTTTCAGGCTTGTACCTCATGTACCCTCATGAAGCGCATGTGAAACAGGGTTGACTGGTATACATCACTACTCTATCTGCCCCTCTTTCAAACTTTCAGCAGCAGGTGCATTGCCCTTTGGAGCTTTCGCACTGAAACGATGGGAGTATTCACCTCTGTGAAAGGGTACTCTCATCCCTGAGGGGACTGGAGTTGTTTAGTGCACACTCACCTCCAGGAGTCGCAGTAGTCGGGCCCCCCACCACGGACGGGAAACACACGATCTCAGTCGAGACCCAGTGTGCAGGAGCAAACAAAAGAGGGAGAATTTGCATGCCCCTGGGACCTGGCCCACCCGGGGGCTTTTCTTAAAACAAGCATGGGAGGCCGCACTTGTTTTAAAACATTTTTTAGAGTTTCTGTGTGTGTATGTGCAGGCCATCTGTGTGCCCTGGATATACAACTTTTCGACGACAAGTACATTTTGTCATGTGCTAGAAAGTCAGGAGTGCTGTTTATATCTTTTATAACAGCTGCATGACAAGCAGCTTACTATTATCAGACAGTAGTGGGGAACCCAGATACAGAGATGCCAAGTGGGTATTGCACCTGAGGGTGCAGTATTTTCCTGAACAACGTGTGATGAAGAACGTGGACAGTCCTTGGCCCCGGTAATCTGCATAGCTGCCAAGGTTTCAGATTGCTATGTGCGACATTTGCATAATTTCAGTGTAAATATGAGTGACATTTCAGGGACTATTAGTGACACTTTCTCGCAAGCAACATAAAGATGAGGAAAGCACATAAACATCAGAAAATACACTAATTTCAGCAACGAGAAACTCTAAGAAGATCTTAAGCGTACTGCAGGGGACCAGAAATTGAAGGGCACTGATCTAGTACTCTGACAGACAGTCGGGTGGGGGTGGCAAGTGGTAACTACTTTAATTACTTAACTCTGTTCTTGGTGATCCGATCTTCATCCAGGCAGTCGCAGCGCTGTGTGCCTGGCCTCGGCGATTGACTCTGGAGCAGGCTATGGGCTGCCTCGTGACATCCACCCCGGCAATCATTTTTGGTTTGCCGCCAGTGCCCGGTGAATTCAGGCAGCCTGTCCGAGTCCTCTCCTGACAGCTGCAACCGAACCAGACGTGCGACGGTCGGTCATAGGTCATCACTCCGACCACGCTCTACAATGCACTCTCCCGATCGGCCTCAGCAATACTGAACTATCTGCGGGCGGTCCGGCCTGTGCTAGCACTACACTCAGCACTGCTGGAAACAGCACACGACCGATGTGAGCAGAGCCGGGAGCGCCATAATGGTTGCGGCTGGTAGAGTCACCCGCAAACCACTAAGCCGCTGGCCTTCATACTCCTGGACCCCACGGCGCACTGTCTAGCAGGAGACAGGACATGAGGTCGCCTCGCACCGCCACGTGATGTCAGTCTGTCTCGGAGCTGCGTCAAGTGACTCAGAGGTGGCACCGGGGAAATCAAATTGATAAGTATAATACATTGTAGCACTTACAGCGCTGCCTTATCTCTCAGCTGGCAGTCCTGCCAAGTACCACAGAGGTCCAAAGCCTGCGGGAGCAGCGCGCACAGCATCAGGCGGAGCGCTGCCAGCTGCTACATACAGGTTTGCAGACTTCAGTGACAGCAATCATATCATGCAAATATGCGTGACAATGCATTTCAGTGCGGTGATGCGGAGCACCACACTGAAATGCGTTAGTCTAATGCATGATGCATACTTGGCAGGACTGAATCTGTGTGATCTGGGACTTACCTGTTTCACCCCAGTGACCTTGAAGGGGGGAGGGCATATGGGAGGGTAATGGGCGCAAGGCTTGTAACCTCTGTCGCATACTGTTATGGTGGACACTGCCCGGGGGGAAACACTGCAGCTGCTTTTGTTACAGGGGGCCGATATTGCAGCCATGCTGCAAAACTGGCCCCCCAGGGGTCCAAAACCGGCCCCCACCCTGGTGGCCCACCGAGGAAACGCCTGGTGCCCGCTACGGCCAGTCCGGCCCTGATCCTGACTACCCAGGCCTGGCTGGGCACCTCTCTGGGAAACTTTTCTCAGCTCTTTGACACTTTTTCTTGAGCGTTTCCCTTCTTTTGCTTAACATTGGCCTTCAAAATGAAAGCCAAATATGTATGCATTCAATCTGCCCTCTGGGGCTCTTTGTTATAATTACGAATCATTAATTCCAATCCTATTCCCCAAATTGTTTAGTTTTAATTGTCTGAAAATTGCATTGTGTGCTCTTGGTATGCAGTTAGGTGGCATGGTGGGGAGACAGTCGTTTTAATGTATTAATAATATATTCTGATTGTAGCGCTCCTTTTGCTTCAAGATGGGTAATTGAAAAGTTCATTTTTTCTGTTTTAACATCTTCTGAAACCCAATTTCATGTGCATACGGTCAGTTACATTCTGGTGTGTTTTATATCCTCTTTGTATTTTATGTAATATTTTGGCTTTCAAGGTGTGTTTAGAATGTCTAAAGACACAGGTCTGCAGAGTGTGGTCCTCCTGTGTGGTGCTCACAGCCCAAAGCAATCTTCTTTCTTTTGCAGTCACATGGCAGACTCTCACTGAGAAAGTTGGTGTTTTATAAGGGTACGACCTGCAGAACAGGGCTGTCTCTTCATGTACAGGAATGTCGTGTACTCACGAGGACTCTGGCATTCCTTCGGCCCTAGCTCTAATCTCTGCCTTGGGAGGTCTGAATTTTGTTTGTTAAAGTCAAGGTCTCAGGTTGCAGGAGTATTTGTAAATTGCTGCAAGACAACTGGAAGGAATCTAGCGCTGTATCGGAATTGCTGGCCGCAATAATGCAACAACGTTACAGTGGCTAAACCGTGTGTTCAGGCATTCCTGCAGATTTCCAGCCCGTAGAAGGATTGTTTTACACCCCAGATAGAGTGGGTAGTGCAGCCGGCAGAGTGAGCTATGCGGGGATGCTGGCTCACATTCGAGCACTGCCCAGTGTTTACCACTGCCAAGTGCTCATGACTTTCCATCAGTGTGAGCGGTGCAGGGACTCTGTCTCATATTCCAGCACTGCCCGCTTCTCTCCCTTCCCTTCACAGTGGTGCGAGCTCACTGTCCCACATCCCAGAACTGCCCGGTCCTCGGCACTGCCCAGAGCTCACACCTTCCCTTCAGAGTGAGCGGTGCGGGGACCCTGTCTCACATTCCAAAACTGCTTTAGCAGGGCGCTAAACTCCTCCAGCAGGGATAAAGGTGTGGGATCCCTGGCTGATTGTACAACGCTGAAGTCCCCTCCTTCAGAGAGAGGGGTGTCTGGTCCACACAAAAAGTTCTGCCCATGGACAGTGCGTCTCCGGCATCCCTCGCACCTCTTGCTCTAGGCTCCGTTCAGATTGCTGATAGGGAAAAAGACACTTGGCACCACCTAAGCACGGCCTGGTGCCAGGCACTCCCTGAAAACACCGGCTTGTGCAGATGGGGCTGTTTGTGAACCTGTACACCCGTCGTGCATGCAAAACACTACCGACCGCACAGCCTGGATATAGTGTCTTGCTACACTATGCCACCCTCACCTTTTAGATGCTGAGCCAGCATATGTGCCCCTGCTTGTGTATGGAGGGTACCCACAGGCACACCGAATTCATGGGCACCATATAGACATCACATAGATGAGGGGCACTTCTAGGCGCACCAGAGCATCCCAAGCACAAGAGGGGTTGCAGAATCACACAGATATACATAAATTCGCACATGCACCAGGACATGGGGCAAGCCCACACACGTAAATAGGTGGAGTGCATTCACAGCTCAGGAGGGCATGGAGAGTCACAGACAAACACCTAAATGGGTGCCACAGATAGCCACATAGGGGCAACCTCTGGCACGATGGTGGTACGGACAGAAACGCAGACAAGCACATAGATGGAAGCCATTCATAGACAGACGTGAGCACTCTCAAGCACATTGATAACATGGACAGACACATGGACAAGTGCACAGGTGGGTGCTACAAGCGGGTGCACGATGGCCCAAAACATGCATGTAGATATGGTATTACAGGTTCACGAGGGTACTGTCAGGCGCACAGATAGCCTAATAAAGTAGTACTCAGGCATGAAGGGATCCAGAGATGTCACAGAGGTCACATAGACGTAGGGCACCAAAAGAAACACACATGATGGGCACAGATAAGCACACAGAGGACACACACCGACACACCAAATACGTCTACATATTGAGGCACCGACTTGGCAACTGCATGGGCCGACATACAGGAGGAAGACAACAGCAGCGTAGATACAGGGTCATCAGCACACAGAGGGTATAGAAAGGCAGGTGATTCCTGTGACCCAATATAGGTCTGCAAGTGACGAGCCCCTTTTCATGGTGGGCAGCCTTTAATAAATGTAATGTTGCTCCCAGATTGGCAGCTCTCCTAATGCTGGGTGAGTTACCTTTTACCTCTTGAATATTCCTGTGTGGTGTGTGCGTGTGCCCAACACTGCACTGCGAGTGACTGACTTTGTCACGTGTTTCAGCGTGGAAAAGACTGCGTGTGGGAAGTGAGACCCCATCCGCACTCACCGCCACCCTATATCATCACTGCCATAGTTCACTTTTTGCCAAAATGGAAATAGAATTTTAAAAAAGCCTTAGAAATTCACTGAAAAAAACAAAGGTTACAGGGACGTTATAGTTAGGAAATAAAAACCTAGAAATTCAAAGACTCAGATTTCACATGCACAAAACCATAGAAATTCAGCAGTTATACTTACCTAAACTAAATATAAATTATGCCCCCGCAATGCACTGCTTATGACATCACATATTACATCACTCATGACATGGTCAGTGAAATCACTGGTGACATCTCAAATCACATCACTGACAACATCACTGATGACATCATCCACAGAACCACTCACACACCCATTCACACTCCTATACAACAGCTCACACACCCACTCACACAACCACTCACAGACCCATACAAGTACTCACACAACCACTCACTCAACTATAGAACTACTCACTTACCTATACAGGCACACACACTCACTCACAACCACTCACTCACCCATACAGCCACTCATATAACCAGTCACTCACCTATACAGCCACACACTCACCTATACAGCTACTCACACACCACTTATTCACCTATACAGCCACTCACACACCCACTCACTCATATAGCCTCTCAACACAGCCACTCACTCACCTATACAAGCACCTAGAGACACTCACTCACTGACCCACACAACCACTTACATACCCATTCACACACCCATACAAGCACTCCCACATCCACTCACTCACCCATACAGCCACTTACACACCCAGTCAGTCACTCATACAGTCATTCAGTCACCCACTCACTCCCCTATACTGTCAATCACACACAGACTCACCTACCCATACAGCCATATACAGTTACTCACTCACCCACACAGCCACTGACATTCACTCACTCACCAATACATCTACTCACACAGCCATTCATTCACCCACACAGCTACTTACACACCCACTTATACACACATACAGCCACTCACATACCTATACAGCCACTCAGATGCCCACTCACACACAGATACACATAGTCCCACAGCCACTCACATAATATATGTTAGAAATACTATCATTCATTAGTTGTACACCTAGTATATCAATTTCACTTTTGTAGTAGCTTATTATACATGGTTTTTTTTGGGGATGGATATATGTTTAACAAACAAACTCTTGGAAAAAAACTTACACTCACTGGATGATGTCATCAGTGATGCCATTTGAGATGTCATCAGTGATGTCACAGACCATCTCATGAGTGTTGTAATATTTGAGGTCATAAGCAGTGCATTGCGGGGTCATAAGTTATAGTTAGCACAGGTAACTATAACTGTTGAATTTCTCTGGTTTTGTACAAGTGAAATGGGAGCCTAACTATAAGGTCCCTGTAACCTTTGTTTTTTTCCCATGAATTTTATGATTACATATATATATATATATATATATATATATATATATATATATATATATATATATATAATATATATATATATATATATATATATATATTTATTACCAACTGGCGGTTGCCAGTAGGTAGTTATAGTTAGGACCTGATTTCTATTAAAAAGTTTTTGATTTGCCAATAACTTTTGTGCTGTTTGATGAATCTTCACAAAATTTTAAAAACTAATTTGACGCTCACTTCAGCTCCTGTCTTGAAAATTTTGGGGTGATCCGTCAAGCGGAGGCTAGGAAAAAGGGGGGGGTGTCCCAAAACACTTTTTCTCCATGTTAATTTCCATAGGAAACCTTAGACACAGCTACAGCTCGATCTGCTGAACGGAATTACATCAAATTTGGCAAAACGGTAGCTCTTGGTCCAGAAAGCACTCTTTTTGTTAAATGGTGTAAATCTGTTCAGTGGTTCCTGAGAAATTTAAAGATTTCTCAGATATACAACTGTGGCCGCGGTGGATTCGCGACCCCTGCCGATCTCGTGCCTGAGATCTGATTGGCTGCCAACACTTCAAGCCAGGAAGTGTTAGCAGCCATCTTGTGACTCGGTTGAACCAAGTCACAAGCAAAAATGTAAAGAAAAGGGGGCAGGGTAGAAACACCCTGACCCTCTAGCCTGTTCAGGGAGTCCCACAGGGACCCCCAGGGCCAAAAAAAGCATTTTCTTAAAATAAAATTCAGCTGGAGTCGCGTTGGATCCGCAAATACAAATAAATAAAAAGAAAATGAAGCGCAGGTTGCCGCGCTTCGTTTAATTTAATCAATCAGGGGTTTAAAAAGCGCGCTACTCACCCATTGGGGTCTCAAGGCGCTTAATTAAGCACCTGGGTGGGCCAGGTCCCGGGGGCAATAAATAATGATGGGGGGCCCCTGTGCGGGCCACCCGCACCCCCGGGGACCACCACCTCCCTGGGGCTGAATCACTGAAATGCGGGGGGCCAGGCGGCCCCCCTGCAGCCTCAGGGTCTGCCACCTCCCCAGGGCTATATGTAATTTAGAATGCATGAGGGCTCTACCCCCCCACGCAGCCCCAGGGATCGCCACCTCCCCGGGGCTACTATACTTAAATGCGAGGGCCACGTGTCCCCCTGCTACCCCAGTGACCACCACCTCCCCAGGGCTCTGCAGAAGCTGGAGGGGGGCCGCACACAGGAGCCCTGCATGGCCCTGGAGACCGCCAACCCCCAGGGCCGGCTCCACCAATTTCCCGGGGTGCACACCCCCGGGACATTGCAGTTTGCTATGGGATGGTGGGAACAGTGCTCCCGCTATCCCATAGCAAGCAAGTGTGCACACTTTGCTTTTTACACCCAGGGAGCTGCATGTCAGCAGCTCCCTGGGTGTAAAAAGCAATGCCAGATATATATATATATATATATATATATATATATATATATATATATATATATATATTCTTCTTTCTCGGGTCATGTTCATGTCATTCCTCCATGTGCATACCTACACTTTACAGTTCAGGAGCAGGATGTCAGGTCCTTTTACTCACTGCTGATCTGCGTGCGCCGGTAGGATCTGTGCAGCAGGGACAGACTGGCCAGTAACAATGCTTTAAATGGCTTTGGGGCCTCAATACATTCAGTGTCATGTATGGTGGAGACTACAAGAGGCACAGGGGACATGCAGATGTCCATAGTATACGCCACAGGCCTTTCCTATGGTACATAAAAAATAACCTGCAAGTCACAGTAAAAGTCCAAATGATAACTGTTGGACCATGCCCTTTCTGCCAGGTCACCCCAGATTTTTGGCTTTCTCTGCCTTCCTTTTCAGAACTTGTTTATGTTGGCTTTTAGTACTCTGTGCACTTTTTCCGTGCTAAACAGTGGTGAAGTGTGCATGCTCTACATTGAAAATATGGTAAAATTGGCCTACACATGATTGGTACATTTAATTTACTTCTAATTTAATTTACTTGCAAGTCCTTAGTAAATGGGCCTGTAAATTAAATGCTACTATTGGGCTACAACACTCATTATGCCACCACTAAAGGCCTGCCACTGCAGCCTGTAGTGCAGCTTTAAACTGCCATTTCAACCAGGCAAAATAAACCTTTTATCAGGACTAAACCTACCTTTTTAATACTTATAAGTCACCCCTAAGGAAGGCCCAAAAGGTTCATAGGGCAGGGCGCATGATATTTAAAAAGTAGGACATGTGTGTTAAAGCTTCTAAAGTCGTTTTTCACTATTGTAAGGCTATCTGTTCCATAGACCAGCACTGGGTTACTTTATTACAATTAATAAATCCTAACCTCAGATTAGGAACAGATAGAGAAATGTTGTTTACACTCAAGTGAATTGTAATTCAAACTCCTTTTGATGGTAAAGTTGGATTTTAAGTTACAATTTTTGAGATGCTACTTTTAGAAAGTTGGTATTTTTCACCTAAACCAACTGTGCCTGTCTGTCAATGACCTGGGTCACATGACTGTGAATGACTCTGCTGTTGTGGATTGGGCTTCCACACTATAAGACAAAGGAAACCTATGTGGAGGTAAGAGGGGTTTGACAGGATGGCTGGGGAGAAGCTGTACCTGCCCTAATTACGTGTCACAGGGTCCAGCCTGCAGCACACACAAAGGAACCTGACACCAGGCCTGCCCTTGTCTTTGTGACCCTAGAGAGTTTACAGCCAAGACCAGAAGAACAGGAAGAACAGACCAGAACCAGTGTTGGGTGTAGGTCAATGGGTGGCACCACTTATAAAAGTGGTACCTTCAGTACCTCTCATCAGAACACTCCTGGACCTGTGGAAGATTCAGAAAAAGGACTGCCCTGATGTCTGAGGAAGAGGCACTGCCCTGCTGACTGAGGAAGGACTGGACTTGCTTGCCTTGACCCAGGCTACCCAGGGTGACTCCGAGGGGTCAGTTGGCTGACCTTCCAGAGGCCTCCCTGCAACTACCCAGCTGACCATCACCAACTGGACCTACCTGGATCTTCCTGAGCCCTGCTGCTGGCCTTAGCTGGAGTGATTCCTGATCCCCTAAACATGCCCCCCAAGTTCTTTCCCCTTGGTTGGCATCAGTGAGAACTCCTCCTGAAGAAAAGGTGAAGCTACAGACATTTTGGCTCCTCATGACCACGAAGTGACCTCTTCTCACTGAGAATTGATGGCCTTTGACGACCGCCAACATGAAGCTCCAGCGGGAACTGCTCTTCGTGCCGACAGCAACCATCCACGATGAGCGGCAACATGACACCTGCAGTTTATGCTGAGAGTAACTGTCTGCGACTATCAACCAATGCAAAGCTTCATCGATGACCAGCTCTTCGTGATACAGCAACGATCTGCTCCTCGCACCAAGAGCCTCTTCCTCGCAGCCCCCGCCAATGTGAACGGAACTCTTTGCGCCGTATTGGAGAAGGTACCTCTTCAGCTGGACTAACCTGGTTCCTGTATTTAATTCGAACTCCAATCTCAGTTAGCCTGAACTTGTGACTTCCCCTGGTGCAGCGCGACTAGATAACTCTGAGTGATGCTTTGTGCTTCTCTGCACCATTTTTACCTATGCCCTTAAAATCCTGTATCTTATGTTCTACTGATTGGATTTTTGTCAT
Organism: Calotriton arnoldi; assembly: GCA_963921515.1. Taxonomy (NCBI): domain Eukaryota; kingdom Metazoa; phylum Chordata; class Amphibia; order Caudata; family Salamandridae; genus Calotriton; species Calotriton arnoldi. Next base: position 26,812 of record CAWUFW010005780.1, read on the forward strand.
TTATGTGTCATTTTATTAATTTGAAATATATTCTTCTTTACTAAATTGGTTTGGAATTTTCTTTCTGTTGTGTTTTCACCTTATTAGTGTTTGAGTGCAGCATAAATACTTTGCACATTGCCTCTAAGTTAAGCCTGACTGCTTTGTGCCAACCTAACAAAGGATAAGCACAGGGTTATTTAGTGACTTTTTGTGGTTCACCTTGACGAGGATTCTGTCCATTATTTCAGTAGGGACTCCATTCCTCTCAACTAATAACCACATTTCCTACAATAGTATATCAGGCCACCCCTCTGCAAAGCAGAGAATATCTGTTTGTAGGTGCTCATTACTGGCATTACTCCTCTCATCCCATCTTCCAGTCTACATACTGCCAATTTTGGAAAATAGAACATCTCAGCAGTGCCTCCACTGTGCAGCCCAGGTTTCGCATCTCTCTGACCTCCATCACCGCAGGATTTCCAGGATTGGTACTACAGGATGTGTGGTAGCTTTAATTGTCCATGACAGTTTTCAACTTTCTACTGTCATCTTTCTTCCTGCTCCCCTCTTGACATTCTAGCTGGCAACAACAGGTGTTTGCTATTAATCGTTTCTGTGGATAGTAGTTTTTGTTCCTGCTCTGTCTTTCATTGCTACCTTCTATGAAGCCATTCCATGTTATTCTTCTGACAGTGTAAGTAGTCATGCTTCCCAAAGCACGCAAAACAGTAACCACCTTCCTCTATGTCAAAATGGAAACTGTTTCAAATTCCGGACTTACATGAGACAAAAATGCATTCTGGGCGGTGTAATCTTGTTTTGCTTCCACTGAATTAATTCAACAAAATACTACGATTGATAGGTTTAAAGTCACAAGACTGGGTACAGCTTCCGTATTGACCAGGAGGAATGTGGGCCCCCTAGTGCACGATTGGTGATAACAGCATGGAAGGAACTGGCACAAATGCAGTACATGGAGACATTACAACACCCATGAAATTGGACTTATCTTATTGGTCAGTGGCCCAGCAGGAGATAAATATAGGCTTTCGAGCGGTAAGGAATGATCTAGAGTGAAGGGGGATTTGGGGGGCAGCCGACCACAGGGAGACCTGCATCCAGGGTATTTTGGGGAAGTGGAGTAGTCAGGCTTGGGGTTTGGGCAACTTTTGGGCTACATAGGTAGCCCAGGGGTTTATATACAGACATTTTGTGGTACGAGCCTCCATTTTGTCTTGGTGACATGGTGGCTGGTACCTAGTAGTAGTGTTTTTGTCAGTGGCTGGTACCTAGTAGTACCGTTTTTGCTGTAGATTCAATTTGCGGGCTCAGTTATCAAGTAGTGCTAGTTGTGAGGCCCTTACTTGGTGTTGATGCCTGCCCAAATGTCCAGTGACAAGGTAGCCCAGGTGATGTGTCTCCTGGAAGAGGCAGGGCGCCTCGTTTTGCTGTCAGAGGGGGCGCCGCGGTGTAGCGGTCGCCCGGTCAGGAAGGCGGAGGGGGGGGGGTCATGGCCACAGTGTTTACGTGTTCACCGCCACACTAGACCGCAGCATAGAGAGTGATCAGGTGAGCAAAAGGGGCCGCTCCCGTACGAGGAAAGCAGCCCCCAGGAGAGGTGTGGTATGCCGTGGTGCCCAGGGTGGTCCCGTGCGGTCATCGGGCCCCGAATTAATGAGGACAGGGCACTCGGGGTGCGGGAGGGCATGGCACCAAGGTGTGGCCTACGCAAGGCCTCTCTGGCATCCGGAGAGGCCTCGCTGATGATTTCTGCAGGCAGGGCAGCCACGGACGCATACACAGCCTCTAGAAAAGGGAGAGGAAAAAAGGATGCAATATGGAGAGGGAGCACAGGCCAACCATACACGAGGGACTGGGGAAGAGGGCGAGAAAGGGGGGGTGGATGGGAGTTTACAGATAAGTATGCAGGGCGAATTGGAGAAGGCAGTTCATGAGCCTCTAGATTTTCAGAACGTATATATACAGCAGCTGGAGGAGAGGGCTGCTGCCAGTGTAGGGGGGCTGCCTGGAGAGCAAGGGGCAGGATCCATTGGAATCCAGGAGGGGGTTGAAACTATATTGACTGGGGCAGTAATACATTACTGAAGAGGGTACCACCAGGGGTCGAAGCAAGGTGGTCAGGTCCGGAGGGGGAGGGACAGGTTTCCCTGGCAGGAATTGCTAATCTCGGGGGTGCACAATTAGGGTACAAGAAGAGGCCACATGAGGCCTTGGTCCCCATTCAGGGAGGTGGCCTATACACAGCAGTGTCCGTGGCCATGTTAAAGTGGAGCAAGGATGATGAGGATGAGCATGCAGAGGGGTGGGGGTCCCTGGTAGGCGGATAGGTCCCCAGGCAGACAGCTCTGAGGTGAGGTCTCTTCTGTGGGTTTATGGCAAGTTGGGTCAAGCAGGGGCTAGGCTGATGACAGTGGTGGTCGATGAAGGGGGTGTTTCTTCGCATGCTCAACCAGGTGGGATTTAGCCAGACAGTTAAGCTTAGGGTGGTTTCAGCGGAGGCGCGCTTGGTTCCTGGGACCTTGTGCAGGTTGGAGAACACAGAGGCATATCAGTTTAGGGGTTTTACCAGCACACCGGCTCAGCCCCATGCGGTTAGCTGGACAGCAGCATTGAATGACGAGATCACCGCCCCAAGAAGGTCCGGTGTGGCCTCGGCAGTGCACCAAACAGAAGGTTTTAGAGCGTCCTCTAGCAAGACAATGCACTTGACGGTGCGTCCTGCATCGGTGGAGAGGTAGGGAGGCCAAGGTACAGCCCTCCACTAAAAGTGGTATATAAAACAATGGTACAAGCAGATGGGCATAGACATGAGTGGGCTAATGAAGAGGCCCGGTGGGTAGTTGGGGGTGCAGGCAGGGGAACTTTCCATCCTTTACTATGAGGAGGAGAGCTTGGAAGAAAGGGAGTTGCGATAAGGTGCAGGCCAAAGAAATGAATTGGTGGCAGGATTGCACGGGGGTTCATCTAACCGATCGGCACCTAGTGTTTTTCAGGATATAGAGGCACAACAGCTACAAGGAGGATGAGGCGGGACCTGACATCAAAGAAAGACGGATCGGTACGCTTCAGAACGTGCACCAACCTTAGTGGCAGGTATGGTACTGCTGTGCGGGACGCAGGCTGCATGCATGGTATCCGTGGGAGTGGAGGCGGAGGAGCCTCAGGAGAGGAGATGCCCGCTTAAGGAAAGGTCTCTATGTAGGAGACAATGGTGTTGGCACAATAGACCGCATTTTGCGCACAGATACATCCCCCTTGAGGTAGGCGGGCAATAAGCAGGAGGTCACTGGTAAGGGAAATTGGTCTCTGGCACAGCGGGGTCCTCCAGCAAGGTCGCAGAGAAGGGCACAGCTTTAGGGTCTGGGGGGAGGTTAAAGGAGATACAGCTACTAGGTCGGGGGTCGGGGAAATCAGTTAAGCTGGAGAGTAAGGAGGTGAAATTCAAAAAGCTGCCTTACATGGGGACATAGAAACTTTTAGGGGTGCACCTTATTCTGGCTACTAAAGAAAGAATCTGGAAGGGGGAGTACGTTGAAATAATGAAACTACTACAAAGGGAGCTTAGGTCTTAAGAGGCATCAATGGAGGAGGAACTTGACCTGTCCAAGTGGCTGAGGGTGCCGTGACTATTGAGAATTGGACGGCGGACTTTCTTATATATGCGAGTGTGTACTGTGAAAAGTACCCAGAGCGATTGGTCGCACTCTTTAAGTATATGGACGTCATCAGAAAAGCCCAGCTAAATTATGGGGTCTATGCCTGGGCTCAGTATGATGAGGAATTCCGGGCACATATGGCAGTAGACCCAGAAGCGCAATGGGGAGAGCTGGAGACTGACTTGTGGCAGCACACTATGGGCCCAGCTAAGTTTGGCAAAATGATTTTCACCGCTAGCAGTCGGCTGATCAGATACCAGCCCTTTCAGGGACACCCCAACCGGGGAGGGGTAGGAGTTTAAAGCAAAGGACAGAGTAGTCAGCTCGGTGCATGCTGGGACTATAATAAAGGACTCTGCATAAGGGAATTTAGTAAGTTTTGGCTCAAATGTTCAAAATCTACAGGCAGACACCCAATGGACAATTGCGTCAGGGTGGGCGGGACAGGCAGTCGCGCAGTGGGACAGGGGCCACAAGAGGGCAGCAACACAGGGCCCCAGGGGGGCAGCAGCACAGCCAGGCAGCTGGCTACACGGCAGGTAGAGGTAACAGGGACCTGGGGGGAAAGGCTTGTATGCCTATTAAGTTGGATAGACTGGAATATTGGCTTTCCCATTACAACAGTCACAACAACGCCAAGCTACATTGCAAGGTTTTACATTTGGTTTCTGCTGGGTTATGAGGCCCTGAGAATGCGCCGCTGGGTGGCCAAACTGAAATCAGCCAATGAACACAGACAAGTAGTGAGAGGTAAATTGTGCAAGGAGATTCAAGAAGGCAGGATGGTGGGCCCCTTTGAGGGCTGCCCTATGGAACACCTGATAGTGTCTCCGATTGGGGTAGAGCCCAAAAAAGAACAGGGACAGTTTAGGTTGCTTCAGCACCTCTCAAGGCCAGAAGGTCACTCCATCAATGATTTCATACCTGCAGAACAAGTCTCAGTCACATACTTGTCAGTGGATGTGGCATTGGTTGAAAGAGTGGGACATGGGGCACATATGGCCAAGAGCGACATTAAGTCTCCCTTCCATTTGTTCCCGGTACACACTGCCGACTTTCCTCTGCTGGGCATTCAATTTGAGGGCAAATGGTATGTAGACAAACCACTGCCAATGGGTTGCTCTATATTCTGTGCCCTTTTTGAGCGCTTCAGCATGTTTTTACAAAGACTTTTCACATGAGCACATAACACATTACCTAAACGACTTCTTTCTGATGGGGAAACCCGGTTCTGCGTACTGCCAGTGCCTACTGGTAAGTTTCCAGGAGCTCATGGGTGGCCTAGGCATGCCACTGGCACCTGAAAAGATAGTGGGACCCAGTCTTCTCTTTGCTGGGCATCGAGACTGATTCTTGGGCTATGGAGAAGCCAGGTTGCCGGAAGAGAAAAAAACTTACCATGCAGAAGCTCCTGGGTTCAATGTTGGTTAAACCAAAGGTCACGGTCAAAGAGGTGCAGGTTCTGTTGGGTCACCTGAACTTCGCTTGCAGAGTGGTAAGAGTGGAGAGGACATTATGTAGGAGGTTGGGTTTATCGTTATCAGGGCTGCCTTTGCCACACCACCATATCAGGTTGGCTGCAGGTGTCAGAGAAGACCTAAGGATGTGGCGAGCCTTTTTAGAATCATTTAATGGAACACTGATAGTAACAATGACAGACATGAAATGGGGCGCTCAGATGTTTTCAGACGCAGCAAGTGGTTCTGGTTTTGGGCTTTATTGGCAAGGACACTGGTGTGCTGAAGAATGACCACCAGAATGGAAGTGGGGTGGATGCAGCATTGCATTTCTGGGATTTTTCCCTCTGCTAGTGGCAGTGTCACTATGGGGTGAGCAGTTGTCCCACAGGAGAGTTCTTTTCAGAGTTGACAACATGTTGGTAGTTCAGGTGGTAAACAGGCAGTCAGCGAGAGAGTCACAGCTTTGGAAGTTACTGAGGGTTTTTGTTCTAAGAAGCCTGCAATTGGATATCATCTTTAGAGCCTGGCATGTACTGGGTGTGGAGAATGACATTGCCGATGCTTTGCCTCATTCACAGTGGGAGAGGTTCCATGGGCTGGCCATGGAGGTGGATAGAGTGATGACACGGATGCCGCAGGAGATTTGGTCAGTAGGCGAGAGAGTGTGCTTCAGCTGGTAGCTGGTTCTTTAGCAGTCTCTACGAGGAGGGCTTATGTAATGGCCTGGTCTGAGTTTTTAGTGGGGGGGCCAAGAAGAGGTCAGAAGAATGAGGTAGGACTGAAGATGCAGTTCAATTACTCATGTACCTCATAGTTAGAGGCCAGTCAAGGGTGACTATTTCTGGGAAATTGGCGGGCATTGACTTTATGAGCAAGCTATTGAGGGGCTATGCCCACTCTGCAGACGAGCTCGGGTAGAGATGGGCACCATTGGCGTGGGTTTCCCCTGTATTTTCGCCTTTGCCTCCTGTGTTTTTGCTGTGTTGGACTTTGTTTTGCTGGTCTAGATGCTTTGGGCACTTTGCCACTGCTGTTCCGTGCCAAAGTGCAAGTGCTCCCTTTGTAAATTGTTGTTATGGATTAGTGATTCCCTGATTGGCATATTTGATTTACTTGTCAGACCCTAGTATAGTGCACTGTGTATGCCCAGGGCTTGTAAATCAAATGCTTCTAGTGGGCTGCAGCACTGATTGTGCCACTCTCAGAAGCAGCCTGTAAAATGTAACTTTGGCCTGTCATTGCAGAGCCTGGGTGCAGTCTGGTACTGCCATGTCAACTTGGCAAGTGCACACACTTGCCAGTCCCTAACCGTCCCTTTTCGTACATGTTAGTCACCCCTAAGGTAGGCCCAAGGTACCCCTGTGGGCAGGGTGCATTGTATGTGAAAGGTAGGACATGCCCTGATGTGTGTGGCATGTACTGATAGTGAAATACTGTCAATTTCGTTTTTCACTATTGCAAGGCTACCTGCTCCCATAGGATAGAATGGGGAGTTTGTTTATAACATCTTATAAACATAACTACCCCTGGGAACAAGGTAGGAAAATAAAGTTTGATATGCCTGAACTCAGAATGTTAAAATGCATCTTTTAGTGAGGGTGATTTTTACATTCTGTGTTTGAAAATACCACTTTTAGAAAGTAGGTATTTTCTTGCTTAGCCATCCAGTATGCCTCTGCTAGGTTTGTGTATTGCATGTCTGGCTTTGGAATGTCAGGGGGTGGGGAGGAGCAGTGGCTCCAGAGAGCCTGATGAGTCAGGGCGGGGCTGAATAGACCAGGGCTGCATTTAGAGTAGGGGGAGGAGATTTCCTTTCACCTGAATGGGCCTGGTCTGCCTTCAACAATGCTGTCTCCACCTCCTGCCAGGAAGCTGCACCAGTGAGGACAGAACTGGTTTTGGCTGGGTACAGACACTCTCTGCCTTCAGAGAACAAATTATTTTTGTGTATAAAAAGAGGGGCCCAGACCCCAGACTTTTAGATCACTTCTGGGAAGCAAGAGGAACCTTTGCCAAGGAGAAGAGCCAGAGAAGCTGAGGAGGAATACTGCCCCTGTGCTGTTTACTGTCTGGGGTTGGCCTGCAGTGGCTACTTGCTGCCAAGGAAAGGAGAAAGGACTTTGCTGTTTGCTCTGTCCCCTGCTTGAGGAAGATCTCCAAGGGCTTGAAACTGAGCTTGCCTCCTGTTCTGAAGTCTCAGAGACACAAAGACTTCACCACCAGCTCCCCTGAACTTCCTTGCTGGGAGTTCTGACCTGCAAAGAGGTGCCTGCTGTTGTTTTGGACCTCTAGAGACTGTTTTCCGCTGGGAGCTGGAAAGGTAACGCAACTTCGAGAAGCGAGACGCATCCGCATCCGCAGCGCCTGCCGTGGCTCGAGAAACCGCTGCACGCCGCATCGAATGCACCGATCTCCGAAGTCCAAGATCACTGCACCAAATCCGATGCAAGGCCTGCTGTGAGGCTGCAAGAGTTCACGCATCATTACGGATCATCGCATCGCGGCGGCAAGTTTGTTGCATCATTGGGGGACGCAGAAAGAAACCAACGCATTACCTCCCCACGCAGTAAGAAACCGACGCATCACCTCCTCTCCGGTAAGGAACCAACGCATCACCTCCCCTGTGCTGCAGTAAGGAACCGACGCATCACCTTCCCTGAGTGTAAGGAACCAACGCATCACCTTCCCTGCGGCCCGTTTTTTTTGTTTGCGTGACGCATCCAAGGTACTTTGTGTGAAAAGTGTCACATCTGCAATTTGCTTTGAACTGAACTATTTCTACCATCTGAAAGTCATATTTGTATTACTGTATTGTGGATTTTTGTCGTTTGGTCTTGTTTTGGTTTAGATAAAGATTACTTATTTTTCTAAACTGGTGTGGTGTCCATTTGTAGTGTTTTCACTGTATTACTGTATGTGTTCACAAATGCTTTACACACTGCCTCTGAGATAAGCCTGTCTGCTTGTGCCAAGCTACCAAGGGGGTGAGCAGGGGTTATTTTAGAAGTGTATCCCCCTTACCCTTACTAGAAGCAAGGGTCACTATTTGGACAAAGGTACCTACCTCTGCCAACTAGAGACCCCAATTTCTAACATTGGTGGTCAGCGGTGAGGATCTGGAATTGCATTTGTGTCTTACATACAGTGATTGGTGTACACTACTGGTATAGTGCAGCCCATTACGCGACCACATACATTGCTGGAACTTTTTCTTTGGGACTTTTTCTTCTTGCAACTGAGAACTGCCAATCTTCATCATGTCAAAACCAGCATCACTTGCATCCGTTGATATTGAATTTGAAGAGGAGAGGGTTGATATCTACACTGTGCCACAACTTAAAGCTGTCTGCAAAAAGTTCAAAATCTCTGTAAGAGGCCTCACCAGAAAGGAGGAATACCAAAAGACGCTGAGGGCCTGGTTGGAGTAAAGGAATGCCAGTGAGCATACGAGGAGCCTATGGTAGAGGGAGAGGATTTGGAGGAGCAGCAGCTAATGGGTCTGCCTGGGGGAGGGTACCTTCCCTGGGGGCCAGCAGTGTCTCTTCAAAGGGGCTGTCTCCAGCAGAAGAGCTGGAGGAAAGGGAGAAAAACAGGATGCAGGAGTTGGAGCTCATGAAGCTCAGGCTGGGGAAGGAGGATAAGGAGTTGGCATTTCAGAGGGAGAAACTAGCCCTGAAGGAGAAAAAGATGCTCTTAGAGCATGAAAGAGGGTTAGGGGAGCTGGATCTCTAGGCAAAGAGTTTAGAGTCCAATCCCCATGGTGGCAGCGCACCATCAGTGCCTGGAGAAGGGAAGGTATACATCCCCAAGGAAGTTTTAAGGATTTCACAAAGCAGGAAGACATTGGTCAGTGGTTCAAAGCTTATGAGGTAGCAATGAGGTCCTACAGAATCCCTGAGAGACTGGGGAGCGGGGTTATGGGGCCGCTTTATCGGTGAGGGGAGGGACATATTGCTAGCATTGCCCACTGAGGATCAGAAGTCCTATGCCCCCATGAAGGAAGCCTTAGTAGCAAGGTATGGGTTGACCCCAGAGCTGTACAGACAGCAATTTAGAAACTGTAAGAAGCTGGAGTCAGGTACTTGGGTGGAGTATGTGTCTTACTTTTGCAGAGCATTGGATGGTTGGGTGAAGGGTAGCAAGGTGAATGATTTGCAGGGGCTCTATGATTTGGTTGTATGGGAGCAATTGTCTAGTAGTTGTTTTCCAGAGCTACGCCAGCATTTGATTGACAGTAAGCTGACTGACCCCAGGAAGCTTGCTGTGGAGGCGGACCGCTGGGTCAGTACCAGGGTCCACAAAGGTTATGTGGGAGACTCCGCCAAAGGTGGGCAGGGTCCCCAGCAGAAGAGTGGGGGGGGACAAGGGTAAACTGAAGGAGTTCCAAAAAGGGCCCCAAAGTAATTATTATTATTATTAGCAGATTTATACAGCGCATAGCTGCCCCAGCAACGGGGCGTCCCAGCGCTACCCCTACAATGCCCGTGAGTAATAACAGCTCGGGAGAAGGGAAGAAAGTTATGCTGGGAAAAGCCAGGTCTTTATGGCTTTCCAAAAGGCCAGGTGATCTTGGAGCCCTCTAATAGCAATCGGGAGGGAGTTCCAGAGTCTGGCAGCCAGGACTTTATAAGAACGACCACCAGCCCTGGCTCTTAGAGCTCTGGGGATGCATGCCAGCCCTTGAGCAGCTGACCGCAGGCAGCGACTCGGAGCATACGGTGTTAACAGGTCAGATAAAACCGGGGGGGCTTGTTGCGTCAGGATTTTATGAGCGACGCATAGCGTCTTGAACTGAATTTTTTTCTCTACCGGTAACCAGTGTAGTTTAGGTAGAGACCTGGACACGGAGCATGTTCTCGGAAGCGCCAATAGAGTGCGGGCTGCTGCATTTTGTATCCTCTGTAGGCGTTGAATACAGGATTTATTGGCACCTAGGTAAAGGGAATTGCCATAGTCCAATCTAGATAGGATTGTGGCTTGTATTATAGTCTGCCGGACTTTAGGCTCAAAGAAGCCAAGAAGGGGTTTTAGTCCTCTTAGGAGCCCAAAGCAAGTCCCTGCAACTACTTTGGATTGGGCATCAAAAGAGAGCCCTCTATCAATCCAAAATCCCAGGTTCTTAACCACCTCCTTTGGTGGTGGTGCTGGTTTTAGTTGATCTGGCCACCATTGTTCTGACCACATATCGCTGTCTCTACCAAACAGCAAGATTTCCGACTTACTGGCATTTAGCTGTAAACAATTTGTTGTCAGCCAATTGGCGACTGCCAACAAGTCCTCCTTAAATTTAATAAGATTGTTATTGCAATTCTTGGAGAAAGTAATCCCCCAGGGAACCAAGGTAAGGGTTCCCAGCCTCCCACTGAGAAGAAGCCATTGGTCCCGACAGGTAAGACTGTTCATAGGGATCTCAGGGCAAGTCGTGGTTGTGGTCAGGTGGGCCACTTCCAAGGGGATCCTAGGTACCCCAACAAGGTTACCACCGCACCCACTGGTGCACGGCCCCAGCAGATGGCTAGTGTAGCCTTGGGAGAGGAGTCGGGTACCCAAGAGGGGTGGGGTCCCGCAGAAATGTCCCTGCTCTCTTAAGGAGACAGTGAGATGGTCCCAGGAGCTCATCTGCCTGATAACCCTAAGAAGTACAGGCAGTGGGTGACCATCAATGGCCATAGTGTGGAGGCTCTGAGAGACACCGGAGCTAGTGTGACAGCTGTCAGTTGTTGGCTGGTGTCTGAAGAGCAAGTGGTCCCCAACACATTCTACCCAGTAGTTGCCGCTGACAATTCAGAGTGCCTCTGCAAAGTGGCACAGGTTCCCTTTGAGTGGGGGGGGTCGTCTCAGGTACCTTGAAAGTAGCTGTGAGGCCAGCCATGCCTGTTGACTGTCTGCTAGGCAATGATTTGGAGAGCTCCCCGTGAGCGAAGGTGGAGCGGAGGTCTCATTTAGAGATGTTGGGTCTGCCTGAGTGGGCATGTGTGACCACTCGGTCTATGGCAGCCGGTAAGGGCATTCAAGAGGACCTGGAGCCTGAAAGAGTGGCCCAGGTGCCTGCCAGAAAGAGAAGAAACCGTCCCGAAGTTCCCACGGTTACTGTATGTGTTCACAAATGCTTTACACACTGCTTCTGAGATAAGCCTGTCTGCTCATGCCAAGCTACCAAGGGGGTGAGCAGGGGTTATTTTAGAAGTGTATCCCCCTTACCCTGACTAGAAGCAAGGGTCCCTACTTGGACAAAGGTACCTACCTCTGCCAACTAGAGACCCCCATTTCTAACAAGAGACATGACTCACCCCCGCACCGGTCCCTGACATTGCAACACCCACCGGCTACAAGATGAAACACTGTGACCGAGGAGCAGGAAAAAAAACGGCAGGAGCAGCCATTGGGGGTTAGGTGAAACCACAAGCACTACGGAGGAATAACGAGTAACAAGGGGCACAAAAGTAAAAAACAGGGAGCACAATACAAAAAACAAAACAAATGCTAGTCCCTACCCAATCAGGCTTCAGAGCCAATCACAGCACTGAGACAGCCCTGATCACCGCAACAGACAACATCTGCATCTTACTCAACAGAGGAGAATCAGCTGCCCTGATCCTGCTCGACCGCTCTGCACCCTATGATACCGTCTCCCACCACACACTCATCGATCGACTATGCCAGATCGGAATCACAGACGACGCGCTCAGATGGATGGCCTCATTTTTCATGGGGTGCACCCAGAGAACCTGACACTCTCCCTTCACCTCACAACCTGAGCACACCATCTGCAGTGTCCCACAAGGCTCATTCCTCAGTCCAATCCTCTTCAACATCTACATGACTCCACTCGCCGACATCATCACAACCCACATTAACATTATCTCCTACGCCGACGACACCCAGCTTGTCCTCTCAGCGGACCCCACCTCAACGAAGACCAACTTCCACAACTGTATGAAGAACGTCTCAGCCTGGATGAAGAGCAACTGCCTGAAGCTAAACACGGACAAGTTCTGATCTTTGGCAGACACACCACTCTGGAATTACTGCTTGTGGCCATCAGAAGTCGGACCCCTCCCCCCTTCCAAAAGACCACACCCGCAACCTTGGCATCATTCTGGACAGCAAACTCTCCATGAAACATCAGTTCTCCTCAGCCTGCTTCCACAATCTCTGCAAAGTCTTCAAGTGGCTCCCCATCAGCACCAGGAAAACGGTTTCACAGGCCCTCATCACCAGCTGGCTGGACTACGGCAATGCACTGCATGCAGGCACCACCAATGAACTCATGAAAAGACTCCAGACGATCCAGAATGCAGCAGCCAGACTGATCCTCGACCTACCCAAGAGGACCTACATCACCCAGCACCTGAAGGACTACCACTGGCTCCCTATCCAGAAGAGATGGCAATTCAAGCTTCTGACCCTCGCCTACAAAGCCCTCCATGGCTAAGGACCCACCTACATGAACCACCAGATGAATTTTCACCAACCTCCAAGTAACCTCTGCTCCACTCTCCTCGCCCTCACACAGATACCACGCATCCACCGCTGCCACACCAGAGGAAGATCCTTCTCCCACCTCGCTGCCAAGTCCTGGAACACCCTTCCCCTCTACCTCTGCACTTCACACTTGCTGACCCACTTCAGGAAGGGACACAAGACCAGGCTCTTCATCGGATACCCACAGTAGAGCACCTGGATATCCTCTTGGGTGATAAGCCGTGCTATACAAGTACCGCTTGATTGATTGATTGCCCTGCTAGAACAAATGTATGGTGGGCGGTAGCTGCCCGCATATACTCATCATACACTTAGGTGAGAACGATTGAGTGCTTCAGAAAGGTTTGGCATTGATAAAATCTATGAAGGAAGATTTGAGGGAGATTCATAGATTGTGCGCTGGTTGCCATGTATTTTGGACCGAATTTATCCCCAGGTGGGTTTGGCGTGGGTCTGTCAAACCAGCAGCCATAGACAGAGCAAGGCGGAAGCTGGACAAATTTATGCGCTCTTTCTGTAGGGACAGTGGCCTAGGCAGAGTCGAGCATTCAGACCTCCCTTATGAGGACATGGAACTTTTTAGAGGGGACAGGGTTCATTTATCATTCATGGTCATGGAGCCGTATTTGTTGCAGCTGAAGTTAGTGCTGGCCAAGGTGTTTAACATTAGTTAGTTAGGTTTTTGCAATACCTTTGAGTGCCGGGAACGGGGTAAGGTGTGGGGGGCAGAAAGTGGGGCATTCTAGTGGCACCCTCACTTTCCTGGGTAGAGAAGTTGCCAGGGTTTTACAAAATGTATTGTTGTCAGCGACTGTTCAGGCTGAAAGGGAGTGGATAGGCATGTTCACGCCTGGACGAGCTAGGAAGTTTAAGGTTAGGTAGGAAGTTTAATGGGTTAAGAGGTTAATAGATGTAGGAAAGAGGCAAGGGATTTTAGAGGTCTCAGTTGCAGTTGACCAGCTCTGTTGCAAGTACTATATCGGTGAATTAAGTTGTTGTGGGGGGAGGGTATTTTAGGGGTGGCGGGTAACTTAACATAGGTGTTTAGCTTTGTATAGTGAGGTTGTAGTTTTGTAAGGCAAAGGCCAAGGTTGTTTTTGTGATGTGCACATGTTTCAATAAAGCAGCCTTTTTCACACAAACCTGGTGTCAGTGGTCTGTGCTGCTCCCCTCTTCCCCAAATAAGAGACTGTGTGATCAAAGTTGTTGCCTTTATCAGAGGGGTAGGTGGAGTCACTCAGTGGCTGAGTTAATGGAAAACATAAATCTCTCTCAGACCCAAAGAAAGGATAACAGAGCTGGAGATCAGATGCAAATAGACGACAGCGCCTGGTCTGAGAAACAAGGTTAAGCATGGTCTAGATCATTACTAAGCTAATGTATATTAAACTGTTAATCTGAGAGAGAGAGATGCTTCAATAGACACTAAGAGGCAATTGTTATCAGTGTTTTGGGGCAGAGGAGCACAAGTGTGCCAAAGTAGAAAGTGAGACGGCCACTCCCGAGCTATAAACAAGTGTGCAAAGGAATTCACAATTAACAGCCAATCTTTGCTTATCCACAGAGAAGAAAATTGACAAACTAGAGAGCTTTAGGCAAATTGCTAAGATTTTGTATTTCCTAGACTAAAAGGTGTAAACTTGTTTTCTCAGTAAAACCATTTGAAGCTCTGCTGCTGGGCAATTGCCACCTATAAGGTTTTATATCAAGATCAATTGGAGATTCTACTATTTTTACATTTCATTTTCTATGCCGCTTAGTTGAAAAATACTCGTAGCACCTCATTATACAGGAATTGGCCATGGCAGATGATATTTTTTTTTGCAATCCGGTAGAAAAGCAAGAGAGAAGATCGATGATATAAAATAATCTGTGTTCACTCAGGTAAGGGGGATTTAGGCTGATCTGACCACCCTCCTGCTTCCCGCATCTCTACCACTTGCTGCTCTAGGGAGAAGTCTTAGGCGTGGCCATGGCGTCTCTGGTCCTCCAGAACTCCCCTACACACTAGTTGGTCTGATGCTCTCCCCACACACTGTCTAGAAGTGGACGACCATGGAAAAGCAGGACTACATTTTGTGATTTATACCCTTCCACTGCCGGTATTTATATTGATTTGGTATTTGATCGCACAGGATACACCTGCTGTACTCCATATAGTGTCAGGGGTGATAGGTAGTGTCTCCACTGCTGAGATTACATAAAGCCCATTGAAATATTATGGGCAAAAAACTCTCCGTTTTCGCTCAATGTTGCTAGACCGTTTCAGAAGGTCTTTCAATTTGAACTGCAAAACTGATATTAAATTATTAATTTTCTTGGTAAATATGTACAAGTTTTCGTGATGTTATAAGTCAAGTGGCACTAATATAGCCTATTATTAAGGGCTACAGAGCAAAGCAATATTGGGCTGTATTGCCTCAAATGAGGTTAATAGAAAATCACCTGATCAAATCCAAATGTTGGCAAAATATAATTGTAATTAAATAAATGTATGAAAATAAGTGAAATGAAGTATAGCTTTTCCAAGCACGGAAATGTAGAGTGCCTAATGACCTTTGCGCCAGAACATTAGACTCCTTCAAAGACTGAGACATCACTGAAACAAGGTGCCCAGAGTCTTCAAACAAGTGCATGTAATCAAGAGAGGGTCAGACAATAGGTAAAGAAAAGCGGAGGAACATCTGTGTGCTATGTGAAGTGGGACAAAATGCTGTAGGAGGCCCTATAATTTTGTGGCGGTTGGGAGGCTACATAAAAAGATCAAAGCCCTCATCAATGCTAAACTTGTAACAATAAAAATAAGATAGGGGCAAAGTATTTCTTAGGAGACATAGCAACATATTCAGCAACTCCGGCCTGGGATGCAGACTAGTTTCGATTCCATCTCAAGACTCTCTCTTCCTATACCCTATACTTCCAGTCTCGTTATCTCTCTTACATGTTCTTTTTTCATCCTTTCTTTCTTTCTTTCTTTCTTTCTCTCTTTCTTTCTTTCTCCTCTGTACCACTGATTTCCTATCTTGCTCTTCCTCCATACGTCTCCCTTTACTGCAGTTGTCCCTTTTGCTTTGGGTCAAAGTCAGATGAGGAAATATAAGTAAAGGTGCCCCTATAATGAGTGCTAGTGCCCAACACCTGCAATCACTGTAAAAAATTAAGCGCTGGTACTCATTAACCAATTGACATCAGGGTCCCTGTGGGGAATGACTAGAGATGGGCGGAATTGGCAAAGTTTCATTAGGCGGAATTGCATTTCAATTCCGCGAGATTCTGCAGAATTCCACGAAGGGGGCCGGAGTTGGCATTTAGCGCTATTTTCTTAACGCAAAATGCACCCCGGGGTCCAAAAATGGATGTGAGAATGCATTTTTTGCTAACAAAATAGTGCAATGTGCAGTGCATACCCCTCTGTGCCCTTACATAAATATGTAAGGGCACCAAGGGGTATCCAGTCTAGTGCATACCAATCAGCACCCTTACATGTTTATGTAAGAGCACCAACAGGTTTGCACTGCAGTGCAGTGCAGTACATACTCTTGGTGCCCTTACATACGTTTATAAGGGCAGAGAGCAATATGCACTCCAGTGCATACCCCTCAGCACCCTTACATACTTATGTAAGGGCACCAAGGGGTATGCACTGCATTGCAGTGCAGTCAATAGCCATCGGTACCCTTACACAAGTATGTAGGGGCACCAAGGGGTATACACTACATGGCACGCCCCTCGGTGTATTGCAGTGCATACCCCTCAGTGCCTTTACATACGTATGTAAGGGTCAGAGGGGTATGCACTGTTGTGCAGTGGTTTAAACAGGGCTAGAAAAGGGAGCAGTCCCTCTATGTTTAAAAACCAATGCAGATTAAAATGTATCTCCAGTGTTTTTTAAATATACAGTTACGGTTACCTCTTCCAGCTCTGTTAAATTAAAAACCACTGCAGATTAATTTTGCCGGCATAGTGGCAAAATGTAATCAGTAAATCCGCGTTGCAAGAGTAAAGCAAAATAACCAAATTTCTCAAATTCCGCCAGAGAAATTAAAATTCCACCCACCCCTAGTAATGTGCACTTTGGTAGCCAGAACACTTGGAACCATAATGCACATTAGACATAAGGTAATGGTTTGAGCGGAGTTTGCTACTGGTGGGAATTTTCTCCAGGTACAAAACTCCACTCTTCACAAATGTTAGATATGGGGTTGGTCGGGCCAGGGCCAGGGCCAGCTTTAGGGTGGTGCGACCGGTGTGGACGCACTGGGTGTTGACCTTGAAGGGGGCACTGACCACAGGGCGGGTGCTGTGTTTAGCAATAACGTACAATTTAAAAACAGGTGCTGCAGAGTTCCTTGTGCATTCAGCTTTCGGGCAGCAATAAAAATTTCATGACAGCTCTTGTGATTAATTTTCCTGCTAGAGAGATCAGAGTTTTGTCTAGTGGCAGTTTTGACTCCCCATAAAGCAGCACAGAGTGTTAATATGCCTACTGCAAAGAACAGATCTGTATTTTATGTGGATAGCTGAGTGGAATAGTAAAGCCAGCCTTTAAAAGCGCATTAAAACAAATTAAATGTATTTAAGAGAGGGGTTATGGAGAGAAGAGGGGCACTTTTGCCCGGGTGGTAGGAAGGTAATCCATGGAGGAGGTCACCAAAAAAGATTGCCACATCGAGCACCACCAGTGCTAAAGCCGGGTCTGGGTTGGTGGCTAAATGAATTTGCGATTCTTGTCATGATGGTCTGGTAGTAGCTTTAGGTTTAGAGGTTCAGACAGAAGTGAAGAAACTCAGGCTCAGACTTACTGAGGCTTTTCCTTCTGCTCACTGAGATGGAAAGCAGCATATGCTATTTAATATTCAGCTCAAAAAATGTTTTGTGCTGGAAAGGTTTCTATTTTTCTCATTGCAAATACTGCTTTGCGCCGCTTTGTGTAAGGGGTTGCTACTGGGCAGATCAGCACAAACACCCGTAGGTTTTGACGCAATGTCCAATCTACTAAGATGACAAGACCAGTATTTGCATGTAAGTCTACCAACTACTCGAAGCAGGTGCCAACAAGGGGATATGTGTTCATGTCTCAAACACTGCTGCATTGCATGGCGCCTCGTCAGGGGTAGTAAGCGCTATATAAATGCAATTACAATACAATACAGCCAATGGGTGGGAAAACCTCAGGGTTTTTCTATGTATAACAATTTGTACTGGAAGGGTATGCTTCCAGTACAAATTCTATGCCTGAAAGTGCACTCTGACCGCTGAACCTTGGTGAGAGACTGTGTGCAAGGCCTGGCCGTACTGGTCATTGGGCGTATCCCCAGGAGAATAGAAGGGTTGGGAGCCAGTTTTGTTACTAAGGGACGGTTTTGTAGCAGTGCAACAGTTTTCACAGCACCCCCTGCAGAGCTCCGTTTATATCCAGTAGTTTTCAGGCAACAATAAAAGTGTCAAGATAATTCTGGGCATTAATGTACCTGCTGGAGAGAGATCAGCGTTTTGTCTGGTGGCAGTTTTGACTCTTCTAAGGTAGAACAGAGGGTTGATATGCCTGCTGCAAAGAACGTGTACCATGCAGATCACAGAACAGTATTTTATGTGCATAGCTTAGTGGGTTACTGCTATTGTCACAGAGACCCTTTTGTTACTGTGCAGTTCATAAGTTACAATTGTAATCTAACTCAGTGAGCTATGAAGTGTCATCAAATAGCGG
The DNA here is from genome assembly GCA_963921515.1 of Calotriton arnoldi. Classification (NCBI taxonomy): domain Eukaryota; kingdom Metazoa; phylum Chordata; class Amphibia; order Caudata; family Salamandridae; genus Calotriton; species Calotriton arnoldi. The sequence goes on from CAWUFW010005780.1 coordinate 45,123, forward strand.
CATGCAAATTACATGGTACAGGACAGAAAGTTATGTTTTTTCTGATTCTTTCATTATCCTAATGTTGCTAAAAAGGGTTTGTTTGGGTAGAAATAAATTCTTATTAGTAAAGCCAACCCTAACCACTTGTGAAGTTCTGAATCCTGGCTTTGTGCTTCCCCAGACCAAGCACTCTTAAAAAACATGCCTACTAGTATGGATGGCATGAAACCTACAGCTTGTAGTACCCTTTGTCTTATGTAAAATTTTCTATACACTGATTCACACAGGTATGATTCATTGTTTCTGTATTTGTGTGTGATTTAAAGTGCTCCAACACCCTCCACTGGTATGATAGGCGATATAAAATAAATGAAATAGAGGGGAGAGAGGGGCCATGGCGAGATGAGGGGCACTGTTGGAGGGTGATAGTGAGGGAATCAATGCAGAGCCTCAACATAGATTATTGAATCCTGGTGCACTCTAAGGTCATCATTTACTGTGATTTAAAAGCTAACACAATTGAATATATAATGAAAGATGTGTTGTAGAGTGCACCATTTTTGCACACATTTTCTTGGGGGGGGGAGAACCCCACCAAACCCCATTGTAGTGGTCAGACTCACTCGCTGTGCTCGCTCGCTCGCTCGCTATGCACCACATGGGGCTGGTCTGACAAAATTTGCCAGGGCTGCTTTAGGTTCCCCGTCCGGCCATTACTGTGTGTCGCGCACGGCAATTTTGTTTGAACACCAGCAGAGGTGACGACACAAGCAACATGCCAATCTTAGTAAATATGGATCTGCACTGAGTTTTCTCCCTTGTGCAAATTTGCATGCGGCACTGCCTCACGAATGAGGAAATCTGGGCCTCAGTGTAAACTTTTGAATCCTTTCACTCCCTGGATCTGAACGAGCAATAATTAGAGTGCTTCCCCGCACTCTGTATGCAGCTTTGAGCCACCGTTACAACAAAGTTGTATCAATTGCAAAGCACTTAATTAAACTCTGGCCTTTGTCTCCTGGATAAGTCATAGCAGTTATGAAAAAAGATGAAGCAACTGCGTTTTCATGATAAGCACACTCTCACCCCTTCCTATTCTCGTGAAGATGCTTTAAAATAATGTAAAGGGAGCTGCAGAGCAATGATAGCATTCAGGGCGCTGTTATCAGACAAGAGCAGAAACACCAAGAAAGAAATTACGATAAACAAGATAAAAAACGATTTATTTCGATAGTACACTGTCATATTTTAGTGGTTTGAAAACCCGGCTTTGTAAAAGCTTAAGCTTAAGGAAAGTAAGGCATTTCTCCCCATGATATGTTCTGTTTTTATCTCCCCTTGCACCTTCTTAGGTTGCAAAATATTTACATGTTCGAGACATTTTTCAAACTCTACGTGTATTTTTAAACCTACACAACTAAAAAAAAAAGACACTACACTTGCTGATAAACCGGTTCAGTTTCAAAAGCTAGTGTTGCTCAAATAGTTTAGACATATTATGAATTGGTGGTCTAATTTGTAGTATCTTCATAATTATGTGCTTCAATTAAATATTTAAAAATACATTCATTTGTAAAAGTGCACGCAAAGCTTTCATTGCCTGCTTGAGAATGATTTTCATCAGTTTCTGATATAGCGCTGAAACCTATTCAGAACCTAGCGCTTGCAGAAGCTGGAAGAGAACGCCATACTAGTGAAATAATTAGTACTCAAGCATATCCAGAATGCGAGGAAGTATGTTGTTACCCGCAGATAGCCTGACATTTCAATCCACATCGACTGTGCCTGGCTTGATATGGAAAAGCCATCCAACCACCCCTTACCCGGAAATGTGACACCAACAGCTCTTATCGATGGAACAAAGGTTTCGACCAGAATGTTGTAATGTAATGTTGTTTTTTTTATATATGGTCTGAGGCATTGCCATAGAGTACTCCGTGCATCAAAGTCAATATCTTGAGCTTCATTCTGTACTGGACAGGCAGCCAGTGTGCACTGGTGGGTGGGGCAGTCTGTCAATATGGCACTGCCAGATGGTGCAGTTTGAAAGGACAAGTATGTGGGCTGTTGTTTTTGGCCTGGTCACGGCACGCTGGGCCTAATATAGCAAGCATTGGCAAAGCCAATAGGTCTCGCCTATGGGTAAGCTGTTGGCTTCACCATTTGGATAGAGGTGGCCGAATAGTCAACGGGACATAAAAAAATGAAATAAAGCACTATAAAGCAGGCAGCACTTTTTTTTCTTTGGCAGTTGGAGTGGTGGTAATGAGCAACATGGACAGGGAGTGAAAGAAGAAGAAGCAACAAAAACAGGGGTTTGGGACGGAAAGAAGCAACGCGCACAGGGCTGGAGAGGAAGAAGCAACACAGACAGGGAGGGTAAGAAGCAACACAGGGTAGGAGGGGGAAGAATCAAAACGGACAGGAGGGTAGGAGTGGAAGCAGCCACATTGACGGGGATCGGTGGAAAAAGCAAAACAGGGGGTGGGAGGAGAAGAAGCAACACAGACTGGGGTAGGGAGGGGAAGTAGCAAGAAACAAAAAAAAATAGTGCCTCAATCACAGCACCAGCAGCGGAAGGACCCTAATCTACACAAAGCAATCAGTACTTGGTCCGAGCTCCAGCAAAAAGAAGAGAAAGTGAAGCCAGCTTGTGTTGCCCAATTAGAACACAGCAAACAAGAGTGACAATGAAGCACACAAATGGTAAGCAATGGGCAGGCTACAAGCCCCTTGAAGAACACAATATCTCTTGCAGACAAGAGCGCATGAGCTGGCACACGAGAGAACCCTAAAATCCCACAAACTGGCTCTTTCCAGCGGACCAATCTGGCAATGCCAGACTGCCTGAAAGGTCAGCCCGAGACTCCCAGTGTAGAAACAGACTGTCTGCCAAGACTTGGCACCACTCATATCACTGCATTCTGAATCACCTGGAATTTTGCAAAGTCCAAACATTACAGGAGACCATCTTTGCTCCTTATACATTTTTTTGGCCACAATTGCCCTTTCAGGCTGCTTGAAAAAAGGACACGTTCCACCAAGAAGCTTGATGCGGTTAGAAGAGACATACAACCAAGTTTAACTGATTGATGCGTTTCCTTTATCTTCTCCCTGTAAAAGAAACTCATTTTTCACTCTATTTAAACTCATCCTGGTTTGCAGTATCCATTTATGCATGGTGTCAAGGATGGAACTCATTAAGTGCTGATCCACTTCCAGGTCTGCCGACATAATAATCAAAGTATTGTCCACCTAATTATGGAACAATACCTCAATATCCAGGACTGGCTTTAGCGCTGGTGACGCCCAGTGCGACAATCTTTTTTGGTGCCATCTCATCCCCCCATGACTGCCTCCTCCATGGATTCCCTCACTACCACCCTCTAACAGCTCTTCTCATCTCTCCATAGCCCCTCTCTCACATGAATTTGATTTGTTTTATTGCGTTACTCATACCAGTGTAGGGTGTCAGAGCACTTTACATCACACAAATTATATATATATATAATGAATCATATGTTTGTAAATCAGCCAGTAGGAAATAGGACATAAGACAATGAGGATTACTAGGTGTAGGAATGACGTGTCATCCATGCTAGAGTGTTTGGTCTGGAGAAGCACAAGCTCAGGATTCAAATTGTATCACAGTGGTTGGGTTTGGCTTTACTAATAAGAATGTATTTCTATCCAAATGAACCCTTTTTAGCAAAATTAGGAAAATGAAAGACTGTGGAAAAAAAACTAACTTTCTAACCTATACCATACAATTGGCAAGCAGCTCTTTGGTTGCAGTTCATTGGTCACTGTGCTATATTAGTATTGTAATTTATGAACTGCAAGTAATAAAAGGAGCTCTGGGACTAAAGCAGTAACCCACTGCTGTCCACATAAAATACAGATCCGTGAGCTGCATGGTACACACTGTGGGCATATTTACCTTCTGCGCTACTTTACGATGAGTCAAAACTGCCACTAGAAAAAACTCCAATCACTCTCCAGCAGGACATTAATCACCAGAGTTATCTTGACATTTTGATTATTGCCTCAAAAACTGCTGTATTACTAGACACACAAGGAACTCTGCAGCAAGTGGCTGTAAGCCCATAAATTATTTCTAAACACGGGTCCCACCACTCGTACCCTCCCCCCCCCGGACTCAGCGCCAGGTGCAGCTGCATTGGTCACACTGACCTAAAGCCAGCCCTCTCAATATCCTTCATTAATGCATGTAAAGGCAGAACATACAGATTAAACAGTAGGGGAGAGAGAAATAACTTTGTGGGTTATAACATAGCCTTGATTTAGGACACTGGCTCTATATAGTGTGCTAAAATGAAGTACACTGTGCAGAGAGTCCTGTGCATCCCAGATTGGTATAAAGAGGTAAAAGTAGATAATACTAAAGCTCTATTTGTGATAGTGTGGGCAATTGATGATGCTGAAGGGTTCTTTGCTATTGTGTGTATTGTTGGAGATTCTGTCTTGGATGGCCTTCTTCCTTGTTGTTTTGATGAGGGGGGTGTGCGGTGGTGGCTGCTTTGAAGGTGCTGTGGGCTTCTGCGGTTTTGTTGTTCCTCCATGTCTTCTCAAGCCATCTACAGGTGCGTCTGGACTCTTGAAGCACGGGGGTGAACCAGCTTGCTTTCTTGGTGTATTGTTTGCCAGTGGCTTTCTTGAGGGGGGCAAGGGTGTCGGCGCAGCTTGTGATCCATTGGTAGAGGTTGCGTGCTGTGGTGTTGATGTCTGAGGATTTCAGTGGTGATGTGTTGTTGAGGAAGGTGGTGAGCTGATCTTCTGTTACTCTGTTCCAGCTTCTGCGGGGTAACAGTAGGTGTGCTGGTGTGCGGTGGGTGTGCTGAAAGAGAAGTGGATGCAATGGTGGTCGGTCCAGAGGAGTTCGGTGGTTTGGCTGTAGGAGATGCTGTTTCCTGCGGCGAAGACGGGGTCGACTGTGTGGCCTGTTGTGTGCGTGGGAGAGGGGACTAGCTGTTTAAGTCCTACATTGGCGATGTTCTCAAGGAGGGAGGAGCTGTTGGTTGTCCAGGTGGAAGTTGAGGTCTCCTAGTAGGATGCAGTCAGTGGTTGCGAAGGCCTGGGGTGCAATGAAGTCGACGATGGCGTCAGTGAAAGAGACATGGGCACCGGGTGGTCTGTAGACGAGGGTGCCGCGGAGGGTGGTTTTCGGGTTGATCTGGAAGTGGAGGTGTTCCATGTGGGTCATTGGTTTGTCTGAGTGGGTGGTCAGCTGGAGGGAGCTTTTGTGGACGATGGCGATGCCTCCTCCTGGCCGGAAGGGACGGTCCTTGCGGATGATCTTGTAGCCATCGCGGATGGGGGTGGCGATGTCTGGCGCAGAGCTGGAGTTCCTCCAGGTTTCTGTCAGGAAGGCGATGTCGGGCGAGGCGGCGTCGAGGAGGTTCCAGATCTCTGTGGCATGTTTGTGGAGGGATCATACATTGAGGAGGATGCACTTGAGAGACTTGGGTGCGGTGAGGGTCGGTAGGTTGGGGTACGGAGGTGGGTGAAGGTGAGGCAGCAGTGAAAGCAGGAGAGCGGGTCGTGGGTGTTGGTCGGCATCGAGAGCTGGCAGTTGTTGCGTCCGGGGTTGAGATCATGGAGGATGCTGGCTTTGTAGCAGTGGCGGGTCGGAGGAACAGTGTCCCTGGCACTGGGTGCGGTTGCGGACGGACACAGACGGGATTGCCTTTGGCGCACCTTTGGCTTGCCAGCAACGCGGCCGCGGGTTGGCCGCCATTAAGTAGAGTGAGGGGGAGGGCTGGTCGCCTGGGAGGCGGGAAGCAGGGAGAGGGAAAAACGGCGTGCTGGAGGGAAGAGGGGCCACGGGGGTCTGCAGCGGCAGTAAAACGGGAAAGCGCTTGAGGGCAAGAAAAAGAGGCAACAAGAGTAAAGAGGCAAAAAGAAAAAAACAAAGAAAAAGGCAAGAAGAGAAAAAAGACACAAAGAGTAGGAGGAAAAGAGAGAGCAAAGAAAAGACAGAAGCAGTAGAGGGACAGAGTGCAGAACAGCAGAATGCTCTCCCACTGGACCACCAGGGATGAGGCACAGGCAGAAACCTGCGGGTGGAGGAGGGCCTCGAACAGCCGACCCAGAGGGTCAGAGCACACTCAGGGGGCAGCTACTTAGTGGTGGAGCTGCGCGGGGGAGAGCAGTGACACTGACCAGGTCGATGGAGCAACAACTAACTTTATGGTGGCTCCCACTGACATCTGGGGCCACCGACTGGAGTCTGCCCTTGCAATGGCCCAGTCGGTGCAGCAGTCACTTCCTCACACCTAGGGATCCCCCACTGTACCTCGCTCCTTATAAGCGCTCTCTTTTTCCTCACAGGGCATACTGGTCTTTGCTAGTAGGCAGGCACTGGTTAGGTATGGTAATAAGGTGGTAGCTTGCGTTAAAAAAATAGAAATTCTCTGAGCCTAAGGTTAGTTACATATATTTTGCATCACTATTCTACTATGTGTTTTTCTTGAATTTGAGTTGTCAACAGTGCACCTTCCCCAAGATTTTTGGATTAATCTCTGTGATACAAATGGCTGTGTTGTGTTAAAACGTTGCCAGAGTTCACATTATGTATGATTGTGTAACTAATCATCCAGAGTTTCCCTTTCACTCTTTTTTCACTCCGGTAATAGTCACACCTTCTTCTTCAGCCACCAGTTTCTGTGTACAGTGAGCATGAGCCTTGCATTCTTATTCACCACGAGTGGTGCCAAGTTCCAAATACCTTCCCTCCCAATGCCGTCGCGCCACTTAATTTAATCAAGCTAGCCTTCGCAATTCCTGGGAATCTTTCCCTCTCTAAGATGGCTGCCTCGCAATTGCGGTCACCTGACTTCACCAACCCTGGTAGGTTTCCTACTCCATGATGGCCGCCATGGATTTGCGATCACATGACCACGCTGTATAGCCCATAAGCACCTCCCCATCCAGCTTCCCACGAGATATTTTTTGATAGCAGTTGCCTCCAAGTTACCTCCTTCGTGTGACTGGTAAGTTGCCTGGGAAGGTCCTCACTTCTTCCTCGCCATTATTAGTGCGACTCCCTTGTAATTCCCCTTACATATTCCTAGGTATAATTGCCGCCTTAATTGATGTCTGCAGCGCCTTCCTAACGGACTTCGAATCCATTGTGATTGGTGAGTCCTTGGTATCCCTCCTTCCCTCTCCTTCCCTCGCCAGCACTAGCGCGCCTACATAACTTTAATAATCCCCATTTATGTTCCCAGGTCTCAAATGAAGCCTAATTAGATGCCATCAGCACTTTACCATACGGACCGCAAACCTAATTCCTTGTGAACAACCATTCTACAACGTGGTAAGCGCACGCACATACTTTCTTCCAAATCCGCTCCCCGACCCGTTTAGAAGCTGATTCTCCCTCCCTTCTTGCTAGGCTGCAGACCGCTCCCGGCCATTCATGGAAACTCATCCCCCATCCCGCCTGGCTCTGCTCTCAGCTCTCACTTCCAGGTAATCCCTATCCTTGCCCTCCTTAAGCTTTCACATAAGGCACTTTCACAGCCTCTATATTAACTGGTCAGCTCACTCGATTTGCACATACTTTGTTCTATACCGTATCAATTTCTGTAATGTGCACTAATGCTACGCATCGCCGGTAACTGTCTCTATCTATTTTTTTGCGCCGATCACGGTTGCTTGTTGCATATAGAAACCCTTAGTCACTTCTAGTTCCGTGGATACTTCACTTCATTGGCACATACAGTGAAATAGTGTCGCACTTCAATGAGCGTGCAACACACTGTTTTTAAGCACATCTACGTTGACTGTATGATATCTGTGCTGCTCACTGCTTGCTCTTCACTTATAGAACCAAAATCCTTTACGAGTTTTAGTTGTCAAGCTTACGTGCGCTTCCCTCTAACATAGCTCATACTAACTCTTGTTCCCTATCTTGGTTTCCCTTTTCTTTCCATATCTGTAATTTTGTGTTGTTTTCATATTTAGTTAATTGCAGGCAAAATGTTTTCAGGCACTAATTTGCAAGTCCTGATGATGATCCGTTAATTATGTTATGGATCGAAACGCCGTCGACATAATTGTTAACCTTATACACTGTTATCTATTAGTTATATTATGTGTAAAGGTGATTTTCTCCTATTATTGTTTGCTCCATTATATTGAATTGACGCAGACAAGTACATGCTGCCTGAGCCTTCTTCTGTTTCCTTTGTGATGTGAGTTTTTGGATACAGGCTTGTGTCCTACTGTTATTTAATTTTATGTTGCGTATTTTATAATTGCATATTAAAATTACCTTGTTCCGGATGGAACAATGGTTACAATATAGTACTGATTGGGGCTATATTTATTTGTTGTCAATCAATTTTCTTCACAGGGACCTCTGTCTCTTAAATTAAGTTCCAAATACTGAACATCTGAAAGACTCAGCTACATTTTTCTGTTCAAAGCACGTCACCGAGCAGACTACACACTCCAGACCCACACCAACGTCTTACTGCAACCAGCTTGGTTGTCTATCGCCTCAGTACAGCACATCCTATTAATTCGAGTCTGTATAGGGCACTTCCCCACCCCTCACCTTCCCACCTCTCACAGAATCGCTCACGTTGTGTCAGTAAAGAAGAACTAAATTCAACAAGCCCCACCTTTATTTTTGTCCTCAGGCCGTCATTTGCACTTTCTAAGTTTAAGTTCTGTGATCTGCTGGTACGTGTTCCCTCCAGTACCTACCTTCTCTCCAGTATGCCTGGAGACCATTAGATAGGTTTATACAAATATATTATTCTTTGTTTTGCACTGTATCATGGAATGCTTCAATTCCATGATTCAAAAAACGATGTAGCCTCAAGAAGCTTTCTAATGACGGGGATGCATTATGTACAGAGTTAAAAGGAAACGAGGCTTGAGTTGTGGTGTAATGTGCGCGCATATATTATTACAAAATAACAAGAAAAGGCAATTTGTAATGCCTATCGTATGTGTTGAATCTTTCTGATACGCCACTTACTCGCCAATGTGATTACACAGATTGTGACTGTGGTGATAAAAAATGGAATCAGACACCCAGAAGAGTGTCTAAACACCCGCTTGCCTGGAAGCATAATTTGTGACATCAGGCTTATCTTGTGTGGGAAATGGCGATTGTGCCGACATGTATGTGATATGTTCATGGATGCCACGAAAACAACCTTGGGGGTCCCATAGGACGTGATTCTTCATTGTACCTGGCTTGTCGTCCTTGCAGAGCGGCAAGCCCAACCAAACAGCGGGAGGGCTAATAATATATTAATGGGTTCACCGCCATAACACTGCTCCAGTTTCACTGCACTAGAGGGAAAAGAGCAACGGTAACTACGCTTCCGGTGAGCAACGCAGTGGGTGACTTACCTGAGAAGTATGCGTTTATGTGCTCATAACAATAATGTGTGATCATTTACTTGCGGTGCTTTATTGTTACTCCTGTGTAGGGCACCTGCTGGATACTGCACATTCTTTTTAGAAAGACCACTTTAATAAGTCAATGAACATATGTCCTTTTGTAAGTGCATTTATGTTGGAAATATAGTCGAAACAAATTCATTATAAGCATTTTTGTTTTCCTTAAAATGTCTCTTATTGGCACACTCCTTCCATCTACAGGTGCATTACTTCTTACATTATTCCCTACAGTTACTATTATAGCGCCTCTGTGCATTTGAGAAATCTGTTGCTCTTCATCAGGAGTAACAAAAAACTGCAGTGTTCTAATTTCAATCCTAACGATGAAAGAAAAGCAAAAACAAGCCTCAGTACAAATCTGTGAATTCATTATTTTATGAAAAGAATTCACAATCTGCTTATCATTTTTGCTTCATTACTTTTTTGTTTTATTAAGTTTTTGTAGTGTAATAGACAATTATTAACATAACATCGAAAGAAAAAATAGCCACGTACATTGCAATTGACATATGGGCATTACTTCTAGATAGAATTTCACAAAGCGAGTTATATGCATGTTTTAGTTCTACAGTTTGACCGGTCGGGCCAACAAAACATACACCTCCATGTCTAATAACGACGTCCACTCTCCAGCAGGTCCTCCCAGTGCTGCCTGCAGTAATTTCGAAATGACTTCCAAATATCTTTGGACTTATTACAGTTAGTCTAGGAGGCTGGCTTAGTATATGGTGCACACTTTCAGGAGTGATGCACCTTGCACTAATCCAGGCAACCCTTATGGTGATTTTAGTGGTCTTTGATAACCACAGAAAGCTCACAAAGTAGTAGCTGTGGAGAGCAGCCTTCAGGCTTTTCTTGAAGGAGTGTAAAGCAGATTGTTTTACCACATTTAATCGACAGTGTAGATTAGATGAAGAAGAACCACACAGTGTTTTATAAAAAATAAGTCTGTTCATTACAGAACACAATCAGTAACACATTGGTATAGCTCCTACCAGGAGATATCAACAATACACACAAGAATACTTAACAATAATCAGGTAAGTAGCACAAATATACACTGGTCTCCAGGGGGAAACCAAACCATATACTAAGAAAGTGGAATGCAAACTGCAAAGGAGAACGTGACTTGGACCAAGACTCAGCGGAGCTGGGGAAACAAGGAACCACCCAAAGTAAGTACCCCGGAACCCCACGGAGGCTGTGTGCAGAGTGGAAACACAGCTGCGTGCCCAATGGAAGTCAATGGAGAAGTTGCAGTTGCAGTTTTAAAGAAGGACCCTTCCCAGAGGATCCCGAAGAAACCCTTTAGAGGACGGGATTTTGGAGAGCCACCCCACCCGTGGATGCCCCAGAAACCAGGTTACCTGCACCAGGGAAGCCGGGTGCATAAAGGTGAAGTGACGTCGGAGCTTGCCGTAGACGACAATGGAAGACTTCGAAGAAGATGCCTCTGAAGAAGCCTGTGAAGGAGTTCGGTGGAATCCAAGAGGGGATTCTTGAAGTGGAGAACCTGCAAGCAGAGGGGACAGAGTCTAAGCCACTCGGAGGTGACCAGGAGGCACATAAGCACAATGCCCACCAATGTCGGGAGGTTCAGAAGTGAAGACGGTGACCTTGTCGCTGCAGCTGTGAGGACCAGGCAATGCTGAGGAAGACCAGGAGCTGTGCACGAGCTGTCCCACGTCAGATGTCGGTGTCTAGGCAGTTGGTGTCCAGCGGGAGCACCAACAATCCTCGGCAGCTGCAAATGGCATGGAAACCGAAAAAATGCAGACGTTGGGACCAGCAAGGTTGAAGGGGCTCACCAAGTGCAGGAGAGTCAGAGCAGGCCCCGAGGGAAAAGGGGAGCCCACTGAAACAAAGGAAGACCCTCGAGCGGACCCACAGGCCGTAGGCACTGGAGTCACAAGAGGAACTCAGGCAGCTCAACAAAGATTGAGGCCCACGGTGAGGGGATGCAGCGAGGATGCTGATCTTCAAGGGATGAGGTGCTGGAGCTTCTTGTAGCCCGAAGATCTCTTGAGCTGCAGAACCAACAAGCCTTGGCAAAGGCAAGTCGATGCGTTCCACAGGGGTTTGATCCCAGCGGCTCCGACGAGGAATACGGTCTTCAAAATTGCTGAGAAGACAGGTCAGGCCTCTAGGGAGCTGCAGAACCACCACCTGTGTTGCTTGGCATCGGGAAGTCCGTAGGACGACAGGAGCAGCAGACCAGTCTGCTTCATTGTGGTCAATCCAAGAAAAAAACCTGACAATTTCAATCAAACAATCAATCACAGAATTTGTAAAGCGCACTACTTACCCGCGAGGGTCTCAAGGCGCTAGGGAAAAAAAGGGGGGGGGGTGCTGCTACTGGTCGAACAACCAGGTCTTGAGTAGCCTCCTGAAGGTCAGCAGGTCTTGGGTCTGTCGTAGGCTTAGTGGAAGGGTGTTCCAGGTCTTGGCGGCGAGGTGGGAGAAGGATCTGCCGCCGGTGGTAGTTCTTCGAATGCGAGGGACGGTGGCGAGGGAGAGGTCGGCGGAGCGGAGTTGGCGGTTGGGGATGTAGAAGAGGAGTCGTCTGTTGAGGTAGGCTGGGCCAGTCTTGTGGAGTGCCTTGTGTGCGTGGATGAGGAGTTTGAAGGAGATTCTCCTGTCGACGGAGAGCCAGTGCAGGTTCCTCAGGTGGGGGGTGATGTGGCTGTGGCGTGGTACATCGAGGATCAGGCGTGCGGAGGCGTTTTGTATGCGTTGCAGTCGCTTGATGAGCGTGGCCGGGGCTCCCGCGTAGAGGGCGTTCCCATAGTCAAGTCTGCTACTGACGAGGGCCTGGGTGACTGTTCTTCTTGTGTCTGTCGGGATCCACCTGTAGATCTTGCGAAGCATGCGGAGGGTGTTGAAGCAGGAGGATGAGACTGCGTTGACTTGCGTGGCCATGGAAGCGTTGAGTCGAGGATGACTCCCAGGTTGCGTGCGTGGTCGGTGGGTGTCGGGGCTGCTCCCAGCGTCGTTGGCTACCAGGAGTCGTCCCAGGCTGAGGGTTGGAGCCGAGGATGAGGCCTCTGTCTTCTCCGTGTTCAGTTTTAGTCGGCTGATCTTCATCCAATCGGCGACGGCCTTCATTCCTTCATGGAGGTTGGATTTGGCGGCGAGGGGTCCTTGGTGAGGAGAGGATCAGTTGAGTGTCGTCGGCGTAGGAGATTATGTTGAGGTCGTGCTGTCTGGCGATGCGTGCGAGCGGGGCCATGTAGATGTTGAACAGTGTTGGGCTGAGGGACGATCCCTGGGAGTGCGCCGCAGATGATCTCGGAGGCTTCGGATCGGAATGGTGGGAGGCGGACTCTCTGGGTTCTGCCGGCGAGGAAGGAGGTGGCCCATTCCAGGGCCTTGTCTCGGATCCCTGCGTCGTGGAGGCGTGCGCGTAGAGTGCGGTGGCAGACAGTGTCGAAGGCGGCGGAGAGGTCCAGCAGGATGAGGGCTGCGGTCTCACCGTTGTCCAGCAGGATCCTGATGTCGTCGGTGGCGGCGATGAGGGCAGTCTCAGTGCTGTGGTTGCTGCGGAACCCCGATTGGGATGGGTCCAGGATGCTGTTTTCTTCGAGGTATCGGGTTAGCTGTTTGTTGACGATCTTCTCGATGACCTTGGCTGGGAACGGAAGCAGGGAGATGGGCCGGAAGTTCTTGAGGTCTCTCGGGTCCGCCTTGGGTTTTTGAGTAGGGCTTTGATCTCTGCGTGTTTCCAGCTCTCTGGGAAGGTCGCGGTCTCGAAGGAGAGATTGATGACGTTGCACAGGTGGGGTGCGATGGAGCTGCTGGCTTTGTTGAAGATGTGATGCGGGAAAGGGTCTGACGGGGAGCCGGAGTGTATTGTGCTCATGGTCTTGATGGTGTCCTCGATGTTCACGCTGGCCCAGGCTGGCAGGGGGTCGTGGTCGATGGTGTGCGGCGGGTCTGGTGCATCGATCTTAGTTGGGGCTGTCTGGGTGTTGAAGCTGTCATGGATGTCGGCGATCTTGCGGTGGAAGAAGGTGGCGAGGGAATCGCACAGGGGTTGCGGCGGCGGGATGTCGTTGGTGTTGGAGCTGGGGTTGGAGAGTTCCTTCACGATGTTGAAAAGCTCCTTGCTGTTGTGTGCGTTGTTGTCGAGGCGGTCTTTGAAGGAGATTCTCTTGGCGGACTTGATGAGGTGGTGGTGGTTACGGATGGCGTCTTTGTGGGCTGCGTGGCTGTCCGGTGTCTTATCACTGTGCCATTTCTTCTCTAGTTTCCGGCAGGTACGCTTGGAAGCTAGGAGTTCCGAGGTGAACCAGCTGGCTCTTTTGGTGGTGTCACTGTAGGTGAGTTTTTCAGCGGGGCGAGGGTGTTGGCACAGTCGTCCATCCATCGTCTGAGGTTGCAGGCAGCGTCGTCGGTGTTGGATGGGTCGGAGGGAGGGCTGAGAGCGAGGTTGCCCGAGTTGGTCTTCGGTGACTTTGCTCCAGCAGCGGCGTGGGATCTGTTGGGTGCGGTGGTGTGTGGTGTGTTTCTGGAAGGTGAAATGGATGCAGCGGTGGTCGGTCCAGAGGAGTTCCGTGGTGTGGCTGAAGGAGACGTGGGAGCTTGAGGAGAAGATGGGGTCAAGCGTGTGGCCGGCGGAATGGGTCGGTGTTGTGACGAGCTGGCTCATCCCGAGGTTGGCGAGGTTGTCAATCAGGGTGGTGGAGTTGCTGTCGTTGTTGTTCTCCAGGTGAAAGTTCAGGTCTCCGAGGAGGATGTAGTCGGTAGAGGTCAGGGCGTGCGTGCTGATGAAGTCGGCGATGGAGTCGCTGAACTGGGGTCGGGGCCCAGGGGTCTGTAGACAAGGGTGCCTCTAAGGGTGGTGTTGGGGTCCGTGTGGATCTGGAAGTGCATGTGTTCGGCGGTGCTGAGAGTGTCGTCGGTGCTGGTCGAGACCCTGATGGTGTTCTTGTGGACGATGGCGATTCCTCCTCCTACTGCGTTGACGCGGTCTCTGAGGGTGATCTTATAGCCGTCTGGGATGGCTATGGCGATGTCGAGGGCGGAGGAGTCGTTCATCCAGGTCTCTGTCAGGAAGGCGACATCTGGTGATGATGTGTCGAGCAGGTCCCAGAGCTCGACGGGCGTGTTTGCGTGCGGAGCGGGTGTTCAGTAGGATGCACCGGAGGTGGTTGAGGTCCTTCTTGGCGGGCGCCTCGGTGGCTCTGAGGCTGGTGTAGCTGCAGTTCCGGCAGGTGAAGGGACCATGGGTGCGTTTCGGGGCGGCCTTGAAGCAGTTGTGCGTCCGTCCGGGGTTGAGAGCGTGGAGTGTGGTGGCATCGTATCGGCGTCGGTCCTCGAGGCTGGAGCGGGGGCACGCGGCCCAGGGGTTCTGGCGCTGGGCGCGGTCCAGTCGCGGACGGGCGCAGACGGGCTTGCCTTAGGCGCGCCAGCGGCGCGGCCGCACAGCGGCCGCCATATATGGGGAGGTGGGAGGGAGGAGCAGCTGGGATGCGGGAGGCAGGGGCAGCGAATGGGCAGTCAGGGGGGCGGGGCCGCAGGGGACGCAGCGGCGGGAATGGAGAGAGGCAGCGAGGGGCATAGAAGGCAAAATGGACACAAGGGAGGTGGGGGCAGCGAGGGAACAGAGGAAAAAATGGGCACAGTACAGTGGGGGCAGCGAGGGGCACAGAAGGCAAAATGGACACAAGGGAGGTGGGGGCAGCGAGGGAACAGAGGAAAAAACGGGCACAGTACATTGGGGGCAGCGAGGGGCACAGAAGGCAAAATGGACACAAGGGAGGTGGGGGCAGCGAGGGAACAGAGGAAAAAACGGGCACAGTACAGTGGGGGCAGCAAGGGGCACAGAAGGCAAAATGGACACAAGGGAGGTGGGGGCAGCGAGGGAACAGAGGAAAAAACGGGCACAGTACAGTGGGGGCAGCGAGGGGCACAGAAGGCAAAATGGGCACAAGGGAAGTGGGGGCAGCGAGGGAACAGAGGAAAAAAACGGGCACAGTACAGTGGGGGCAGCGAGGGGCACAGAAGGCAAAATGGACACAAGGGAGGTGGGGGCAGCGAGGGAACAGAGGAAAAAACGGGCACAGTACAGTGGGGGCAGCGAGGGGCAAAGAAGGCAAAATGGACACAAGGGAGGTGGGGGCAGCGAGGGAACAGAGGAAAAAGCGGGCACAGTACAGTGGGGGCAGCGAGGGGCACAGAAGGCAAAATGGACACAAGGGAGGTGGGGGCAGCAAGGGAACAGAGGAAAAAACGGGCACAGTACAGTGGGGGCAGCGAGGGGCACAGAAGGCAAAATGGACACAAGGGAGGTGGGGGCAGCGAGGGAACAGAGGAAAAAGCGGGCACAGTACAGTGGGGGCAGCGAGGGGCACAGAAGGCAAAATGGACACAAGGGAGGTGGGGGCAGCGAGGGAACAGAGGAAAAAACGGGCACAGTACAGTGGGGGCAGCGAGGGGCACAGAAGGCAAAATGGACACAAGGGAGGTGGGGGCAGCGAGGGAACAGAGGAAAAACGGGCACAGTACAGTGGGGGCAGCGAGGGGCACAGAAGGCAAAATGGACACAAGGGAGGTGGGGGCAGCGAGGGAACAGAGGAAAAAACGGGCACAGTACAGTGGGGGCAGCGAGGGAAACAGAAGGCAAAATGGACACAAGGGAGGTGGGGGCAGCGAGGGAACAGAGGAAAAAACAGGCACAGTACAGTGGGGGCAGCGAGGGGCACAGAAGGTAAAATGGACACAAGGGAGGTGGGGGCAGCGAGGGAACAGAGGAAAAAAAACGGGCACAGTGCAGTGGGGGCAGCGAGGGAAACAGAAGGCAAAATGGACACAAGGGAGGTGGGGGCAGCGAGGGAAACAGAAGGAAAACGGGCACCGAGGCCACAAGCAGAGGGGCGAGCTTACCAGCAGCAGCAGCGGGCGGACAGCACAGGCGGAGCTGTGTGGTGGGGGAGCATATTAAAATTTCTTAGGGACCAAGAGGGGATTCTCCTAGTGTCTCCACCCAACCGCTGGCTTTAATCACTTGCCAGTCGTATCCGGTCCGAAATGTCCTACATAAAAAGTTTATCTTTTCCAGGCACACAATTACCGGTCTACCCTAAATACATACACCCCCTTTCTGTTGAAGGTGTGTGAAAAAAGGTGTGAAGGAAAGAAAGTACCTCACGTAAGCATCACCAAGGGAGCTGCTGGTAGGTACTCACCAGATTGCCCACGTTTCTCATCATCGGTAACTTTCTTATCCGTGAGAAGAAAAGAAAAAGTGTCCAGTGTAAAGTATAAGAGGTGAAGAAATAAATAAAGTAAAGTAAGCACAAAAGTGTCTTGTGTCAAAAAAGAACCCCGTACTGTGAGAAAGAGTAACCACTTTTCTCAAAATAAAATAGAGTTAAGACTCACACATCTCAGTTTTATTCCATGGTGTGAACCTACTGAAATTTAAAACCAAACTGCATGTTTCAGACCACTGCATGTTTCAGAGATGGGCCAACATGTTTCATTGCCACTCTTCTTTACAGCAATTTCTTCAGGGCTCGGGCCAGACTTCACCTCACTGGATCTCAAATTTTTAACCACGGGTGACTGGTAAACAAAAAACAAAGAACATATTTAAAACTACCAACCATTCAGGACATCCAGTCTCACGTCTATTAACAAACAAAATGACGGTAATATATATGTTACAAGATTCATAATATATTTACCAGGTGGTGGCCAACAAAACTCCTACCGGCTCCCCACCATATTGAAAGGGTGTCCTTCACTCGTAAGACCCCTTGCGGCACAGTCCGTTGCCGTCTGTATTACCTGCGAATATATGCATATAGGTTTCAGCCCTTTCTCGGGAAGTCCATAGGATGACAGGAGCAGCAGACCAGTCTGCTTCATTGTGGTACCTGCAGATGCAAGGGAGTGACTCCTTCACTCCAAAAGAGATTACTTTGGATGTCCTTGATGCCCACAGGCCTTCTAGAGAACCTGGATGAAGCACAGACACAGACAACGCTGAAGACTTGAAGAACAGTGAGACCAGGAGCAGCAGGAGTCTTCGTTGATGCAGTCTCGGTTCCAGCCGAAGTCCAAGTGTCTAGGTGGTCGATGAGTGTCTTGATTTTAGAGGTCAATCTTGTTCCATGACAAATTTAATGACCCACCCACAGAGGAGCACTTAAGTACCCTAGGGAAAGGGTTGGACTGACTCAGGGTCCCTCCCAGAGGAGGGGCTGCAGTGGTGAGTCTTGTTCCACGATGAATTTAAGGGCCCACCAAAAGAGGAGCCCTTAAGTACCCTAGGAAAAGGGTTGGAACGACTCGGTGGTCCCTCCCAGAGGAGGACAGGATACTCACGTCCTTTGTCCAGTTTCGCACCAAAGCGGGGACAAAGGGTTCCTGAACTGGCTCAAACTGGAGTATGCAAGGAGGGCACCAAATGTGCCCTTCAATGCAGTCAGGTGGCGCTGCAAAGCACCCCCAGCCCAAAACACTTAGTCCTGTCTGGGAGGTGGTCACACCTCGCTGTGACAGGAAACCTATTCTTCTACCTTCCCCTGCTCGAGCTCAGCAGCAGGAGGGCAAAATTGTGTCTGTGGTCGGCAGCAGCACTAGCTTGCGGGCAGACCCTGAAAGGCTGTTACCGACAGTACGGGGGGTCCCCTAAGGAGCCCCCTAGTACATAGGATTATACTTCCAGCACCGGAATCAGTGTTGAGGCATGGTTCAGTGCAGCTAATATATAGTTATACATCTCATAATGACTAATGTCCACTATATACCTTAATATGGCTTACTGCACTTACAAAGCCTGGAGAATAGACTCCGGGGTTTGTAGGGATGTCCTGCTCATGCAGGGACACCCTCACACTTGTAACCAAGCACCCTGCCCTCAGGACTGAAGGGCCTACCATACGTTTTAAGTGACCTCAGACATAAGGAAACTTATATCTGTTGTGAGAGGTGCAATTGCAGGCCTGTATTCAGTGGACTTCCATGTGTGGCACAATACATGCTGCAGCCCATGGGAGGGCCCTGGTGTACCTATGCCCTGGGTACCTTAGTACCATACACTAGGGACTTATAAGGGTATACCAGTAGCCAATTGTGGAGGTGCCAAAGTACTTACCAGAGTCAATTTAGGGGAGAGAGCACAGATGCTGGGGTCCTGATCAGCAGGAACCCAGCAAACTAAGTCAAAAACATACTGTCACCAGGCAAAAAGTGGGGGTAACCATGAAAGCAGATCCTATTTTCCTACAGTTAGGAATCAGCACATTATATACTTTCGTAATTGACTCACATCAAATAGCATCTCTCACCCAGTATGACTCTTTAGAGCAGGGACCTTTCCACCAGCAAATTTCAACTCACCCTCTTGCTAGCAACAGCATTAGGACTGCAAGCTTATGCACTGGCATAGTTATAGCTGCCACATAAGCAATCAACATAATCAGCGGAGTATGGTAACACACAAGCCAGCATTTTTGTAAGCTCATCAGCGCCAACTCACCAGTAACTGGCTATACTGGTGACAATGCCACTCTTGGGGCCAGATTTATCAAGGTTTTGCGTTGCCCTTGCACCACGCAAGAGGGCACAAGGACGACGCAAAGCCTAAGTGATATTTATCAAGCCACCTTGCGTGGCCCTGTATGGATTGATAAATCTAGAGGAACAAGTTACTTACCTTCGGTAACGCTTTTTCTGGTGGATACAGTATCTGCCTGTGGATTCCTCACCTTTTGAATTACCCCTGCGCCAGCATTCCACGGAAATTCTTTTCTTAGCTCTCCCACGTCGACGAGGGCGTCACAATAGCACGGCTCTGCTCGGGACTCCGTATGACGTCACCAGAGCCATAAGAAGCCCTCGTCAGCGTGCTGACATCAGTTCCGCCCATTTTTTCCGTGCCCTCGAGGCAAACGGGCGGACCGACAACATAAAAACAAGTATATACGGTATACAGAAAGTATACACAAATACATATAATATATATATATATATATATATATATATATATATATATATATATATATATATATATATATATATAAAGGAAAAGCCAAAAACCAAAGCATTTCCTAGCAATAAACTGTATGGAATACAAATGACATTCGAAAAACAGCAATGTCAAACAGCCAGAAGATTTTCGGTATAATCAGGTGGACAACGGGGAGGCGGGTGGGGCTGTGAGGAATCCACAGGCAGATACTGTATCCACCAGAAAAAGCGTTACCGAAGGTAAGTAACGTGTTCTTCTGATGGATACATCTGCCTGTGGATTCCTCACCTTTTGAATTGAATCCCCCAGCTGTTCCACTCCCGGAGGAGGGTGTCCACCTACCTATACCAAAAAATCTTGCAGCACAGAACGAGCAAAATGGCCATCTCTCCTAACCTCAGAATCCAAGCAGTAATGCTTCGCAAAGGTGTGGAGGGAGGCCCAAGTTGCCGCCTTACATATGTCTACAACAGGAACACCTCTAGCCAAAGCAGAAGAATAAGACTTAGCTCTGGTGAAATGAGCTCTGATACCTTCAGGCGGCTCCTTCTTGGCCAAGGCGTAGCAGATCTTAATGCAAGTGTTCATTTGTGGACAGCCTTGCCCTTCATTCTTCCAACATAGCCCACAAACAGCTGATCATACAGTCTTGGGTCCCTGGTTCTGTCCAGGTAGAAGGAGACAGCCCTCCTAGGATCCAGGCGGTGAAGTCTCTCCTCTTCCTTGGAAGGGTGAGGGGGAGGATAGAAGGTAGGCAAGGTAATATATTGCCCCAGATGGAAAGGAGTGACCACCTTAGGCAGGAAAGCAGCCCTGGTCCTGAGAACCACCTTTTCTGCATGAATGATTAAAAATGGAGGTTTAGAAATAAGAGCCTGAAGTTCACTTACCCTCCTGGCTGAGGTAATAGCAATCAGAAAAACCGTCTTGAAAGTAAGAAGTCTCAACAGACAACTATGAAGAGGCTCAAAAGGAGACCCCATCAGAAAAGTCAGTACCAAATTCAAATCCCACTGAGGCATAATGAAGGGAGTGGGAGGAAACTTATTGGTGCAGTCCTTAATAAACCTCATAACAATGGGGGACTTAAACAAAGACGGCTGGTCCGGCAAACAGAGGAAAGTCGACAAAGTCGACAGGTAACCCTTTACCATAGCCACAGCACAACCTTGCTGAGCCAAGGAAAGCGAAAAAGCAAGTACATCAGATAAATGGGCCTTCAAAGGATCAATGGACCTCTCTCCACACCATTTCACAAACTTGGACCACCTAAAGGAATAAATAGACTTGGTGGAGTGTCTCCTGGATGATAAAATAACATCCACCACATCCGGTGGGAGAGAGAAAGAACTCATATTGCCCCATTCAATCTCCAGGCATGAAGGTGCAGGCTCTGGAGGTGGGGGGGTAGAACCTGCCCCTGCAACTGCGAGAGGAGGTCTGCCCTGAGAGGGAGAATGAGCGGAGGGTGCGAAGAGAGGTGAAGAAGATCTGTGTACCACACCCTTCTTGGCCAATTCGGAGCAATCAATATGACTTGGGCCCGGTCTTGGCGAACCTTCCTCAGTACCCGAGGAATCAAGGGAATGGGAAGAAACACGTAAAGGAGTTGTGAGCTCCAATCCACTTGAAACTCGTACCCCAACGCTCCCTGCATCGGATACTGGAGACTGCAGAACGACGGGCAGTGCGCATTCTCTCGAGTGGGAAACAGGTCTACCTGAGGAGACCCCCACAACCTGAAGATGCGGCGAATCACCTCTTGGTGAAGCCTCCACTCGTGGTCAACTGAGACTGTCCGCACGCACATTTAGCACCCCGACCAGATGACTTGCAAACACACAAATCTGATGGTCCTGAGCCCAGGACCAGAGTCGCAGAGCCTCTCTGCAGAGACGATACGACCCTACTCCTCCCTGCTTGTTTATGTACCACATCGCTATAGTGTTGTCCGTCAGGACTTGAATCGACTGACCACGAAGGGAGGAAAGAAAGGCCTTGAGAGCCAAACGTATTGCCTGCAATTCCAGAAGGTTGATGTGAAGCAACCTTTCCTCCGGAGACCAAAGACCTTTGATCTCCAGATCCCCCAGATGAGCACCCCACCCTAGAGTGGAGGCATCCTTGATTACTGTGGCCACCAGGGGAGGAGGTTGAAAAGGCCTTCCTTGAGACAGGTTGCCTGAAACACTCCACCATAACAGATCCGCTGCCGTTTCTCTGGAGATTCTGACCACCTCCCTGAGATCTCCGTTGTGCTGAAACCACTGCCTGTGGAGGCACCACTGGAGTGCCCTCATGTGCCAGCATGCATGGTTGACAAACAGTATGCAGGAAGCGAACAACCGAGCAGGCGTAGGACCTTCAGGACTGGAACAACCGCTCCATCGCGAAACAAAGAAATCATCTCCTGAATGTCAAGAATCCTCTACGGAGGCGGAAATGCTCGACACACAGTAGTGTCCAGTAATGCCCCTATGAACAGGCTGCGCTGAGAGGGCACCAGGTGAGATTTGGGTACATTTATCGAGAAGCCTAAGTTGAACAACAGTTGCGTTGTTACCTGCAAGTGATGCAGCACCATCTCTGTCGACCTTCCTTTGAGCAGCCAGTCGTCCAAATAAGGGAAAACCGGAATCCCTGACCTTCTGAGATGTGCTGCCACCACCGCCATCACCTTTGTAAAGACCCTAGGTGTGGAAGTGAGACCGAACGGAAGGACCGCAAACTGGTAGTGTTGAGATCCTACCGTAAACCGGAGATACTTCTGATGCGACTTGAGAATAGGGATGTGGAAATACGCATCTTGCAAGTCGATTGACACCATCCAGTCTTCCTGTTGCAGTGTGAGAAGTTGGCCTGGCATATGCTGTCCACTAATTATAGTGGGCACCTTGCACCAGTCCAAACAACCCCTTATTGGAGATAGGTTAAAGACAACCTTATTGAAAGCTATCCTAGTGGTAGCTATGGAGAGCAGCCTTCAGGCTAAGTCTTGAAGGAATGTAAAGCAGCTTGTTTTACCAGTCTATAATCTCTTGAGTGACCAAATGAAAGAGCACCACACCAGGTATATATTCAAAATATATGTATTTATTGCTAAACACACCCCTCTAGTCTCTTTATGAGGCTAGAGTTCGAAGTACATAAGTTAGAAGTTATTTAAACACAGTAATAGCACAAATACACGTTTGGGCCCTAGGGGCGTACCAAACCATATCCCAATAAAGTGGTATGCGAACCACGACTGAACTAGACACTAGGCCTAGAGCCTCTAGAAGTGCTTGGACCACAAGGAACCACCCAAGGTAGTGACACAGGGGACCCACGGGAGACGCGTGCAGTGTAAATACACAACCGCGATACGCCGTTGACTTCTATGGAGAAAGTCGGGATCGGGAAATTAGAGAAAAGGGACACTTAAAAGAGGACTAGGACAAAACCCTTTGAGATCTAGGACTTTGAAGAGTCTCTACCCACGGGAGCACCGGAGTACTCGTGTTACCTCACCCAGGGAAGCCGGATGCATAGGTGCCTTTCGGGGTCGGCTTTCGTCGTCGATTCGAATGGCGATCTGCTGCAAAGTGCTGCTGGCGGCCAAGAGAAAAGTGTCCGGGTGGATCCAAGAGTGGATCGGAGTTCTGAAGAACCTGAAAGCAGAGGGGACAGAGTCTGGGTCACTAGCCAGTGACCAGGAAGGCGATGGACAGATGCCCACCGATGTCGAGTGCTTCAGGTGCGTTGACGGTCGTCTTGACTCTTCAGCACGAGGTCCAGGAGGCGTTGTTGGCGACCAGGAGCAGGATTCGGGCTGGTACACGATGTCTGTCGAGTGCTGAGGTGTTGGCGACCGGATTGGACCCAACAAGCCTTGACAACGGCAAGTCTCGGTGAAGATGTAGATCGTCGATGGTGCAGACCAGCAAGGTCTGGGGAACTCACCCAGCAAGGGTAAGTGAGGGCAGGCCTGGAGCAACCAGGATGCCAAGTAAGAAAAGGATTGGCCTTCCTTAAGGGCTACTAGCCAACGGGCTAGCGACCGCAAAGGAGCCTCGTGACGCCGCACGTGGAGCTGGCTTACAGGACACTCGTGGAGTGGGGGCCAGTAATCTTCGGTGCAGGTGGTGCTGGAGGCTAGGGCTACTCGGAGCCCAAAGCACGACTTCTTGGGAGACCCAGAAGATGATGCACTTGCAAATGTGCTCGGTGTCCAGGGGTCACGGTCTCAAGTCACCCACGATAGCCACGGGCCTCAGCTTTGCTGGGGACTCAGGGTAGCCTCGGGGAAGTCTGAGAATCCACCTCTGGTGATGCGATGACTTCGGCGTCCGACAGGAGCTTCAGAAATGCGAACCGGACAGATGCTTCTTTGGTGCCTGCCAAGCAGGGGAGTCACTCCTTGACCCCAAGGGAGATTCTTCTGTCCTCTAATCGTAAGTAGAGCGTCGAAGGTCCAGGATTCTGTTTCAGAGTTTCGTCCAGGGATAATCTAAAGTCCTAAGGACTGGGTTCCTATCTTTATACTAAAGATAGGGGTTGGACTACTCTGTGGCCCCACCTATGGGTGGGTCAGGGCAGAGGGGTGGCTACACCCCTTTCCCTTTGTCCAGTTCGCGCCAAAGCAGGGGCTGGAAGCCCCTGATCCGGTTTGAACTGGGGTATGCACAGGGACACCAAATGTGCCCCCAGTGCAGGACTTCAAAGCACACAGATGGTGCTCCCGCCCAGCCCCAATACACATTATCCTGTCTGGGGAGGTGGTCACACCTCCCTGCAACAGGAAACCTATTGTCCAGGCCTCCCCTGCCGGAGTTTCGTCCAGCAGCAGGAGGCCAGACTCGTGTCTGTGGCAGCAGCATCCATTTTGTGATGCCAGGGCTCTGGAGAGAAGTTACCGGGTTAGTCAGAGTTAACATGTCTTTCCCTCTAGAAGGGTGGAATGCTACCCCCGCCGCCAGAATTGGCGGGGGGTAGTATTCCAAGATGTTTGACAGCAAACACGACATGTTTAGGTGCAGCCATTCCAAAGTTAGCATTTTACCGCGAGGATATAATGCGCTTAAGAGTATATGGTCAGGCTGCACTACAAACAGCATCAGAGATCGTCTCCGAATGCTGCAGAGGGGCCCTGCTCATGCAGGGGCACCCTCTCACATAGGAACCATGCACTCTGCCTTTAGGATTGATAAGGCCTGCCTTAGGAGTGACTTATAGGTTTATATGTGTGTATGTATTTAGTGATATAGGTAACCTATATCACAGTAAGGAGTGCATGCACCACCTTACCCAGGCTGCAGTAGCAGACCTGTGGTGTCAGTTTGGATGGCCTTCCAGGGGTGGCATAATACATGCTGCAGCCCCTGGCAGGCCTCTGAGGTACCTATGCCCTTGGTACATAGTATACCATATACTAGGGACTTATAAGGGCACTCCAGATTCCAATCAGTGATGTGCCTAAGGCACCTGGAAACCATTTTAGAGAGGAAGCAGCTAGGCTGGGGTTATGATTAGCAGGGCCCCAGCCAGACTAATGTCGAAAAACAGTGAAGCATCAGCAAAAAGTGGGGGTACCTATGTGAAGCAGATCCTACTCTCCTACACAACCCCCCAAACGTAGGGACATTAAACTAACCTTGCCCAGTTAAGTCTTCATGTTCTAAGTGGAAATACCTAGAGAGTCCATCTGCATTCGCATGGTTACTCCCAGGCCTATGTTCCACTGTAAAGTCCATCCCCTGTAGGGAAATGGACCACCTAAGCAGTTTGGGGTTTTCACCCTTCATTTGTTTTAGCCATAAGAGGGGCTTATGGTCTGTCTGAACCAGGAAGTGTGTACCAAACAAGTATGGCCTCAACTTCTTCAGAGCCCAGACCACAGCAAAGGCCTCCCTCTCTATGGCTGACCAACGTTTCTCTCTAGGGGTCAGCCTTCTGCTAATGAAAGCTACTGGCTGATCCTGACCTTCTTCATTCAATTGTGACAGTACAGCCCCTACCCCCAATTCAGATGCATCAGTTTGAACAATGAACTTCTTGGAGTAATCAGGACTCTGCAGAATTGGAGCAGTGCACATGGCCTGCTTGAGGTCATCAAATGCCTTTTGACAGCTAGCTGTCCACTGAACCTTTTGGGCATTTTCTTAGAAGTTAAGTCATTCAGGGGTGTCACTATTGATCCATACCCCTTGACAAATCTCCTATAGTACCCAGTCAGGCCTAAGAAGGCTCTCACCTGAGTCTGGGTAGTGGGAGCAGTCCAGTCCATGATGGTCTGGATCTTGCTCTGCAAAGGTTGAACCTGGCCTCCACCCACAAGGTGGCCCAGGTACACAACCTGACTCTGCCCTATCTGGCACTTAGTGGCCTTGATAGTCAGGCCTGCCTTTTGCAGGGCCTGTAAAACATTCCTGAGGTGGACCAGGTGATCCTCCCAGGTGGAGCTAAAGACAGCAATATCATCTAGATATGCTGCACTATAGGCTTCCAGACCTGTGAGAACTGTATTCACCAACCTCTGGAAAGTGGCAGGTGCATTCTTCAGACCAAAGGGCATTACCACAAATTGATAATGCCCACTAGGGGTTGAGAATGCTGTTTTGGGCTTTGCAGTATCAGCTAGTCTGATCTGCCAGTAGCCAGCTGTTAGGTCAAATGTGCTGAGATATTTGGCAGAGGCCAAAGTATCTATGAGCTCATCTGCCCTGGGTATTGGATGGGCATCAGTCCTAGTGACTGCATTGAGACCCCTGTAGCCCACACAAAACCTCATCTCTCTTTTTCCACCACTGGTGTGAGGTTTTGGTACAAGGACCACTGGACTACCCCAAGGGCTATCTGAGGGTTCAATAACTCCCAACTCCAACATTTTCTGGACTTCAGTCCTGATACAGTCCCTGACATGGTCAGGTTGCCTATAAATCTTGTTTTTAATAGGCAGACTGTCCCCAGTGTCCACTTCATGAGTGCACCAGGTGGTCTGACTGGGTGTCAGTGAAAACATATGTCTAAACTGATTGAGGACTTGCCTGCAATCAGTTTGTTGCTGGGTAGTGAGGCTGCCTGCCAAGGCTACATCATCAACTGACCCATCGTCAGGGTTCTGTGAGAGCAGGTCAGGGAGTGGGTCACTCTCTTCCTCCTGCCCTTCATCAGTAGCCATGAGCAAGCCCATGTCTGCCCTGTCCACATATGGTTTTAACCTGTTGACATGGAGAACCCTGTGGGGACTCCTGGGTGTTCCTAGGTCTACTAAATAAGTGACCTCACCCTTCTGCTCAACAATAGTGTGGGGTCCACTCCATTTGTCTTGGAGAGCTGCTGGGGCCACTGGCTCCAACACCCACACCTTCTGTCCTGGCTGGTAAACAGTCAGAACAGTCTTTTGGTCATGCCAGGCCTTTTGAAGTTCCTGGCTAGCCTCAAGGCTTTTGGTTGCCTTTTTCATGTACTCAGCCATCCTGGAGCGGAGACCAAGTACATAGTCCACTATATCTTGCTTTGGGGGCTTGAGAGGTAACTCCCATCCTTCCTTCACCAAGCACAGTGGACCCCTCACAGGGTGGCCAAACAGAAGTTCAAAGGGGCTGTAACCAACCCCTTCTGTGGCACCTCCCTATATGCGAATAAAAGGCAGGGCAAGAGTATGTCCCATCTACGCCTAAGCTTTTCTGGGAGCCCTTTAATCATGCCCTTCAAGGTTTTGTTGAATCTCTCAACTAAACCATTGCATTGTGGGCGATAGGGTGTGGTGAACTTATAAGTCACTCCACACTCCTTCCACATTTCTTTTAAGTACCCAGACATGAAGTTAGCACCCCTGTCTGAGACTACCTCCTTAGGAAAGCCCACTCTTGAGAAGATTCCCAGGAGGGCCCTTGCCACCACAGGTGCTGTAGTGGTCCTGAGGGGAATAGCTTCTGGGTACCTGGTGGCATGATCCACTACCACCAGGATAAACCTGTGCCCAGAGGCTGTTTGGGGATCCATGGGACCAACAATGTCAATCCCTACCCTTTCAAAGGGCACCCCCACCACAGGTAGTGGTATCAGGGGGCCTTTGTAGTGCCACCTGCCTTGCCACTGGCTTGGCAGGTTACACAGGAGCGACAAAACTCCTTGCTGTCTTCAGACATGTGGGGCCAGTGAAAGTGAGGGACAATTCTGTCCCAAGTCTTGTTCTGGCCCAGGTGACCTGCTAAGGGAATATCATGGGCTAGGGTCAATAGGAAGCCCCTGAACTTCAGAGGTATAACCAACCTCCTGGTAGCACCAGGCTTGGGGTCTCTACTCTCTGAGTACAGGAGTCCATCATCCCAATACACTGTATGGGGACCACTAGCTTTCCCAGCAGCCTCAGCAGCAGCTTGCTGTCTGAGGGGTTCAAGGAGGGCAGCTCTGCTGCTCCTGGCTCAGATCTGCCCTAGAAGGTCCCCCTGTCCCCAAGAACTCAACCTGGTCAGGTTCAAGTTCCTCTGGGACAGTTCCTTCTTCAGGGCTGAGATCATCCCCCTCAAAGGACTGATCTTCCTCCTGAGCCAAGGGGAAGGCACTGCCTTAACCCTACTACTCCTCCTCTTGGAAGGCACTTGGTCCATTCTTCCAGAATCCAAGGCCTGTTCAGTGCTAGACATTTTGGCTTGTGACCTGGTCACAGCAAACACATCTGCAGGGATCCCCAGCATTTCTGCATGGGTCCTGAGCTCCACTTCTGCCCAAGCAGAAGTCTCTAAGTCATTGCCAAGCAAGCATTCGACTGGTAGGTTTGCACTTACCACAACCTTCTTAAGGCCAGTTACCCCTCCCCAGGAGAAGTTAACAACTGCCAGAGTATGGTCTGTTCTGACATTGCTAGCATTGGTCACTTGGTACATCTCACCAAGTATAACTTGCCCAGGATTCACAAGGTCTTGTGTCACCATTGTGACACCTGCCCCTGTGTCCCTAAATGCCAAAGCCTCACGTCCATTGATTAAAGGCTGTTGTCTGTACTTGCCCAGATTACTGGGTCTCACAGAGGAGGGCACATCCATGCCTCCATCACAGACTAACACAGCCTGAGTCAGTTCTCTGACTAGGTCAGAGCCCAACTCAGTACCCAGGGTGAACCCTACTAAACCCTTGGCTGGAGCACTCCCACCAACTGTAACTGTACTAGGGGAACAGGTGCCTTAGGGGCATTGGTGGGTGCTGGACTTGAGTCTTTGGACTTGGTGCAATCACTGGTCCAGTGGGTCTTTTGCTTACAGACCTTGCACCATGGTTTTCTTTGGCCTTTCCCTTTGGTAGACTGTGAATCCCCACCAGAAGAAGATTTTGGGGGCCTGATGAAGACTTTTGATCTTTACCCTTCTCCCCACCCTTTTCAGAGTTCTTAGCATCTTGCTTCTTGGTTTCCCCACCTTGGTTCTGTACCTTCTGCTTCACCCTGGTTCTGACCCATTTGTCTGCCTTCTTTCCCAATTCTTGGGGAGAGGTCAGATCAGAGTCTACCAGGTATTGATGCAACAGCTGATTTTGACAGTTATTAAGAATCTGCTCCCTCATTATCAGATTGTACAATCCTGAGAAGTCACACACCTTACTGCCCATCAACCAGCCTTCCAGAGCCTTGGCAGAACAATCCACATAGTCTACCCAGTCTTGAGTCTGTGCTTTTTGGGTATCTCTGAACTTCAACCTGTACTGTTCAGTGGTTAGGCCAAACCCATCAATAAGAGCACTCTTCAAGACCTTGTAATTGTCAGCATCCTCCTCTCTAACAGTGAGGAGCTTATCTCTACCTTTGTCAGCAAAGGAGAGCCACAAGATTGCTGCCCACTGCTCCTGAGGGACCTTCTGTACCTTACAGGCCCTCTCTAGAGCAGTTATCCACTTGTGGATGTCATCCCCATTCTGATAGGGAGGGACAATCTTGCTCAGGTTCCTATGGTCATAGGACCTTTCCCTATCTCTAGGGACATGGCTGCCACCATGGGACTCTAGTCCCAACTTTCTTCTCTCTCTAAGGAGATCTAGGGATTCCCTATCTAAAGCCAATTGCTTTTTTCTGATTTCCAGCTGAGTTTCCTCATACTGGACCAGCCTGGCTCTCCGCTCATGAGAGGATTCCCTCCTGTGAGAGGAGACAGAGCTCCCTATAGAGGTGCCAGAGTGGTTAGACTCCTGAGAAGGAGATCTAGACTTCCTGGGCACACTCTTAATCCTTCCTGGGGGGATAAAGAGGGCATCATCTTGATCATCCTCATCATCTTCCACAGGAGGGATTGGGTTATCCAGGTCAGGGTCATTGTCACCCTCCTGGCCAGTCTCAGAGGGGGGGCTGGGGGTATTGGTACCCCTGGCCTCCTCCTCTTCTCCTGCCCCACCCTCAGCTCCTACCCCTTCAGTCCCCAAGGGCTTACTAAGGTCATAAGCCACCAACAACTCCTTGAGGTGTTGGGTGGTGGGGCTTTGGCCTGTCCTTACTTTTCTCAAGTTGCATAAAGCTCTCAATTCCAAGAATGGGAGTGTATCATACTTGGAGGGTGGAAGCTCAATGGCTTCCTGCAAGGATTCTTTGAATCCTCCCTTAAAGACATTACTAGTGTGGTGTGGTGTATGCACTACCTACTCTAGTGTGGCCTACTAAACTCTCTTGAGTTGTAGAAAGGGTTGTGCTATCCCTTAACACACAACTCTAAGTTCAGTAGAACTTACTGTATTCTAAGCTTAAATTATATGTACCTTAGATACCTTTAGTGGTTTTCAGTTGATCAATTCAATTGAGATTATCTGGTAAAACAATAGCAAGCTGGAATCCCACCGCTGCCACCAATGTGAGAAGTTGGCCTGGCATATGCTGTCCACTAATTATAGTGGGCACCTTGCACCAGTCCAAACAACCCCTTATTGGAGATAGGTTAAAGACAACCTTATTGAAAGCTATCCTAGTGGTAGCTATGGAGAGCAGCCTTCAGGCTAAGTCTTGAAGGAATGTAAAGCAGCTTGTTTTACCAGTCTATAATCTCTTGAGTGACCAAATGAAAGAGCACCACACCAGGTATATATTCAAAATATATGTATTTATTGCTAAACACACCCCTCTAGTCTCTTTATGAGGCTAGAGTTCGAAGTACATAAGTTAGAAGTTATTTAAACACAGTAATAGCACAAATACACGTTTGGGCCCCAGGGGCGTACCAAACCATATACCAATAAAGTGGTATGCGAACCACAACTGAACTAGACGCTAGGCCTAGAGCCTCTAGAAGTGCTTGGACCACAAGGAACCACCCAAGGTAGTGACACAGGGGACCCACGGGAGACGCGTGCAGTGTAAATACACAACCGCGATACGCCGTTGACTTCTATGGAGAAAGTCGGGATCGGGAAATTAGAGAAAAGGGACACTTAAAAGAGGACTAGGACAAAACCCTTTGAGATCTAGGACTTTGAAGAGTCTCTACCCACGGGAGCACCGGAGTACTCGTGTTACCTCACCCAGGGAAGCCGGATGCATAGGTGCCTTTCGGGGTCGGGTTTCGTCGTCGATTCGAATGGCGATCTGCTGCAAAGTGCTGCTGGCGGCCAAGAGAAAAGTGTCCGGGTGGATCCAAGAGTGGATCGGAGTTCTGAAGAACCTGAAAGCAGAGGGGACAGAGTCTGGGTCACTAGCCAGTGACCAGGAAGGCGATGGACAGATGCCCACCGATGTCGAGTGCTTCAGGTGCGTTGACGGTCGTCTTGACTCTTCAGCCACGAGGTCCAGGAGGCGTTGTCGGATACCAGGAGCAGGATTCGGGCTGGTACACGATGTCTGTCGAGTGCTGAGGTCTTGGCGACCGGATTGGACCCAACAAGCCTTGGCAACGGCAAGTCTTGGTGAAGATGTAGATCGTCGATGGTGCAGATCAGCAAGATCTGGGGAACTCACCCAGCAAGGGTAAGTGAGGGCAGGCCTGGAGCAACCAGGATGCCAAGTAAGAAAAGGATTGGCCTTCGTTAAGGGCTACTAGCCAACGGGCTAGCGACCGCAAAGGATCCTCGTGACGCCGCACATGGAGCTGGCTTACAGGACACTCGTGGAGTGGGGGCCAGTGATCTTCGGTGCAGGTGGTGCTGGAGGCTAGGGCTACTCGGAGCCCAAAGCACGACTTCTTGGGAGACCCAGAAGATGATGCACTTGCAAATGTGCTCGGGGTCCAGGGGTCACGGTCTCAAGTCACCCACGATAGCCACGGGCCTCAGCTTTGCTGGGGACTCAGGGTAGCCTCGGGGAAGTCTGAGAATCCACCTCTGGTGATGCGATGACTTCGGCGTCCGACGGGAGCTTCAGAAATGCGAACCAGACAGATGCTTCTTTGGTGCCTGCCAAGCAGGGAGTCACTCCTTGACCCCAAGGAGATTCTTCTGTCCTCTAATCGTGAGTAGAGCGTCGAAGGTCCAGGATTCTGTTTCAGAGTTTAGTCCAGGGATAATCTAAAGTCCTAAGGACTGGGTTCCTATCTTTATACTAAAGATAGGGGTTGGACTACTCTGTGGCCCCACCTATGGGTGGGTCAGGGCAGAGGGTGGCTACACCCCTTTCCCTTTGTCCAGTTCGCGCCAAAGCAGGGGCTGGAAGCCCCTGATCCGGTTTGAACTGGGGTATGCACAGGGACACCAATTGTGCCCCCAGTGCAGGACTTCAAAGCACACAGATGGTGCTCCCGCCCAGCCCCAATACACACTATCCTGTCTGGGGAGGTGGTCACACCTCCCTGCAACAGGAAACCTATTGTCCAGGCCTCCCCTGCCGGAGTTTCGTCCAGCAGCAGGAGGCCAGACTCGTGTCTGTGGCAGCAGCATCCATTTTGTGATGCCAGGGCTCTGGAGAGAAGTTACCGGGTTAGTCAGAGTTAACATGTCTTTCCCTCTAGAAGGGTGGAATGCTACCCCCGCCGCCAGAATTGGCGGGGGGTAGTATTCCAAGATGTTTGACAGCAAACACAACATGTTTAGGTGCAGCCATTCCAAAGTTAGCATTTTACCGCGAGGATATAATGCGCTTAAGAGTATATGGTCAGGCTGCACTACAAACAGCATCAGAGATCGTCTCCGAACGCTGCAGAGGGGCCCTGCTCATGCAGGGGCACCCTCTCACATAGGAACCATGCACTCTGCCTTTAGGATTGATAAGGCCTGCCTTAGGAGTGACTTATAGGTTTATATGTGTGTATGTATTTAGTGATATAGGTAACCTATATCACAGTAAGGGGTGCATGCACCACCTTACCCAGGCTGCAGTAGCAGACCTGTGGTGTCAGTTTGGATGGCCTTCCAGGGGTGGCATAATACATGCTGCAGCCCCTGGCAGGCCTCTGAGGTACCTATGCCCTTGGTACATAGTATACCATATACTAGGGACTTATAAGGGCACTCCAGATTCCAATCAGTGATGTGCCTAAGGCACCTGGAAACCATTTTAGAGAGGAAGCAGCTAGGCTGGGGTTCTGATTAGCAGGGCCCCAGCCAGACTAATGTTGAAAAACAGTGAAGCATCAGCAAAAAGTGGGGGTACCCATGTGAAGCAGATCCTACTCTCCTACAAGAAGAACCTGAGCTAGGGTCAGCATCTTGAATTTCTCTTGCTTGAGGTAAAAATTCAAAACCCTGAGGTCCAGGATCGGTCTCAACCGACCGTCCTTCTTGGTAGATCAGGAAATACCGGGAGTAGCATCCCTGACCCCTTTCCTGCTCAGGAACCACCTCTATCACACCTTTCTGTCGTAATGCAAGAACCTCCTGCTGCAAGAGCAGCAGATGGTCCTCTGAACACCATCCCTGGCGAGGAGGGTAAGGAGGTGGAAACTCTTGAAAAGGTAGGGCGTACCCATTTTCCACAAGATTCAAAACCCAACTGTCTGAAGTAACCGATTTCCAATCTTGTAGAAAAAGGGACACCTGTCCCCCTACAGGACCAGCATGCTCCAAGATGGGGGATCTAGAGCTGCTTTCCCGTGGTACCGGTGGTGGGGACAGGAGAGGAGGAGGAGGAGGAAGACTGAAGTCGAGAAGCTCCTCGCAGACGGCCTCTACCCTTCCCTCTGTATGACTTGTACAGAGGATTCTGCTGTTGTTGCTGCTGTGACTGTTGACGGCCTCGAAAGGAAGCCACCTTCCCAAAGCCTTGATACCTTTTGTAACCATAGCCCCTAGGCTGGGACTGCAGGCACAAGGATCTAGCAGTAGCCCTACTGTCCTTAAAACGCTGCAGCGCAGAATCCGCCTTTGCTCCAAACAGTCTTGATCCATCGAAGGGTAGATCGAGCAAAGCAGCTTGTAAATTAGGAGAGAAACCTGAAGACCTAAGCCATGCATGTCTCCTGGTAGCCACCGAAGAGCCCATTACCCGGGCGACCGAATCTGCCGTGTCCAGACCCGACTGAATAACTTGACGGGCTGCCGCTTGGGTGTCTGATAGTGCCTCTAAAAAGTGAACATGATCATCATCAGGCAACTTAGGAGCTACTTGCTTGACAGTATCCATCAGTGCATCAATGTACCTCCCTAGTAAACATGTGGCGTTCGTAGACTTAAGAGCCATGCTTGCTGAGGAGAACACCTTTTTGGCCGACTGTTCAAGTTTCTTCGAGTCTCTATCCCCCGGGGTAGTAGGGAAAGACCCAGCAGACTGGAACAGAGAGCCTGAACCACCAAGCTTTCTGGAGAAGGATGGGCAGAAAGAAAGGCTGGATCACCAGGAGCAGGCTTGTAACGCCTTGCCACTGATCTCAAAACTGCAGGAGCAGACAAGGGCTTCTGCCACACCTCCATAATTGGCTCTGTCAACGCCTCACGCAGCAGAGGTTCAACAGTAGAAGAGGGAGAATGCAACACCTCAGTCAATATATTCGACCTCACCTCAGCTGAGGGTAACTGAAGTCCAACAGATCAGCAGCCTTCCTGATGACTGTGTGGTAAGAGGCAACATCCTGAGAAAGCAAGGACTTTGGAGAGGAAAGCTCCCATTCAGGGGAAGTATCCAGGCCACAGGCCTCCTGCAGACCTTTGAAGTCGTCTACGGAGTCGAGGATCTCCCCTTCCTCATGCTCTTGCTGGTACTCCTCTTCCTCCAGCAGTCTCTGCGCTTCCCTCCTGGAACGCTGCTTCGGGATTGGCGCTGGCTGCGGCATCGGTGACAACGGCGCAGGTGTCGAAGTAGGCCCTTCCGAAGCAGGCAAAGGTGCCGATCGAATCCGGGATGACATCGGTCCAACTCCAGACGGCGCCAGTGACTGAGGTATCAGAGTCGAAAACCTCGATGCCGGAAACTGCTGTGACGGGGCCGTTGGCACAAAAGGCACAAAAGGCGCCTGGGCATACTGCTGGGGGATGCCCAAATTAAAGGCAAGCGGACCCACGGGGCCAGACGGCGCTCCGATAGAGTAAGATGCCTTGGCAAACATGCCAAATATCGCATTGAGGAAATGCGATGGATCCGCTCCAGGTCCTGGAAAAGGAGGATAAGGATCCGGCGCCCCTTGGTCCTGTTCCACACGAGGCCTTATAAGGGGGCTGAGGCTGCGGCGCCGGAGACACCGGAGCTGGCACAGGCAAAGCCGCAGGAACGGGAGAAGACTCTCTCGGCACCGGAGAATCTCTGGGCGCCGTTGAATTCCTCGACGCCGGAGTCACCTGTGGAGAAGGTGAAGGCGACGGAAAGACGGCATCCTTCTCATGACGCCGCTTCACAGGCGAGGTTGATCTCGATGACCTGCCCTTCGAAGACCGACGTTGAGACCCATGTCTTCTCTTTTTCTTGTGCTTCTTGGACTTCGAAGCATGCGAAATCGATGACTTCATCCTCTTGCGACCTCTCTTCTCTTTTCTCGCACGAGCCATGAAGAGTTTCCCCTCTCGCTCCTTCAACGCCTTCGGGTTCATCTTCCGACAGCACGAACACCCTTCGACGTCGTGGTCCGAAGAGAGACACCACAGACAGTCTTCATGGGGATCTGTGATGGACAAATGACCCCCACACTCTCTGCTGGGCTTGAAACCTGAACTCTTCGAAGTAGCCATTTCCAGTGCAACACGAAGAAAGCTAGTAACAAAGTTAAACCAAGTAAAATGGAGAGTCCTTGAAAAAACCGTTACGCGTTGACGGCGCAGAAAAAAGGGAACTGAAGTCAGCACGCCGATGGCTTCTTATGGCTCCGGTGACGTCATACGGAGTCGCGAGCAGAGCCGTGCTATTGTGACGTCCTCATCGACGTGGGAGAGCTAAGAAAAGAATTTCCGTGGAATGCTGGCGCAGGGGTAATTCAAAAGGTGAGGAATCCACAGGCAGATGTATCCATCAGAATAAATAAATCTAGAGTATCGCATGGCAGCGCAAATCGCTGCCTTGCATTACTCTGCCCAAGGAAGGTGTTCCATGGGTGGAGCGTGGGTGTTAACATGCATTTACCCATGGATTTTGGAGAATTTCCAGATTTACCATTAGTGGTAGACCTGTGAATGTGTCAAAATATTATGCCTCCCCAAGTGAGGCATAATGAGGAGAAATATCTTAATTTAGTCTCATTTTTTTCCTCCTACAATGCAGGCACCCTTGCACCATGACGCAAGGATGCTTGCATTGGCGCTAGGCAGCTAAAAGTTTGCCATCGCTAGGAAAGGACAGATATGTGCTGTATAATTTTAAATACTGCGCATTCCTGCCCTTTCATGCAGCGCGGTGCAGCAAGGTGGCTTGCTGCATTGCGCTGTGTGAATATATGATAAATATGGGCCTAGATGTATAAAACCTGCTCGTGGGAGTCTGTATACTCTCTGAAGAAATGTATAATGTATAAACCGATTCCTATAATTGGAGTACACCCAAGCTGTCTGCGCACAGCAATATGTCCACTTATCCTTTGGCCATTGTTCAACAACATCCAGTGCCGATTTTTCTACGGCCGATATCCTTCAAACTGCCCTGTTGTCCGCAAACCACCTCTACACTTTCATCACCCAGCCTTGCACTTCCTCTAACCTAGTAATACTTGTAAGCGGGGTAATTTCTACTGGTTCATTGGGAAAAGAAGGCTATTTAGCTTTAGACACCATCTAATGGGCTTCTTGGGCCAAGTTCTGTAAACTGCTCCTATGTAAAGAATGGAGACTTTCAGAACAAGTCACACAACCTGGTTAGACTGTGCTTTTTAGCAGTGGCGGCTGGTTACATCTGAAAGTGGTGAGGTGCAAAAGTTCGGAATGAGTGTTCCACGGCAAGTGAGCACAGCGATTGAGGCCGACCATCACAAAAGGGGTCCAGGGCGGCTCTCCCCCTGAGAAACTTCTGGGGAAAAAAATGGCCAAATGGTGCATTATCAAGCAGATCCAAGAAAGCAAGAACATCCATTAAGCAATCCACAAATCAATATGCCACTCAGCCATCCACCCACAAGAAAACCCGGAGACACTTCAAGGCAATTGGACTGCGTCACTCCACACAAGCCCATCCATCTACCCATAAGAGGCGAGCCCGCCACTCAACACAGTCACTCGTCGACCCCTCCACAACAGGACCAGAGACCATCCCGAGATGACAGTCAACAGAACAGTGCTCCACATTCCCACTCACAAGAGAGCCCCCAGGCGCCCAAGGCGACTCAGTCAACAGAGCCATCAGCCACCAGCTGATTTAACCATTCAGAAGAGAAACAAAAGGCAGCCTGACGCCACTCAAACAACAGGACCCCTCCCCACAAGTCTGTTCACCCAGCCATCTATCCACAAGTGAACCAGTGGGAGCCCTGGGGCCACCACTTTGGTAGAGTCAATGTCTGGAACCCTACGCATTCCCCAAGCTACTCATGAATTCACACGCGACCAAACCGAGCCGGCCTCCCAGGGACTCCTGTCGCACCCACCCCTGAACACCACTCTGCAGCCACACCCCTTCTCTGCTCTCCTCCACACCCTGGGCATCCAGTGTTGCCATCACACGCCTTGGAATCAGAGCCTCATCAGGGTAGTAAGCGCTATATAAATACAATTTAAATTTAAGTCATGGCTGCCCAACTGAGCAAAGCTGTGTGATCCTGTGAAGATCAATGCACGTCAGTGGGGAGGTGGGTGGTACCCAGAATACAACCATCACCACTAAGTGGCACCCCCACCCCAGTACCCTAGCAACAACAATTCAGAGTTCGGAAACAGGCCAAATGCCGGTGCAAGGCACTACATAAAGGACACCCGACCTGTTCTCCGCTACATCAGGGCACTGCAAATGCCTGCCATCAGCACAGTCACAGGGTAAACACAAGAAGTGAACATAAAAATGAACAAGGAGACCAGAATTGCAATCCCAACCTCCCCGTCCGAAGCCCCTCAATCCCGGGAAATTCAGGCCCTCCCTCTCTCAGACTGGGCTCCACACTGGAAGGACACAGGTATTCTGGAAGAGCCAGCGAAAGGAGGCAAAACAGCAGCACCCGTAGCAGCACCCACTCATGCGAGTCCCCCCGGAGTCCTCGCAACGATCCACCCTGAAGGACATGTCCCCACTGCCTCGGCCATACCCACTTCGCTGATGCCCCACTCAAATCCCCGGGCATGAAGAGTTCTTTTCTCCCCAAGTCAACAGAACGTGTCCGTCCCTCTACAGAAGCAAGCATGCTGAGGTAAAGAGAAAGACAGACAGACATGGCACACCAAAAGGGAGAACACAGAGACGGGACGCTGATGGAGAGAGGAAGAGAGAGGCGTGGAGAGACAGACCACTGCACTCCCGCCTCCGCCTTCCATTTATTTATTTATTTATTTAATTTGTAAGGCGCATCAGCTACCCAAAAAGGGTTTCCCGGCGCCAGGCAAAAGGAGACCAGATAGTAAAAAATTAACAGCAGAAATTACTTGTTAAAAAGCCAGGTCTTCACTGATTTGCGGAATTGGGCGTAAACTGTTTCATTCCGAATGGCTATGGGAAGGGCATTCCAGAGTGAGGGCCCGAGATAAGAAAAAGATCGACCACCCATCTGAGACAGCCTGAATCTTGGCACAGAAAACCTCCCCTGGGTGGATGAGCGTAGGCATCGGGAAGGAACGTATGGGTAGGTTAAAGAACGTAGGTATTGAGGTGCAGTCCCCGCTTTAATTTTGAACATATAACTTAGAGCTTTAAATCGAATTCGATTTTCCACCCTGAGCCAATGCAAATCTCGTAAATGGCTGGAGACAGAAGCGGCCATGGGAATCCGACAGAGAAGTCCACAAACGCACCACCCCAAAGCTGCACCCCCTCCATATCACCCCAAACCTGCACTCTCTCTGCACCACCCCAAAGCTGCACTCTCTCCATAGACTCCCCAGGGCAGCAAGGCTCGAAAGTGTATCTGTCCTCCTGGCCTGGAAAGCCGTGCTCCCGGGTGCACCACATATGTATGGAAAAACATGAAAGTGTCTGCCTGCCAGTAAAGTATCAAGTGTTAGACCTGGCACCATTGGCGTGGGTCGCCCTCCCTTTTTTCGCAGTTGTCGCCTCTGTTTTTGCTGGTGTTAGATGCCCTGGGCGCTGTGCCACTGCCCTTCAGTGCCACAGCGCGAATGCTCCCTGTGTAAATATGACATGTGAATTGGTATATCCATGATTGGCTTATTTGGTTTACCTGTTAGTCCCTAGTAGCGTGGCCTGTGTGTGCCCAGGGCTGGTAAACCAAATGCTGCTGGTGGGCCTGCAGCGCTGGTTTGCGCCACCCACAGAAGCAGCTTGTAAAGTGTGTCTCAGACCTGCCGCTGCAGAGTCTGTGTGCAGTCTAGAACTGCCATCTTGGCTGTGAAGTGCACCCACTTCCCAGCCCCTGAACCTTCCCTTGGCATCATGTAAGTCCCCCCTATGGTAGGGTGCATTGTATGTGTAAGGTAGGACATGCCTTGGTGTGTGAAGCATGTCCTGGTAGTGAATTACACCCAATTTCGTTTTTCACTACTGTAAGGCTACCTGTTCCCCATAGGCCAGAATGGGCAGTTTGACTATTACATTCTATAGTCCTAACTGACCCCAGGAACATGGTAGAAAAACGAATTTAGTATGCCTGAGCTCAGAATATTAAAATATATCTTTTAGTAAAGTTTATTTTTATATTCTGTGTTTGAAAATACCACTTTTAGAAAGTAGGTATTTTCTTGCCTAAGCCTTCCAGTGTGCTCTGCTGTTATGTGTATTGGCTGTCTGGTTTTGGAGGGACAGGGCAGGCTGAGCCAGACCTGGGTTGAATAGAGAGATCTGCGTTTGGAGTATGGGGAGGGGTGACCCTTTGATCTGAGCAGGGCTGTGCCTGGCAAGGTGAATGCTGGCTCCACCTCCTCCTCTGATAGCAGACCCCCTCTTCCTGAAAGGAAGGATGCAGCCTGGTAAACAAAGTGCTCCAGGACTGAACAGAACTGGTTCTGGCTAGGCTCAGTGACTTGTAGCTTTTGAGAACAAAGACTTTTGGGGTATAAATATCTGTGCTGAAACCCCTACAATTTGTATTGCTCCTGGACATCAAGACAAACCTCCGTCCGTGTAACTGAAGGAATCTGCAGGAGGTGACTATCCTTGTGCTTGTGTGCTGTTTCTTGGATTGGCCTGCAGTGGTTACCATTGGACCTGGAAGAAGAGGGAAAAGGACTTTGAGAGAACTTTTATTAATCTTGCTAAAGCAATCACCCAAGGGCTAGGAGAGAGCTAGCCTCCTGTTGAAGTCTCAGGCACATCAGACTTCACCACTAGCCTCCTGATTCCTCCCAGCGAGGATTTCTATCTGCAGGTGAGGCTCCTGTGAGTTCCAGGGCCTCTAGTTCTATTACAGAGAAGAGAGTGCTGAAATCGTCGCTAACGCACGTTTGCGAGCCGCCGCAGCCGAAGGCGCCCGGAAAATCATCGCGCTGCTGCCGCCGAGTGCTCGCAACCAAAGATCGAATCATCGCTTCACGACATCGCAGGGCGGACGCCGAGCGTCTGCCATTTTCATCGCATCGCATCAGGATCGTCGCTCCCTCGCGGAGCGCCATTTCTTCGCATCGCAACCCGATCGCACATGCAACAGGATCGTCGCCTCGCCTCCTCCTTCGCGGCAAGGAGTCCTCGCATCAACGGCCTAGCGTGCAGAAGTTTGTTGCATCGTCTCCGCACGCACCAGCAGATCGGCGCATCATCCTCCCTCGCGGCAAGGATTTATCGCATCGCCGGCCTCGCGTGCAGAAAATCATCGCTACAGCTTCTTTGCGACAATTTGTTGGTTTTGCTACGAAATCCAGGTACTTTGTAAGTAAAAGGGTCGCAGAGACCACTGCTTTGAACTGAACTCCTCTTGGCACACTTTGAACTATTTTTGCAGCATTTCAAGAGTAATCCTATTTTACAGTATTGTGGCTTTTTATCGTTATTGGTCTTGTGTTAAGTCTATATATAAAGATACTTATTTTTGATAACTACTTGTGTGGTGTCCCTTTATAGTGTTCCTCACTGTGTTACTGTGTATGGTCATAAATGCTTCACACACTGCCTCTGAGATAAGCCTAGCTGCTCGTGCTACGTTACCACAGGGTTGAGCAGGGGTTATCAAAGGGTGTAGCCCTCTCACTCTGACTTAGGAAGAAGGGTCCCTACTTGGACAGTGGCCAGCCATTGCCAACTAGAGACCCCCATTTCTAACATTGATGGGCAGCGGTGAGGATCTGGACTTGCATTTATGATCGCATACAGTAATTATAGTGTACACTACTAGTGAGTGCAGACCATAACGCAACCACATACGTTTTGAGGTTTTTTCTGATTCTATTTTTGATTAATATTGCCAGTTATTGCTACAATGGGCAAGCCCAGATCCAATGCCTCGGAGGATCTCTCCTGGGAAGAAGAGAAATTAGAAACCTACAATGCCAAGCAGCTCAAATATTTTTGCAAACGCTTCACAGACCCTATCACAGGTCTCACTAAAAGGGAGGAGTATTACAAGGCGCTGAAGGCCTGGCTAGAAGCCAGGGATGCCCCTAAGAATATGGGAGATCCTGTGGAGGGGGAAGAGAATGCAGGAGAGCAGCAGGGTGAGGTAGTAGATTTGGTGGGAGATAAAGCAATTTCCAGCCCGGGCACTAGTGTGTCCGCCAGGGGTCTGTCCCCAGAAGAGATGGAGGACAGGGAGAGAGATAGGTAGCATAATATGGAGATGGCTAAGCTTAAAATGGATGGTCACAGGGACCTAGAGAACAAGAAGTTAGAATTTGAGATTATGAAAATGAAACTTGAGCATGAGAGAATATTGAGGGAGTTGGACATTAAAGCAAAGAGTGTAGAGATCTCCCCCTCTGGTGGCAGCATACCTGTAGTGCATACTGAGAATAGAGTGTATATACCCAAGGAGGTTATTAAGGATTTCCACAAAAATGAAGATATTGGGCAATGGTTTGCAGCTTATGAATTAGCCATGGCGTCCCACCGGGTTCTTGAGAAGGATTGGGGAGCGGGGTTGTGGGGACGCTTTGTGAGTGAGGGGAGGGATACCTTGTTGGACCTGCCCCCAGAAAGTCAGATGGTTTATGGCCACATGAAGGAAGCTTTGATGACCCGCTATGGTTTGACCCCTGAGATGTATAGGCAGAGGTTTAGGACCTGCAAGAAGCTAGAGGGTACCACGTGGGTTGAATATGTGTCTTTTTTGCAGAGCAATGGAACGCTGGGTAAAAGGTAGCAAAGTAGAAACTTTTGAGCAGCTTTATGATTTGATTGCATGTGAGCATTTATCTAGTAACTGTTTTCCTGAGCTACGCCAGCACCTGATTGATTGCAAGCTGACTAACCCTAGGAAGCTTGCTGAGGAGGCGGACCGCTGGGTGAGCACCCGGGTTCGCAAGGGTCCAGTGGGAGACTTCGCCAAAGGTGGGCAGGGTCCCCAGCAGAGAACTGGGGGGACAGGGGTAAACCGAGGGAGTTCCAAAGAGGGCCCCAAAGTAATTCCCAAGGGAACCAAGCAGTGGTGTCCCAGCCTCCCCAAGAGAAGAAGCCAGTGCCCCCGACAGGTAGGCCTGTTCAGAGGGGGCCCCTTACTTGTTATAAGTGTGGTCAAGTGGGCCACAGATACTATGATCCCCAGTGTCCTCAGAGGGATACTAGTGCACCACCCCGTGCACCACCCCGCCAGCTTGCTAGTGAAGCCCTGGGAGGGGAGGAGATGGGTGCCCAAGGTGGGTGGGATCCCGTAGAGTTGACCCTTGTCTCATTAGGAGACTTTGAGATGGTCCCTAAGCCTGCACTGCCTGATAACACTAAAAAGTACAGGCAGTGGGTGACCATCAATGGCCATAGGGTGGAGGCTCTAAGAGACACAGGAGCCAGTATAACTGCTTTCAGCTCCCGGTTGGTGTCCAAAGAGCAGGTTGTCCCCCATGCATTCTACCCAGTAGTGTCCGCAGACAACTCAGAGAGCCAATGTGAGGTGGCTCAGGTTCCCTTTGAGTGGGGGGGGTCTCAGGAACTCTTCAGGTGGCTGTGAGGCCCGCCATGCCTGTAGACTGT
Organism: Calotriton arnoldi; assembly: GCA_963921515.1. Taxonomy (NCBI): domain Eukaryota; kingdom Metazoa; phylum Chordata; class Amphibia; order Caudata; family Salamandridae; genus Calotriton; species Calotriton arnoldi. Next base: position 88,034 of record CAWUFW010005780.1, read on the forward strand.
CTGTTGGGCAATGATTTAGAGAACTCCCCGTGGGCTACGGTGGAGAGGAAATCTCACTTAGAGATGTTGGGTCTGCCTGAGTGGGCGTGTGCTACCACTAGGTCCACGGCAGCCAAGGAGGGTGTTGAGAAGGACCTGGAGCCTGAGAGTATGGCCCATATCCCTGCCTTAGAGAGGAGGGGCAGGGGGCGCGGGGAGCCGGCCCCCTTGGTTCCCATGGCCCAGGAGGGAGCAGACCCTGAGGGGGATGCCCTGGAGCCTACCGGGGAGCAGATCACCGAACTGGGGGACCTGCCTGAGCTGACCCATTGGCAGCAGGAAGGGGGACCCACCAGGGAGGAATTTTGTGAGCAGCAAGGAGTTTGCCCTTCTCTTGAGGGTAAGCGGCATCAGGCTGCAGCCCAGGCAGCAGGTGACCAGTCTGGTTCACATCTGATTTATTGGGAGAACAGTCTCCTGTATAGCGAGCCTAAGGCTGCTGAGCCGGGGTCAGCCCGTGTGCTGGTGGTACCCGAGTGCTTCAGAGCCTTCCTACTGGGGTTGGCTCATGACATTCCATTGGCAGGACATCTGGGGCAGACCAAGACCTTTGAGAGGCTGGCCACCCACTTTTATTGGCCCCAGATGCGCAAGAGTTCAGACACTTATTGCAGGACATGCGAGACTTGCCAGGCAAGTGGGAAGAGTGGGGGAAGATCAAGGCCCCACTCCAGCCCTTTCCAGTTGTTAGTACCCCATTCGAGCGAGTGGGCATTGACATTGTGGGGCCTCTGGACCCCAAGACAGCCATGGGCAACAGGTTCATCCTGGTCTTGGTGGACCATGCCACCCGGTACCCTGAAGCCATCCCGCTCAGGACAGTGACGGCCCCCGTGGTGGGACGTGCACTGATGGGGATTTTCTCCCGTGTGGGGTTCCCCAGAGAGGTGGTGTCTGACAGGGTGACCAACTTCATCTCCCAGTACATGAAGTCTCTGTGGAAGGAGTGTGGGGTAACTTATAAGTTCACCACTCCTTACCACCCCCAAGGTAATGGTCTGGTTGAAAGGTTCAACCGGACCTTGAAGGGCATGATCATGGGCCTAGAAGAGCCCCTGAGGCGTAAGTGGGACATCCTCTTGCCATGCCTGTTGTTTGCCTACCGTGAGGTGCCACAGAAGTCCTTAGGGTTCAGTCCCTTTGAACTCCTCTATGGCCATCCGGTAAGAGGGCCTCTGAGTCTGGTCAAGGAAGGCTGGGAGCAATCTCCCAGGAAACCTCCCCAAGATGTATTTAGCTACATGTTGGCCTTCAGGAACCAGACTCGGCGTTTCAGAAAAATTGCTGAGGCAAATCTGGAAGCCAGCCAGGAGGAAATGAAACGTTGGCACGACCAGAATGCCACTCTGGTCGAATTTCAACCTGGTCAGAAGGTTTGGGTACTGGCCCCAGTGGAGCCTTGTGCGCTCCAAGATAAGTGGACCGGCCCATTTGAGGTGGTGGAGCGCAAAAGTCCAGTTACCTACTTGGTGGACTTTCAATCTCCCAGGAACCCCTTGCGGGTCCTGCATGTGAACCGCCTGAAGCCCCACTTTGAGAGGTCTGAAGTGGGCATGCTTCTTGCCACAGATGCTGGGATGGAGGAGGAGAGTGAGCCTCTTCCTGACCTCCTGTGTGCAGGAGAGAAGGATGGGTCAGTGGAGGGTGTGGTCCTCTCCACCACACTGACCCCTGAGCAGCAGAGAGATTGTCGCCAACTGTTGGGGCAATTTTCTGATTTGTTCTCCCTGGTGCCTGGTGTCACTGATTGGTGCGTCCATGAGGTGGACACCGGGGACAGTCCTCCTGTCAAGCACAAGGCTTACAGAGTGACTGACAGGGTCAGGGCTTACATTAAGGAGGAGGTCTCCAAAATGTTTGCCCTAGGGGTGATTGAGTCCTCTAGCAGCCCTTGGTCCAGCCCCGTGGTTTTGGTACCAAAAGCTGCAACGCCTGGTGCCACACCTGAACTTAGGTTCTGTGTGGACTAGCGAGGTCTCAATTCGGTCACGAAGACCGACGCGCACCCCATCCCCAGAGCTGATGAGCTCATAGATCGGCTAGGGGCTGCCCGGTACCTCAGCACGTTTGATCTGACGTCTGGGTACTGGCAGATCGCCTTAACTGATGGGGCAAAAGAGAGGTCAGCATTCTCCACACCAGATGGGCACTACCAGTTCCGTGTGATGCCCTTTGGGATGAAGAATGCCCCTGCCACCTTTCAGAGGTTGGTCAACCAGGTGTTGGTTGGGCTGGAGGATTTCAGTGCCGCCTACCTGGATGACATTGCAGTGTTCAGTTCCTCCTGGGAGGACCACTTGCACCACCTCTGGGAAGTGTTGATGGCGCTGCGCAGAGCAGGCCTCACAATCAAGGCCAGTAAGTGCCAGATTGGGCAGGGTTCTGTGGTGTATTTGGGACACCAGGTGGGGAGTGGCCAAGTGGCGCCCCTGCAGCCCAAGATTGAAACCATCCTGGCTTGGGAGCCCCCAAGGACCCAGACCCAGGTGAGGGTCTTAAAAGGACTCACGGGTTACTACAGGAGGTTTGTCAAGGGGTATGCAACATTGTTGCACCCTTGACTGAGCTGACTTCCAAAAAGCAGCCAAAGATTGTGAACTGGACTGACACCTGTCAGAAAGATTTTGATGCCCTCAAGACTGCCATGTGTACAGCACCCGTACTCCAGGCGCCCAATTTTGCTAAGGAATTTGTTGTCCAGACAGACGCTTCAGAGCATGGGGTGGGGGCCGTTCTGTCACAGATAAATGAGGAGGGACTAGACCAACCTGTAGTCTTCATCAGTAGGAGGTTACTTCCACGGGAACAGAGGTGGAGTGCAATTGAGCGTGAGGCATTTGCTGTGGTCTGGGCACTGAAGAAGCTGAGACCATACCTGTTTGGGTCTCACTTCCGGGTTCAGACAGACCACAGGCCCCTCAGATGGTTGATGCAGATGAGGGGTGAGAATCCCAAGTTGTTGAGGTGGTCCATTTCCCTCCAGGGTATGGACTTCACGGTGGAACACCGCCCTGGTACAGAACACGCCAATGCTGATGGTCCGTCCAGATTTTTCCGCCTTAGTGATGAGAACTCCCAAGGGGATGGGTAGTTCTCCCCACATTTCAGCTGGAGGGGACACGTGTTAGACCTGGCACCATTGGCGTGGGTCGCCCTCCCTTTTTTCGCTGTTGTCTCCTCTGTTTTTGCTGGTGTTAGATGCTCTGGGCGCTGTGCCACTGCCCTTCAGTGCCACTGCCCTTCAGTGCCACAGCGCGAATGCTCCCTGTGCAAATATGACATGTGAATTGGTATATCCATGATTGGCTTATTTGGTTTACCTGTTAGACCCTAGTAGCATGGCCTGTGTGTGTCCAGGGCTGGTAAACTAAATGCTGCTGGTGGGCCTGCAGCGCTGGTTTGCGCCACCCACAGAAGCAGCTTGTAAAGTGTGTCTCAGACCTGCCGCTGCAGAGTCTGTGTGAAGTCTAGAACTGCCATCTTGGCTGTGAACTGCACCCACTTCCCAGCCCCTGAACCTTCCCTTGGCATCATGTAAGTCCCCCCTATGGTAGGGTGCATTGTATGTGTAAGGTAGGACATGCCTTGGTGTGTGAAGCATGTCCTGGTAGTGAATTACACAGTGCTTAATTTGTGCCGGTGCTTTCCGGTGCTTAGCACCGGCACTTAATTGTCAGGGCCGGGTCTACACGCATCTTGTTGCACGTCATTGATTTTGATATGTTTAAGTTACCTCACTACTGGACTTGTCATAGAGTGTTGTGTTCAATTTCTCGTCCGCAGTACTGCTCCTCGTCCGTCTCCCGAGTGAGTCAAAGTGTGTTGCGGGTGCGGCTGTGAGGCTGAGCCTGCCCCGGCTGAGCAAAGACGCCCGGTGGGCGGGACACTGATTTGGGCTGGATGTTGGTTCTGCGGGGGTTGGGGCTGTGCGGCAGCAGGCAGCGTGCGCAGATTTTTCCAGATTGCATTGCCTCGCCCCAGCATACCCGCACCCCACCACCGAGTCATTGTTGTACTCAGTGCGGGTGCCAGCGTGACCCGACGACGACGTTGAGGACTGGCAGGCAGCACCAGGTCAGGCAGGCCTAATCAGTTAATAAAGCTAAAGGCAGTGCAGTCAGTGTATGTCCCGCCCGCCCCACCACGAACCGGTAAATTAAGTAACTAGTAGCCTCGGGACAGCTCAACTGCCGACCCACCAGATGGGCCGTAGCCAGGAGAGGCAACCATTGGGGCATCAGAGGGGGCGGGCGGAGGGTCACAGGCGCACTGGAGAAGAGCCGGAGCATCAGCCCCAATGCCGGAGCTTCCACTGTGAGCAGGAAAGTCCCGGTGCAGGATGCCAGTGCAGGTGAGGGGCCCCCTTGATGGTAGTCAAGCATAGTGGTCTAGGTTATAAATGCCAGTCTGGCCGTTCCCCCCAGGGGCACAGTCCCCACCTCTGTCCGGCCTCGGTCCAGCAAGCACCCGCACAGTTCAAGCATTGCCACTCACGGGTGAGGCGGTAACAGTCAACTACGGCAGGGGGAGTTAATGTTGCTGATGCAGGGTCTCGGCTGGCAGGAAAGAATATGTGTCTCCGTGGAGACCTAGCAACTGCTGGCAGAGGGAGAGTGGGCAAGGAGTGAATAGGAGCGGGCCGCCGCAGATCACGGCGAATTTGGGCTTGGAGGGTAGGCCGCCTCAGTAGTGTCTGCGTGGGCTAGGGGTTACCGCAGTTGCGAGTTGCCGCCCGGCTCCCATCAAACATCGGTCCCCAGCCATGTAAATTATTGAGGTGGATATCGGGCGCCAGAGCAGGCGAGAGGGCCCAGGTCCACAGAGGCCACGACCGCAGTCGGCCACTGAGTCGCAGGTGTCGGCAACAGCTTCAGAGAGCCGGAGGAGCCACCACCGCCAATGCTGGGTCCAAGCGGGTCACAGAGGGACGTGTCTCTGGTGCAGTGCTGTGGCGCCTATGGTGGGGATCCAGCCAGGGAGTCAGTGTCCGCAGGCCAAGTCGGGCCACAGCTGGGAGGAGGAGGCCGCCTCCAAGGCTCTCGTGCTGGCTATCCTGCGCTGCCTCCAAAAGTGTCCATCTGGCTCCCACCAAGCCGCGGAGCCGCCTCCACCCATCCCCCCCGCCACACAGGTCACCGGCCCAGGTGCCGAGTGTTAGGGTAGGCGAGGAGGTTCTAGATCGTAGAATGCCACGTCTCCACTAGCCATGCCATGACATGATGCCAATAATATGCTGTGGTGGGTTTGTTTTCCCTCGATTGCTTCCTTGGTCGCCTACCCTGCGTTGCATTTTTCCAGCCCCTGGATAAAACTCGTCAGACACGGATTAAATGAACAGGAGTTCTTCGACCAATGGGAACCTTACAAAATAGGGGAATTTGGTAACTTCCCCACGTTGAGCTTTTCGCGCAGGAAAAGTTAAGATTCTTCTCGTCAAATGGACAGCTGAGTTAAAGAAGGAAGTAGGTGAGTGGCATTTCACCATTTTGTGCTGTTATTGGGTTCAAATGATTGGAAATTATAAGTACTGCACTTTGAATCGTAGTCACAAAAAGTCATGTTAGAATTGTTATAACAGTTGATTTTCAAGCAGTGGAACGGAGGATTAAGCTAACTTTTTTTTTTACTCAATAGGGACTTTAAAGGAAGTAAGGTGATTTTGAGCTGGCTGTTCAGCTGATTTTATCTTAAGGTGTTATTCTGTTCCTGTGTTCACCTAGTGGCCATGTGATCTGTCTTCCGTAAGGATGTTGCATCTCCTAGGTGAAGTAAGATAACGAATTGAAGCTGTGAACAGCGCTTTAATGGATATTTGAGCAGTACTAAGGCGCTGCAGTTTGTCCTGCCATTAAATGCACTCATCGAGGGAATTCCTTCGTGACGAGCTGTGCCAGCACAACATACGTTTGCTAGGGCCACGGGCCACGGGCCTTCGGCAGCAGGGACCAGTGAGTGTAGGTGAGACGGGCTGCAGGGCTGCCTGCCACTGGAGTTTCTCGAGGGAGAGGACATCCAGCTTCTAAGCCCTGCAGAGTCTGACCCCAGCCACCTGCCCCTGCCTCTAGCAAGGTACAGGGAACACTGACAGGATGTAAATCCAAAAGGACTGGAGCTCCGGAGGGTCATAGGCAGCGCCAAGAGGTGCAGGAGGCCTGGAACTCCTGGACGGTTGTAGCCAGCACGGAGAGGCCCGGAGCTCTGGAGGGTCGTAGGCAGAGCTGAGAGGCCCGGAGCTCTGGAGAGTCTCACTCGCAGGCAGGACTGAGAGGCCCAAGAGGCTACACTCTGCTGAAATTCTGAGCTCAGGCATACTAAATTCGTTTTTCTACCATGTTCCTGGGGTCAGTTAGGACTATAGAATGTAATAGTCAAACTGCCCATTCTGGCCTATGGGGAACAGGTAGCCTTACAGTAGTGAAAAACGAAATTGGGTGTAATTCCAGTGCTTAATTTGTAAAATAAGAAGTGCAGGTGCTCAAATGTTTTCTTAGGAGGCCACTACCCACTTTCCTGGCTCCACCCACATCCTCCATTGGCTCCACCCACTTCCACCATTGGCTCCAGTGACATGTACCCCATAAATAATTCTCACTTAGCCCCTGTCTCAGATCTAACACCATGCACGTACAGCCTCTTGCTTACACGCTGTTTAGTCAGGCTATAATTGTGCTCATTATTCTGGCTGTGCTGTTTATGATTACTTTTAGTCCACATCCCATGCATTATTGATCTGCAAACACTGAACCAATGATAATGCTTTACAGTGTTCCTAAAGAGTTGTAATACCACTTTGTGTGGCAATGCAAAAAACACGTGTTGATGTAAACACGTCATCAAGACCTACTAGACTTCTGGAAAGTTCTTTTCTGAGCAGCACCAATAGTCAAAGGTATCTAAAAATATCACATTATGCATTACTATGTGAAGATAACACATCGTTGTTTTACATAATCAAAAACTGACAAATGTGAAAGAAAAACACACACCACTCAGTGCCTTCCGGGCTGAAAAACGTAAGGTAGAATTGCACCACCTTAAACATGTCTACGCCAGTTTTCACACAAGTTACTGTACCACTTTCATTATAACAGCCTATTTCTGCGACGACTCGGCGAGAATATGAGCTGGGGCACTTCCTTTGAAGGAATTCCCTCGATGAGTGCATTTAATGGCAGGACAAACTGCAGCGCCTTAGTACTGCTCAAATATCCATTAAAGCGCTGTTCACAGCTTCAATTCGTTATCTTACTTCACCTAGGAGATGCAACATCCTTACGGAAGACAGAGCACATGGCCACTAGGTGAACACAGGAACAGAATAACACCTTAAGATGAAATCAGCTGAACAGCCAACTCAAAATCACCTTACTTCCTTTAAAGTCCCTATTGAGTAAAAAAAAAAGTTAGCTTAATCCTCCGTTCCACTGCTTGAAAATCAACTGTTATAACAATTCTAACCATGACTTTTTGTGACTACGATTCAAAGTGCAGTACTTATAATTTCCAATCATTTGAACCCAATAACAGCACAAAATGGTGAAATGCCACTCACCTACTTCCTTCTTTAACTCAGCTGTCCATTTGACGAGAAGAATCTTAACTTTTCCTGCGCGAAAGCTCAACGTGGGAAGTTACCAAATTCCCTATTTTGTAAGGTTCCCATTGGTCGAAGAACTCCTGTTCATTTAATCCGTGTCTGACGAGTTTTATCCAGGGGCTGGAAAAATGCAACGCAGGGTAGGCGACCAAGGAAGCAATCGAGGGAAGACAAACCCACCACAGCATATTATTGGCATCACGTCATGGCATGGCTAGTGGAGACGTGGCATTCTACGATCTAGAACCTCCTCGCCTACCCTAACACTCGGCACCTGGGCCGGTGACCTGTGCGGCGGGGGAGGCGGGGGGGGGGTGGGTGGAGGCGGCTCTGCGGCTTGGTGGGAGCCAGATGGACACTTTTGGAGGCAGCGCAGGATAGCCAGCACGAGAGCCTTGGAGGCGGCCTCCTCCTCCCAGATGTGGCCCGACTTGGCCTGCGGACACTGACTCCCTGGCTGGATCCCCACCATAGGCGCCACAGCACTGCACCAGAGACACGTCCCTCTCGCCTGCTCTGGCGCCCGATATCAACCTCAATAATTTACATGGCTGGGGACCGATGTTTGATGGGAGCCGGGCGGCAACTCGCAACTGCGGTAACCCCTAGCCCACGCAGACACTACTGAGGCGGCCTACCCTCCAAGCCCAAATTCGCCGTGATCTGCGGCGGCCCGCTCCTATTCACTCCTTGCCCACTCTCCCTCTGCCAGCAGTTGCTAGGTCTCCACGGAGGCACATATTCTTTCCTGCCAGCCGAGACCCTGCATCAGCAACATTAACTCCCCTGCCGTAGTTGACTGTTACCGCCTCACCCGTGAGTGGCAATGCTTGAACTGTGCGGGTGCTTGCTGGACCGAGGCCGGACAGAGGTGGGGACTGTGCCCCTGGGGAACGGCCAGACTGGCATTTATAACCTAGACCACTATGCTTGACTACCATCAAGGGGCCCCTCACCTGCACTGGCATCCTGCACCGGGACTTTCCTGCTCACAGTGGAAGCTCCGGCATTGGGGCTGATGCTCCGGCTCTTCTCCAGTGCGCCTGTGGCCCTCCGCCCGCCCCTTCTGATGCCCCAATGGTTGCCTCTCCTGGCTACGGCCCATCTGGTGGGTCGGCAGTTGAGCTGTCCCGAGGCTACTAGTTACTTAATTTACCGGTTCGTGGTGGGGCGGGCGGGACATACACTGACTGCACTGCCTTTAGCTTTATTAACTGATTAGGCCTGCCTGACATGGTGCTGCCTGCCAGTCCTCAACGTCGTCGTCGGGTCACGCTGGCACCCGCACTGAGTACAACAATGACTCGGTGGTGGGGTGCGGGTATGCTGGGGCGAGGCAATGCAATCTGGAAAAATCTGCGCACGCTGCCTGCTGCCGCACAGCCCCAACCCCCGCAGAACCAAAATCCAGCTCAAATCAGTGTCCGGTTTGCTCAGCCGGGGCAGGCTCAGCCTCACAGCCGCACCCGCAACACACATTGACTCACTCGGGAGACGGACAAGGAGCAGTACTGCGGACGAGAAATTGAACACAACACTCTATGACAAGTCCAGTAGTGAGGTAACTTAAACATATCAAAATCAATGACGTGCAACAAGATGCGTGTAGACCCAGCCCTGACAATTAAGTGCCGGTGCTAAGCACCGGAAAGCACCGGCACAAATTAAGCACTGGATGGGGTCCGTTAGTGACATATGTTACGGGGCCACCGCTAGCTGTGTGCCCTCCCACGACGAGAGCCATGCACCTGTTCCAGTTCTAGACCTCGCCCGGGACAACCAATAAAACCCCTAATATCATACAGAGCTTACAGACCTGCCACCACACCTATCTACATCTTAGGACCTATGCCTAGACACCAAAACTACTCACTACTCATATATATCCATTGCATTTTTTTCACCACCACTGTTGTTTGGGGGAGGGTTATAGGGGGAGAGGGGGAGTTGAGAAGGGGTTTCAAAAGTTTTGAAGCACAAAATTGAACGGGATGGCATGGAAATGGTGAGATGCCAAGTACTATATTTACCTGCTCATTGAAATACTGTGTCATTAGATATGGATGGGGCTGTGGGGATTGATTATACGATGTAATGCCTTTCCTTTATGTGCTGGTTCTCAATAAAAAGAGGTTTGACAAAAAAAAAAGTACTCACCGACGACGTTGGCTCATCCGGACGGTGTCTGCGGAATCGGCATTCCACTCCGTTCCCAGAAGTAAAGCACAGAGACTGAAGCAAAGCGCCAATTAACCTGACCAATCCTGGAGCTGCTCTCAGCCTGAGAGTAGCTTCAGGATTGGAGCAGGCTCACACAGCGCTCCCCTTCGGACTAGGATCCCGTGCTTGCAGTCCGCTGGCCCTCACCCAGCTAATACATAGGTAAGGGCTGCAGTGCGCATGTTGGGCCGGCTGTCGCAAGACAGCCAGACAATCTGACATGCGCCATTAGGAAAATAATTCCTGCTGCCAATCAGCAGTAGGAATGGCCCCACCCCCAAGAAAGAGACAGTGAGTGCGGGTCATCAAATTGCCGCAGCTACTGCACTCATAGCAGGCGGGGCGACGCTCCTCCACCCTGCAGGAGGAACCGCCGCTGTCTGCTTCATTCCATCTGACACCACAAAGGGTAAAAAGTTTATATATGGACCTTGTACTGAAAAAAGCAGCACAAGGAGCTACATCTTACAAGCTCAGACTTTTGCCCTAGAAGCTTTTGAGTACTATCAGAGTGGCACCGTTTAGATCTACGTAATGGGGACAGATTTTGCCACAGAGTTCAAATAGTTGTATTTGGGTTACACTTTGCGTGCTTGTCATTATATTTTCAATTGCTCCTTTTGAATTCAGAGTGGAGTAACCCTTGTATTTCAAAGGCGTAACACAAAGTGGTGTTGGCGTATGTATTCAGCCCACAGGCTGCTCTGGGTTTGCCTTTATTACACTATAATTACCAGTTGGCAGTGCGGTGCCCGCCCTGCTCTACACTAAGCCAGGGTGTGTCGCATTGTATGAGGCCAGATGGTAAGACAACTTTCCAGGTGTGTGAAACCCCGGGGAGTCATCCAAACAGGTTAGACTCCGGACAACACATCAGCATCCCTCACAGGGAAATCTGACTTAATCCGTCTACTCGAAAGTGAGCAAACATCACAAACACAATATCGTAGTTCAAACTGTAGGCCGCATCGAGACGGGGGAGAGGCATGGATAGCTCACTAGTGTAAGAGAGCGAGCACGAAAGAGCCAGAAATAGGGAAAAGAAGTGCCAACTAAATGCAAAAATGTAGGGAGCAAGGAAAAATGGAAGATTATGGTTAAAAGAAATTGTGGCGGGGAGCATAGTTAAGAGTGGAGTAAAATGGTTTGGCCACGAAAAGAGAGAGACACACACAGAAGCTAAGGAGAAGAAAAGAAAGAGAGGGAGGAGGATGGGCAGTCAAGTAGAGAGAAAAAAAAGCAAAGTCCGGAGATGGATGGGCAGTGAAAGAGAGAAGAAAAAGGTGAGAGGAATAACGATGTAGGGTGAAAGAGAGAAATAAAGGTGATAAGTGAGAAAAAGAAAAAAGTGAGACGGAATTAAGAAGAGTAATGAAAAGATAAACAAAGATAGGTAGAATGGAATTGGAAAAGGTAATAAAGGGGGAAAGACGAAGAGCGAAATAGTAAGGGTAAAGGAGAGCGAATAGAAGAAGTAGTGGAGAGAGGTGAAGATTTGGATAGGAGTGGAGGAAAATGGCTTGGCCAGGAAAAGAAAGAGAGAAACACGCAGAAGTTAAGCAGAGGAGAAGAAGGAGAGAGGGAGAGATGAATATTTGGAAATACTTTGAAAAAGAGGAGTGCGAGTGAATGGTAGGGTGGTGAGATTACTGGAAGCAACAGAAAAATGCGTAGAAAGCTGTAGGGCGAAAGGCAGAGAGCCAGACAGGCAGCGGCGGCTGCTTTGAAACGGGGGTGGTGGGGCTGGATTAAAAAAAAAAAAAAAAAAACGTAACTTCGCCGCCGCACGCCTCTTCTCCGTCCTCACTCTGCTCATGCACTGCTCTGTGAGGCATGCTGTATTTAGTCTACGGGCTTTCAACACGCCCAGCACTTCTCTGGTTGGCCTGCTTTTCGAAATTCCTTTACTGACTGGTTGGTCAATATTTTCCATCTGTACTGCTTTTGGGCTGTTTTGTTACGCCCTTGAGACTGGCCCTGCTACATGAATCCTTTCACTGTGGGCCATTTGTTTTTCTTCAGTGCACTTTGTCTTTCCTTCTCTCCTTGCTGCTGCTCCCAGTTCACTTTACCTCCTGTGCCATTCCCACACCACCTCCCGCCACTCCCAGCTTGTTTTATTAGGAACAGCTGCTTTTCACTCCCTCTCCTGGGCTGCAGCTAGCTGCCTCCGCCTCTCTACTCACCCCCCCCCTGCCCCTCACCCACCCACCACCACCATTGGCACATTTATAACAATCTGATAATAAAGCTAGCCCTTATCCCTTAGGCTCGAAATCAAGCCAAATACAACTGCTTACAAAATGGTTTTGAAGCTAGTACTACCAAGTTGGTATATCTAATCTTTCTATTTTGATGTACACGTGTTTTAGTTGTGCTTTGTATTGTTTTGCAGGATGCATTTTCTCGGCATACTCTCTCTAGTCCCTACGTGTGTTAATAGGGCTCTTCAAACCCCCCCCCACCCCCTCCCCCCCAGGAATGTGACTTTAACTCGTGCTTAGTTTAAGTGCTCCTATACCTTAGGGTAAAGTCTGTGCAAAATACAACTGCTTAAAAAACAATTGAAGCTCGTACCCCCAAGTTCGTATATCTAGCCCCCATCAGAATTTACATTTTCACGTGCTGTGTTTTAATTGTGCTATGTCTCTTTAAATGTATGCCTTTTCTGGGGTACTCTCTCTAGTCCCTGCGTGTGTTAATAGGGCTCCTCAATTCTTCAATGTGACTTTAACTCGTGTTTTATACACACACAACGCAGTATGCTCTCAGGTTATCCAAAATAGTCTCCAGCCCGAGCAGCAACTACAGGACGAATCTTCCGAATCACAATGTGCGATGCGAACATGAGGCTTCAAAACGGTGGTAGCTGTGTATGCATATGGCCAAAAAACAGTATTTTATCATCCTCCATATTTGTTAGTTATAAAATTAGTTTTAATTTACAAATGTATGTGATGCGCATTCAGTCCTTGGATAATGATGCTACCATCAACCTCTAACAAGTTTATCCGTGTGTCTTATTGGATTGAAACCAAAAGAAACTTTAGGAAAATAAACACAAACTTCGAACAAGGTTGGTAGATACCCTAGTAGTACATATTAATTTTCTTTCCATCTGTAGACACCTGCATGTAAGTATTTGTTTTATTTCAGGGTATTTGTAGGGACACGAGTAACTTTAATGTCCGTAGCAACCTTGTTATAAGCTGTAGTCAACTCTGCAGACATAGCTGAAGAGACCATGAGACATTAATGTATATAGTACAGTGTATTCAAGATGCACTCCATAGTGATAAACAGAGTTACACATTGGCTTAAAAAAATTCAAGACTTTATTATTATTATTTTTTTTTAGAAAAAAGCTTAGTTTTCTAGGCAGTGCTGCAGTTGCGTCCCTGTTCCCAGCGGTAATTCCTTATTCTTAGTCCTCTAAACAGTGCTGTAACTGCTTCCTTGGTCCCATTGGTAACTCCTCATTCTTAGTCCTCTAGACAGTACTGCAGCTGCTTCTCTGGTCCCAGTGGTAATTCCTCATTCTTACTTCTCTAGCCAGTGCTGCTAGCTGCCTCTCTGGTCCCATCGGTAATTCCTCATTCTTAGTCCTCTAGGCAGTGCTGCTAGCTGCCTCTCTGGACCCATCGGTAATTCCTCATTCTTAGTCCTCTAGGCAGTGCTGCTAGCTGCTTTTCTGGTCCCAGTGTTAATTCCTCATTTATTTATTTTTTAATTCAAAATATTTTATTGAATTTTCATAATAAACAAGTAACAGACAATACAGAAAACACTATTCAAAAGCGAAAATACCTAGTTATAATAAAGAAGATTAACAGGAATATCAGTTGAATTACTTTAGGTAAGAAAAAATAAGTATTCTTGGAAAAACATAAAAAGGAAAGGGGGAAAGGGATCAATAATGAAGCCAATTACATTATCTATAAATAGAGCTACAATATTAAATCAGTAAATATACTATATTATCAATAAAAAGCAAAATTAGTTATAAATATACCTATTAAGAAGATACATATACATCAACAGGTATCCAAAAAGCATGAATAGAATTGGAATTATGATTGAGCCCAGTTAAGGACAATTGAGCTCCTTTTCTTGTAAAAATAACCCATGACCACCAAGCATGCACTGATAATAACGAGACATCTTTCCAACAAAATGTAATAGATTTTAAAGCAGCTGATATTAGGAAATTAAAAGTTTACCTTCTAAGTCATTTAAACTATGTGAAAGAAGAGCAGATTTGCAAATTAACATATTGTAAGAAACATCATCATGGATATTTAATATCTTTTTTATAATATCCCAAACATCAGTCCAAAATTTTAAAATTAAAGGGCATTTAAAAAGCATATGCTGTAATGTACCAGGGTGCGATTTACAATGCCAACAAGATGCAGATTGAAGAAGTTTAGCTTGGAAAAGACGTAATGGAGTTCATAAACAATTAAATAAAATATAAGAGTTAGTTTGATAAAGCGAAACAGGTAACCAACCAGAAATACTATTAAGCCAAATATCTTTCCATATATCAATGGACAGTGAAAGTGAAAGTTCATTATTCCAAAATACTGAAAGCATATTAATGTTGCTACCTAAAGAATTAGATAATTTTTTATATAAAATAGAAACACCATGTGATGAAGTAGATACAGTTTGAATGTAAATTGATAAATCAGCTTTAACATTGGAAGGAATATCTTGAGGAAAAGAATCTAAAATGGAATTACATAAATATTCATATTTAGAAAAATCAGACTGAGGTAAATTAAATCTTGTTCGTAAAATCTCAAATGATATAAATGCATTGTTTGAATATATATCTTTAAGATAAAAAATACCAGCATTAATCCATGAATACCAGAAACTAACATTCCTATTCAATTTAATAACATTGCTATACCATAGTGACAAGTCTTCAGTAATAGACATAGGAGATAGAAAAATTGAATCTATATCATTAAAAATCATTTTAGTGGACTTAAGGATAATGGATTTATGAAAAAATGATGACCTAATAGACATAGTTAACAAAGTGGGGAGTGGAAATGGATTTACCAATGATTTCTCAATATCAAGCCAAATAGGAGAATTGTTTAAATAGGACTGATTAAACCATATGGAACTTTGTTTTAAAATAAAGGCTTTGTGGTAGAGAAAAAAGTCAGGTAATCCAAACCCAGCATTACATTTAGGCATTTTTAATTTTTTATAACTGATACGAGGCGGTTTACAGTTCCAAAGAAATTTGGATAAAATTCTATCAACATCTTTGTAAAACTTTAATGAAAATTGAGTAGGAATCATGGCGAGGGTGTAGAAAATTTTAGGAGCAATTGTCATTTTAATGGAATCCATTCTACCCCACCATGAAAGATGTAATGAAGACCATTTAGACGATTTATCTTTGATATAATTTAAAATAAAGTTACAGTTCAATGTTATTGTTGATTTTATAGAGGATGAGAATAAAATACCAAGATATTTCAATTTATCCTTTTGCCAAATAATATCAGTCATAGGTATCATATCAGGGGTACAATAAATGTTTAAGGGGAAAAATTCAGTTTTGTTAGTATTTAATTTATATCCAGAGACTGTGGAATAGTTTTTGATAATCTCTAATAAGGAAGGGAATGAGGATATAGGGTCACTAATAAATAGGAGTACATCATCTGCATAAGCTAAAGTTTTTATAGTAACATCTTTAATATTAATTCCTTTAATATCATCACATTTTCTTATAGCATTGAGAAAGGGTTCAATACCAATAAGGAATAAAAGTGGGGAAAGAGGGCAACCTTGTCTTGTACCTCTAAAAAGTGAAAATTGATTCGAGATTTGGCCAATGATAAATAAACGAGCAGTAGGAGCAAAATAAAGAGCAGAAATCATGCGAATAAATGTCTCACCAAAATTAAATGACAATAAGGTATTAAATAAGAATTGCCAATGAATTTTATCAAAAGCTTTCTCAGCGTCCAAGGCCAGAATTCCTGAAGGTAAAGTTAAATTGGGAGCTTGTTCGATAACATGTAGCAAGGCTCTTGTATTGTTTGCAGAATACCTATTTTTCATAAAGGCAGATTGGTCTGGGTGTATAATAGAATGCATTACAGGAGCTAATCTAGAAGCCAATATTTTAGCATATAATTTACAATCTTGATTAATTAGAGATATAGGCCGGTAATTTGACACAATGGTGGGGTCCTTATCTGGTTTGGGAAGCACGACAATTAAAGCCTCAGTAAAAGAGCCTGAAGTAATTCCTGAAGAGCCAAAAGAGGTAAAAGTTGAAATAAAAAGGGCAAAAGTTGTACTTGAAATTCTTTATAGAACTCAGCCGAAATACCATCTGGACCAGGAGACTTATTTTTTTTAAGAGATTTTATGGCTGATAAAATTTCATCTGTAGTAATGGGAGAATCTAACCCAATTTTATCTGATTGAGAGATGCTGGGTAAACCACATGTAGTTAAAAAGGAATCAATTAAAGAGGCATCCTGAAAATCAGGCTTGTTATATAGATTAGAGTAAAAATCCCAAAATTCATTAACGATATCATTGTGAGATAAAGCAATTTTGCCACTAGGACCATGAATAGAGTTTATTTGAGTTTTGTCCTTTTTTATACGTAAATAATTAGCTAAAAGTTTCCCAGATCTGTTGGCATTAAAACGAAATTTGGCTTTAGAGTTAGAAATCTGAATGCCAGCTCTTCTGCTAAGGATTGAATTAAATTCATACCGAAGCTTTTGCAGTTTAAGTCTATATTGAGGATCATTAGACGTAATGAAAAGTCTCTCAAATTTCGCAATTTGTTTTTCTATGTTTTTAATATTAGTATTGAAGGATTTATTTTCATGAGCCATAATGGAAATAGTTACACCTCTAATGTAAGCTTTAAAAGCATCCCATCTATTAACCATAGAAGTGGAACCTTCAGGATTAAGTAGGAAATAATCTTGAATTGCAGTTAAGAGTTTTGGTTTATTATGTTCATTAAGAACAATATCAGTATTCATTCGCCATCGGGATTGTTTCGTAAAAGATGAACTTAAATTCAAAACAAAAGAAATTAAAGCATGATCTGAAATATCAATGTTGCCAATGTTAGGAGAAACCACGGATTGAATTAATTGTCTAGAGACCAATAAATAATCAATCCTAGAATGAGAATTATGTGGGTTTGAAAAAAATGTAAAACTTATTTCTGTAGGAAAATGTAGGCGCCAAATATCAACTAACTTAGTGGTTTGAATAAATAATCTGAAAGCATGAAAAACCTTAGGAGGGTGAAATTTAGTACAAGATAATCTATCTAATAGAGGATCAGCTGTGACATTAAAATCACCTCCTACAATTAACGGAACTGTACCCAATTTCAGAACCTCAGTAGTAAGATTAGACCAAAAAAGAGGGTCGTCCGCCGTAGGGCCGTAAACATTGAGTAAAAATATGACTGAATCATGTATTTTAATTTTAACTATAATATATCTCCCATCAGCATCTGAAGTTTTATTCAAAATTTGGCAGTGTAATTTTTTTGCAAAAAAGATAGCAACCCCATTTTTTTCCATTAGCAGGAGATGAAACAATAGTATTGACCCACTTTTTCTTCATATAATCTAAGATTTTGTCATCTATATGAGTCTCTTGAATAAAACAAATATCTGCCTTGCAACTACCTAGATAATCTAAAATTTTTGTGCGCTTAACTGGATGACGTAAACCTTTAACATTTAATGAAACTACTTTAATATTATGTAAGCTAGCCATAATGAAAGAGAGAAAGAGAAAAGATGAAGAGGAGGAGAGTGAAAAATACAAAAAGATTGTGAGAAAGTAGTAGCTCTAGAACAGGGAAGATGAAAGGAAAAAAATAGAACATGGAAAAAACGACAAACAGAATACATTAATATCAGGAATGAAACGCACACACGCTCAACAAGCATGACCGAGTACCGTTGGAGCCCGATGAGGAATAACTCAGTAATTTGTCAAAAAATACATAACTGGAAACAATCAAGTAGTAGAGTCATGAGTATCCATTAAATGCTGTGACTGTTGATCCAGAAATTGTTTCAGTTCTTGAGGACGCTGAAAGGATTTCGAAAAGTTATCTTTCCAAATACGCATTGTTGAGGGATCAAAAAGACCATACTTATAACCAAGACTTCTTAGTTGAGGACGAATAGCCGTGAATTCTTTGCGAACAGAAACAGTCTCCTTGGCGAAATCTTGATGGATAAATATTTTATTCCCATTGACCATCAACTAAGGAATTTCTCTTGCTGCTTTCCTAATCAAAACCAAATGGTGATGACGGAGAACTTTAAAGATCATTTGTCGAGGTTTTGTGTGTTGAGGGTTGCGATGAGAAGGAATCCTGTGAGCCTTATCAATTTCAAATTTTTCTGGAAAACTGATTTTCAAAAGGCCAGGAATCAAAGTTTCCAAATATAATCTGCAGTTGGCCCCTTCAACATCTTCTGGTAGATTGAAAATGCGTAGGTTATATTGTCTTTTGCGGTTTTCCATATCTAAAAGGAGTGCAGACATGGGTGATATTTTCGCCATAAGTGGGGTAAAAGCGTCTATTTTAACCTTATTATCTTGTATTTTAATTGAGTTGTCAGAAATTTTCATTGATAAGCAAGCCATTTCTTTGCGCACATTTTTAATCTCTGACGCAATGGTATCTGTACTAACACGAAGTGCTTGAATTTCTTCTAAAATTAAAGATAAGGAAGGTTCAGATGACTCTACCACTTTTGATTTGATAGGCGGAGGTGAAACCTGCTGTCTCCTTTTATTATGTAGAGAATTTTTATTTTCCATTTTGATGTAAAAAAGGATCCAATTTGTAATTAAATACAATGTTTGTAGGAAGGTATATTATTCTTGGTGCTCAAATCCTTCAAATAACTGGTGCAGCAGCTAAAATGGTCTGTGGGAGTGGCTAGGCCCAAGCCAGGCCCTTTCTTAAGTGCTTACTCCGCCCCCCTGACAGACAAGCCTGGCAGTACCTGAAGGTAGACTGGGAGCAGGAGCCTGATGAAAGAAAACACCACTTCCGCCGTCCAGAGGCACTCAAAAACGACCTTACAGCACAGGTACCAGCTTTAATTCCACAGCGACCTCTTTACAGCATTAATTTAAGTAAAATTTCGTCGTTTTTAAAGAAAAACGGGCGAAAACGCGGAGGAGCTCACCGGGAGGCGGCCATCTTGTTTTGCGCGTCTCCTCATTAATTCCTCATTTTAAGTGTTCTACGCAGTGATGCTAACTGCGTATCTGGTCCCAATGGTAATTCTTCATGCTTAGTCCTCTGGGCACTGGTGCTAGCTGCTTTTCTGTTCCCAGTGGTAATTCTTCATTCTTAGTCCTCTAGACAGTGCTGGTATCTGCTTCTCCGGTCCGTCGGTAACTCCTCCAATCTAAGTCCCCTAGGCAGTGCTGCAGCTGTGTCTGTGTTTCCAGTGGTAATTCCCCATTCTTAGTCATCTAGGCAGTGCTGCAGCTGCGTCTGTTCCCAGTGGTAATTCCTCATTCTTAGTCCTCTAGACAGTTCTGCAGCTGCTTCTTTGGCTCCAGTGGTAATTCATCCATTCTAAGTCCTCTAGACAGTGCTGCAGCTTTGTCTCTGTTCTCAGTGGTAATTCCCCATTCTTAGTCCACTAGGCAGTGCTGCAGCTGCGTCTCTGTTCACAGTGGTAATTCCCCATTCTTATCCTCTAGCCAGTGCTGCCAGCTGCTTCTCTGGTCCCAGTGGTAATTCATCATTCTAAGTCTTCTAGAGAGTGCTGCAGCTGCTTCTCTGGTCCCAGTGGTAGTTCCTCATTCTATGTCCTCTAGGCACTGGTGCTAGCTGATTCTCTGGTCCCAGTGGTAATTCCTCATTCTAAATCCTATAGATAGTGCCGCTAGCTGTACCTCTAGTCCCGACGGTAAATCCTCATTCTAAGTTCTCTAGACAGTGCTGTTAGTTGCTTCTCTGGTCCCAGTGTTAATTCCTCATTCTAAGTCCTCTAGACAGTGCTGCTACCTTCTTCTCTGGTCCAGTCGGTAATTCCTCATTCTAATCCTCTAAGCAGTGCTGCAGCTACTTCTCTGGTCCCAGTGGTAATTCCTCATTCTTAGTCCTCAAAACAGTGCTGCTAGCTGCTTCTCTGGTCCCGTTGTTAACTCCTACATTCTAAGTCCGCTAGGCAGTGCTGCAGCTGTGTCTCTGGTCCCAGTGGTATTTCCTCATTCTTAGTACTCTGAACACTGCTGCTAGCTGCTTCTCTGACCCAGCAGTACCTCCCCCATTCTAAGTCCTCTAGGCAGTGCTGCAGCTGTCTCTCTGCTCCCGGTCGTAATTCCTCATTCTAAGTCCTCTAGAAATTGCTGCAGCTGTGTCTCTGTTCCCAGTGGTAATTCCCCATTCTTAGTCCTCCAGACAGTGCTGCAGCTGTGTTTCTGTTCATACATCCACTGCACTCCAAACCCCCAAAAATAGGTAAAATACTTTGTCATTTACAATGCCAATAGCTCTAACTCTCAAAAATGCGATACCTATTGCATTGCAAATGCTTGTTTAATGTAGCCACAACCCGCTGTTTCATAGTGGCAGGAGTGCCACGTTATTTTCAAGTGAGTTACAGTAGCGGCTCGCCACCTGCCAAAGTGGCGAGGCGGGCCGGAGGAGGGAGGAAGGAGGTGGGGGGTTCGGGGGGAGGAAAAAAAAGTAAATAAATAAAAAACTTACCTTAACGCTGCCGCCGTCTCCTGCCGCATCGTGCTCTTCCTGCATCTGGGCATAGGCTCCCAGACTGCACTGCGGGCAATCCTGACACTGCATGAAAGCAGCATCAGGATTGGCCTGAGCGCCGGCAACTTGCACTCCCAGGCAGACTGGGGGCCTGTGCCTGCTCTCTCCAGCCCCAGCAACGCAGCTGGGGCTGGAGAGAGCTTCACTGCGCATGAGGGTTTGGCCAGCCTCAGACGGCCGGCCAAACCCTCATGCGCAGTGAAGGGAGTGCCCACCACTCCCCTACCAGCAGTGACATCCCCTGGACGCACCCCAAGACTTGTCAGAGTCCTGGGTGCAGGTCCAGGGGGTTAAAATAAAACGATAGTAAAACGTGTTTAAAACCCGTTTTATTATCATTTTCTTTGCTGCTGGTGGGGGTGGTCGTTCCTCCGCTCTAATGGAGCGGCCGCCGAGTTATCCTAGGAATACAGAACTTGCATTGACACTGAAACCCGTAGTCAGTCTCATGCTTTACCGGTGCACAGTACAGGAGACATACTCTCCCTAGGGTAAGGGATCTGCCAGTAAAATGATGTGTTCAACGCGCGTTGTGGTACTCCTCCACCTCCGGAGATAGAGAGATGACCAGACGAAAATGCCAAACTGCGCTGTTGATGACGTTCCCTAATCCTGCACTCCAGTGGCTCTATGGCCAAAGCAATTATAAAAGGTGATATCAGGCATCCTTGGCATGTGCTTCCGGGTGGGATAACAGACCATTAGTGCGTATTGGCCACAGGTGTTGTATACATTAACCGGACCATATCTATAAATTGTTAGCCCAAGCCTAATCTCTCTAGTGTAAAATACATATATTCCCACCCCAAGGTATCAAATGACTTTTTGGCGTCTAGCCTTAGAGCCATGGCGGGCTGCTCGGGGTCAAGTTACGCAAGGAGTGCAAACAGCATGCGTAAATTGTAAGCTGGTTTCTTGCCTGGTATGAAACATGTCAGCTCTGGTAGTACTAAATCGAGCATCCATGGTGTCAATCTATTAGCCACTATGCACGCCAAGACCTTGATGTCTATACTAGGTAAAGAGAGTGCTCTATGTGACTACGTCTTTAGAGGGTCTTTTCCGGGTTTCAGCAAAGCAGTTATTATCGGCTCACAACACATCGTGAGTAGTTCACCCCTGTCTAACTCTTCGGTGTACATTGCTAGCATGTGAGGAGCCAAGGTATAACAGAAAGGTTTATAAAACTCAGCCATTAAGCTACAGCCCCAGGGGCTTACAGGTGGATGGGAAGTTCTCCTATAGCTGTTTTATATTCATGTAAACTTATAGGTGTTCCTAAATGCACCCAAACAGTCGATTCAAGCTGTTATGTTGAGCTCGGGCCAGCAACCCAACTCGCCTCCCACTCACTAAAATCACTTGGGGGCCCTCACCCCTACGCTTTCGCTGCTGCGTGGAATGACACACGGACACATGTCTTGCTTAACTAGCCTGGCAGCCGTGATTAACCACGCCCTATTGGCCAGGGCACTTTTATTACTTCTTACCATGTGGTGCCAGACTGTGCTACACATACAACACTTCAGGGGGGGAAACCTCATTACACCCCTACAGGGACATTGCACAATAGTTAGTCCCATGGTGCTGCCTAGTACGTCACAGCAGCAACATTACATTCCTCCCCAAAATACATAAACTGAACCACCATAAAGACAGCCTGCAATCAGTACACACAAACCCACCCAATGCAACTACATCACTCAGAAAACATTATCACAGCATTACATAATTTGGAAACGTCTTTCATTAGATGATCCTTCAGTCGAGTGGATGGCACAGGATTGCCTCTCAGATGGTACCGGGTGCGGACATCACATCCCGGCACTCTGCTGGACGACGGAACCAGGAAGACCCCCGCAGGGGCTTCGGGGAGTCCCAGTGCGCAGGTTCAGCCCTGGGCAGACCCATTGCTCCAGTTTCAGGACAGCTCCAGTCCTCATTGTCACCATAGTCATTCATCCCAGAGGGACTGTCTCTCTCATTAGGATCCAGTCTCTGCTGGGGATAAAATCTTTTGAACGCTGACACATTCCTGGTGAGGGTCTCCAAATGTCTCCTTACGGTAATCCGAGTCCCCTTCCGATGAATCACAGTCCACGGATCTCGCTCAAAAGGCAGTTGGAACTTGCTGCCAGCACTGCGATTTTGGACCAATGCCAAATTACCTTCCTTTAAGTTCGATTTCTTAGCACCTCGCCTATGACTGGCATGCTCATTCTTCTTTTGACTTTAGGCTTGTACCTGGCAGTCATCAATTGCATCGGTTTGCCACAATGGATGAAGTGGAATGGAGTCCACGACTACCCGCCCCATCAAATGATGTCCCAGGGCTCTCCCAGTGGTAGAATGAGGCGTCTGGCGATATTCACGAAGAAACGAGTATATGGACAACTCAATCGGTTGGTGACTAGCGTGGGCATGAATGGCCTTATTCAAAGTCCTCATGAATCTCTTTGCTTCGACATTGGCCTGGGGCCAACATGGTGTTATTTTCTTGTGGGTGATGCAAAGGGAGGATAGATACGCTGCTATCTCCTGCCCATGAAACGGAGGACCATTATTCGTTCTAAGCTCTTGAATCCGACCATGAGTGGCCATCAATTTTTCCAATTTAGGGCTTACCTCGGTGGCACTCAACGCTGGAATAACCTCCAACTCCGGGTACTTGGAGTAGTCATCAATTAATACCAAAGTGTGTCTTACGTCTGGTAAGCTCCCAAAGTCTAGGCTAACGCAGCCCCAAGGGTGCGCGGTCCCTTCTCAGTGATTACAGGGGAGGGTTGACTGGCCTCACCAGAAGCCTGGCACCACTGACAGGCTCAGACCACCTCCTCCACCTTCTCGTCCATGAGGAGGAAACACACCTTGGTTCT
Source organism: Calotriton arnoldi (assembly GCA_963921515.1). Taxonomy (NCBI): domain Eukaryota; kingdom Metazoa; phylum Chordata; class Amphibia; order Caudata; family Salamandridae; genus Calotriton; species Calotriton arnoldi. The sequence continues at coordinate 111,597 of CAWUFW010005780.1, forward strand.
CAGTCTATTTTTCATCTTCACCATGTCTTGGTGTCCCGCATGGGCTAATTGGATTGATCCAGCGAGTTACTAGCAACAAGCATTCATACACCGAATACTCACCTGGGCCCATTCATTCATACTACGCTAGCAATTTCCGCTGGTGTGGGTCAGTTGTACTCTTTATCAATATCCCTGCTACCAATTACTTTTCTGATTGAAGAGTAATGACTTACCAATGGACCCTTTGATAATTGGGAAGTTTAAAATGAGTGACATTCATTACAGTTCATAAACTCTGAAATAATCACAGAGTCAGGAAGTTTTAAAATGTTTATCTAAAGATTTAGCAGAGTAAATTACAAACCACATAATACTTAATCGTATATCAAGGATGAAGCATACTAATAATCACTTATTAATCAATGACGGTCCCTCAGAGAGAAGAGGATAGAGACAGCAGTACAGCTAAAGATTTTGCTTATAGTTACCTAAGAGTGTGAGAACCAAACCCCTTGGTCAAGGAGTTGGAAAAAGGGTCCCAAAAAGGATGAAGATCAAGACATCCGGACCAGGTTCAAACGGGACAGGTGACCTCTCGATCAACGACGCCTGCGTCGTTCCCCTCTCTGTCACTTCGCTCCTCCTCGATACCTTCTGCGTCTTCTTTTCTATGGAATCCGCCGACCCCACCTCAGGACCTCTCTGGACAGCGGTTCAGTCTGCAATCGATCAGCTCGTTCTGTGGTCCTCCAAGCTGACAGCCTCAACGCCAAAAGCTAACGCCTGTTCTAACTAATTTGCAAATTCTATATCTATTATACTCTTCTATACCCAGGATCTCCCCTTAATGTTTCAAAATTATGAGCCCACTACTTCTGATTGGACAGGGACAGGGGGTTGATCCTCACACCATGTCATTTTAGTTCAATTTCTTTAAGCCCATTGTTATTAAAAACCGCCCCTCACATTTGCTTTATTTCCCACCCGTCTTACGACAAAGTTTGATACACATCATATACAAAATGTTGCATTTTGCAATAACATCGCGGATGTAGTGGAGTTGGCCACCAGGTCACGGCCTTGGATGACGTCCAAGTTGACTTCATCGCTGTGCCTTGTTTTTCAGGGCGCATGCGTACTTCTCATTGGCTTCAAGCTGCCCTTCTGTTAACCCAGGCCCCATTTTACGAACTGATAAAAGTCAAAGAAGAAAACATTAAAATCACAAATAAATGTCTTCACTGTATACCCCTTATTTCTACTCTATTCCCATTTAATTATAAATTATCCCGCATTAATAGCGTTAAAATACCACAATGTTAATTGCAGCAAATGCGCAAGCTTTAGCACGTGAGAACATTAAGCAGCCATTTTAACACACACTGCGCAGAAGCAAAGTTTTCCCTCCAAGCAAAGAAAGACGTCATACCACGTGATATGGTTGACACATGCGCAAAGAAATTCCCGCGCTTTAGCGGCCATTTTGGATTAGACAAGCGTTACATATTAGCTTAAACACATAGACAAGCTTCACTCGTATAGTGTTCATGTGTGTATTTGTTAGTAGAGACATTACAAAGTTTATTAAATTAATACTGTGAGAGGATTGCTTTCGAGCAAGTCTCATTGTGAGTTCTTGCTCCATCAATCCCCTCTCTGATGGCGTTTCTGAGCCATCAAATACTACCCACAACCAGATGCCAACTTTTAGCATAAAATTGTCTCAGCTTAATTTCTTACACTTTCTATTTTTATCATCTTCTTTCAGTTTCTTGTATAATTCATTTTTCAGATCTTCTAGTTCAAATTCATCAAACTTTCGTTTCTTTCCTTTTCCTCTCACTCTAAATTTCTCATTCTTTCTACAACATTTGCACCATATTATTATTGACAGTACTATTATTGCTATCCCTGCTAAGGGTACTAATATTTGACCTAAAAGTCCTTTTCCTACATTAGCAAACCAGGTACCAATTGACGTAATGCTATTTGTCAATCTTTCCCATACACTATCAACTTCCAGTGGTTTTAATTCATTCTCAAGTTTTGTTATATTCTTTATATACGTTCCAATTTCTGCACTTTTGTCAGGAATATACGTGCAACAATGTTTTGTTTTCAACAATTTACAGACTCCGCCCTCTTTTGCTAATATTATATCAAGAGCAAGTCGATTTTGCATAACCATTGATCTAATCGCAACCATCTCCGCATTAATCATTAGAAAACCTCCAGCAGTATCCGTTGATAAACGATCAACCACTGTAGATAATTTACATATTTTCCTTGAGTTCAGAATTATTCCCACTGAAGGTATCAATGCACCAAATATATCACCTACAATTTCAGAAAAACTAGCTCTTTTAGTACGTGTTAATTCTCTATTATTTTCATTGCTCCCAGTGTTTCTTTTTATGTGGTATATTTTTGGAAAAACTATTCCAAAATAACAACTTCCATACCACCGTGCAGGAAGCCTAAAGTAAGCCTTATTCCCACACACATAATAAATTCCAGGAAAAACTGAATCTGTTCCTCCTTTTAGTCCCCAACCTCCAAGAATTAAAAAATTATGTTCACATTCATTGGTACCGATGAAAATATTGTTATAATCAGTCTTTAACCTATGTAGACAAATTTTCCCTGTCTTTACAAAATCCAGAGCCATAGGAGCTTGAGCCTTGCCAGGTGTGTAACTACCCTCTTTCTCAGCCCAAGGTGGCAGATGAGCCTTATGCTCAGATGCTTTCTTTTGGAAATTTTGTCTTCTATCTTCTACTAATTTCAAAAATATCTTTTCTTCTTCATGTAACAAACATGTTAGATTGCTTCTATGTGTATGTGTTATATCTATTGACTTCATTGTTAGGAAAAATTCTCCCATAAACTGTGCATCTTGACTACTAAGCACTGGGTTCATATTCTTTCGAATTGGAACCTCAGAAAATATCACATTTATATCTGAATAATAATACTGAAGTCTTCCTGGTTTATAAAATAAACTAGTTAATACACTACATGATATGCCATAAGTCAAAGGCAAATGATGATATGTTAACCCTTCTGCTACTGATTCAGGTAATTTCATACAGACATAACAATCACTCACTTCCATTGTATCTACATACTGAAACAATAATTTAGTGAAAACATTTAAACTAGTATTATCTGTTACCACATGATGAAACTCTGGTTCATCTTCTGCTTCTAATTTTACTCTATCACTTTTCAAGTTATCTATCCTTTCCTTAGTATCGTTGTTAATCTTTTTATCCATTATCATAAGGTAAGGAATTGCTACGATCACAACTAACCATACTACAAGTACCACTACCAGACTACATATGCATATAGCACAGCATCTTTTACAACATTTCCGTTTCGGTCTCCCAGAAACTCTGTCGTCAGGCATTTTGACAAAGAAGATTTCTCTTCTTTTCTTTTTCTTTCAAGTCTTTTACGTTATCAAGGTGGCTTTATTTCTTTCTCATAAGTCAGTTCCGCACTTGTTCCTTCGTCGCCACTTTCACTTGACTCTGAACTCTCGTAGTCTTCAAGTATTATATAAGTCCAATCAGTACCTTTAAACTTATTGTTCACAAGTTTCAATCTTTTGCTTTTTTGTTTTTCAGTTCCACTTGTTTGTCCAGGTAGGCTTGTTACTTCATTTACTTGTTCAGGATCTTCACTTCTCGTTTCTATATGGTATTTTACTCTTTTAATGACACTAGGCCAATGATCACCTTTTCTTGCTTTCTTTGTTTTTTCACTGTCTCTTCACTTCGTATTTCTTCTTCAGAAGTTCTCTTATTTTCAGGTTGTGGCACAGTTTTGTTTTCTTCGATCTCAGTTTCTTCTTCTATCCACTCTTGCTCAGATCTTGTCGTTGGTTCTTCAGTTGCTCGAGTGTGAGTTTCTACTAACTGACCCTGTTCAGGATTGACGTCTTCGTGCTTGAGATTTTCCTGCTCGCTGTTTTCTTGATTTTCTTCTTCCTGAACGTACTTTTCTTGTTCTAACTTGTTCTGATCAGGGCTTATTGCACTTTGTACTTCTGCAACCTGACCGCGTTCTTCTAAACCTGTCTTTCCCTGCTCAAATTCTGTTGTTTCGTTGTCGAATTGAGCCCAATTTCCTCTCCCTATCTGGTCCTGCTCAGGTTCTCTTATCGTTCCATTTTCCTCTTCCTGAGCTGCTTCTTCTTCACCTATCTGTTCCTCCCTAATTTCTTCTAATTTTGATCGGCTTCTTGTCTTGTTGTAAACTTCTGGTATATCAACCACTGGTATCCAGTCCTGACTTGTGCTCGGTTGTTCTTCTTCAGCTTCTCTCGAATCTCTCACCTGGGATTCTTCAGCTGGCCAACCTTCAGCTTCCTTGGTTATTGATGCTGACTGAGGATTTTGTCCTTCAGGATCTGGCACCCTTTTGGTGTGGCTTACATGAATCCAATTAGGCAATCCTGCACATTTCACTGCTGTTTTCGTAACTAGTATGACTTGACAAGGTTCACCCCACCTGGGTGATCAACACGTTTCTCTGGTGTGATGCTTCACAACCACCCAGTCTCCAGGGTTCAGATCATGCTCTTGTTCAGGCTGCCTGGAAACTGCGTCTTCTCCAACCTGGTGAGAGACAGAACGCACTAGGTCAGCCAATCCTTTGCAATAATCTAGAACCATATCATCAGTTATGTTCAGCAGTTTATTTGTAGGTACATGTGCTTGTCTCATTGCTCTTCCCATGATTATTTCATGGGGACTCAATCTGGTATTTCTATCAGGAATGCTTCTGAGTCCCATTAAAACAAGAGGCAATGCATCTGGCCAGTCTAGCGATGTTGATGCACACATCTTTGACAGTCTTGATTTTATTGTGCCATTCATTTGTTCAACCACTCCAGAAGCCTCTGGGCGGTACGCACAGTGCAATTTCTGTTCAATTTGAAATGCTTCACAGATTATTCGGATCACATCGTTATCAAAGTGACTTCCTCTATCTGATTCCAAAGTTACTGGGAAACCGAACCTAGGAATGAGTTCTCGTAGCAACAGCTTTGCGACTGTAATACTGTCATTCCTTCTGGTAGGGTAAGCCTCCACCCACCTTGAAAACAGACACACTATGACAAGCACATATTTCAGTCCTTTACATGGTGGTAACTGTATAAAATCTAGCTGCAATCTCACAAAGTGACCTTCAGCTTTTCCAATCTTTCCCAAGCCAATTACTGTTCTCCTTCCCGGATTATTCATTTGGCAAGTCAAACACCTTTGGCAAAGACTCTCTGCTGCAGCCCTAAACTTTGGATTATACCAACTTTGTCTGAAAAGTCTAATCATGGCATCTCTCCCTACATGTGTGTCTCCATGATACATTCTGGCCATTTGTGAAATCAGACAGTCGGGCATGACTGGTCTGCCGTCTGTGTATACCCATACATCGTCATCTGCTCTTCGGGTACATCCTATTTTTATCCAAACATCTCTTTCACTCTCGTCAGCGTCATCTTGCAGTCTTTTCACATCATTCCATGTTTCAGGAGGTGCACATAGCATAAGTTGGCAGCTGATTCCCATCCTTTCAACCTTTTTATTTACTGACAACCTGTTTTTGGCACAGTGTTGAGCCACCAGATCTGCATATCTGTTACCGACTACCACCCAGTCATCTCCTGACTGGTGTGCGGCACATTTCACCACTGCCAATTCTTTTGGTGATTGTATTGCTTCCAATAATTCTTTTACAAACTGTCCATTTTTGATTGGGGATCCTGAAGAAGTCATGAAATCCCTCTGCATCCACAGTTGGCCAAAGTCATGCACAACCCCGTACCCATATTGACTGTCCGTAAATATGGTTACTCTTAAATGTTTCCCAATTTTGGGAGCTTTGATCAGAGCAATTAATTCAGCTACTTGTGCAGACTTGACTCCTGGTAAATAGGATGCTTCGACTATTCCAGTTAGTTCACATACAGCATAGGCTGCACTCAGTTTACCATCCTCATGCCTTAAGCATGAGCCGTCCACAAACAGCTCCCTATCTGGATCTTTTAGGGGTGTTTCCTGTATGTCAGGTCTTGGTTTTGTACACAATTCTGTGACCTTTAGACAATCATGTTCTGGATCGTCCTTAACTTCTTCAAAGATTGGATCTGGCAGTAACGTAGCAGGATTCACAATAGTGCACCTAACTATGGTCACATTGTCAGCACCAAGGATAATTCGTTCATACCTTGTCATCCGACTAGGTGTGAGATGCTGAGTTCGAGTTCTTGTCAACAAGATCACAACTGCATGTGGGACAAATACTTTTACAGGATATCCCATTACTATTGACTCACTTTGTTCAATGCTCATACAAGTAGCAGCAACTGCTTTCAAACAGCCTGGCAATGCTGTCGACACTGGGTCCAACGTAGCAGAAAAATATACTATAGGACGCCTGTCTATTCCATGTCTTTGAATTAACACTGAAAGTGCACTTTCTCTTTCATAACAAAATAATGCGAATTCTCTTGTATAGTCAGGCATGCCCAAGGCAGGTGCCTCACATAATGCATTTCTTAATTTTACGAATGCACCAGCACTTTCATCATCCCATTCAACTGGATCCTTTGCTTTCTTTTTGGTTAACTGAATTAAAGGCTTTGCTAGTAGTGAAAACCCTATAATCCATTGTCGACAGTATCCTACTATTCCAAGAAACATTCTCACTTCTCTTTGTGTTTCTGGCACTTTCATTTTCTTTATTATTTTTATTCTGTCAGATGTTATTCCTCTTGTTCCTCTTTCAATTTGGTGTCCCAAATATTTAACTGCTGTTGTACAAAACTGCAGCTTTTCAGGTGACACTTTGTGTCCTTCCTCAGCCAAATGGTTGAGTAATGCAATTGAATCTTCAACACAATCATCTTTAGTGTTGGATGCTACTAGTAAGTCGTCTATATACTGCACCAAGACTGAACTCCTGGGCAGCACTAATTTCTCTAGACACCTTTTCAGTATTTGATTAAAAATGGAGGGACTTTCTGTGTATCCTTGAGGAACACGATTCCATACATAGACATGATTTTCAAATGTAAACGAAAAGAGATATTGGCTATTTGGGTGCAATGGTATTGAAAAGAACGCTTGGCATAGATCAATCACAGTAAACCATTCTGCACTCCAGGGTATCTGGTATAGAATTACTGCAGGATTTGGTACTATAGGACAACAAGGTACCACAATTTTATTAATTTTTCGCAAATCCTGGACAATCCTATACTTTCCACTAGGCTTTTTCAAACCCATGATTGGTGAATTACAAGGGCTACTCATAACTTCTTTTAATATGCCTTGTTTTACCATTCTGTTAATTTCCTCAACAACTCCTGCCTTTACTTCTGCACTCATTTTGTACTGTCTAGTATTTGGGAAAATTGCACCTTCCTTTACAGTGATTTTCACTGGGTCTATTTTGACCATAAGTCCTACTTCTTTCCCAGTGAAATCCCATACCTTGGAATTTACTGTAGTTCTTAGTTCTTCTGGTAATTCGTTTTTCGTTATCAAAGAGAACATTTCATCTATTTCTGTACCTTGCTTGGCTATCATGAACTTATAAACATGATCTTCGTCCGGGGTCTGTATTGCAACACTATCCGGTGTGCAGAAAATAGTGCAATTCATTTTGCACAGTAAGTCTCTTCCCAATAAGTTTACTGGACTGGAATCACACACTACAAATTGGTGCATTTCTCGGAAGTTTCCTATTTTTACTTCCATTGGCTCAGTAAGGGGTGTTCTGATCTTTTGATTAGCTACACCTACAACTTGGATAGCTTCTCCAGAGAGAGGAAGGTCTGGGATGTCTTCTGTTCTCACAGTAGAACGGGTAGCACCAGTGTCCAAAAGGAAAGTGATATCATTACCTCTTACTTTCCCTTCAACATATGGACCTGACTGATCTACCGGTAAGGATGCGCCAAGTACGCACTCCTTCTCCCCTCTCTTAGGCACCGTCATTGATGGTTATACGGATCAAATTCATCCTGTAAAAGAAACTGTGAGGTTACATAATCATCCTTACCACTTCTTCCTTGATATCCGACGTCTGTACCGTGCTTTGCTCTGCTTACATTACCCTGTATAGGTGCAGGTGGCAACTGACTCTGAGGATTTACACCCTGCTGTGAGTCATTCTGCGTCTGTGGATTGTAATTATTCTTTGGGCCATTATTATTTCGAATCTTTTTACATTCATCCTTCCAATGTCCCAACTTTCCGCATCCATGACAAGGAAATTTCTTTTTAGCCTCTTCTCTACTCATTCGTCCTCTCACTTTTCCACCATTTCCTGTGTCACCATTCGTTCCAGAATCTTTTCCCTGATTATCAGTTGGATTATCCAAATTAATTCCCTGTCGCTCAGCCATTTTCACCTGAGCCCACATCACTTTTTCTTGTAATTTCTTGTGCCTATCCTCAATATCGTCTCCACAATATTTTGCATATTTCAAAATCTCATCTATGGGCTTCCCTTGCCAGCACAACATGTGCTGCTTAATCATTTGACAAATCTCTGGCTTTAAACCATAAACAAATCGGTAGACAAACTGACTCATATTTTTATCTCCAATGTCCTCAAATCCACTATACTGTTTGAACACCTGTAATAGACGTTCATAATAGGCATGTACCGATTCACTTGCTTCTTGGGTAGTCCTGTCTATTTTCACCCAATCTGTTTCTTTCGGTGGTATTTTCCCCTTCAGGTAAGTTATTACCTGCTGATACGTTTTCATTACGTCCCTTGATGGAGCACCTGTTTTTGCATCTCTAGGATACTCTTCACTCGGCCAGTCAACTGTAATTTTACAATCTGTCCACAAATCGGCAGGTACCACTATGTCAAACAAACCATCCAAATCCTTCAACAATACCTTTGACACTTTCACAAACCTCTCAACCTGTTTGTACCATTCAATTGGCTTTTCTCTCAACTTTGGAAAATCATTCGTAAATGACAGAATATCTTGTCTACTCCATGGAATATGAACGTAACATTTGATCTACTTTCCCTGTTTCCTTCAATAAATATTCAGAATTCGATCTATTGTACCGTGCCTCTTCCTTTTTCTTTGTCCATCTAGCTTTCCATTTATCTAGATCTCCCCATTTCTGCAATACTAACATTAATTCTTTTACTTGTAGTTTTCGACCAGAAGCATTCATGTTTTCTAGGTCTTTGTCAGAAAAATCTGCTCTATAGGGCTTCTGTAACACTTTTGACTTCCCTATTTCAATCCCCATCTGTAAGGCCAAATCTGATAATTTCTCATGAAATCTCTTTACATTTCTAGTAATGCTTCTGCATACAAAAAAAAAACAATAGTTCTTCATCGTAAGTATTTAGACGATCTACTCCTACATTTCCTGCTATCATTTCTTCTAACTCGACTTTTAATTTGTAGATGTCCATGATCTTTGGGGGTGAACTCTGTCTGTCTGATCCTTGTGCCCACCTTTCTAAGTCTTCTGGTGTTTCTACTGTGGCACTCTTAGTTCCAGATGATGTTACTATGTTTACATCTTTGGAGCAACCAGGTGTTATTCTTCTAGGGGTGCTATTTACAGATCCTCGAATAGGTAAATCCATTAAGGATATCATAGATTCACAATCACTGATATGATCATCAATTATTACAGTTTCAGGTTTGGGAATCTCTACAGGTAGGCATGACTAGAGGTTTCGGATAATTTACTTTGTCACCATATAAAGGAACCACTGGACCAATTGTTACAGGTATGGTCAGGGAATCAGGATGTACATTCAGCTGTGTTATTTTCTGTATTAATTCTGCTCGGTTTCTGTCTATAGCCTCCTTTTCTTTATCCTGAAGTACCCTATTAACTGGTGGATTATGCAATACTTGCGGTACCAATGGTGTTCTTAATATTGGTGCACTTGGGGTACATCCACTCGTCCCTTCCTGATATGGTGGCGGGTTCTTTAATATTTCTTCCATAAATTCATCTTCAGAATCTCCAAACCTTGTTAAGTGTTTTGTCTTTTCTGTGCATTTGCTCCCTAAAGACTCTTCTGTCATAAATACTGGATACAAACCCTCGGTAAGCATCGCTCTTCTCCACTGCTTCATTTGACTCTCTCGTGTCTCATTTTGGTGTCTAGGTTCGTATTGCGTTAATCTTGGTCTGGGTTCTAAGTCATTCATTCTCATTCTCAAATTTTGAAGAATTCTCCCATTGAAAGTACCATTCTCTGGGAATGCTAATATTCCATCATTTTTGGTATATTCTATCCAATTTTCCAACCATACACAAGTATGATAACCTCTCTCCATCATCATGAATGAAGCGGGCGTTTTTGCTGGTGGAATGATAATTCCTTCTCTAGTTTTGATGGGTTTATCCTTCTTAAAATAATTCTTAACCTTCTGTAGAAATGACATTTTTCTCTTTTCTCCATACATTTTGGGTAAATATCTATCTGGCACATGCATCAACCGAAATACTGGTCGCAAACGGGCAGATTCTCAGAATCTGCCCCGTTGCGACGAGTATTTTTGCATTTGGGACGCATCATCCCAAATGCAGAAACCGCAATTTAAGGAATCGCAAAATTGCTATTCCTTAAATTGCAATTGCATTTAAGGAATCACAAATTGAGAATCCTTAAATGCAATGCATTAATGTTAAAAAATTCGCGATTTCGCTAATAGGGGGAGCAAATTACCATGAAGTTAAACTGCATGGTAATTTGCAAAAACTTTGAAAAATGCACTAAAGTTCATTTTTCAAAACTTCCATTTTACACACACACATGCCCTTGGGGCATGTGTGTGTGCAAGATGTACTCATATGCAGATTTCAGGGGTGCAACAGGGTGTCCTTTTGACACCCTGGCACCCTTGAAATAGCTCCCGCTATTAGCCATTCTTTAATAGCGAATCGCTAATAGTGAATAACTTCCCTGGCCCATAGGAATGAATGGGTAGGTATTCCTTAATTGCGACTCGCAATTTGCGAGTAGCAATTAAGGAATGTTTAGGAATCGCTATTTATTGAGCGATTTCTACATGCATAGGCAATTGCGATTCCTTAATAGCGATTCCTTAATAATCGCTATTAAGGAATCGCAATTGCCTAGCTTGATGCATGTGCCCCTATGTATCTAATTATATTCTGCAAAACCTAAGAATCTCCTGTCTGGACGGGTTCCTGTTAAAGTCGGATCACGTTTCCACATATAATCTCCACTATCCACTAAGATTTCGACTTCTATGCTGACAACCAATTAAATTCCAGCTAACATTTGTCTCTGAACCAATCTTAGCGCGGCTTTTCAGTGACGTCTGTCTGACGACCCCTCCTTTACAATCTGCGCTTCTCTGTCCCTCGCTGTTTCAACCAATCCCAGCGTGACACCTGTGACGTCAGTATTACTCCTGACTACTGACCCCTCCTTTACAAGAGTCGTTCCACGCCCGCTGTTTCGACCAATCCTAGTGCGGCGTTTGTGACATCAGCTTCCTCTCCGGCAGCTGACCCTCCCTTTACAAAATCGTACGCAAAACTTTATTTTCTCTACGCTTCTTATTAAAATTCAGTAACAATATAAAACATTCGCTATCGTGCCAGTTTCGCTAAATTTGAAAAGGATAGTTTCTCTCACACTTTAGTAAAACCTTTCCGTTTACTAAACATACACTACGAGTAAAACCCTTCCGTTTACTCTTCACGTAAGCTTCAGAAATACCTGCTACTTCTTCAATGTTACCCTTTCTAGGTGATATAACATCAAATTTTTACCAGCATATTCCTTTGCTATTACTCACACGCATAGAGTCCCTAACAAGTACTGATAGCCCTGCTTAACTTTTCAGTACTATTTCTGCCTGACAGATAACCTCACTGCAGTATGGCTTCCACTTACCATCCGCTATTCAATTTTCCCCGGAGTTTCTAGACAACATAAAACAAGACTTTTGAACAAACGGATGTTAGTTTATAAAAAATCAAATTCTCATTACCCAATTAACAAAGTACAACCATCCTCTGATAACCAGAAAACTGATCCAGTGGGTTACTAGCAACAAGCATTCATACACCGAATACTCACCTGGGCCCATTCATTCATACTACGCTAGCAATTTCCGCTGGTGTGGGTCAGTTGTACTCTTTATCAATATCCCGGCTACCAATTACTTTTCTGATTGAAGAGTAATGACTTACCAATGGACCCTTTGATAATTGGGAAGTTTAAAATGAGTGACATTCATTACAGTTCATAAACTCTGAAATAATCACAGAGTCAGGAAGTTTTAAAATGTTTATCTAAAGATTTAGCAGAGTAAATTACAAACCACATAATACTTAATGGTATATCAAGGATGAAGCATACTAATAATCACTTATTAATCAATGACGGTCCCTCAGAGAGAAGAGGATAGAGACAGCAGTACAGCTAAAGATTTCGCTTATAGTTACCTAAGAGTGTGAGAACCAAACCCCTTGGTCAAGGAGTTGGAAAAAGGGTCCCAGAAAGGATGAAGATCAAGATCTCCGGACCAGGTTCAAACGGGACAGGTGACCTCTCTATCAACGACGCCTGCGTCGTTCCCCTCTCTGTCACTTCGCTCCTCCTCGATATCTTCTGCGTCTTCTTTTCTATGGAATCCGCCACCCCCACCTCAGGACCTCTCTGGACAGCGGTTCAGTCTGCAATCGATCAGCTCGTTCTGTGGTCCTCCAAGCTGACAGCCTCAACGCCAAAAGCTAACGCCTGTTCTAACTAATTTGCTAATTCTATATCTATTATACTCTTCTATACCCAGGAGCTCCCCTTAATGTTTCAAAATTATGAGCCCACTACTTCTGATTGGACGGGGACAGGGGGTTGATCCTCACACCATGTCATTTTAGTTCAATTTCTTTAAGCCCATTGTTATTAAAAACCGCCCCTCACAATTAATACATTTGCTTTATTTCGCACCCGTCTCACGACAAAGTTTGATACACATCATATACAAAATGTTGCATTTTGCAATAACATCGCGGATGTAGTGGAGTTGGCCACCAGGTCACGGCCTTGGATGACGTCCAAGTTGACTTCATCGCTGTGCCTTGTTTTTCAGGGCGCATGCGTACTTCTCATTGGCTTCAAGCTGCCCTTCTGTTAACCCAGGCCCCATTTTACGAACTGATAAAAGTCAAAGAAGAAAACATTAAAATCACAAATAAATGTCTTCACTGTATACCCCTTATTTCTACTCTATTCCCATTTAATTATAAATTATCCCGCATTAATAGCTTTAAAATACCACAATGTTAATTGCAGCAAATGCGCAAGCTTTAGCACGTGAGAACATTAAGCAGTCATTTTAACACACACTGCGCAGAAGCAAAGTTTTCCCTCCAAGCAAAGAAAGACGTCATACCACGTGATATGGTTGACACATGCGCAAAGAAATTCCCGCGCTTTAGCGGCCATTTTGGATTAGACAAGCGTTACATATTAGCTTAAACACATAGGCAAGCTTCACTCGTATAGTGTTCATGTGTGTATTTGTTAGTAGAGACATTACAAAGTTTAATAAATTAATACTGTGAGAGGATTGCTTTCGAGCAAGTCTCATTGTGAGTTCTTGCTCCATCAGGATCACTCGATCCGTAAGGGCAGTAGGCATGACCAGGCGATGTCCACTCAACAAACATCCTGTCGGATCAGCACTCAGTTCCTGGTGGACATGATATAGGCTCTCCATGATCCTTCTTGCTTCAGGAGTGAGCAGACTCCATTCCTTCTTCATCCTCTGCCACTGGTTGCTCTTCGTGGCATAGAGTGCTCTCTGGAGACATTCATCTTGACGAGTCTCCTCACACAGCACCTCCATGGATAGGGGAAGGGGGCACGATTGAGCCGCCACATAGCGAACATACTCCTCCGTTTCATCTGCCTCAGCTTCCTCTTCTGGTGTCGCTTCACGAGGATGGCACAACAGGTAATCAGTCGGGTTGTGAGATCCTGGATGATATTCCATTTGACAGTTATACTCCTGCAGTTGAAGCATCCACTTCTCAATTCACGGAGGCGGCTTGGCAGTCGTGCCAGCAAACAGCGGAATGAGCCGCTTATGATCGGTTGCTACTGTAAAGGGGTGTCCGTAGACATACAGGTGAAAGTGACGGCATCCCCAATGTTTTTCAATTGCTTCCTTCTCAATTTGGGAATATTTCTGTTCCGTGTTAGTCAATCCTCCACAGCGGCACATCGCTGCATCAAGGCAGCACCCAATCCCTTTGGGCCAGCATCACCAGCTATCATAGTGTTTTTCCGGGGATCAAAATATGCTAGTGTGCGCCCGCCGGAGCGGAGGGAGGGGCAGCTCCCCTTCCAAACAATGCGGCCATACTACAAGCAATCCATGAGTCAAGAGAAAGCTTGGAAGAGAAGATGGTGGAGATACGCTCGGAGGTCACATTGCTACGACACGACCTGCGAAAAGTCTCTGACCGAGTTACTGAAGCTGAACACCGCATCTCGGAGCTCGAAGATAGCTCTCATTCTATGCGGAAGGATGTGACGGGGCTCTTAGCCTCAATGAAAGAAGTGGCATGGAGGGTCGACGATGCTGAATATAGGGCCCGGAGAAATAACCTTCGATTTATTGGTTATTCGGAAAACGCGGAACGAACGGACCCGGGCCAGTTTCTCCTGTTGTTTCTCAAAGACACCCTTCCAAATACACAGTTTTCATCCTGCTTTGTCATAGAACGAGCGCACAGGAGGACTGCTGCTCGCCCGCCTCCGGGGGCCCCCCCTCGACCCTTGATAGCCCGCTTTTTGAACTTTCAAGACAGAGACCTAATCCTACGTGAGCTAAGGAAGATGGGGGAGATCAAATATGAAAATACGCGAGTGATGGTATTCCCGGACTACTCACGGGATGTGCAAAAGCAACGACGAACCTCTGATCCGGTCATGGCGAAGCTTCGAGCACTAGAGATTCAGTACATGTTACTGTTCCCAGCCAAGATTAAAGTTATCTTCCAAGGTAACACGTTGTTTTTTCAGACTCCGGAAGAGGCATGGTCGTGGATTGAGGAATGGCCTCAGTTCAGGCGCAGATCACCCCAAGCTCCAGATCGGTCCACAGAAATTAGACTGGGCTCTAGCCAGGAACGACCTAAAGACAAGCGCAGGAGACGAGTGTTGAGAATCCGAGGTGCAGCTGGGGGAACACCGGTGAGGTCCTTGCGGCCTAGAGAAAGTAGGTCACAAATATCAGATTCAGACGACGAGGCCGTGCAGGACCATCCGAAACACACCCTGCTGAGACCGAGTGACAACATCCACACTGAACTGTCGGAAAGAGAAGACTCAGCGGATGCAGATAGTGAGCACCCGTTACTGGAGAGCATTCAACGGTTGGAAGCATCAGATCCGATTCTGCTCGACACAAGCACGCAACAGCAGCATCCGCCCAGTAATGGCAAAGAGGACTGAGATGGGCCCGGACGGCCGCCAACAGTCAGTATGCTAACCCTAAGGCCTGGTAGACATTGCAGAACTTTGGCCTGAGACAGGGAAGTACGATGAGTGCTGTTATCATATTATTGTGTAGTTAATTGAAACGGGGGGGAGGGAGGGCTACAGACCTCTTAGTGGATTACCCGTGCCAGAGTTGTCATGTTGACGAATTGGGGGAGGGTATGGGTACCTGAAGAGTGTAGGGTGGGGGTAGATTAGACATTGTCACATGTTGTGTATTGAGTTTGTCACGCGGGTGGGGGGACTGTTCTTTTCAGTTAAACCAAATGAAAGCCGAGAGTGGGTTGGGATATTGGGATGTGGGCAATCCTCTGGGAGGGGGCGGGATGTGTAATGGGCCACGAAGTGTACTGCAATGACTGAGGACAGATTTACGGCATTGACATGGAATGTCAATGGGTTAGGAAACAAAATCAAGGGGGGTCTCGTATCTCATTATCTCAAACGACTTAAACCCGACAATCTTTTTACAAGAGACGCACCTACTAGGTTTGAGTTGTTCTTTCCTGGGAAGAGGGCATTACACTTGTGTTGGACTTGGCCCTTTTTGCAGGGTCATCCCTGAACTTTTTGCCTTCCTCCTGAATTTTGTCTGACCTGTTTTTGTTGGTTTTATGACTCTGGGCACTTTACCACTGCTGATCAGTGCTAAAGTGCATATGCTCTCTGTTATAAATTGATGTATGGATTAGTGACTCCATGATTGGCTGGTTTGGTTTACTTGTCAGACCCTAGTACAGTGCACTGCGTGTGCCCAGGGCTTGTAAATCAAATGCTGCTGGTGGGCTTGCAGCACTGGTTGTGCCACCCACCGGAGCAGCTTGTAAAGTGTGTCTCAGGCCTGCCATTGCAGGGCCTGTGTGCAGTCTGGTACTGCCATGTTGACTGGGCAAGTGCACCCACTTGCCAGTCCCTAAACCTTCCCTTTTATACATATTAGTCACCCCTAAGGTAGGCCCAAGGGCAGGGTGCATTGTAGGTAAAAGGTAGGACATGCTCTGATGTGTGTGGCATGTCCTAATAGTGAATTACAGCCATTTTCATTTTTCACTATTGCAAGGCTACCTGTTCCCCATAGGCCAGAATGGGCAGTTAGATTATAACATCTTATAATCCTAACTGACTCAGGGAACTAGGTAGAAATTCGAGTTTAGTATGCCTGAACTCAGAATGATAAAATACATCTTTTAGTGAAGTTGGTTTTAACATTCTGTGTTTGAAAATACCACTTTTAGAAAGTAGGTATTTTCTTGCCTAACTATCCAAGCCTGCCTCTGCTAGGTTGTGTATTCCTTGCCTGGAGTTTGAGTGACAGGGGCTGGGGGCTTCCAGGAGACAGGGTGAGTCAGCACAGGGCTGAATAGAGAGATATGCATGCAGATAGGAGGGAGGAGTTGCACCTGGGACCTGAATAGGGCTGTGCCTTCCCTCCACAATGCTGGCTCCACCTCCTGTGGTGTGTCTGATGTCCCTGGCCTACACTGTGAAAGGAAAGAAGGAGTCTTGTCAACAAAGTGCTCCAGGACTGACCAGAACTGGTTTGGACTAGGCAAAGGCCTCTCTGCCTTCAGATAACAAAGGGAAAAGGAGTATACATTTTGGGACCCAGACCCAAGAACTTTAGATCACTTCTGGGAATCAAGACGAACCTTTGCTGAGGAGAAAAACCAGGAAGCTGAAGGAGGAGACTACCCCTGTGCTGTGTGTTTGGGGGTTGGCCTGCAGTGGTTGCTTCATTGCCAAAGAAAGGAGAAAAGGACTGAGTGTGCTTTCTATCAACTTGAAGAAGAATCTCCAAGGGCTTGAACTAGAGATTACCTCCTGCCTGAAGTCTCAGGGATACAAGACTTCACCAACCAGCTCCCCCCTGAATTCCCTTGCTGGGAATTGAAGTGCCTGCTGTTGTGCTGGGCCTTCTGAGAGACTGCGTGTCGCTGGGAGCTGGAAGCGCGACACAACGACGAGAAGCGTGTCGCCGCCGCAGCAGCTGTCGCATCGCCGAAGAAGCGCGCTGCCGCTGTCATCATTGCATCGCCGAAGCGCGGCGCATCACCGGAGAAGCGGGACGCCGCCACAGAGGTCGCGTCGCATCCCCGGAGAAGCGCGTCGCAGGGCCTGTCGCGGCTCCAAAGATCATTGAATCGCCGCACGGCCGTCGGGCATGCACGCATCACATCAACGTTGTCGCATCACAACCAAGACGCCATTTTGTCACATCGCACCGGAAAAGAGTATCGCATCGAGGTGCCATCTTGTCGCATCGCACCGGAGAGCAGTAAGAAACCGACGCATCACCTCCCCACACAGTAAGGAAGCGAGCATCAACTCCCCTGCGCAGCAGTAAGGAACCGACGAATCCACTCCCCTGAGTGTAAGGAACCGACGCATCACCTTCCCTGCGACCCTTTTGTTTTCTTTGCGTTACGCATTCAAGGTACATTGAGAGTAAAGTGTCGCATCTACAACTTGAGAGAACTGAGCTATTTTATAACATTTTTAAGTCTATTTTTGAGTACAGTATTGTGGATTTTTGTCGTTGGTCTTGTGTTAAGTCTATATAAAAATACTTATTTTTATAATACAACCTGTGTGGTGTCCATCTGTAGTGTTGTCACTGTATTACTGTATGTGTTCACAAATGCTTTACACACTGCCTCTGAGATAAGCCTGCCTGCTCGTGCCAAGCTACCAAGGGGGTGAGCAGGGGTTATTTTAGGAGTGTACCCCCTTACCCTGACTAGACGCAAGGGTCCCTATTTGGTCAAAGGTACCTACCTCTACCAACTAGAGACCCCCAAATCTAACAACTACCCTGGCACATGCAGGTTTTACTAAGGGTTCGAGAGGAGTGGCAATTCTCATTAAAAAGTCACCTCCCTTTCGTATTATTCAACAGTGGGTGGGATTCTGACGGCACTTATGTTGCAGTGCAGGGAATTTGGAACCGTAAGACGTTCTTACTTATTAGTGCCTACGCACCCCTGCGACTGCAGCAACGTATGCTAGATAGGCTGACAGAGATCCTCTTGCACTCCGGACCTGCTATACATATCATTGGAGGGGACTTCAACGATGTGGTCGAGCCCTCCCTAGATCGAACCCAACTAAGACCTGGGCCCCAAGGACCCACAATGTTGGCAAAATTCCAGGACGCCCTTGGACTGACGGACTTGTGGAGGCGACACCACCCAACTATGCGTGCCTATTCCTACTTTTCGGGGGCTCATAGAGTATTTTCGAGATTAGACTATCTCTTTGCTCCCGCGGGGGAGGGCGGACCGGTGGAGAGGGTGGAATACTTAGCTAGGGGCATCTCAGACCATTCACCGCTTTTATTAACGGTGGGCGGGACGGGCGATCGTCAAGTAACGAACTGGAGACTGAGCCCATGGGCCTTGAAAGATAGAAGGATTGCTAAAGAGCTCAGGGTAGATTCAGAGCTCTACTTTAAGGAAAATGTAAGTTCAGTACAGTCAGCAGTCACTTTGTGGGAAGCATTCAAGACGGTGTTGAGAGACAGAGCGCAAAATATAATTGCCCATAAAAAGAGACGAGAAACCCAGGAGATGGAGGCCTTAGAACGCAAGCTTTTGAACCTGGAGGGCAGTGGCGCCTCCACAATGACTGTTCATACCCTTCGCCAAATCGAAATAACTAAAAGCGAATATCAGGCGCTGGCGACCAGGGAGGTGAGGGCTCGGCAATTGGCAGTCCAACATCGACTCTACGAGACAGGCGACAGGGCACGGAAACTGCTAGCGTGGCTGGGCAGGAAGGAAATGGAGTCAAGATGGGTAACATCCATTACAGACCAAAGCTCCACACATACTACACCCACAGATATTGCAGGGGCCTTTGCACGGTACTACACGAACTTGTATGCGGCTACATCTCAGGCGGACGTGGCGCAAATATTCCACTACTTAGACGCAATCGAGCTTCCCTCGCTCTCTCGGGAGGAGAGGGACAGACTAGAAGAGGACCTCACTCTCGAGGAAGTGACAGAGGCCATTGGCCGCCAAAAGTCGGGAAAAACCCCGGGCCCAAACGGACTCCCGGGAGAATGTTTTAATTAAATAGTAGTTTGCTGGCACCACACTTATTAAACATGTTCCTGAAGGCCAAAGAGCAAGGGATTCTCCCACAAGATCTTCGAATGGCCACTGTAGTGGTAATTCATAAGACAGGGAAACCTCCGTAGGACTGTGGGTCATATCGGCCCATATCTCTGCTCAACATCGAGACCAAAATTCTGGCTACTATTCTTGCAACGCGGCTCCTGACGGTCATTACCCCCTTGATACATAGAGACCAATCCGGTTTCATGCCTAAGCGAGCCACGCGTTTTAACCTACGACACTTGGCCAATTGAATGGCCATGGTTCAGAGTAGGGAAATCCCCCACCTGCTCCTTTCATTGGACGCCGAGAAGGCGTTCGATACCATTCATTGGCCCTTCATGAGATGCACCTTGGAAAAGTTTGGCTTCGGCCCAATCTTCAGGGATTGGTTGGCACTCCTGTATAATGCGCCTGAAGCTAAAGTCCGAGTTAACGGGGTGGTCTCGACGAGTTGGTCGATTCAACGAGGCACTAGGCAGGGTTGCCCCCGTCTCCCCTACTATTTGCCATTATAATGGAGCCTTTGGCCTGTGTAGTTCGAACTCGTCAAGGTTTGGGGGGTTTCATAGACGAGTCCCGATTCTAAGAAGAAGAACGTATATCGCTGTATGGGGATGATATTTTATTATACGTCACTGACCCAGCAGCGACACTCCCTAAACTGCTACAAGTTTTTGAAGAATATGGCCGACATGCCGGATACAGGATTAACTGGGGTAAGTCTACCCTGTACCCCATAGCTGAAATGGTGGAGCCCCATACTTATCCGAGTTGTCTACGGCTATCCACAGAGGGGTTCACTTACCTGGGACTCTATATTACCACTGAGGTAGCAACTAACTTAGAGCACAATATCAGACCAATTCTCTAGAACTTCCAAGAAGATGTCAAGAGATGGAGGAAACTCCCCTTGACGATCATGGGAAGGGCCGCTATGTACAAGATGATCACACTACCACAGTTGCTGTACATCTTGCAAAATACCTATTGTAAAATCCCAGACACTGTGTTCACAACCCTCAATAGCGAGCTACGCTTACTTCTATGGGACGGGGCCCACCCGCGAATAGCGTTACAAACGCTACAGCGAAACCCCTACAATGGGGGGCTCGCCCTGCCGGATATCACAGCCTACTGCAGAGTGGCCCATCTCATTGTAATTAATTAATGGAACCACGCTCCAGGTGACCACCCCACCTACAGGTTGGAAAGGCTACAATTTAGAGAGCGTACACAATTACACTTTATCTATGGTGGCAAAGGCTATACTCGACTCCTACCAGCTACCCAACGCGTGCTGGAGGCGTGGAAAAGTGCTGAGAAGCAAATGCAATGGGACATGAAACCAACAAGGGAGACCCCGTTATGGGAGGAAACTAGACTGACTGAAATTCGGAAATTGAGAGGCTTTAAACAGTGGGATTTAATAGGGATCTCTAAAATAGGGGATGTATTGCAGGCAGGCACACTGGCCCCATTTGCCTCACTGCAAGCCACGTATCAGCTACATGACACCCAAGCCTATGCCTATCTCAGACTAAAACATGCCTGGCAGGCGGAGGGACTGGACACACAGACACTGCCGGAATATGCCCCATTAGAAGGCAGACTTTTACAGGAAGTGATTCCGACTCAAGCCATCTCATTGACTTATAAAACACTGATTAACAATATGCCTGACAAACTAGGCCCTCTTCGGACTAAGTGGGAACTTGCCACGGGTCCACTAGAGGATATCGACTGGGAAGCCGCCCTTATGCACCCAAGAGAAGTAGCGATTAAACTACGACTACGGCTCATTCAGTATAAAATCCTGCATAGGACCTACTTTGACAGAGCACAACTTCATTCCATGGGGAGAGCAGATAACCCAGATTGCCTTAGATGCCATACACAACGCGGTACATTCATACACACCCTCTGGGAGTGCAGTAGGGTTCAAACTTATTGGAACAAATAATACAGGAACTAAACAACATACTAGAGGCCCAACTTGAGTTGGACGCAAAATTCCTCATACTGGGAATCCCCACAGATGTGGACCGGACAAGGCATAAACTCATGTTGGCTAATTTGGGGCTGGTAGTAGCCAAGAGGGATATAGCTAGGTATTGGGGTGCCCACCGACTCCCTACACTTAAAGAATGGAGAGCAAGCTTGGATCTATATATGGTTGCGGAGAGAGTGACATATAAGGCGAGGGGTTGCCCCCGGAAGTTTCGAAAGATATGGGCACCGTGGATAAAATATTATGGGTTAGAACTGGGTGATGAAGAGGAGGAATTGCTCTTGCCACTAGGAGGATTGGGGAAAGGGACTTGATGATTGTGAGACCGGACCTATCATTGATGAAGGGGATTGAGTTGGATCTGACCCTTAGCATATGTATACGTACTATGTTGAAATCTAACCTCGTGCTCTCTTTCAGAGGAACTGTTGATATATATTTTGCCCTCTGCCAACTGCGACTGCCCAACTACCAATCTGTATCGTGCATTCATGACTTCTTTGATTGTAAATTCAAATTATTAAAAATAAATAAACATATTTAAAAAAAAAAAAATATGCTAGTGTGGTCTTGGCTGAAAGAGCATCTTTGGTTGCTTGAAATGCAGCTTCTTGCTCAGGTCCCCAGGACCAAGGAACTGACCCCTTGGTGAGCTCGCGCAGAGGTTGTGTGAGCGTAGTGAGGTCCCTGATAAAGCGACCCCAATAGTTAATCATTCCTAAAAAACTTCTCACCTCCGTGACTGTGGCCGGAGCTGGCGCTTCTTTGATGTCTTTAACCTTTTCGGGATCTGGCGTTATTCTTTCTGTTGAAAAGACATATCCGAAGAATGTCAGTCTCTGCTGCAAGAATTCACATTTGCTTCGGTGAAGTGTCAGGCCTAATTCTTGAATTTTCCTCAGTACTCTGGTGAGCCTCGCATTGTGTTCGGGAATAGTTTTCGCGTGGATGAGAATGTCATTGCTGACATTTACAACTCCCGGGATGTCTGCCAGTAGTTCCTGAATGGTGTTCTGAAACACCTCAGCCGCGCCGGATATTCCAAAACTTAGACGTTTGTAATGCCAAAGGCCGGCATGGGTTGAGAAAGTCGTTATGTATCGTGACTCTTCATCCAACACCAACTGGTAGTATCCAGATCTTAGATCAAGTTTGGAAAACCAACACGCTCCACTCAACTTTCCGATAACATTGTCAATCGTAGGTGTGAGGTGTTGTTCTCGTTTTATTGCCACGTTGGGCATGCGCATATCTACGCAGATTCTCACCTCTACCGGTTGCTTGGTTTTCCAGTAACCACAATGGGAGAGACCCAAGGGGTGGGCCCAGTCACCTTTTCAATGATGCCAGCCTCCTCAAGCTTGGCCAATTCTTTCTCCACCAGAGGTCTTAGGTGGAACGCTATCCGCCGGTGACGTAAGGCGACGGGCTGCACGGATTCATCAATGTGCAGGTGAATTTCTTTTTAGACACTCGATTCCTTCAAATACTGCTGGAAATTCAGCCAATAGGTGGGGAACGGCTTCCTGATGAATTCCAAAGGTGAACGAGACAATGCCTAGGTCTTCAGCTGCCTTGCACCCCAACAGCATGCCATGACCTTCCTCCGCCACATATATTTGAGAGGCAATGGATTGGGATCCGTATGAAATAGTCGTCCTGAACTTTCCTCTCATCACCAGTGGCTTCGTTTGACCATATGTGAATACCTTGATATTTGCCAACTGTAGGGGCGGGACCGGCTGCAATGTTTCATAGGCCTCCGCTGACATGATGTTTATGGTGGCTCCAGTATCGATAACAACACTAGTTTCCGGCTCCCCAATTCGTACGTGACATTGTGGCAGCTGGCACGCCATCTGAGCAGTGGTGCCTATGGTGAAGACTGAATGAACAGTATGTTCTTCCGGGTCATCATCGTCCATGTCACTGGTTCCACCTCTCACTTCCAGGATCATGTTTACGGTGGGTCGCTGTCCTCGACCTTTTCCAGATAGACATACCCACATGAAGTAGTTACTTTGCCACACACCGTACATTTCTTTCCATGAGCTGGGCATTCAGCGGGACTATGGCTGTTCCCCCCACAATATCCGCATGTCCGTGTCCTCGGGTACACTCTCCGACTTGGCTTGTTTGTGGGGGTGGCAGTGATGGCATTGACCGGTTCTGTTTTCACGGGGGCTTGCAGGACAGCCTCCATGTGAGCAGCTCTGGCGCGGGACAACTCTTTTGTCCGACCAAACTTTAAAATGTCTGCTAGGGATTTTCCCGATTCTTCCAGTGTCCTTTCCCTTAGCTTGGCTGAGGCACACTCTTGTATGATCTGGCCTTGCATTTCCTCGTTTTCATTGTTGAAACCACATGTGCTTGCAAGCTCTTTGAGGTGAGCATGGAAGGTGTCAATGGACTCCTCGGCTTGTTGTCGTGCTTGGCGAAACACAAACCATTCGTAGTCCTGATTTGCCATGGGCTCAAAGTATGCTGTGAGAGCAGTTATAAGGGTGAGGGGTGTCCTGGGAGCCACCTCATTGAGAGACTTGGATATTTTATATATATCCCTTCCCCCAGGTGCAGGATCATCGCTCTCTTTTGGTCGTCTTTGACCTTGGTGGCTTCAAAGAAGAGCGTCACCCTCTCCACCCTTTCCCTCCATCTGGGGTCTTGGGCTGAGGGAGCTCCCTCCACTGTGAATAGCTCTATAGGCAGTATGGTGGCCACGATGATGCTCTTGCTAGCTGCCTGATGGAGGGGTTCCACCTATCCCTTTTACTGTGTTTTTCATTGATTAGTTGTGTAGTACACCTCCCTGTGTTCGTGTATCTTCTTTTATTGCGTATTGTTTTATTTTATTTTCTCGCAACAGGCCACTCTTGACCTTGATAATACAGGGCTGGAGCCTTTTCAGCTAATGAAACACTCACCGATGCCTCGGCACCATCTGGGCCAACGTGCTTCGTGGAATCATCAATAGGCTGCTGCAGTGTGGAAACGCCCTCGCAGGCGGTCAGCCAGCAGGGGCCCCTTGTCTCTCCTTATGCGGGTGGTCGCTGTAACACTAGCATCCCAGCACGGCTCACCGGCTCACTTGTCCCGGTCACTGCAGTAGGCATCTCTCTGCCAGTGCAGCCCAGCTGCCTCCTCTCCCCCGATCGTGGCACGAGCACCACGTGCGTCACTCACGCACATGCGGCCACCAGGGAACCGCCGGGATGACCTGGGAGCGACGGACGCTCACCACCCTCGTCGCCAAAGTTATGTTGAGCTCGGGCCAGCAACCCAACTCGCCTCCCACTCACTATAATCACTTGGGGACCCTCGCCCCTACTCTTTCGCCGCTGTGCGGAATAACACACGGACACAGGTCTTGCTTAACTGGCCCAGAAGCCGTGACTAACCGCGCCCTATTGGCCAGGCACTTTTATTACTTCTTACCCCGTGGTACCAGATAGTGCTACGTATACAACACTTCAGGGGGGGAAACTTCATTACACCCCTACAGGGACATGGCACAATAGTTAGTCTCATGGCACTGCCTTTTACGTCACAGCAGCGACATTACACAAGCCATGCCAAAGTGATCTCCGCCATATATTACCTCAGACACTGTTTGTCCAGTGGTTCCCTGGCAGCATATAACTGTTTGTAGTAATGGGTGAATACCTGAGCTATACCCACAGCGCCCCTGCCTATCTGTTAAAGTTATTTTCTTGGTGGCTTTAAGAACCAGGCAATTGTGTACCAAGGGCACTCTCCTTCCCCATATTTTCTGGCTTGTTAATTTTATCCAGGTATGTGACCTCACGACCAGCCTAGTGATTCAATTCTTCAATAGACAATTTCAGGTCCACTGCCACAGAGCCGCACCTCAAATTGGTCTGCATTAGTGTCTTTAACCACACAATTTCTTGTTCCTGCTTGTGTAACTGAGTGTGAATGGCCCCTCCCCTTATGACAACTTTAAAGGCTGCTCACAGTGTAGCCTGTGTAGCCACACTGTCCAAATTATTAGTGAAGTATTCTGCAGTGGCTGTAGCCATATTTTGTCTAAACACCCTATATTTCAGAGCATCTGACGGAAAACGGCACAGCATCTGTGTCCTCACTGTGACTGGGATTTGAAGTTGCATATGCTTTGGGAAATGGTCAGACAATATGCGAGGGAGATGTACCACCAATCAGCCAAGCCTGATATCTAGATGCGAAAAGGAGTGGTGTACTGCAGAATAATGCGTGTACTCTTTATCAACATTTTACATTCTCCAAACATCTACTAATGTGAGTTTGTCAATGTAATATTTGACTGATATATGGCAAAGTGGTGCATTATTCGCATACATCCTGGATCTAGCTTTATAAGGCCGAGCACTAGACTGAAGTCTCCTCTCCAAATAAGGTTTTGTGCTTCATTCCGGCGATAAGTAGCATATATTTCATATAGAATTACTGATGTGTCAGTATTGCAACTGTGTATGTTTATTAATCTAACTGGATAATTCACGAGCTGTTCCTGGACTACAATGTACCTACCCTTAATATCTGGCACTACATGACCCAAACGGAAGTCACTGGAACATCTGATTATTATTGCAACACATCTAGAGTATGTACTGTAAGAGATGAAGAATCTATTAATCCCCCATCGGTTTGCAAATCTTGTAGGTGAAAGAGCTGAGAAGTGCATCTAAGTGCATCTCCTGAAGTATAGCTATGCCAACCTGATGTCTGTCTAGGAAGGATAACATCTTACTCTTTTTCTGTGGTGTTCCAAGCCCTCTGACATTCCAAGACAGCATATTATATCTACTTTTGTGTTGTGCATCTGTTCTTTGCTACATCTACCCTGGGTCAACCTGCAATGGGCTGTCACCCACACATGTGGCCAATGTAACAAATAATTTATAGCTTCATTACTGGAATATAAATCATATTTCTTCTGTGCCCTTATGTCCCATGTTTAGAAAGAGTTTATTTGTCCCACGTGGTCCAGTAGTCGATCTGGTTTGGTTACAACTCCCGGTTGGTTTTACTAGCTTAATCATTTTACCTGTGAAATGCAATAACTGCATTTTGTATTTCCTGATATTGTTTGTGCGCTAGTTGAATAAGAATGAATTCCACTCAACTCCATTTCCTTCATGCTAGATGTTCTGCCACTAGCTTCTGTCAGATACACATGCACACCAAAGTCAGTTCATTCTCCTTCTTCCAATCTTGTACTAACTGTTCATGGAGACTTTCTATTTTGTATACTCTAAACAATGACATTTCATGAGGTCAAGTCACATGAGAATTGATGGTAATTGATCATTGCCTGGGTCTGTGTGATAGCTGTCCTAAATGTTTCATCACATTCCATTTTAGTTCACTTGTTTCTGTTAGGCTTGTTTCACCTCTGATACTTTATAGGGATGTTTCTTCACTTACTGTTGTAGTTCTTTAACTGTTCATATTGGCATTGGTAGACCAGTTGAATTAAAATTCATAATTCCTTCACCTATTATGATATCAAACAAGGTGCATAGTTTAATGAATCATATGGGTACCTTTGCAATTATGCACTAAAACACAGTCATTGCAGTTAGCATTCCTTACATGTTTAGTTTACAAATATTTAAGAGTTTCAGAAATTATGGTAATTCAACTGAGTTGAGAGTTACCATAGGTGTTATGGCCAATTTTAGTTCAATCTAGAGATAAAGTGTAAGTCTTTCACTGGAAGTTACTATTCCAGATCTGAACTAGTATCACTGAAATTGAAACACGAGGGGGCTTCACAATTACTTGGGTTGTTATCCTGATTAGTTTGACTAAAGTTGATAAAAACACCCGACTCAAATTGGGTCATTAAAACCTCAAGGTAGCAAACAATCAAATCTTTTTATCCATGTGATTTCCTTTTGACGTATTTGTAGTCCCTGACATCGTAATTTATTTATACTCTGTCCAGCTTTCTTAAAATGTGTGGATACTTGTGATCTCACATTTTCTGTATATATGTTACCTTTATATTTATTCAGGTTTATATTTCTTTCTTAGCAGCCCTTCGTCAGCAAGGTTTGCGAGAAGACCTAGGGTATCTTTATCCTTTTGGGGGTGGCTGTGTAGCTTCTGGGGTGGCAAAGACTTCTCGTCCAAAAGCCAACCAGCTCAACAAAATGCAGACATCCATATTTTGAGTTCCTTGCCAGGATTTTTCACTAAAACTGTTTGTGTTCCGAGACAAAAGCACAAAGTAGATGTTTATTTTGTACTCGGAGGTTTCCGTTAGTGAGTGGGTGAATGGTTGTATTTTTCCCTGATCAATAAGTGAAAAAACAGCATTGAAATGCTGTCCTAAATAGGTTGGCCTATTGATGTTGTTTAGTTGGTGGCCCTGCAATATAAGGCCAGCTGGCAAAGGGTTTGCGGTGGCAGAAAGAGACTATTATTGGAAACTAAGATATCCAGGACAGCAATTGGTCTGATGCATTTGGTATCCAAACTTGTCATATTTATGAAGTTGCATGGATAAAACAAATGTAGGAAAAACCAATACTGTGTAAATTGGCAGAAAACGTGATAATAAAGACTCTTAAAGTCAAAGATGCAAAGCTCAATAGTGTAAATTATTTTTCATATCTAGATGTTGATGTCAGTATTAATTGAGAGCTGAAGTTGGCTTTTAAAGCTACTAATTTGGAAATACTTAAAAGCATATTGATGTTTGCAAGAAACAGAGGGTGACATTCCTTCAATGCTATCTGTCTGACCAAAGGTGATGCAGGGACTATGTTTGGGATGGCGGTTTGGGGCTATGTAGAACCCAGTTGATGCAAGTAGTAGAAAATGTGGTTCTTTTGTTGAATCTGGGGCTTGCCACACTTGACCTGTCTTCCTCCGTGTACCAGGATGCCAGTTTTGACTTACTGAAGGACAGAATAAGATGTGACATTTTAAGGGTGCCGGAGTGGCTGCTCTCTAAAGTGCACCGCTGCACAGTTGTGAATTTGCTGACCATCTTATAATTTATCTTGGGAAAAACCGTAGGAAAATCCTTGTAAGGCAAAAGCAAGTTCAGCCTACTGTGAAGGATAGGTGACAGGTGTAAGTCAAAAACTTGGAGCTGTGCCAGCCCAGGATCCTGGCTGCACCTGGCAGAGGAACCTGAGTGGATAACTGAGAACCCATGTGCAGGTCATGCAGTAACAGGGGTCATCCCCGATCCATCTTCCACCGTCCCTGCAGCTCCAACCTGTCAGATAAATGGCAGCAGCTGAAGGTAATAGTCTTAATCCACTAGAATGTTCTTAATCAAGGGGAATGTTGTGAGTGCCCGGTATCAATATGAAGCATTCACTGGATCAGGTTTTCTGACTTACAATATGAACAACAACCATATCTTTCCACACTGCAAGGCCCGGAAACTTTGCCTTAGCAAGCGTGACCTTGTTGGACAGTAATAATAATCCATATTTGTAAAGCACAAACATATCACCCCTTAAGGTTTTAAGGCGCTGGGGGCCGTCGGGGAGATTAGGTGAACTATTGCCCAGAGTCGCATGATGCTGAGCTGCCGCCAGCGCAGGGGAATGAACTGTGAGCCCCATACTCCAGAGTCAGCCGCTCTGGCCGCTGCGCCACACCTCTCACCGTCAAGAACCAAAGCATGGATGTATCCGGGAATATCAGGTTTAATGCCACTGAACTGGAAATCACATCTCTAAGGGGACCAGTTACCAGAGATAACACAGAACATAAACTTGTCCCAAGGGAAGCACCTATAAAGGATTAAGCAGCGAGCGGATGATTGCTGGAAGAGATTAGAAAACTGTGACATGGGATAACATAAGAAAAAGCAAACAGATGACAATTAGATGAGAAGCTTATGAAATGATAAAGCACTCCCATCATAAATATATAAATCTACAGTCAGTGTAATAATTCTGCCTTATTACATCCATATATTTTCACTTCTGTTCTCCTAATATCACTGGGTTTCTGTTTTTCACATGTGCTCTGCTTAGGAGCAAATGTTTTAAAATTCTGTATGGCAAGTTCTGAGTAACGAAATGCTAAGTAAAAATTGAAAAATATACCTGCGTTGGAGCAGTAAGAAAGTTGGGCTCAGATGCCTTGCCCCTTTATGGATTGAGCACTACCTAATCAGTCACTGGTGGGTCTACACACTAGATGAAGAGCGCCTCAACCTAGGCACTAAGAGGTCAAGGAATGAGTGGGAGTACCCTAGTGACAGTTGGGCCACTTGTCCTATTAGACCAACTACATGGGCTAAAAATCAATAAAGCAACAAACTCTAGCCGGATCTGCTATAGACATATTCTCGATGATGGCTGGATCAGTTGTACGGAATGCCTGACTGTACCTTTTTTACTGCTTCTAAAACTGGGCTTTTTCTTGGCACAGCTTTAGATTGAATGGATCACACCCCTCTTCAAGTAGCAACTGATTATATACACATGAACTGATCATGGAATAGGCAAGGCAGATAGACAACAAATGAAGATCTCCTTCCAGTGCTGAAAGGAAACAAAGAGAATAGGTGACATGGATGAGGAAGCTGAAGGTATGAAGGCAGTAATAATCTGTACTTATGCCCAAGCAGACATCAAGGCAATGCTCACTGAACTGAAAGTGGGGATTGATGGCATTATTTTGAAGTCAGATGCCTTGAAATGTAAGGTGTATCACATGCACCTGTAACTCGACAGTCATGGTGGCAGAATTGATCAAGCTTAGCAGAGAATATCCACACCTGAAGATGAAGTGGAAGATGAAGTGGAAGTTTTGTGGAACATCTGCTCCTGTCTTTGAGGATTCTTTTTGTGCTGGGGAGAGTGTGTAGGTCAATGCAAGTTCCAGGAAGACCTCTAAGATCAACAATAGCGTCTGTGATAGAGATGCAGTGCTCTGCCACGACTAGCAAATAGGTGGTCAAATACAGGAGTGTTCCAAAACGAAGATAGCCCCAGATTTTACTACATTGGCACAGTCTGCTCACAACTCATGATGAACCACTGTTGGTTCAGCTCTGAACTGCACCATAGTTGCAATCAATGCATCACAACACATATCAAATACTAGGCATTGGTGTACAGAACTAATCAAATGCTACAGCTAAAAAATATTTCCTGTAATACTAGGGTGTCAATCAATTTACTAAGTTTAAGAAAGAAACTGCATGCTTGAGAAGCCATGGCAATGATATAGCCATGTTGCATGAAAGTCACCTATCGAGCTGGGGCCTAGCTGGGGTTGGTTAAAAACACATGAGGCACTACTCAAGAATGAAACAATGCTCATAAAGACTCAGAGTTGTTATAATCATAGTAGGTGAAGAAGCGGTATGTAATAATGCATGGCACATTAATTTACATAGATATGGTCTAAACATTGATGACCTTTAGAACGTTCTGAGCCACTCTTTCCAAATCGATTATGGTCAAAAGATAATTTTAATAGTCTGAGAGGAAAAGGGGTTAACAACAATTTAAATCTTAAGGTACAGTGTGATCATTAAGACCACACAATAAAAGTCTGAGTCAGTAACTTGAAGTTAAAAGATGTATTACAAACTCAAAGCCAGACTAATATTAAACAATCTCAAGAACATACTATAAAAATATAAGAATATCAAAGGAAGACCAAAGTGGCATACAATATTGGTCTTCAACAGCAAAAAGCATGTAAGGATCTCTGTTGCAGCTATGTAAAACATAAGAAAAAGGATTTGATGACCAGACAAATGGTTTTGATCCTTCTCCCATATATGGAAAAGATTCGCAACATACACTAATCCCTACGCTAGACTAAAGTTAGGGGAAACCCTATTGAATCAATGAAGTAAGAAAGGTGTCAGCATCAGAACATCTGTAGAAGTTCGATAGGTAAGGAGTCATGTATAGAATGAAGCCACAAAATCAGAGATGACAAGAGAGGTCTGTACCTCTCCAAGTCTAAAGGGAATCTGACTAACCACAAGGTGGGTTCACTAATAAAAATGCACGAAGAACATTAGAGAAATATGACCTCATACATATCACAGTATGTTTCCAGTTTCTAGAAAAGAACTTGGCTCCTTGAACACTACTCCCTTATTCCAGTCTCCGCTTCCAAAGCATCCTTGCTTCCTCCCTTCGTCTGATAGTACCAACTGGTAACACTCTCTTTGTTCTTCATTAAAATGATTTGACCTTGCCAATTCTTCCTCGCCTCACTTTCTCTGAAATACAATGTGCTTTTCACTAACTAACGAATGCCTTTGATCTGCAGCTGCAGAGGAGAAAACATGCAGAAAAACAACTTTCACGTTAGTACTAAATGTCTCAACTGTAAGCTTAAGGCGTACAATCACACTAACTTAACAGTTTTCTCTAAATGCATATTAGTTCTACAACCTACATATAATACAATAAATGAAATCTTAAAAAAAGGAGTCAAACTACATTCTACTGTACTCTTATATGTGGCACAGTAAATTAATACATGTATTAAGCAAAAACACCAACTGGTCACAATTTATAAAGAAAGCATTAAACACATGTGATTCATTCTCACTGATCCCTGGTGAATGCACTGCATTAAATGCATTTTAGGGCACCACCTTACAATCTAAACCTATAGAAAATTAGTATCAGCAATCCAGATGTTTCTGAAAATGAAAACGTTAATATGCACACACACATATATGTCAAAACACACAATAGATGCGCTTTCTATACCTCTGGTGCACCATATATCATTAGTATTACTGCATCACACCAGTACATAAGGCCAAACGTAAATATATATATTGCCTAGCTAGACGTAGAAGGATGGAGCCAAAACTATGCTACTCCAATCCCCCCTTTGATGGCAACAAGCGATCACAGATTACAATCAGATCATTATCAGATTAGGCCAATGAAAACCTAGTGGTCTTGAGCATCTTTCATCTAGACTCCTCTAGACGCTTCATATCATCATAATATCTGCTCTGAACTTCTTCTAACTCCACATCTGCTCTCTTCCTCTTCACTCCCTACACGTCCCGTCTAACTTGTGCATGCTAATATCCCTTAACGATCAAGAATAGGAATATCGTACAAAGGGAGATTATCAAAAGAGGTTTCAAAATGGCGCCCATAATTCCACTTCCCAAGCTTCCAAACCATCGACCTATCAAAGCAAACCCATTTCCAATAGCTTCCCAAGCACCTGTTGTTTCCAGCTCTTTCAAATCCTTCGTCAAACTGGATATATTCTTAATGTATTACTTTTATCTGGAACAGAAGTACAGTATTGCTGAACTCTCAACATCTGACAGACTCCGCCCTCTTTTGCGAGCAAAAGGTCTAACGCAAGTCGGGTCTGCAAGACCATAGACCTTATTGCAATCATCTCAGTATTTACAAGTAATATGGAATTTGCAGTACTTGTAACCAATTTGTCCACTATTGTAGGCAGCTTTCAATTTTTCAAATCATTTAAAATTACTTCCACAGATGGGATTATAGAACCAAAAATATCTCTTACTACTTCTGCTGCACTAACACCTCATTTAGTTCTGGATTTCTCTTCCCATACAGGATCATTAAAATGCTCCACATAATAAATCTTCGGGAAAACTATGCCAAGATAACAGGTACCATGCCATCCATGTGTCAATCTGAAATATGCATTTTGTTCATAAAATAAAATAGACTCCAGGAAACACAGGATCCTGTCCCTCCAGGAAGCAAGAATGTTTCCCTTGTTTAAAAAGTATGTTCACATTCGCTCTCCCTTAAAAATAATGGATCTATATAACTCTGATCAACATGTATACACAACTTTCCTTTGTGTTTCCAATCTCAAACTAAGTCGGGGAAATTTCTTTTCTCCTGATGTTTAATTTCTTCATTACTCCACTTATGATTTTTAAGATTCTGATCCATTTCAGTTTGAGACTTTAAGTCTTGCCATCTATCCACCACCAAATTCAAAAATTTCTTATCCACATCGGACATCAAACAAGTCAAAGTATGATCGTGTGCTTACGCAGTATCTAATGACTTGAGAGATACAAAATATTTGCCTGCAATCTCTGCACCTCTAAAATATGGATTCTTATTCAAATGTTTGATAAGGGGAACCTTTGGGAGAACTACATCATAATTTGAAAAATAATATTGAAACTAGATCCTCCATAAAATATACTTAATAGTAGACTACAAGAAATACCATATGTCAGAGGGGGATGATAGGTAATTCCCTCTGAAGCAGAAGCAGGTAACTGAGACAAACATAACAACTTCTAGCATTCATCTTGTCTACGTACTCATAAAGCAGTCTAAAATAAACATTCAAAGTATAATCCCCTCTTGATACATCTATGTGTAATTTCTGAACCGCCCACAACTTCATGTTACAATCAGAAGAATGTGGCATGGTAGGGGCAATAGTACTAGCACAGGAAACGCGTTTTCATCCAAAAAGGGAAATTCAGTCACATCTAAGATAAGATGTCTCAAGGCACTCAGTCTTGTCAACTAAGAAAGTTCAAAAGTTAGATCAAACTGGAGATCAAGTTCCCGAAATTTCAACGGAACTTTCACTGAATCCTTAATATCCTTTAGGATACCTGGGAGATCACTTTCTGCGTGTGGGACCAATCTCCCTCTCTCCTGCCTTCTCAGCCAACGTTCTTCTGCTGCCCCTTGCGGTTCTCTAACACTAGGCCCTTCATCAGGGTACGGGTCTATCTCTGTTACGACCACTGGATTAGACTCTTCTTCACCAGTTTTGTCATTCAACTACCCAGAACCCTCCTCAGGCCGATCAAGTGCTATTTCAGTTTCTGACTGTCCCACTACAGCGTGACTAACCTGCTCCTGTGATCTCTCGAACACCAATGGCTCTTCTGGGAGAAGTGCTGTTATTTTATCAAGGGGACATTGAACCCTGCGAGTATGGGCAGCATTGATCCAATTGAAGAGACTGCCTCACTTCACAGCAGTTGTAGTTACGAGTATGACTTGGCATGGCCCTCGCCAATGAGGCCCCAAGCACGACTTCGGTATGTGCTTCTTCACCACCATCCAGTCTCTGGGACTTAGGTTGTGGCACTGCTCGTGGTGTGGCGGGGCTGTAGCAGCTTCAACCTAATGAAACATAGAATGCACCACGTCAGCCAATCCTTTGCAGTAATCTAGTATCAGATCATCAGTAATGTTCACATGCGCATTTGCAGGGACAGCTGGCAATCACATGGCCCTTCCCATGATGATCTCATGAGGACACAGTCCTGTCCTACGAGCAGGTGTGCTGCGCAGACTCATCAACACCAATGGCAAAGCATCTGGCCATTTCAAAGACGGAAAAGCATACACTTTGGCAAGTCTTGATTTCAGTGTCTTATTGACTTACTCCACTAGACCTGAAGCCTCAGGTAGGTAATTACAATTCAGTCTCTGTTCATCCTGCAAGGCAGCACAAAGCATCCTCAGCACTTTATTATTGAAGTGCGTGCCTCAGTCCAATTCCAAAGAAGTCAGAAAGCCGAACCTTGGTATCAACTCCCTCAACAACAGCTTTGCTGTGGTGAGACTATCATTCCTTCTTATGGGGTATGCCTCAACCCATCGTGAAAAGACTCACCCAACAACCAGGCCAGATCTCAACCTGTTGCACACAGGCATCTCAGTGAAATCCATCTCCATCCTGTTGAAGGGACCACCTGACCTCCCTATGTGACTCAATGTCACTGCAGTTCTTATCCCTACATTCTTCTGTTGGCACACAACACTTCTTTGACATAACGCTTCCGCGATCAACCTGAAGCTGGGATTAAATCATGTTTGGCAAAACAATCTAACCATGGCATGCCTCCCCACAAACTATTTGGCAACACAGGTCTGCCATCTCCTGAAAACCATATTTAATCCTCATCTCTTTTAACACAACCTGCTTTTACTCAGCTCTGCTGTTTTGCTTCCGACACCTCTTCCTGTAACCTCTTAATTTCCTCCTGCGTATCAGCTGCTGTGAGCAAAAGGTTGTAATTGGTCTCCTCTGTTCCTTCATTTACATACTCTCCATTTAATGTACAAGCATTGTAAGCACAGTACCTTGTGACCTCGTCAGCATTTCTGTTGCTGACTGTCACAGTCATCTCCCTTGCAATGTTTAGAGCATTTTACAACTGCAACTTGACCAGGCAATTGCAAAGCCTCTAACAGTTTTCTCACCTGCCCACCGTTATGGCTAGAGGTTCCTGATGACATCATAAATCCCCTCTGGGATCATAACTGTATGAGGTCATGCACCACACCATAGCTGTACTGACTATGTGTAAATATATCCACCTGTAATCGATCTAAAACGTAGCCTGCTCAGGTAAAAGCAATCAATTCAGCCACTTGTGCCATGACTACTCCTTGAAGCCAAGCAGCTTCCACTACTCCTGAAACGGTACAGACTACATAAGCAGCTTAAAATTTCCTTTGTGATTTCGTAAACATGAGCCATCCACAAACAATACGTAATCAGATTGAGGTAGAGGTTCATCTTGTATATATGGTCTCGGTTTGGTGCATAGAAAACTGACATCAAGACATTCATGCTCCACTTCACTATCATCATTGCCATTCTTAGGAAGGGGCAGCAAAGTGTCAGGATTCAAAACAGAACACCTTTTTAGGGACACATTCTCAGCCGTTAGAATGATTTGCTTATTCTGGGCCAGGCGACTGTTCATGAGGTGCTGTGTCCTCGTTCTAGTTAACAAACTCTCAACCGAATGTGGAACATACACAGTCAAGGGATGACTTATCAATATACTTTTGCACCTTTCGATGCGTACACCTTTTGCTGCCACCCCTTTAAGGCAGCCAGGCAGCGCTGTAGTCACTGGATCTAACGCGGCTGAGAAATAGGCAAGTGGTCGTTGGGCACCTCCATGATTCTGTTTTAACACTGAAAGAGCGCAGCCCTCTCAGAGCAGAAAAGAGAAAGCCCTTTGTGTAATCAGGCATTCCTAGTGCCGGGGTGCGGCAGAGACATTCTCTCAACTCTAGGAGAGCAACCAAACAAATATTATGCCATTTTACCTCCGCTTGCCTTTTTGCTTTTGGGTCCGTGACTGGGGGCAAGGACCACGAGTCCCAGCCTTCTTTGCGGCCTGCTGCCGCCTACGCCACTTCATCGCACCAGGAGGCGCTTCAAAATCAGACGCGTCTCCAACCAAAAATCAAACATAAGTCTTCCAGCCTCAGAAGTTACTTTTATTAACTCCGAGATTCATCAATTAGTATTCTTTTCTCTTATTTATAGGGTTTTCCCCATATTTTGAGATTAAACATACACCTCTATATCATTTTTGATATTCACAAAAAACAGTGTAGACGGGCCTTACAATATTTACATCGCACACAGACAATTAATACAGTGTTTAGAAACAATATTAATACGTAAACAAATCAATGGTACACTGAACAGTTGATACAGTGTTAGAACTGATACATAAACAAATCAAAAAAGCGTATCTGTCCTACTGCCGCTTTTACGATAGCGGGACCTATTACATTCAAATCCTCGGTACTATGTGCTTTCAGGGTCCTAAAGAGGTCAGAGTACTAATCAAGAACTCTATGACTGCACTTATTCAATGAAGCCCAGACTGTACATTATTTTATATGATGATTCCATGTGGTTACTCTTGGCCTCAAGATGAAAATGTCAACGCGTTTCAACCTTCATAGTCGGACCAAAAGGTAATTTGATTGAAGGTCTTCATCAGGGCAAATAGGAGTTCATGTAGGACACTGCAAATTTTCCTAATATAGAAACAATGAAATTTTTTGAATATATTTTCTCCTAATTAAATGCTACACTGTATCTTACTCTTCTTATTAAAAGTGCTCGTTACAAACCAGATATTGGAGTCTTTCTGAACCAGCAATGGTGAATGTCAGGTAGTGACGTCAGTCGCCCTCGTCAAGTGGGTATTTCTCTTGGACTTCTTATCACCTCAATTGTCATAGTATCTGACATTAACATAGGGAGTGATGAGAAGAACATAGTTTTAGTTTAGGTCAGGAGGGCACTTGAGTTACATTCAGGTTAGCTCAATGTGCTTGTCATGCAGTGCTACAAGGGGCAGTGTCTTTAAGGAAACGGTGTCTTACGCGGCTGGGACGGCAGGCAGGTTGCCTTGTACTTTACAGATGACGAGTAGCATTAAGTCAAACTAGTGCCAGGGGTGAATTAAACTCTCAACGCGTGCACCGATATTTAACAGCCAAAGCGAGAGCGTGAGAACCTGCGTGTGACTACCCCCAGTCGTAGCATGACCTTAAACTACGCGTGAAGTTCAGTGCATAATTCTGAAATTTAAAAACAAAATTATGGTAGAATCGTCGTGCTGGGCAAGGTGTCAGACCTGTGCTTGAATTGCAAATGACATCATATTACGCAAGCGGGTCGTGCAAGGAGTCATATCATGCAGCGTCTTTACCTTCGTGCTGACAGAGGTCTCTTCCCTTACACGGTCCAAAATGCGATCTGGGGCTCCGAGCTACTCCCGAGTCGGTTCTTTCAGCCATTCTCTGCGGGCGGCAGCGTATTTAAACAGAATCGCTTCCTCTTCCTGCCAACGGATGGCTCAAAGCGTCTGAAGTATTAAGAAGAGTAAGATACAGTGTAGCATTTAATTAGGAGAAAATATATTCAAAAAATTTCATTGTTTCTGTATTAGGAAAATTTGCAGTGTCCTACATGAACTCCAATTTGCCCTGATGAAGGCCTTCAATCAAATTACCTTTTGGTCCGACTATGAAGGTTGAAACGCGTTGGCATTTTCATCTTGAGGCCAAGAGTAACCACATGGAATCATCATATAAAATAATGTACAGTCTGGGCTTGATTGAATAAGCGCAGTCATAGAGTTCTTGATTAGTACTCTGACCTCTTTAGGACCCTGAAAGCACATAGAGCCTAGGATTTGAATGTAATAGGTCCCGCTATCGTAAAAGCGGCAGTAGGACAGATAAGCTTTTTGATTTGTTTATGTATCAGTTCTGACACTGTATCAACTGTTCAGTGTACCATTGATTTGTTTACATATTAATATTGTTTCTAAACACTGTATTAATTGTCTGTGTGCGATGTAAATATTGTAAGGTCCGTCAACATTGTTTTTTGTGAATATCAAAAATGATATAGAGGTATATGTTTTAACTCAAAATATGGGAAAAACCCTATAAATAAGAGAAAAGAATACTAATTGATGAATCTCGGAGTTAATAAAAGTAACTTCTGAGGCTGAAAGACTTATGTTTGATTTTTGGTTGGAGAGGCACTTTTTGTATTGCTGATTTGTATTAGATTCCAGCCTCTCCATCCCTGAATTGAATCACTCCCTTTTGTGACTCAAAATCAGCCGCGGGCTCCCGCAGCGCGGGATGCCCGTTTTACCTCTGCTTGCTGTTGGGTCCATGACCGGGGGCAAGGACCACAGGACCTCGAGTCCCAGCCTTCTTTGCGGCCTGCTGCCGCAAATGCCACTTCATCGCACCAGGAGGCGCTTCAAAATCAGCCGCGGGCTCCTGCAGCGCGGGATGCCCGTTTTACCTCCTCTTGCCTGCTTGCTGTTGGTTCCGTGACCCGGGGCAAGGACCACGAGTTCCAGCCTTCTTTGCGGCCTGCTGCCGCCTACGCCACTTCATCGCGCCAGGAGGCGCGTCAAAATCAGCAGCGGGCTCAAGCAGCGCGGGACGCACACGGGCGTGCCCGGGCCAAGGGCGGGCCCGTCTGCACCTGTCAACGCCAGTCAGAGGCAGGGCAGGGCCACCCAGTTTGAATCTGCGTCCCAGGAAGGTTTATTTTCCGTCCAGTTATCCTGTCTCTATCGATGAACGATCCAATGGTACAGTAAACCTTTGACCTACTAAGTGTCTCTGCTCACATCAATGCTCTCATCTCCTTTTTGTTTGCTACAATCTAATTTGGTCTTGTCTAGAGGCGTAAATATAATTCTGAAATGGGGAAAAGAAAACATCCAAGCTCTGCACTAACAAAGTCACCACCTAAGTCAAGGCAGTCTATTATGAACTATAGAACAGGGGCGATAGAAAAGCAAATCCTAAGTGTAGAGGAAACCTTAACCAGCTGCTCCGAGACTGTCCCTGAACCAGCAACTCCTTGTTTAACCATCCCCAATACAGCTCAAGTGCCCGAAACTCTGACTGAGGGTCTTGGTACTTTGTCTAAAGATAACAATGAGCTTGAACATAACTTATCTTTACCGGGTACTTCGAACCTTTCAAATAACCATCCCTCTTCCAAGCGTCAAAAGACCTCAAGGAACTGTCCCAGGGACCCCATTGTGGCTCTATCTGGTGGGTCAACTAAAGCTAAGAAGAGGATTCCAATGCAGAAAACGGTAGAGACCTCTAAGCCCACTAGACCTGCCAAAAAACTAATATCTGCTGCACCACAGGATTGCTCTTCACTGGTGACATCTGTTCAAGCCCTGACTGACCTTATTAAAACTGCGGTCTGTAGTCTTACAGACCGATTGAAGGCTATTGAATGTGCTATGCTATCTTGTATTGAGCGACTAGGTGTAGTTAATACCCATAGTGGGCCAAACGATTCTGCCCGAGATAATATTATTGGTAGTACCTCCAGATCCCATGTAATTCTTCCCCACAACAACCTGCTATTGAGAATCCTGAGCCCACTACTCCACAAATTTTAAACTTGCTTCGGCAGCCACATATAGTGCAAGGAAATGTTGTAGACAGTCATAATAATGAAGAGGCACCAATGGCTCCCACACCCAGTATCTCCCTGATGGGATCTTCTACCGCCCACCCTACTCATCATACTAATCCTCTACACGCCAAGGATCGATTAGATCTTCCCCCTGCTGCTTCCCCGTATGTGATTATACTTGCTAATGTCCCGACCTTAGGCACCCCTTTATCAGAAACATGGGACTCGTTGAGAAACAAGTCTCTTAATTGGCTAAATTCCAGGGTCAGGATGGGGGGAGCTCTCTTTGATGATTTTAAGATGGTGAGACGGGTACAGTGGGTTGGCAGGGGCCCTAAGGTGTTTCATGGTGATTGTGTGGTGCTTTCTTTTAAATCCCCAGCACTAGTTAGAATGATATTGGGAAGTATAAATTCAAAGACAACACTTCCAAATCAGATTTCAGCATTACCGCTTGGGTTTTTTTATAGGCCTCCGTTACAATTGCTTAATCAGCTGCCTTTTGAGTCGCAGCGATCATCCTTACGACAACCAGGCCCTCAACTGCCAAGCTTGATTTTGAATAATCCATCTCACTTGGTGTACTCTATTCCAACATCCACTAGATATGATTGTCTCTCTAGCCTTACTGGGGTAGATTGACTACAGGCGGACGTATTGGTAGGAGAATCTGTAGTTAAGGATGTCCCTATTTCCCTAATGCCTGCTAACAGCTTACCGGTAGAGGCGGATGTTTTGGAGGCACAACGATCTACGACGCAGACTATGCGGAGGGGCGAGAGTAATTTGGACTCTATAACTCCAGTCTCAAACCTGATAAGTGTCCTAAGTTGGAATGTCGCGGGGCTTCGTAATAAGATTAACTTACCTGAATGGTTAGATTTTGTAACCGGTTTTAACATTTTTTGTTTACAGGAAACTTGGATCGTGGAACCAATCCATTTCAATGGATATAAAACATTTAATTTATCAGCTGTTACATCGAGGCCTGGTAGATCTAAGGGGGTATATGCATTTATGTGTCAAACGACTTAACTTCCTCTACTGTAATCGCAAAACCTCCTAACAATTTTTATCAAATTGTTTCTATTGAATTTTCAGGCTCTATACCTCTGATTCTAGTTAACTTTTACAATAATGCCTGTGATTCCGACATATTGCATATCCTGGATCAACTTAATGCTGATCTTG
The DNA here is from genome assembly GCA_963921515.1 of Calotriton arnoldi. NCBI lineage: Eukaryota > Metazoa > Chordata > Amphibia > Caudata > Salamandridae > Calotriton > Calotriton arnoldi. The sequence goes on from CAWUFW010005780.1 coordinate 153,195, forward strand.
ACGCTCTATTTGACAAGGGGGATGGGGACAAAATGTTGGTGTGGGGGGGGGATTTTAATATCAAATTGTGTAAAATGTCATCGAGTAAGGTCTGTGGTCTTACCTCTCCAACAAATGACGACCTTACGCATTTTCTACACTCAGAGTACGGTGAAAAACTTAATGAACTCATCTCCAAATATGATCTGGGTTTTAGTACCAAATTCGGGATTAGACCAGTTATGGTACCATGTACTTACGATGGTGGCATGGGTAAAAGTGTTATTGATTTTATCCTGTTCCCTAACCGCTATTCGGCACTAGTAACTGATTTCAAAATTCATGACTTAACAATGAGTGACCACTTCCCACAGAGTCTTACGATGAACTTGGGCAGTTTAATAAAACAAGGGGTTTGCCACTCTACTATGTCTATAGAGAACATAGAATTATCATGAACAAATGGTTACACCTTAAGGTGGTCCATGGTCGATCCAAATGAATTTTTAAAGAAACTAATTTACCAACAAATAAAGGCCTTTGATGTTTGTTTGGATGATTCAGTAGGTCCTTCTGCTATTATGGAATCATTCGTAAAAATTACTAAGACAATTAAAGTGGGCCTATTTGCGCACCAGAAAGGTAGAAAAGTAAACAAGAAGCCCTGGTTTGATCATGCTTGGTCAGAGGCACATACAAACTTAAAACTGGCTTTAAAGTGCACACCCAGGAATACTCTGGAGGTTCAGCATAAGAGACGGCTGTACAAGCTTGCAATAAAAAAAACGTAAAAGAAGTTTGAAAACGGCAGCTTGGGACAAACTGTACGAGGCCATTTGTAAGAATGATCATACCGCATTCTGGCGTGTAGTTAACTTACCCTTTTTTAGTGAGGATGACAAGCCTAAAATAGAGGTGGCAGTGAACGAAGAGGGCTGGGTATCACACTTTTCTAAATTATACTCTGACTCTACAAAGTGTGGTGAAAAGAGACTCCATCCCTCATTAAGGTACATGACTGGCCCGACCTTAACTTCACACTGGAAGATGTCACCCTGGCTATAAGCTCGAGTAAGGGTGGTAAAGCACCAGGGCCTGACGGGGTTCCCATCGATTTGTTTAAGGCTAATATGGAGCTCTGGGGCTCCCTCTTGACCCTTGTTTTTAGATCATGCCAGAGTGTAGGGTTTCCCCCCCTCATGGTCTGAGTCCCATATTGTCCCAATATTTAAAAAAGTTGATCGAAACTGCCCTACAAATTACAGACCCATCTCCCTGCTAGATTCCCTGGTCAAGGTCGTGGGCCGCATAATCCTAAATAGATTGCAAAGTTGGGCGGATGATAATAACAATTTCGGATTTACAATATGGATTCCAAAAAGGATCAGGGACTATGGATCAAGCCATCAATCTAAACTTGATCATGAGCAAGTATGCCCGCATTAAAGGAGGTAATTTGTTCTTGGTTTTTGTCGATCTTTCGACTGCTTTTGATTCAGTAATCCATGATAAACTTTGGTCCGTTATGACCTCAATGGGCATTGACCTCACTATCATTAGCTTTCTGAGATATTTATATTCTACAAGTTGTGCCAGGGTTCGTTTTGGTATAAAGGGCGAATGTACCCGTTCTTTTAATATTGAAAAAGGAGTTCGCCAAGGGTGCGTGCTCGCACCATTTTTATTCAATCTGTACATCAACAACCTAGGTGATACCCTTGCCAACTTACGTTTGGATTTGCCACAAATTAAACAGCGCCCAATCACCGTCCTGCTTTATGCGGACGATGCAGTACTCATGGCGCGTACTCCACTGGCCCTGCAGCAACTTCTTGATAACTTTGTGCACTTTATGGAATATCTGGGGCTGAGACTTAATATAAGCAAAACTTTCGTTATGAAGGTAGGCAGAAGCTCCACTAAAATGCGCAATATTTGTGTAGGGAAAGATGTTATCCCACTAACTCCCAGTTTTACATATCTGGGTATCCTATTTCATCGCGAGGGGAATTGGAAAAGTGCCATTAAATAAAAACAAACTGCAATTTATTAGATCCATTGCGGCCTTGTGTAACTTTGCAAGGAAAATAGGCTGTAAACAACCAAAAGAAATGCTAAAGATTTATAATGCAAAATGTAGAACTATTGCTATGTATGGCTATGAGTTGTGGGGTTATGTACATCTGGAACCACTACAGGTGATTGAAAATGCTTTCTTTAAAAACCTTCTGGCGCTTCCTGCTAGCTGTTCAAATTTTGTGTGCCATTCTGAACTGGGTGCCATTTATCTAACAGATTTGATAAGAATACAGCCAGTCCTTACTTGGCACAAGATCTGGACTTCAGATCACCTGGAATTTAATTGTGCTTTAGCCAAGGACTGCTGTAATTCTGATCATTCATTAAACGTTCCATGGCTAAAGTACATTAAGAACTTCATGGTAGACATTAGCCACCCGGAATTTTATGAACAACCGGTCTCTCGGAACAATATTACAAGGAAAGCACTTAAATCAGAGTGTCTAAATCACCTTGAAGAATTGAGATTATCAGTGGAATTAGTTAAACCTTCTGTTCATCATAACCAAATGGTTTTAACTACTTGCTCAATGCAACCATATCTTTTTAACGTTTTAAATGCACAAGATAGATTTGTTTTAACACGTTTTAGATTAGATATATTGTACCGCTTGACGACATTTCCAAGTGTTAATAATTGGTCAAAGGAATTAATGTTGTGTCCTTGTGATAACATGTCCAATCAATCAACGATTCACATCCTGTTCTTCTGTAAATTATACACTGATCTGAGGAGATCTTTTATTGTTCCTATACTGAAATCTCTAAAATTCAAGCAATGTAGACCGGCGTTTTTATATCTGCAATTGCTTCCCAATTTGTTTACATGTGTGGCACTAGCAAGGTTTCTTAGAGCTGTTTTAACTAGAAGAAAAAGAGGTCTTGCATTACCTTAAATTGTGACTGTTTTTAATAGATTTATACTTCTGGTTATTTTTAAATATATTGCTGTTATATGTGTTCTTTTATGATACACCTTGTGAATCGAATAAAGATGAATTGAATTGAATTACCCCAAGGCACAGGATCTGACACATCCTTGTGTGTCAGCCTCGTTAAATATTGGCCACCAGGGAAAAGTTGGGTATCCAATGACGACAGTAGCACACCATTCCCAAAAACATCCTTACTTCTTTTTGTGTTTTTGGCGGATTCATGTGCATGATCGCTGAAATTCTTTCTTGTGACACCCTTCTTGCACCTTTCTCAGTATGATGACCAAGATATAGGACTTCTGTCAAACAGTACTGAAACTTATTCGGGGACACCTTATGTCCCTTTTCAGCCAAGTGGTTGAGCAATGCAACAGTATCATTTTTGCATGCTTCACGAGTATTTGACCCAACCAGCAGGTCGTCAATATATTTGACCGAAACAGAGTTACAAGGCATGACAAGAGTCTCCAAATTCTTCTTAAGGATCTGGTTAAAAATGGAAGGGCTCTACATATACCACTGTGGGACTCGGCACCATGCTAAAACACGGTTGGCGAGCCACAATGCAAAGAGGAACTTACTAGCCTCATGCAAAGGTATGGAGAAGAACGCCTGGCTCAAATGAATGACAGTAAACCACTCAGCCTCACATGGAAGTTATCACTTTATCACAGCAGGATTCTCTACCATGGGACAACGAGGGACCATGATATTAGTGATCCTCCGAAGGTCCTGCACTATGCGGTACCCATCGCTAGGCTTCTGCAAGCCCAAAATGGGTGAGTTACATGGCCTCCCTATAATCTCCTTCAGTATACCTTGTTGAATCATTGTCTTGATCACTGGGGATATTCCAGCTCTCATTTTAGGCCTCAAATTGTACTGTGGTGTTCTGAGATATTTTGCATTTGGGTTTATCTGTATACAGACAGGCTCAACTCCTTTAATGAGTCCAATGTTGTTTCCTGAAAAGTCCCAAACTTATGGTCTCACTGAATCTCTGAGATCTAAACGCACATTTTCTGTGGTCATCATCGGATACATTCCAGAAATTAAATTCTGATTTGCCAACTTAAAGGCAATGTCCTCATCATGAGTTTGTAGCTCTATTTCTTTCAGGGTATAATATATGGTGCAGTTCAGTTTGCAAAACAAATCACATCCTAACAAACTCACAGGACTCGAATCACGAACCACAAATTGATGATTATACTCAAAACTTTGGACACCCTCAGTAATAGGGTTTTTCCATTTGTTGATTAGCAACTCCAACAACTTGGATATTTCTTGCTGAGAGGGGTAGGTTTGGGACTTTCACTGATCTCACAGTAGAACAGGGAACACCGGTATCAACCAAAAATGATACCTCTTAGCCATTTACCTCAGCATCTATAAATGGGCAAATCTGGTCTACCTCCTAGACTGCGCTAACCACGCAATCTTCCTTTCTTCTCAGGCACTGTCAGGAAGACTGATCGATGCCGAAATTTTCACTTGTCTCAAACATGGGAAATTGCTGGTAAGGATTATTATTCTGGAAAGCATTCCGATTCAAATTCTGGACCCGGCTTGAAGAAAATCTGGTAACATTAGCAGCTTGCTGTGGCATCGGGGGCTGGGGAATCTGCATCACTTTGGCTTGTGGCAAATTAAAATTCTGAGATGAAGGTTTGGGTACATTCTGTTGCAGCATGGAATTACTATTCTGAGGTGGTACAAACCCTGGATTTTGACCCTGATTTGTGGGATTAAGACAACATTCTTGCTTCCAATGCCCCAGCCTATTGCAGTAATGGCATGAATTAGACTTCTTCAATTTAGCTACATCAATCCCAGTACTCGGATCAATAGGGACACCACAAATTCTAACTTGTGACTAAAATCCACTCCATCCTGCATTACCGGAGCTCCCTGTTGATATACTCCCTGCATTGGAGGGACATTCCCTAAAAAAGGTGGATTTTGAATTCCTCTCTGAGCAGCCTTCATTTGTATCACCATCAATTTATCCTTTAACTTCTTCTGCCTCATTTCAATCTCGTCATTGCAGTCTTTAGTATATAGCAAAATCTCATCAAGCAACTTATTCTGCCATCAAATCATATGCTGTTAAATAATCATACTAATCTCAGGTGCCAATCCTGTCACAAACCTAGACTCAAAATTTCCCATACCCTTAGGCTCCAATGTTTCCATTCCATTCCACTAAACTGTTTAAGTGCCTGTGATAATCTCTCATAGTATGCATGAATCGTCTCTTTCGGTTCCCGGGTCGTTCAATCGATCTTGACTCAGTCAATATCTTGGGGTGGCACCTTGGACTTCAACCACGTCATCATCTGATCATACTTCCTCATCGCTATAACTGAAGCGCAATTAGTCACAGGATCTCTTGGTGGCTCTCACTCTGGCCACTCCATGGCTATTTTGCATGCCATCCGCAAATCACTTTGTACCACAATATCAAACAAGGTATTCAAATCAGTCCACAGAACATTAGAAATTTTCACAAATCGCTCAACTTGTGTGTATTACTCCACAGGCTTCTCTCTTCATTTAGGGAATTCTTTTGTGAATGATGCAAGATCACTCCTACTCCAAGGTACATAGATGTAACCTCCACTAGTTACTTCCCATAAAGGAAAGCTTGTAGCACCCGTCTCCCCCAGTCCGGGATGAGGCGGCTCTCCCGTTTTTCTCTTGGGAGTCGTTCTGTTTGACCATTTAACTTCCCACTTCTCTATTCATTCCGAATTCGGATGCTATGGATTAATTCCCATCGACTTCCCTGGTATTCTCAAATGTTCTATATCCTGATCACTAAAAACAAGTAGGTGGCTTTTCTCTAAAGCTTTTGTCCGCTCTAACACTACCTCATATTTCTGAGCTAATTCAAATAATTTCTCATGGGCTTGTCTTGCTCTCCTAGTAGCATCCTTACTCATGTACAAAAGTTCACTCTGCAGATACGTTTCTATTACATCCACTGCAAGACAACCACCTATCATTTCATCCAATTCCAACTTCAATCTTCCCACATCCACCAAATGTACTTTTAAAGTGGACTGAAGAGTTCCCTGACTCACTTCTGTACTCCCACTCTCATTCGATGTACCATTAAGGACTTTCAAGAAGTCTTCCAATTCCTGGACATTAAGACCAGGATGTACATTAGGAGCTTTAAATACTGCCTTTACTTCAGGTGTGCTACTCTGCACATTTAAAGGCGGTTCCCAGGTAAGTAAACCCAGATCGGGAAACAGAGGAAATGACCTTAAACGTCCAAATCCAGTCTGATGCACAGATGGGTCTGCACTTGCACCACAAGGAGAACTTGCATTAATCGGACTTAAAGGAACAAATTCTCCTACCCTCGTACTCATGGGTGAAATTTCTGATGCTTGTTATTGAGCAGGGACAGCTCAGTTTTGAATCCCATTTCTCCCAGAACCAGGTTTATATATAAAAAAACACTGGTCCAATGGTAACAGGAACTGTAAGTGCATATGAGACTGTACAAGCAGTGGAGTACCCGGTAACACAAGTCCCTGCATTTCCTCCTATCATGTTTTGATTCACTGTCATAATCCCCATCACGCTCTGGTCCTTCTGCACAGGAGAAATCCGTATCATACCAGGGCTCTTACTTACTGGTGTAGTAGGCAATCCAGTATTCTCACCTGCAGCCTAGCGCCCACCTCCCTCCCTTTAAATCTTATTATACGGAGTTGGTCGCTCAGACATTAATACATGTAAAAGACTATCACTAGTATCACTATCTTCATTTTTCTCTCCGGACTCTCTTGTCTTATCCTTCTTTCTCTTTTCGGTCCCTCTTTCCACTTCTCTGCTTTGCAATAATGGGTATAATTTTGCTCCTTCTTTCATTTAAGTTCTCCACCTTTTCTGCTCTGCATACCATCTCGAATCTGCATAAGTACACACTGCCTTTTTCACTCGTCCCTGATATCTCTCTTTTTCTCTAGCATGAGCCGCATGCTCCCAAGCATTAAGCACTTCAAATTGCATGGGTCTAGGTTGTGGTTTCATCTCATGTAGAATTCTCCTCAAATTTCCAATAATTCTCAGATTAAATGTACCATAATATGGAAACGCCAGTGCACCTTCTTTCTCAGTGATCTTGTGCCATTGTTCTAGCCATATAAATGTGTGCAACCGTACATTTACTGCCAGATAATGACCAGCGCTATCTTCGGGCAGGGCTTCTTCCCTCCTCAAAGAGGTATCTGAACATCCCCTCTAAACAAATCTGGTACAACTTCAAAAATTTCATTTTCAATTAGAATTTGTTTGTTTCAACACAAAAATCAATATTTTACTGAAATATCTTATCCCAAATCATCAACCAAAAACAACGCAGCACCTCCTGACGTGGACAGCCAATAATGCAAAAAGGACAATTGATGGACAGAATGTTGATCAATGTCAAACATTCAACCCAGTACAGAGATCTGGGCCTAAATCCATAATTTTTTTGCTCTCCATGCCATTCCAGTTTAAACCCAGCCATATGCAAATCAGTCTTGACCCTGTTCCCCACAGGGAACAGTCTAGCCCGAACTGCCAGGCCAGGTCCTCCCTGGACCGAAAACAAGCATCCTGGGACCGGTTTCGGGGCATCACCCCTCATAGCCAGGCTAGCTTGACTTCAGTGGAATGGAGAGCACGGGGCCCACGTCTGGGCATACCCGTCCCACTCGGTGTGACAAATGCAAAAAGAACAATTGATGGACAGAATGCTGATCAATGTCAAACATTCAACCCAGTACAGAGATCTGGGCCTACACCCATTGTTTTTTGCTCTCCATGCCATTCCAGTTCAAACGCAGCCATACGCAAATCAGTCTTGACCCTGTTCCCCACAGGGAACAGTCTAGCCCGAACTGCCAGGCCAGGTCCTCCCTGGACCGAAAACAAGCATCCTGGGACCGGTTTCGGGGCATCACCCCTCATAGCCAGGCTAGCTTGACTTCAGTGGAATGGAGAGCACGGGGCCCACGTCTGGGCATACCCGTCCCACTCGGTGTGACAAATGCAAAAAGAACAATTGATGGACAGAATGCTGATCAATGTCAAACATTCAACCCAGTACAGAGATCTGGGCCTAAACCCATTGTTTTTTGCTCTCCATGCCATTCCAGTTCAAACGCAGCCATATGTAAATCAGTCTTGACCCTGTTCCCCACAGGGAACAGTCTAGCCCGAACTGCCAGGCCAGGTCCTCCCTGGACCGAAAACAAGCATCCTGGGACCGGTTTCGGGGCATCACCCCTCATAGCCAGGCTACCTTGACTCCAGTGGAATGGAGAGCATGGGGCCCACGTCTGGGCATACCCGTCCTACTCGGTGTGACAAATGCAAAAAGAACAATTGATGGACAGAATGCTGATCAATGTCAAACATTCAACCCAGCACAGAGATATGGGCCTAAATCCATCATTTTTTTCATTTGCTCCCCATGCCATTCCAGTTTAAACCCAGTCAAGGCAAGACTGATTTGCATATGGCTGGGTCTGAACTGGGGTGGCAAAGTGAGCTAAAGAACGATGATAGATTAATCACAGGTCTGTGACTGGGGGTGAGTGTCTGAAAAGGTTCAGCGCTCCATCCATCATGTCCTTGTATTTGCTTTGTTCGCCCTAAGTTGGCAGGGTATACCCAGACGTGGGTCCCTTGTTCACTTTGCCACTGAATTCAAGCTAGCCTGGCTGATGAGGGGTGAAACCCCGAAACTGGTCCCAGGATGCTTGTTTCTGGTCCAGGGAAGACCTGGCTTGGCAGTTCGGGCTGGACTGTTCCCATGAGGGACAGGGTCAAGACTGATTTGCATATAGCTGTGTCTGAACTGAGGTGGCAAAGTGAGCTAAAGAACGATGATGGATTCAACCCAGATCTGTGACTGGGGGCAAGTGTCTGAAAAGTTTCAGCGCTCCGTCCATCTTCTCCTTGTGTTTGCTGTCGACAGCCAATAATACCACAGCTTCACATCAACTGAACTATCCCAGCAAGGCACGCTGTGACAACAATATCACTCCTCGAGCAGCTCACCCTCCTTTTGAGTTTTCACAAACTCACTCTTTTCAGCAAAACGTTTGCAATTAAATACAATGCAATACCAACAAAACAATTGTCTGCTTTACTAAAGAATCAACAGAAATCAATCATACAAAAGCAACACAAACAAACATTCAAATGAAACCTCGTCCTGCAGGGAATCACTCTGATCAGTGCGGGTTTCTTCTGAAGAACAAGTCTGTCACACTAATCATACCTCACTTTTAGACAAAAGATAAACGTCCCTATCTCTAGTGGAGAAGTGTGGCTCAATGGTTAGAGCGGCAGACCCTGATGCAGAGATCTGGCCCGGGACCAGGGTTCAATTCCCACCTCGGCGGGTCTTGGGCTCAATTTCCTCGGACCTGATAATTCTTGCCTCGGTGCCTATTCTAATCATGGGTCCAACTCTGGGCAATAGCTTGCTTAATCTCCACAACAGCCCCAACAGCGCTGGGATGCCTGGCTTCACCCTGGGGGTGCCCAGGAGTGGACATTTCACAGGGAAAAGCCAGGAAGGGTTCCACAGCGGTATGCGTACAGCGCCAGGACACCCCTTTGGGGGTATAAGTGCGCTTTACAAGTACAAATTTATCTCGACTGAGCTGTCGACGTCTTAAAACAAACCCCACAAAACCTCAGCAGATAATTACAATACAGTGTCTTCTACACTTTTTATTATCATCGCAGGATCTTAGGCCACGTCTGACCCGATATCAACTTCTCCACAATAAGAGCTACACTCACACAATCATCTAAACTCGCTCTAGAACCACTGAACCATCACTGATTCTCCAAGTCAATACATGGGCACTACGGAGTGATTATATCTGGTATAATCTAATATAGCAGTTTTAACCCCTCTACTTCAGATACTAACCATCCTCAGTATGCTACCATCTGAAAATGCTCTGGGCTGTTCCTTCCCATTCGATTCTGGTCAATAGACCTTTTTAGTAGCCTGGGAGGAAAAGGGGTTAACAACAATTTAAATCTTTGATCGTGATCATTAAGACCACACAACAAAAGTCTAAGTCAGTAACTTGAAGTTAAAAAATGTATTACACCTGATCGACATATGGCGACAACTTAATCCCAATACTGTACAATTTACGTTCCACACCGGGGCCCATAACAGCCAGTCACGTATTGACTATATGTTCACACACGCACAGGACATCTACGAATTCTCTGAGTCCCGCCTCCTCGCCATATCTCGGCGATCTCGGACCATTCACCTATTTTTATGAAGATGACAGTTGGCTCCCAACCACGATGCACGACCCTGACCATAAATCCCTGGGCGCTCAAGATACCACATATCAAGGTGACATTGCTTAAAGAGACCGAACTATATTTCCAAGAAAATGTAGGCTCGGTCACCTCAGCCCAAATCCTGTGGGGTGCGTTCGGCGCGGTGATGAAGGGTAGAGCCCTTGCTCTGATGGTGGGCCACAAAAGGGAACTAACCAAACGCATAGAACAACTTGAGGCAGACATCCTACAGAGGGAAAGGACACTAGCACAGACCCCCGACCATGACGCGCAACAGTCATTGGCAGTCGATTAGATTACAAGCAGCTCCTTGCAGACGCGGCCAAGGCGAAATACAAATCAACCTGTCATAAGATATACGAACGTGGGGAGAGAACAGGCAAGCTCCTTGCCTGGCTGGAAAAAAAAGAGCAGTTATCTAGGTGGGTCCACCAACTGCTTGGGTCGAACGGTGAGGAAATCACCGACCCCCAGCAGAAAGCAGACACATTTGCCACCTATTTCGCATCAGTATACACGTCAACTGGGACAACCACGCGGCTTGCGGCTGAAGAATTGCTCTCGACTATCAAAGTCACCTGTTTGTCCCTTGAAGATAGAGACTCCCTCGAGGGAGAACTTACAGAACAGGAAATCCAATTGGCGATTCGCGATGTTCGTTCGGGCAAGGCCATGGGACCCAACGGGCTCCCGATTGAATTCTTCAAACCAATGGCCTCCAAACTGTCCCCCTATCTGCTCTAAATGTACCTTGAAAGCTTTGAAAAAGGGATGCTGCCAAAAGATATTAGAACTGTCTCCATCGGGGTTATCCACAAACAGGGTAAACCACCTGACGACTGCAGGGCATACCGACCCATTTCACTTCTCAAAGTAGAGGCAAAAATACTAGCAAATCTGCTGGCCAACAGACTCATTCCCCATATCACTGGACTGGTACACCCAGACCAATCAGGCTTTATGCCTGGACGGAACACTGCCCTGAACTTAAGACGACTAAACGGGGTGTTGGGCAGACACCAAACAATTAGGGAGGATGCAGTCCTGCTGTCGCTTAATGCCAAAATGGCATTTGATACCATCAAGTGAAATTTCCTCTTCGCAGTCCTGGAGAGGATGGGATTTGGACCTAACTTTATAAAATGGGTTCGACTACTATATGCCTGCCCAATTGCCCAAGTTGTTGTGAATAAACATACCTCCAGACAGTTTCAATTAGAAAGGGGAACCTGACAGGGGTGTCCCTTATCGCCCCTAATTTTTGCCCTGGTGCTGGAGCCACTCACGGCCGGAGTGAGGGGAGACCCCATGATCCGTGGATTGAAATGGACAGAGTATCACGAAGACCGCATCTCGTTGTACGCAGATGATATTTTTATACATGGCCTCACCATCATCGACCCTCCGCCGTGTCCTCCATATCTTTCACATATTTGACACCCACTCAGGGTATGCAATTAACTGGCCCAAATCTCAGCTATACATATTGTGGGGGGCACCACCGCGCAATCCAAGAGGGTATGACATCCCTGTGGCATCGGGGGGCTTCAGCTATTTAGGTATATACATCACAACTGACCCAGCCCTATTTTATGAGGCGAATTCGCTCGAACCCCTGACACGCTTCCGCGCCGATGTCAAGCACTGGCGCTCTCTCCCCCTGACTCTCTTGGGACGTGCTGCACTTTTCAAGATGCTGGCACTACCGCGCCTCCTCTATGTGTTGCAGAATACCCCCAATAAAATCCCTGACTCCTATTTCGCCAATATCGATAACGCCGTGTGCGCTCTGCTATGGGACAGCCGGGCACCGCGGATTGCCATGAAAAAATTATCGGCGGGATGGTATGAAGGGGGCATTGCATTACCTGATATCAAGCTTTATTACCAAGCGCCCCAACTGGTCGCGATTAACCGATGGGCAGACGGGAAACATGAAGACCCGAACTTTCGCACAGACTGGTGGCTTATGGGACAGGGCGGATATAATAGAGCACTATACACAAACCCCCGGAAATTGAACCTCACTGGGCCTACTGGCGCACAATTGAAACTTGGCATAGGGTTAATAAGCAACTTGGTTGGCACAACAAAATCACACGCGCTACACCGCTCTGGGAGCCCGACTTCTTAGGTCGTCTGAGTGCCTGTCCCGGGTTCGATAAGTGGGATTTGATTGGCATCTCAACAGTGGGGGACATATGGAACTCGGGGAGACTGGCCACCTTCACAGACCTCCAGCAGAAATACCAACTCGCACAGACCGAAACATTCCGATATTTACAGATCAGCCACGCTCTCAAAGCAGTGCTGCCCAGAGGCGATCCACTTCCCGAGGCCTCTCCACTAGAAGATAGGCTACTACTGGATCCCATGAACAAAAAACCATATCCCTCACATACAAAAAGCTAATTAACAATCGCCCGGACCCCCTGGTGCATCTGCGGCAACACTGGGAGTCAGACTTGGGTGTATTCGAGGACAACGATTGGCGAGACGCCTTGGCCTCCCCTAGAGAGGTGGCCAGGGCCGGACTGGCCATAGCGGGCACCGTGCGTTTCCCCGGTAGGCCGCTAGGGTGGGGGTCGGTTTTGGGCCCCTGGGGGGCTGTTTTTGTTACCGGGGGTCGGCAATATCGGCCCCCTGTAACAAAATCGGCCGAAACCGGCCCTCGCAAATTGCTCGGCTGCACTCCCCCTCACCCCAGGGGGGGCCGGCTGAGCAGTTTGCCAGGGCCGGTTTCTGTTCCCAGTCCGGCCCTGGAGGTGGCCATCCCCATGAGACTACGTCTGGTCCAACTGAAGATCCTACATCGAGCTTACCTTGATGCGGGTGTCTTAGTCAAAATGGGTAGACGGGCAGACCCCTTATGTCTTAGACAATGTCGCCAGGAGGGAACCTTTTATCACATCATCTGGGACTGCCCAGTTGCGTGATCATATTAGGACGCCATCACCAAACAAATGGAAAGGGTGGGGGTAAGACTTTGACGGCCTCCCCAAAACTTTGCTTACTAAATGTTTGGGACGCCACTGACCTTACACAGACAGAGAAAACATGGGCCTCACTGGGATGGGCCATTGCAAAACGCACCATCGCACAGAAATGGGGGGTGGGTGTGATTCCTAGTGTTCGTGATTGGGCAGTTGGCATGGATAGAGCATGATAGCCGAAAAAGATGTCTTTAACCCCTTCCGTGCTCATGACGAGCTCAGCTCGTCATGCTGCGCGGTAGCGCTGTGCGCATGACGAGCTGAGCTCGTCACGACCCCACCCGCGATCGGAATGTCCAGCACACGAGCGGAATTCCGATTGCGGTCAAGGGATTAAGCACAGGGGATGCCCCAAAAAATGGGACCGCAAGTGGGGTATGTGGAATAAATACAGGGGGGATATATGTCTGTCTCCAACTGTTGAATTGCGACGGGATAGAATGTGGCTTGATAATGTGTTCGATATCGGCAGTCCATCTCAGAATGGAGGAATGTGATGTTATTGATGGAATGTTGACCAGCTCATAACGTCTATATACCTGATGCATATCATGACCTTAAGGCATTGCTGTACTGCTGTTTTATGTTTTTGATCAATAAAAAGTTGGGGGAAAAAAATGTATTACAAACTCAAAGCCAGACTCATATAAATTAATCTCAAGAGAATACTATAAAAATATAAGATTATCAAAGGAAGAACAAAGCTGTGTACAATATTGGTCCTCAACAGCAAAGAGCATATACGGATCTCTGTTGCAGCTATGCAAAAATAAGAAAAATGATTTAATGTCTAGACAAATGGTTTAGATCCTTCTCCCCTTACATGGAAAAGATTTGCAATATCCACTAATCCCTACACTCGACTAAAGATAGGGGAAACCCTATTGAATCAAAAAAGCAAGAAAGCTGTCAGCATCAGAACCTCTGTAGAAGTTCTATAAGTAAGGAGTCATACATAGCATGAAGACACACAATCAGAGATTACAAGAGGTCTGTGCCTCTCCAAGACTAAAGGGAATCTGACTAACCCCAAGGTGGGTTTACTAATTAAAATGCACAAAGAACATTTGAGAAATATGAACTCCCAATCCAAAATCCTGCTGCAGTTTTATTACCCGTTTTGGTATGGAGATGTCTGACATCAGTTGGACCTAGATATGAAGGAATAGACATTTCACTTAACAGTGCTTGAAACATCCTCAAGAATAGACTGCATACTTTTGCGTCCCATGCTGATGCTTGATGTAGAGCAGGCTGCAGTGCTTTATACAGCATTGTCAGATCACTCACCTATCCTCCTAAAAAAGTCTTACATTAAACTATAGTTGGGACCTTGGGACAGATTCTGCCAGCTTTAGCGCGTAGCACAACATTCACTGAAATAAATAAGATCTTTGTCTCAGCCTAATCTACGGTGATGGAGGTCTTTAATGCCTTTATCAGAGGGTTATGAATTGCTAAGGAAAGTGGAATACTGAAATCCATATAACGTAGTTTAATAATTTAGAAACTCAATTGGAGAAACTGGAATCTCAATATGAAGCACTTGGAGAAAATTGAAACCTGTATTTTGTGTAATTAGTTGAAGAAGGAAAATGCAATGGCGAGAGGGAGAGACCTAGTCGCACAGTTTTAGGGCTATTAAAAAGTAAATAACACACATGTGGCGTATCAAGTATCAGGTGTTAGAGATGACAAAGAGTACCTGGTAATGAAGGAGTTAGGCATCAAGGGACAGATTCACGACCGTATTTATAAGTACCAGAGGTAGTGCTGCAAGAGTATTCTTTTACAGACTCTTGCATGCCTTTGTGATTCGGCCCAAAATATCCAACTCCCTCTTAGTAAAAGTGCAAACAGAGCAGGGCCCTTTCAATTACAATTGTACATGAATGGTCTCTGGATATTCCCATTTTATTTTCATTTTAGATGTTTTGAGGCCAATTCACCAGGGCATATAGGAGCATGTAAAAGAGTACTAAAGGAGTACTACTTTACATACTCCAAAATCACCTTGTGAATAGGCCACTCACTCTTACTTGAAGGATGCCATAGAAACCTTTATTTCTGACAACACAAGTGAACCTCCTTCAATCTAATGCTAAAATCAAGGCTGTACTAGCCAAGTTAGTGCCCTGATTATGACTTGGCCGGAATTCGTTCAGAGATATTGATGGGCCGGAATTTAAATTACCGGCCAGTATCTCCGTACTAAA
The DNA here is from genome assembly GCA_963921515.1 of Calotriton arnoldi. NCBI lineage: Eukaryota > Metazoa > Chordata > Amphibia > Caudata > Salamandridae > Calotriton > Calotriton arnoldi. The sequence continues at coordinate 168,747 of CAWUFW010005780.1, forward strand.
GTCCAACCATTATGAGATTTACTCCAAAATGGGGAATAAATGCTGGGAAACAAAGCTGCCATATTCCGTCTGTGTTGAGCAGACCTAAAGTGTCAGCAGGAGCAATGGAGTGGGGCTGGGGGACAAGGATCCATGGTATACCGGCGCCTCTCTGGGGAGAGCACTATCTGCTTCCCCCCACAACTGCTGAAGGTGGTAGGAAGAGGCTGGGCAATGCAGCTGCCTGCATCCCCTGCCCAGCAGCATTTTTGGTAGGTCTGGTGTCACTGGGCCAGGAATTTTCCTAATAATTATGGACTTGGACACACTTAGAATTGCGACTTGTGTATTATACCTAGAGTTATCACACTAGGTGAAATAGCGGACGCGCAGGCAAGTAGCGGCACCTCTCATGCCTCTTTTAACTAATTTTATGCTCTTGCACTTTTGAACGTTCATTTTTAAATGTGTACAACTTACATTTTAGCCGGTACTCTATCAATCTGCCCTGAGACTCGCCTGCTCTCCGTTCCACCACGGTGGTTGCCGTTTGAGTGGAGAGAGCGAGAGAGCCTAGGATTTCCGGTTCTGGTTGGGGGTTACTGGAGTTAGCGGTCTAGCTGCTCTCCCAGCCCTTAATTAAAGCGCATGTCACCGCTGATGCACAGCGGGGGCGCCGCTGGCATGCCGAAGGCGCGCCAAAGGCAAGCCTGCCAGCACCCGTCCGTGCCCAGCCGTCGCCAATAGCCAGGACCCCTGCATCTTTCGCCTCAGAAGTTTCTATTACATTAAAACTCTCTTACTCAGCGGAGGAACTTACATGTATCAGAGTTCTAGGCAGGGTCTCAAGCTCTGATAAACTATGTGACAAACTAAGTTCTCCTCTCATCCCAAAGGTCCCTTTTCTTGCATACTCTGCCAATACCACAGCCTTACACCGAAGCAGGAGGGTGAGTTGCCTCTTATCCCCTACAGGGAGGCCCTGAACCCAGACTATGACATATCCCCACTTCCCCCTAACAACCCTCCCCTTAAACCTGCACAAACCTGGAAGGGCTTTTTAGGCAATGTCAGATCATTGCCCAAGCATTCCTATGAAATATGGGACATGTTAACTTCTGAATCACCAGATCTAGGTTTCCTCACAGAGACATGGCTGAAACCTGCCTCCACACCCTCTATTACTCTGGCACTCCCCGAGAATAATCACCTATTAAGTGCAGACAGGGAGGGTAGAACAGGAGGAGGAATAGCCAATATTTACAAAGATTCCTTGAAAGCATCTATAATTGAAACCCGTTCAGAGGATGAGATAGAGATATGTATTTTTAGAATTTAACTCTCGCACCAAGACGGCTGGAAAGGAGCCCTTGTGTATCGTCCCCCAGGACCCCACAAGACTTTCATCTCAAACTGATGGAATTGATTGCCACCCACATTCTTTCCGCAAAACACTTTGTTTTATTGGGAGATTTCAATATACCCAGTGAAGATCCCTCCACTAGGGAGTCAGTTCAACTCCTTACAGATCTGGCCACACTAGGCCTCAAGCAGATCAACTCAGGTCCCACCCACAAGGCGGGACACATGCTGGATCTTATTTTCACCAATTCTCCTTTCATCTCTACTGAGGCCCCTCACCCTCTACCTTGGACAGACCACTCTCTGATTGGATTTCGGATCACTGTCACTCATGCTGTCACACCTCCTAATAATTCCACTTACTGCCTGAGGAGACAATGATGTAAAATAATCCCCGGACACCTTCATTAAGGAGTTTATTGCTCCGACGAGATGGGATACAGGGAATGTCAACTTAAGGTTAGGAGACTATCATGAAGCCCTAAAAACAGCTATTGACAACCTAGCCCCTTTAAAACAGCAATACTAAGGCAAACAGGGACGGCATGCTCCCTGGTACTCGTCTGAACTGCGCAAGGAGAAAGCGCATTGTAAAAAACTAGAGAGACGTTGGTGTCAGTCCCACAACCCCAATGAGAAAGAAACCTATAAAATAACCATAGCACTATATCATAAGAATATTAAAAAAAGTATGTAAAGCCCACATTGCTTTACAACTTAGCCAAGCAGGGAACGCCTCCAAAGAACTTTATAAAGTTCTTAAATCCTTTACTAATCTGATTGCTTGTACCAATGACACCCCTCCCTTGCAATCTCTATGTGATGCCATCGCAAGCCATTTCAAAGATAAAATAAATCTGATCTACGATAAATTCACTGGAGCAAGCGGCCCTTTGAGAGAAATACCCCTCTACACTCCATCAAACACGGACAATGTGTGCTTCCTAGAGAGATTTGCACCCCTTAGGGCTGACTCAGTCGGTGAAATGTTGAAAACGGGTAGCCTTTAGATATAGTACCAGCCAAGATTTCTTCTTTGCTAGCTAAGCAACTTGCCCCTTCCATCTGCCCTATACTAAACCTATTGATGAGTGAAGGACAGCTTCCACTAGATTGGAAGGCTGCACAGGTGATTCCCATTCGCAAGAAGGAGAATCTCCCAGCGTCGGATCTGTCAAACTATCGTCCTATCTCTCTCCTCCCCATGATGAGCAAACTCTTAGAAGGTCACATTAATAATCATCTTACAGAGTACATAGAGTCCATTAGATGCCTGGACCCCTCGCAGTCCGGCTTTAGACCGATGTACAGCACTGAACCAGCTCCAATAGTTGTAACAGACTATAAAAGATATTCCCTAGCTGACAACCAGGCTGCGCTGCTGGTGATGTTGGATCTGTCGGCAGCCTTCGACACAGTGTCCTATCGTAGACTGCTTTAAAGACTAGAAGAGATAGGTATCCGTGGTCTAGCTCTACAATGGTTTTCTAACTCAACGTACACAGACCATCAATCTTGGACCATTCCGATCCTGCATCATTGACATTAACAAGGGAGTGCTGCAGGGCTCTTGCCTTAGCCTCACATTGCTCTACATATATGGGGCCCCCTTGCTAAAACCATCAGAGAGTTTGGATTCACCTCCATCTCATATGCGGAAGATACCCAACTTCTCTTATCCTTTAATAACGATATAACTAGCAGTAAAGCACGCTTCTCTGACGGCATGAAAGCCATCTCGTCTTGGATGACGGAAAACTTTCTCCAGCTGAATGCCTGCAAGACGGAAATTATGCTTTTTGGTAAAGCCCAAGTGATCTGGTCCCCAGAGTGGTGGCCTACAGACTTGGGGGCAGCACCTGCCCCCAAGACAGTGGTTAAAAATCTGCGTGTTCACCTAGACTAGACTCTTACTATGAAAGATCAGGTAGTGGCTACCACTGGCACCTGCTTTCATATGATGAGTCTTCTGCGTAGAGTTTTCCCACTCCTCCCACTCTCAGTGCGACACACTCTGGTTCAGGCAATGGTAATCAGCTGCTTGGACTACTGTAACACTCTTTTAGCTGCGGCTAGTGAGTCTCTACTGAATAAACTCCAGGTGGTCCAGAACACAGCGGCCCCCTTCGGTAACGCTTTTTCTGGAGGACACAGTATCTGCCTGTGGATTCCTCACCTTTTGAATACCCCCTGCGCCAGCATTTCCACGGAAATTCTTATCCTAGCTCTCCCACGTCGACGAGGGCGTCATAATAGCACGGCTCCGCTCGTGACTCCGTATGACGTCATCGGAGCCATAAGAAGACCTCGTCGGCGTGCTGACGTCAGTTCCAACCATTTTTTCCGTGACCTCGAGGCAAACGGGCGGACCGACAACATTTTCACAAGTATACATTGTATACATAATATATATATATGAGTGCAAATATACACAGTATATACAATAACATAAAGAAAAATGCCAACTAAACAAAGCATTTCCCTGAAGAATACTGTAAGCATGAAAAATACTTTTTTTAAATTTTAAACATCAAAGTCAAACAGTTGAAACATTTTTGGTAGAAACAGGAGGACAACGGGGAGGTGGGTGGGTCAGTGTGGAATCCACAGGCAGATACTGTATCCACCAGAAAAAGCGTTACTGAAGGTAAGTAACTTGTTCTTCTGATGGATACATCTGCCTGTGGATTCCTCACCTTTTGAATAGAATCCCCAAGCCGTACCTCTCCCGGAGGAGGGTGTCCACCTGACTATACCAAAAAATCTTGCAGAACAGAGCGTGCAAAATGGCCATCCCTCCTAACCTCGGAATCCAAGCAGTAATGCTTCGCAAAGGTGTGGAGGGAGGCCCAAGTTGCCGCCTTACAAATATCAACAACAGGAACATCTCTAGCCAAAGCAGAAGAAGAGGACTTAGCTCTGGTAGAATGAGCTCTGATACCTTCAGGCGGCTCCTTCTTGGCCAGGGCGTAGCAGATCTTGATACACAAGATGATCCACCTGGAGAGAGTACTCTTGTGGACAGCCTTTCCTTTCATCCGACCAATGTAGCCCACGAAGAGCTGATCATCCAGCCACAGATCCCTGGTCCTGTCCAGGTAAAAACTGACCGCCCTCTTGGGGTCCAGACGATGAAGTCTCTCCTCCTCCTTGGAAGGGTGAGGGGGAGGATAGAAGGTAGGTAAGGTAATGGACTGTCCTAAATGAAAAGGAGTAACCTCCTTGGGTAGGAAAGCAGCCCTGGTCCTAAGAACCATCTTTTCTGCATGAATGGTCAAGAAAGGGTTTAGAGCTAAGAGCCTGCAGCTCACTTACCCTCCTGGCCGAGGTAATAGCGATCAGAAAGACCGTTTTAAAAAAAAGAAGCCTCAACGGACAACTATGAAGAGGCTCAAATGGAGAACCCATCAGAAAGGTAAGAACAAGATTTAAATCCCACTGAGGCATAATGAAAGAAGTGGGAGGAAACTTATTAATGAGGCCCTTAATGAACCTCATAACTACAGGAGATTTAAACAAAGACGGCTGATCCGGCAAACAAATGAAAGCCGACAAAGCCGACAAATGAAAGCCGACAAATAACCTTTAACTGTAGCCACAGCACAACCCTGCTGTGCCAAAGAAAGAGAGAAACTTAACACGTCAGATAAACGTGCCTTTAAAGGATCAATGGACCTCTCTCCACACCACTTCACAAATTTGGACCACTGGGAAGAGTAAATAGACTTGGTGGAGTGTCTCCTGGATGATAAAATAACATCCACCACATCCGGTGGGAGAGAGAAAGAACTCAGGTTGCCCCTTTTTCACAATTTTGAGGAGCACAGTACGATTCTTTTTAGAAGAGTCTAGAAAGAAACTCTTATGGTTTACAAAGTCTATACACTACACCTGCTGAGGTCAACAAGACAGCAAAAGACTTTCACTAGTCATATAGCACAGAAGTTGCATTCACAATTGGATTGTTTTTCATCATCTTTATTCTTTAATTAATCAGGTTTCCTAATAAAACAGAAAGACAAATCCAAGATGGAAACAGCTTACGCGTTTCGACTGAGACTGTCCGCACGAACATTTAGCACACCGGCCAGATGATTTGCAAACACACAAATCTGATGGCCCTGAACCCAGGACCAGAGTTGCAGAGCCTCTCTGCAGAGACGATAGGACCCTACACCTCCCTGTTTGTTGATATACCACATCGCAGTAGTGTTGTCCGTCAGGACCTGAACTGACTGACCGCGAAGGGAACAAAGGAAGGCCTTCAGTGCCAAACGAATCTCCCGCAATTCCAAAAGGTTGATGTGAAGTAACCTTTCCTCGGGAGACCAAAGACCTTTGATCTCCAGATCCTCCAGATGAACACCCCACCCTAAAGTGGAGGCATCCGTGATCACTGTGGCCACCGGCGGAGGGGATCACTGACAGAATATCGATAACAAGAATATCGACCGACAACAATATCGAAGTAAAAATATCGAATGCCAAAATATCGACTCCCTATCTACAATCAGGTAAGTACAAAAATATCGACTCCAAAATATAGTTGTAAAAAATATAGTCAGTCAAAATATCGAATTTTTTAAATGTATGAAAAGTAATGTAAAATTAATGAAATAATATATATAATTAACTAAAACATACTTAAAAATACTTAAATAACTTTAAAATTAATAAATAATTAATGTAACTTAAAAAAATAAACATACATTTAAATTTTTTAATACATAAATATATTAACGTAATATTTATAAAAAATATTCAATATTTTTAGCGTAGGATAGCGGGACGGTAAAATTTACTATTACCACTTCAGTCAGTGCAACAGTAGGGAAAGCGTTGGATAGCGGGAGGGTAAAAATTACTATTCCCACTCCAGACAGTGCAACAGTAGGGAAAGCATTGGATAGCGTAGGAGTAAAAATTACTATTCCCACTCCAGAGAGTGCAACAGTAGGGAAAGCGTTGGATAGCGTAGGGGTAAAAATTACTATTCCCACTCCAGTGAGTGCAACAGTAGGGAAAGCGTTGGATAGCGTAGGGGTAATAATTACTATTCCAACTCCAGAGAGTGCAACAGTAGGGAAAGAGTTGGATAGCGTAGGGGTAAAAATTACTATTCCCACTCCAGTGAGTGCAACAGTAGGGAAAGCGTTGGATAGCGTAGGGGTAATAATTACTATTCCCACTCCAGAGAGTGCAACAGTAGGGAAAGTAATATTTTAATATTTTACTAAAAAATAATTAATTATCAATACTAATAAATATTATTAATAACACTAATTACCAATTAATGAATTAAAAAAAAATTACCAATTATCAAAATGTAATTACCAATTAATAATTAATTAACAATGAAGTAATTATCAATACCAATTAATATTTATTAATATGTACTTAATTTCAATTAAATTACTTCCCACCCTATTCCCCTATAAACCCACATCCCGCTACAACTATTTAATTAATAGAATTAACATAATTACCATTTAATCAATTAATTTTTTTTACCAATTAATACAATTTAATTACCAATTAATAATTAATTAACAATAAATTAATTATCAATACCAATTAATATTTATTAATATGTACTTAATTTTAATTAAATTACTTCCCACCCTATTCCCCTATAAACCCACTACCCGCTACGGAATTAAATTACGCAAAAATTAAATAACATAAAATTCATTGCTTTTAAAAAATTAAACATACATTACAACAACTAATATACACTTTTAACACATATACTAACATACAATACACTTAGAAAAAATTCGATATTATTAAAAATTCGATATTTTTTAATGCCTATATTATGTACTTCGATATTTTAACTATCGATATTACTTACCTTAATTTCGATATTTTTAACGACTATATTATGTCCATTCGATATTATGTCCATTCTATATTTTAGACTCGATATTGTGTCCATTCGATATTTTTGTTTCGATATTATGTCTGTTTACCGGCGGAGGAGACTGAAAGGGCTTCCCTTGAGACAGGTGGCCCTCCACACTCCACCAAGACAGCTCCGCTGCAGTGTCTCTGGAGATTCTTATGTTCTCCCCGAGATCTCCGTTGTGTTGAAACCACTGCCTGCGGAGGCACCACTGGAGTGCCCTCATGTGCCAGCGAGCATGACTGACCAACAGTATGCAGGAAGCGAACAAACCGGGCAGGCGTAGGACCTTCAGGACTGGAACAACCGCTCCATCGTGAAACAAAGGAATCATTTCCTGACTGTCGAGAATCCTCTGTGGAGGAGGGAAAGCTCGACACACAGTAGAGTCCAGAATTGCCCCTAAGAACAGGCTGCGCTGAGAAGGCACCAGGTGAGATTTGGGTACATTTATTGAGAAACCCAAGTTGAACAACAATTGCGTCGTTGCCTGCAAGTGGCGCAACACCATCTCCGGGGACTTGGCTTTCAGCAACCAGTCGTCCAGATAAGGGAAAACAGGAACCCCTGACCTTCTGAGATGTGCTGCCACCACTGCCATCACCTTTGTGAAGACTCGAGGTGCGGAAGTAAGGCCGAATGGAAGGACTGCAAACTGGTAGTGTTGTGACCCTACCATAAACCGGAGATACTTCCGATGTGACTTCAGGATGGGAAGATGAAAATACGCATCCTGCAAATCGATCGACACCATCCAGTCTTCCTGTTGCAGCGCCAGAAGAACCTGAGCCAAGGTCAACATTTTGAACTTTTCCTGTCTGAGGTAAAAATTCAAAATCCTGAGGTCCAGAATCGGCCTCAACCGGCCATCCTTTTTGGGAATCAAGAAATACCGGGAGTAGCAACCTTGACCCCTTTCCTGCTCCGGAACCACCTCTATCGCCCCTTTCTGCAACAAGACCAGAACCTCCTGTTGCAAGAGAAGCAAATGCTTCAGTCCCATTGTGAAGACTTGGTGATGGTGTTTCTTTGGTGGTGTGGGATGAGTATGCTGAAGTTGATGAGGGTGTAGTCGAGCCAGGTGATCGATGTGGGATTGTCTTCTGTGATGTTGCTGAAGCTGATGAAGATGGGGCCCAGTAGGTGTCAGGCGGCATGTGTGGGGCCATTCTACTTACTGTGTGTAAAACAAAGTAATCCAGGTCCAGAATCGACCTCAACCGGCCATCCTTTTTGGGAATCAAGAAATACCGGGAGTAGCAACCTTGACCCCTTTCCTGCTCCGGAACCACCTCTATCGCCCCTTTCTGAAACAAGACCAGAACCTCCTGTTGCAAGAGAAGCAAATGGTCCTCCGAACACCAATCCTGGCGAGGAGGGTAAGGAGGAGGAAACTCTTGAAAGGGAAGGGCGTACCTGTTTTCTACAAGATTCAAAACCCAACGATCTGTGGTAATCAGTTTCCAATCTTGTAGAAAAAGGGACACCCGACCCCCCACAGGACCAGCATGCTCCAAGATGGGGGATCTAGGGCTGCTTCCCCGAGGTACCAGTGGGAGGGGCAGGAGAGGAGGAGGAGGAGGACTGCTGCCGGAGGGCTCCTCGAAGACGGCCTCTATTCTTTCCCCTGTACGACCTATACAGGGGGTTTTGCTGCTGCTGAGGCTGTTGACGGCCACGAAAGGAAGCTGCCTTCCCAAAGCCTCGATATCTTTTATAACCATACCATCTTGGCTGAGACTGTAGACCCAAAGACCTTGCAGTCGCTCTACTGTCCTTAAAACGCTGCAGAGCAGAGTCCGCCTTGGTGCCAAAAAGTCTTGATCCATCGAAAGGGAGATCTAAAAGAGTAGCCTGAACATCCGGAGAAAATACAGAAGATCTGAGCCAGGCCTGCCTCCTCATGGCAACAGAAGAACCCATAATCCGGGCAACCGAGTCTGCAGTGTCCAAACCCGACTGGATAACTTGCCGGGCAGCTGCCTGAGAGTCCGACAGAGCCTCAAGAAAATGAACCCGATCTTCATCAGGAAGTTTAGGGGCCAGCTGTTTAACAGAGTCCATAAGAGCATGAATGTACCTCCCCAGTAAACAAGTGGCATTCGTAGATTTCAACGCCATACTTGCTGATGAGAACACTTTCTTGGCCGACTGTTCCATCTTTTTAGAATCCCTATCCCCTGGAGTGGTAGGGAAGGACCCAGTCGATTGTTTGGAACAAGAAGCTTGAATCACCAAACTTTCCGGAGATGGATGCGCAGAAAGAAAGGCTGGATCACCTGGAGCTGGTCTATATCTCCTTGCGATAGACCTGGAAACTGCAGGAGCTGATAAAGGCTTTTGCCACACCTCCATGATAGGCTCAGTCAATGCCTCATTGAAAGGCAGAAGAGGCTCACTAATAGAAGAAGTATTAAGGACTTCCGTTAAAATATTCGACTTAACTTCCGCTGAGGGAAGCTGAAGATCCAACAACTCAGCTGCCTTCCTTATTACTACATGATAAGGAGCAACATCCTGAGAGATGACAGCTTTAGGTGAAGAAATCTCCCATTCTGGGGAAGTATCTAGCCCACTGGCCTCTTGCAAACCCTCTAATTCATCAATAGAATCGAGTATCTCCCCTTCCTCCTGCTCCTGTCGATATTCATCCTCCTCCAACAGCCTTTGTGCATCTCTTCTGGAACGGTGCTTCGGTATCGCCGTCGGCGGCGCCGGAGACAAAGGAACCGGAGTTGAAGGAGGACCTTCTGAAATGGGCAACGGCGCCATACGAATCCGAGGCGGCGCCGAATCGACAACGGACGGAGTCTGAGGATTCGGAGTCGAAAACCTCGGCGCCAGAAACTGCCAGGAAGGAGCCGTCGGCATAAAGGGCACAAAGGGCGCCTGGGCGTACTGCTGGGGAACACCCAAGTTAAAGGCAAGCAGACCCACGGGGCCAGAAGGCACACCGGTAGGGTAGGATGCCCTGGCAAACATGCCATACATAGCATTTAAAAAATGCGTGGGATCCGTTCCAGGTCCTGGAAAAGGAGGGTAAGGATCCATACCTCCCTGATTAGAATCCATACGAGGACGAACCGGAGGTTGGTTAAGCGGAGCCGGTGAGGACGGCGCCCGCTCAGGCGAAGCCACAGGCACAGGAGAAGACTCCCTGGGCGCCGGCGAACCTCCGGGCGCCGGAGACTTTCTCGGCGCCGGAGACCCTCTGGGCGTCGAAGAACCTCTCGACGCCGGCGAATCCCTCAGAGTCGCTTGCGGAGAAGGAGAAGGCGATGGAGAAACAAAGTCCTTTCCCCGGCGCCGCTGAACAGGAGAAGCCGACCTCAAAGCCACAACCTTGGAAGAGCGACGTCGAGAACTGTGTCTCTTCTTCGACTTCTTATGCTTCTTGGATCTAGAAGTATGCGAAGTCGATGACTTCGAACGCTTGCGACCTCTCTTTTCTTTCTTCGCCTTCGCCATAAAGAGTTTCGCCTCTTGCTCTTTCAACGCCTTAGGATTAATTTTTCTGCAACACGAACACCCATCGAAGTCGTGATCAGAAGATAGGCACCAGAGACAGTCATAGTGAGGGTCTGTAATCGACATATGACCACCGCACTCTCTGCAGGGCTTAAAACCAGACTTCTTTGAAGAAGCCATTTCCCCAGGAAATCGAAGGATATACAGAAAAACAAAGTAATCTCGAAGAAAACGGAGAGTCCCAGAAAAAACCGTTACGCGTCGACGGCGCGGAAAAAAGGGAACTGACGTCAGCACGCCGACGAGGTCTTCTTATGGCTCCGATGACGTCATACGGAGTCGCGAGCGGGGCCGTGCTATTATGACGTCCTCGTCGACGTGGGAGAGCTAGGAAAAGAATTTCCGCGGAAATGCTGGCGCAGGGGGTATTCAAAAGGTGAGGAATCCACAGGCAGATGTATCCATCAGAACTGCCTCTCTCCTCCTCTTGCGCTCACTACATTGGCTTCCTATACACAAGAGAATCACGTTCAAGATCTGTTGTATAGTACATAAATCACTGAATGGCAGAGGACCAACTTATCTGACGGGAAAACTTACCCCGTACTGGCCGAGCAGATCTCTGCGATCTGGGGAGAAATCTCTCCTCATCATTCCTCGTTTTAGCAAAACACGCTCCGGAGGCAAAGCCTTCTCCTACCTGGCCCCCCCTTTACTGTAACCACTTACCCTCTCACCTTCAGAAGTGCACAGATCATCTTCACTTTAGAAAGTTTCTCAAAATTGAGTCTTTCCAGTAACTAACACTACCTGCCTGTGATTCCACAGTAGCGCGGAGATACCCCTTCGGGGGTGATTCAGGCGCTTTACAAACTATAGTAACATAACATAACATAAATCCTAATGCGGGTCTAGAAGTGAAGAATGCCGTTGGCTTGCTCAAATGGGCATGTCTGCTAGAGGGTGAGAAGAATGTGAGTGGGTGGGTGTTTAGATTTACGGTTCAGGTACTGTATAAGTAACCCCTATCTAAAATACAAACCAAAGCAACCACATCTGAGTGTTTTCTTCTCTCTTGTGGGACAAGGCAGGATGCCAGCTTTCCCCATTATTTGTGCTGGTGGTGAAACTAGTAGAATTTCTCTTAGGGGAAAACATCAACATAGGAGAATCACTTTTACAGCTACCTTACTCTGTTGAATGTGTATGCAGATTATATCCAAATATGTGTTAAGAACCCAACAGTAACTCTACACCCCATTGTTGAAGAGTGGTGGGATGTAGTGGGAACTCAGTACTTCACAGAAAACTAGGCTAAATCTGAACTGCTACAGCTAACTGAATGCACCAGTATAGTGTGGCAAAATATCTATTTCCAGTAGAAAAGTAATACAAACAAATACTTAGACATCGTTATTAGCAGGATTGAAGACACTAAGGCAAAGAGCAATTTTGGAAAGACAATATATATATTTACAGCCTAGCTAAGGAAAAAGTACAAAATCCCACTGTCAATAATGGGATGTCTTTCTCTCCTGTTGCTGCTTTTTTAGGTCTCTGCTCTAGACAGCGCTCATGCACTGCCTCAAATAGAGACTTGTTGTATGTACTTTGAAGGCTTCAGCCAGCCCATAGGCTTCCGATTTGCTGGCTTTATCGTTGCTCATTATTCGTTCTCCCCATTTGTCCACGGCATGCATGCACCATGCCTTTTCTAGGGTTTAGCCCTCCCCGAGAGCAGTGACCAATTATTACTAAACATATGCAGCGGCCATTTTAAGGCATTGTTTCGGGACTACTTTTTTATTTCTTTAAAAGCGCTCTTAACAAGCGCTACTGTTTTTACTCACACCATGTGTAATGCTACTCACTGTCCTTTGTTTCTTACTCGTGCCGTCATATGACGCCTCGCCTCAGCTTGCCATGCGGGTTCAAGTCATGTTCTAGTGCTCAGGCTCGGGGTCTGCTACCCCGCTAGTGTTTTATTTAATGCAGTTTTATATAGAGTGAACAACACCAAGTGTATTGTAAGAGCACTTTATGTGAACACCAGGTACTTTATACAAGGACACTTTTGTTTTTGTATGAACAGTGAGATTAAGTGATTTGCCCAAGATGTTGTGCCGACGCTGAGAGAGTGCTTTACGTGAGTGCCAGTTACTTTACACAAGGAGACGTTTGGTTTTGTAGGACCATGTAGATTAAGTTAATTGCCCAAGATCACAGGATGTTGTGCCAACGCCAAAACTCGAACTCTGTTTCCCAGCTCCATAATCAGAAGCTCTGGCCCTCAAGCCACACATTTTTCTCCTGTCCTGAACCTCTGACTGCAAGGGCTCTTTGCATTTGAAAAAAAAAAGTTTTAAAACTATCACTTTGAACAAGTACCTCTCAGTGCCGTACCACAATGTGGCGTATTAATATCAACATTTCCACATGTTGAAGAAATACACTCTTTGAGTATTTTATAAACTCTATCACTAGCTCTGTCTCCTGTTTTTTTTTAAAATGCAGTTTTATATAGCATGAAGACCACCCAAATGTATTATTAGAGCACTTTACATGAGCACCAGTCACTTAATACAAGGACCCATTCGGTTTTGTAGGAACAGGCAGATTAAGTGATTTGTCCAAGATCATAGGATGTTGCGCAGACACCGAGACTTGAACCCGGTTTCCCAACTCCATAGTCGGCAGCTCTGGCCTAATGCTGCATTCTCTCCTCCTATCCTGAACCTCCGACTGCAAGGGCTATTCACACTTTTTAAAAAACATTTAAAAACTATCACTTTGAACAAGTACCTCTCAGTGCCGTGCCATAATGTGCCGTATTAACAAAGTTTCCACATGTTAAAGAAATACACTCTTCGAGTATTTTATAAACCGTATCATATTTTACGTGATGTGCATGATCTACATTGCAAACACTTTCAGAGCTTAGCGCGGGCTGTTTGCTCGCCCATCTCTAACCACGGTAGCTACAGCTACAGCTGTTTAGAGCCTCTATCTTCGCAGTAACTGCTCTTAGCCAGGCCAATAGAAGGTGTGGTCAGCGGCATACCGGACATCTGTTTCCCCACTGGGTAAGGCAGTGCAAGGGGGGGGATCAGAAGTGATCAGCCACTGGATATGAATTCAGTAGCTGGGAGTTGGGTTTTGGCAAGCATCATTAACTGCGACACAGAACATTATTATGCAAGAATTTGAGGAATTATTTTCCCCCTGGAAATGTTTACCAGCAGCAGGCAGCGAATGCACTGGCTGGCCTGCCTATTATATGGGCTGATGGCATTTGATACAAGCCATATTTATTCATTTATTTGAATTCCGAAATCAGCTGAATTATGCGAAGCATCAAGTGTTGACACTGAGCTGGTTAATCCAAGCCAACACCTTCCCTAGATGGGCTGCTCCAAGTTGCCAAGCAATGCCTGCGCCTGTCTTTGTGAAACGTGACACTCTCTGAAGTTTTGGGCTTTGTTTGGGCTCTTGTAAAGAGCTTCGGTAACTTAAGAGCACTAAAATAAATGAGCCATTGCCGTCATCTTGTTTAAACTTGCAATTAGCCATTTTTTCCCTAATTGTCAGCCAACTGTGGTGACGCAGTTCCCGTTTTGTTTTAATAATGTTCCACATGAACTGCAGTCTGTGAAACACATTTCAACCTTCCCTCCATCCAAACACGTGCCTCTTCCCTGTTTTGCCATTTTTACGACGGGCTGTAGGCGAGGGCATGCAATCAACAAAAGCAGGCCATAATTGTTGTTTAGAATTCCCTGTAAAGCCAAGCTCACATTCACAACACTGGCCATAAGGGTTCTATGGCGCCAAGTGGCACTGAGCCTCCCCTCGACCAGAAAGAAACCTCCATGCCTTTCACAACAGAGCATTACATCAATCTCCACCGGTACAGCTCAGCATTTTTCCCCCTTTACAGAGTAGTGTCACAAGAGATTGAAAAGGGCAGGTGCCGTCCTTGAGCAGCTCACCATTCTACAACTGGTCTCGCTATTCGGCAAAACGATATGAAACTGTGTATTGGAATTTTACAAAATGCTCTAGAAAAAAAAAAAACTAGCAACAGCAACAAATTCCAGTAACAAGCGTACAAGCTTTTATGGAATTTATAGCCTTTTTAAATGTTTTTCAACTCCACATAATTACACTGTACTCAATAACACATAAATACACCCCACATAAATCCAATCTGTGCCACATAGCAACAATCCACATAAATACACTCCACATCATGCCACACAATTCCCTTCAACATAATTTCACTCAATGCCGCACAGTTCTATGCCACACAATTCAACTCCACACATTTCCATTCCACACCACATAATTCCACAACAAATGACATAATTCCACTCCACAACACAATTCCACTCCACACCACATACATCCAATCCACACAGCAGAATTCCTCATCATGCCACAAAATTCAACACCACACAATTCCACTCCACTACATGCCATTCCACAACACACAATTTCAGTCCACATAATTACACACCATGACAAATAATACCACTGCACATAATTCTAGTACACTCAGTACTACATAATTACTATACACATATTTCCACTGCACACCATGCCACTTAATTCCATTACACAACTCCACTCAGCACCACACAATTCCACAACAAACAAATCCAAACCAACCCACATAATTCCACTCCACACCACATACATCCACTCCATAACACATGGCTCAAAGACATTGTCATTGACAACGCCAACAGCTCTCAGATTGCCAAGACCTATTAGCTTTGCCAATGCTTCTTAAATGTTTTCGGCGAAGTTAAAATCAGCTTGCATTAGGCTTGTCTAGGTAGTCGCACAACCAAGGTTTAGCAGGGAGATAACTGTGAGCCCCCAAAAAAGGTGAATCAAATTATCTTGTGGCTCAAAATCAATACTTTTCTTATTAAATCTTGGTATTGCGACCTCTGACCCTGCAAACATACAGAATGTGGCATATTAATCTCTGTGAGTATTGTAGGTGTTATAATAGGGAAAATGCTTATCCGCTGGATGAATATTAACATGTGGTGCATGACTGGTTTTGCCATTGAAACGTCTGGAAAAATAGAGCAGGACTAAAATAGCATAATCTTCACAGTTACTCTGTGATTGTATTCCTGGAATCCCAATTATGTTTGAGAGCAGATATAAGCTGCTCCAGTTTACGAACAATGGTTTGTAGCTAGGGGAGTTGTATCTGTTTGAGAACAATACTATTGAAGCCAGAGGAGATCAAAGTTAGGAATGCCCGGTCCTTGCTTTTCACTGAACCATTTTCTTTTGTGATGGTGCTTCCCAGAGCGCTCACCTTTTCTCACTTACAGCAAATGTGACGTGATAACTGTGTGAATGGATGCCTTGTAAGATGAGAGCAGACTGTGCTATTATTATTCTCCTGAAGAATAAAGCTTCTTACCTCCACTTTTGCGTGCCGATAATTCATCATTACACTGGCGACGATTGGAAAACTACTCAGTAAGCCTGGAGCCCTGCAGTGAGCAGACCAAGTATCTGTCGTCTTTATAACCTCCGAGGTCCATGAAAGTTATTCCGGAACCTGTCTGGTGACATTGCGACCTCCGTGGTGAAAATCCCGTATTTCTTAAGGATCGGGTGAGACTTTGAAGGATTTTAGTCTGTTTTGTGTGTTCCCCTGCACGGAGCTCGAGCGCCTATGCCATTAAGCTGTCTCGCGCATGCGAGCACGATCTACTAGAACGCATATCTTGGCCTCAGTAAACTGTGACATCAGCACGTAACTTTTCCCTGCGTGATGCGGCCATTTTGACACATTGGGAAACCCTCACGCAACGTAGCGGCCATTTTATGCAAGACAGCGGTGTCAATTTCAACGCATATGTTTCCATCAGAGACACACACACTTCATTAAGATTGCTACTGCCAAGCAACATTCAAGCTAAAATGTCAAGTCATTGTGCACATCGCATTAAAGTCTGGCTGATGTATATTTAAAACGCTGATGCACACAGCTTAATACTAAATCAAGCGCACTCGTTTTAGAAGCCTATCTGCTTTAACGTTGATGCACACAGCCATACATTCAATATATTCTGAAACGCGCACAGCTGGTTTACACATCGCTGATGCGCACAGCTCATTAAAGTCCTCATTGCAACATCAAGGTCCGAATTAATGCGCACAGCTGACAAAGATATTGCTGTTGCGCACAGCTCATTGAAGTTCAAAATATATGCGCACAGCTAATAAAGACATTGCTGATGCGCACAGCTTACTCAAAGTATATCTTTTACAACAATTTATTACATATAAATATAGTTTGTTTATATTTCCTCTTCACTTTATGTACAAGTGTATGAAATTATATATATATATTGTATAAGCTACTAATTTCATTTTATTTACATCTTTATATGCTATAGTGTTTCTGTTTACCATTTCAATGGAGGGTTTTAATGCTCCTGCACCATTTTTACCATCTTCTGGTGAACCCATTTTAGAGTGGAAACAATGGAAGGAAGGTTTAGAAGCATACATTGAAGCCATTGGTGGTGATGATTATACTGATAAAAGGAAATTAGCTATTTTAAAACATTGTCTTGGCGCGGAAGGCAGACGCATTTTAAGCCACTTACCACCTAGTACGAATCGCACATCGTCATCCGATGATGATACTGATGTATTCGAAGAGGCTATTAAACAATTGGATAAACAGTATATAAAAAAAGTTAATGAGGTGGTGTCACGGCACAAATTTCTCAGCAGAGGCCAACTCGTCAATGTGTCTATAGACGTTTTTGTTAATGATTTGAGGATCTTGGCATCCAAATGTAATTATACTACATTTCATGATCAGATGGTACGTGACCAGCTTGTACACAAAGTTGCCGATGTCAAGCTTCAAGAAAAGTTGTTAGCTGCTGAAGATTTGACGTTAAACAAAGCTATTGATATAGCTCATCGTTTTGAAGATATAAAACTGGGTTTAAAAGAACTTGCCGAACAGAAAGTATCTGAAGTCAATTCAGTTAAAAAGTCTAATCCCGAGCAATCCACATCCAGTAAATCAAAGTTTAAAACCCAATCTAACCAAGTCAGAAAAGAATATATTTGTTTCAAATGTGGTATCCCTGGTCATTTAGCTAACGACAAAAGATGTCCTGCCATTGGTCAAGTATGCAGATATTGTAAACTAAAAGGACATTACACAAGGATGTGTAGAAACAAGAACAGGTTCAAAAATAGGGATACAATCCATAAAAGTCAGAATGATGAGAATGTAAAGAAGTCAGAGGTGACATTGAGGATGATGAATTTCTATTAGCTGTTTATGAGGTTAACAGTAATATGAAAGATGCTCCTTTTTGCACTGTTGTAATTGGGACCAAGAATGTGAGGGTTATGGCTGATTCCGGGGCTAGACATACTCTCATAGGAGATGAATGGTTAAAAGAGTTTCCTGATGTATGTTTATCACCTCCAGATATCAAATTGGTGGGGTATGGAAGAAAACCCATTGATGTATTAGGGTTTTTCACAACTACTGTACTTTTAAAGGTAAAACCATTTCCTCCAAAGTGTACGTTGCAAGGGAAGGCTCATGTCTTTTAGGGTGGCCCCAACAAAGAGATCTCATGATCACTTTAGATCCTAATCATCCCGATCAAGTACTTGGGTACTCAGATTTGACTCTTCATATTGATATCGATCCAGCATCTGAGTGGGAAAAAAGATTTCCCAGTGTATTTTCATTTTCCAAATTAGGCCTTCTGAAAAATGTTGTTCACAAAATCATTTTAAAACATGATGCGGTACCCAGAGTTCACAAGGTTAGGAACGTTCCCTTACACTTAAGAGAAGCTGTTAAGGGAGAACTTGAAAGATTATGTGATCTTGATGTAATTGAAGAAATTGAATCATCAGAATGGTTATCCCCCGTTGTTGTCGCACACAAACCAAATGGTAAAGTCAGATTGTGTGTTGACTTAAGAGATCTCAACAACAATGTATGGGTGGACAGACATCCCCTGCCAAATATTGGAGAGATGTTTACGAAACTCAAAGGTGCCTCGATATTTTCGACTCTTGATTTATCTAACGCATACCATTAGATTGCCCTTCATGAGGATAGCAAACACCTCACTTCTTTTATCACTTCAGAGGGGGCTTTCAGATACAAGAGAATGCCTTTTGGGTTAATATCTGCATCCTCTGTTTTTCAAAGGTTGATGCACAATTTGTTTAAAAACATTGAAAACGTGTTATATTTCCAAGATGATATTCTGGTTTTTGCTTCTGATTCTGATGAACATACTGATATATTGCATGGAGTTTTGTGCATATTACAAGACAATGGTTTGACTTTAACCAAGGACAAATGCAAGTTTGGTGTATCATCTATTGACTACCTAGGTCATTCCATTAACAAACATGGTATTTCTCCTAAGCAAAATCTGATTAGAGCCATTGAACAAGCACCTGACCCTCAAAATAAGGATCAGCTCAGATCCTTTTTAGGTCTTGCTGAATATTATGCAAAATTTATACCATTATTTGCCGACAAGACTGTGCATATGAGAACCTTGATGAAGAAAAACAAGTCATTTTTGTGGGATGACAATTGTGTTAATGAATTCAAGCAATTGAAAAGTTGCATTGCATCTGCACCTGCTTTAGCCACGTTTAATACTGCATATGACTCTGTAATTGTTTCAGACGCCAGCAATGTAGGCTTAGGTGCCGTTTTGATGCAAAATCAAAATGGTCATTTAGTCACCATTGGCTTTGCATCCAGACCGTTGAAGGGTGCTGAATGCAAATATTCTACTTTGGAAAAAGAAACTCTTGCATGTTGGTGGGGTATTGAGTATTATCGAAAATATGTTTATGGTATTGTTTTCAAGGTTAGGTCTGATCACCGTCCCTTAGTAGATTTATTTACAACAAAAGGGTGTGGAAGAGCCACTTCGAAAATTGCCAGATGGCAATATAAACTGCAAGAGTTTCATTTCAAAGTTGAGTATATTCCTGGGGTAAAAAATATTCTAGCGGATTGTCTTTCAAGATTACCAGTGGCTGATGACAATGTTGTTGAAGAGGATAATGATTTAGAAAATGTGATCTCTATTTGTGAGGTGTCCAACGGATGTATACAAGAGAAGGAGTGGAGATTAGCATGTGAAAATGATATTATCCTCAAAGAAGTTATTAAGCACATCAATTCTTCCTGGCCCAGAAAGGCAGACTTGTCAGAAAGTCTTCTTCCTTTCTTTCAAGTAGCTCATGAATTATCTTTAAAGAATGATGTGTTAATGAGGAGTTTGCAACTTGTTGTACCTGCTGATTTGCAACAAGCCATGTCTAGGATGGTTTGGGTCACAATCCTGTTTACGCCATGGTACTCATTGATCAACTATCTCAGTGGCCTGAGATTAAGATAGTTCCTAATATTACCTCGAAAGTTGTGATTCAGTTTTTAAATGAGGTATTTGAAAGAGAAGGTTTCCCTGAATCTCTTCTTACTGACAACGGGGTGCAGTTAACATCTACCGAGATGAAAAGTTTTCTTGATGGTCATGGCATTGTTCACAAACGTTCTTCTGTCTATTAGCCCCAGAGTAATGGAATTGTGGAGAGGTGGATCAAGGTCTTTAAGGAGGGGTTACAATTAGCCATTTCCAATGGGAAGAATTGTAATCAAGCCATCAGAGAAGTTCTTTGGAGTTACAGAAATACTCCTAGAAGTATGGGTGATCTTTCTCCTTTTGAGAAAATGAGGGGGAGGAAGAGTGTGTGTAACATGAGTCAGGCATGGATGAAAGATTTGTTGTGTAGTAAAGACGACGAACCTGTGGCTGTTCAAGACTGTAATTATAGAGTTGTCGATTCTCCTGTGAAGATCAATGATTGGGTACGAGTGAAGAAAGGTAGGATTGTTAAATCGGGTGAGTCTCGGTTTTCACATCCTTTGAAAGTGGTTCGTGTTGGTCGTCAGGTTGTAGAACTATCTGACGGAAATGTTTGGAGTTTATCCAAGGTGGTGAAAGTTCCTCAGTGGTTGTGGCCAAGTGAAAAGACTGTTGATTCCTCGGTTGCGCTGTCTCCCAAACTTTCATGCAACAGGTCGAATTGGAGGAAGTCAATTTCTTCTCAGTCTGGAATTCCTGATAGCCACCGTATGCAAAGAACACGTCAACGCCCTGTCTGGTATAAAGATTATCATTTGGGCAAGTGATGTTTCTATGTGTATTATTATTATTATTATTGATATGCTATTCATGCATACATTTTCTTATGTTCCTGTTTATTTACTTTCGCAATTTTCTTTGTATTGTCGTTGTTTATCTGTTAACGAAGGGGGATGTGTGGTGTCTTGCTAAGCTCACCTGGAATCTGGAATACCAGCTGTGTTCCAGATTCCAGAGGAGACAGTTTGGCCCAGGCTTACAAGATGGATCTTTATTATTATTCTCCTGAAGAATAAAGCTTCTTACCTCCACTTTTGCGTGCAGATGCTTCATCATTACACAGACTCCTAGGTGGATTGAGTAAATGAGGAAAGCTTAGCTCTCCGGTTCACTTGCACCACTTGGTGCTTGTTGGATTAAGCAGGGATAACGCTCAATTGTCGCCTTTTATCGTCTGGTCACCCACTTGCGCCATCTCGGATGGGTCCTTTACCCTTTTGGGCCTTCTTGAGTTGCCATCCTGGTTCCTTGGCACTCTAGTTGTGGCTGATGAATGGACATGTGCAGCTCCACCAATCCCTGTTTAGGGACAGTTGCTGCATGCCTGGGCTGCAGATGATTGCAGCTGGCACATCGCAGGAGTGCCTATGGCAAGCCTTTCTCCATGCATCTGCACTGCATCTGTATGGCGTTTTTTGCTACTTGGGAGAAACTAGTGAATCTAAACAAAGATGGCAAGTATATTTTGTGACACGGCCTGAGGCAAGAGAACCCTGCGGCTGCAACAATATGTCTCCGCAGGATATGCTGCATTTTGCCATGTTTTGTTCTTATTATAGCTGGCCGAGGAAGTAATTTTTAATCCCTTTGCTGAAATCCCTGAATTTTAATCAAGTTAGGCCTGCCTTGATGTATTGACAGATGCTTCCAACAGATCATGTTATCTTCACAGTCCTATCCTTTTTACGAGCAGCTTCGGTGTCTAAAAGATCGAGATTTGCTTAATTGCCCCATTACTCACTATTTATTATGTAATTTTATTTGTGTTTTTATTGTCTTTGAGTTTTGATAGTGAAGTTTTGGTTTGCACTCTTTCCCTTTATGGTGATTGCATCGCTTGAATCAAGACTTTATGATGTCCTTAATACCTCAAAATTAGGCACCTTATTAACCTGAATTCATCATGGAGTCATTAAAAGTTTGTTTACATAGAGTGGTCTTGTAATGTACATGCAGCTGGGTACAGTTTCTTATTGATTTTAATGGATTTTACTTGTATTTTTATTACCTTGTCTTTATAGAGGATGTGATAGTATTATACTACAATGTAATGGATTATGTATTTTATATGATGTTTATGTGTGATGTTTTATGGCCAAAATTGACCGAATATCATATTTATCTATCTATCTCTCTTGTTACTAGCTTCTCTTAGTGACCTGCCCAAGTAAGACTATTAGGAATGAGACTGGAGAATCTACCAGCACAATAGCTCCCTCCACTCTAAGAATTGCCATCCTGAATACGAGATTGCTTCCAAAGTGTAGATGAGAAATCTTTATGCTTGTTCCTATGTTAAAAATGGTTATGTGAGATATTTAATGCTGGTCTGACTATCGCTATTTCAACAGGTTTTAAGATTTTAACCAGTGCCAGAATAGGGAAATGTGTAGGATGGCGTGAAAATTATTTTCAGGGAAGATTTGAGGTTAACCAAACTGAACCCTAGGGGGCGTGGCTTCGCTGGCCACGATGGCGGACACGACTCGCTAGAGCTCCGTGCCGGGAGCCCGACAAGCGGCATCCATCGACGCCGGTGGGGGCCCCAAACCGCACCGGAGGGCGCGCGCCGCTCTTGTGATCTGCAGGGACGTCAGCAGAGACGACGATCCCGGGGGTAAAAAGGAGAACACCGCGCATCGTTGGCGAGCTGTGTGGCGGGAGCCGCCTGACCCCAAGATGGCGGCCGCCCACGGCCTCCCGGAGCCGAGAGAGAAACCCTGACAGATCGGGATCCCAGCAACGGTGAGGGGCGGATCGGCCCCAGGAGGTGAGCGAGGGAACACGGAGGCGCACAAGATGGTGGCGGAGGGCGGATCACGGAGGCGGCAGCCAGCGGCGCCACCGGGAAGCACCGCCGAGGCCTCACCGCACTGTGGACTGGGAGGGACCCTGTGGGGGTGCCCTTAAAGCCGGCGACTGCTGTGCTCCCGCAACGACCCCCGAGGGCCACCCGGCAGCCTCCGTGGCCCACAGACGAGGTCATCTCGAGCCCCGGATACTGCTGAGAGGGGTGCTGCCACCCACCGGGGGGCAACAAGGACCGCGCACAGTCAGCGTGAGAGCGCAAATAGGGTGAATCGTACCGGCAACCAAGTGGGCAGGGAGCCAGAGGCCGTGACATAAGCCCTAAAGACCTCTCCGCAGAGTTAAGTAAGGGAACACCCCCAGCCCCGTGCACAAAGATAGCTTTCATACACCTGGAACTGGAGCGTCAAGAAACTGATGAGTGATTAAGGGGGGGGGGGCCCAACTGGCACTGCCAGCAGAGAGCACGCAAAAGACAGAGAAAACCGGCCATCCCGGGAGGCTCTTGGGGCCAGGGGGAAACCGAGAGCCACGGTGACATAGGCCCAGGAGGCGGCACTGAGGAATCGTACGAGCCTGGGTACAGGAAGGCGGGCACGAGAGGCTCCGAGGCGCCTTACTCCCGAGGTTGAGGAGCGACCATCAGAGAGGCAGAGGGCGCTCCCCCCTCGCTGAGGCACACAGAAAGGGCCATGAGGTGTGCTCCCACAAAGAAGGCCTAAAAGAGGAGGAGTGGCGGAGACATAAGAGACACCGAGCGGGGCGACAAGCCCAAACAACCGACTCCGGGAACGGTGCTGAAAGATCCAGGGGTTCCCCTTTTCCATCCCTTCCACCCACAAACCGCAGCAGCACTGTGATGCGGCCCCTCACCTGCCTCGCCCACGTGGCAAGCGCAGGCAGAGCCATAGCCCCAACTGGACCATCGAAGAGGGGGCCCTGGCAAACTGGGCTCGAGTCAACCCATTTTTAGAGCCTGGACCGGAGAGATCACGGGGGCACGGAGGAGGAGGGGAGGCCAACCCTGCCAAACTTCACCATGGCGCAATACCCATAGGCCCGCCACCCCTCCAGGAGGGTGCTGGGAACGCGACGAGGTTGGGCGGGGGACTTGGCCGAAACTGACCCAGAACCGGAGAATCGTAGTCGACCTCCTCCCACCCCCCCCACCCCCCCCGGCGGGCCAAACGAGCAGAGTGACTGGGTGCTTGCATCGCGGACCGCGACCACAGGATGCCTAAAGACAGCCGGGGGACCCCAGCCAGACGAGACCGGGATCGCCGGCAGCAGCGGGTCAGAAGACAAGCACAGACCCCAATGCCATCATGTCGGATAAACTGGACAAGGTACTAGCGGCCATAGAGCACTCACGAGTTACAATGGAGGAGCGCTTCGGTACCCTGGCCACGGACCTCAATCTGCTACGGGATGACCACAGAAAGCTGGTGGACAAGGTGGGAGATGGGGAAAAAACGCTCTCGGCAATGATATCTCAAACTAAAGCACAACAGGACTCCATCAAAGACTTGCAGGCCTGTGTCGCGACTCTAGATGACAGAACAGACGACCTGGAAGGGCGCTCCAGGCGAAGCAACCTGCGGATCCTGAACTTACCGGAGGGAGTGGAGGGAAAAGATCCTGTTGAATACGCAGAGGCCTGGCTCCGATCCTTTACACCACAAGCAGAACTCACCTCATATTTCTCAATCGAAAGGGCACACAGGGTTCCGGCGCGACGACTGCCCCCGAGCTCGCGTCCTCGCCCCATGCTAGTAAAGTTACTCCACTTTCGGGACCGGGATGCCATACTACGAGCGGCCAGACAGAATGCTCCCATCATGGTCGAGGATAAAAATGTCATGCTCTTCCCAGACTACTCTAGGGCGGTACTACAGAAACGAGCATCATTTCTGGAGATAAAAAGGCTACTACGAGATAAAGGCATGCAGTACTCTCTGTTGTTCCTGGCAAAACTCAAAATAATCCATAACGATACTACTGTGTTCTTCACGGACCCGCAGGAAGCAGCGGACTGGATGGACCTGAACCTAAAGGGGGGCTCACATCAGAGAAACGCCGCAGCAACGGGACTCCGGACGGCCAAGCCCCCAAGACGAGGAACACGGAGCACCCGGAGTCAATCCCGAAAGCAACCACTTCCTAAAACACTAGCACTGCCGGACCTGGAGCAGATCATAGCGGAGCGCAGACAGGCCATACAAGCAGCGGCAGAAATGGGGGCAAATCTCTCAACCTCGGATCATGAAGACACACCGCATATTTTCACGCCCGAAGAAGAAAATCCCAATGACTCAAGTGACTCTAATGAGAACTCTGGGGCCCTGCCCTCCGTTACACCGCAGACGGCCGACAATCTTATATGAAGTTCACTCGCCAATGCTGACACATTGCCCTCGGTCGCGAGAGCGGCCCTGCCCCTTAAGTCCAGATACCACACTGAGTGTCATGTTAGTGCAGGCCCCCAACTATCATAGGTGAGAGTGACCCCCACTAGATACACACAGAACTATGAGGGCCCACCTGGCGCGACGAGTCTCAGTGGTTCGCGTGAGTCAGCCGAAACACACCCCCACACGAAACGTTAGTGGGTACATAATTGTACCGGTTTAGATGTGCTGTCTGTTGCAGCAGATCCCCTGTATTGGGTCTTCAACCCCAAAGAGTTCTAGTTTAACCCCTCGCCCTACCCGGATCCTATACCAACCCCATCACAACGGGCTGAACAATTCGCTGGCACACTTACGCTTCACACCGGGCACCACCAAACTCTCCATGGGGTTTTCACGTGGGACCCCGGGGCTTCCCTCCCTTGCTGCGCGACCTATCAGCCACCATGATCCCGCCGGCAGACGTTAAATTTCTCACTCTAAATGCACGGGGTATATATACGGCGCAGAAGCGCTACGCCATCTACACTTATATTAAACGCCAGCAAGCGCAGGTCATACTATTGCAGGAAACTCATCTCACAAAGGGAGAACTTGATAAGCTTCAAAAGCGATGGAGGGGAACCTTTTGCACCACGACGTATTCTGCATACGCGCGAGGAGCCCTCATCTGGCTCAGGCCGGGAGTCCCCTTCTTGGAGACTAACAGACGGATAGACCCCGACGGGAGATACGCCCTGCTAGAGGGATTATTGGACGGACAGCCAATACTGATAGGTAGCATCTATGCTCCAAACACGGAACAAACACTGTTTTGGGAAACCCTATCACGTGGCTTGGCTCAGTTTACATCTTCACCGTGGGTTTTGCGGGGGGGACTACAATTGCGCGTTAGATCTCAACTTAGACAGATCGCATCCACCAGCCCCAACGTCACAAGCCCACGCGTATACAGCCCGGTTCCAGGCCTGGGCAAACCACTGGTCACTGACAGATGCGTGGCGACATGCACATCCAACAACTAAACTCTACTCCTTCCATTCAATTCCCCACGACTTACGGGTACGGTTGGACCGATTCATGTGTACGCGCATGATCCTCCCCCAAGCACAACATTCGGACCATCTAGGTAGGGTGATTTCCGATCATGACGCACACGCTCGGACGCTTAGATGGCGACCGCCCTCACCGCCGGTCCCCACCTGGCGGCTCCCACGAGACTGCTTGGAGGATCCGGTGTTTCAACATGAACAAAGGGAGAACATACAAAACTACTTTTCTGACAATGCACATTCCACGGACTCTAGGATGCTTGAATGGGACGCCTTCAAGGTGGTCATGAGGGGGGCATGCATCCGACAAATAGCGGGGTACGGAAAACACTAGAGCAGGTGGTACAAACGACGGAGCAACGCTTAGCGCAGCTATCCAAAGAGGCAGATGCACAGGCTGATCTCCACACACAAATAGCAGAAGCCAAGACCAAATACGCAGAGGCCTGTGCAGATTTGCGCAGATACAACTTCCGTGCCTATGCCTCCAGAGCCCACAGGGAGGGAAACCGAGCCGGAACCCTGCTGGCATTGCTTGTCCGGCAGGACCAGCACACCCAACCCATCACCAGTATCAGAAACACGACAGGAGAGATCATTTACGCGCAGGCAGATATCATGCTCGCCTTCATGAATATTACGGTGCTCTGTACAGGGAACCGTTCCCCGGCAGAGAAGAACACATCCAAAAATTACTGCATCCCATTACTGTAACACAGATGACGGAAGAAGAACATACCTCACTAGACGAACACATCACGATGGAGGAGATCAAACACGCGATCCATCATTTAGCCAAAAACAAAGCCCCGGGACATGACGGCTTCCCCATAGAATACTACCACACAATCTCCCAGCAACTTTAAACTAGTAGTCCAGGCACTGGTCCTCTCACGAATTGATTATGGCAACGCCATCCTCACCGGAATCCCCAAGGTCCACCTAGCTCCACTCAAATCTGTGCTCAACCTTGCAGCCAGGCTCATCACCGACTGCAAACGTTTCGACCACATCTCCCCAACCCTCATAACTCTCAAATGGCTCCCCATCGAAGGCAGATTCGCCTATAAAACTGCTTGCATTACACACAAAGTCCTCCATCAAAATACACCGCCGTACCTCGCCAATAAACTCTGCAAAGCGGGCAGCACACGATCTATGAGAAGCACCAACGCTTTCCTCCTAGTCCCACCCCTGCTAAAAAAGAAATCCACACAATCCCGCTCCTGCTCCGGAAATGCCTTAAACATCTGGAATTCCCTCCCCAAAGACCTGCGATGCAACCCTTCCTATACCTGCTTTAAAAAAGACCTCAAAACTCACCTCCTCAATAAATATTGGGGGTCTTATCCTGTGCCCTGAATTCGTTCTCCCATTTCCATGCCATATATGTATATAGCTATTGCTCAATCTATCTGTGTATTCGATTTGTATACTTTCAAGCCGTTGTCGCTTTTGTTAACTTGTTGGTATTCCATGCTGTTTAAATATTGTCCTCTTCTGTTACTATCTTCATACTCATGTAAAGCGCCCTGATACCTCTGGGTCTAGCCAGCGCTATATAAAACTTCTAAAACAAATAAATAAATAACTAGCCCCACAACTGGACATAGTCTATAGGGTGGCGCAAGAGGCGGAAACACTCCCCCAATCCATGCGGGACTCAATATTGCTGACTTTCCCCAAACCAGACCGGGACCCACTGCTTAGGTCATCATATCGACCTATTACCCTACTAACGGCAGACTGCAAAATTCTGGGGAAGATCCTTGCAGACTGAGTAACAGGGGTACTTCCACGCTTGGTACACCCTGATCAGTGCGGGTTCATGCCAGGATGAAGCACCACTCAGAATATATACGTTGGCTATTTCATATTCAAGATGGGGTGCGGGGCCGGTTCCCACGTGCCTCATACTAGACCTAGGAAAGGCCTTCGACACCTTAGCGTGGCAGTATTTATTCGGGGTGCTGCAACGAGTAGGGATGGGACCCCAACTCCTGGCGTATATTAAATTGCTATACACTGGCCTCACCACCCGGGTCCGTATAGGCCAAAATATTTCTCCACCTATTCAGGTGTCCCGTGGGACGTGTCAGGGATGCCCCCTTTCCCCGTTGCAGTTCGCCCTTGCAATGGAACCGCTGGCGATTAGACTCAGGGAGGGGGCGAGCATTGGGGTATACCACTCGAGGGGTGAATCCACAGTGTGTCTCTCTACGCGGATGACCTCCTAATATACGTGAGAGACATCACAGCGGACCTCACGCCCCTGTGGGCCACACTTGATGACTTTGGGAGAGCCGCGGGCTTGAGGGTGAATTGGGCCAAATCCACTATATATCCCCTTCATCCAGACGCCCCCCCTCCCCCCACTGGGAGATAACGGCTGGGGAAATCAGGTTAGCATGGGACGGGACTGCTCCTAGGTATCTAGGAATCAGGCTGTACCATACTCCGAGGGATCTCCTTGAGGGTAACCACTTTCGAGCCCTATGGGGGATCAAGACCCAGGTCGCCTTCTGGCGAACGCTTCCCTTGGCCCCCATAGGGATGGTGGCTTTATCAAAAATGATAATAGTACCCTGTCCTTTTTATTTTTTTGCAAATGTCCCAGTGATCCCTCCACGGATCTTCTTTCAGGACCTAAACTCCTTACTGTTGACCCTGGTCTGGGGCGGAGGTCGCCGCAGAGTAGCTATGACGACACTACAGCTCCCGCGGGACCGTGGTGGGTTGGGAGCCCCTTCCTTTGAGGCCTACTTCCTTGCAGCACAACTGCAGTGGATCTCGCGATGGACGGCGGGGCGTCATATGGAGGAAACGGAAACGTCAGCGGGGACGCTGTCAGCTCCAGAGATCACCCGAATGCTCCACCCGGGGGACCAGACCCAATCCCTCCCACTCTGTTTTAGTGAAGGTAGCTCGATCCTGTATAATGCGGATCCACCGTCTTTCTCGAACGATGCCAATGTACTCCCCATTACTGCCACTAGTGGGTCTTCCTAGGGGACATAGCCACTACACATCTTGGGATTTACAAAGTTGGACAGAATATGCACTCACGGAGGTGGATGCCCTGTTCGCAGATGGCCAGTTAATTTCGTTTGAAGGTCTAGCAGAGGGAAGTGGGCTTCCTGAGGGACAATTCCTGCTTCACAGACAACTCATAGCTTACTGTGGGAGGACATGGGACCTGACGGAGGGAGAGCCCAAAACACACCCCACACTACACGCGATATTGAATATGGGAGCAGGGAGACACCGTATCACATGGATATACAAATCAATCATAGACCTCACATGTGTACCACTAACACGATTACGGCTAAAGTGGGAAGAGGAATTTGGCCGGGCACTGCATGATAAGGAATGGTTAACAGCACTAGAGCATCATAAAAAAGTGTCGTGTAATCAACGCTTTAAAAACATCCAATTTAACATACTACATCGCGCGTACCTCACGCCGGAGCGGCTCAAGCGCTTCTTCCCTGCGACACACTTTGAATGCCCGCGCTACCACATGCCAGAGGCTCCATTTGTTCACATGCTACCCTGCAACCTTACTGGGCAGATGTACACGCCGCGATACTGACGGTCACGGGTCTGACGGGCCTCGCCTCCTGGGAGGCTAGCGCCCTGGGGATTTTTCAAAGGAAAAAACAGAGGAAGGTGGAGACGCGCTTCGCCATATTGGCCCTACTCCTTGCTAAGCGCAGCATTACACTACACTGGCGCTCTCCAAGCGGCCCCCCGATAGTAGCATGGAGTGGGGCAGTCCAAAAATGGGGAGCAGCCGAAGAGGACTGGCAGAGGCACAGGGCACACGTAGACGTCCCAGCTCTATGGAGTGGTCAATGCTCCTCCATAGTGTCAAACAGACACATAACACCCCCACGAATTCCCCAACGGCCACGCAGGCGGAGCTCGGCCCCGTAGCACCCCGAGCAACACAGGAACCCCCCGAACGGGTCCCACCCCCCCCCCCCACTTCCATATGAGTCCCGGTGTGAAAGTGGTTCCCACTGCCAATAGACCAGCAGCAACCAATGCCCTCATTCCCAGCCCCCATCCTTTCCATTCCCGAGTTATTCACCCCAGTTGGTTCAACCAGGTAAACTCTTTTCAGCCAACCTTAAGAGTAGAAAGATACACTGAATAGACCCCAGTAACGAACAAGCAAGGAGGAGACCCAGTTTCACTAGGCACCCATACACGATCAGACACAAGATGCCTACCAGAACAAATAAGGACTTTGATGTTTTTCTGTCCTATTGGCAATATAACTGAACAAATGTTACATGGCTATCAATGACGTTATAAAATGTATACTGTGTATGTACGCTGAAAAACCAATAAAAAGGTTGACCAAAAAAAAAAAAAACTGAACCCTAGGTTCCCTGCTCAGCTTAATAGACTCTCTGCACAGCAAATTGATGTGTGGTAAAGGAAGGCTGGTTATCCCCCTCTAGGAAGACCCCATAGCAGTATCATATCCACCGGACTTGAGTAGGTAATCATGGGAATAAACCTCTGTTACTATTTTGTTGAATGATCACAGGACTCATATGTCACTTCAGACCTACAGCATATCATACAATTAGAGGCACAAATAGCTGCAATTTAAATTCATACATCAGGTATACACCCCCCCTCTCCCAAGAAAGTGAGGCCAATATTTCCCAACTCCTCAGGAAGGTGTGGAAAATAGGGTGAGACTGAATTCCTACATCTTTTGTGTTGCTGTCCTGAAATACACAATTTCTGGCAAGAGATTGGTTACTTGATCAAATGATTCACAGGCTTTATCATTCCCAAAGAATCAGTGATTATGCTAGCCAGCATGACTAGGTCTATACCGAAGGCACCTAGGAAATTTGTTGGGGTTGCATTACTAGTAGCTAAGTGAATGGTAGAAATAGTGGACGAGTACACTTAGGTCTCAAGTTAGCAAATTTAGAACAAATAAAGACATTTAGGGTTACTGATATTATCAAGACCTGTGAAGAAATAGAACAATACTTAAGTAGGGTTTGTAATCCACTGAAAAGAAATATTATTGATTTGGACCATATAAATTGGGTCATTCATGCCCCTGTAATTTGATACCAACTCACTTTTGTATGAACGTTTGCCTTTTTTTGTAACTAATATGAAAATCCAAAGAGGAAGTTCTTAAATTCATCATTGGTGTCAATGGGCTATCACATCCGCAGATGGGCCCTCTTAAATTCTTTGATGATGAATTTTCAGTCAGTCATTCATCTTTATTTGATTATTAAAAATAATCATAAAAGAACAATTATCATAAAACTCAGACTAAAACATCAGATAAATTGTATGCATGGAATAACGTTTAAATATTCATAAAATTATGCCAACGTAATGCATTTTTTAAAAATGCTCCCACAGAAGAGCACACAACATGATTAGATAACAGACAAAGATAATAAAATGCCGGTCCACATTGCCAAAACCCCATGGCTTTTAAAACAAATAAAAATCTACGCCTAAAGGGTTAATAATATTTACAGAAAAGGTAAAGTGCATTAGTGACTGAGGGAGGTACCATCACAGTGGCACACAAGGATACATTTTGTATCATACTGTCCCAAAGGGAAACAGAGATTGTATCTGATAGTGCCAAGCCGGAACCTGGTCAAAAGTGATCTTTTCCATACATTGATGACCTGTGAGAGATAAGGTTCAGTACACTGACATGTCTTATACATGATATAAACTCTCTGCCTGCAAAGATTGTGCGCAAAAAATTGAACATAGGGTTTATTTCTGATTTTATAAGTACTTGCCCTGTAATTTTATGGGTGTCTGCATGATTAAAAAATGAATTAAACTTAAACAGAAAGATCCTGAAGGATTCTTTAGGACTAGACTACTCCTATTGAATTCCTTGGTTACATTACGTCAAGGGTGTTAGACCGGAACGGTTTTCTAACCCAGAACTAATTTGTAAATAGGATGTTACATGGAATAAGTAAGCATTTAGTTTACCTGTGCAAAATAAAAGGGAGTACCATTTTAGACTGTAAATCTCGAAGCAGACACCATGAAATGGTCAAAACTCCAGGCCAAATGGAACTGTATCTAACTTTGAATAAGCCTATTTTGCACAGACGTCTTTTATCGTATTTCCATCTAAATCAGTTTCCATTATTTTTAATTGGCTGGCATAGGTTGTCAGAACCTGCTATTTGCACGTGATATGGTTGCAGCACTTTACATGCTTTCTTTATTTGTTCTAAATTTGCTAACTTGAGACATAAGTGTACTCGTCCACTATTTCTACCTTTGGATTTTAACCAAGTGAGGCCTGCTCTACTGTACCTTCAATTTTTAGACAATTGTATGTATGTTTTTTATGTATATAGATTTTTAGCAGGGGTGTTTCATTCTACTCCCTGAAAAACTGTTGTCCTATTCTTGCGACCTTTATGAATTTTGTATTTTACCTGCTTTAATGATTTACTGTGATAAATTAATAAAGTGACCTTGACTTGATATAAACTCTCAAAGATGTTTTCTAGAGTTCCTTTGCCTCTCTAGCAGCAGAAACAAGTTTCATAAACTCCTTCTTAGCCCAGCCGGCCTCCCTTTTATTCAGCAAGTGGGGTAATGGGAATATCTCCGGCCTTCCCAGAATTATAGCACTGCTCCTGATATAGCTTAGTCAAGGCCAGCAGGGATCGGGGGCGGGGGAGGGGAGGTAAAAATAAAACAAAAACGTACCCGATTCTGCCATCCCTAAAAATGTAAGTCCGTTTTTATATAGCGCAGCTACTCACCATTACGGGTCTCAAGGCGCTGGGGGCCGTCCGTGGAAATTAAGTGAGCTACCCAGAGTCACATGGTGCTGAGCTGAGCTGCCGCCGGAGCCGGGGATCGAACTGTGAACCCTGTGCTCCGAAGTCAGCTGCCCTGGCCGCTGCACCACACCTCCGTTGTTTCTCCAGCCGGAAGAAGGGAAGCAAGAAGCACCCGGCTCCCAGGCTCCCCTGAGCCAATCACAACGCAATGCAGCGTTGTGATTGGTCTGAGCGCGCTCAGCCAGGGAATTGGGGTATTGGCATGTTCTAAATGCAGGCCGTAATGCAGCCTGCATTGAGAACAGGGAAAGAGCGCATGAATGTTTGACCAGCCCGAGAGGGCCGGCCAAACACTCATGCGCAGGTTGGGAGTCCAAACCACTCCTCCCCTCCCCTGTAAGCAGAGCAGCCCCGCCCGCCCATAAAGCTGCTGCAGAAGGGAAACATAAAATGATAATAACAACGAGTTATCATTTTATGTTTTCTTTATTTCACTGCTACAAGCAGTGGGGCAACGCTCTTCCGCCTTAGCGGAGGGGCCGCCACTGGATTTTGTGCCCCAGATCACATGCCAAACAGTA
This sequence comes from Calotriton arnoldi, assembly GCA_963921515.1. NCBI lineage: Eukaryota > Metazoa > Chordata > Amphibia > Caudata > Salamandridae > Calotriton > Calotriton arnoldi. The sequence continues at coordinate 202,610 of CAWUFW010005780.1, forward strand.
AGAGATTAATTTTCAGTTAATACGCATTGTTGAAATAAGATGCATTAGAATAGCTCTCAAAGTGAGGGCCAGTCTAGGAGAAAAACAGAAGGAAAAATGTTTCTCTTATAGCCTGATGAATTGTTATAAAAGTAAGGTGTTTACGTTATTATTGTGAAAACGAATGTTGTGTATGTTCTGTGAGTGTAAAAAACTGTTGCTTTTCGTGTATTTGTGTTGTTATGGCGTTTTTGACCGAAATCAGGAATTTGACTGAGAAACATTTTTTTGGGAATAAATATTACTTTAAATGCTTGCCTACTGTAACCTAGTCGAAGGTCATTTCACTCCTATAAAGTGAAACTGACTAGAGTCTTCATCTTTGAGCAACTCTTCCCTGAACAAATAGACGTTGCTGCAGGTCCTGAGAGAAGTGTTTGGTAAGGGAAAAGGCCTTAACAACGTGGGCTCAGCCGCTCATGCCGTTTCCGCGTAAGCCGAACCGCGCTTGCCTTAACCACGCATATGCCTTAACGCATATGCATGGTTGAGGCAATGCACGGTCTAGATGCCGAGCGGATGGGCGGGAGAGGAAGAACGATTGCGAGAGGACACAGTAAGGTAAGTAGGGCTGGGGCCGGGTCTTGGGGGAGTAGTTTTATAGTTTTAGGGGTGGGGGAAGAGGACTCAGGAGGGGGTTGGGTTGTTTGTAGGGCAGGGAGCAGTTTTAGGGCTCAGGGCATGTACTTAGCAGATGTAGGGGACAGTTTTTAGGGCTCATGGTCGTTTTTATGGCGGGGACAGTTTTTAGGCCTAAGGGCCGGGGGGGGGGGACAGTTTACGGGGCGGGGAACAGTTTTAGGCCTCAGGGCGGGGTGGGCTCGGTTGGGGTACTTTAGGGATGTAGGAGATAGGTTATAGGGCTCAGGGCAGGAGGGGCTGGGGTCGGGGTAGCTTTTGGGCCGTGGGTTTAATTTTTAGGGATCACAGCAGGGCAGGGGGAAAAGGGAGAGTTTACAGGGCAGGGGTATGATCTTTAGCACACATGTCCCTTTACCGATCATGTCTTTACCATGAAATTGCATGGCAAAGGCATGTGTGGTAAAGATGGTGTCGTGGTAGAGACAGCGTGGTACAGGCAGGCATTGTTCAGGCATGCATTGTACCATCTTACAACCATTTGGGAATCAAAGGAAAAGTGTGCCATGTTCAGAACTAGCATACATAAAAACTATTTGTTTCAAGGAACCCCTCCACTGCGATCGATGCATTTGTTCACTATACCACATTACAAAGCCTTTGATCTGACCAGAAGAAAATTGCACATCAAACAGTTCAGTCTTCAAAGTTGTGTCATTCGGCCAGGAATTTTGCTAACTTTAGATCCTTTCCTACAATGACTTGAAATAGTGGGTTAAAATGAAATATATTAAGTAAAACACTTTATAAGTAAATTATTATCCAGGATAGAGCACAGATAAATCAAGAAGGTTTCTGCATCTGTGGGCACAGACAGCTAGCTGATCTTCTTAATTGCTGGTGATGGGGAAATAGTCTTGTTCATGCAACAGCTCTGCTGAGGGACAGTATTAGGTCCTGGGACTGGTTTCGGAGTATCATCAACCCAGATCTGTGACTGGGGTGAATTTTTGATTTGTTCAGCATTCCATCCATCATCTGCTGTTTTTACATTTGTTGCCCTAAGTGGGAAGGGTATGCCCAGATGTGGGTCCCGTGCTTGCTATGCCACCAGATTAAGGCTTGCCTGGCTGATGAGGGGCGATACCCCGAAACCGGTCCCAGGATGCTTGTTTCCGGTCCAGGGAGGACCTGGCCTGACAGTTCGGACTGGACTACTCCCATGGGCAGCAGCGTCAAGACTGATTTGCATATGGCTGGGTCCAAACTGGAATGGCGTGGTGAGCAAAAAAAACAATGGATTTGACCCAGATCTGTGAATGGGGGTGAACATTTCATTTGTTCAGCATTCTGTCCATCATCTGTTCTTTTTGCATTTGTTGCCCTAAGTGGGAAAGGTATGCCCAGACATGGGTCCTGTGCTCACTATGCCACCAGATTCAAGCTAGCCTGGCTGATGAGGGAAAATAACCTAAAAGCAGTCCCAGGATGCTTGTTTCGGTTCAGGGAATACCTGGCCTGGCAGTGCATGCTGGACTCTTCTCATGGGGAGCAGGGTCTAGACTGATTTGCATATGACTGGGTCCAAACTGGAATGGTGTGGCAAGTAAACAAATTATGGATTTAACCCAGATCTGTGACTGGGTGTGAATGTTTGATATGTTCAGCATTCCGTCATCATCTGTTCTTTTTGTATCTGATATATGTACAGCACCTCTAAGGTAGGCCTCCTCAGCCCAGGAGGCATGGTGCATTATATTAAAGGGGTGGACATATAAGCGCTAGCCTATATGTCTGTTTAGTAGCATTACCCATTGGAAACTACTGTGTGTGTTAGCAGTTCATGGGACACATGGGCAGACAATCGGGCACTCTTGAGATTGGCAGCTCCATTATGATACCACTAAAATATGTCATATTTGTTATCAAACAACATGCTTTCTCACCCCTGACACAATTCCCATGCCCTGGGTGATGTGGCATGCACCCAGGTGGCACCTTAGAGGGTCATGAATTACATGACCACTATGTTGGAAAAGGAACTTTTAGAAACATGACCTCTCTTTACCTAAACCTCCTTCGGCCTTTCTGCCAGTATTCAACTGTCACCTGACTGTCAATAGCTCATCTGAAGTGAAATGTGTATTGCTTCCAGACATTGGACGAAGGGATTGGGTGTGGGGAGGTGTTGGTCTTCCCTTGACAGGATGGCCTGGGGGCTGTGTCCAAGGACTAGGTACACTTCAAAGAGGCCTACCTTGTCACAAGCTGATTAATTTGTCACCAGGCCTGCCTCCTTTCTATATCCCTCTAGTTAGCTTGCCTCCAAACCCAGTGGGACGGAAAGCTACCCCAGGACTGGTTTGGCATGACCACAAGGGAGGGTTAGCACATTATCATAGCAACACCTATGGGTGTGCCAGGGACCTCTGACTAAGGGAAAAAAGGCCCTGCCACCCTTGATTTAGGAAGAGAGGGGATTTGCGAGATAGTTTGCTGTAAAACACATTGGAAGTACTGTAAACGTGGATAGAGTCACCTCTGGGAACTCTTACCTCATTGGCTAGGGTGTGACAGTGGTTGCACCCACACCCCACAGGCTGCCAATGAGCATACATGTACCCTCCTCAAAACATTCATGGGTCTGAGAAGAATCAGAAAAAGGACTGTCCTACTGTCTTCAGAACCTGAAGGAAGACTGGACCTGCTTGCCTTGAACCCAGGACTACAGAAGTGACTCCAAGGGTCAGGTGACTGATCTCCTTTTCGAGCAATAGGGTAAGAACAAGCTTCCATAGGCCTTTTTCTGCTTTTTAGCTGACAATCCCAACTGGACCGGACCTTGTCCCCTCTGCTGGCCTTTGTGGGTGTGAGTGCTGACCCCCAATCAATGTCTCTTAAGGTCCTGAACCTTTGGCTGTGGTCGATGTACTCCTCCATGCCTTCACTAGACTAGACACCAAGAACTGATGCCAAAAGCCTTCGTCAACTGGTTTACCGGATTGGACACCAAGCAGCACCCGATCGATGGCTTCAGCAGACTTAACATCGAGCAACATTCGAGCAATACTGACAACCTTTGTTGACTTCACTAAGCCCGAAACTGAACCACCTCCGATCGACTCCAAGACCTGGAGCAACGCTTCCCCTTTGTTGTCGAGCCTTTCCTCGGATCAAGTGGGCTGCCTGGCTCCACAGAAGACTTTCGACTTCCCAAAACGTTTCTAAGTGAGGAGGTAACTTTGTGACCAGGGTAAACCTGGACCTTTTGTCCGACCCACGTTTCATTGCTGTTGATCCCAAATCTTACCCTTTTCCTGGTCCAGTGCAATCAGTTGTAACTAGTTTTGATATTTTTAAATACAAACTTTAAAAATGTATAACTCCTGTTCTACTAATTGGATTTTTATCATTTTGGTGTCATTTTATTTATTAAAACATACTCTATTGTTCTAATTTAGTATGCAATTTTTCTTTTGTTGTGCTTTCACGTTATTACTGTTTGAGTTCTACATGAATACTTTACATATTGACTCCAAGTTAAGGCTAGCTGCTCTGTGCCATAGCTAACAGAGGGTTGAGCACAGGTTTATTTTGTGACTTTTGTAAATCACTGTTGGACCTGGCCCTTTCTGCATGGTCACCCCCAAACTTTTTGCCTTCCTTCTCCCCTTTTTGCTGATTTCGTATTTGCTGGCTTTAGGACTCTGGGCACTTTACTACTGCTAACCAGTGCTAAAGTGCATGTGCTCATCCCCTAAAACATGGTAACATTGGCATATCGACAACAGACATATTTGATGTATTTATAAGTCCCTAGTAAAGTGCACTACATGTGCCCAGGGCCTGTAAATTAAATGCTACTAGTGGGCCGCAGCACTCATTCTGTGCCACCCACTCAAGTAGGCCTGTAAACAATGTCTCAGGCCTGTCACTGCAGTGCCTGTGTGCAGTTTTAAACTGCCATTTCGACCTGGCAAGTTAATCCTCTTGCTAAGACCAAACCTTATTTTTTAATACATATAAGCCACCCCAAATGGTGTCTCTGGACTCAAAATTTAAATCACAACTTATGGTAAAGTTGTATTTTAAGTTGCAAGTCTGAAAATGCCACTTTTAGAAAGCTATTCACAAACATAATGGGTTGGGCCAATTGAATAGTCAGCAAGGCTAGGCCACTGAAAACTCAAACAAACAGGTGCCAATACTGACTGTACTTTCAAACAATCTCAGTTACCTCCATGATCAAACAATTCAATTTTTGTGATCACCATTTACTTTTGCTTTGTCAACGAAACACTCATTAATTTTTTGTTATACAAACAGTAGTAAACAGAAGAAACATGACATATAATGAACATAATTTTTTTCATATATATCACCCACAAAGCATCATGACAGAACAAAATCAGATCAATTTTACAAGTTTACCAACACGTTGTATAAACATGGAACCTAAATGTACCCCAGTTCTGGAATCAACTGCCCTAAAGGAGTCTATATCCTTCAACCATCCATCCAAACTCCTACCTATTGGGCTAAAAACCAAACAGTGTCATGCTGGTTACTACCAGGGGTATATCTATTCCATCATATGATCAATTTATTTCCTGAAAGCCAGCAATAAGTCTTTTGAATGCACTCGTTTGTTATAAAAACTGTTGACGCGTTTCAAACCCTCCACCATTTCCAGGTTCTCCTCAGAACTTTTGCACACTACAATACAAACACATTTAATCCTTTGCAGGTGTGACATAGAGTGGGCTTACAATACATCCAATCATGCCGTCCACTTGTTACCTCGTTGTTCACTTTCAACTTGAAACTTCCAGCCTCAAAGGGGAATTCAGTTTCACACTTTTAAATGCATCTAAAAGAACACATACATAGACAAATTACTGTCATGAATTCATATATCGGGGCAAACATCCTTCGTGTACTAAAAAAACACACTCGCTGATTTCAAAGCGAGTTTCTGTGGCTGATGAATTGAGATGTCTATCGCATTTTAAAATACTTAAAGTAAACTCAGAACTGCACTGAAAATCTTTTTTTTCGGCGCGTGTCTGCGATGCAGAAGCCAACCTGTTTAACAGGCTTACAACATTGTATCTTGTCGTGCGGCTTTGTTGTGTGCTCGACTAGTCTAGCGATTTCTATGAACAACACCTAACGCAGATAGAGCTGACCTCAATAACTTCCGCCCTATCTCCAACATCCCCACCCTAGCCAAACTCCTAGAAAAATGCGTACAATCCCAACTTTGTGCTCACATTGAGAATTTCCAACTCCTGGACCAACATCAATCTGGCTTTCGGAAGGGGCACAGTACTGAATCGGCTCTCACTCACGTTATGGATGACATCTTAAAAATGCTTGACCAAAATGAATCCTGCCTCCTAATCCTCCTTGACCTTTCCTCCGCATTCGACACGGTCAATCACGACAACCTCCTATCCATTCTGAAGAACAGGATGGGTTTCTCTGTTCGGGTATTACAATGGTTCTCGTCCTTCCTCCACCACAGATCACAAAGAGTTAAGGCAAACCACTCTCTCCCAGCCCTCCCCAGTTCTCATGGGTGTACCCCAAGGGTCCTTCCTATCTCCTATACTCTTCAACCTTTTCCTGGAACCATTAGCTAACTCACTAAACTCCACGAACATTTTCTTCCTTATGTATGCGGATGATGCGCAACTCTATTTGAAAATCTCCTCCCCGGATAACATCATCTCACTCAACTCTACCCTATCGTCTACTCAAAATTGGCTAACTGAGAACCATCTCCTGCTCAACACCTCTAAAACTGAATTCCTTCTCATCTCTCCTCCGAACCACATCCCCAAGCTAGACCTGTGGTTGAATCACCTCACGGCTTTCAACTGCACCCCCCTCATTATAGACTCAGCCAAATCTCTCGGAATCACCCTGGACAAGCACCTGAACATGAATAATCATATCAGCAACGTGTGTAGAGGAACAAATCACTTAATGAGGACACTTAGAAATATCAAACCATTCCTTCCACAAACTGATTTCAAGCAAGTGGTTCAAGCGCTCATCTTACTGAGATTAGACTATGGCAGCGCTACGCTCTGTGGCCTTCCCAAATACGCCTTGGCTCCACTAAGGGCATCTCAGAACGCTGCGGCCAGACTGGTTACAGGTACCAAACGAAATGTGCACATATCCCCAGTCCTAAAATCTCTTAAATGGTTGCCCTACGAAGCTCGAATCCAGTTAAAGATTGCCGTTCTGGCGCACAAAGCCCTCCACTTGAAAACTCCCGGGTACCTAGCGCAAAAACTTGAATTATCCTGCAGGGGTAGAGCCTCAAGAAGCGCTAACACTTACCTCCTGAAACACAAATCTTTAGGAAAAAGAGAACTTGCCAGCTAGCCTTCTCCGGCGCCGCCCCAAAACTATGGAACTCTCTTCCACCGGAAATATGAAGAATCTCCTCAACGATTGCTTTCAAACTGGAAGTCAAAAGATTCTTAATGAACAAATTCCTACCTTAATTGGGCTAGGTTCACCTGCTCAAGGTCATTGATCCTACAACCATTGGACCATCATTGGATGCTGCTCTTCTATATCTCATGGTGTGCCCCCCGTTTAGTCCGCTATGTACCTGCTTATTGTATTACTCTCCTTTGACCCATGCGTCTTGTAATTATGTGATTATTCTTGCTTTTATTCCTACTTAATGTCGATATTGTATGTATTACCCTCCTTCCATCCTTTTTGTAAAGCACTCTGATATCCTTCGGGATCTTGTTCGCGCTATATAAAACTTTATACATAAATAAATAAATAAATAAACACTCGCAGTTACAATATGTTCATATAAATATTATGTGTCCCAAGGACAAACACTTACTTAGATGCTGTGAAACATATCCTTTGCAGGAACCATCACTTGATTTTGGAATTCCAACTAGCTCTGCGGTCGATCCGATCGTTGATTTTTTTAAAAGAGTGTGGAAGCCCGCTCCTCTTAGAACAATCCATAGCAATTGGTCAGTGACCGGAGAGAGTAATCTCAACTTGCAGTTTTCCTTTGCACAGCAGCGGGTGTCCAAGCATTCTGGGACCTGTAGTTAACAGCAGAGTGTTTGTTCCAGGTCTGAGCATAATTATATTTGTCATATTCACAAGTTCTCTGAACAGTTGCACAACACTTCTGTCAGCGCAATCTATAGCCCCACATTTACAGATTTTGAAGTTCTGTCATTTCATTTAACCCGTTTGTCACTATATTAAAGTGTAAAAGCCTCTTTTTCTAATCAGCAGTCTCTCAAAATCCCCTCCTCTTTGATCTGGTTGCACCACTGCAAGCACTGTCCACCGCAAGTCAATTTCAGAATGATGTTTCTCTATGCAATGGTTGACCAGCGGGGCCACAGTCACTTTGCATCGTATCCGGGATGTGTGATGAGTGATCCTTTGGCGAACCTTTTGTTTCGTCTTGCCAATATAGAGTTTCTCCCAGGTACAGCTAATCACATAGACCACATTTTTAGTTTTACATACAATTTGAAAAGGTTTTGTGTTTCCATTTAATATTTTTGTTTGCAAACTCTGATCCTTCAATTGTTTGATTGCAACATGCGCATGTACCACATTTATGAAGTCCCTCTACAGGTGTCAAATTCCAAAATGGTCTCAAATTATTTTTCATCTCATTTAACTTTATTTCGGCCTCCAGGGCCATAAACGTTCGAATACAAACATAGTCATAACTAAAATTCATAAATTGAACAAACCTACGCTAATTAGTTTACTGAGATCGATCTCGAGCGTAATGATAAATAGCTGAAAGAAAGGAAAAATATCCACTTCTAAAATGTACGGAAAACCATAAAACCATCATATGATAAGATCTTCCATAATTAAGTAGACCGTAATCATTTCCTGCGTTTAACCACATAGCCCCCAAATATTTGGCAAGGGAAATAGCATATAAGGGAGTGACATCTGTCCTCAGTATTGCGCAGGGCGACTAGATTCCGGTGCTGAGATAGTTGTTTGCAAATTGGAACTAGCCAAAACTTGCGTGGTCTAGCGCAAGCTGGGCAGGCAAAGAGAACATGCGCAAGACTCTCTACCTGAGTCTGGCTTAGAGGGCAGGTATCGATAGCCTCAGCTGCCCAGCTCTTCGTGAAAGCTCTCAGAGGGAGTGTGCCTACTCTAAATTGAAAGTACAGTTTTCTGTCGAAGGGAGCAGTAACCTGATCCCAATAGAGCTCATATCTGAATGTCGACTTAAAATCAAGACATTTTAATGATAGTGCTGGAAGATATACTCTTGCAGCTGCTTTACCATCTACCGCTGACTAGTATAACTTCTTGAGGACTTTTTTTGGAGGTAAGGTTATGGTAGCTGCCTTGGTCCACAATTTAGGAGCCCCAATAAACTCTAACATCTCTTTGATGAACCTGAGCCAAGGAATTCTCACTGAGTGAGCTGCTCAGATAACGTCATGGAGAGCTGATGGATAGTGTTTGAGTTCTGGAGTAGACCACAGAAGCCTCCAATATAACAATGGACGTAATCTGGCTTTGTCCTGGAGGTTCCTTAGGCCCAGGTCCATACATAATGGGACCAAAAGTGTGCCAACAGGAAGTGACACCAATTTGCGGAGAAATTTTTCTCAGTCACTACAAGAGTGTTTGTGTTAGTATGGGCGCAAAGCTCTGCCCCAGACAGGGCTGACCCTATGGCCCTGGCTTCAAATATGAATAGCAGGCCCAATCTGTTTGGTAAAAGATTTTTTCAATGATGGTGGCAGTGTGTAGGCTCGGACTACTTGGCTACCTATGCTGCGCTCTTTCTTGAGAGCAAACAACGGCCTCTCAAAGGATTTGTCCAATTTTGCAATCAAATGCCAGTTCTGTGTGATGATTCTTTTAAACTGATTAGTCTTTGGACAGTATGACGACACACAGACCAGACGGTCAGACCCTGTTATGTCTTTTTTCACCAGGGGAGATTCCCGTTGAGTCCACTATGCACTCTTGATTAATTTTTTAGCAATTTTTTAGGGTATCTGCATTCCCTGAGCTTTTCCACTAAATTCTTAGCATGATGGAAATAATCAGATTTTTCTGAACAATTGCGCCTGATTCTTAAAAATTGCCCATAAGGCAAATTACCTCGAAGGCTGCAAGGGTAGTAGCTCGAATAATGCAGTGCCTCATTGCGATCAGTCGGCTTGGAATGTAATGTGGTGTTAAAATGCCCATTTTTTTCAACAACGTCCACATCTAAGAATGTAATAGTTGTACAATTGCTAGTCAAACAGAACTTGATGTCTGCTGATCTGTGATTCAACCAACTGAAGAACTGATTGAGAGATTCTTCCAGTCCTGTCCAAACGCAAAAAATATCATCAATGTACCTTACCCATTTTGAAATGCAGTGAATAAATGGATTATTTTGATGAATAAAGCGTTCTTCAGATTTAGCCATATAAAGTATGACCAATTCTTGAGCAAAGGGATCCATAGCAGTCCCTTTCAGTTCTACAAAAAACTCTTCACCAAATTTGAAATAGTTTTTCTTAAGTGCTAATCGGGCTAGCTCAACAATAAAACTAGTTGGAACTTAATGTGGCCTTGGTCTCCCATGTAAGTGTGCTTCAATCGCTTCAAGCCCATCTTCTTGGGGTATCCGATTGCAAAGGGATATTAAATCCAAGGTGACTAATCTCCGAGTTTGAGAACAAAATTCAAGGTCTTCTATTTTGTTAATGAAATCCATAATGTCTCTAAGATACGATGAAACATGTTGCAAAAAAGATTCCAAAAACACGTCAACATACTTGGCAATGGCTTCAAACACAATGATATCCAGAAACTATGGGGCGTCCTGGAGACACTGATTTTTATGCAATGTAGGAATCAAGTAAAGAACTGGTATTCTTGGATTGGCTTTCTTTAAAAACTCGCTTTCTTTTGGTCCAATCAAATCCTCATTGAATGCCTACTTCAACATTCCAGCAATTTCTCCTTGGATATCCTTTGTAGGATCTCCTTGAATTTTCTGATAAAACTCTTGGTTGAGCACTGGCCTCTCCCCTTCTCTCCTATATTCTTCTCCTGACCATATCGCTCTCCCTTTATCTGCCTGCTTGATTAAAATTGTGTTATCCTTTGGTAAATTAGCCGGAGCCTCTATTTGGTCTTCCGTGAAGTTATTTTTAACATATTCCCTTTTCTTTTCAAGGTTATTAATGGCAGACAACACTGTTTGCTCGAAAATAAGAGCCTCTTTGGGGATAGTATTTGGTTGACGATAAAAAGATGATCTGTCCCTTAGTCTTTAGACTTCCTTGTATTGTGGGGGATCGTGATCCAAAAAGAAGGCCTTGAGTCGTATTTTTCTACAAAACTCCAGCATTTCTGTTTTTATCAGAACAACATTAGTATGTTTCACAGGGACGAATGATAGCCCTTTTCCAAGAATACTCTCTTCTGCTTTAGAGAGGGTCTTTTTGAAAGATCGAAAATAGGAGATGTCACTGATTTTTGTAGTACTGCCAGCGAGTTGTCAACTCCCACGTGGTGTATGGGATAAGCTGTCCCTACGAGAAGCTCTATATTGGCAAGACGAACCAAGAGGTTCGCCAAAGGAATGCTCAGCACAAGTCCCGGATATAACGCAAAGTGACTGTGGCCCGCAAGTCAACCATTGTATAGAGAAACACCATTCTGAAATTGACTGCGGTGGACAGTGCTTGAAGTGGTGCAACCAAATCCCATAGGAGTGGGTGTTGAGAGACTTGATTCAAATAGAGACGCACCTCATATTACGCTTTAATACAGTGAATGACGGGTTAAATGAGATGACATAACTTAAAAATATGTCATTATGGGGACTACGCCCCTTATAGATTGCGCTGACAGAAGTGCTGTGCAACTGTTCAGAGTACTTGTGAATATGACCAATATAATTATGTTCAGACCTGGAGCGAACACTCTGCTGTTAACTACAGGTCCCAGAATGCTTTTAGAGGGCCCCCGGTACTGAGCAAAGGAATACTGCAAGTTGAGATTATTCTCTCTGGTAACTGACGGATTGTTCTAAGAGGGGTGGGCTCCCACGCTCTTCCAAAAAAATAAACAATTGGATTGATCACAGAGCTTGTTGGCTTTCCGAAATCAAGTGATTGTTCCTGTGAAGGATTTGCTTCACAGCATCAAAGTAACTGCTGCTCCTTGGGAGACATAATGCTTATGTGTACATATTGTAACTGTAAGTGTTGTTTATAGAAATTGTTAGACTAGTTGTGCACACAACAAAGTCGCGCGACAAGATTCAATGTTGCAAGCCTGTTAAACAGTTTGGTTCTGCATCACAGATGCATGCCGAAAGAAAAGATTTTCAGTGCAGTTCTGAGTTTAATTTAAGTATTTTAAAATGCAATAGACATCTCAATTCATCAGCCACAGAAACGCTTCATTTAATTTCCACAGAGTGTGTGTTTGATCAAGTATTGAAGACAGACCTGACAAACACAAATTCTCGGAATCAAGGTGCCTACTCCTTTTGATATCAGTGAGTCTTGTTATTTGAACATGAAGGATGTTTGCCCCCCTTATATAAATTCATGAAAGTAATTAGTCCATGTATGTGTTCTTTTAGATGCATTTATAAGTGATAAACTGAATTCCCCGATGAGAATGGAACTTTCAAGTTGAAAGTGGACAATGAGGTAACAAGTGGACAGCATGATTGAATGTATTGTCAGTCCACTCTGTCATAAGTGCAAAGGAATAAATGGGTTTGTTGTATTTGTATTGTAGTGTTCAGCAGTTCTGAGTCCTGAGGAGAACCCGGAAATGGTGAAGGGTTCGAAATGCATTGACAGTTTTTATAACCAACGAGTGCATTCAAAAGACTTTTTGCTGGCTTTCAGGGAATGAATTTTGAACATATCATGGAATAAATATACCCCTGGTAGTACCCAGCCAGGCAGGGTTTGGTTTTTAGCCCAATAGGTAGGAGCTTGGATGGATGGTTGATAGATATAGGCTCCTTTAGGATGGTGATTCCAGAACTGGGGTACATTTGTAGGTTCCATGTTTATAAAACGTGTTTGCAAATTTGTAAAATTGAACTGATTTTGTTCTGTCATGATGTTTTGTGGGTAATATATATAAACAAAAAGTATGTTCATTATATGTCATGTTTCTTCTGTTTACGACTATTTGATAACAAAAAATGAATACGTCTTTCGTTGACAAAAATAAATAAATGGTGATCACAATAACTGAATTGTGTGATCACGGAGTTAAGTAACATTGTTTGAAAGTACAGTCAGTATTGGCACCTGTTTGTTTATGAGTTTTAGAAAGTTGGCATTTTCTTACTTTAACCATTCTATGCCTTTTCCCTGTATCTGAATACACATCTGGGATGGGTGACAGCTTGGTCTTGTGCATTCCCTGTAGACAGCCGCACACAATGGAAGCTTAGGTGTGACTTGATGGGCCTTAATGGGCCATTAACTGGCTTGATGGGGGGGTGGAGCAAAGCACAGCCCCACTAGCACCTGAATAGGCTTTGCCCTTTCTCCACACAATAGGTCTAACGACCCTGTATTGTCACTCCAGCAGCTTGGAGCCAGGGCAGAGGAGGAAGGGGATTGCCTGCACTTCAAAGCCACTGTCTAGAAGCTTCTCTCACCTTCCAGAACCATGCATCAAAGTATAAATACTAAACCTCTGACACCACCACTTCAGTACACTTCTGGACCTGTGGACACTGCCAGGAAGAAGGGCTGATGTCTTGTTACAAGGACTACCACTCTCCTGGACTGCTACTCTGCTGGACCCCTGCTTTGCTGTGCTGACCTGCTCCCTTCTTGCCTGGGAGTGAGAAGGACTGGACCTGCATCTCTCCAACCCAGAACCAAAGTGACTCAAAGGGCTTGTCTGCTTGCCTCCTGTTGTGAAGTCTCAGGGACATCAAAGACTTCAACTCACCCTGGTACAGCACCTAGACTCTACCATCTGTGAGTCTTGCCCTGTCAAGTGGTGCCGATTCAGTCCTGGGCCTTTTGAAGTGGGTATAATGTGCTTCTCCTGTAGAACACCGAGGCATCACATGGCTGCACCCCGCATCTTTGTCAATGCAACCAGAATTAAGGTACTTTTTTTCAGCTGGCTCACTAAGTCCCTGTTTCTGGCTCGCGCTTCATCGCTATTAGCCTGAACTCTTCGCTATGTCCCGGTCCAGTGAAACCAAATAACCCACATAAGCGCTTATTGCTTCTAAGCTCTATTTTGCAGTTTATTCCTTAAAAATTCATATTTCAAGTTCTACTCATTGGATTTTGTTGTTTTATTTCTTGCTTTGTTCATTACATTAAGCTCTATTTTTTTAACCAGAAGTGGTATCTTTTGTGTGGTGCTTTCATGGTTCACTGTTTGAAGTGTTGCAATAATACTTACCACATTGCCTTTTAAGTTAAGCCTGCCTGCTCTGTGCTAAGCTACCAGGGGGTGAGTTCAGGTTAATTTAGGGTGTGTTTGTGACTTACCCTGACTAGGATTGTGGTTCCTGCTTGGACAGGGTGCATATCTCTGCCAACCAGAACCCCAATGTCTAATATTCACCCTGACAAGGATTGTGATTATTATTTGAGGTGGGTTCTCATTCCCCTTAACTAATATTCAAATTTTTTACAACCAGCATTTGGCGCTATATTTTAGTGCAAACTGCCTCCCAGATTTCGTTTGTGATGCGAGAATGCATTTGCAAAAAAAAGGAACCTTCTTGAACAGCAACCATTCACATGCTGGTCTTTCACATTGTTCCAGTGCACTTGTGTTAAATTGTTGCAGCGAATGGCATGTGATTACACGATGTGGCGTAATAACATAACTTCGGGAATTTCGCATAACAAGCTTGACCTGAAATTACCAAAATTACATGAGATTAAACTGCCCTAACAGAAATTTTGTACATATCTAGGGGGTAGGTTTTCGGGGGTCTTGCTGGTTTTAGGGATCAGGGAGGGAGGCTGGGGTCAGAGTAGTTTTTTGGGGCCAGGGGGATGGGTATTAAGGCTCAGAAAGGGGGCCGGGGTAGATTATAGGGCTGGGGCAGGTAGAATACACTACAGGAGGGACAAATTTTAGGGCTCAGGGCAGAGGGGCAGGGGTGTGATCTTTACCTTACGTCCCTTTACCAATCATGTCTTTACCATAAAATTGTGTGGTAAAGGCATGCGTAGTAAAGGCATGCATGGTAAAGACGCAGTCATGGTTGAGACCACGTGGTTCAGGCGTGCATTGTTGAGGCATGCGTTGTTCCATCACACAACCACTTGAGGAATACCCAAACTACAGCATGGCAATACGGGCACAATGAGACCTGAATAAACAAAACCGTAGTGAAAACCTCAGTGATGCACACCCACAAACGTTTCATTCAGTGTTGCTCAGAAACAAAAAATCCTTATCATAAAACAGCTTTTAAACAAAACTCCCTATAAACTGCATCTTCACAATGGATATAATAATGTTACAAAAGTGAAGGGCACTGCCCAAGTAGCAACTCTACAAATTCCCTAAATTGAAGCACCCTGGCCCTCCACCTAGGATGCAGAAATGTCTGTGATTGATCTCCTTAACTACACCAGGACAAGGCAAATTGTTCTCTTTATAAGTAATGCCATTAGTGGAGCGAACCCAACACCTCAGGGAAAGAAGATTTTAAACCTCTCCTGAGGAGAAATAGTTTAAAAATAAAAAGTCCACCTTCCTGAAATTAGAAACTCTTAGCAGATAAACCCATGTTGCACTTTTTAGATCTAAACTGTGCAACACTTCTATTTCTGGGCAAGCAGGATCAAGAAAAGACTCTGATAGCATGACTTTGTTATCTCAGTAAAAAGAAGAATTCATCTTAGGGAGATAAGATGGCTTCAATGTTAAAATTAGCTTGGCCAGAAATATCTTAAAGGAAAGGCGGTCTACAGAGAAAGCAATCCAGCCCACTCAATCTTCTGGTTGCAGTGATAGCTACCAGGAAGAACACCTCCAAAAACTCAGAACTGACTTTAAAGGTTTGAAAGATGGTTCTGTAGAGCTGAAAGTATCAAAATCAAACCTCATTCTGGAACCAAACTCTTAACTGGAGGATAAGCCACAGAAAACATTACGAGTAGCTATTGCTAATCCAAGGAGCAAACTGTCCCGTAAAAAGTAAAGAATGCAAACCTCATCACACGAGACTGGATCAATTTTATTTCTCAAACACCATTTCTGAAGAGTTACCCAGGGATGAGAATTGGTTCTTAAAGTAGATAGTTTTCTTGAAACTTGCAGAGTCATGGCTACATTTCGAGATAACAAACACACAAAAGGTACGGGAGGAATGCTTGCAATTTGTTTAACTACTGGCAATGGATGTGGTACCATTTCACATCATCATTATTTTGCCCACAAAGACACCTCAGTTTGGACCCAGCCATATGCACATCAGTGTTGACCTTGCTCCAATAGGAAAAGTCCAGTCAAACTACCAGGCCAGGTCCTTCCCGAACCGGAGCACAAGCAACCCAAGACTGGTTTTGCCCTGACTGGGGGCTCTTCAGTCAGGAGTAGCTTGTTTCCAGTGGCACAGTGAGCACAGGACCCAAATCTGGGCATACTCTTGCCGCTTAGGACAGACAACAAACACACAAAAGGTGAGGGCAGGAATGCTTGCAATTTGTCTAACCACTGGCAATTGCTTGGGTTAGCATTACAACACATCGTTCTTTTGCCCACCATGCAATCTCAGTTTGGACCAAGTCATATGCAAATCAGTCTTGGCCCTGCTCCAATAGGAACAGTTCAGTCCGAACAGCAAGGCTAGGTTCTCCGTGAACAGGAGGACAAGCGACCCAAGTCAGGTTTTGCCCTGATTGGGCCTCTTCAGTTGGGTGTGGCTTGGGTCCAGTGGCACAGTGAGCATAGACCCACATCTGGGCAAAACCTTGCCACTTTTGGTTGACATCAAACACTCAAAAGATGACAGGAGGAGTGCTTGCAATTTGTCAAACCACTGGAAAACACTCAGGTTAGCATTCCAATCCATAGTTATTTTGACCACCATGCCACCTCCGTTTAGACCCAGCCATATGCAAATCACTCGTCTCTGCTCCAAAAGTAACAGTCCAACCCAAATTGCCAGGCCAAGTCCTCCCTGAACCGGAACACAAGCAACCCAAAACTGATTTTGCTCTGACTCAGGCTCTTCAGTTGGGTGTAGCTTGGTTCCAGTGGCACAGTAAGCACGGGACCCAAGTCAGTCTATGCTGTAACCTTTCTACAAAATATTCAGTGCCCATAAATCTGAGCCATGTGCCTTTGATTCTGTCAAAACTCTTGTATACCACTTCCAACTGTCATTATCACATCTACTACAACCCAGGTGTCAGGAGCTTTGATTCTTTTGTACTAATGACAGTTTTTCTTTCATGAGTGACATGGCTGAAATCTCTTCTCCTTTAAACTTGTGTGTATCCTGAGAAGTTGAGGTTGTAGAACCAGAAAACCTTAACTTTTATTAGGAAGGACATGCTTCTTATCCTTAACACTTTAGTTACTATACTGTCCAGCTGGTCCCCAAAATGCTTTAGATCAGAAAACATAATTTCCAATGGTATTTATTTCTCTGAATCTTCAACCTTTCAGTATCTCAACCATATCTGACGCCTTGCCTGAATTGTTCTTCGAGCAAACAAGGCAAAGGCTCTGAGACCATTATAAGCTATATCCAAGAGGAATGTGGCTCCATGTGGGCAAGCAGTTCTGAACAGTCCTCCGCCTCTTGCATTGCTCCCTCTATCAATGAAAATATTTAACCAAACATTGAGCAGCATAAACCTCATTCTTTCCAACTCTTAAGGGTAAATTTGGTTCAGCAATAGACTTCTTCAATGCTGATTCAATCTTTTATTCAACAGCATCAAAAGAGGAACAATCCGCTGGATTCACAGATGTTTTTCCTGTTAAGGTCAATTTGGAGTCCACCTGGATAACATGTTGGAGGACTAACTCATCTTCATCCTACATGTACATCTTTTGAATACATCTAGGAAAAGATCCTTCCATTCTCTTAGAATCAAGGAATACATTTTCTCATGTAATGGAAGGGCAGACCCTGAAGGCTTTTGACACTGTGAAAACAGCTCGCTCTCTCTTCTTTGCTGGAGGAAACCCTACATTTTCCCTTAGGTGTTTCAGAAATTGGTTCACTACTTCTCTTCTCACATATTTTCCTTTCGAGGTAGGACCAGCTTCATTAGAGGAAGAGGATTGAGAATATGACAAATCTTACATATGAGGACGATTTTCTGTCCTTTTAGCCCTTCTGCAGCCAAAGACTTAGCCACTGCTTCATCCACGATCCTTTGAATATCAACACTGTGCTGCTTCCTTTAAGACTCAGGTTAATGGACTGTATTAGAATTGGAGTGCCTAGACCTGCTCCTGCCTCGGTCATCCTCTTCATCTGAAAAGACAACCTCAAGATGTCTACACTTAGACCTTCTTTTCCCATCCATCCTTTCACCATTACCAACAGTGGAATGAACTGATTGGTTATAAATACCCTGACAAATACTAGAGAAGAAGCTCCTCCATTGGTCATAACTAGATAATTCTTTGATAGAATACACCCAACAAACACCATCCCATTTGGATGTTATCTAGTCTTCTTTCTCACTTGCTCTCTCTCTTTTAAAAAAACCCTTGCAAACATTACTAATTGATTTGAATGGCATTTGGAGAAACCCAAAATGGTAGACAGGTAAGACTTATTGCATTCTTTGGCTTCTGACCATGAATGCAGCAGTACTTGAAATAATATATTCTGCTGAGCGACTAACATCTTAAGCACTAGGCAACACACCCGTTCTATTTAACTTTCATCAGACCAAGAAATAGCAGATACATAAATAAACAAGCATTGGTAAATGCATTAGGTTTCGCCTATGTGATTCTTAATATTTTTTGTTGTTGTGATTTGTAGCAAATAATAGCAAGGATCTAATCCGTTCTTTCCCTCGTGTCAACGCGTGATGATCAAAGCCAGTGCAATTCTTAACGCTGTGTTATTAGTATTAGAGTGGGGCCCTCAGTAGCAACAATCAATGACGGGGCGGGGTGAAAGTAACGACCAGGGCAGGGTAAGTAAGTCAATCAATCAATCAATCACGGCATTTATAGAGCGCGCTACTCACCCGGGAGGGTCTCAAGGCGCTGGGGGAGGGGGTAAGTTACTGCTCGAACAGCCAGGTCTTGAGCTGCTTCCTGAAGGAGAGATGGTCCTGGGTTCGCCGAAGGTGAGTGGGGAGGAGTTCCAGGTCTTGGCTGCCAGGTAGGAGAAGGATCTTCCTCCGGCGGTGGTTCTGCGGATGCGTGGTACGGTGGCGAGGGCGTGGCTGGTTGATCGTAGCTGGCGTGTGGGCGTGTAGAAGGTCACGCGGTCGTTGAGGTACTTTGGGCCCAGGTCGTGGAGGGCCTTGTGTGCGTGGGTGAGGAGTCTGAACGTGATTCTCTTGCTGACGGGGAGCCAGTGCAGGTCTTTCAGGTGTCCGGTGATGTGGCTGTGTCGGGGGATGTCCAGGATGAGTCGTGCGGAGGCGTTCTGGATGCGCTGGAGTCTTTTTTGAAGTTTGGCTGTGGTTCCGGCGTAGAGGGTGTTCCCATAGTCCAGTCGGCTGGTGACGAGTGCCTGGGTGACGGTCTTCCTGGTTTCAGTGGGGATCCATCTGAAGATCTTGCGGAGCATGCGCAGGGTGTTGAAGCATGAAGATGAGACGGCGTTGACTTGTCTGGTCATCGACAGGGAGGAGTCCAGGATGAAGCCCAGGTTGCGTGCGTGGTCCGTTGGCTTGGGCGCGGTGCCCAGGGCCGGGGGCCACCAGGAGTCGTCCCAGGCGGAGGGTGATGAGCCCAGGATGAGGACTTCCGTCTTGTCTGAGTTCAGTTTAAGGCGGCTGTTCCTCATCCAGTCGGCGACATCTCTCATCCCGTCGTGTAGGTTGGCTCTGGCGGTGGTGGGGTCGTTGGTGAGGGAGAGGATCAGCTGGGTGTCGTCGGCGTAGGAGATGATGTTGAGGTTGTGTTGGCGTGCGATGGCTGCGAGGGGGCTCATGTAGACGTTGAAGAGGGTTGGGCTGAGTGAAGATCCTTGTGGAACGCCGCAGATGACTTCGGTGGCTTCGGATCTGAACGGGGGAGAGCGGACTCTCTGGGTTCTACCGGCGAGGAACGAGATGATCCATTCCAGTGCTTTCTCTCGGATTCCGATGTTGCTGAGGCGCTTCACTAGGGTGCGGTGGCAGACGGTGTCGAACGCCGCGGAGAGGTCCAAGAGGATGAGGGCAGCTGTTTCCCCGTTGTCGGTTAGGGTTCTGATGTCGTCGGTGGCTGCGATAAGGGCGGTCTCGGTGCTGTGGTTGGCCCGAAACCCGGACTGCGAGGGGTCGAGGGATCCATTTGTCTCGAGGAAGGCGGCAAGCTGTCTGTTGACGGTCTTCTCGATGACTTTGGCCGGAAACGGAAGGAGCGAGATGGGACGGTAGTTCTTGAGGTCGGTGGGGTCCGCCGTTGGTTTTTTCAGGAGGGCGGTAAGCTCGGCGTGCTTCCAGCTCTCCGGGAAGGTGGCGGTGTGGAAGGAGGAGTTGATGATGTCCCGGAGATGGGGTGCGATGGTGGCGTCGGCTTTGTTGAAGACGTGGTGTGGGCAGGGGTCGGTTGGTGATCCGGAGTGGATGGAGTTCATCGTGCGGGTGGTGTCTTCGGTGCTGATCGGGGTCCAGTTGCAGAGGGTGGTGGTGGCGGGCGTTGGTTCGGCGGTAGGGTGCGTGGTTTGTGCGTCGAAGCTGTTATGTATGTCGGTGATCTTGCGGTGGAAGAACGCGGAGAGTGAGTTGCAGAGGTCTTGCGAGGGGGTGATGTCGTTGTTTCCGGCGCTGGGGTTGGAGAACTCTTTGACGATGCTGAAAAGTTCCTTGCTGTCATGGGCGTTGTTGTCCAGTCGTTCTTTGAGTGCCGACTTCTTGGTGGCACGGATCAGCTGGTGGTGTTTGCGGGTGGCGTGCTTGAGGGCGGTCCTGTTGTCTGTGGTCTGGTCGAGTCGCCAGGTTTTCTCGAGAGTGCGGCAGTTCTTCTTGGATTCCTTGAGTTCGTTGGTGAACCAAGGGGTTTTCTTGCTTCCGGGTCTGCTGGGAGGGTTTTTAGTGGTGCGAGGTCGTCGGCGCAGGCGGTCAGCCACTTGGCGAGGTTGCTGGCTGCTTCGTTTGGGTCCGTTGTGTTGGTGGGTGTGTTCTGGCTGAGGGAGGCGGTGAGCTGCTCGGTGGTGATCTTGCTCCAGCTCCGGCGGGGAGCCTGTTGCGGGTGGTGGTGGGTCGCAGTCTTTCTGAAGCTGAAGTGGACGCAGCTGTGGTCGGTCCAGTGGAGTCCGGTGGCGTGGCTGAAGGAGATGTGCTTGCTGGACGAGAAGACGGGGTCAAGCGTGTGGCCGGCGTAGTGGGTGGGCGTGTTCACCAGTTGCTTGAGTCCGAGGTTGGCGAGGTTGTCCAGCAGGGCGGTGGTGTTTCTGTCGTTGTTGTTCTCCAGGTGGAAGTTGAGGTCCCCTAGGAGGATGTAGTCGGCGGAGGGCATGGCGTGCGGGCTGATGAAGTCTGCGATGTCTTCGCTGAATAGTGTGCGTGGTCCCGGGGGTCTGTAGATGAGGGTGCCTCGGAGGGTGGTCTTGGGGTCAGTGTGTATCTGGAAGTGTAGGTGTTCGGCGGCGGCGAAGGTCTCGTCGGAGTTAGTCGAGATGCGGATGGTGCTCTTGTGTACGATGGCGATGCCTCCTCCCGTCTGGTTGACGCGGTCCCTCCGGGTGATCTTGTATCCGTCCGGGATGGCTATGGCGATGTCGGGCGCTGAGGAGGCGTTCATCCAGGTTTCGGTGAGGAAGGCGATGTCCGGTGCTGTTGCGTCGAGCAGGTCCCAGAGTTCCACGGCGTGCCTGTGGACGGAGCGGGTGTTCAGCAGGATGCATTTCAGGTGGTTGCTGCTGGTGCTCGACTTGGCGGAGGTGGTGCACGTCCGGGGGCAGGTGAATCAGCAGGTTTGGCAGGTGAAGGGTCCGTGGGTGCGTCTCGGTGAGGCTCGGTAGCAGGCAGGGTTCCGGCCGGCATTGAGTGCGGTGAGGGTGGCGGCGTCGTAGGTCCGTCGAGTGGTGTTGCATCGGTGGGATCCAGGGGTTCTGGCGCTGGGCGCGGTCCAGTCGCGGACGGGCGCAGACGGGCTTGCCTTAGGCGCGCCTTCGGCGCGCCAGCGGCGCGGCCGCGCAGCGGCCGCCATTTATGGGAAGGTGGGAGGGAGGAGCAGCTGGGAGGCGGGAGGCAGGGGCAGCGAATGGGCAGTCAGGGGGGCGGGGCCGCAGGGGATGCAGCGGCGGGAATGGCGAGAGGCAGCGGGGGCACAGAAAGGAAAAAGGGGAGACAAAATCACGGGCACAATGACAATGGGGCAGCGAGGGGCACAGAAGGAAAAAGGGGAGACAAAATCACGGGCACAACGACAATGGGGCAGCGAGGGGCACAGAAGGAAAAAGGGGAGACAAAATCACGGGCACAACGACAATGGGGCAGCGAGGGGCACAGAAGGAAAAAGGGGAGACAAAATCACGGGCACAATGACAATGGGGCAGCGAGGGGCACAGAAGGAAAAAGGGGAGACAAAATCACGGGCACAATGACAATGGGGCAGCGAGGGGCACAGAAGGAAAAAGGGGAGACAAAATCACGGGCACAACGACAATGGGGCAGCGAGGGGCACAGAAGGAAAAAGGGGAGACAAAATCACGGGCACAACGACAATGGGGCAGCGAGGGGCACAGAAGGAAAAAGGGGAGACAAAATCACGGGCACAACGACAATGGGGCAGCGAGGGGCACAGAAGGAAAAAGGGGAGACAAAATCACGGGCACAATGACAATGGGGCAGCGAGGGGCACAGAAGGAAAAAGGGGAGACAAAATCACGGGCACAACGACAATGGGGCAGCGAGGGGCACAGAAGGAAAAAGGGGAGACAAAATCACGGGCACAATGACAATGGGGCAGCGAGGGGCACAGAAGGAAAAAGTTGAGAAAGGCAGACAAAATCACGGGCACAACGACAATGGGGCAGCGAGGGACACAGAAGGAAAAAGGGGAGACAAAATCACGGGCACAACGACAATGGGGCAGCGAGGGGCACAGAAGGAAAAAGGGGAGACAAAATCACGGGCACAACGACAATGGGGCAGCGAGGGGCACAGAAGGAAAAAGGGGAGACAAAATCACTGGCACAATGACAATGGGGCAGCGAGGGGCACAGAAGGAAAAAGGGGAGACAAAATCACGGGCACAACGACAATGGGGCAGCGAGGGGCACAGAAGGAAAAAGGGGAGACAAAATCACGGGCACAATGACAATGGGGCAGCGAGGGGCACAGAAGGAAAAAGGGGAGACAAAATCACGGGCACAACGACAATGGGGCAGCGAGGGGCACAGAAGGAAAAAGGGGAGACAAAATCACGGGCACAATGACAATGGGGAAGCGAGGGGCACAGAAGGAAAAAGGGGAGACAAAATCACGGGCACAACGACAATGGGGCAGCGAGGGGCACAGAAGGAAAAAGGGGAGACAAAATCACGGGCACAATGACAATGGGGCAGCGAGGGGCACAGAAGGAAAAAGGGGAGAAAGGCAGACAAAATCACGGGCACAATGACAATGGGGCAGCGAGGGGCACAGAAGGAAAAAGGGGAGACAAAATCACGGGCACAACGACAATGGGGCAGCGAGGGGCACAGAAGGAAAAAGGGGAGACAAAATCACGGGCACAATGACAATGGGGCAGCGAGGGGCACAGAAGGAAAAAGGGGAGACAAAATCACGGGCACAATGACAATGGGGCAGCGAGGGGCACAGAAGGAAAAAGGGGAGACAAAATCACGGGCACAACGACAATGGGGCAGCGAGGGGCACAGAAGGAAAAAGGGGAGACAAAATCACGGGCACAATGACAATGGGGCAGCGAGGGGCACAGAAGGAAAAAGGGGAGACAAAATCACGGGCACAACGACAATGGGGCAGCGAGGGGCACAGAAGGAAAAAGGGGAGACAAAATCACGGGCACAATGACAATGGGGCAGCGAGGGGCACAGAAGGAAAAAGGGGAGACAAAATCACGGGCACAACGACAATGGGGCAGCGAGGGGCACAGAAGGAAAAAGGGGAGACAAAATCACGGGCACAATGACAATGGGGCAGCGAGGGGCACAGAAGGAAAAAGGGGAGACAAAATCACGGGCACAACGACAATGGGGCAGCGAGGGGCACAGAAGGAAAAAGGGGAGACAAAATCACGGGCACAATGACAATGGGGCAGCGAGGGGCACCGGAGGAAAAAGGGGAGACAAAATCACGGGCACAACGACAATGGGGCAGCGAGGGGCACAGAAGGAAAAAGGGGAGACAAAATCACGGGCACAATGACAATGGGGCAGCGAGGGGCACAGAAGGAAAAAGGGGAGACAAAATCACGGGCACAACGACAATGGGGCAGCGAGGGGCACAGAAGGAAAAAGGGGAGACAAAATCACGGGCACAATGACAATGGGGCAGCGAGGGGCACAGAAGGAAAAAGGGGAGAAAGGCAGACAAAATCACGGGCACAACGACAATGGGGCAGCGAGGGGCACAGAAGGAAAAAGGGGAGACAAAATCACGGGCACAACGACAATGGGGCAGCGAGGGGCACAGAAGGAAAAAGGGGAGACAAAATCACGGGCACAACGACAATGGGGCAGCGAGGGGCACAGAAGGAAAAAGGGGAGACAAAATCACGGGCACAATGACAATGGGGCAGCGAGGGGCACAGAAGGAAAAAGGGGAGACAAAATCACGGGCACAACGACAATGGGGCAGCGAGGGGCACAGAAGGAAAAAGGGGAGACAAAATCACGGGCACAATGACAATGGGGCAGCGAGGGGCACAGAAGGAAAAAGGGGAGAAAGGCAGACAAAATCACGGGCACAACGACAATGGGGCAGCGAGGGGCACAGAAGGAAAAAGGGGAGACAAAATCACGGGCACAACGACAATGGGGCAGCGAGGGGCAACGAAGGAAAAAGGGGAGACAAAATCACGGGCACAATGACAATGGGGCAGCGAGGGGCACAGAAGGAAAAAGGGGAGACAAGCAGAAATACGGGCACTGGGGCCACAAGCGGAGGGCGATCTTACCTGCAGGAGCAGCGGGCAGACAACACAGGCGGAGCTGTGTGGTGGGGGAGCGACCTACCTGGCAAGGTCAAGGGTCGCTCTCCGCTTGTGGCCCCGGTGCCACAAGTACAGGAACCAATGTAAAGCAAGGGGGCGGGATGTTGCCCCTTTTAAGATTATATTGAATACAGTAGATTTCTCAAGCACAGTGCAAGAGCTGTCCAGGTGAAACCTAATCAAGCACAGTGCAAGCGCTGTGCAGGCAAAACCTAAAAATGGCAAAATAATGAAGTGATAGTATTACAAAATATCGGTCTTATGCCGCATTGTTTAGCTTTTTTTGCTACATAATTTAGTCAACTGTGCTGTATAATTTGGTCCTCCCCTGCCAAAGTATTCCAGTGGCCCTGGCTAACACACGAGAGTATACTGGGGGAATACGCTGGCATAGGTCCTTGCGACTGTCCAAACATATTTCTAGCTCCTATGTGAACAAATTCGGGGACCCTTTTTGGGCGACATCTTAGAGCGACGTTCATTGATAATTAGAAGTTCCCTAATATGAGAATGCATCCCGTCTCCTCCACAGGGGGCAGCGCCCTAGCATGCCCACTTTGGAAAACCAAATCGTGTTATCCTTTACCATATCATATGTGTGAGGGAGGCGAGATTTCCCTATCTGCCTTCCCTCTCGAGCTCAAGACACCCGGTTTCAAGAGGCACAGGCGCCCTGAATGGGGTGGTGTCTTGAAGCCCCTGCAGTGGGCGGTTATCGAGAGGCGCATCATGAATTCTATGTCACAGTGCGCAGAGTTGCATGGTAGTGACGTAAAATCAGACAGATGAGGAAGAGTGGGGTCTCATCTATCACCTTACAGCTAACGAAGTTTATGAGTAGTTGCAAAAATAAGTGTCATGTGGAGTGAGCCCAAAGTAAAAAATATTGGCTACAATTTTGTACAAGCAAAATGCACTATATTTATGTTGTGTAATTATAAGGAAAATACAGAGCAAATATTTGAGCACTTCCTAGACTATTGATCTGCCGAAACAGGTGTAATTGAAGAGCACTTGTTAACTTTTGATGAGGTTTTGTGGCGCTATGGGCAGCTAAAGGATGTTTTTGTTCCCCAACTTAAAGTTATTGGTTTTGTCGACATCGTAAGGATGAATGGCTGCTTGGACCCAGCGTGATAAAAAGCAGCGACGCGCTACATATTGCTTAATAGGACACCACAAATAGGGTGACCAGACGTCCCGGTTTTCACCGGACAGTCCCGGTTTTCAGAGGACTATCCCAGTGTCCCGACGCTTTTGTCATTTTTAACTAAATGTCCCAGTTTTTGGGACAAAGGTCAGGTCAACGTGCGAATCAGAAGCGAAAGGTATGCTCTCCTTTCACATGCACATCTAAAGTCTTAAATAATTGAAGTATATTATTGGTTTCTGACCGGCAGGACAGTCCGCAGCCTTATCCCTACAGCAGAGTAGGGAGTATGGTGGAGGGCTTGCCATATATAATGTTATGTGAACATAGCCTTGTAAATGTATGTATGAATGTGGTGTATATATATATATATATATATGTCGAAAGTTTCACCTCAAAGATCCCAGGAATCACAAAGCTCGTGAAAACCGGAACAGATGAAAACAGACCCAGCTGTAAGTGCAAGTGAGTATTTATTTTTAGAAGCTCAGCATGCCTGCCATGACGCGTTTCAGCCTACCAGAGGCCTTGTTCACATAGCGCCTTGTGAGTAGTATGCCAACATTTAAAGTGCAAAGTAACACACAACGTGATTGGTTGCCTACACCAACAATGGACATAGAAGAAATTTTTTTTTTTGACCAAACCAAAGTGGATGGCCATTTAACCCAAATCTCCACAATCCATAGCTTAAAAATACTTTTTGTTTAAGAACACTTTGTAAATGTAATTAATCAGTATTTAAAAGTGCAAGCAGTAAAAAACGAGTTTTCTTAAAAAAGCATCTTATTTTAAAAAAATTCTCATTTAAACATAGTGCAAACAATGTTGTGCAAAATACGCAAGGAAACATAAAACCCTAGTGGGTTAAAATTCACATGAAGGAAACAACAGGCAACTTCATGACAAGACTAATAGATCACCACTCAAAAATAGAACATCACATGATTATCATCTATTTATAATAAACAAGAGAGGGGACCAACATGTCTGAAAGATTTAAACTACCCGATAGAAGAATTTAGTCACAATTCAAAATGGTAATATTTTGCTTAAATCACAATGTTTGTACAGGTAAAACTGCTAGAATATTATAAGTGGAATCGTTATAAATGTTAAAAATCATCACTATGTGTCCTGAAGACCAAAATAGAACTATATCCAAAAAAGTGTAGTACAAATCAAGTGCAAAAAATGCGTAGAATGATAAAATATGGTGTTAAATAAAGTTAATTTTTTTTTATAGATTCAAGGGGCAAGGCCGATGTTAAAAGATATGTAGAAGTGGTGCAGTAATGTAACAATGGGAGCCAATTTACAGACATGTATAAAAGTCTTCGCTGGAATTTAAACCCAGTGGCGTTTTGGTATCGAGATCTAAGATGTATTTGGTCTCAAGAGCTCGCAAGAGGGCTTCACGGTTGCCTCCCCGTCTGAGGGGCAACACTGAGTCAATGACAAAATATTTAAGAAGCTCACTCTTGTTATCATGGTGTTCCTTAAAATGTCGAGCCACTGGGTAGGATGCATCGCTCCCACTAATTGCCCTAATATGCTGGAGTATCCGTTTGTGGACCTGCAGCCTGGTGCTACCAACATATTGCAGGCCACAAGGACACTCCAGCAAATAGACAGCAAAATCCGTCTTACATGTAAACATCCTAGGGATTGGTCTTGGGGCATCGCAGAAGGGGATCTTATATTCTGTTTTGTTAACACCATGCCTGCATGCTTTGCAGCTGGTGCATCTTCTAAAGCCCTTACTGGAAAGGAGCCATGATTTGTTAACAACTACCTCAGGACTGGTTTTAACTAAAGAATCGCTCATAGAACGTGCTTTCCTGAATGAAATCTCAGGGCTAGCTGTCATTAAGTCCCCAATGACAGAGTCATTCTGTACCAGGCTCCAATTTTTCTTAAAGATTTTTCGAAGGGCCTGGTGCTGACGATTATAAGTTAGGATCAGTCTAATGGGCTCCTTAGCTTGTACCGATGCTACATTGGCTGTTTTACTTAGCAAGACCATCTGTCTAGGAATGTGGTTGGCTTTAGTGATGGCTTTGTAGCGAGGAG
The DNA here is from genome assembly GCA_963921515.1 of Calotriton arnoldi. Taxonomy (NCBI): domain Eukaryota; kingdom Metazoa; phylum Chordata; class Amphibia; order Caudata; family Salamandridae; genus Calotriton; species Calotriton arnoldi. Next base: position 230,784 of record CAWUFW010005780.1, read on the forward strand.
GTGAGGCATACGGACGTAGGTGCAGAGGCGGGAGATCTTCCTCTAACACGTTTGACGAAAGGGGTCTCTCTCCCTCACCCTCCTATGGGGCTAGTAGGTCCCATTTGATAGGGCTGAAAATTTTTAGCCGAACCCGTGGTGGAGTGTGATAGTGATCACCCCACTCAGTGGAACCTTGCCAATATAGCACGGTAAGGTTGGAGCCCGATTGAACAACATAGGTCCTGATGAATGCCGTAGACCCTTCGGGGCAAATAGGCAGAAACATGTTGACCACTTATATCAAGATCACTTATGCCACGGTGGGGGGACGATAGAATCCCTAAGACACCGATTAATCTTTTTAATTACCATACAGATGTCACTTACATTAAAAAGTTTGATATCTGTAATGGCTTTTTAAACTTCACTGTATTTTTTGTTAAGGGCCCCCACTTAGTTTTAGAAGTGCATCCCTGTCTCCAGGTGTATGCCCGCCCTCTATCAAACCAAGTTTTTAGAGGGCGAGGACTGGTCAATGATGAAGCATGACACCAGGTGGTGTGTGAGACCAGTCTTTCACTTTTTGTGAGATGCTTGCACTCACAAAATAACACTGTAGGACCCAGGTTACCACACTGGGAGCGGCAATTTCTGTGTTAAACATCAATGATGACATCACTGATGGCATAATCCACTTAATCTCTCATGCACCTACTCACACCCTAATATAACCTTTCATACACCCACTCTAAAATACAGACTACCATTCTCGAAACCATAGACACACAAATACCAGTTGGTACATACCCACTCACTGATTCATAGGTCTACACACACATCCACTCACTCACCCATACAGTCACTCATACATGCAGTCACTCATCAATACAGCCACTAATATATGCACTCATACACCCATACAGACACTCACACATCGCTACTCACCCATAGAGTTACTCACACACCTAGTCAGTCACCGGGAGTCAATCACAATGCCATTTACTCAACTATACAGTTATACACACACCACCTCACTTATTCACAGATACTAACACATACTTACTCTCTTATACAATCACTGACACAAGCACACACTCATCCATACATCCACTCTCACAATCACTCACTTTCACATACAGTCACATATATACTCCAACACTCACATATACTGCCATTCACATATGCAGTTACTCACACATATACCACTGAGACATCCATTCACTCACCAACACAGCCATATGCACTCTCACTCACCCATACAGCCCCTCACAGATATACTCATGAACCCATACACCCAGTGAATCACCCACTCACATATCCATGCAGGTAGTCACACAACACACAGACACTCAGGCACCCATACAGGTACTCAGACAACCAATCAATAACCCATATAGACACTCATGTACCTATTCACCAACCAATGCAGCCACTTACACACCAACAGACAGACTGATACAGACATTCACACAGATTAATCACTCACCCATACATTCACCCAGACACGTATAATCACTCACTTATACAGTCAGTCACACACTGACTGAATCATCATATATATATCACATTCTTAAACTTTTTAGAAACACTCATAGTCACTGGATGATGTCAGCAGTGATATCATCAGTGATGTCATTTGAGATGTCATCAGTGATGTCATCAGTGATGTCACTGACCATGTCATCAGTGATGTAATATGTGAAGTCATCAGCAGTGCATTGCGGGGGCGTGAGTTATAGTTAGCTCAGCTAACTATAACGGCTGAATTTCTCTGGTTTTGTACGAGTGAAATGTCAGACTAATTATAACGTTTTTTAAATGCTAATTTCTAACTATATCGTCCCTGAAACCTGTGTTTTTTTCGGTGAATTTTATATATATGTATTCAATCTCCTCTCACTCTTACAAGGAAGGAATCAGCACTCAGGTTGTAGTTTGGAAGTATTTTATCTGCAAAGGACGCGATCCACGCGTTTTGGCTCGTCCGAACCTAGATAACGATACAAGACATCATTGTAACTTCCTTATTTAAATGTACAAATGCCTCCAGTTGCCAACATTAACAAAGGACTACATATTACTTTAATCCAAAAAGCTGGCGGCCGTATTGGCCTGGTCACGATGTGAAAAATTCAGGAATTGATACAATGAAGAAAAGTAAACAAGTGTTAATATGCACACAATGTCATTTCAGCATATCTTGCCCCGTGACCGCTGTACCTGTATGTTCGTCAACATGACTTGTTCATAATAAACATACTTAGGATTGCAAACATCAACATAAACAATGGACTAGACATTACTTTAAAGTGAAAGCTATCGGCCATATTGATCTGGGCACGTTGCATATTATAATGGTTCTTACACGAAAGAAAAGAAAAAAAAGTGGTGTTAATATACACACACTATCCCTTAATAAAGTTCTAGTGATTATAGTTCCATTCCATTCACAGCTCATTTGAGATGTCATGAGTTATGTCATGAGTGATATCACTGGCCATGTCATGAATGATGTAATGTCTGAGGTCATAAGCAGTGCATTGCGGGGGCGTAAGTTATAGTTAGCTCAGGTAACTATAACTGCTGAATTTCACTGGTTTTGTACGAGTGAAATCTGAAGTCTAACTGTAATGTCCCTGTAATCTTTGTTTTTTTCAGCGAATTTCTTGTTTTTTTTAACGTTAAGTAAGATGCCTATCAAAATGGATGGTGGGGGTTTGGAAGCAGGGCCTGACGTGGCATTGTGCTTCCCCCACCCAAGCTTGCTGCTCCTGCCTCCCCTCCTCCTTGCCATCTATTGTCCAAGTCCATGCCCCTGCTCCCTCATTACAGCCCTGTGTGGCCGTTGTTCTGCCACTGGCCTTCCCGCCTTCTCTGAACAGTTAGCTTGCCGCCCCATCCACCTCCTCCCTATCCTCAATATCCTCTGTTGTCTGAATCCATGCACTAGCCTCCTCCCTCCTGCCATGCATGGTCTGATGTGCTGCCACTGCCCTCCATTTAGCATGATGTCCCAGTCCACTCCTCCTGCCCTCCATTGCCCAATTCTATGCCCCATCATTGACCTCCTGCTTAGCCTCTGTGCTTAGCTTGCTGCCCCTACTCTCCTTCCCCCTGCCCTCCGATGTCTGTGTGCATGCCCCTGCTCCATCCTTTTTGCCCACCATGTTCCATGGACCCGCCCCACCTATCTACTCTGAGTGTTCTGTTGAGCTGCCACTCCCCTCCCACCTGCTTAGCATTGTCAGATGACTGTAACCTGTCCCTGCCATCTCCACCCTGCCTGCCCATGTTCCATGCCCCTATCCCCTTCCTCCTGTCCTCCATGGTCCATTTTACTGCCACACCCTTCTGCCCTCCCTGGTCTGTTGTGCTGCAACTGCTCCTCCTGCCTGCCCCGCGTGGTCTGTTGTGAAGCCCCTTCCCCTGAACTCTCTTGTCTGTGCCCAGCTCCTACCCCTCCCTTCTATCCTCCATGGTCCTTTGTGCATGCCCCTGCCCCTCCGTCTTGCCCATCATGGCCATTGTGCTGCCACTAACCCTCCCACTTGCCATGCATGGTCTTCTGTGCTGCCACGGCCCCTCCCACCTTCCCTGTGTGGTCAGCTAGCTGCCCCTGACCCCCTCCCACCTTCCCTCCATGGTCTGTGTGTACGCCATTATAGTCTCACTGTTGCTCTCCATGGTGTGTCTTGCTTCTAGTGCCCATCCTGCCTGACCTCCATGGTCAGCCTGCTGCTCCTGCCCCCTTGCCCCCTGCCCTCTGTTATCCATGTGCAGACCCCTATTCCCTCCCTCCTGGCTTGTCTGTTTCATTGTAATGCCCCTGATCCCTCCCTCCTGCCCTTTATGGTCCGTTATGCTGCAGCTTTCTCTCCTGTCTGTCCATTATGGTCAGCTGGCTGCCATTGCCTCTTTCACCTCTGTTCTCTGTTGTCCATGTGCATGGTCCTGTCCCCTCCCTATTGCTTTCCATGGAATGTTGTGCTGCACTCCCGTCCCGCATGCCCTGTGTGTTGTATTGTGCTGCTGCAAACCCTGATGCCTGCCCTGTAAGGTCAGTTTGGTACACCTGTCCATGTCCCTCCTGACCTCTGTTATCCGAGTCCATGTCCCTACCCCAATTCCTCCTGCCTTCCATGATCCAATGTACCATACTTGCTAACATTTTGAACTTGGTAAGAGGGAGATTTTGAAAAAAAACTGAGGTATTGATTTTCCCTATTGACTTACATTGAAAAAGAGGAGATTGTAGACAGGAGACAGATCAAATTAATCCCATTTGGACTTAAAATCATTGGGCGTTTCCTGGCTGAATCGGGTCTGTTGGCATGTATGGTAGTACTACCACTGCCTCTTCCTTCTGCCCACAAAGGTCTATTATATTGCCACAGCCTCTCTTGCCTGTCCTGCATTGTTGGTTTGTTGCCCCTGCCCCCCTTTCCCCTGCCCTCCATAGTCTGTTGTGCTGCCATTGCCCTTCCTGCCTGCCCAGTGTGGTCAAATTGTTGCCTCTGCACCCTCCTACCTGCCTTCAATTTTCTGAGTCTGTGCCCCTGGCCTCTGCCTCTCAACAGTATCCTAATGAACAACTAGATTGCTAACATTCTATATTTATTACAAAAGAGTGGCACGCCTGACGTCATCTTGATGTAATCAAAACTGTAATACCTAGAGCATTTCCTTTAGAAATTACAGAAATGAGTGTCTTATTTGCATCGAAATTATGGTTAGTGCTCTAAAAAACTAAAATGAGGACATATTTTCTGAGTTTTCAAATAGCGACAAAGCACTTTTAAATTATTTGTTATCTTTTTGTTTTTTTATCCAGTTGACCACTTGATTAAATGTTGCACTTAGGGGAGAGGATGTGGTGTTACTTCCAGAGCTGCAGACTTTGCAACTGAGGAACCAGGTTGGAGTTTCTACTTCAGCTCGACATTCTGTGATTCTGGTCAAATCACTTAATCTCCCCATGTCTACAACCGAAATGAATTTGTCCTTGTGTGATGTAACCAATGCTCCTGTAAAGCACTCCAATACCTGACCAGTCTGCACTATATAAAACTGCAAAAACCCAAAAAATAAAAAGTGTTTTGCACACTTCTGTCATTGGGCTATACGTGGGCTATGTCTGGGTGATATTTGTGCTACATTTGGGCTCTTTTGTCTCTGGTGGCCATCTTGGGAGATTTATTTGTTATGAAGTTTCCTAATTTCCTCATTTACTGCAGTCTCCTCAGTAGGAAATGCTTTCAGTTTTTTACTTTGATTCCATCAAGAAGGCATTCAGATGTGTCACACATTTGCCATAAATTCTGAATGTTAGCACTTTAGTTGCTCATTAGATCACTGTAGAAAAGCTACTGCTCACCAGGGAAGTCTGCTGCTGGTATTGAAAGTGCATGTTTCAGTCTGCATGTCAGAATTTTTTAATGAAATAGAAGAGGATTTGAGAAGTCACTCAAAATGTGCCCTAATTCTTCTTTCTGCAGCACTAATCATAATTTCTATGGCAAAATGAATCCCCTCATTTTGTTCCTTTTTAAATTAAATGTTTTAAGTGTTACCACTTTATTCCACTCAAGATGGCTTCAGGTGTGCCATACTTTTGTCATAAGTAAGACTGTTAGCGCTCTAGTTGTTCTTTAGAACACTCTGGGAAGCTGCAGTAGAACACAAAGGAATCAACTGACAGTCTCTGCCCTTGTTGGATGTACATGTATTACTGAGAATGTCAGACTTCATTCTCACATGACTGAGAAAGATAATGTGAATTTACAGAAAATATGCTCTCATTTTAGCTTCTAGATCACCTTCCAAACCTCTATGAGAAAAGTATGAGAAAATAGTTTTCTCTCAAACATGATTCATGATATCCCAGCAGAAGGCTTTTTCACAGGGTAAAATCACCTTAGAACACACCACAATTTCTAAAATTAGTATGGTACCATCAACAAATGATTTATAATGTAACTAAAGTCTTATCACCCTTTATACGTTCTACTTTTGGTGATCCTCAAACCCTTCCATTCACTACAATGCATTTTAATGGGTGCCATCATGTATATTGGTCCCAAGATGGCTGCCAACACTTCTTGGATGAAGTGCTGACAGCCAATCAGATCTCACGATGAGATGTGTGGTTAGGCTCCGCCCAGATATATAAATTTCTTTTTCCTTTAATATTTAAAAAACTACTGAACGGATTTACACCATTTAAAAAAAAAAGGGCACTTTCTGAACCAAGGGCTACCTTTTTGCCAGATTTGGTGTAATTCCGTTCAGCAGTTCGGGCTGTAGCCTTGTCTAAAGTTTCCTATGGAAATTAACATGGGGAAAACGCGTTTTGGGACCCCCCTTTTTCTCGGCCCCTGCTTGACGAATCACTCCGAAACTTTAAAGACAGGAGCTGACCTGAGCGGGCCATTAGTTTTGAAAATTTCGTGAAGATTCATCAAACGGCGCCAAAGATATTGGCAAATCAAAAAACTCTTTTCCTATGGAAACTAGGTCCTAACTATAACTACCTACTGGCGACTGCCAGTAGGTAATATATATATATATATATATATATATACAGGGCTTTAAGTGGGATGAAAAAACTGGGGGTCTGTCAAAGGGCGTGGCCAATGTAATTAAGGGTGTGGCTTAAAAACATGTAAGCTAAAAATCTGTGCTTAGCATAGTGTGCCGCCCAACTTGTATTTTGCTGTTTCTGTCATTGCATCCAGATATATGCTACAAGAAGTAACATCATACCTACAACAAGTCAGAACTATTGGCTTTGTCAATGGTTGTTAGTTGCATAAGATAAATAAGCAGCAACTATGGCTTGTATATAATATTGAAAAACCTTCCACTTAAAGCCCTGGTGACACCACGACAATGTTGCTGCTCCTAAGTTTAAAAAAGAGAAGGGAAATCCAGAGAGATAATGACTCTTTAAAGGATTTCCCTTCCCCTACAATGCTCACCTGGCATGACGTCACTAGTGAGAAGTGTGAGGACGCGCACATCGATGTGCCTGTTGTCACTGCAGTCCGGAAGAAAACAGATCGTCTGTGCCAGGGCACAGAACAGAGCCCGATAGAGACCTGTTTCGAGGCCTCCTTTAAAAAACTGACGGTGCTCAGCACTGGTGAGACATATATATATATAAATACACTCACACACACATTCACAAGGCCCCGAAAAGAACAGGACAAGCCAGATATAAAAGTGAGACAAAAAACTTTAGTCCTACTTTTATGTCTGACCTGTCCCGGTTTTTGCACTGACGGTGCTCAGCACTGGTGAGACCCGGCCCACTTAAAGCCCTGTGTGTGTTTGTGTATATATATATATATATATATATATATATATATATATATATATATATATATATATATATATATGTGTGTGTGTGTGTGTGTGTGTGTACACTCACACACACATTTACAAGGCTCCGAAAAAAACGGGACAAGCCAGATATAAAAGTGAGACAAAAAACTTTAGTCCTACTTTTATGTCTGACCTGTCCCGGTTTTTGCTTCTAAAAATCTGGTCACCCTAACCACAGAGCTACTAAAAAATCTTCACAATACAGGCAAAGAGTTGTTGTCTTTGATTTAAGTATCTGTTTACGACGAATGGGTAGTTTAAAAAGGTGATGTGTACTAAATGGGTACTTAATACTTAGCTGCTATTGTACATATATTGAGCTTTTCGTCTTAGGGGTACGTTGTCTTATGCGGCTATAAATAAAACAGAGGCTTTTGCACCAATGCCAGAGGTCCCTTGACCAAAGTTTATATTTCCACATTTAAATGGTGTAGTTTTAAAATAGGCTTTGTCAATTATGTCCACGTCTTGGCGTGAGTTCACAAGCACGCTTGTGAAGGGTGCCCAAAAAGTTTAAATAAAATACGAGATAAATGCATGCAGCTAGGATTATCAGCTATGAAAAGTAAAGGGCGTTAAGCAAAAGTGTGCATTAAAAAAATTTCCCAACAGCAGAAGGAAACTACTTTTGTGAGGGGAAACTGATAAGAGACGCACGCAAGGAACAAGCATTGGTAAATGCAGGGAACTATGCTACCACCAATAGAAATAGAGGAAAGTAAGTAACAAGCACCGGAACCAATGAAAAGCAAGGGTTCTAAGATTATTTTGAATACAATAGATTTCTCAAGCACCTAGGCAAAACCTAAAAACGAGCTTGTATGCATACGCGTCCTTTACTAAAGACGTCATGCACTTCAAGCAAGAGAACAACTGCCGCTTCTCCTCTGTCCCTTATGCAATTGTTTCTTTGCTTCCACAACCCGGAAGTAGAAACACGCTGACGTGACTGCCTCATCTCCTCACTGAGGCAGTGGCTCATGAGGCTCACTGATGCACACCAGCCTATCCCTCAGACCCTTAGTGCCTATATAGGCAACACTCCCCACCCAATGCCAAATAGCATGCATGATGGAATAAATAAATACACAGCACAATTTTTTGTTTGGGAAAATATTGCTGCAGGTTTATTCCATACAAAAGTATGCAACATGGTGGGTTATCTTATGGGCGATCCAAGGGCAGGCAGCGGTGACTAACCTACACTGCCCTGCCCACCTGATGAGCCAAATTGAACTGTGGCCAACCCAATCAGTGCTACCAATTATGGTGTGATCCCCCTCCATAGGATCACGTGGACCACTGGACCAATGTCTTACTCACGCCCCTTCCCGGGCGGAGCATTGCAAGGCCAGCCCCCGGTTGTTCAGGCTTACAACCGCCCTAAGGACTAGCGGGGCGCCGACGAATTTCTTCCAGGGACCTGCCATGAGGACTCCTGGGATTTGGCACTGGCACCCCTATTGTGCTCCTGAAGAGGTACCCTTCTGCCTCCGGATCGCCCTGTAACTCCGCCTGCAACACAAAAAAGAACATTACAAGGTTCTACCTAGCCATGCTCCCCAGCCACACGCCGGGTAAGCGGTAGGGTGGGAGACGGCGTGTCTTGCGCAAAGAGAGCTCCAGAAAGGCAGGGGGCGGTATAAGTACCTTCCCCCAACCCTCTGTGCGCCGGAAATGATGCGGCCCCCGCGGCGGGCTGAGCGACTCCTCCCCCGGGTCCCTAGACTAGAGGGGGTGATGGTGTGCCTAAGTGGCACTAAGGGGGCTGCCCTTTTAGGTGGCCCACTCAGTGAGCCACGGGCAGCCGCATAGTGCCTATATAGGCAACACTCCCCACCCAATGCCAAATAGCATGCATAATGGAATAAATAAATACACAACACAATTTTTTGTTTGGGAAAATATTGCTGCAGGTTTATTCCATACAAAAGTATGCAACATGGTGGGTTATCTTACTGGCGATCCAAGGGCAGGCAGCGGTGACTAACCTACGCTGCCCTGCCTGCCTGATGAGCCAAATTGCACTGTGGCCAACCCAATCAGTGCTACCAATTATGGTGTGATCCCCCTCCATAGGATCACGTGATCCACTGGACCACTTTCTTACTCACGTCCCCTCCCGGGCGGAGCGTTGCAAGGCCAGCCCCTGGTTGTTCAGGCTTACAACCCCCCTAAGGACTAGCGGGGCGCCAACGAATTTCTTCCAGGGATCTGCCATGAGGACTCCTGGGATTTGGCACTGGCACCCCTATTGTGCTCCTGAAGAGGTACCCTTCTGCCTCCGGATTGCCCTGTAACTCCGCCAAAGCTCTGGAGGTGGCCCCCGTCGCCTACAGAACCCCCCACCAATACTGCGAATTTTCTCACCTGCAACCCGCTATTTCCAGGGCCTCCCTCATGTCCAGTAGGAACAGATCCAAGCCCACTTGTGACAAGTGCACTCCATCTTTGTCAAAATAACCTTTGGTATTCGCCTGGATTAGACCATGCCTGATGAAGCCAAAGCCCCTTTGGTCTGTGAACTTGCGCATGGCGCCGTTTATCCTTCTCCAGGAATGTTCAACTGCCTCACATGACCTTTAGGAATGTGATGGCCTCCCAGGAGGGAGCTCTACTCTTAACCACAGCTCAGTGGCGGCTCCTCCATAGGGGCGTGGGGGCATCGCCCCACTGCTTTCTCGCAGTGCGAGAAGGCAGAAACATAAAATGGTAAAACTACCATTTTATGTTTCTGCTTCTCGCACTGCGAGAAAGCAGAAGTGCCTGGAGTGCCTGGTTGTGGGCGGGCGGGCGGGTGGGCGGTCCTGCTCGAGGGCAGGGGGGGAGTGGCTTTGCCCACTGTTGTGGGTGCTGACTGTTTGGTCGGCCCCAGGGCCGAACAAAGCAGTCATGCGCACTCCTCCTTTTTCTCTATGTAGGCTGCTGCATGCAGCCTACATAGAGAAAATGGGCCGTCTGCGGCGCTCTCCGCTGCGCCTCACCAATCACAACGCTGCCATTGCAGCGTTGTGATTGACTAGGGTAAGGGAGGGAGGCTGCCTGGCCTGCTGGCTGCTTCGGTGCTTCCTGTAGGAACATGCGGACCCGGCTGTAGCATTACACACCGTCCAGGAGCGGAGGCCGCGCGGTACCCGGGACTCCGGGAGTAAGGTAGGTGGTAAAGTTTTATTTCTATTCCCCACCCGGCACCCGCGAACACCTGCCCCCCCCCTCTCCCCCGAGCATGCCGGCCGCGGCTGATAGCATGCACAATCAAATACCACAGCGGTGGCTTGAATATGCAAATTCGTGCACCCTTCTGTCCCACAGAGCTCTTTTAAGACCTGTGAAGTGAAGTCCCGTTTGAAATTTGGCGCACTGCATAAGCTTGGAGATTTTCTGTAGCCCAACTTCTCATTTGCACGAGTAGTAGCATTGAAGCACTGAAAAGGAACATGTCCAAGGCAAGCAGGTGCCATTCGTGCTGCATTACTAATGTCCTACGGAAGGAGGGCTGTGTTATTAACGCCGAAGCATGTTTCGTAATAAAACAAATAAGGAATCCTACCTGTCATATCGCCATGCCTGTCCTGACTGTACCCCAAGGTCAGGCATGGCCGGGAAGGGGAGGAGCCGCGGGGTGGAAGCAGCAGTTGGAGGCTGGGAGAGGAAAATAAAGAGGTGTGTTCCCAGCAGCTCATGTCTGTGTGTTGTTTAGGGAGGAAGGAACACGAAACTGGCGACGAGGGTGGGATGCGGAGTCACCCCCCTCCACCTCCTGCAAGACCGAGTGAAGCGCGACCAAGTGAAGCGCGCGCTGCCGCAAAAGAAAGCGGAGCGTCCCCACCCGGTGAGAAAGAGCGCGAGTGACAGACAGCGCACTCGTACAGCCCGTGATCAAGGAGGTGTACACGAGGGCCCAAAGCCAAGGGCAGAAACACGACACGCGAAGACAGGGTAAGCTCAAGGAATGCCCTGTGACAACTGGAAGCATGCTTGTATGAGTCCCCACCGGCGGCCATCTTAAAGTCAGGCACGCCGCATTGGTTAAGCTTAGTCCTAAACGCGGTGGCCATTTTGAAGTCAGGCGACATACCCAAGGAAGGGGAAAAAGAACCCTGGGGCCTGCCAAAGCGACATCAAGCCTCGCAGACACCTCTGAAGCATACTGGAGATATATTCTGGGGCCAGCCAAAGGGATAGCGAGCCTTGCAGACGCCTCTGAAGCCTGCTAGTGCCACTTGCGCCCCACGATGTCAGACCCTGACACCTCGCAGCGAGCCACGCCTGGCCCGGCACACAATGCCCCACCGCCTGGATCGATACTCATGGGAGTATCATACCTGCGCCCTCCTGAACCACTACCACTGACGTCTGGCAACAGCATGGGGCCCGCGTGGAAGAGTTGGCTTGAAGACTTTGAGGACTTCATGAAGGGGTCACAAGTCCGTGACTCTAACCAACAACTCATAGCCTTACGTAATCTCGCAGGCAAAGATGTTGGACAAATCATTAAAGACCTACCACCGGCCGACGCTGCGTCATACGAAAGCATGAGAGATGCCCTGAACACGAAATTCCTTCACAAGCGGAACCTAGACTACGAGCGCTACACGTTCAACCTCGCGTCTCAGGAGCGGGACGAACCCATGGGCGATTTTATCTCCCGCCTTAAGCGTCTAGCCCGCCACTGTGAATTCGACAACTTCAACACAGAAGACGCACTTCGCCTGCGTATCATTGATGGATGTCAATCTGAGTCACTATGCCGTCGACTCCTGAAGAAACACTACACTCTAGACGAGCTAGAAGAACTCACTCGCATCAACGATCAAGCAGAAGAGTACGCAAAGAAAATGGAGGCTAGCAAAACTGAAAAGAAAGAACAAGCCCTCCGTGTACTCTCTCACACAGAACCGAGGAGTCGTCCAGACCGCCACACGTCGGGAAGATTCGCAAAACCACCTCGTACGAAATCACCCCGCAGAGGGACACAAAACAATCACTCCCGTAGACAACCTCCACAATGCTACCGGTGTGGCCAAGACTACCCTCACACGGGTCAGTGTCCAGCCATTGGCCAACAATGTCACCGGTGTGGAAAAGACAACCACTTCAAAGCCGCCTGTCAAGCCCGTCGCACGGAGACGAGACAGACCAAGCAAAACACGGGATCACGTCACCATGTAAGAGCTGTACGAGGATGAAGAGACCACTCGACGAGCTCATCAAGATCCAGTACACAGTCACGCGGCTCGTATCGATCCCAGCGGTCAACGTCCAGGGAGTCGTCCTCCCTTACTCCCATCTCACAAGACAGTGATGAATATGTGTGCATGGTGGCTGACCCAGATAGACTAAAGAAGTATCCAAGATTACACATCCGAATGGGAAGTCATTCCGCCAAGTTTGTTCTTTACACAGGCGCATCCCTCAACTACATTTGCGCCACTGAATAACAGAGCATGAATCCGAAGCCAAAACTAGAGCCAGCCGCAGTCCGGGACTACACGTGGATGTCCAGAGAACCATTGCCATGCCTAGGACAATTTCGCACCACGTTGACCTACAAAGACAGGAAAATTCAAGCACAAATTCACGTGATCGAAGGCCCTGAAGCAGCAGACTGTCTTCTCAGTCTACCAACGGCGGAACGTCTGAAGCTAGTCGAGATCCTGTACAAAGTGGACGACTCGCCAGATATTGTCAAAAGTTCCCGAAACTGTTCAGCGGTCTAGGGAAGCTAGCCCACTTCAAAGTCAAGCTGCACATTAATGAGCGAGTGACGCCAGTGGCACAACATCACCGGAAAGTGCCCTTTCACCTACAACAAGCAGTAGATGATGAACTCCAAGACCTACTAAAGGCAGACATCATAGAAAGATCAACGGGACCCACTCCATGGGTGTCCCCGGTAGTGGTCGTGCCCAAAAGAGGCCAGGACAATAAAGTGCGCCTGTGCGTAGAGATGCGAGCTCCGAACACAGCCATTGAACGGGAGCGACACCCAGGACCCCACATTAGCGACATGATTACACGCCTGAATGGAGCGACAGTCTTCTCAAAGTTAGACCTTAACAAAGGATATCACCAACTCGAGCTGCACGAACGGTCACGATACATCACCACATTCACCACACACCAAGAACTCTTAAGGTATAAGCGTCTCAACTTCGGGATCTCGTCAGCTGCCGATATTTTCCAGGAAGCCGTTCGGCGAGTAATACAAGATATTCCCAACGCTTTCAACTACAGCGACGACATCTTGGTGTTCGGAGAGACACAGAAAGACCACGACAAAGCGCTGGACCGGGTGTGCCACGCCCTGCTTAACGCCAACCTCACGCTCAATCAGGACAAATGTGAATTTCACAAGTCGACCCTCAAATTCTACGGCCACATCTTCTCAAAAGAAGGCATGAGACCTGACCCCGAAAAAGTATCAGCACTATCGGACACTCCACAGCCACATGACGTCAGCTACATCCGCTCGTTCCTGGGCATGGCCAGCTACTGCGCCCGCTACATCAAAGACTACGCTACCATCAGCTATCCTCTAAGAGAACTCACTCGACAAGGACAAAGTTTTCAGTGGTCAGCTGCGTGTGACTGAGCCTTCAACAAAATCAAGGCAGCGGTGAGCTCGGCCATTAACCTAGCGTACTTCAACCCCAAGCGAAAGACGGAAATCACGGTGGATGCCAGCCCCGTTGGGCTAGGGGCGATTCTGGCGCAATATGATAATGAAGCCGATCAACGCCACATCATTGCCTACGCCAGCCGCAGCCTCACCAACACAGAAAAAGCATACTCCCAACCGGAAAAAGAAAGCCTGGCAGTCGTGTGGGCGTGCGAGCATTTTCACCTCTCCGTGTACGGCAAACATTTCACACTCATCACCGACCACCAAGCGCTGACGACCATCTTTGGGAACCCCAGGGCGAAGATGCCTCCGCGAATCGAACGGTGGGGCATCCGCCTACAAGATTACACCTACACCATCATCCACAAACCAGGGAAGGCGGAGAACCTGGCAGATTACATCTCACGGCATCCCCAAGCGCTGACACGAGTGCGTCATTCGGTGGCTGAAGAATATCTCCATTTCGTCATCGACTGAGCGTGCCCACCGGCTGTCCCACTAGAAGCTATCATTGACGCATCCGCAAATGATGCCACAATTCAAAATATCATGCATCGCATTCGCACCGACTCATGGCGACACCTAGAAGAACCAAGGACGAGTGACACCATCAACACGCAGGAACTCATGGCGTTCAAGCATGTCAAAGATGAACTTTCCATCAGTGACAATGGACTACTACTAAGAGGTCGGAGGATTGTCATCCCCAGTCAGTTGCGACAAGGAACTATAAATCTGGCACATGAAGGACACCGAGGGGTGGTCGCCACGAAGAAAGCGCTGCGAGAAAGCGTCTGGTTCCCGTCACTGGACCAGATGGTGGAGACCACGCTCCGAGACTGCCCACACTGTCAACTAGTAGGGCGAGAAGAATCACACGCTCCCCTACAGATGTCGGACTTACCAGATGGTGTTTGGCAACAAGTAGCCATCGACTTCTTCGGCCCACTGAAGTCGGGAAAATACATCATCGTCATCATGGATGAATACTCCCGTTTCCCCATCGCTCACCAGATTGCTTCCACCAAAGCGACCACTGTCATACCCATAATTGATGAAGCATTTGCCGCATGGGGAATCCCCTCGGTGGTGAAGACTGACAATGGTCCACCGTTCAATGGACAAGAATTTGCAGACTTCAGAAGGCACCTAAATTTCAAGCATCGGAAAATCACCCCCTTGTGGCCCCAGGCCAACGGAATGGTGGAGCGATTCATGGCCACCATCAAAAAGACGATGCAACAAGCGGAGCTAACACACCGTGACATTCAGCCAGCACTCAACGAAGTACTACGAGCATACAGGACCACGCCACACAGCACCACAAACCAATGTCCTGCCACTCTGATGCTTGGGCGGATTCCTCGTACCCGGATCCCGACCGCAGTCGATGTCATACAGTCCAGAATTACGACTTCAGACCACGAGACCCTGGTAGAATTGGATCGGACTAAGAAGGCGAAAATGAAAGAGTATGCGGACTGCCGCAGATACGCCAAGACGTCTGACATCCGAGAAGTTGACTGGGTGCTGGTAAGACAAGAAAGAAAATCCAAAGCAGACAGCCGCTATCACGATCATCCTTTGCAAGTGACAAGAAGAAAAGGAACCATGATTACAGCCGAGTCCGGAAGTAAGAGAACGACCAGAAACGTGTCGCATTTCAAAAGATGCAACCCGACAGCTTACACTCAAGCCCGGAGACCTGACTGGGACACGGACGTGTCAAGCCAAGAAGAGAGTAGCCATGAAGAACCCAGACGCGTATCAGAGGCATGTGACCAGAGAAGAGAACATCCCCACAGTCAATCACGATCCAGCCGACCGCGACGGGACATTCGGAAGCCCATCCGACTCATTGAAGAACTCTGAGAGAAGCATTGAACATTTAAAATACAAAAGGGGGAGATGTCATATCGCCATGCCTGTCCTGACTGTACCCCAAGGTCAGGCATGGCCGGAAAGGGAAGGAGAGGAGCTGCGGGGTGGAAGCAGCAGTTGGAGGCTGGGAGAGGAAAATAAAGAGGTGTGTTCCCCAGCAGCTCGTGTCCGTGTGTTGTTTAGGGAGGAAGGAACCGAAACTACTGTTTTTTTCTTCTTTCTTTATATTAGTGTCGTATCTGCTTGAATCATAGTACAGGGGCGGGGCGAACAGAAAAATACTCGATGCGAGTTTGCCTTCTTGAAAAAGAGAGTGGTAAAGACTGAAGAGGGAGATAATTCTAAATAAATGTATTACATAAATGTGAATATTTTAGTCACGAAAGTATGCACAGAGCACTCATTTTCTCACAGCCATCTGCTGAAGGCAGGAGCCTTGGTAGGTGCGCGGCACAGCAGCAGAGCCTGCGTTTTCGGCCCCAGGGGAAGGATTCCCAGAATCGTGTTCTCTCTCACACTCTCACAGGACTAGACGCAGCACCGTCTCCGCCTCAAGCTGCACTGTTGCCTAGTCTCCAGCCAGGCCCTCACTTAAAGACTGTAGGGCCGTTTGCAGTGCTAACAGGCACACCTTTTCTGTGCAGATATGTGGTGTTACTTTATACTCTGATATGGTAATATCACTCTTCACTAAATGCAAATATTCGTGTTCAATCATCATGGAAATTCACCTTCGTCACATGCAGCACTGTTTTTACTCCTCGAGACAATCATACATTGAGGGCCTCGGGCTCAGTGAGGCAAAGACTAGAAAGAATTTGGAAATCACAGGCCTGACTAGCCTAACTCCTTTATTAAGTAAGAAAAAAATAAACGCGTTTATTAATATCCAAGCTCTCTGAAGAAAATGAATACCTTAAAAGAGTTAATTTGAATGAAGCATTTGGGTGCAGTGCACAATGCAACGCTTTCCTTTAATCCAGTTTCTTCAGTAGAACACTTTGAACAATTTAATATGGCCCTTGTTGCAACAACAACATACCTGTTTATGATCTAATATTCGTGCTTTTTCAGGTTTTCTTTTTTAAATGTTAAAAAAGTGCAGTGCGTGAGGTGTTCTCATCCTCCCCTCCTTTCAGCATTAGGCTGGCACTTGACATCAGATGCTCTATTGGTTTAGTGCACTGAATGTGTAGCTTTAATGTTCTCTTGGTGTGGCACATTATATGACCTGCTGGGCGCATGGATTGGGTGTGCTCTTGGCGCTTTGCATGGTATGCTCTGTGGTGCTTTGCTCGATTGTTGCAGTAAAGAACCCCCCCCGAACTCCCCGTAGGTGGTTCGGGCTCGCTCGCTACGCTCTATCGCCGCAGTGCAGTACGACAATTGTTTTACGCCCCCACCACTTTCAAATGTCACCATCCGCCACTGCCACAGCTATATTACCCTTCAAGCTAATGTAGGCTCCAACCTCCTGCAACCTGAAGGTGCAATCCTTCTAGCACTTTATGTGCCTTAACACCTGTTTCCCCCATTTATGGGCCAGCAGCACACTTGTTAGATGACTGCTTCCAAACCAGCCTATCTACTAAGGCTATCAGGGCGGGGAATTTTATGAATTTTATGCTTAACTGACGCAGCCCGTAACCTGTCCTCGGTGCAGAGTGCACCTACTTCGAAGTTGACCAGACATTTGCACAGACCTTTTTGTTTGCTAAACCATGACAAACAGGAATGTTCGTATTGCGCACACTATTGCAGTCACAGCATACTTTTTGGAGTGACAACTTACGCCACCTACCAGGCTTGCTTAACTAAAGCTTGATCACCGATACACACATACCTGCTAACCAGCTGTGACCCTTGGTGCTCAATCCGGCTATCGACCTAGATCACTTTGTTATCCCTGGAATGATTGTCCTCCACAAAATCAAAGCCGCATTCAGCTTACCTTCTAGTCACCTTGTAATTCAGGCTGGAACATTCATACCCCACATAACCAGAGAGTCGTGCGTATTATAAAACAATGATACTGTTGGAATCAAGATTCCCCAGTTTCATGTTTTGCCGCAGCCCCTTTTGTGGGTCTGCTGGGACCACACCGCCTACTGCAAGTAACCTCGCTACCTCATGCAGCTCCCTTAATGCACTTGCCTGTCACTGACAGACACCTGGCAACACTTGCGCACTGCTGCTTGTGGAGGATGGTTATTGAGCCAGACGTACCCCCATTCTGTGTTTCCAGCATTTTTCCCTTAAAAGAGGCGCCAGTCCATATGAAGGTGTGTTAATGTCCTGGCAAGACGAACCCAATCGCATGTTCCACTTGGTGACTATCCCATTATGATGTGTAAAGGCTCATCTATCCGATGAACTAGGAATAAGTGACAATAAGCAAGTGTGTCCTCATGTACTTGCCATGTCCCTACTTTCTTACGGGAATTGCGCCTGTTCAGTTCCATCTGTGGTGTAACCCCCCAGACGTTCCAGTTTGCTTAACTGCTAGCAAAGTGTGCAGTTGCGACATAAATGGGTAAAAAACCCGGGTTGCGCCCACCTTAATGTGCCACGCTGTAAGCAATTAGGTACCTAACATATCTCTTCCCTATGAAAAGATTAAACACCCAGCCGCAGACACAAGGCACAGGCAGTGTGCCAAATGAGAAACCACAGTTCTGTGTGATACAAACCCTAACGCACTGTGTGCAAGTTTGTGCATTTCCTTTCGGGGATGACTAAGCCCTTGTTTGCCCCCTTACTTGGATGGTCCCAAGTACGAGAGTTCAGACTGATGACCAAGTGCTGCGCCAGCAAGTGAACATGTAGACATGGATAGAATTTAAGCTGCCTCATGTCCTTACAAGGACGCCCGGTGAGCCTCCTCACCTAAACCAAGACAAGGGTGGGTCACCACAGGGGGGGAAGTCCTGAGGTCCCCTAATGGTACTCCTAATCTTCTGCTACATTTCATGTCCTTATTGCCGTCCAACTGCGATCACGGATGCTGTGTCGCCATGCTGGTGTCCCCCACCCCAGCATATGTAACCCATAAACAGCTTTTGCTAAGGTATATCACAGTGCCAATAGGTTAGCCAATGTTTTGGATAGGAGGACAGGGAGTAAAACATGAGCAAGTTTACCTGCACCTTCTGAAATAAGAATGCCAAATGTACTGGTAATTGTCGCCATTTGTGCTCCAACCCCATTTTTCCACATTGTTGAAGAACCGCACACTTTTTAGAAAGCTACTGTGATGGTGAGAACAATAAGTACAGATCCCCTACCATTTCTTTAATTGTGGGCCTGCCAAATGACCAATCAATTGTAACTCTTGTGCTGTAACCCAGAGTTTCCCAAAACGTTTAGAACCACAACACACTTCTATACTGACAAACTTATGTAACCCGCCAAGCTACAATGGCGATGGGGCCGCCGAACTTGGCTTATCTACCATTTCTGTTGAATTGACTAATACATTTGCACGGACAGGTTTCTTGATAAAACTATAATGAGCAGATAATGTGTCGACCGGGTTCAGTGAAGGTTTGTCTTAGGTGCATCTGCGAGTGCAACCGCCTTAGTGTGGATGGGTTATCAATGTTGCCGGACAGTGGTGCAATACCTTTGCCCAAGCAACTCCAGACACGATGTGCCAGTGCAGGTCGAGGACAGGAGATATCCAACCCCACCTTACTTCCACTCTTACAGTTTCTGTGTATAGTGCTTGTTGGAGCATAACATAATTGTATATTTGTGAAGTGCGCGTGCTCCGTAAGGATGATGGCGCTGAATAACCGATGTATGTTACCCCACTTACTGATAATTAAGTACAGATAACTGCCCTTTCTTAATTTGTGGGAATGCTAAATGCTTTGTAAGAACTGTTGCCTAATTGCTCCAACCCAGTTGGCGGAAAGGCAGGCAACCTCCAATACCCACTCATATAGCACATTTCCTGTTGAATGAAAATTACGCTTACACAGGTCGTTTTATTGCTAACAAGTTAATAATGTGTCAATCCGGTTTCAGTGAATGTATGCCCTTCGTGCATCCGCCAGTAAGTGCCTGCCAAGATTTGTTTGGCTGGGTTTAAATTTCTAGCGATTGGATGGCCTTGTGCCTTATTATAGACTCACTGCAGAACTCCTAGTTCGAGGAGGTACAACTAGTGCACAGTGAAACCATAAATCTGGGTTAATCAAAGCTTCCCTACTTGACCAGAATATGTGATCCTAGGCAATTGTCTGCATTTTGCTTGCTCCTTCATAGGACCGGAGGGCATCTTGAAACACATGTGATCAAGATATCCGCCTATAAAACTCTCCCATTGTTGTATTCCTCTTAGGGTGTCCATAAACGGGCTTTAAAGTATCATGTCCTTATATAGGCACAATTCGCCCTGCCCTTATATAGGCATAAAATCCCAGCCCTTATTTAGGCATTAAGCCATGCACTGCAAATACAGGCATGGTCTCTGACATCCATCCACCCTAACGTCACAACGAGTTCATGAAGAACAGACCCTTAGGCTGCGGGAGTTTCCCTAGTCCAGGACTATTGATTTCTTCAAGGACTCATACATTATGCATGAACCATTATTCCTTAGGAGGTTCATTCATGACGTCTTTCGCTGTCCGACTCACGTCAATACTAACATTCTTAGGTGCTCTCAGGTATAAATATACCTTCCCCAGCCCCTGTAAACCAGAGGAGACCTCGACTTCAGAGGAGCCCGTTTCCCGGCCTGACGCACTGAGAAGACGCTGTCATCCCTGCACGCAGAGAGCCCAGCTTCCAGTGATCTGACTTCCCTTGCGGGGTGTTGGAGTTCGAGTCTGGCAAAGAGATTCCTACCTCTCTCATTCTTCAGGTATGGAGCCGACTAGAACCTAGAGGGACTCTTGGCATACTAGGCATACTAGACTTAACATACTCTTAGTATACCATAGTAAGGAATACTTCACCTACTTCTTCCCTCTTCCTACACCTAGGTTAGGTTAGGTACATTGGGGTAGAACTAGCTTAGCAACGCATCGTATGAGTACTCGCATTTTTAGTCTGTGTTATTTATGTAAATGCATATGTACTAAAAGATAATGCTATCGCAGTATTATTTATTTCTACTGCTCACCCTGTACATTATTTATCTCGCATACTGTCTTGTGATCGTAACAGCACATTTTACTTACACCAGAAACAAGACTGTTCAATAAATCCTTTATTGAAACGCCTGTCTATTTCTTTCTGTGTAACTTGGAGAAAACTAAGCATGCACGACTGAGCTGAGTGAAATAGTTATCTATTGTTTCCACGACTCTGGGACACGTTCTGATTCTAAAGGGAAACACAGTGGTCATGTTTTGCGGCTGCCAGAAACTACTCCCTTCTTGTTGTCAAGGAGTTTCTAGTGGCCTCTGAGCTAGCTGGCACAAGTAATTAAGTTTAATATACTCGATAGGGACATACTGACCTTAGTCCTATGTCAAACCTATAGGATATATTATTCCAATGCGCAGAGCCTATTAGGGAAATAGGAGCTACACTACATGGCGCCCAACGGTTTGGTAAGGCAGTAATTCAACGTTAGATACTGAGTAACTCAGCCGTGCTTTTCTCTCAAGACCCCTACCCATATACTCCAAAAGACGTCTGGAGTGGGCAGGGTTAGGTATCCACCACGGCTACATAGGGCAGTACCCTATATATTAGCTGTTTGGTTTGCTCAACGTTGAAGGATACAGTGTTCCACAATATTGTGCACCTTATCTTTGTTTCCTTGAAACTTGTTTTTCATTTTGCAAAAAACAAAATGACTGAAGACGCCGGAGACGGTGTAACTGTGGCTGATCCAGCCCTACCAGCAGTTTTAAACTTTACCGGTTTAAATGAAACCGAGGAGGGTGTTATATACATCCATCAAAACTTAAGAAGAGCCATCACTCTAAAACTTATGAAACATGGCCTACCACCAAGAGGCGGTAGAGCAGTTTTCGTGATAGAGGCACATGAATCCTTTCAGACAGAGGTATTCTATTCATGGGTAATATTTCCTGAATCAAATTCAGTAACACACATGTTTCACTTCTACAAAGAAGATGAACCACCAGAGGAATACAGTCCTTTCGAGGATATAGAAATTCCATTAACATACCAAGAGCATCAGCTCTGGTTTAAAGGCGCCCTAAAACATCACAAAAACATTACCAGGCTCGGTCCACTAGGTAGACCAGGAGCAACATGGCCGATTTTAGCCGGCTACACACCTCATCCTGAACTGGATATAATGTCAGATGAGGAGTTACTTACTCAACTCACAGAGTTAATAAAAATTTACAGACAATTGGTCCAATATGTCATGCGGACTTTTACAGTCCGACCACCATTGACATATCCAAATCCAACTCCCCAACAGGGGAATACACTAAAAATTACACCACAGACTCTATACGCAGTCATGGGTAAAATGCCCACAAAACGTGAGCAAATTCCATTTTGGATAGCTCAAAAAATTACTCAAATCGAAGCAGTATTTCCAAATACTAGCCCGCATGAGAAACACAGAATCCTAACAATCAGTTTACCAATGGGGATCACACCACAACTGGAAGACTGCACCACTTGGGGATCAGTCTTTGCTGCCATCTATACTAAAACACATGGTATTCCATCAATTGCGGTAATACCTGATGTACTAAAACAAATTCAAAACGAATACGGGGCAGAGCCTGCTCTAAATTTAGGTATGAAATTACTGAAAAATTTCGACCAGGTCTCAACAATAATATTGTCTAATATTAAAGGGGAGGCAGCAGCAGTGGCGATCCGCCAAAAATTGAGGAATTCGATGTTACAGAACATTAAACAGAGCTACCCAGAATAATAGAACAATCTTATGCAGAATTAGGCAGAGATAGTTTGGGTGGAAGACCACTGAAACCAAAACTATCTGAAAGTCCTGAGAAGGACTCAATAAAACAAACTCCTACATCTTCTAAAAAGAAGTGGGAGTCTACTAAACAAAAATCAAACGAGAAACGTTCTCAATCCCGAGGTAGGTCTCCTCAAAAGGAGCCCTCTGAAAGGAGGTATGACCTCAGGAATAGGGATAATTTGAGAAAACCTGATAGGTATCAAGATACTGATACACGTTCCTCTCGTCCCTTTCAGATCTCATCACAGACTTCGGAAAGAAGAGGACGATCAGAACATAAAGAAGAACGCGTGAAATCGAAAGACGACAAGCACGCTCCAAAAAATAAAACAAATCCTCAATTCTCCAAAAAGAAGGTAGCAGGTCTGAAGATCAGACATGCCGAGAATACTGAGAACACAACTCAAGAACGGAGAATGGGCTCAGACAATGCCGGACAGTGCAGCAGAAGTCACAATAGTTCGCCAGACCGTGAAGGAACGTCTGGAGATAGTGGACTTGAATGTGTACATCACAGTAGAGACTGTAGACACCAGGGTTAGTACTCCACAAAAGTTATATGAAATAACACTCCGGATGGAGGGAGACAAACCTAGACAGGTGAAAGCACTTATTTGGGAAAGACTATCAAGGGGCTATGACATACTTCTAGCAGAAAAGGACTGGCCACCACAATTTGTCAGGGAGTGCCCACACGGCGAGGACATTATTATGCCTGCCTTCTCCAACCATATTCCTATACATCTAAAATATACATATGCCAGGAAATGGGCAGTGGCCCAGGCCCCAGCATTATATAAAAATCATGTAGGATGGGATGAGGATTCACCTCACCATAAAATACATCTGAAACATGAACCAACTGCACAACGGCAGTACCCAATAAAGCAAGAAGCTATAAAACAGGTCAGGGAGATTTATTTATTTATTTATTTTAAAAGTTTTATAGAGCGCGAACAAGACCCCAAAGGGGTATTAGAGCGCTGTACAGCGTTGTCATCAGCAATTATACAAAACATAAAGAAGGTGAGTGAGATTACAATCTGAGGGAAAACATTCACGAATAAGGAGTAGGGTGTATCAGAGGTGCCAGAGCGCTCCGAGAAAAAACATCATACACATAGAAAGAACCAAGATGTGCGATGTATATCCCGGAATAGCAAAAATCAGCAGTTAATGCAGTTAAAGGAGCTATCAAGGACTAGAACAAAAAGATGGTGAGAACATATCATACAACATCAGTGAAAATATTTCACGTTTTAGGTTATTAACAGCACATATGAGAATGATCAGCGCATTAGCGTTCGTTCATTAGTAGTCTTTTGACCAGTTTTTTAAAGGAGGTAGTGGAAGGATTTGATCTGATCTCGGTTGGCAAGGAGTTCCAGATTCTAGGAGCAAGACCGGTGAACGCCCGGTTGTACGATCTTTTCTTTTGAATTTTGGAGGTTTCAAGAGAAGGGTGGAAGTACTTCTGAGATTCCGGCTGGAGCCCGATAACTCAAGTTTGTTTGCTAGATAGTGTGGGGTATTGTGGTGTATGGCTTTATGAGTCAGACAAGCTATCTTGAGTCGGATTCTAGCTTCAATAGATAACCAGTTTAACTGTACAAGGTCCGGTGAAATGTGATCAAATTTCCTAGAACCCGTTAAAAGCCTGGCCGATGCATTCAGGGTAGCTCTGAGTGGGGCTAGGCTGGCTTTGGGAAGTCCTGCGAGGGTCACTAACCCATATTCCAATCTTGGGATAATCAGGGATTGAACCGCCGGCCTGAGATCTTCGGGGGGAAGGAATGGTTTGATTTTCTTCAGTGTGTTGAGTTGGAAATTGGCTCCCCTAATAGTAGCACTGATGTGTGCCTGCATGTTTAGGTGTTTATCCAGGGTGATACCTAAAGATTTGGCAGAGTCTACAACATGAGGCGTGCAGTTCAGAGCAGTTAGTTGTTTAATCCAGTCGAGGGTAGGAGCTGAGTGATTAGGCGGGGTGATCAAAAGAAATTCCGTTTTGAGAGTATTTAGTAGGAGATGATTCTGAGCTAGCCAATGTTGAGTTTGGGCTAGTGCAGCATTTAAAGTTTTTATGTCCTCTTGCGAGGATATCTTCAGGTACAATTGCGTGTCATCCGCATACATGTGGTATTGGATGTTGGCTCTGTTCAGAATGACCGCAAGAGGCTCCATGAATAGGTTGAAGAGAGTGGGCGAAAGCGCAGAACCTTGGGGGACTCCAATCAGGACAGGGGTGCTGGACGCCAGGAGTATGATTAACTTTGATCCTTTGTGTGCGGTTGTGAAGGAAGGAGGCAAACCAATTTAGGACCGGGCCCGACAATCCCATCCTATGTTGTAGGAGATCAATCAAGTTTTCGTGTTTGATGGTATCGAAGGCTGAGGACAGGTCTAAAAGGATCAGGAGACAAGGGACATTTTGGTCGAGGGCTCTCACGGCGTCATCCACAATGTGAGTTGGTGCCGTTTCAGTGCTGTGCCCTGCTCTGAATCCTGACTGATGAGGATCCAGGAGTTGATATTTTTCAATATGTTTACAGAGCTGCGAGTGAACGCATTTTTCAAGCAATTTCGCTAGAGTCATGCTGCTGGTAATAGGTCGGAAGTTGTTTGGATCTGATAGGTCTGCATTGGGCTTCTTAGGAATGGGAGTAACTTGCCCAACCTTTAGGCAGTCCGGAATCTTTCCCTGTGAGAGGGATTCATGAATGATCCTGGACCAGAGCGGTAGAACGGCTGAGATTAAATCTTTATATAGCTTGGCGGGTAGAGGATCACCAAAGTGGTTGGAGGGTTTGATGGATGTCATGTTGCTAAGTATCTCAGTGCAGTCTGGTAGGAGAAAACTGCTCCAAGAGGCGTTGTTTTTAAGTCCCACAGGTGAGTGCATTGTCGTGGATTCTGCCGCCTCCCCTAATCCAGCGGGCTGAATCTTGGATAGCAGAGTTGGGGTGGTGGGTAATAGCTCCAGCTCTATTTTCTTTGTTTTTTCAGCGAAGTGAGCTGTAAAATCATCACCACTAGGGAGCAGGGATAATGGAGTAGAGCTTTGGTTAGAAGATTGGTTAGATTGTTCCTTAATGATTTCGAAGAGTTTTTTTGGTCTATTTTTGGCTCCATCCAGTTGAAGTCTGAAGTGTTCGATTTTTGCCAGGCGTATGTGTTTATTGTAAACGCTTCTCATTTTCCTCAGTTGAGAGAGTTTTGAGGTGGAAGGCGAGTTTCTCCAGAGTCTCTCAGAGAGTCTTAGATTACGCCGTTCTACATTTAGGGCACCATTAAACCATGGTTTAGAAAGTTTGACTGGGATCCTTTTGAGCTGTTTCGGAGCAACCGAGTCAAGAATGTTGGAAAAGGTGTTATTGTAGTGCTCAGAAAGATCGTCAAGGTTGGTCAAATTAGGGGGGGGCTGTAATTTATTTTTGGTGATTGAGGTTATCATGTCAATGTCGAGGTCTCTCATATTGCGAGTCATTTGTTTTGCTTTAAGGGGTTGACCCTGACGACCCAGTCCCTTATCTAAGATGACGAAGGGAATTTGAAAGTGATCGGACCAGTCACAGGGAAGGATTTCTCCTATTTGTATAAGGTTGTCTTTGGCAATGATGAGGTCTAAAGTGGCGCCTTTATTGTGAGTAGGTCCTTTACTGAGCTGTGAGAAATTGAGGTCAGAGAGGAAAGTCTTAAAGGAGTGGACAATTGGATCATTTGTGTCATTCCAATGGAGGTTGAAGTCTCCGAGGAATATCTGGCATATTTGATCCGAGCTCGAGCTAATGACCTCCATGATTTGCTCTGTGAAGACTAGATTGTCACCAGGAGGGTGATAAATTGAGTGCAGTACACAAATCTTCTTTCCTTTGTTCCAGATTTCAGAGACTAGCTGTTCACAGGAGGATAAGACAGTATAAGAGGATTGTTTTACTGTGAGGTTGGAGCGATGAATGCAGGCAATGCCTTCCCCTGTTTTATCCAGTCGATCACTTCTGAGAATAGAGTAGTTGGGTGGGATTAAGATGTCAAGAATTGGAGAGGAAGTATCATTGAGCCAGGTTTCAGTGATGATCAGAAGGTCCAAGTTATGTGCAATGATGAGATCAGAAATATCAGCAGCATGTTTCACAGCTGATCTACAATTGAGAAGCATCGCGTTAATGTGCAGGTTGGAAGTGACCACTTCTTGAGTCGAGGTGTTAATGTGACGTAGGTTCTTTATGTTTAACTTTCTGAGATTAAGGCTCGGTTCCCTGGAGATCTTAGATCAACTTGAATACCAAGGGGTGATTGAAACATGCACCTCCTCAATGAACAACCCTTTGTTTCCTGTCTCCAAACCAGACAATACATATCGTCTAGTTTTGGATTACAGACATCTAAACACTTGTTCTAAAACTTTTGCAGTGCAAAATGCACATAGCACAGCATTAATGAATAACATTGTGCGTAAAAAATATAAAACCACATTAGACATCTCAAATGGTTTCTTTTGTCAAAACATAGCACCTGAAAGCAGGTACTTAACAGCATTCTCCATAATGGGGACCCAGCGTCACTTTTGTCGACTCCCACAAGGGTTCAAAAACAGCCCAGGCTTATTCTCAGCGAGGGTAACGGAGTTACTACAAATTTATGACAATGAGGCATTGTCCTATGTCGATGACATATATCTGACAGACGATGACCTGTACAAACACTTGAACAGGGTGAGCACCATTATACTGGGATTCGCCTCTGAGGGCTATAAGTTCAACTTTAAAAAGTCCAGAATTGCCCATCTCAATGTCCTATTTCTAGGATATGAGCTTTCAAGTGAAGGCAAGAGCTTGGAAGCTAACTTTTTAGAAAAGTGTGCGCTGCTCCAACCTCCAAAAACGCAAAAAAACTTACAATCCATCCTGGGTTTCCTAAATTTTGGAAGAACATACATTCTAAATTATGCAGAAAGGGTTAAACCTCTCTACGCATTAATCAAACCTGATTTTTCGATCAGAAACTGGACACAAGAACACACAGAAATCTTGCGTTCACTACAGGCTAACATGTTAGCAACAAATCACTTACAAACATGTGTAAGTCAACGAAATTTGGTGATCCGAATAATTTTGGGTCAATGTGGATTCACCTACTTAACCTTCAATGAGGGTTACAAAATCCCAATTGCATACAAATATCATTTGTACACACAAGCGGAAATGCGCTTCAGTTCAACTGAAAAAATTCTGACAGCAGTTCAAACCGCTGTAGCAAAAGAAAGAGCCTTAGCCCAAGGGAAACGCATTATTGTCGTAACCCCAGTACCGGCTTTAGAAGCGGTCACAAAAACAAGCATTCCAAATGCTAAAGCATTACATCCAAGATGGATACAATGGGTTAATTCTCTTGCTGCAACAGATGTTGAATATGTATTTGATCCAGATTTAAAAACACAAGCATTCCTACAATATGAACAAGAATGTCCACTGCCTACTGAAATTCTGCCTCTTGATCAGTACAAATTTATAATTTACACTGACTGATCCGCACAACCCGCAATAGGGGGTAAGCAAGCTTACAGTGCAGCGTGTGCAATCGTTAAAGGTCGCATGCGAGATGGCATCTTCAGACCTATGGTCACTAAAACACAATCTCTAGGGGATTGTACAGCTCAGCGAGCTGAACTACAAGCATTCAAACTGGCATTTGAAAGTACAGATCGAGAATTCCCCACACTAATAGTGTGCGATTCGTTTTACTGTGTTCAGTCGTATAATGAATATATACAAAACTGGCTTGAAAATGGTTTCAAAGATGCGAAAGGTGGCACAATAAAGCACAAATTGCTTTGGGAACAAGTAGTTCAGTTGAAAAACGAACTACCAAAGGCTCACGTGATACACACACTGAGTCATCAACGTGATGGCGTTCACGTTGCAGGGAATTCATTGGCTGACGAAGCCGCAAAGGGGCTGTGCAAGCGGCTTCCGTAGCTGCGATCACTCGTTCAAAAACAAAAATAGACGGTGAGATAATGTTGGCTGTCAATGCATCAAGCAAAGGCAGCAGTGCAGCGTTACCAAAAAGTTTCCACTCAAGTACTCTTATGTAATTGATGCGAACAACGTTCCTTTTGCTCGAATCCCTGGAGTGGGGGATAGGGTAATTTCAAACAAGGAACGTAGAGCAGCCTTGATTTATGAAACGCATTTGCGGGAGGGTCTGTCACATCAAGGGATCTCTAAAACTATCTTGACTTTAAAAGAGATGTACTGGTGGCCTGGGATGAATACAGAAATTCACATATTCATCAACAACTGCTTAGACTGTAAATTACAGCGAGAGAGCCACCAGACACCATGCTGCGAATGCGGCAGCCCAGTACAGACACCACTATTAGACAGCATTCGACTATCTACGCGCCTGCGTCCTACTGGACAAAGGCATTCCCGCAAATACTGAATCTAGGTTCCTATGGTTATGGCCTCAGCGCTCGGCTGACGCTCGAACTGTTATAAAAGATTTGCGAGTCTTTATCGGCACATACGCAATAGGCACGCTACATTCTGACCAGGGTCCTGCGTTTAGCTCTAGGGCTTACAAAGAAGCCATGGCCAGTCTGGGCGTTGCATCGCGGTACTCCTCTCCATTCCATCCTGAGGGAAATTTGGTTGTGGAAAGGAAAAACCGGGATATAAAGCAGTCTATAACAGCTAGGGTATTAGGTTCGGGTGATGGGTGGGTCAAACACCTTAGTGGGGTTCAACATGCATTGAACAATATGCCAAGAAGTTCTCTAGGGGGGGTCACTCCATATGAGATCCTATTTGGGACAAGAATGTGGGTACCAGACCTTGAACATGTAGGCACAGTGGTGGAAAATAAACCATTTGATATCAAAGATCGTTTGGCTGTTTTACAGGACTTAAACAAATTAAGAACGAAACAAAGCAACGTATTCCTACAGTCAACCACCACTGGGGATCAACCGGCTGTCCCAGCAAGGCCTGTCTGGATTCCAAAAGTTGGGGATCTAGTCAGAGAAAAAATTGCGGACAAGAAGGAATTTGGACCTTCTTACAGACAACCAGTACCTGTCCTAACAGTTCAAGGAACAAGAACAGTACTTCTGCCGCCCCTTGCTGGAAGAAAGGAGAAAAGATTTGTGTCCATCGACCTGATCAAACCAAAGTATGTGGCCAATACTAAATAGTAGGCCTCGTGGACTCCGACCTAGTAGCAGACGCACTCCTCTCGCTACTATCCAAGAGGTTCAGACTGAAAGACTGATAACTATCGAGAATTCAGCTGTAACAGACGGAGGACTATGCAACAACGCTATGGAACTCATCCCTCTTGACAACCAAGTAACAGTTCGTCCAAATACACCTGTCTACACCAACGTGGCAAGTGATGAACTGGTTCCAGTGATTTCTACAAATCCTGATGCAATTCCAACAATTGACAGAACTGCTTCTGGCTATTTCATTAACTTTGATACGTTCTCCAGAAGATCCGAGTGAACCTGAAACGACGCCAGTGTCATTGAAATTCAAGCAGCAAGTACAAGACTTTCTTCATTTTGTGAAAAAGACTTATTTGGTTTCTCCATGGATTGAACTCTGGATTACATCTGGACTTTTTGTTTTCCTGCTCTGGCTAGCTTTGGTAACAACTGTAAGCGTGCTTATAAGTGGCAGATACATCCATGTGAACACTGAAGGAAAAGACGTAAACGTACTTTTGAAACCTCATAAATCTGCCCATCGTGAAGCAAGAGAATTATCAGCAGTGAACATCACAGCTGTTCCTATACAGGATGGTATAGTGTGGGACAAAACAGATTATGATATCTTCGGCCCGAATGAACAATTGAACATTCCACATTTGTTTAAAATTTCACTAAGTGATCTAATTACGTCCAGTACCTATTCAGATGATTGGGACTTTGAGACTGTTAACGACATAATGTTTGACCTAGAAAAATCTGCTGCATTTTCTAAACATGAATATTTAGAGGGTTCATCAGACTATGAACAAATGTATTGTTACAACCACTATGGTCATCATTATTTGCATAAATCTGCATATCCAAGAATTGTGTTTATGTTTAACCAATGGGAACATTGTCCTACACCACCTAAAGGTAGTTCAAAAACATTTGCTAATAAGTTTCCATATTTTTCAGGATACAATACATCTGAACCAGAAATGTTTTACTATAAAAATATAAACAAGACAGGACTGAAAATTATGTTAACAAATACAAAACAGATTTATTCTGCATTTTTTAATGCCCAACTGTCTAGACAGGGTTTTGACTTTTGGAAAGACACAATTGACACAAAAACTGTGTGGGGTACAATAGATTGGCAAGTGCAGGGGATAGAAGCTTTATTTAGAGCCTGCATCATCCCTGAACAAATAATGTTTTTGAATGAAACTATCCAACAAACATCTTGTCTTGGATTAGCCAAGATAAAAGAGATGAACACACCTTCTGTACCAACACCTGCCAGTGAAAATAATACAAAGGCAGTGGTGACAGTTGACAATATACTACAACTCAACAGATCTAATCCTGATTGGAAAAAATGGTTGATCTGGCCCACAGACACGAATAACTGTCAGGAAAGATTCCTGAATAAAACTCAGGGCTTTACTATTCATAGGCCAGACCCAAGATACGTCCAAAGACAACATCCGGGGGAGTAACAACATACAGTGTAGGTAAATTATGCCTCGATTGGCTGCATAAGTCTACACTACAGGATGTGAAACAACACTTAACCTTACTTAAAAGGACGCAGACCTTAGGGAATTCTTGCTTGGACTAAGAAAACCGCGTCAAAAACGTTTCATATATGCCGGCATTTATGCTGCTTATAATGAAGCTTGGAAGGTATCACAGATAGAGGCCGCAGAACGAATACATGAACTTGATCGTATTAATTTAGAGAAAACACTCTCTGTGGTCGACAATGGGTTAACAACTTTGTCCTCCAGAATATATTCATTGGATGGCATTGTATCCTCTGCTATCGACATTCTAGAACAAGATTTGGCGATGTTACAACAAGGCCAATCTCAATTACGTTCTATTATGTTATTAAGCTGGACGCTGCAATCTTTGCGAGCGGGCTATGTGCCTTGGCGTTTCATCAACACAACGGCTCTGTTTGCAGAATACAATCTCACTGATAAACAGATCGAACTGGCACAAAGAGGAGCAAAGTATACAGTGCTGAGCATTGAAAAATTGGAGAAGTTACTATTCACAGTGGCAGAAAAACCAGCTACAGAATGGCTTATTCATGGCAAAATAACATTACCTGTGAGTACTTTTCAGTTTCAGTATTGCCTCAGACAAATGCAAGCAGGCAAATATGAAAGGTTGGGTAAGGAATACATTAAGACATCTTGGGATTTACCATACACATGTAGATGTTGGAGTGGGGATCGTGAAGTGTTTTTGAGCGGTTCAAACTGTAAACTTGCACTTAGTGGTTCACTTATATGTCAAGACATTTCCTTGCACGGGGCTTGTAATGGTTCAGTGGAAAATTTGTCTTGCCATCAGCAGGGTACTCCAGCTGCTGTGATTAATCCAACGTTTGGACAACTTTCTAATGGGAGTTACCTCATGTTGAATGATCAGAGCTGCTGCGGAATGCTGCCAGGCATCCCATATCTAGTAACGGTCAACTCCAGGGTCACTTGCTGTATGCAAGTATTGTTTCCCCCAATAGACACAGTCAGGGAGTCGCCTCTATGGCCTTCGCTGAACGTCTCTTTTATAAGATTTGATACTCTAAGCAGAATGAAAGCCATGCTTTTACAGCAAACAGTGCCTTTGACCTCGAGAAACCTATGATCTACAAGTAGCAAGGACTTCGGCTGAGATACAGACTTTAATACGTACAAACTGCCCTATACATTTCGTGGAAATGATATCACGTATCTTAAACATGTCTGATACAACCGGAATTGTACATGTATTTAAGAGCATCTACTCAGGTCTGTTAGCACCTTTCCAGGCAATACTCGGAATCATCCCGAACTTTGCACATTCGGTGTTTGGTGGCATACCATTAATTCTAGCACTTGTTGCTGGGATTCTATTTCTCTTCCTGCTATTGCGCTATGGCCAGCCTATTCGCAGACATCACTCCGAGCGAACTGGAGAAAGCTCTCCTTGAACGAAAGTGCCGTGAGCAAATAGTAAAGCTTTTGGGCATGACTCGTCTACGGGACCTTAATACAACTTGGTTCCTGTCATTCAGACCAATCTGGCAAGATTGCATCTTACCTGTTCTACGATGCCTGCTATGCGGTGAAGAATGCGTGTTGGACACATGTCTAACATTTCCATCAACAACGCCAACGGATGTCGATACTCTGCTGGACCCGATAACGGCCCATGCTCTGTGTTGTCCCCAGAGGCTTCCTATCCTGATGTCAGCATTCATTGAGATCTCACAGACGCTTCCGGCTGCTGCTGAGGTACGAGAAAGAAATCCAGGCACACAGGTAACAACGGACGTGAACATTGCTGAGGCAACCTATGCTGGAAGCAATGCTTCCCATCTCTGTGCAATTAATCTACTACACGAGGTGTTCCAACTGACACCGACAACAGTGGATGATGTTTTGTCTATTGAAATAGATGATCTCATGTTTACACCAGACCCGTGAACTAACTCTGATTCGGCATACAGTGTTCCAGAGATGCAGTGACAATTTGGCCTTCATTTTTAAACAACTTGGAACTCTACCAAAATTGAACTTTTTCCCCATTTATTTGAACGAAAATGGCACATCGATCTGCTTACAGTAGAACTAGCCTTATAATACAGACTTTGCGGTACTTCCATGGACACTTAGTCATCTTGTGTGTCTAAAACAGTTCATTAATTTTCATGACATGAAATGACTTTGATTTTTGAGAAACTTATCGATTATTTTTTGTCACATGTAAATATTACTGCTTATTTCATTCCAATTGCATTTATTTTCGAACTTTATGCCTGTAATGAAAAGCAATGCTTCATATGTACAGTACCTTTTTGCATTCTAATAGGTTTTTTAAATGCCTTTTTTAAATGGTTTTATGAAATATTTTAGAAATATGCGGTACTCCATTTTAATGTTTAGCATTTTAAATGTTTAGCATTTTAGTATTATCGTACACACGAAAGAGGAGTGGGTGTTGTATTCCTCTTAGGGTATCCATAAGCGGGCTTTCCAGTATCATGTCCTTATATAGGCACAATTCGCCCTGCCCTTATATAGGCATAAAATCCCAGCCCTTATTTAGGCATTAAACCATGCACTCCAAATACAGGCATGGTCTCTGACATCCGTCCACCCTAACGTCACAACGAGTTCATGAAGAACAGACCCTTAGGCTGCGGGAGTTTCCCTAGTCCAGGACTATTGATTTCTTCAAGGACTCATACATTACTGCATGAACCATTATTCCTTAGGGGTTCATTCATGACGTCTTTCCGCTGTCCGACTCACGTCAATACTATCATTCTTAGGTGCTCTCAGGTATAAATATACCTTCCCCAGCCCCTGTAAACCAGAGGAGACCTCGACTTCAGAGGAGCCCGTTTCCCGGCTTGATGCACTGAGAAGACGCTGTCATCCCTGCACGCAGAGAGCCCAGCTTCCAGTGATCTGACTTCCCTTGCGGGGTGTTGGAGTTCGAGTCTGGCAAAGAGATTCCTACCTCTCTCATTCTTCAGGTATGGAGCTTACTAGAACCTAGAGGGACTCTTGGCATACTAGACTTAACATACTCTTAGTATACCATAGTAAGGAATACTTCACCTACTTCTTCCCTCTTCCTACACCTAGGTTAGGTTAGGTACATTGGGGTAGAACTAGCTTAGCAACGCATCGTATGAGTACTCGCATTTTTAGTCTGTGTTATTTATGTAAATGCATATGTACTAAAAGATAATGCTATCGCAGTATTATTTATTTCTACTGCTCACCCTGTACATTATTTATCTCGCATACTGTCTTGTGATCGTATCAGCACATTTTACTTACACCAGAAACAAGACTGTTCAATAAATCCTTTATTGAAACGCCCGTCTATTTCTTTCTGTGTAACTTGGAGAAAACTAAGCATGCACGACTGAGCTGAGTGAAATAGTTATCTATTGTTTCCACGAATCTGGGACACGTTCTGATTCTAAAGGGAAACACAGTGGTCATGTTTTGCGGCTGCCAGAAACTACTCCCTTCTTGTTGTCAAGGAGTTTCTAATGGCCTCTGAGCTAGCTGGCACAAGTAATTAAGTTTAATATACTCGATAGGGACATACTGACCTTAGTCCTATGTCAAACCTATAGGATATATTATTCCAATGCGCAGAGCCTATTAGGGAAATAGGAGCTACAGTACACCATCTTTGAATTGTTAAACTATAATGTCATCAATCTATCCTAACACCTAACAGCCCAGAGGGTTCCTTGTGTTAACTGACTCCAGGCAGAACGCTTGTTAATGAATAACCTTTTTAAGAAGAGACTGTATATTGGGAGATTGTTTTGTACGCCAGTGATGCCCTTACCAGGAGAATTCTGTATGTATTGCTGCTGATCCTGTTTAAACCCCAGCTTTGCAATACAACAAAACGTGTTTTACCTAGTGCATCCGACCATGCTCAGTCATCTCAGCGCTGGGATCGCCAGATCCAACTATCTGTATGCGTTGCTGTCCCCAACCACAATGGGGAATGATGGCCAATCAGGGGAGCTATTGGCAAGCCTATAACTATTGCTGCTGGCTGTGCTAATTATAACGTGTGCTTATGAGCACGATCACCTGGAGGGTATCCTGGCGCTGAGTACCGATGTTCCTGGATAAAAAACTCAATTGTACTTATTCTATCGACCTCAGAAGGAAGAAAAGCTGAGTAGACCTGCCAAAATGTGAACAGGCTGCGTAGAATGTCCCTTCCAATCTGTTTTACCAATATTGAAGCATACACTTATGAAGCATTTGCCAAAAGAAACCTCCAGATATGAACCAGGAAGCCGTAAGGTGCCTTTATGAGAACCTGGGAAGAACAGCAAAAGGGGACCATGGTGCGCTCTACTACGTCTCTAATAACGTATGCCAAGTGAGTTTGTTGACCCTTGTTATTAGAGCTTGATAAGGATCTGCAACCAGTCCTTCCACCTCCTAATCACAAGTCATAACCCCAACTGTGAGGAAGTTTCATCCTTTCTCGCCGGGCCCTCCTGGCTCCAACAGATTCAAGTTTTGCTCCATCTGTACAGTGGCAGCATTCCTACCATAAGTGAATGAAGACAAAGTGTGATCACCCGTGGGGGCACAAGCCCTTAGCTGGCCAAGCAGCGAAGTATCCGATCAACAGCATTAACTACACAGCACTCCCCTTCACCCATCACGATTCCCTCATGGATGCGACAAGAAGAGTATGTGCCTGAGCATTCGTCTGCCCCAGTTTTAATTCAAGTTGAAGGGATGCAGCTGCATTTTTCCTGTGGACATAACTGTCCATTGGCTGTAAGTCACACCCATTGATGCCTAAGCCCACCCCGCTAATGTCGTCCCACAGGGCCCACCATCCAGACAATGCCATGTCAGGATGACTCTCAGGTCACCTACCCAGGCACTGTACCACTTGAGTTACAGACGTGCATGGACCCAAGTGAAAGTACTGCGACAAACCTCCCAATGAAGGCTTGCCCATATATCCGCGCCATTCCCAAGACTCCAGCTATTACCATCAAACCGCCGCTCTCCTGATGGTAAAATATTCAATCCGCCTTTATGCATGCGGCGTACCTATTACAATAATGGGGGCAACAGCACGCCAGTCAAGCTGGAAATCTTTGCTTAGCCTAGTGTGCCGCCTAGTTCTGCCTGTTCTGTCATTGTATCCATATATATAATCTACACGTGACAAGCACCTAGCAAGTAAGTACTATTGACTTTGTCAATGACTGTTAGTTTTCTAAGGTAATAAGCAGCAACTTATGGCTTTGTTGTAAGGATCTGGCCAATGACCCCTGTGAGGGTCTATACCCCCCTGGCCCCTGCTGAACTGTCCGAGCGAGAGCACCATCCGCACAAGAGAGGCCCTTACGTGGAACACGTATGCCCAAGAACCTGGCCAGTATAAAAGGACACCAACAGAGCTAAGGAGGCCATGATCAAGCTTCGGGAGTGCTACTCCAACCGGATCCTTCACAAGTGTTGGATGCGAAACCGAACATGCACCATCCCATACTTAACAGTACCACCAATAACTACATGCACTCACCCCACTGCTCAATCGTTCCCCTGGCAGTTTTCAACAAGACATTGGCCGATGACCTGTGCGAGGTAAAACCCGTCTTGGCGCCTGCCTTTTACCACACCTGGTGCCCAGAACCAGCAGGACATGGCCCTCTCCAAGCCTAGCCTGTAGACCTCTCTCACCTGAGAGACAAACCCCTTCACCTGGCACTGCCCAGGTGAGGGGGGGGGCATTGTCCGGACATTTCATGCACATGATTTTTGTGCTAAATGATCTCCCAGTGTTACTCAGAAGACCCTTGAATGTCACATGAACGCACAGAAAACACAGGTCAGCAGTTCAGGATCCCAGAACCAAACCTGTCCCATAACGCGAGAAGGCTGTACCCCGAGACAAATGACTGTTTCCTTCATCCTAAACCCTGGACCCTTGGAAACATGGCGAGGATGGCGAACGCCCGGGTAAGAGACCACACCCAAGTGCTCACCCTCAGGCCCGCACTATGTGCCCTGCAGCGAGGCCCCCGTGAGGTACCATGGGGCTGCCCAAGCGAGAGGCAATGCCGTGAGTCCCACATGCTTGGATGATCCATGGTGCAACAAATGACTGCTTCAAATATACTGAGGAGGATGGGGCTCTTAAAACTTCTTACATCTTAATAAAGTTTCAGAGTGAGTCATCTAGAAACCGGAGGCAGGGCCCATGCACCTACGTAACGTCACCAAGCACAATGACTGACTGACTGGATTATTTGTTAACCGCACTATTGCCGAGGCGTCTTGGCGCTGGGGCGTAGATGGGGTGGGAAGGCCATACCATTCTAGGATTTATCAAATAGCCAGGTTTTTAAAGCCTTCCTAAACAGAATCCTGTTGGGTTGCTGTCACATCTGGATAGGAAGGAGTTCCAAAGCTTAGCGGCTTGGAATGAGAATCCCTTTCCTCCCCATCTGACTATTTTTCGTCCTGGGGAGACATACCAACCCTAAGTTGCCGGACCTGAGTGCACGTGTTGGCACATATCGAGGAAAGAGGGGTCCAATATCCAACTGCTCCTCCTCCATAAAAGGCTTTGTGTACTAAACACAGGGCCTTGAAGTCTACTCTTCGATCGAACTGGTAGCCAGTGTAGGTCCCTCATGGCCTCGGATGTCGGGTGGTGCTTGGGGAGATCACACAGTACCCTTGCGGCAGTATTCTGCAGTGATTGGAGTTTGGAGAATTGTCTCGCACCAGCTCCCAGGTACAGTGCGTTGCAATAGTCTACTCTGGATAGGATCAAGGCTACTACAACCGTCTTCCTTAAGGAGAAGGTATGAACAGGAGTATTTTCCTCAGAACCTTGATCATAAAGAAGCAATTTGAGGTAACTTGGTTGATTTGGGGACCATACGATAGATCTTTATCTATCAGAAAGCCAAGGTTCCTTGCCTTAGGCACAGGGATTGGACAGGTGCCCGCTTCTGGGGGCCACCATAGATCATTCAGATGGAGGGTTTTGGCCAAACTCCAACCACCTCCGTTTTCTCGGTGTTAAGTTTTAAGAAATTGGTGTTCATCCAGGCCATTACTCCAGTAAGACAGTTACGGAATCGTTCCGCCGTTATTTCAACGCTGTGCGTGAGTGACACAACTAGCTGTGTGTCGTCAGCATACTGAGACTAACATCAGGCCATGGTCTTTTATGAATTTTTCTAGTGGCGTGACATATAGATTAAACAGCGTGGGAGACAACGCTGATCCCTGGGGGACTCCACAAGGGAGGTAATACTCCTCTGAATGGAGACCGTTTCAGTGAATTTGTTGCACCCTAGAGACTAAAAAGGCGAGAGTAGGGTTAGTGCCATATCATTGATCCCGACTGTTTCCAGTCGGTGCAGTAGCTACCCATGATTTACGGTGTCCAAAAGCCGCCGTTAGGTCGAGTAGGATCAGGACAGCTCTCCCACCTGAATCCATCACCTTACGGATCTCTTCTGTGGTCATGATTAAGGCCGACTCTGTTGAGTGACGTGATCTGAAGCCATGCTGAGTGGAGTCCAGAATATTGTTTATTTCCAGATATTCCATCAGCTCCAAATTCAAAGCTTTCTCAAGAACCTTAGCGGGCAGGGGAGACAGGATATGGGCGATAGTGTTTGGTCTGCAGGGGATCTAATGAGTCTTTCTTTAAGATGGGTTTGATGCACGCCTTTTTCCATAACTGTGGAAAAACCCCATGTGTAATAATCTTATTTAGAAGAGGGGTCAGAGAGGCCAATGAAGATTGATCGCGAGTGGAAGGGCATTAACATGCCCTTATCACAGAGTATATACATTTCACCAAACAAAACATTAAGCATGTTCAAAAGCTGAGTGGATTGGCGGGATTGTAACCTTTGACGCTGAAGTCATACCCAGTCCCCCCTATAGTGGACGCATTAGTCCCCTAAGCCACCAGACCCGACGAACCATAAGGGCCACACAACAAGCGTGGCGCTTCCAATATTGCACCTTTCGCACACCATCTTCAGTGCCGCTGGAACCATTCTCAGACATGCAACTCCACTGACAAACTATCTAACGCACCAACGACCCGACCACTGCCTGCACATCACCAAGTGCAATGTCTCCGTCACACCTCAGTTGACTTCCTAACAGAAACCGTGTAGGTAAAGTCACCCTACTAGTGACCCATGACGAGGGAAAAGAGGCCCTCTGACCTTTTCCACCAATGCCTGGTGAAAGCAGAGCAAAACCATGTGTCTGAGCATCGGCTCGATGCGTATTCCCCCATTAGCAGGCATTCAACTCAAGGAGCCCCGAGTGTTACACTCTGCCTAGAGTGCCACAATGCCGGTCAAGGCCAGCAGCGGCTCACGGCCCAGGTCGGACCCCCAGCTCCAAACTGATCCGCCACCTCGAAGCCCGGCCCGGTGGCCGCCCGACCCCTCCCCCAGAACGGGTGCCCCAGCAAGGCTGAAGTGAGGAGGCTGTGCGACCGGGTGGGAGTGGCGTGAGCACGGCTGCCTGCTCGCCACCCCTGGTAACCCCACCTCTGCCCATGCCCGGCGCAGGTAAGACGCCACTGGCGGGACTCAGGAGACGAGAAAAGAAGGCAGGGGCGTGCGCGAGTGAAGTGCTCCCCTGCAGAGAAGACGGCACTCAGGGGAGGAGATCAACTACCGCAAGTGCCGTGGCACGACGGCTCCGGACCCGAGCGACCCGCCTGAGGCCTCCCCCAAGGTGAAAATTACTGTGTGGAAATCGTGGGACAAAGGGCAGGGGATTTGCGCCCCCAAACCCTCCTGCCATGCGCTCCCCTCAAGAGAGGCGACCCGCCGGCCTCTGTCCTCAATGTCCACCGCTTTACCTCCATCATGACCCAGGCGGCGTGCGTGAACAGCTGGCCAGCCACGCGCTTGCATGTAGGCTCTTAAGTATGCCAGCCCTCAGTGCAGCCTCTCTGCCTCGTGCAACACCAGGAGGTCGGAGCCACAGAGTCCCAAAGGGGGAAAATAGGAGGGGGGCTGTTTAAACCAGACAATGACCCCCTCCTGACCTGCACTCACCGCAACCAAAACGAAGTTGAATCCAACGACGATACCGGCGGGACTGGACAGCGTGTCCAGTTGGGCACAAAGACAGCGTGTCCAGCCGCAAAAGGGGCCGGCGCAATACACCCGCGACTCGCCCCAGGCCAGAGCGGACAACGAGTGCCCTAAAGCACCGCCCCGCCTGGGACGACACTCGCGGGACCACACCCGGTCCCAGCTGACCAGCGCAACCGTGGCCAGGGGGGGGCCCCCGCCAACGAGCCCCCAAAGCGAAAGGTCCATGCAAATGAGGAGTGCACCCGCAGGCAAGCTCCGAACCCGCGACCCCCTCCTGTGTGCCCAGGGCACCAACACCCGAGCCCAACAACTCAGGAGCCCGGACAAAGGGGGTGCCCATGCCCCCATCGTCTTTACTCCAACCCCGAGCCACAGTGCAGCTCGCTCACAGCCCTGCTCCGTCGCTGCACATGTGGCCGGGATGGTCTGCAATCGCACAGACAACAAAGGTAGGGGGGGCGGGGGCCATGACAAAGGCCGACTCACCACCAAATCCTGCACTCCACCAGCTCCGGGCCAGAAGAAAACGACACGACCAAATGACAACAAGACGATGGCGTATCCGGCGTAAAGAGGGCGCCAGAAAGGCAGGGGGAGGTATAAGTACCTTCCCCCAACCCTCTGTGCGCTGGAAATGATGCGGCCCCCGCGCCGGGCTGAGGGACTCCTCCCCCGGGTCCCTAGACTAGAGGGGGTGATGGTGGGCCTAAGTGGCACTAAGGGGGCCGCCCTTTTAGGTGGCCCACTGCGTGAGCCGCGGGCAGCCGCATTGTTTCTGCAGTATAAGGAATTTGCCGCTTCCGCCCAGCCATGCATAGGCAAAACAATGTGGCATCAAGACTAAAGTATGGAACCATAATTTTAACAGGTTCAATAGCCAAAGAGTATTTTTCTTCGACAAACAGTGCCTCGCACAGATTGGTCACAATAATTACAACCTAAAAAGGGAGGTAAAAAAATAGATATAA
Source organism: Calotriton arnoldi (assembly GCA_963921515.1). Taxonomy (NCBI): domain Eukaryota; kingdom Metazoa; phylum Chordata; class Amphibia; order Caudata; family Salamandridae; genus Calotriton; species Calotriton arnoldi. The sequence continues at coordinate 272,415 of CAWUFW010005780.1, forward strand.
TTACAAATGAAATAAGGGCAATAAACCTGAGCAAATGCCTTTCCGGAGGACAGACAACTAAAATAGGATGTTCTCTGGGTGGGTATGACTTTTATCCACCAGGAGAATGTTGGGGTATTTTGAAGCTTTCTTCTATGTTTATTTAGCAGACAAAGGACAACAGAATCTCTGTTAGAGGAGGTGGGCGCTCCTCAACTAAGTAATGACTGGAACGAGGAAGAGGACGAGGAGTCAATATATCTCGATTTTAATTATTATGTTTCCTGTGTTTAGGTAACCACGAGCAGAGCTTAACAAATCTTTCCCATCATTCTTAACTGGAATACGCTTTCTGTTTGGTAACATTGCATTTTAGGACACAATTTAGTGTGCCATTAGGGACCTAAAAGCGTTTTTTTCCTCATATAGCCACAATGTTTAACTGTCTACCTGTGGATATGTTCTGTTGTGCTTGTTTGTGTTGATGTAGTTCTAGTCATGCCTGCAGAGTCTCACTCTCACCTGGCTGGAGGTTGTTTCAGGTCCCTCCTTCCTGGGCCCTGGTGACTGGTCCATGTGGAAGGACTGAAGATGGTCTGACACCAGGGCCTGGCCTGCTAGCGCCTAATGGTGGGTGCAGTTTCACTACGCTGTTATTCGGGAGACTCAACCATGGCATCAAGAGTAGAAGGTTGAAGTTTGTACTGCAACAGGATCGTAACTGGAATGACTATGGGATTAGTGACCAGCTTGGACTTGGAATGAGTTCTTTGTTGCAGTGTTATCTATGAGACTGATCCAGCGGGTTACTAGCAACGAGCATTCATACACAAAATACTCACTTGGGTCCATACATTCATACTACGCTAGCGATTTCCGCTGGGGGGTCAGTTGGTACTCTTTATCAAAATCCCTGCTACCATTTACTTTCCGATTGAAGAGTAATGACTTACCAATGAATCCTTTGCTAATTGGGAAGTTTAAAATGAGTGACGTTCATTTCTATTCATAATCCTGAAATAATCACTGAGTCAAGAAGTTTTAAAATGTTTATCTAGAGATTTAGCAGAGTAAAATACAGAACCACATGATACTTAAATCGCATATCAAGGTTGAAGCATAATAATCATTTATCGATTAATGACGGTCCCTTAGAAAAGGAGAAGATAGAGACAGCAGTGCAACTAAGAATTGCATTTATATTTACCTAAAGTGCGAGAACCAAACCCCTTGGCCAAGGAGTTGGAAAAGATAGGACCTTGGAAGGATGAAGAGCAAGAACCTCCTCCCGGATCAGGACAGGACCGGTGACCTCTCTATCAACGACGCCTGCATCGTTCCCCTCTCTGGTACTTCGCTTCTCCTCGATTCTCCTGTGTCTCCCTTCTAATGGACTCCGCCGCCCCTCCTCAGGACCTCTTCTGGACAGGGATTCAGTCTGCAATCGATCAGTTTGGCGGTCTGGAACTCTTCTGTGCGTTCTGAGAGTAAGCTCTAGTCTCCTATGCGCGTTCTGCGGTCTGAGCTAAACTAATTAACTAATTCTATATCTATTATACCCTTCTACGCCTATGTACCTCCCATTAATGTTGCAAAAATATGGGACCACTACTTCTGATTGGACAGGGACAGGGGGTTGATCCTCAAACCATATTGATTTAATTCATTTTCTGAAAGCTCTCTGTTTTTAAAATACCGCCCATCAATTTAATACATTTGCTTTATTTCCCACCCGTCTCACGACAAAGTGTTATACATTCTTCAGGTACATTGTTACATTTTCGTGAGGACATTTATGTACAGCAATATTGGCCATCAGGTCATGGCCTTGGACGACGTCCAGGTTGACTTCATCTTTTCCTCTCTCTGGGCAGCCTTCAGGGAGCATGCGCAGAACCATTGTCACACGAGTTTTCAGTTTACCAACCCCAGGCCCAAATTTTACGAACTAATAAAAGTCAAAGAAGAAAATATTAAAATCACAAATAAAATGTTTCACTGTATACCCACTCTTTCTACTCTATTCCCATTTAATTATAAATTCTATCCCGCATTAGTAGCGTTAGAATACCACAGTTTAATTGCAACACAAGAGCAAGCTGTAGCACGTGAAAACATAAAACAGCCATTTTAATGCACACTGCGCAAAAGCAAGAGTTTCCCACCAAGCAAAGAAAGACGTCACACCACGTGATATGGTTGAGACATGCGCAGTAAAGTTCCCGCGTTTTAGCGGCCATTTTAGAATAGACAAGCGTTATTTGTTAGTTTAAACACATAGGCAAGCTTCTTTGCTACTTATGTTTGTGTATGCAAGAGTTAGTATGAACAATACAAGTTTTAATATTAATACTTTTAAGAAGATTGCATCCGAGCAAGTCTCATTTGTGAGTCCTTGCTCCATCAATCCCCTCTCTGATGGCGTTTCTGAGCCATCAATTACTACCCACAACCAGTTGCCAACTTTTAGAATAATATAGTTTCACTTTCATTTTTACACTTTCTATTTTTCACATCCCCTTTCAGTTTCTTGTATAATTCACTTCTTAAATCTTCAAGTTCGATTTCATCAATCTTTCTCTTCTTTCCTTTTCCTGTGACATTATACGATTCATTCTTTCTACAACATTTGCACCATATTGTTATTGACAGTACTATTATTGCTATCCCTGCTAAAGGTACTAATATTTGACCTATAAGTCCTTTCCCTACATTAGCAAACCAGGTACCAATTGACCTAATACTATTGGTCAATCTTTCCCATACGCTATCAACTTCCAGTGGTTTCAGTTCCTTCTCAAGTTTAGTTATATTTTGTATATACGTTCCAATTTCTGCACTTTTATCAGGTATGTAAGTGCAACAGTGTTTCGTCTTCAAAAATTTACAGACTCCACCCTCTTTTGCCAATAAAATATCAAGAGCAAGTCGATTTTGCATTACCATAGATCTAATCGCAACCATCTCCTCATTAATCATTAGAAATCCTCCAGCAGTGTCAGTTGATAAACGATCAACCACTGTAGATAATTTACATATTTTCCTTGAGTTCAGAATTATTCCCACTGAAGGTATCAATGCACCAAATATATCCCCTACAATTTCTGAAAAACTAGCTCTTTTCTTACGTGTTAATTCACTAGTATTTTCATTGCTGCCAGTGTTTCTTTTACGTGGTATATCTTTGGAAATACTATTCCAAAGTAACAACTTCCATACCACCGTGCAGGAAGCCTAAAGTAAGCCTTATTCCACACACATAATAGATTCCAGGAAAAACTGAATCTGTTCCTCCTTTGAGTCCCCAACCTCCAAGAATTAAGAAATTGTGTTCACATTCACTGGTACCGATGAAAACATTGTTATATTCAGTCTTTAACCTATGTAGACAAATTTTCCGTGTCTTTACAAAATCTAGAGCCATAGCAGCTTGAGCCTTGCCAGGTGTGTAACTACCCTCTTTCTCAACCCAAGGTGGCAGATGAGCCTTATGCTCAGAAGCTTTCTTCTGGAAATCTTGTCTTCTACTCTCACCTAAATTCAAAAATATCTTTTCTTCTTCATGTAATGAACATGTTAAATTGCTTCTATGTGCATGTGTTATGTCTATTGATTTCATTGTTAAGAAAAATTCTCCCATAAACTGTGCATCTTGACTACTAAGCACTGGATTCATATTCTTTCGAATCGGAACCCCAGAAAATATCACATCTATATTTGAATAATAGTACTGAAGTTGCCTTGTTCTATAAAATAAACTAGTCAGTACACTACATGATATGCCATACGTTAATGGCAAGTGATGATACGTTAACCCTTCTGCTACTGATTCAGGTAGTTTCATACAGACATAACAATTACTAACTTCCATGGTATCTATATACTGAAATAATAATTTTGTGAAAACATTCAGACTAGTGTCATTATCTGTTACTTCATGATGCAATTCTGGTTCATCTTCTGCCTTTAGTTCTACTCTATTACTTTTCAAGTTATCTGTCCTTTCCTTTGTTTCGTTGTTAATTTTTTTATCTATTATCATAAGGTAAGGTATTGCTACGATCACAACTAACCATACTATAAGCATCACTACCAGATTGCATATGCATATAGCACAGCATCTTTTACAACCTTTCTGCTTTGCTCTCCCAGTAACTCTTTTTTTTTTTTTTTAAATTTGTTTATTGAATTTCAGAAAACAAATGCCAACAGCAAATAGGTCTCGTACAAAATATCGTGTAAAAGAGCAACAAGGCAACCCCCCCCCCACCCCATCCCAGGCAGACAGCGTCAACATTTTTCAAGACACCCATAGATGACCTAAGCACCAATTGAGAGGCATATGTAGACATATCAATATGAACAAGAGATGAAATATACAGGGTATTCATAGTGCACATCAAGTAACAGGAGCATAAGGCATAAGCCCACAGTGACCTGCGGAAACCCAGGCGAAGAGCAGACCATCCCCAGAAGTCATGGACACACAGAAACCATCACTCCACATCCGTGCGGGACAGAAGGTATGCAGACAGTGGGGCCCAAAAGTCCTTCGGGCGTGAGGCCTCCGGCAATTCCTCCTCATACAGTAGAAGCTGATCCCTGCAATACAACAGGTCGCGAAGCCACTTCTTTATCGTGGGGGTTGTCTTAGCTCCCCAACACTGTGCCACCGCCCTCTTTGCCAATAGTGTAGCCACAGCCACAATCCGTCTATTACAGGATTTAAGACGTTGTACCATACCAAGAAGGCACAGCTCCGGAGTGCACGGCACAGGTTCCAATACAATGTCTGTTAGCATCTTCGCCACTTCAGTCCAAAGATACGCACACCTGCACACATCCATGCTACATGCAAAAAATCTGCCTCATTCATCCCACACCGCACACAAGCAGCCGTCTCTGCAACCCATATCTACATAGTTGAGACGGGGTATAATAAAGATGGTGAAGGAATTTGCAATGAATTATTCGAAGATTGCAATTCGCCGTGAGGCGGCCCGTGAGCCTACAGCACGCAGCCCAATCCTCCAGCACAAGAGTACCTCCCAACATTGCCCTCCAACGCAGAAAGGAGGGGTGGTCCTCACAGTCCCGCTCACGCATGGAAGCGTTGTACAATTTAGTAACAAGACCCTTGCGCCCCGCTCCCGACAGCATCGCCTGCAATGCCCGTAGAGCAACGGGTTCCGTCGGATAGTCCGGGTAGGCCGTCCGAATCGCCTGTCGAACCCGCACATAGGTAAAGTCAAACATAAACCCGCGCTTGGGGGGCATGGCTTGCCGAGCTGCGAAATGGCCGCCAGCTAGGTGAGCTCCGCCGGCCGAGAAAACATCCTGAACAAAATCCGAATATCTGGCGGGCACTTGCGGTGTCCAACTACCCTCACGGAGAGCCGAAGGTGTGCTGACTGCCATGCACCGACGCTAGTGAGGAATCGGTGTGAGGGGGCGAGTCCCGTCGCCCGGCGGACTGGAGCTGCCGAGGGGTGGAGTGTGAGGTGAACGCCTGCGGCGAAAATCGAGGCCGCGGCGCCGCGCCTGCGGTGGGCCCGTCTACCGGCTGCAGCCTGCACATCTACCCGCGAATCCGGGGCTGAAATATCTGCACTAACGCCGACGTCGGAGGACCAGGGGCGCATACATTGGGGCGCAGCCGCCTGGAGCCTCGAGGCTGAGAGACGCACTGCCGGTAAGCAATCGACGTGGGAAAAGGGGGCCCCTCGGAGCCTGCGGGTCATCACTATAGATCTGAGACTGGAGAGGGAGGCACCACTGTGAGGAAGATACCCGGCACCTACGCCACACTATCGCTGCAGCGGGGGAACGCCTTGGTCTGCGACGCGGGACGAGTTGGGCAGAGTGGTGTGGGGCCCGCTCCCCCTGTCGGTCTCAGCCTGCATATATTTCCTACCTGCCATCCCGGCCTAGAGGGCCCGGTCCGTGCTGGCGGCTCCTCTCCGGCTCCGCGAGGTGCTTGGCGGCATACTGTTGTGCCACTGGGGAATAGACCGTGGCTAGTGTTGTCCCTGCTGGGCGGCGGGGCTCTTTGTGGATCCCAATATAATTGGAGTTACCCACCTGGCTGGAGGCCCTTGGCACAGCGCAACAGCTTCGGACAAAGGTGGCACCATGGGTAAGCAGGACGCAAAACAGACGAAACTAACGTTCGACCAACGACGGACCACAAGACTTACCGAACAAGACTCGGAGGCTGGCCAAGAACGTCCCCCAGATCATAACTCGGAGGACCAGGGGGAGGACTTACGGACCCTAATATTGGAAATGAGGTCCAGTCTCCGTAACATTGACACCAAACTTGATACGCTGACCACCCAGCTGGACGCAGTTAAAACTCAGGTGGGGACGCATGAAAATAGACTGGATGTGATTGAAAACCGAGTATCGGACCTCCATGAGTTCCAGGTGGAGACGAAGGAGCATCTCCTCCAAATGGACAAAGTGTTGGGTATAATACGCGCCAAAAATGAAGACTTGGAGGCCAGGTCCCGTCGCAATAATCTCCGCGTCACGGGAGTCCCGGAGACGACGGCGATTTCAAAGATGGAGACCTACGTAGCAGATATGCTCCATGAACTGTTTGACCCACATCTTTCTCAGGTCTTTGCCGTTGAGAGAGCACATCGAGCTCTGGGACCCAAGCCGCCTGTCGGAGCTACACCCCGACCCATTCTGGCAAAGATCCTTAATTATCAGGATCGGGACACTGTCCTGCGCCTAGCCCGAGTGAAAGGGACAATCACGTATGGAGGTAACACAATTTCTTTTTACCCAGATTTTACTCCGGCTGTGCAGGCGGCGAGGAGGAGTTCCTTCCGGCGAAGCGGCTCCTCCTGCAAGCCCAAATCCCATATGCGCTTCTGTATCCCGCCAAGCTGAAGGTTACATATGATGGGTCCGCTCACTTTTTCACGGACTCTAAATCCGCACTTAAATTTGCGAAACATGTTGGTGGGAAAGCATCTAGACAGCGTCCAAAGGGGTCGGCCACTGAAGAGAACACTTTGAGCGATAACGATTGAAACAGACTGTGGTCACGAGGTTTTATTGGTTCGAAATTTAAGACACTATGTTGACATGGTTTGGTTTGTACTGATTGTTTTCAGGAGAAGGTGGGATTTACTAGTGGCATGAGACAACAAGTTAATATTTGGCGACGGGGCACTACCTGTTCTTTATTGGTGTATGTGCCGAATACCCATACGCAGTGTACTGCGGTTGGCTGGGTCGAATCCAAAGGTTATGGCTCAAAAGTACACGAGATAGCTGCACACACGCTGTATGGTTTTCTCCACATTCGGGTGTTTGGGTTTCATTATTGGAAGTTGGCGAGCAAGGCCCGCCGAAAGTTTCTCGGCCACCCTGAGTAATCGGGGAGTATGCCGGCACTACTACGCCCCCGGGGAGAGTTCCCACTGGTAGCTGTAGTCGTTTTGATGTTTGGGATGGGTATTCTGCAACCTGATTGGGGGTTGGAGTGGGAGGCGGGTTGGGGGGGATTGTTCTGTTGTGGGCCAGATCGCTGCTTTTTGATCATCATAATTACTGTCATGTGCAAATGTATATGCTATTATGTCTCGCTCCTATTGATTCAGCACCTGGTATAGAAATAGCCGTCTCATGACTCATTTAAAAGTTCTAACCTGGAACATTCGAGGGCTGAACGACGGTCGGAAGGCCAGACTGGTGCACTCCTACCTACTTAGACACCAAATAGATATTTGCATGCTACAAGAAACACACCTTAGTCTCCCCTCCTCCCCTAGGTTGAATCATAGCAGATGGGGATCGGTCTATTCAGCTGTTTATTCAAATTATTCTAGAGGGGTTGCTGTACTGATTAGGAGAGGACTAGATTGGAAAATGGGCATGTTGCAACTCGACAATGAAGGCAGATATATTATTCTACAGGGTACTCTGGGTGTTAATCCAGTGGTGTTGGTTGCGGTGTATGGCCCCAATACTGACTCCCTGGGTTTTTCCAACAAGTATGGGCCAGGGTCAAAGCGACAAATTGTGATACCATCATATGGGGCGGAGACTTCAATGCCATCCTTGATGATGCACTAGATAGGAAAGGGGTATCTAGAACACTGCACCCATCGGCGAGTGCCGCGCTACAAGAAATATTATCAGACGGAGACTTAGTAGATATTTGGAGAAGTACACACCCGGGAGAGCGGGAAGGAACCTGTATCTCAGAATATCACAAAGCGTGGTCACGCTTAGATTATTGGCTAGTCTCGCAGGATGTGGCTACATGGACTCGGGAGGCTCTGCATCTCCCCAGGTCTTTGTCGAACCATGCGCCCTGCCTCCTGAAGTTGGAACTACCTAATTCAATTCCGAGAATGTACACCTGGAGATTACCACAGGAAGCTCTATTAGACGACGCTTTTCGGGAAGAAATTCGGGAGACATCACCGACTATTTTTCACTAAATACAGGCTCTGTGGCTACCATGGCAACGCTGTGGGAAGCTTTTAAAACTGTAGTGCGTGGGAATTGCATAGCCCGGCAGGCAGGGGTGTTGAAGGCTATACGCGGGACGCTGGACAGTCTAGAAAACAGATTAAGGTATTAGAAACGCAATTTTACTCCTCCGGCGAGCCCGATAAGTTGGCAACGCTGAAAGAAAAACTGCTGAAATTTGAGGAAGAGGCACTCAGGGAAGTTAAGTTCCTCGGTAAACACGCCCAAGCTAGGAGATACGGAGAGGGGGATAGGCCGGGCAGAACATTAGCTGCGATGCTCCGCGCCCCACGCTCTACTACCTTTGTCACTGAGCTGAAAGCTGCTGACGAGTCGGTCACTAGGGGTCAGAGGGCCGTACTCGACGAATTTTCTGGTTTTTACACCAAGCTATATACTACAACGCAGGACTCCAGTCCGGAAGGCTTGCTACCATTTCTTGACTCTCTGGAGCTATTGTGGCTGAGTAACAGGCACAGGGATTATCTAGATTTCCCCTTTACAGTGGCAGATGTAGCACAAGTTATTAAGAGTCTGCCGTTGAACAAAGCCCCTGACTCGGACGGCTTAACCACAGCTTTTTATAAAACATATGTTGAGGAATTGGCGCCCCAATTATTTGAACTACTTACAGAGGTCTGTGAATCGGGTATTCTTCCGCCCACAATGCGCGAAGCAATAATAATCACCCTGCTTAAACCTGGGAAGCCAGAGAATGAACTGGACTCGTACAGGCCGCTATCTTTAATGAACGTGGACGTAAAGATTTTTGCCAAATTAATTGCCAATAGGTTAAGGCCCCTGCTTCCACTGGTTGCCCGACCGGACCAATCAGGTTTTATCCCCGGTAGAGCGACATCACACAACCTGAGGACTTTGTTTTCAATATTACACTATTTACATCCCGATGTACAGGCAGCCGTGGTGTTCTTAGATGCCACGAAGGCATTCGATACTCTGGAATGGCCATACCTCTTCGCGGTTCTGGAGCGCATGGGGTTCAGTCCGTTATTTATAAATCTCATTCGGTTACTTTACACACAACCAAGGGCACGGGTTAGGGTGAATGGCCTCCTGTCGGACCCTTTTAACATTTCACGAGGTACAAGACAAGGATGCCCGCTGTCCCCATTGCTTTTTGCGATTGCGATGGAGCCACTCGCAGCACGGATTCGTCAACATCATGCTGCTGCAGGGATTGGTTTCAGTACCCGTAGTCTTTTAATTTCATTATATGCTGATGATGTTACTTTATATGTGTCGGACCCCGCATCAAATTTAGATCCGCTGTTGCGAGAATTTGTTAAATTTGGTGGTCTCTCAGGGATTTCGATTAACTGGGCTAAATCGGTCATTCTGTCTTTAACGGACAACACGATCCAGGGCCCTTCTGAGTTTCCACTTCGGTGGGCTGTGGAGCCGGTGAAGTATTTAGGCATATGGATTAGCAGGGATACCCAGAACCTATGGAACTTGAATTATGGTCAAGCTATATCCTGGCTGGAAGGTAAGATAACAGCATGGGCCGGACTCCCGCTCTCTCTAGCTGGGAGAATAGCATTGATCAAGATGGTGGTGCTGCCGAAATTTTTGTATTTATTTGTTAATCTTCCTCTAATCCTCACGCAGGCCTTTTTTAAAACATTGAAGTCTCTATTGACCTCTTTGGTGTGGTCGGGTAGACAGGCAAGAGTTTCATGGGACCTTTTAATGCTCCCCTTGGAACAGGGTGGAATGGGTGCCCCGGACATGAGGCTTTATGCATGGACAGGCTCAGTTTTTACACTACTGGGTGCACCCCACTCCTTTTCAGCCGCATGTGGCTGTGGAGGCAGATGTTGCGGCTCCCCTCCCTTTGCAGGTTGCTTTATATGGGGTACACAGGCGCCCTAAGGAGGCCATAGATACCGTGGAGACCATGCGGTGGGCCTGGAACGAACTACGGAAAAGAACTGGCGTCCCCATCCTATTTGCCCCGACAATGCCCATAGCACATAATCCGGTGTTGTTCCCCTGAGGGCGGAATTAGCAGGGACTTGGCACAAACAATGAACCTGCACACCTTTGCAGATCTATATCCAGAGGATTCCTTCCGTCCCCCGGTGGAGGTGGAGGATAGGCCAGTGTCCTTTTCAGAACTATTTGCATATCATAAGATCAGAGCAGCGTGTCGCTCGGTGCACCACACTTTCCCAGACGCCCCGCCCACATTTACTGCATTGGAGAATGTCCTTTCCACGGCTTCGCCTCGACGGCTCATAACCAGAATCTATACCTGTATGCAAAAATCGGCTCCTCTGTTGAAACCACGGGCATTACTGGCGTGGAACGAAGACCTCCAGCAGCCCCTCACGGACGACCAATGGCTATATTGCTGTAGTCAACTAAAGGCACTCTCTCCGAACTACAAACTCCGCCTAATACATTTTAAATTTCTCCATAGATTTTATCGAACACCCGTCAGCCTGCACCATATAGGCCTAAGGGAGAATGACAAGTGTTGGAGATGTGGGACTGCTCAGGCAGGCTTCCTACACATCGCATGGGACTGCCCACGCCTGGAATGATATTGGTCAAGTGTATTTTATATAATACATCAAATAACCGGGTTGGTTGGGGATCCGAATCCCATGCAAGGGATATTAGGATATGTTAAGGAAACACCTGTTGGGATTCGGAAGCTACATGCTTTATTACTCCTTTTTGCAAAACGACGGGTAGCCATTCACTGGGGAGGCAAGAGAGTTCCCACTAAGGAAGATTGGATAAAAGATGTCACTTTTGGCCACTCACAGCTGACCACGTTTTGGGAATTAATGCCTTCCACATCTCGACCCAAAGATATTTGGGAACCATTTGTTACGTGGGCTCGTGAGCACCAAGAGACGCCTATACATGGCGAGCCACGTGAGGAGTCTACAGGGAGCACTGGTTAGCAGAGGGGAGACAGTTTTCTGAGGTCACTAAACCTGGAAGTTTGCGCTGCTAATTTGATCTTCCTGTGTCCTATACAAGCATGAGTGAAATGGTGTTGTTTAGGGTGTAGGTGCTACTACATGATAATTCACCTCTATATTTTTGGATGTACCCCTATGATGTGGTGGAATATATGCAGAACAGAGACAATGGATATAAATGTATAAATATAATTCACGTGATGGTATTATGCACTGCTACAACTGTAATAGATGAGCGACTGTCTGGCTATTGTTTGTACGGTTTTGAATGTTAACAAAATGCTAATAAAAAAAAAAATAAAAAAAAAAAACATAAACCCGCGCTTCTCACCATTCTGCGCCTCCAACAAGGTCTTAAAGCGGCCATTTATATAAAGATCTCCCAGCCGGGAGATGCCTACCTTAGCCAATTCGCGCAAAGCCAGCCTCTCACGCGCCGCAGAGATATCAGGGTGCGAAGTTAAGGGCAACGACGGAGCATAGAGAGCCCGCTTAGCCAGCATTCGCCAAGCCCACGCCGTACAATGCACGGGATTGATCTCAGTCCGCGGGCCACCCGAGCCACCCATTAGGACCGCCGCCTGTAACGGCATTGGGGAGACCGCATCAGATTCAACAGCGACATGAGGTTGAAAGCGCTGGGGAAATGCCAATAATGGGCGGATTGCGCCTGAGCGCACAGATAGTAGAGTCTGATATCGGGGCCTCAAAGCCTCCCCTTTCAAAAGGCTGAGTTAATACATCCCACCGACAGCGTGGTTTCTTGCCCCCCACACAAACGAGAGAAGGGACGACTGGAGCGACGTAAAAATGCCATGTTCAGTTTAATGGGGATATTAATAAAAAAGTAGAGCAGTTTAGGCAGAAAGGCCATCTTAACAACCGCAATTCTGTCAGCCAATGACAGGGGGAGATGCGCCCAGCGTTCCGCCAGTTCAGTAATGCGCGCTATCGTTCGGCCGTAATTTTCAGAAACTACTTTTTCTGGGTCCCTGTGTAACCACACTCCCAAATACTTCACCGGGTCCGAAGTCCAGGCCAGGGGGTAATCCAACGGCACCTCCGTCGTGCGCTCTGTCAGAGGAAACACCACTGACTTTGACCAATTTATACCCAGACCAGAGAACCCTTCGAACCTCACATATTCCCGAAGCATTGCAGAAAGGTGTACCGCCGGGTCACGGACATAGAGCAACATATCGTCCGCGTATAACGAGACGATCAGCGGCCGCTGCTTAAATCGCAATGCCGCTTCCGCGTGTCGCTGGCGAAGTCGACAAGCAAGCGGCTCCAGTGCGAGCGAGAACAGCATTGGCGACAGGGGGCAACCCTGCTGCGTACCCCGCTCGATGGGGATCGTCGCGGACACCCACCCATTTACTCTCACCCGGGCAACCGGAGTATCATAGAGAACCCTGAGCCACTGTAAGAAAAATGGTGGAAAACCCATCCTGGTCAAGACCACGAACATGTAGGGCCATTGCAAAGAGTCAAAGGCCTTGGCTGCGCCAAGCAGCACAGCGACGGCCTGGAAGTCAGCCCCAAAGTAGTGTAGGGTGGAAAAAATTGTGCGTAAATTGTGAGTCGTGGATCGCGCCGCAACAAACCCCGATTGATCAGGCAAAACCAGGAGCGGAACCAGGGGCTGAATCCTGGTGGCGATCATTTTTGCTAAAATTTTAGCATCAATATTAATAATCGAGAGGGGCCTATACGATTCACAGTGGGTTGGAGGCTTGCCTGGCTTCAACAACGTCACAAGCAAGGCCTCCCGAAGGGTGGGCGGTAATGTGCCCGTGTCATATGCTTCCGCATATACAGCCAGTAGATGAGGCGCTAGATCCGCCGCATAAGCTTTATAAAATTCACTGGGCAGCCCATCCAGACCCGCAGCCTTACACGTGGGCAAGGCCATTATAGCCAACTTAACGTCTTCAACCGTGAACGGCTGTACCAAGTGTTCCCGATGTGTAGACGAAAGCCACCCCAGCGCCACATCATCCAAATATGTATCAATCTCCTCCGTCGACGGAGAGTCCCGGCTGCGTAGAGCCGGGTATAGAACCTCAATACAATATCACAAAGCTCAGCCGTCGAGCAGCGGGTAACCCCATCCATATCCTGCAGTGCTGTGATACGCTCCTGGCTTCGTGGCTCCGCCAACTTCTGTGCTACGGAGCGACCAGGCCTGCCCCCCTCACCGTAATATCGAGCAGTTTTTCGCCGAGAGCAGTGCAGTAATTCCTGATCAACCGTGGCATTATGTTCTGATATGAGATCCCGAATCCTCGCCAAGACAGCTGGAGAGGGATCGGACTCATAGGCGCGCTCCAATACTGATATATCAGATGCCAGTTTCCCTATTCGGCGCCGAAGATCACGTAGCACCCCAGATTGCGCCCCTATACAAACCCCTCGGATGGTAACCTTGAATGCCTCCCAAAGGACCCCCGCACTATCCACCGACCCCTCATTTTCCCTAAAAAAATGTGTAATTGCGTCCGCGACGGTCTGACGAAAGACTATATCCGTTAGTTCAGACGGCTGTAGCCGCCACGTGAAGGGCGGTCTCTCGCAGGTGGGGACCTGCAATTCCAAGGTGACCGGAGAATGGTCCGACAATGTACGAGCCTCATGAGTCACCCCCACCACCCAGGGGCACACCTCCCCCGATAAAAGCCAGTAATCTATACGGGACCAAGAGCCGTGAACTGAAGACACAAAAGTGCTTTCCCGGCCCGCAGGATTCCGCATTCTCCAGATGTCATGTAGTTGTTCTGTGTCCAATAGTCCCTTAATCAATTCCGCAGCTTGTCGAGCCCTCACCTCTCCGCTCCCAGCTCTATCCATAGTGGCATCCAGACAAACATTAAAATCCCCGCCCCATATAATCGCAGCCGGAGGGAAAGCAGAAATGCAACGCCATACATCTGAATAGAAGGATGGATCATCCACATTGGGGCCATACACATTCACCAAGAGTACCCCCTGATCACCCAGCTGACCTTGGACAATCACCACTCGGCCATGCTCATCCGTGTCTGTGCGAATCACCTTGAACGGAACACCCCTCTTCACCAAGATCAGCACAACTCTGGAGTAAGTAGAGTAGGAGGATGCCACCCTTACGTCTGCCCAACGGGCACCCACTGTTTTTTCTGATTCCTTGGTCAGATGCGTCTCCTGTAAGAAAGCCACCTGTGCTCTCATGCGCTCCAAGTATGCAAAAACTGAACGTATTTTCTTGGGACTATTCAGCCCACGGACATTCCAGGTGAGAACCCTGATTGACTTATTCATAGTGTACATCCATTCAGAGCTAGCCACTCATACCATAAAACAAATACATCGTGCCCCCTCTTCCAGAGTGCTCCAGAACCAGTACCAACCGATTCAATCACGCTGTCTGTCTGCCACCCCTGACCCAACCCCCGCACCCCCCACCCACTTCAGCATCCCCAACCTGCCAAAGCCATCCCCTTTGAACACCCCCCCCAACAATCCCCTGAGAACAAAAAGAGTATTTTGGGGTACACCCAATCAGGGGCACAGAGTGCTACGAACCTCCCACAAGTAGGAGGTGGCCGGGCCGATCTAAGTATATGCCAAATTAACGAACTTCTCAATATGCGTCACTCAGTACACCATGCGTCCTGTCCCGTCCCTCATCATGAACAATGATCAACATGTTGGCCAGGCCCATCAAGGCCCGTGCCGAGCCAGAGAGCATGAAGAGCGAGAACCCACAAGCAACAATGGAGATAAAGATGAGTTCTACCAGCAGAGAGAGATGAGTGCACCATACAGTGACCACAGTAGGAGCTGTATCCCCCACCCTGCGAGAAGTGACCAACATACACCACCAGGACAATCATTATCACAGTTGTCTGAAATCTACCCACAAAGTAGCCCATCCCTGAAGTACATATCAAGAGAAGAGAAAAAAAAAAAAAAAAAGTAAAGACTCAGGATTGATAACCAGGCGGCCAGCGCACCACCCCCTAATCCCACCCCCCACCTGATCTCCCAGTCCGACTGCAGCAGAGATCCACACATTGTGAAAGCACGTGGGAGCTACAAGCTGCTACACATAGGAATCAAACCATCACATAGGGTACAGCAAAATTCACAGAGGGAAGAAAGGCACAGAAAACACCTGAAAATCAACAACTATACACAGCTGCCAGACTGTCCAGTGTAGCTACGCACTTCAGTCATTATCATCAAGACGTGTGCTCCTCCCGCAGCTTGCGTTTGAGTTGTTTAGCGTGATCCATGGCAGCCTTAGGGTTCGCGAAAATTTTGAAGTCTCCCTCAGGTCCTATACGCAAGCTGCGAGGGTACAGCATGGCATAAGGCACTCCCTCAGACTGCAGGAACTTCTTCACCGCGTGAAACTCCCTCCTGGCAGACTGCACCGCAACTGTGAAGTTGGGGAAAAACGCCAGTATATTGCCCTGATGTTCAATCGTCCCTTTGTCCCTGGCCAGGCGCAAGATAGTGTTGCAATCCCTATAGTTCAAAAGTCTCGCTATAATGGGGCGAGGGGCCGCACCAGGGGGCGGACGTGCCGCGAGGGATCGGTGGGCGCGTTCAACAATAAACATGGGGGACAAGTGTTCTGTGCCAAAGAGTTCTTTAATGAGGGCTTCCATGTAAATCTCCATTCTCCCCACGTTGGTCGACTCCGGCAGCCCCGTCAGTCTGATGTTGTTGCGACGGGACCACGCCTCCAAATCTTCATTCTTTGCTTGAATGAGGGAGAGCACCTTCTCCATGTTCAGTGTTTTCCCGGACATCGCGCTGAGGCCATCCTCCGCAGCTGACACGCGCTGTTCCACCTCCCCCATACGAGCATTCTGCTTCTCCAATTGTCCAGACATAAGATCTAGGCGATGGTTGACTGCTGCCATCGTGCCTTCAATGGACTGAAGACTGCGCTGCATGGCCAACAACGTGGTCTCCAGCGAGGGGGCATCATTGTGGCCATCCGCTTCAGAGTCCGAGCAGCGCGCTGCGTGGATTTAGGGGTCTTGCGAGTATCAAATGTTAGGCGAGTCTGCGTTTTATCTGTGCGCCCCATACTGTTAACAAACAATTTGTTCCGTATCCGGCAGGCAAATCACAGGCGGGAGGCCAGCGCATACAATCCCGCACCCCTGGAGCGGAACAGCACCACCAGAAGCCAAACACCAGCCAACGCAGAGACTCAGGCAGGGTTCTGCCAGCGCACAGAGCAGGGCGCTCAGCGCCAAGAAACCACCTATGGGGGTAGGCCGCAGGGAATCCTCAGGCAGTCCAGGACTTCAAATCCTGCCCCCCCACAGCACGCCTTCGCGCGGTCAGCCAGCTCCGCAGCAATCTCAACCACCAGATGCAGTAGGGCACAGTCTCCTCACGCCAACAGCAGCAGTGATTGTCTGCTCACACAGACCCCCCCACAGCGCAACAGCAGCTCGCAGCGCGCCGCGCCAAGTCCGGGCCTCCACCCGCCTACGCAGCCACAAGCCCGGCCAGCGCCACACACTACTCACCGCCGCCGACCGTAGGGAGCCCGCGATCCACAGTCCGCCGACCGCCGGAGCCCAGGCAATCGTGGAGACCAGCGGGAGCCCCCGCTCTCGATATCCTCTCCACCAGCGATCCGGGTCACAGCATGGGAGCCGACAGGCAGGGTGCTCCAGATCGTCTTGAGCGGGCACCCGCACTATCTGTATGCGGGATGGGATCCGGATACCTCACCAACCAGCTATGCGCCGATTCTCCACAGCTCAGTGGTACGCGGTAGGCGCCATTTTGCGCGCGCTCCCCAGGCAGCCAAGAAGTCCGCGTTTACAGCGGGCACAGCAATCCTACACGATGTCGGACTCCTTCAGCCGCCTCAGGACCCCACCGCAGCAACACCCGGTCCGTTGTGGAAGGTGGATGTGCCGTTATTTGGCAAATAATGGACGGATAGTAGCCCGGCCGGGCAGAGCAGCACTAGAGTGCGGCCATCTTGCCGTGCGCCCTCTAGCGCCCCCCCTCTCCCAGTAACTCTATCGTCAGGCATTTTTGACAAGGAAGATTGCTCTTCTTATCGTTTTCTTCGAGTTTCTTTATGTTCTCAAGGTGGTTCTATTTCTTTTTTTATAAATCAGTTCTGCACTTGTTCCTTCGTCACCACTTTCACTTGATTCTGAGCTTTCGTAATCTTCGAGAATAATATAAGTCCAATCAGGACCTTTAAATTTATTGTTCACAAGTTTTAGCCTTTTGCTTCTCCGTTTTTCGGTTTTGCTTTTCTGTCCCGTTTGGCTTGTTACTTCGTTTACTTGTTCTGGATCTTCACTTCTGGTTGTTATGTGGTATTTTACTCTTTTAATGACACTTGGCCAATGATCACCTTTTCTTGATTTTTCTGTTGGCGCTTTCTCTTTATTTTCTTCTTCAGAAATTCTTTTATTTTCAGGTGGTGTTACAGTTTCTTTTTCTTCAATTTCAGTTTCTTCTTCTATTTGTTCTTTTTCAGGTCTTATTTGTTTCTCTTCAGCTGCTCCACTGTGAGTCTCTAGTAATTGATCTTGTTCTTGATTTACATTTCCATGCTCGACATTCTCAAGATCTTCTTCTTCTGTGTAATTTTCTTGATCTAACTGGTTCTGATCAGGGCTTATTGCACTTTGTACTTCTGCAGCCTGATCGCGTTCTTCTAGACCTGTCTGTCTCTGCTCAAAGTCTGTTTGTTCTTCTTTAATTTGAGCCCAGTTTCCTCTCCCTATCTGGTCCTGCTCAGGTTCTCTTATTGTGTCTTCTTCTTCTTCTTCTTGAGCTGCTTCTTCTTCACCTATCTGATCTTCTTCAATTTCATCCAAATTTGTTTGACTTCTTGTTCTGTGGTAAATTTCAGGAATTTCCACCACTGGTATCCAGTCCTGACTTGTGCTCGGTTGTTCTTCTTCAGCTTCCTCGAATCTTGTTCCTGAGATTCTTCAGCTGGGCAACCTTCAGCTTCCTCAGTGATCGATACTGTCTGAGGATTTTCTTCTTCAGGATCTGATACTCTTTTGGTGTGGCTTACATGAATCCAAGTAGGAAATCCTGCACACTTCACTGCTGTGTTCGTAACCAGTATGACCTGACAAGGTTGGCCCCACCTAGGTGATAGACACGTTTCTCTGGTATGATTCTTCACTACCACCCAGTCTCCGGGACTCAGATCATGTTCTTGTTCAGGCTGCCTGGAAACTGCGTCTTCTCCAACCTGGTGAGAGACAGAACGCACTAGGTCAGCCAATCCTTTGCAATAATTCCGAACCATATCATCAGATATATTCAGCAGTTTATTTGTGGGAACATGTGCTTGTCTCATTGCTCTTCCCATCATTATCTCGTGCGGACTCAATACAGTGTTTCTATCAGGAATACTTCTGAGTCCCATTAAAACAAGAGGCAATGCATCATGGCCAATCTAATGATGTTGATGCACACATTTTTCCCAGTCTGGATTTTATTGTGCCATTCATTTGTTCAACCACTCCAGAAGCCTCTGGACGATATGCACAGTGCAATTTTTGCTCAATTTGGAATGCTTCACAGATTATCTTAATCACTTCACTGTTAAAGTGCTTTCCTCTATCTGATTCCAAAGTTACTGGAAAACCAAATCTAGGAATGAGTTCACGTAGCAACAACTTTGCGACTGTAATGCTGTCATTCCTCCTGGTAGGGTAAGCCTCCACCCACTTTGAAAACAGACACACTATGACAAGTACATATTTCAGCCCTCTATATGGTGGTAACTGGATGAAATCAAGTTGTAATCTCATAAATGGACCCTCTGCCTTTCCAATTTTTCCAAACCCAATTATTGTTTTCCTTCCTGGATTATGCATTTGGCAAGTTAAACATCTCTGGCAAAGACTCTCTGCTACCGCCCTAAACCTTGGATTGTACCAATTTTGTCAGAAGAGCCTAATCATTGCATCTCTCCCTACATGTGTGTCTCCATGATACATCCTGGCCATTTATGACAGTAGACAGTCAGGCATGACTGGTCTGCCATCGGCACAAATCCATACATCATCGTCTGCCCTCTGAGAACATCCCACTTTAATCCATGTGCTTCTTTCATTCTCATCGGCATCATCTTGCAATCGTTTCACATCATTCCATGTTTCAGGAGGTGCATACAGCATAAGTTGGCAGCTGATTCCCATCCTTTCAACCCTTTTATTAACTGACAGTCTGTTTTTGGCACAATGTTGAGCCACAAGATCTGCGTATCTGTTGCCGACTACCACCCAGTCATCTCCTGACTGGTGTGCGGCACATTTCACCACAGCCAATTCTTTTGGTGATTGTATTGCCTCCAGTAGTTCCTTTACGAACTGTCCATTTTTAATGGGGGATCCTGAAGAAGTCATGAAATCCCTCTGCATCCATAGTTGGCCAAAATCATGCACAACCCCGTAACCATATTGGCTATCTGTAAATATAGTTACTCTTTGATTCCTCCCAATTTTGCAAGCCTTTATCAATGCGATCAATTCAGCTATTTGTGCAGATTTGACTCCCGGTAAATAGGATGCTTCGACTATTCCAGTTAGTTCACACACTGCATACGCTGCAGTTAGTTTTCCATCTTCATGCCTTTGGCATGAACCATCAACAAACAACTCCCTGTCTGGCTTCCTGAGGGGCAGTTCCTGAATATCAGGACGTGGTTTCGTGCACAACTCTGTGACTTGTAAACAATCATGTTCTTCTTCATCATCTTTAACTTCCTCATGATATGGGTCTGGTAGTAAGGTAGCAGGATTTACTATTGTGCACCTTACAATGGTCACATTTTCAGCACCCAGTATTATTCTTTCATATTTAGTCAGCCGACTAGGAGTAAGATGCTGAGTTCGGGTTCTTGTCAACACAATCACAACCGCATGTGGAACAAACACTTTTACAGGGTGTCCCATTACAATTGACTCACTTTGTTCAATCCTCAAACAGGTAGCTGCCACTGCTTTTAAGCAGCCTGGCAATGCGGCTGCCACTGGGTCCAATGTAGCAGAAAAATATGCTATTGGACGTCTGTCTAAACCATGTCTCTGGGTTAAGACTGAAAGTGCACAATTTTCTCTTTCATGACAAAATAATGCGAACTTTCTTTTATAATCAGGCATGCCTAGGGCAGGTGCTGCACACAAAGCATTTCTTAATTTTACAAAAGCTCCTACGCTTTCATCATCCCACTCAACTGGGTCCTTTGCTTTCTTTTTCGTCATTTGGATTAAGGGCTTTGCTAACAGTGAAAATCCCAGTATCCATTGTCGACAATAACCTACTATTCCAAGAAACATTCTCACTTCTCGTTGAGAGACAGGCATTTGCATTTTCTTTATTAATTTTATTCTTTCAGCTGTTATTCTCCTTTTGCCTCTCTCAATCTGGTGTCCTAGATACTTAACTGCTGTTGTACAAAACTGCAATTTTTCAGGTGAAACTTTATGCCCTTCTTCAGCTAAATGATTTAATAATGCAATGGTGTCAACAACACAGTCTTCTCTGGTGTTAGATGCCACCAGTAAGTCGTCTATATACTGTACTAAAACTGAGCTTCCTGGCATCACTAGTTTCTCTAGGCACTTTTTCAATATCTGATTGAAGATGGAAGGACTTTCCGTGTACCCCTGAGGAACACGATTCCATACATAGACTTTGTTCTCAAATTTAAATGAAAATAGATACTGGCTATCTGGGTGCAAGGGTATCGAAAAGAATGCTTGGCATAAATCAATCACAGTAAACCATCCTGCACTCCAAGGTATCTGGTATAAAATTACGGCAGGATTGGGCACTATAGGACAACAAGGTTCCACGATCTTATTTATTTTGCGCAGATCCTGAACAATCCTATATTTTCCACTAGGTTTCTTCAAACCCATGATTGGTGAGTTACAAGGGCTACTCATTACCTCTTTTAATATTCCCTGTTTTACCATTCTGTTTATTTCCTCAATGACTCCTGCTTTTACTTCTGCACTCATTTTGTACTGTCTGGTGTTTGGGAAAATTGCACCTTCTTTTACAGTAATCTTAACTGGGTCTATTTTGGCCATAAGTCCTACTTCCTTCCCCGTGAAATCCCATACCACGGAATTCACTGTAGTTTTCAGTTCTTCTGGTAACTCGTCTTTTGTTATCAAAGAAAACATCTCATCTACTTCTGTGCCTTGCTTTGCAATCATAAATTTATATACATGGTCTTCATCTGGGGTCTGAACTGCCACACCATCCGGCGTGCAGAAAATTGTGCAGTTCATTTTGCATAACAAATCCCGGCCCAATAAATTTACTGGACTGGAATCACATACTACAAATTGATGCATTTCTCTAAAGTTTCCGATTTTTACTTCCATTGGTTCGGTAAGAGGAGTTCTAATCCTTTGATTAGCCACCCCCACAACTTGGATAGCTTCTCCAGAGAGAGGAAGGTCAGGGATGTCTGCTGTTCTCACAGTAGACCTGGTAGCACCAGTGTCCAAAAGGAAAGTAATATCATTACCTTTCACATTTCCTTCAACATATGGACCTGACTGATCTACCGGTAAGGATGCACCAAGTATGCACTCCTTCTCCCCCTCTCCTAGGCACCGTCAATTGTTATAGGTACAAAAATCGTCCTGTAAAAGAAATTGTGATGTTACATAATCATTCTTACCACTTCCTCCTTGATATCCGACGTCTGTACCGTGCTTTGCTCTGCTTACATTACCCTGTATAGGTGCAGGTGGCAACTGACTCTGAGGATTTACACCCTGCTGAGAGTCATTCTGCGTCTGTGGATTTAAATTTTGATTTGGGCCATTATTACTCCGAATCTTTTTACATTCATCCTTCCAATGCCCCAATTTTCCTCACCCGTGATAAGGAAACCTCTTTTTAGCCTCTTCTCTGCTCATTCTTCCTCTCAATTTTCCTCCATTCCCAGAGTCACCATTCGTTCCAGAATCTTTTCCCTGATTATCACTTGGATTTTCCAAATTGATTCCCTGTTTCTCAGCCATTTTCACCTGAGCCCACATTACTTTCTCCTGTAATTTCTTGTGCCTATCCTCAATGTCATCTCCACAATATTTTGCATATTTCAGAATCTCGTCTATGGGCTTCCCTTGCCAACATAACATGTGCTGCTTAATCATCTGACAAATCTCTGGCTTCAGACCGTAAACAAATCGGTAGACAAACTGACTCATGTTTTTATCTCCAATATCCTCAAATCCACTATACTGCTTAAATACCTGCAATAAACGTTCATAGTAGGCGTGTACCGATTCACTGGCTTCTTGGGTAGTTCTATCTATTTTCACCCAATCTGTTTCTTTTGGTGGTATTTTCCCTTTCAGGTACGTTATCACCTGCTGATACTTTTTCATGACATCGCTTGACGGAGCACCTGTCTTTGGATCTCTAGGATACTCTTCACTGGGCCAATCAACTGTGATTTTGCAATCTGTCCACAAATCGGCAGGTACCACTATGTCGAACAAACCATCTAAATCTTTCAACAATACCTTTGACACCTTCACAAACCTCTCAACCTGCTTGTACCATTCAATCGGCTTTTCTCTCAACTTGGGAAAATCATTCGTAAATGACAAAATATCCTGTCTGCTCCATGGGACATGTACATATCCCCCTCCTGGAACTTCTCGCATCGGGTACATTTGATCTCCTTTCCCTGTTTCCTTCATTAAATATTCAGAAGTTGTTCTATTGTATCGGGCCTCTTCCTTTTTCTTTGTCCATCTAACCTTCCATTTATCTAGTTCTCCCCATTTCTGCAAGACTGTCATTAATTCCTTTACTTGTAATTTTCTTCCAGAGGCATTCATGTTTTCCAAATCCTTATCTGAAAATTCTGCTCTATAGGGTTTTTGTAATACTTTTGACTTCCCTATTTCAATTCCCATCTGTTGAGCTAAGTCTGATAATTTCTCATGAAATATTTTTGCATTTCTCGTGATGCTTCTGCATACGAACAATAATTCTTCTTCATCGTGGGTATTTAGGCGATCTACTCCTACATTTCCTGCTATCATTTCTTCTAATTCAACTTTTAATTTATAAATGTCCATGATCTTTGGTGATGAACTCTGTTTTTCTGATCCTTGTGCCCACCTTTCTAAGTCTTCTGGGGTAACTACTGTGGCACTTTTCGTTCCTGATGAGGTTATTATGTTTACATCTTTGGAGCAACCAGGTGTTACTCTTCTTGGAGTACTATTTACAGAATCTCGAATGGGCAAGTCCATTAATGAAATCATAGACTCACAATCACTAAAGTGATCCTCAACCATTACTACTGCTTCAGGTTTAGGAACATTCACAGGTGTAGGCATAACTAGAGGCTTGGGATAAGTTACTTTGTCACCGTACAATGGAACCACTGGACCAATTGTTACAGGTATGGTCAATGAATCAGGATGAATACCCAATTGAGTTACTTTCTGAATTAATTCTGCTCTGTTTTTATCTATTGCTTCTTTTTCCTTATCGTGAAGTATTCTACTAACTGGCGAATCATGCAATACTTGTGGTACCAAGGGTGTCTTTAGCAAGGGTGCACTAGGGGTGCATCCACTTGTTCCTTCCTGATATGGTGGCGGGTTCTTTAATATTTCTTCCATAAATTCATCTTCAGAATCTCCAAATCTAGTTAAGTGCTTTGTCTTTTCTGTACATTTACTCCTAATGATTCTTCTGCCATTAATATGGGATACAGACCCTCTGTAAGCATTGCTCTTCTCCACTGTTTCATCTGACCGTCCCTTGACTCATTTTGGTATCTAGGAAAAAATCCCTGATAACCCCTATTACTTCTGGATCGGTCATGTTCAAATGCCTCGGTTTCCCATTCCTCTAGGGCTTCGTATTGAGTTAATCTAGGTCTTGGTTCTAGGTCATTCATTCTTAATCTCAAATTTTGAAGAATTCTCCCATTGAAAGTACCATTCTCGGGAAATGCTAGTATTCCATCATTTTTGGTATATTCCATCCAATTCTCTATCCATACACAAGTATGATAACCTCTCTCCATCATCATAAATGAAGCGGGTGTTTTAGCTGGTGGAATGATAATTCCTTCCCTAGTTTTGATTGGTTTATCCTTTTTAAAATAATTCTTAATCTTTTGTAGAACTGACATTTTCCTCTTCTCTCCGTACATTCTGGGTAAATCTCGATGTATGAAATTATATTCGGCAAAGCCTAGGAATCTCCTATCCGGACGAACTCCTATTAAAGTTGGATCACGTTTTAACATACAATCTCCACTATCCACTAGGATTTCAGCTTCTATGGTAACAACCAATCAGATTCCAGTTAACTTTTGTCTCTAAACCAATCCTAGCGCGGCCTTTTAGTGACGTATTTTCTGTCAACCCCTCCTTTACAATCTGCGTTTCTCTGTCCCTCGCTGTTTCAACCAATCCCAGCGCGGTACCTGTGACGTCAGTACTACTCCTGACTACTGACCCCTCCTTTACAAGAGTCTTTCTACGCCCGCGGTTTCAACCAATCCCAGCGCGGCGTTTTGTGACGTCAGCTTCCTCTCCGGTAGCTGACCCTCCCTTTTCAAAATCGTACGCAAAACCTTATTTTCTCTACGCTTCTTATTAAAATTCAGTAACAACATAAAACATTCGCTATCGTGCCAGTTTCTCTAAAATTGAAAAAGATAGTTTCTCTCACACTTAGTAAAACCTTTCCGTTTACTATACATATACTACGAGTAAAAACCCTTCCGTTTACTCTTCACACAAGCTTCAGAAATACCTGTTACTTCTTCAATGTTACCCTTTCTAGGTGATATAACATCAAATTTTCACTAGCATATTCTTTGGCTGTCACTCACATGCATAGAGTCCCTAACAAGTACTGATAGCCCTACTTAACTTTTCAGTACTATTTCTGCCTGACAGATAACCTCACTGCAATATGGCTTCCACTTACCATCCGCTATTCAATTTTCCCCGGGGATTTCTGGACAACATAAAACGACTTAAAACAAATAACGGATGTTAGTTCATAAAAAATAAAATTCTCATTACCCAATTAACAAAGTGCAACCATCCTCTGATAACCAGAAAACTGATCCAGCGGGTTACTAGCAACGAGCATTCATACACAAAATACTCACTTGGGCCCATACATTCATACTACGCTAGCGATTTCCGCTGGGGGGTCAGTTGGTACTCTTTATCAAAATCCCTGCTACCATTTACTTTCCGATTGAAGAGTAATGACTTACCAATGAATCCTTTGCTAATTGGGAAGTTTAAAATGAGTGACGTTCATTTCTATTCATAATCCTGAAATAATCACTGAGTCAAGAAGTTTTAAAATGTTTATCTAGAGATTTAGCAGAGTAAAATACAGAACCACATGATACTTAAATCGCATATCAAGGTTGAAGCATAATAATCATTTATCGATTAATGACGGTCCCTTAGAAAAGGAGAAGATAGAGACAGCAGTGCAACTAAGAATTGCATTTATATTTACCTAAAGTGCGAGAACCAAACCCCTTGGCCAAGGAGTTGGAAAAGATAGGACCCTGGAAGGATGAAGAGCAAGGACCTCCTCCCGGATCAGGACAGGACCGGTGACCTCTCTATCAACGACACCTGCGTCGTTCCCCTCTCTGGTACTTCGCTTCTCCTCGATTCTCCCGTGTCTCCCTTCTAATGGACTCCGCCGCCCCCTCCTCAGGACCTCTTCTGGACAGGGATTCAGTCTGCAATCGATCAGTTTGGCGGTCTGGAACTCTTCTGTGCGTTCTGAGAGTAAGCTCTAGTCTCCTATGCGCGTTCTGCGGTCTGAGCTAAACTAATTAACTAATTCTATATCTATTATACCCTTCTACGCCTATGTACCTCCCATTAATGTTGCAAAAATATGGGACCACTACTTCTGATTGGACAGGGACAGGGGGTTGATCCTCACACCATATTGATTTAATTCATTTTCTGAAAGCTCTTTGTTTTTAAAATACCGCCCATCAATTTAATACATTTGCTTTATTTCCCACCCGTCTCACGACAAAGTGTTATACATTCTTCAGGTACATTGTTACATTTTCGTGAGGACATTTGTGTACAGCAATATTGGCCATCAGGTCATGGCCTATGACGACGTCCAGGTTGACTTCATCTTTTCCTCTCTCTGGGCAGGCTTCAGGGAGCATGCGCAGAACCATTGTCACACGAGTTTTCAGTTTACCAACCCCAGGCCCAAATTTTACGAACTAATAAAAGTCAAAGAAGAAAATATTAAAAACACAAATAAAATGTTTCACTGTATACCCACTCTTTCTACTCTATTCCCATTTAATTATAAATTCTATCCCGCATTAGTAGCGTTAGAATACCACAGTTTAATTGCAACACAAGAGCAAGCTGTAGCACGTGAAAACATAAAACAGCCATTTTAATGCACACTGCGCAGAAGCAAGAGTTTCCCACCAAGCAAAGAAAGACGTCACACCACGTGATATGGTTGAGACATGCGCAGTAAAGTTCCCGCGTTTTAGTGGCCATTTTAGAATAGACAAGCGTTATTTGTTAGTTTAAACACATAGGCAAGCTTCCTTGCTACTTATGTTTGTGTATGCAAGAGTTAGTATGAACAATACAAGTTTTAATATTAATACTTTTGAGAAGATTGCATCCGAGCAAGTCTCATTTGTGAGCCCTTGCTCCATCAAGACCGTGGAGTTATCTTAATATCCATATGGTGAGCAGCTCACAGACTTCCGTTTGTGGCTATGTCTCATGTACTGGATGAGACTGGTACTGGGCCAATGAAACTTGGCTCTCCGAACAGAGCTGTCTGGGGCTTCTGTTAATTTGACTAAGAAGTGCAGGCCCCTAGGGTACGTCTTTTCTAGTGGTGTATGGTTGCCATTGGATTTCCTCCTGAACGTAATGTGTGCTGATTGTGATATTGCTGGGGAACTCCATACTGGTCCTGGCCCTATTATTTCTACAGTTTGGGTTTGCCTTGGATATTTTTTACCACCAAATTTGAAGATCCTGTTGGCAGCTGTCATGCCTTATTGTTGTTATGTTAAATAATTTTATATAGCGCAAACAAATGCCCGGAGGCATCTAGGCGCTGCTGGGTTGCGGAGTGTATGAAGATGAATTAATAGGTGAAAAGCCATGTTTTCAGAGCGTTTCGAAAAGACAGGAGGTCCGTCTGAGATTTAATGTGCAGAGGCAGAGAGTTCCACAGTTTTGAGGCCCCTGTCGCGAAGTTCCCACCGCCCCAGGAGGCACGCTTGAACTTTGGAATCACAATGTATTTGGCCACACTTGAACGGAGGAGCCTCTCCGGCAGATACCATTTAAACCTGTCTTTAAGGTAGTTTGGGCCATGGTTATGCAGAGACCTGAAGGTGAGACACAGTGCTTTAAAATTGACCTTTGATAGGGAGTCAATGAAGCTTCCGTAGAGCTGGTTTGGCAGACTAAAACTTGGGATTTCTGGACAGAAGCCTAGCGGCCGCATTCTGAACGTAACATAGGCATTAAACAGTGTTGGGCTCAATGAGGACCACAGGGTAGTGAAAAGGACTTGGATTCGAACTCTTTTAAGGACATGTCTGTTCACGTTCACTCAAAAAACAATTTTTAAAACCTAGGGGAGGATATGGTGGGTGTGGTGTCATTCAATTGTAGGATAATCTGGAGGTTCTCTCTCAGGGCCGGACTGGCCGTAGCGGGCACCAGGCGTTTTCCCGTGGCCCGGAACAGTGGGGACTGGATTTTGAGTGGTGAGGGACGTTTTTGTTACTGGGGGCCGGTTTTGCAGCAGTGCTGCAATATTATCCCCCCGTAACAAAAGAAAAAAGCAGCAGCAGTCCTTAGTAGCAGCCCCCACTGCCCCCGGGCCAGTCCAACTGAATTGCCAGGGCTGGTTTGTGTTCCCAGTCCGGCCCTGTTCTCTCTGATGAGTCTGGTGCTCTGTTTCACATCCCTGGGTTTGTCATTGGTCATGCTTGCCCTCCAATCTCCTCCTTTGAGCTCCTGGCAGAGGTCTTTCTGTAGCTGTTGTCCATTTTGCTCATCTTTCTGTCACTCTCACCTTTGCCAGGAGTTTGGGGTTTCTGTTGTCCAAGGCCCCCAACATAAGAGTTTTTCATGATGTTATGGAACGAAGGTGGGTCCTGGGTACCTTGTTTAGGAGGTTATTTAGATTCCTCTAAATCTGGAATTGTCTTACATTCTGGCAACTAGCTGCTTTGCATTCCCAGGATGGGTGCAGGGCTGTCAGCATATCTGGACTAAGGCTTGTTCTTCTGATGTTGTGCCGTTTTGTGCTACTCTTTCGTATTTTCAGGGCTTATCCTTACTATACTACTTAGGAGGGGGGCATTATTAATGAGACAAAATCAGCAGCAATATACCAAGAGTCATATAGATGCCAAATAAAGGTCCTAATTTAGAGTTTGGCAGATGGGTCCTCCACCACAAACGCAACGGATATCCCGTCTGCCTTCTTACAAGTGCATTAGGGTATGATGCACTTGTAACAAGGTTTGTGGCCTGTTCACCAAACCCTAAATCATGTCCCTAGTGTTCACTTGATGTGTGACTGATTAGAGCACTAGTACTGCTAGATGTTTATTCTACATGTTTCTAAAACGTATGAATATTTTGATTAAATAGTTAGAGTTTGAAACTGTAGAATAATATGTATTCCTCCTATTATTATTTTTCTGTTTTAGTTGACACTAACATTCTGCATAATTTACTATTTAGTCCCAGTCCTGGATGCCAAAATAGTTCCTATACAAATTTATTTGTATACTTTTTCTGTACATGGTTTATGTCATAGTATTTTTTTTGGCATGGGAATTATAAAAATAAAGAAAGAAAACCATTTCAATCCAGAAAATAAAATGTTTTTTTCTTCTTTTGACTGTGTATGAAAGCGTAGGACCCGATTTAGAGTTTGGTGGACAGGTTACTCTGTCACAAACTTTACAGGTTTCTCGTCCACCTTGTTGAAAGTGCATTATATACTATGGCACTTGTAATAAGGCTGACCCTTTATCTTTCACGTTTGTGATGGAGTACTTTGTATGCCAAACTCTAAATCAGGCACTTAGTCATTAGCATTTAACCTTTGCTCAAAATGGTTCTCTTTCCCTACTCAGAGGCACGCACATTCGCTGTGAATCTAGTTTATTATCACATTAAAATGTGTATTGTCCACATATCTTTAATTTCAGTATTTTTAGTTAGCGGTTGCATCTCAGTGTTATTTTTAGCATGCCTCTCACCCTGTTTGTCCTGCCTTACTCATTAATCAATGATGTTTTAACACTGATATTTAGGCGTAAATTGATGCCTGGTAAATCGAGTCTAATGACATAACAAGTCACCAGCCACTTCGCATAATAATGAGAGATGCTCGCACTGATCAGGTTCCAGTGAAACAATGTATAATTAAACGTTCTCCTCATTTCTTATTCAAATTGCCTTGTGGGTAATTTTATATCATGGCTATCTTTCACAAGCTTTAGAAGTTTTAAAAGTGCAAACTATTCATGGTCAATTCATACTTTAGAGAGACGAGTGTTGAAGCTCCGGGGAAGGATTAATTGCGATTTGACCTAGAGACATTTTTAGCCGTTAGCCAAATTCGTATAAAAAAGAAAAAAACATTCATACATAAAACATTACATAGAGGGGTTTTGTGTCAGCGCCCTTCAGTCATTGCTGTGTTTAAGTGTCATTCATATTTTGGATCAGTCGTACATAGTGTGAGGGCCTTCAGTCATTTTTGGCAGTATGTTTTTGATCAGCACAGAGGAAAGCCCATTCAGTAACTGTAGTGGCAGTTGGGAAACAGCCACTACAACGCGGCCGTTTCCACGCATACCCTTAACCACGCATGCATTACAACGCATGCGTGGTTACCACGCATAGCCTTTACCACGCATACCTTTACTACGAGATACGTAGTAAAGGCATGTGTGGTAAAGGTACAAGCTCTCGTGAAATTTAACAAATGAATGGTGCCTACCAGCACAAAATCATTGATTGCCACTAATTATCAGCTCGCCCTCATTTGGAATGTAACCCCTAACCCCTAACCTTCACTTCCTGAACAACGCTAATGGAGAAAAAAAATGCGGACTTTCATTCACTTCAAAATGATCATTAAAAAGAATTTCAAATAAAAAAACGCACTCACCAGCATTCTAGCTACGTTTTTAAATAATCCCTTCTAATCATAGCCTCACAATATGATCATGTCACCTCTTTCCGTCGCCTTCACAGACACAAAACATTTATTGATGAAAGATGTGGAGGCTATCGGTGTAGTTAGAGGAAACGGAAAGACACTTCCGCTTCCTCGTTACTACGTGCACAGCACCTCGGAAGAGCGTGGAGAGGAGAAGTCGTGGAGAGGTAAGGGGATTTTTAGTTAAAAAAATAAATAATTTCAGGGCTGAGGGGGTTGTGTCGCGCAGGGGTCCGTTTTTAGGGTTCAGGGAAGGGGAGGGGTATTTGTTAGAAGGGTTTGGGGGTGGGGGAATCGCGCAGGGCAACATTTTTAGGGTTCCGGGCAGGGGTATTTCTAAGAAGGATTGGGGGTTGGGGGGTCGCGCAGGGGTACAGGGGAGGGGTATTTAAAAAAAAAAATTTGAGGGCTGGAGGGGGGAGGGCGCAAGGGAACAGTTATAGGAATTGGGGCAGGGGTCTGAGATAACCTTTACCATGAATATGCCCTTACCATGCATGATTTTACAACGAAAATCGTTGTAAAGGTATGCGTGGTAAAGGCATTTTCGTGGTAAAGGTTATGCGTGGTAATGGCATACGCGTTGTAACGCATGCGTGGTAAAGGCATGGGTTGCAACGGAATGCGTTGTAACGTCATACAACCGTGGCAGTCATGTTGAGTGACAGTATTTTTCCTGTTTATTGCAGTTTAATATTTGACTGGGCCTCAAGATCTAGGGAGTGGCGGACTGGACTCTTCCTCTAAATGTTTGGTTTTGTCAATGCTCGTTTTTTAATGCATTTATTCTTCTTAAGATGAATGCGCGTTTCCTGAGCAGCAGAATGTTTTTTTTCAGTTTTGAATTGTCACAACTATTAATGTAAAGTAAAAGTATAAAAGATACCGTGCTAAGTATATGAAAGCCTCGACTGCACCAATAATTCCAAACATTAAGAAACAGTAGAATTAAAAAAATGTATTTGAGCATTTGATTTGGGTAAAAATAGTATTGGAATAAGACATATAGGCCAGAAATAACTTTATTTCGCCAACACAATGATGGTATAAAAAGTATTCTACAAATAAATCAATTTCCATTATTATTATGAGTTAAAATTACATGTATTACTACTAAAAGAGTAAAATCACATTAAAACATTATTCCTATTATACAAATAATGATAATTCATAAATATACACACAGTTATTGCACAGTTCAATAGCTTAATTTGCAAGTTGAATGTCAGATTGGCAATTTAGTCTTCTTCTTTTCAGGGCAGATAAAAGGAAAGAGGCCAAAGAAAAACATGTAAGGTGATCAGACAGTAACTGTAAGTAATATAGAGCCACACAACACTGTTTAAAATTCATTTTGCGGATGAGGGGGACAATAAATATTTTCCTTTCTTCACCATAGAATTTACAGAAAAACAAAAAATGTAGATCATTCTGAATGGATCGATTGTCACAAGCGCAGGGTGGCAGTTCGGACATCACATAAGTATTAAAAGGAAGACCCAACATCAAGGGGATATAATTTAAACGAAATCTCACTAAAATATATCTATGTTGTAAATTTGTAACAAACGATAGATACTCGGGACAGCGTGATAAGCTCTGACTGTCGACAGCTTAAGGTTAGAATCCTGCCTCCTTGCCTGTAAGTTGGTCAGTAGGTGAATTTTCAGCTCTTTCTTAGAGATAGATCAACACGTAGTTGGATCTACAAAAAGATGATGTAACCCAACTGTCTTAAGGGTGGATTCAACATATTTTAGCCAGCTATTATTCACACCATCTAAATTCAAAACATCACTTATGATTTTCCTGGTCAGTGAAAGAGTCTCCTTACGCCAAACCGAGTGCCACATCAGAATGGGTGCAATACAGATTTTATCACTAATGTAAGGTACTCTCAGCTCCGTATGACAGTTAAAATTAGAGCATGACTGAGGCAGGGAGGCCAAGTTTTTCAAGAAGGCATCTTCTATACGTTGCAATTTAGAAGAATCTGAGATGCCCCAGACAGCTGCCCCATAGGTGGCAGCAGATACAGTTTTTGCTTCATAAACTTTCTTTACCACTTCAATAGGTTTGGTCCCGATTTTTTAGCAAATTTAAAGAGAGCCCCAATATTGTTTTCTATCTGTAAACCCCTATTAGAAACCATACTTTGCCAATTGTTATGTCGGTCAAACATGATCCTTAAGTAATTAAAAGAGTCCACAACACCTAGCTTCCCTCCTCCAATATGGATTTGTGGCCGTTTCTGCTGTTTTGGACCTGCGACAAGAACAAAAGACTTAGAGTAATTAATTTTCATGTCCAGATTATTCATAAATTTCGTGTATTCTGTTACGAGTCGGCGCAGCGCGTTACTAGTACGTGCCAAAATCACTGCGTCGTCCGCGAAAAGGAGTATCGGTACTTGTAGTAAATTAATGTGGGGGACATCTGGGGTGGACCCTAACAAAGCAGATTCTACGCCGTTTGTGTAAAGTGCAAATAAAAAGTGCGCAAGGACGCACCCTGCCTCACACCTCTAGTGATCTTAAAGTGTCTAGTGCATTCTCCTCCCTTGCCAAAGCGAACACAGGCAGTTGCTCCAGCATACATGTCACGGATTATATTAATAATCTGTATATCAATCCCCATTGCCTCCATGATCTGCCACAGCCTAGGCTGTGCCACGCAGTCAAAGGCTGCCGACAGATCCATGAAGGCAAGGTATAGGTGGCCATTCTTAGCTGCTGTATATTTGGCTATTATTAGATTCAGGTTCAAGCACTGATCCACTGTGCCTTTTCCTTTTCTAAAACCATATTGACATGGAATTATAATGTTCTTTTCCAAAGCCCATTCCTCAAGTCTATTTAAAAGTAGCCGGCCCATTAATTTAGCGGTAGAGTCTATCAGAGATATGGGCCTATAATTTTTCGGAATTGTTTTATCCCCTTTTTATAAATAGGCACAATTACAGTTGTCTTCCATGAAGGAGGCGCACCTATTTGAGCAATTTTATTAAAAACATTTGTTAAAAGTGGGGCCCAGAGATCTTGATTATCTAAAAAGATCAATTGGGACACCGTCAGGTCCAGGTGCCTTCGCTCTTTTACACTAGTTAAGGGCGTATTTTGTTTCTTCCAGCAGAAACAGAACATTGCCTCCTGTGCCAACTTGACTTGAGAGGGGGAGTTGGGTGGTTACCTCCTCGGTAGTTCCAAATAGGCCTTCAAAGTGTGTAACCCATGCCTCCTGTTCTACATGAGTATCTGTTGTCATCCTCTGCTCATCCTTTAGAAAAAGTGCATTGATCAACGACCAAAATGTCTGTGAGCTGTTTAATAAAGCAGCCTTTTACAGGTTTTCCCATTCAGTAACTGTAGTGCCAGTCATGTTGAGTGACAGTATTTTTCCTGTTTATTGCAGTTTAATATTTGACTGGGCCTCAAGATCTAGGGAGTGGCGGACTCTTCCTCTAAATGTTTGGTTTTGTCAATGCTCGTTTTTTAATGCATTTATTCTTCTTAAGATGAATGCGCGTTTCCTGAGCAGCAGAATGTTTTTTCAGTTTTGAATTGTCACAACTATTAATGTAAAGTAAAAGTATAAAAGATACCGTGCTAAGTATATGAAAGCCTCGACTGCACCAATAATTCCAAACATTAAGAAACAGTAGAATTAAAAAAATGTATTTGAGGATTTGATTTGGGTAAAAATAGTATTGGAATAAGACATATAGGCATATAGG
This sequence comes from Calotriton arnoldi, assembly GCA_963921515.1. Lineage (NCBI taxonomy): Eukaryota > Metazoa > Chordata > Amphibia > Caudata > Salamandridae > Calotriton > Calotriton arnoldi. Next base: position 306,873 of record CAWUFW010005780.1, read on the forward strand.
GTCACCCAAACCTTATTCGCTCACTTTTCTGTTGTCGTTGGCATACAGTTGTAACTCTCCCAGAGCATCCTTCTTTGCCTCGATTTAAACTGGATGAATCCACAATCCAATCCAGGAGCCTCTGATACAGGAGAGGGCTTGACTAGGGCAGACAAATGCTCATTTTCTGTCTTTGTGGGAGTGGCTTTTGAAGAACTAGGACGAGGGCCAAGCAATTTCCATTTTGGACAGTGCACACTCTGGTGAAGGTCGGGTCTGGTGTACACAACATTAGGTGATCCTGGAAAATGGTGCTGGTACTGGGGTTGCTCTAGGCAACTATACGTGTAATGCCTAGAGAGGAAGCTCCATGTGAATTGTTTATTCTGGACTACAGAAATAAGCGCTGGCAAAGCCAATAGTGTAGTGTCTAGCTAGACACGTTCTAGTGTTCCGCCCGCAATGTAACACACACTACACCCACCCACCACAGGCGTCACCAGTCAGGTGACCCTGTCAATAAAAAGGGGCCGGGCGCACGTGCCCGGGACCAGTTACTGCACCAGACTATCTTGTGTCCGTGTCAGTCTATCCATCACCATGAGGGCCTGAGGCCCAACTTTACATTGGCGACGAGGGGGCTGTGCCCGTGCGTGCAGCAGCCCAGCAGCTGTGAAAAGGGGGAGAGAGCTGCCGTGTGAAAGGCACCCCCCTGAGAGCAGGCGCAAGATGCGTCTACCGGCCCGCGGGGCATGCGAAGAGCCCCAGGCCTACAGTGCTTTAGTGACGGTGATCGGGAGCCCACCCCGCACCGACGTGACGACCCGCGGGGCGTGAGAAGTGCCCTGGGGTGGAGGTGAAAAGGTCGGGAGCCCACCCCGACCTTGAAGTGCCTACATGCAACTGACCCCCCGGAGGAGGCCCCTGACGTGCTCGACATCCCACGGGGCGTGAGAAGAGCCCCGGGGTACAAGAAGCCAAGCGGGAGCCCACCCGCGTCGAAGTGATCACCAGCCGGGCAGGAGGTGAGCCCGTGAAAGCGGGAAGGTGTCGTGGGGCTGTGAAGTGCCGGTGCAGTGACCCCGAATGTGAGGAGGTCAGCGGGAGCCCACCCCGCATCTGCGGCAACAGGTGAACATTAGCCCGTAGTCAGGCTAGGCAGTGCCCAGGCAGCAGCTCCAACCCCCACCCCGCGCAGAGTATGAACTGAGCGAGGCTGCTGCGGGTGGGAGGGGAACAGAGAAAAGTGCTAGCGTGCGGCCGATCATAGTGGCCGGATTGAACTGAAGCCGTAACGCCCCCACTCCCTCGCAGCAGCGTGTTAGCCAGGAAGCTGAGGCAAGGAAAAGGGAAAGCAACTCACCGGGCTGAAGCGGAGTCCTCCGGTGATGTCCGTCTACCTGCGGTGCCCCGAGAGGCAGCCGTGGGCATGGCCGCGCCTGGCCTTTGAGAGAGTATCCGGCTGCAGGCGTGTAGGAGAGCAGCCGGACGGGTCAGCGCCAAAGCCTGCGAGGAAATAAGTGCGTGGTCGGCAGGCCCGATGAGGCGGCCGTGGGCAGAGGCACTGCTAACAGAGGAGGTGCATGGGCGAAGAGCAGCCTCCGGTGTCTGTGCGTCCCGCAGGAATCGAGCGCGAGGGGCCGGCAGGGACTGAAAGCAAACGGCTGCGAGAACAAAGAAGCACCCCGGTGAGGCCCGCAGCGTGAGTGGAGCTGATCGGGCCGACCGGAGCGCTGCAGGCAGAGTAGTTAAGTGGCGGCAGAGAAGTGCCCAATCACGTGTGCACAGGCAACCTGCCAAAGTCAACCACAGAGAAGAAAGGAGGAAAGCACCTACCGTGCTGCGAGTGCCCGTAACGTGTGGGGGAAGTGTCTAGGAGCAGCTGGGATCCTGGCACCGGAGTCCCTGTGGAGCACGTTAAGGCAGCGCCATCTCCATACACGGGGCCACGCAGCAGTACAGATCGGCAGAGACATGTAAATGCAGCAGCACTGCCATCTGGTGGCCGGTTGCGGGATCGCGCGCAACATGCAGCCCACGAGGAACAGGAACACTGTCAGTAGCAAAGAAGGAAAACGGCTGTAAACCCCCATTAAGGGATGACTGCAGGAAAGCTGCCCTAATGACAAGAAGGTGCACCAAAGAAATAAATAAATAAGGAGTGCAAGAAAAGAGCAACTCGAGGTGGCAGCAAGGAATGCACCTAAGACACTATGTGAGGAGTGCGCAGGAAAGCGTCAGGAGCACGTGAATGCACAACAGGGACGGCTACTTGCAACCCACAACCAATGGTGAGGCAGTGCACATGCTCTGGGTACCAGGACAGGCAAATCAGGAAGGAGTGCAAGATGAATATGCGCAGGAGGTAGCGCACAAGGAGCAAGCTCATGGTGTCAAGAGAACCCTGAAGAGCGTCTAAGGTGAAAGGCAGCGCAGGAACAGGAGCTGCAGAACCCACCGGCAGCGAGAAGAGTATCGGCTAGAAGGGAACCCTGAACCTAGCTGAGACAGAGAGCGCAGTGATGCCTGGTGGCCACAGGCTGTCGCTGCAGCAGCGGAAACAAAGCAGGAGGGTTGCGAAGGAGGCGACCTCCCAGAGGTCGAAGAGGTGGGTGGACAGACCACCAGAATCAGATACCCCGAAGAGCGCCAAGTACGAGGTGTGCGACAGACGCATCCAGAAGCGTGACTGCATGGGCAAGTGCCCAGGAGTGCAAGACCTCCTCGAAGAGAAGGAGGCATGCAGAAGGCATCAAGGAGAACCGCTGCGGTATCCCCGAACAAAAGATGGTGCCAACGGAAATTCCCAAGAGGAAGTACAAGTCCTACTGACAGGACAGATCCGAGACGGGTCCACAGGAAAGATGAGACCGTCCGATGAAAGTTCCCAAGGGGAAGTACATGTCCTACTGACAGGACAGATCTGAGACGGGTTCACAGGAGAGATGAGACCGTTCAATGAAAGTTCCCAAGGGGAAGTACAAGTCCTACTGACAGGACAGTTCCGAGACGGGTCCACAAGAAAGATGAGACCGTCCGATGAAAGTTCCCGAGAGGAAGTACAAGTCCTACTGACAGGACAAACCTGAGACAGGCTCACAAGAAGGGTGAGACCGTCTAGGCGCCCAGCGAGGTCCACGTGACACCAACATGAGACACGCAGCAGGACGCCACTCCAAGTGAGATCCTGGTCGAATGAAAGAGAAGAGAGTGACATGACGCCACTCCGCGGAGAGAGAAGGAACAGTGGCACAGCACCACAAGGCAAACGACCACCACAGGCGTACAGGAGAAAAGGAGCAGAGCGACAAGGCAGAGGACTCGTACCACCACAGGATGAGCACACCCAGAGGCACCAGAGAGACACCAACCAGACCGACGTCCCTGGAGACAGCCCACTGAGGAGAACCAAACGTAAGCTGCAGCCGGCGCGAAGCGAGCATTTCTCCAACACTTCCCCGCGCGACCGTTCAGTCCCAAGCATCGACAGTCTAAGTCAGACAGCATCCCTGTTTTCCACCGCAGATGCCACGGGTGAAGGACAACCTCAGGAAGACAAAGGGAAGCTGCGAAGCCCCTCCAGTCCTCCTCGCTCCACAAGATCACCCAAGACATCAGACCGCCGCCTGTTGCCCAACTGAAGAACAATCAGTGGTTAGTATCAACTCCAAGGAGCATCGCACCACCAGAGTGAATCCACACACTCCAGACAACCGGAGTGCCACGAGGCGAGCCACCCCGGACCCGTCTGTGTGCCCTTGTCAACCTGCAGCATACTGAAGTAGAGCACACCCACGGTCCCATGGCCGCCCAGCAGGAAGACCCTCCAGGAGGCTCCAGAAGAAGAGCCCAAGTGAGAGGGGCAAATCGGAAGGAGCTCAGCAGTCAGAAGCAAGGAAGACCATCAACCACGCCGCCTTCAGGCAAAAGCCTCACAAACAGAGATCTTCCAGAGTGGACCTCACTACAGCTCCCAATGCACTGATGCTGGACCGTTAGACATAGACTTCGACGCTGCGAGACCAGGCCGGTCTAAAGCACTTCGCCAAGGCCAACCAAAACATCATGACCACGCGGTCCAAAGCTCCAACGCTGCCTGGCTGACGGCCTGAAGAAACTCATTTAGTGCTATTTGTTGTTTGTTTGTTTTCTTCCAGGTTGGACTTTTGTTCTTTTCCTTTCAGTAAAGGTGGGGGGGAGATGTAGTGTCTAGCTAGACACGTTCTAGTGTTCCGCCCGCAACGTAACACACACTACACCCACCCACCACAGGCGTCACCAGTCAGGTGACCCTGTCAATAAAAAGGGGCCGGGCGCACGTGCCCGGGACCAGTTACTGCACCAGACTATCTTGTGTCCGTGTCAGTCTATCCATCGCCATGAGGGCCTGAGGCCCAACTTTACAAATAGGTTTGGGCTTTTCTAAGTTGATGTGTTATATCTGTTGCGAGGTGGCAGAACAGCTGCAGATATCACGAGACAGGGAGGAAGGAGGCAGTGACGGGCCTAAAAGGATGGGGTCCACTAAAGAGTAAGTAGGCATTTTGATCTAATGCTCATAAAGTTTGTGATAAGTTGAGGGTATCCGATTGGCTTTACAGCCCCAGGCATCCAAAGCCAGGGATGAAAAGATGGACACCCTGCAGAAAAGTGCAAAAGGGTCATCTAACCGCTGTGCGCCAAATCACCACATGAAGTTTACTTACCTGCCAAGTCTGATGCAGTTTTAGCCACACGCTCAGGATAAACGACCTACTTCCTTACGAGGACGAACTTGAAACGTGAGGGAAGACTGAATCGATAGCAATAACATTTTGACTTTCACATAGTGTAGGGAAAGGACGGGAACATGAGCAATAGGAGCTGGCGTGGGAACAAGAATTGCCTCTTCCTACCTATGCCTCAGTCATATGCAAGTACTGAGGGTCACAAAAAAGGGTGCCTATGCATGACATTCGTGCCCGGCAGCAACACCCACTAGGTCAGCACCAGAAACCTAAACACTGCTCTGTTCATGATTCTCAGTGCTGCTCCCAACCCCAATGCTATGTCAGTAGCAGAAAATTCCTACATCATGACATTCAGCTGTTCCAGTTTTACCTTGGAAAGGTCAGATGGAGACGTAGGGAGTCTTGTTTATTCCTGTAATCGGACACCATGAAAAGGTGCTCCAAGTAAGTCACTGCTTAACAGGAGTTTGTGCCCACCTTCTGTCTATGCGACCCGCCTCACTATCCAAAACAATCATATCCATCTCCTTTACACTTTCCTGGAACGTTAATTTCAAGTGAAAGCAACAGTAATGAAAATCACCCAACAATGGCTTTACTTCAGCTTTCTGTCACAGAGAAAAGTCTCCACTCCAATGAAAATCAATTGAAAAATGAATTACCTGTCCCCTTTTCCCCCTAACTTTCCCTTTTCTCTGTTGCCAGAGGTTGGCATGTATGAAAACACACATACACACGGCCTGGGAGAAAGGCGGAGACTTTATGCCCTGTGTGGAAGAAAGATGGCCAGAGCTGCAATAACAGTTTCCTCACTGGCTTCTAAAGGCCCTGTCAGAGGCGAACCTAGTGAAAAGAATCGGTGCGAATGAGGCATCTCTTAAAGTAAAATAAATGAAGGTATTTCTGTTAGAATCGTGAAAAGCGTTACCAACGACTACCCTATACGGTTTTATGAGCAGGTAGCGCAATAAAGTACATATATTATTATTCGTTACAAGATTAGAAATAAATAAATTGGCATGCACTGCAAAAAGTCCAGAGGTGACGGACCTTGCTTACAAAACCTAACTAATGAATTAGACTAGGCTTCTGAATACATAAATATAAACAGTAACTGCATTTGACAATCTATTCCAAGAGCAATTTTTTTTTTATTAGTGACAAAAAGCCTTAAAAGGAGACGAAGAAACGCATTTATATAACAACCACTAAAGAAAAAAAACAGCATTTAAAGAAATTGCTGATCTCGCCTTTTTCGGGTGACCATGATCTCCTAAAACAAGACCAATTAGATTAATCTGGATTTCAGAAAGCTGGTAGCTTTGAACAGCTTTGCAGGACCCTGTACAGTATTTCTTATGATCATAGTCCAGTTAGCAAGTTATTGCACTGGGTTGGGTTGTCCATTCTGAGATATTTGTTTATGGTCTTGAGTGGTCACAGTTTAGAGGGAGAAAGGGTGGAGAGATCTGCTAGGATGGACTTTGTTAATATCTTAAACACAAGGAGATAATGGACGGAGCGCTGAAACTTTTCAGACACTCACCCCAGTCACAGATCTGGGTTGAATCCATCATCGTTCTTTAGCTCACTTTGCCACCCCAGTTCAGACACAGCTATATGTAAATCAGTCTTGACCCTGTGCCTCATGGGAACAGTCCACCCGAACTGCCAAGCCATGTCTTCCCTGGACCGGAAACAAGCATCATGGGACCGGTTTCGGGCTAACAGCCCTCATCAGCCAGGCTAGCTCGAATCCAGTGGCAAAGTGAGCAAGGGACCCACGTCTGGGCATACCCTGCCAACTTAGGGCGAACAAAGCAAACACAAGGAGATAATGGACGGAGCGCTGAAACTTTTCAGACACTCACCCCCAGTCACAGATCTGGGTTGAATCCATCATCGTTCTTTAGCTGAAAAGCTTCAGTGCTCCGTCTATCATCTCCTTGTGTTTGCTTTGTTTGCCCTAAGTTGGCAGGGTATGCCCAGACGTGGGTCCCTTGCTCACTTTGCCACTGGATTCAAGATAGCCTGGCTGATGAGGGCAGGATGCTTGTTTCCGGTCCAGGGAAGACATGGCTTGGCAGTTCGGGCTGGACTGTTCCCATGAGGCACAGGGTCAAGACTGATTTGCATATAGCTGTGTCTGAACTGGGGTGGCGAAGTGAGCTAAAGAACGATGATGGATTCAACCCAGATCTGTGACTGGGGGTGAGTGTCTGAAAAGTTTCAGTGCTCCGTCCATCATCTCCTTGTGTTGCTTTGTTAATATCTTCCCATATCCGATTGTCATTCTGATCTGTCAAAAAGCAGTCACAGTATTTAGCTTGTTGGGACCGGCAGTGGTGGACCACATTAAAGTCTTCCTTTGTCCATTGGCTTGTGGCAGATGCCTTTAGTTATTCCATGCTTGTTCAGTTGGTGATGGGTGGTTTATTGCTGCGGACTGGTACAGTACTGGGTGATGATCATGACCTGTTGCAGTTTTATCTATGTGAGTGTAAGAGTGTCAATCAGCATAAGCAAATTATTATGCAGCCTGTATGAGCTACAAACAACTGCCAGACCGCTGTGTTATAGTATTATGTGGGCCAAGAGGTGTATATATTGTATTGTAATTGCATTTGTATAGTGCTTACTACCTCAGACGATCCATTGAAGCAGTTTATGCTAGGTGGCACACAGGTTTTTTTCCCAGTGGGTATTGTTAGTTAATGACTTCTATAAGGTGGTTTTGATCTTTGAAATGGAGGTGTGGGGAGTTTGCAGAAATATAATAATAGGGAGTATGGCAAACATGCACATGACTTAGGGAATACTGCCCTCAGAGAGAGGAGGCATGCCAAGGGTGGAAAATAAAGACATTTCCATTTGGAAGAAAAGGAGAGGCAAAAATTAAAATTTTTAAGTTAAGGTAAATTTTGTGGGAATGCAGAGGAGGTTTTTCTGAGAATGTGTGCAACAATCTTAGGATACAAAAGTGTAAAAAGAGTTATATTAGGAATTTTGATAAGCAGTGGAATCAGGCAAACAGTCTATCCCCAAAAAATGCTATAGTTTAGATGATCGCTTTAGCAAGAACAGCTGTTCAGCTCAAGGACTGGAATCATCTTTTCAGTGCGCACCTGACTGGAGGGCATTAAGTGAGGAGGATCGAGAAAGCAGCTGTCTGGCAACAGTGATGAGGGGAGCACTGTACAAGTAGCAGAAAAGTGATGCTATTTTAATTTTTGTATGAGAGGTCAATACGTTTTTCTGGCCTGTTCACAATAAGGATGTGTCTAATGTAAAACTGTATCTCTGGCAAGCGGGGAATCACAGCTGGCACAGAGAGAATAGACTTCTTTGTCTTTCAGCTTAAAACTTACCTCTTTACACACAAAAGTAAAAATTTAGAAAGAATGACAATAGAAATAAAACACTGCCTGAAAGCGGTAAGACCCATTGCCCTCCTGGTGTATGGTAACTGTGGGCTGAACCATAATGTGAAAGACTCAGCAGAAGAACAATGGCTGAAGGGAGATAACCCGAAGCCCCATTCTACATGTTGCATCCTCCCCTACTCGGGAGCACATAAATGAAACACATCACACACGAAGCTCTGTAACAGACGTCTTTATTCTTCAGCATACAATCACACAATCCCTTAATGGTATGCACTATGTCATGTTTCTGATAATCACACCTTAACACCTCCTAGCAGCTTACGTAATTCCTGTTTGGAGTCCTCGCAGAACCACAAGGGTCCTAATGCTCATAACATCAAGACTTTACATCTCCACCTTTCTTAAATAAAAAGTACAAATAAAAATCAACATCATATTTCCTCAGTGAGTCGTCGAGGCGCTTGCACTGGTCTGCCAGATCGAGTAGTATGAGGTAGTTGAGTGGTACATGGACTATTTGCTGATGACATATGCTCAGATGTTTGATCTGGACGTTCAGGCGGGTTTACCTCACTCACGCTCTCAGGAGCGGACAAAGTGTTACAAGTCCCTTGCAATGGACTTTCCGGGACGACGTGTAGTCACCATGTGTCATTTGGTCTTTACAACTCTCAGTGGGTCGACAGCAAACGGAGTGTCCGTTTTGCGCTTCCATTTCTATCTGACGATTACCCAGCCCCCCCTATGTTGAAGACTGTTTCCTGGGAGCGCCGATCAGCATAGGTTTTCATTTTGCACTTTTGTGAAGTGTCCGTGACACAAACCTTGTCAGCGTTTGCTGATCAGTCTGAAGTCCACTGTGGTAGCTTGGTTTCTATGGCTCTCCCAGATAGCAAGGTGTCAGAACTTTTACCAGTGATTGAATGAGGAGTTGTCCGATAGGCCCGAAGAACTTGACACATGGCTTGTTTCGGATCAATTTTCTCCAACAACGCTAGCTGAAATATTCTTTTGAGGGTGCCCATTTACAGTTCGACAACACTGCTGGCCTGAGGCCAGAGCACTGTGCTCTTTTGATAGTTGATGTTGAGTTGACTCAGAAACTTTTTGAACTCCTTGCTGTTAAAAAACAGCCTTGTTGTGAGGATAGTGGGTATACCCTATGCTGCAAAGATGTTATCAAGGTGCTGGATGACTTTGTCATGGGTTGTTGATGAAAAGCGAGTGTTCATCACTGATCACCATGAGATGATGTCCATTGTCCAGGGGTCCAAATAAATCAACTGTCCCTCTCTCCCAGGCATGTTTAGAAAGGTCAGACATAGTCAATGGATGCTGTGTAACTTTAGGAGATATATTAATGTAAAGAGGGAGGCCCCCTGCTAGTGAGGTGAAGTTCCTTAAGGCAGGGCTACATAAGTCAATGTAAATACTTAAGGCAACAATAATAATACAGAACAAATTACATTTGAATAATAAATTGAGAAAACTGTTGGAAGAAAGAACCAACGAAAACTATGTATCTTAAAGAAGTACAAAATATATTTTATTAATAAGCATTTCAATAATAAGAAAACCCAGTCATACTGTTCCAATCATATCTACAGTCATACATCTCACACAATCTAAACTCCAATTAAAAACAGCATTTTGATGACAAAAAATATTCATAAAGATTGATGTCTAGTTTTCATGTCCAGAGACGAGCAGTGTGGCACAATTGGATTTGACTGTTGTGTTCTACGCGTGAGCATAGTCATAGCGTGAGGAGGAATCCCTTATCCGGAGAACGTGTATCATCAATAAAAACCATTTAATTTGTGAATCGCTCCATGCAACGCGTCTAATCAAACGCCATCATGGTAGCATTGTTTTAAAGAATTTTACGTCAGCATCAGATTGCTCTTGACGTAACTGCAAACTACATCTTTGTATCTGGTGTTAATTCCACTAAGTTTACAAAATGATAACCTTAAGCAGAGATTGCGCTGCACAAATGACAGATGCAGCTCGGTGACCTCTATCATAAAAATAGGATATCATCGTTGTTTGATTGTGGCCTTTTCCTGACGAAGGCCCCTTCCAGTGCCGAAATGCGCGTAGAACACAACAGTCAAATGCAATTGTGCCACACTGCTCGTCTCTGGACATGAAAACTAGACATCAATCTTTATGAATATTTTTTGTCATCAAAATGCTGTTTTTAAATTGAGTTTAGATTGTGTGAGATGTATGACTGTAGATATGATTGGAACAGTATGACTGGGTTTTCTTATTACTGAAATGATTATTAATAAAATATATTTTGTACTTCTTTAAGATACATAGTTTTCGTTGGTTCTTTCTTCCAACAGTTTTCTCAATTTATTATTCAAATGTAATTTGTTCTGTATTATTATTGTCGCCTTAAGTATTTACATTAACTTTAGGAGATAAGCAGTTACACAGATGACACACTTTCAGTTCTTTCGCAACTCGTTCATCGAGGCGAGGGAACCACATGCGATCCCTCAGGGCTCTTTTGGTGGCTGGAATGCCACGATGTCCTTTATGAGCGAGTTCAATAACTTACTGTCTCAGGCTCTCAGGTATGACAATTATCGAGCCTCTCAATACAATCCCTTCGCGAGCGATAGATAATTCATCTTGTACATGTTTAAATTTCTGAAATTCAACATCAGCAAATGGTCGAACACTTTTCTTCAGCGAGTGAGTTGAAATTATGTCTTGAGTATGAGCATGTTCTTGTCTGTGTTGGTAACAGCAATAATCTGTTCGAGTGATAAAGCTGCTGGTGTACTAGACCTCACAATAAAGTTTGCATACCCCTCAGCCACTTTGGATGGCACGATAGAGGCACTCGTGAAAAGAAATCAACAGGGTTATGATCTTTGCCTGGCTTGTGTACAATTTTGTAATCATATTCTTGCAGTCGCAATCCCCATCTCTCAATGTGAGGAGGCATCTTTGCCTTTGGGTTTCCAAAGATGGTGAGCAATGCCTGATGATCTCTGATAACGGTGAAATGTTTTCCATACAGAAATATTTATTTTATTTATTTATTTATAAAAGCGCAGCATTCATCCCGTAAGGATATCACGGCGCTGAAGTAGCAGGCTCGTAGTGGTCAGGGCTGTTACGGTAGATGACATCAGTCTTTGGGGAATAGGTGGGTTTTTAGTTTCTTCCTGAACGCAGTGTAGTCTTTGATCAGCCGTAATTCCAGTGGAAGCTTGTTCCAATGGAGAGCTGCAAGGTATGAGAAAGTGCGTCCACCTGCCCTGGCCTTTCTGATCCTTTTGGTCTCAGCTAGCGCCTGCTGGTGTGACCTTAGGCACCTAGCAGGTGTGTAGAATTTAATTTTATTCTGAAGAATCCTGGGACCAGTGTGATGGAGTGCCCTATGTGTATGTCCTAAGAGCTTAAATCGTGCTCTTTGGCGCATGGGCAGCCAGTGAAGTTGCCTCAGGCATTCGGTTGATGAACTATATCTGTCCTTGTTGCACACCAGTTTGGCTGCTGCGTTTTGTACTACCTGAAGACGTTTGAAGAGGTAGTCTGGCATGCCAACAAGAAGTGCGTTTCCATAATCCATCCTGCTGACGAGAAGAGCCTGTGTGACTGTCCTCCTGCTTTCCAGTGGGATCCAGGGAAACAGCCTTCTTAAAAGCTTCAATGTAGCGAAGCTCTTTCCACATAGTGTACGCACATGATCCCGCATGGATAGGGTGTTGTCAATGAGTACCCCCAAATTTCTTGCGCACTGTTTAGGTGCTGGGGCATCTCCCAGTGAGTGCGGCCACCAGGATGCCTCCCAGATATGGTTGGCTCCGCCGAGGAGCAGGATTTCGGATTTCTCGGCGTTGAGCTTTAAGCAGTGGTCCGACATCCAGGTTGCCATTTCCGTGAGGCAATTGTTGAGTTTGGCCCTGGTGTCGTCGTGCCTATCTCCGATGGCTATGGTCAGTTGCGTATCATCCACATAAGAGCACATACTGAAACCCCCCTTCATGCCAATTTTTGCCAGGGATGAAACATAGGCATTGAAAAGAGTGGGGCTAAGGGATGCGCCCTGCGGGACACCACAGTTTAGGATTTTTGGCTTTGAGGAGAAGGCACCCAACTGCACAGTTTGGGTTCTGTTCCTCAGAAACGAACTGAGCCATTGAAGAGCTTTGGCATGTATCCCTTTTTCATGTACATTTTTCAGTAGGAGCTGGTGGGAGACCGTGTCGAACGCTGCCGACAGGTCCAGTAGGATCAGGGCGACTGCATTTCCCTGGTCCAGCAATGCTCTTACATTGTCTAAGACGGCCAGGAGAGTTGCCTCTGTGCTGTTGGTGGCCCTAAAGCCCATTTGAGAGGGGTCCAACAGTTCATTTGTTTCTAGGTAGTTGGTCAACTGTCTGTTGACCAGTTTCTCCATGACTTTGGAAAGATAGGGAAGTTGCGAGATCGGCCTATAATTAGCTGGGTTGGTAACTTCTGAACCAACCTTCTTCAGTAGGGGGGTCACTATAGCCTGTTTCCACCTCTCCGGGAAAACTGCTGTCTCCAGGGATTGGTTCAATAGCTGTGTAACGTATGGGCTCAGGGTGGGTGTGATCTGTGCAAAGATAAAATGTGGACATGGGTCAAGAGGAGATCCTGATTTAACTTCCCCCATTGCCGTAGCAACTTCCTCTTCTGTAAAGGGGGGAAACTGCCCAGCTGTACAGGGGCGTTGGGGTGAGGGTCCGTGTTTTCCCAGTCGGAGGGATCTACTGGGGAGTTAGTACTAAATGATAAGTAGATTGTACTTATTTTGTCCGCGAAGAATTCACTGATCATTTCACAGCATTCTGCTGTTGGGTGCAGGGTTTGAGACATGCAGGCCGGTTTACATAACTCTCGTATTATTTTATATAGCTCTTTTACCGAGTTGCTGTCCTCATTTATTCGTTGTGCAAAATATGTCCTTTTTGCCTTCTTGATTGCGTTATTGTAACTCCTGAGATTTGCTTTATATATTGATTTGTCAGTGTCTGATCTGGACATTGTCCATTTGTGCTCCCATATTTTGCAATTTTTTTTCGGTGCCTTAAGTTTGGAAGTGTACCACTTTTCCGACACATTTCTTTTTGTAGATTTAGGCTTAAGTTTGGGTGCGCATTGGTCTAATGTGTTGGTAATCTCTAAATCGAGGTTCATTACACCCCTGTTGGTGGGGAGAGTTCCCAAAGCCTCTAAATTGTTAGAGGTGAAATGGCGCAGAAATGATTCGGGGGTGACTGATTTCCAGGCTCTGTATACCCCGTGCATAGGTTTGGAGGCCTTTACTGATGTCACAGATTGGGTAAATGAGAAAGTAATTAGTGAATGATCGGTCCATGTGACAGGTTTAATCTACTCAACCGTGGTAGAATCAATATTACTGAATAGTAAATCCAGTGTGTGCCCTGCATTGTGTGTGGGCCCCTTGACCCATTGTTTGAGTTGGAGGATCTGCATATCGTTGTCCAAGTGGGTTGCCACCGTGTCATCGCATTTATCAAAGTGGACATTAAAGTCCCCAATCACCATGAAATCTTTGTAGTTTAGGCAGACGGGAAATAACTGTGTAAGTAGCTTAGTGCTAAATTCTGGATGGTAACCAGGGGGATTATAAATCACAGCTCCACCCAGGATGATGTGGTTCCCTTTAGACACTTGGAATGGTAGAAGCTCATGTTCTCCCAGTTGGACTACTTTGATGGGGAGACAGTTAAGGCAATCTTTAAATAGAATAGCTAGCCCCCCGCCCTTCCTCCCTTGCCTGTCTTGCCTTAATATTTTATAATCCGGGGGTAGGGCATTTGCGATGTCGGGGCAGTTATTCTCATCCAACCAGGTTTCGGTGATGAAGACCAGGTCAGGTTCCGCCTCCTTAATGGTGTCCCATATCTCAAAAGAGTGTTTAGGAACTGACCTAGCATTGAAGTAGATGCAGTTAATTTTCACCCGGTCATCTACTTCTATATGCGATCTCTCGGTCCATGCTAGACTACACCATTTGCAGGAAGCGCAGGAGAAGGGCCCCGCCGTGTGTTTTGGGCATGCTACTACGCATGAAAATAATCGCAGGCCCACACCACAGCCAGACTCTTCTTCTCCGGCTGAGAATAGGCATGTTCAGTTTCAGATAGACTTCGACTAGCATAGGCCACGATGTGTCTCTGAGCATTCGGATGACCATTGTGTTGAGCAAGAATAGCTCCCCGCCCCATCGGGCTAGCATCTACGGTGATCTCAGTATGCAATTTGGGGTCAAAGTTGGTCATTTCATTGCCATTTTCAATCGCATATTTTATTATTTTGAAACTTTGATCACATTCAGGGTTCCATTGGAATGGGACACTTCGCTTTGTCAAGTCTCTCAATGGGGCACTCACTGTAACAAAGTCACGAATATACCTTAAGCAATAACTGCCCATGCCTAAGAAGGATCGCAGCATGGTTACGTCTTGTGGGGGACAACTAGATGACAATGCTTGCACATTATCCAGGCCAGCAGTCATTCCCCGCTGAAAATATGTCCCCAAAGAACTTGAGTTTGTTCTTGTGAAACTCACATTTTGCTGCATTCAGAGTGAAACCTGCATCAGCAAGTAATTGGCACACTTGTGTAAGAGCTTTGTCGTGTTCCTTTTGTGTTTTCACTGTAATTAAAGCATGTGTGACAGCTTGAATAATTCGGCGTATAACATCTTGAAATATTCCTGCAGCCGAAGATATTACAAAACGTAGTCTTTTGTACCTTAACAAACCAATATGAGTTGAAAAAGTAGTAAAGTTATCTGCAATTCTCTTCTAGCTCGAGTTGATGGTATACCTTGTTCAAATCGCAACGGGAGAAGACTTTGGCGCCATTCAGTTGCATGATCATGTCTGCTATGTGAGGACCAGAATGTTTTTCTCGCTCGATTGATTTATTGGCCTGGCGCATAACAACTCAAATGCGCACGGCACCTCCACTATCCTTTTTTGGCACTACCACTATTGGCGAAACCCATGGCGTATGACCGGTTGAGTGTTCAATGATGTCATGTTTCAACAGTGTCTCTAGTTATTTCTCGACAACTTCTTGCAAATGAAAGATGATTCTGCGATGTCGTTGAGCAACAGGGTGAATGTTCTCATTGATATGAAGTTACACTTTCATTGTCCTGAGTCTTCCTAAACCATAAAACAACGATGGGAACTTGGGAACTTACTAACAATCTCAGACTGGATGTGAAGGTTGTAATTGAGTGATATGAGTCCCATGTCAGTAGCAGTGGCAAAACTAAGCAGACAGGCACTGGATGAAGTACATGGATTGGCGCTTGTACTTACATCGTTTTATGTTGCATGGTTGCTATGAATGAGCCTTGGATTTGCAGTGGTTCAGAAGCAGCCCACATGTACACCTTTGTGCCTGATGGAGTGACGCATGGCAGAGGAGATAGGCTGTTAAACATTTCCACAGGCATGATGGTAATTGAAGCATCACTCTCTATGATGAAAATTACCAGTTGATCATTCACTTTCAGTGTGATTTTGGGACAGCATCCACATTGAGTGTGTCACTTCCTTTGGTGAGTTTCTTTTGAATTGTGATCTTCTTTGAAAGCCGCTATTCCTACATGCACACGTCATTCCTTGGTAGTTACCATTAACACACACCCATCTTCTTCATTGCCACTCGACAGTGATGTTGAAGAGCCTCTGCCTGATGGTCTTTTTTTTTGCATTTGTCATAGCTGATGCTGCTTTTCGGTTTTGTGGGCATGGCAAGAATGCTACTGGAACGTTCGGGTATCCATTTTGCCCTTCCCTCGTTACACATTTAACTTTTCTTTTGCTCTGCAGACCGTTATGAAGTGATTTTCTTTCCTGCAACCTTTACGTGTCTGTCCCATGGATGGACGTCTACCCTTTGTGAGGAAATGAAAATCCACATCAAAAGCATAATTTTGATTTCTTTAAAGATGTTGAATTGCACCTTGTTATCGCGGATTCGTGTTTTTCACTGTCAGGGCTGATTCATGTTGGGCTGTTCCCGCTTTCATTTCAGCAGCTTGTCAATCTACTTGCTCTTCGGCTCTCACAGCCATTTTCTTAACTTCTTCTAGCGCATCTATGAAGTCATCGAATGTTTCGATCCATGCAGCCCATCTGGCACCAATGCTCTGTTTCTTAGCTGTGTTGAATGGCTCAGGTGGTTTCAGGAACGCAGCAGCTGTATATTTTGTGTTCCCTTTTGACGACATTGTGCTGGCATGTGCCATTCAGGCGATCATGTTGGGGGTGCCACTTGCAGCTTCTGCAAACATAACCCATGTGTTTGAGCTTGGGTCCAAACTGGGGTGGCATAGTGAGCAAAAGAACGATGGATTAAACCCAGATCTGTGACTGGGGGTGAGTGGTTGAAAAGTTTCAGCACTCTGTCCATCATCTTGTTGTGTTTGTTATGTTCGCCCTAAGTGGCCATGGGTATGCCCAGACGTGGCTCCCTTGCTCGCTGTACCACTGGATTCAAGCTAGCCTGGTTAATGAGGGGTAATACCCCGAAACTGGTCCCAGGATGCTTGTTTCTGGTCCAGGGAGCACCTGGCCTTTGCAGTTTGGGCTGGACTGTTCCCATGAGGAACAGGGTCAAGACTGATTTGCATATGGCTGGGTCCAAACTGGGGTGGCATAGTGAGCAAAAGAACGATGGATTATACACAGATCTGTGACTGGAGGTGAGTGGTTTCAGCAATCCATCCATCATCTTGCTGTGATCTGGCGCAGCGTAATATCTTTTCTTTTGGCCTTACCAGCAGATTCTGGGGGCTTTTCTAATGTGCTCCTCTGTCAGGCCTTCAACTTCTCCAAGGGCTGTGCATAAGGTGGGGTAGTGCGTTGACTCCACACACGCCGACTTCAGACTGCTGTGCATCAATCTGGGGTGCAGGTGGAATGCACAAGCCATTTGCTATACTGTTGCAAACTCTCAAGGAGAGCGGTTCTGCTCCTTCAGGCATGTATCCCCTATTTGTTGCCAGTTGTCATGTCCTCCCCAGCTCTGAAGCACGTAAATGAAACACACCACACACGGAGCTCTGTAACAGACGTCTTTATTCTTCAGCTTACAATCAAACATTCCCCTAATGGTACGCATTACGTCATGATTCTGATAACCACACGTTAACACCTCCCAGCAGCGTGCGTAATTTCTGGTTGAAGTCCTCTCAGGACTGCGAGGGTTCTAATGCGCATAACATCAAGACCCTACACTACGTATGTATTATTATTTGTGTTGCTTTTTGATTACATGAGTCTAGAGAGACAGCTAAAGTTGTCTGTAGCCCAAACCTAAAAATGACACATCATTAGCAAAGTATTTCTTTGTTCATAAAAACATTGAATGTCAAGACCTCATTGGTCAAGCTTTTTCAGATGCTTAAGAACTGACAGAAGGAAAGGAGCCTCTCGTACGATATTGATGAAGTAGTTCTTCACTCTGGTCACGCATAACGATTTAACTAAAACCATGTACAAAATGCATTAAAAACTCACAACTTTTAGATTCTGTGTATTTTTTTAGAAGAATAGTATAAGACCCTAGTCATCTGTTTTGTTAATTTTTGCAGGTTATCAGACATTTGTGAGTCAAGGTTAATAGTCATTACTTCCTTTTTTCTTCCTGCTAATCTTAACCCTTGTCTCTCTCTGTGCCTGCTCATTGTCCGTGCCCTACACTTCTATGCACCATTCTCCCCATTTTCCTCTCTTCCTTGTCTGTTACCGCCCACTCTCCAGGCCACCTCTTTCTTGTCTCTCCTTTCTCATTGTCTCCTTTTTCCGTCATCTTTCCTTGTCCTTTCACAATTCTACTCTGCTTGTCCATACTCTCTATTCATGCTCTAGGCCCCATCCTTCTTCCTTATCTCCTGAACCCTTGTCCCTTTCTCTCCTATCTTCTAGCCCCTTGCCCCTTTTATGCCTCATCCGTGGTCCTCTATCTGCTCTACTTCTCCGATGCTACTTCTCATTGTGCCTCGTCTCTACCTTTATTCTTTTTACCAATTGTCCCCTCTTTGGCTAATCTATGATTGGGTGTTCATCTCTTTGTCTGTTTTCTTGCAGTCTCATCACCCCTTCAATGTATCTGTCTGTTTTTCCATCACACAATATAAACCACGAATCATCAGACACTACAGGCAGGATTAAAGTGAGTTAAGTCTCACTGAATCTAGCTCACCTCATTAGACTCACATCACACTCACAGCACCACACTATCACACTGACACCATCACAACCATTGCCGCTACATCACTCTCACCACACCCCACTCATGATGACACATATCATCGCACTTACTACCATCACACGGACTCATCACACTCACTGCCATTACAATGATATTGTAACACTGACTGTTGTGCTCACTGCATCGCACTCGCTACATCACACTGACACCATATCACTGACGGCTATCCCACTCACAGCATCACATTCATACCATCACAGTCACAAGCCATTCTCCAACCCTTAGTGATTCAGGCTGCAGTGTATTTCTCTTTATCTGTGAGGGTTTGTGAGTGTGAAGCAACTAGCACCAAGGCTAGACACCTTTCTGTACTGGCTGGTGCACTGCACGTGAGTCACGTATTCTGTCCAGTAGGACAATTATGAAGTCACATTTGGAATGAATGTAGTGCATTAGTCACAAAAATGATGACATTTAAAAACTTATTGGTAAAGCAATGTAGTAAATGGTTTTCATATGCTTAAGAACTGACCAAAGGAAACTATCATTGGGAGCTATTTGATGACGTAACATTTGACTCTGTTTAAGCACGATATGTCAACTAAAACCGTTTATGTGTCTCGTGCCTTGCACACCTCCAGTGTGTAGGACACGGAATGTGGGGAGATTAGAGACGAGAGGGAGGTTGGCGGAGTGGCAGTTTGCGCTAGCCAGCTAAGGAAACAGGTCCGCTCCTACCTGTGTCCAAGAATAAAAATTCTCTTTATTATCAGCCAACGTCTTTGTGGAGTTTATTACACAACAATTTTGGCGACGATCTTGGTCGGTGTTGTGAAAGGTTGAAGGAACGAGAGATGTGCCATAACGAGAGACAGCAGCAGTATTATTTAGGAGCGGAGAAGTGGAACCCATAAGACCGCTGCCACATCCGTGACGGTTGAGGAATCCCTGTGGTGTTTGGAATTAGCTACGCCACAGGAAGCGACGTACTTGGAGGGGCTGGAGCTGAGCTCTCCACCCGGTGACGTCGGCGCAGTGAGGAAGAGGCTTAAAGCTACACTAGTGGCAGTATGCACCCTAGTGGTAGCTCTGTTATTCGACGCACAACGTTGTACGTGAAGGACTCGCGGACATCTCTTCTGTGAGCATTTCAGTTTGTGGAGTTATCGCATCGGAAGGCACTTTCATTTTCCGGTGCATTTTGAAGAACACAAAGGTGATGTGCACACCACAGATGCTACCGTTTGTGCACTTTTGTGATGTGCACACCTAGTAAGAGGGCTCTTTGTGCACTCACATTAACAGCGGTGATGTGGACACCTTAAAAACAATTATAAGAGGGGTTTGACATTTATTTTTGAAATAGGTTCTGGTGATGACTGTAATATTCTTGTACTCATTTTAGTGTGTGATGTGGGAATCTCCTGGCTTATCATTCAAAGTGTTTAAGTCCTAGTTTAGTGCCTGATAACTTTCCTCAAACTGCAAAGTTGTTATAATCGTCCCACATATATTGTTCTGAATTTGGATTTGTTATATTCATGTACCTGTTTAAGTAGTACTTAACTCTTATTGACCATGGAGGCATCTGGGGATAGTCATACTGTGATACTACCTACGCCTGACAAACCACATGTCTCTGTAATTCCACCACCTTGCTTTCTGATGCAGTCTGGCACCCAACCCATGCCTTGGGATGACTGGATTTTAATGTTTTACAATTACTTGGAAGCATTAGATGGAGAGGAGTTCAAGCCATCGCGTAAGAAAGCCTTACTATTGAGTGCTTTGGGTAAAGAGGGCTGTTGGAAATGGCCCTTTTTGCAGGGTGATCCCCAAGCTTTTTGCTTCTTCCTCCTATTTTTTCCTGACCTGTATTTGTTGGCTATAGGACTCTGGGCACTTTACCACTGCTGATCAGTGCTAAAGTGCATATGCTCTCTGTGTAAATTGTTATTGTGATTGGTTATCCATGATTGGCGTATTTGATTTACCAGTAGGTCCCTAGTAGTGTGCGCCAGGGCTGGTAAATCAAATGCTACTAGTGGGCCTGCAGCACTGATTGTGCCACCCACATGAGTAGCCCTGAAAAGATGTCTCAGGCCTGCCACCGCGGTGCCTGTGCGCAGTTTGTTAACTGCCATGTCGACTTGGCAAGTGCGCCAACTTGCCAGGACCTAGCCTTCCCTTTTCTTACATATAGGGCACCCCTATGGTGGGCCCAAGGTATCCCCCTGGTCAGGGTGCAGTGTATGTGAAAGGAAGTGACAGGGGCTGGGGAGGTGCAGTGGCTCCAGGAGTCTGGATGAGTCAGCACTAGGCTGAATAGGCCTGATCTGAATTTGGAGTGGTGGGAGGAGTAGCACCTGTACCTGAAAAGGGCTGTGCCTGCCTTCCACAATGCTGGCTCCGCCCCCCTGTGGTGTGTCTGGAGCCAAGGCTCACACTGACAATGGATGTTGTTGTGCACTTGCAGAGTGCCCCCCAGAACTGGTTTGAACTGGGCTCAGAGCCCCTTGCACAAAGAACAAAGACATTTTGGGGTATAAGTATCAGACCCAAAACCCAAGACTTTAGATCATTCCTGGAATTCAAGAAGAGCTGGAGAGACTGAGGAGAAGTACTGCCCTTGCTGTGTGTCTAGGGTTGGCCTACAGTTGCTGTTTCTGCCAAGGAAAGGAATAGGACTTTGCTGTGTGCTGTGTCCCCTGCTTGAAGGAGATCTCCAAGGGCCTGAAGTGTGCTGGCCTCCTGGGACACCCCCAGCTCCCCTGAACTCTGCTGCTGTGAGTTCTGACCTGCCAAGAGGTGCCTGTGCCAGTTTTGGGCCTCTGGAGGTTGTTGCTGCTGTTTGGGAACTGGAAGAAAGAAGAAACTCAAAGGACTACAGAAATCGACGCATTGCTCTTCTTGCGGCTGTTTTCTCGATGCATCTACACGGTGCGAGAAGAATTGCCACGCATCACCGTGCCGCTGCGAAAACCGTCGCAGTGCCTGTCGCCGCTGCAAGAATCGACGCATCGATGGATCGCAGCTGAAGAGGACCGACGCAGCGCCGCTCAACACCACATCGATCGCCGACGCATCCCGGATTTCCACGCATCGTACCAGTGCTGCACGCTTTCCCGACGCATCACCTGCAAACCGGAACCGTCACGAAGGACCAACGCATCACTCCCCATACAGACCGGATTCGATGCAACTCGTCCTCTGCATGTCGCAGAACTGTCACATCGCCTCCCCAAGGTCTCAGGAGTATCGCATCTCTTTGTTTTCCGACTCTGCGGCTGTATGGCTTTTGGAACTTTGACGCATCTACAGGTACTTTGGTGAAAAATCACGCATCCATAGTTTTCTATGGTACAAGTTCTTGAAACCTTTTTAAAGTCATATTTTTAACTGTGTATGTTGGTTTTTTGTCGTTTTGGTCTTGTTTAGTTTAGATAAAGATATTTTATTTTTCTAAACTGGTGTGGTGTCCATTTGTGGTGTTTTCACTGTGTTACTGTGAGGGTTGGTCCAAATACTTTACACATTGCCTTTGGGATAAGCCTGTCTGCTCGTGACAATCTACCAAGATTACCCTGACTAGAAGCAAGGGTCCCTATTAGGACAAAGGTACCTACCTCTGCCAACTAGAGACCCCCATTTCTAACAGGGGCAGAGAGAGTTTAGGTATCTGCCGCCAGCTGTAGGAGGTAATGGCCAATTATTCAGAATGTGTATACTGAAGCCAGGTGCAGATTAGAGATTCACTATGCCAAAGAAGAAAATTTGGTTATGACCAGGTATAAGTTTTACACGCAACATCAGAAAGTTGAGGAGAGTATTGATGAATTTGTAGCTAGACTTCGAGAGTTGTCCACCAAGTGTTCTTTTGGAGTAATGACAGACAAACTCATTAGGGATCAACTTATTGTACAGTGTTCTAACAAAAAAATTCAAGAGAGATTGTGGGCAGCCAAAAATCCCAATTTAAGTGAGGCTATAGGAATAGCCAAGGTCTTAGAGCAGTCAGACTTATGTATTAAGGAACTAGAGAAGAAAGAACAGAAAGCTGATATTTCGGAAATTGGAGCTATAAATAAGTTAGCTCAAATTACCTCCTCTTCTTCTAAACAATTAGGGGCATATTTACGTTCCCTGGCGCATCCCTGCATATCAGCAGGGATGCGCCAGGGAAAATGCGTCACGCAAGTTTACCCTTGCGCCACGTCCGATGCGCCGCATTTACAATGCGGCGCATCGTGGCGTTAAGGATAAGCAGATGCGTGACGCATCTGCCGGCGGAAGGTTGGCGCAGTGCTGAAGTCGTGTCGCAAGCGCGACGCAACTCCAGCACTGTTCCAACCTTCCCTATCCCTAACATGGTGCGTCAATCCTTACGCCTGCTTGAAGCAGGCGTAAGGATTTGACGCACCGGCGTCGGAAAAGATACTGCGTGAAATCTTGTAGATTTCACTACGTCACTTTTCCGAGGCGTACCTGCGCCGGAACGCCCCCCCCCCTGCGCCGGTACGCACACATGAAACCTGACGCAGGTTTCATGTGGCGCAGGGGTTTACTACGTGACGCATCTCCCTAGATGCGTCACGTTGTAAATATAGCGCAACGCGGCGCATGGTTTGCGTCGCCGCTGCGTCACTTGCGTGACGCAACGGCGGCGCAAAAGTGGCGCAAGGGGCTTGTAAATATGCCCCTATGTTCTGCACTAGTTAAGAGTTGCAATCAATGTGGCAGTACCAACCACAGTTCTGACTAAGTTCTGTTTTGCCCAAAACAGAGAATGCAAAAGATGTGGTCATCTAGAACATTTTACAAAGGTATGTAGATTATCACGGAAGGGGAAGGTAGCTTGTGTCATTGAGGAGTCGTTGCAGCAGATTGAATCCCCTGATAGGATTTTAAGAGTAGACAGTGGTGATGATATGGAAAATGAAGGACGCAGACTAAACAGACCCAAAGTGATGTTTAAGGTTAATGGTTGTGGGGTGCTGCTTATGGTTGACACTGGTTCTAAATACACAATTGTGCCCAAATCTGTATTTATGCATTTGTGGGAGGAACAGTGTTAAAACCCAAGGACAATACACCTACAGGTTATCAAGGTGAGACAATGAAAATTGTTCCTAACTCTCGTGTAGGAAAGTTTCAATTCTATTAAGGATACGGAGGCGAGGATTATGCTCATCTCTCTTCGCTTTATTTAACAGCAGCCTTTTTTTTTTTAAAACAAAACATTTTTTCAATCTTCAACTTAAAGCGAAGAAAAACTAACAGTCCCAAGAGTCTCTGGGAATGACACAACAAAAGCAACCAATGGGAGTCCAACAGTAGTCCACATCCACGACCAATCAGGGTCCACCTGAGGGTGTATCAGTCCTCTCTCTGCTCTGATCTCCCTCTTTCTTCGCACGAGTCATGCCACAGTGAGTTTGTTATTGGTCCGACTTGGCTCCATCCGAACTTGGGAACAAAAAAGACGGATCAGGGATAACCTATGTACGGAACATGTCGCACAGACAACAATCTGCACAATAGCATTAATGCAACTTCATCAATTTGTAGGCCCAGTCATACTAAACGCATTACTTACGTCTTAGGGTGGGTCTTTTACTAGAGAGAAATTGACTTCTTGCCGAGTGGGATAATCCTCGCCTCCGTGTCCTTAATAGAAGTGAAACTTTCCTCCACGAGAGTTAGGAACAATTTTCATTCTATGTCAGGACCATAGGCGAGGATTATGCTGGTTCAAAACTTGCTCACTACCAAATGAGCCATATCCAGCACCGGCTTGAAGTAAAACCTCTTAAACGTGGAATCTGCCGACCAATCTTTGGATTCATGATGTCCTCCAACCTTGACCCCAGGGAGAACGCCTGAGATGCCATTGCTCCCCTGGTAGAATGGGCTCCGAACATGGTCAAGTCAATGCCTGCTTCCTGCATGATCCACCTAACCCATCTTGCAATCGTGGGTGAGGAGACTGCCAGGTGTGGTTTCTTCAACGCAATTAGTAGTTGTCTTTCGCCCGGAGGGCGGTATTCCTCAGACATAAGCTCATACTCCTTGAGGCACTGGACTACGCATAGTTTCGGGGGAATCCGGGAAGGATGGGTATTCTATAACCCTGGCATTAGACTTGGCTCTTCTTGACACCGTAAAAGACACTCCAGACAGTGAAAAAATCCTGCCTGTTATATCCAGGGCCCGTACGTCAGAAACCCTTCTACAGGAAATCAAGCATAGTAACATTGCCAATTTGGCAGACAGCTCTTTACGCAACAAGAATCTGTTTGGTTGCCAAGAAAGGAAGAGGTTTAGTACTCTATTAACATCCCAAAGCGCAGAATACCTCGGCGATGGTGGCAGTGAAAGCCCGATTCCCCGAAGGAGCCTACAAACGAGGACATGCTCCCCCACTGGAACCCTGTCCACTGGGTTATGTCCAGCAGATCTCGCTGAGCGGAAGGAGTTTATGGACCGGTATGCGAGGCCTTCTGTAGCCAGTTCTGCCAAGAAATTGACCACCTACACTAATTCAACGACCAAGGGATCAAAACTCTGTCGCAGACACCAACGTGTCCATTGAGCCCACGCAGACCTGTACCTCTTGACTGTGCTGTCTGCCCAGGCCTTGTCAATGAGGTCCTGAGCCGGACGCGAAAGTCCAGGGACCGACCATCGTCTCCTGTAATCCGCCATGCCATCAGAGTGAGTGCCCCGTCCAGGACTAACTGGTGGGGAACTCCGTCTGGATTGAGAAGGAGATGAGGAAACTGGGGGAGTTGGATTGGAGAATCCCAGGAAAGTTCCAGTAGAACCGGAAACCTCACTTGAGACCTCCAAATCGGGGTGATCAAAACCACATCTGCCCGTTGGCGCCTGATCTGAGCCGTTGTCCGGGTGATCATGGCGAACGGGGGAAAGGCATATCCCTGCTCCTGAGCCCAATCCTGTAGAAAAGCATCTGTCGCGGTCGCCAGCGGGTCCGGTCTCCAGCTGAAGAACCGGGGAAGCTGGTGATCCAAGCGTGATGCAGACAGGTCCACTGAGAAAGGACACCATCTCGCATGCAACTGCGCAAAAACTCCCGGGTCCAGCTTCCACAAGCTTGAGTCTCAGGTGGCGGGAGTGCTAATCCGATACTTGGTTCTCCTGACCCGAGAGGTATTCCGCTGTCACGGAAACCTGATGATCTAGGCAGTACTGCCAAAACCCGGTCGCTAGATCCGATAGAACTTTGGAACGTGTACCCCCAAGGTGGTTGATGTACCTGACAGCAGACACATTGTCCATCTTGAGTAGCACGCAGGATTGTGCTTTGCCTCTGGTCCAACATCGGACTGCAAAGGAGCCTGCCAGAAGCTCTAAGCAGTTGATGTGCAAAGTTTGTTCTTGAGGAGACCACGATCCTCGTGTGGAGAATTCACCACACCGAGCGCCCCATCCGGATCTGCTGGCGTCTGATTCTATGACCAGGTCTGGTGCTGAACCGAAGATTGCTCTTCCATTCCAAACCTTCATGTGTGAGAGCCACCATGAGATTTCTTCCCTCACCTCATCCGTTAGGTCGACCCTCTGGGACTAGGTGAGACCCTTCCGGAGATGGATCGCCTTGAGCCGCTGCAGGGCCCGGTAGTGTAAAGGCCCCGGAAAGATGGCCTGAATTGAGGAAGAGAGGAGGCCTAGGAGTCGGGTGATTTGCCGAAGCGAAGTGCAGGGCCTGGCCAATGTACGGCGTAGCTCGTGTCTTATTGTCGTCATCTTCTGAGAAGGCAGACTGAGGGTGGCAGTTACGGAGTTGATCATGAACCCCAAGAAGACCGTTGACTGGGCCAGAACCAGGAGGGACTTCCTTTCGTTTATCACAAACCCCAAACTCTCCAAAAGATCTACTGCGGTCTGCAGGTGTCGTGACAGTTGAGATGGAGACTGTGCCATGATAAGCATGTCGTCCAAATATACGATAAGACGGATTCCTTGTACTCGAAGGTGTTCCACCACAGGTTTGAGAAGGCTTGAAAATTCGAACGCCTGCTGACACCACAGAAACTGCAGAAAGCGCCGATGTGGAGGAAAAATGGGTATCACCAGGTACGCATCCTTGAGATCGAGATGCACCATCCAATCCGATGGATGCAGGACATCCCGCAGGAGGTGAATCCCCTCCATTTTGAAATGCAGATATACCAACCACTCGTTGAATTCCTTTAAATTTAATACGGGTCGTCGACCCCCATCGGCCTTGTCCACTAGGAAAATATTGCTGACAAACCCCCGTGGGTGAATGGTGGTGCGCTAAATCGCGCGTTTGGACAGCAAATCCTGACTCTCTACATCTATAAGAGTGATGTCCTCCACAGAGAAATGAATTAGCCTCGGCCTGGTCTTTTGATATGGGGCCCCATAACATTCTATCTGAAATCCTTGCTTGGTTTGTAAGACCCAGGCGTCCGACGTTAAGCTGTGTCAGTGTCTGGTGAAGTAGGCTAGCCGACCTCCCACTTGGACCCCGAAGAAGGTTGTACTCTCACCGGCATTATGATTGGTTGGTTGTCCCTTCTGGCCTCTTCCTCGGAAGTGCTGACCTCTGGTGGGGTAGAAGTTTGCTAAGCACGCTTGGTCTTGGAAACCGTTACCACGCCTGGAGCCTTGCCCTCTGGAGTAGGGTTGGGAGACCACATGGCAGGCCAAGCGGCCCCTGCCACGGCTGGCCCCTTGGAAAACCAGTGGGGGGAAAACCTTTTTTATTGAGGTCTGTGCCTTATCCCGGGAAGTAAAGGTATTAACAAACTTCCCAAGTTCATTAATAAAAGGATCTCCAAACAGACCGCCCTGGGCAACTTCCCCTGCCTCTGAGACGGCTAGGTCGCCAAGTTTCGGGTCCACCTTGATGAGCAACGACCGTCTGCGCTCCACGGACAGTGCACAGTTGGCATTTCCCAGGAAAATAATTGCCCTCTGCGCCCATCCTGAGAGAGCTTGCGGGGAGGTCATGGCGCCCGAGGCCTTGGCGTCCTCAGCCATATCGAGGATTTTGGTCAGGGGACCTACCGCGTCCAGAAGCTTATCCTGGCAAGCCCGCGAGGACCGATCCATTCCTTTTTTCAGATCCTTTATGAACTTTGCCAGAAAAGTGGCCATTTTTGGATCTATATCCAGTGTTTGCACCACTTTCCCTTCCAAAGAAGGCCTTGGGCATTCCGCTCTGAGACAGCTACGAGCTTTTTCTAGTGGTTTGCGCAGGCAGTTAGCCAGATATTGCGCCACTTTATCACATGGGACCCATTCCGCAGAGCGCAGATGCAGGATCTGATCAGGGTCCAACATATCTGATTGCGCAGACTCCACTGGTACCTCAGTATGGGAGGGGGAAGGTCGCCATTGCCTAGATGAACTCGCTTCCTCATCCGAGGGATCCTCATCCTGGAAGTCTGGGGAAGGCGGGGGAGGACCCTCTGCCTGGGGCTCTGGATCTGGGGGTGGCCCCGTAGGTATGCTCTTTGCCATAAAAGCTTGCCTTAAACGCTCGAATGGGTCAACATCCACCCCATCTTCCCTAGGGCGTTTTGCTGGGGTGGTGTCAGTAACTACTGAGTCTGAGGGAGGTTGAGTGGCGAGGGGTGGGGCAGGCGCAATAAGTGCTGCTTGGCATCTTTTGGCGCACTCACAGGCGATGAGTTGGGCAAGACGCTCCTCCATGGGGGCCATGGTTTCATCTATGGCGCGGTAAATGGAGACATCCACCGCACCGTAGAAGTCGTCATCCCATGGGAGACAGTCCAAAGGATCCTCATAACCCCCTTCTGAGGCTTCCATACTTTAACGGTTCTGGGAAAACAAAAGCCAGAAACTGCCCAATTACTGCCTCAATAGCTACTCATGCAGCATCCACTCACACGAGGGAAGAAAAAATGACAGACAGGAGCTGCAATTTTTAAGACTGGGTCTCAGTCAGGTTCAACACGTGGGCAGAGCCGCACTGAGGGGTAGCAACCCCAGGAACACGTCTCCCCTGGTGCTAATTTATTATGGGGAAGCTTGCCTGGGGACTTGTGTTCCTTTCACGACCTTCGCGGTCATGCAAATCATGTAAATTGGCCCGTTCGGGCTTAGGGAAAATACAGACCCCCTTGGAGGGCGTTCAACTTTCAAATACTGACCCCTGTCACAGGCGTTTACAGTTCAGAATACAGACCCCTTCATGGGGCGTCTGTCTCCCAGGCTAAGGTTCGCAGTGATATCGGCTCCCAACGCGCACTCAGTCCTGTCAGTTGAAACTGACAGGAATCACACATCAGGGGAACCAAGAACCACTGGAGCACAGCGCCACCTAGCGGGCAGAGGACCATCACCGCGGCACAGCACCCAAACGAAGATCGCGAAGGAGCGAGAAACGCTCCAGCGACGAGAAACAAAGGAAGCGGTATACGCTAAACAGTGAGATTTAACTAAATAAACAAGCAATCACAGGCTACATATAGAAAAAAGAAGAAAAAGTACACACTCGCAAGCCCAAGTAAGAAACAAAGAATTCAGGGCACTTAACTGGGATGCGAGCAGCGAAGAAAGAGGGGGATCAGAGCAGAGAGAGGACTGTTACACCCTCTTGTTGACCCTGATTGGTCGTGGATGTGGACTACTGTTGGACTCCCATTGGATGCTTTTGTTGTGTCATTCCCAGAGACTCCTGGGACTGTTACTTTTTGCTTCGCTTTAAGTTGAAGATTGAAGAAATGTTTTGTTTTAAAAAAAAAAAAAGGCTGCTGTTAAATAAAGCAAAGAGATAAGCATAATCCTCGCCTCCGGTCTTGACTTTGAATTAACTTTGTAGGGTTTATGGAATCTAAAATAGAGTTCGGGGAAAGGTCTGTGCTAGGAAAGGTTTAGGTGTCTGAAGATGGACCTGCTATTCTAGGTTGGGTTCATCAATACGATTTACACATAATCATTGATCCCAGGGCGCCCATGCAAGTAATGGTTGTAGAGGATGAATCTATTAATGACATTTTGGACTCTATGAAACATGTTTTTGATGGTAAATTAGGCATGCTCAAAGGTTATGTGCACAAGATTATGCTTTAAAAAGGAGAAATCCCAGTGCAACATAAACTCAGAAGAGTCCCTGTCATTGTCAGGGAGGGAGTGAAAGAATTGTTAGAGGACATGTTACATTAGGGGGATCATCGAACCGGTGGAGGCTTCTGATTTTGTTTCGCCAGTGGTCATCACACGCAAATCAGGTGGCCGCCTGAGATTCTGTGTGGACTTGGGGTCACTCAATCAGAACATTATAGCTGATACTTATCCTCTACCGAAAATCAATAAACTAGTACTGATGTTAAAAGGAGGAAAATTATTTTCTAAGTTAGATCTCAAGAACGCATACCACCAGATCAAGCTCCACCCAGACTCTATGCCTCTCACCGCCATTATCACTTTAGAGGGAACCTTTCAGTTGCCATTTGGCCTCTCTTCTGCGGCGAGCGTGTTCCAACGTATGATGTCTGAAGTTTTTAGAGGAATGGATCAGGTTCTCTACTTTCAGGACGATATATTGGTCTTTGGCGAGACAGTTCAAGAACACAACTCAGTGTTAAAGCAGACCCCACAAAGAGTTGCAGATGTGAGGATTACTTTGCGTAGAGAAAAGTGTTCCTTTCTCACAGAAAGTGTTGAATATTTGGGTTATACTCTGTCTGCCGATGGAGTCAAGCCCAAGGGAAACTTACTTAAAGCTATTGAACAAGCACCAAGACCTGCAGATAAAGATCAATTAAGATCTTTCATGGGTCTCATAGAATACTATGCTAAGTTTGTTCAATGTTTTGCAGACAAAACAGAAGCACTCAAAGCCTTGTTGAGGAAGAGACAGAGCTTTGTCTGGTGGTCTGAACAACAGGAATGTTTCGATACCATTAAGAAGGAAACTTGTGGTGCAGGTATCTTAGTTCCTTTTGATGTCAAGTTAAAGACTGTAATAACTGTTGATGCGAGTGCATCAGGGTTGGGTGCTGTTCTTGCTCAAAAAAATGGTTGTGCTGAAAAGACAGTAGCATTTGTATCTAGAACTTTGACTTGCACTGAAAGAATCTACTTAGTCATCGAGAGAGAAGCCTTGGCCGCTGCATGGGGTGTTGAATACTACCACACGTATGTGTGGGACACAGAATTCTTGTTACATTCCGACCATAAACCACTGCTTAAGATTCACCTGGGGGAGCTGGCAAGGGATCTGCACGATTAGCCAGGTTGTGGTAAACGTAATAGGGCAACCCGGTGTCCCTCAGAACCTGGGTATACGTATTTTAAAGAGAAAAATGGTTCTGCCAGGTTGGCAGCCAAAATGCAAGAATTTTGATATATTTTAGAATACATTCCAGGTTGGAAAAAATTGCAAGCGGACTGTTTATCCAGGTTAGCACTAGATTGCACACAAACAGATGATACTGTTAAATCTGAGAGACAAGATGAACCAGTAGCATTAGTTGAAGATTTAGTGAGAGAGGGGTGGGTGCATTTTCCTTGGAAGAGTGGTGCGTAGAAATGGCAAAAGACAATACCCTCATTGAGATGATGCGTATGGTGGCTACTGGAAGCAGGAGAGAGATTTGTGCTGCTGCGTCTGTACGACCTTTTCTCAAGATTTTAGATGAGCTTTCTACATGTGGTGGAAAAGTGTTAATGAGAGGTGACAGATTTGTACCTCCGTTAGGAGTAAGGGTGAGAATGAACAAAATGGCATATGAAGGTCACCTTGGCCATGGTTGAAGCAAAGTCGTGTCAAAGCTCTATTTTGATGACCAGGCATGGATAATCAGATTTCGGAGTGGATTGTTGAATGCAAGATTTGTACAGAGGGAGAAAAGAGGCTCAAAGTGGGCAAGCAAGCGATTATGGGACACATCTCCAATCCAGGTAAAGCTTGGCACAGGGTTTGTATCAACTTTATTGGTCCTATGTCGGAGTTGAATGATGAGTGCAAGTTTGCCTTGGTAGTGGTTGATGTGTTTTCCAGGTGGCTCTCTGTGTCATTCATGAAAGAAATTACCACCATATCCACCATTGTAGCACTTCATACATTTTTTATGGAAGAAGGGACTCCCTCTATTCTAATCACTGATAATGGGACTCAATTAGTGTCTCAGGACATGGAATACTTTCTTAAAAACAATGGCATTACTCATCATTGTACAGCATTTTACAAACAACAAGGTAATGGCATAGTTGAAAGGGCAAACAGGATGGTGAAGGGGGTGATCCAAATGGCTGTTGCTGCAGGGTTAGATGTCAAGAAGGCAGGGCAAGATTTGATTTGGGCCTATCGCACTATGGAACAAGAAACCACATCCAAATCTCTTTTTGAAATCAGGAGAGGAAGACTTCCTGGTAGCAAGATGGTACTCTCTTGGATGAGAGAGTGGGTGACTAGAGGGGGTGCCCAGGTTTCTGAGTTGACAGATGATTTGTTTTCCAAGGGAAGGATCATTGAAGGTGACTGGGTCAAGATTAAGTCTGGCCGCACTGTGAAGGGGCTTTAAATTCAAACGCCCTTATAAAGTTTTGCGCACGTTTGTTTTCTATGTCATTCTGGGGAATGGTGAACGTTGGAATCCATGCAGAGTGGCTTTATATCAAAGGGGAGGAGAGTGTGTTGTGAAGAAGGAGGAGAGGTGTGATAGCTTCATGTTAATGGATGATGGGTAGTTTGGTTCAGGTGATCCTAGCTTCACGGAAAACATCCGTCAAGCTGGTAAGGCCTCAGCAGTGCCAAGAGAAAGCACTTTGCCCATGGAGAGTGCTACGGAGAGTGCCGCAGTCAGGGAACTCAATAGTTGTGTAAGTGCTAGAGTTGTCAGAGTTCGCAGACCACCTGTGTATTTAAAAGATGTTGTTTCTTAAACGAAGCTCCTTTTTACCATTTGGTTGTTTATCATCATTGAGCCGTGTTGTGGTTATTGTGATCAATGAAAATATGCATAACCTCATTTCTTTTTCAGTTTTTACCTGCAGTGGATACCTTGTTTTATTGTTCCCTTTTCCCCTTCACTCAATGTTTACCAGAGACCCAATGCTCCTCTCCTTTGTCCCTGGAAATTGTTACTGTTTGTTTCCAAACTCTGTTTTGATGAACGAAAGGAGATGTGTTATATGTGGCTCGTGCCTTGCACACCTCCAGGGTGTAGGACACACGCCCTGCATGTCTCGTGCAGGTTAGAGCGCTTGGAATGTGGGGAGATTTGAGACGAGAGGGCGGTTGGCGGAGTGGCAGTTTATGCTGGCCGGCTAGGGGAAAAGGGTCCGCTCCTATCTGTGTCCAAGAATAAACATTCTCTTTATTCTCAACCAACGTATTCATGGAGTTTATTACACAAAAAACGGATTAAAGGAAATTAGCATTGTGAGCTATTTGATGATGTAACATTTGACTCTGTTTAAGCATGACATTTCAACTAAAACCTTTTACAATATACAAAATATGTAAAAATTGCCCACAACTTATATTGTGCATTTCTTTTAGAAATGGAAGGCCCTACTATTCAATTTTCTTCAGATTTGCAGCTTTACAGAATTTTCTGAGTCTTGGTCTATGGTTATGTTTTTTCTCCTGCTCACTCTCCTCAACCTTTGTTACTTACGTTTCTACTCTGATCACCCTTGTCATCTTCGTCTGTACACTATCCTCCCTATTTGCAACTCTTCCCTGTCTGCACTTGTCTCTTGCCGACCACACATGCCCCCTTCCTCACCACTTCTCTGCTTACCCTCTTTATCCTACATACCCTCTTTCGGTTATCTCTCCTTGCTTTTTGTCCTTTCTCTGTTCCACTCTTCATGTCCAATCTTTCTGCATGTGCTCCTCACCTTTTACCTCCTTCTCTCTGAACTCCTGGTGTCTTTCTCTCCATTCTCCTCGCCACTTATTCACTCTTTGTGCCCCCTGTCTCTGCTATAAAACTCCACAGTCTGTTCCATAAGCTCTCACCACACACTGTGCTTTTTACCCCTGTCCACTTTCTCTCAGCTTGGCACCTCTGGACACTACCTAATCTCCCTGTGCACTCCTCTTGCGTCCTGTCACCTCTGTTTACTCTCCTTACCCACTGTGTTTTTCCACTGCACTCTACCACTATCCCATCTATCAGGCCTCTGCTCTCATAAGGTCTCGCACTTTCTCAGAGTCCTCTCTCCTCATACCCTGCCCTTTCCATCTCCGATCTACCTTCACACATATTAGAAAACCAGGCATCAACAGACAAAACACAGGTAAGTCTAAAGTGAGTGATGCCTTTTTACTCACAGAGTGTCATAGGACTCAATCTCCTTCTTACTGACAAGCCCTAAGCTGGTCGAAGTGGTCTGGATTTGCTTGTTTCCCATCTGGAAGAGGACCTGGCTTGTTTAAGGTGTGATCGGCAAACAGTTTTAATTTTGGGACACGGGAAATGGAGGCCAAATCTTTGGATCTTGTCTAAGGGCCATCACCAGAGGTTCTACAAAAGGGAGAAACAGCACCGACAACATTAGACAGCCTTGTTTTGTACCTCTATGCATAGGGATAAGTCCTGCGGCTTGGGAATTAATCATAATTTTGGCCTCTGCCTTAGCGTATAGGTCATTCAGCAGCCCTACTAATTTAGAAGGGAATCTGTAGAAATATGGCTCTGTATATACTATACCAAAGTAAGGTAGAGTGTGCATAGAGCCCAGGGGTCCCCAGAGGTATAGTAGAGGCTAAATTAGGTAAGTACTAGCAGCTCTCTTTGTGGTTGTGTAGGCAAGCAGTTAGGCTTGGCCAGAGGGTGTGTTAAGCATTTATTGTATTCACTCAATCAAGACTGAAGGCACACACTCAGACTGAATCCAGACCAATTGGGCAAGTATAAAAAAGGTATACATATGTTTTATTTTTAGAACCAAGCAGGACTCGCACAGGTAAGTAAAACATACTCTCAAATGCAGGACTTCACAAGGAAATGCAGTTGTGGTTGAATTTGCAATAGTTACAGGTTGGTATTGACTCAGAAAGCAGTTTACTGTATACAATAATTACTTTTAGAATAGGTTGGCACTCGAGTTACACCATCAGCGGCACTGGGGCAGCCTGGTGCAGAGTGCAGAGGCCCAATGTTAGCCAATGGGGCTAAGGGGGCCTTCGGTTAGGGACTGCTTATGAGCAGTCGACTCAGGTGTGGGAGTAGACCTCCTGGGGTTAAGGTCAGCACTGCAGGGGCCAAAAATCAGCACAGGAGCTGCACCACCAGCGGCACTTGGGCGGCCGGGTGCAGGGTGCCAAGGAGACGTTGGGAACCCTGTGCTTCTCAACGGAGACCTTCGGGTCAGCAAAGTTGCTGCAGGCTCGGATAGGGAGACTTCCTGAAGGTGACCACTGGCTGGAGAAGTAAGTTGGACTCTTGGGGGATGCCTGGACTCCTTCGGTCGGGCCACCCAGGGCCATGGGGCATCCGGTGCAGGGGTGTCTTCCGGTGTCCAATTTTCTTACCAGCTCTGGTCGCGGTCTGGGGGGACCCTTCAGGTTGAGGCTGCAGGCGTCGCCTTGAGGCTTAAGGGAGTGCAGGGTCACCAGATCCCAGGTCAGGATCACTGGGGAGACCTCCACGTGGTGTTGGGCCACTCGAACTCAGGGTGTGGGCTTCGGGTGCAGAGTGGGGCAGAATCGCAGAGTCTCCGGGATCCGGATTCTGGTCTTGGAGTCTTTGTGGAGCAAATTCGGTGCTCACGGGAGACAATCTGTAGGGTGAGTGTAAAGTCTGTAAGGTGAGTGCAGGGCAGGTTGTCCGGGTTCTGGTGGCTGCTGGACACGCCGGGTTCTTCGCTGTAGACAGGTCGGAGGCGGGTCAGGCCGGTAGGTCAGAGGCGGGTCAGGCCTGTAGGGCTGGGGCCAAAGAAGTAGGTGTCCTCTTATTCCTTGGTCAGCGTAGCTCATCAGTCGTCCTTCTTTCTTTCTTTCTTGTATCTGCAGAGGTAAGGTTCAGGGTGGGCTCTAAATACTAGATTTAGGGGCGTTAAAAGGAGTGTGCAGGTCGGGACCAATGGGTTCCTTCCTTGGGATGGGTACACCCCCTATTATGCCACCCTCCAGTGGGAGGGGGGCGTGAGCCTCTCCCTAATTGGCTGAGTCCCCTCATCTTCAAGATGGAGGGGGACTGAGATGTGTGCTTCACCTCGCCTCCCCCACCTGAGGGGTGGGGTTGGCAAAGGTGGGCACACCTCTCTTCCTAGCTTGGTTTTCCCGCCGATTCTCCCGCCCAATGTGGGGGGCAGAACCAGTTGGAGCCAGTTGCTGGGGGCAGCAAAAGACAGGGACATCTTCCAAAGGCAGCAGGCATTTGAAGCTTCTCCTTCGTGGACCCAGCCCATCTTGAGGACAGAGGCATGAAACCTCTGACCAGGATGGGTTTTGTTTCTGGACCCAGAGAGCGGAGGCTTTCTACCCAGGGGTCCAGAAGCCTGTCTGGTGGTGGCAAATGGCGGGCCTCCATTCAGGAATCACACCACGGCTGGTCATTTTTCAGGGGGCATCTCGAAGATTCTCACTGAGTGCATTTTACATTAAATCCCACACTGGCATCAGTGTGGGTTTAATGTGCCGAGAAGTTTGCTACCAAACTTCCCAGGTTTTAGTAAAGCCATTATGGAGCTGTGGAATTCATAATGACCAACTCCCAGACCATATACTCTTTATGGCTTTACTACACTTACAATGTCTAAGAATGGACTTAGACACTGTAGGGGTACAGGCCTCATGCTACTGTACCCTCACCTGAGGGGTAGTGCACCCTGCTAGAGGAGTGGCTTACCTAGGCCCCAAGCAGTGGGTTGTAAGCATGGCACACAGGGATGTGTGGCATGCCGACTCTTCACTTTTCTCTGCACCAAAACACGCAGCCTGCATTGGCAGGGTGTGGGTGTTAAGGTACAGGGCCTCAATGGATGGCACAATAGGTGCTGCAGCCCTTAAAGGCATTCTCTGGTCACAGTGCCCTTGGTACCCATGGTACCTTTTACAAGGGGCTTACCTGTGGTCAAAGATTGCCAATTGTGGGTACAAAGGTACAGTTTTGGGAAAGAACACAGGCTCTGGGAACCTGATTGGCAGGGACCCTCGGCACATCAAGTCAGGTTGCATCAGATCTTAGGCAAAAAGTGGGGGGTAACCATGCGAAAAGTGGCACTTTGCTACAGAATCCAAAGCACAATAAGATTGCGAACAGGACCTTTCACTATACGCGAGAAAAAGCCTTCTCAGCATCGAGCATAATTATTGCGACCTCTACCTTATTGGTTGAATAATAATTGATTGCTTGAACAAGAAAGTTTGTATTCAATGACATTCATCTCCCGGGCAAAAAGCCATTTTGGTCGCCATTTACTACTAATGATGCAGCCGAGGGTAGCCTTAGCGTCATGATTTTAGCAAAGTGTTTATAATCGCAATTTAAGAGGCTGTCAGGACGATGCGAACCAGGTTGTTCAGTGGGTTTGTCCTTTTTGAGAAAGCTTACGATAACTGCCTCTGTGAGCTCCTTAGGGATTTCACCTCCATCCAGGATTTCATTAAATAGTAGAACTAGGAAATTCATCAGCTATGCAACAAATACTTTATAACATTCGGACAATAGACTGTCATTGCCACATGCTTTAGCATTAGGCAGAAGTTTAATAGCATCTTTAATCTCAGTGTCAAATTAAAAGAACACGACGGCGGACCTTCCAATCTGCACCTCACGCTAATTTCGTTTATCCAAGAGTCCTGCGCACAATTAACTCCAGCACCTGCCGTTGTGCGGTGCCCCTGTGGTCCAGATCCTTAGACAATAAAGCAAAAGGAGGTGCACCAGGTAAGGTAGTCCAGTCAATCTCGTTTTTAAAAAAAACCTCTCTTTTCACTTTTTTCATCGGTTATAATTCTTTATTAACACATACTGCTCAGCCAACGCGTTTCGTTCCATAAACATTAGGAACTTCGTCAGTGCTGAAAACCAATCAACACAGAAAAACAAATCAAACATAAAAAGGAGACAACACCAAAAATTTTACAACACCAAAATTTGAAACAAATGGCACAGGACATGTATATAACAACCATATATGCAGTTCCCAATTCAGAACACATCTCCACCCTTGGCCATTTAGATCCCCGAGTGGTGATACAGAGAGCCGAAACTGAGTCTGCTTAAAAAACTGGTCCACTCGATTTGGCCATATCTGGACCAGCAAATGCACGTTAAAAATGCAAGACATGCACAAATGACAACATCAACAGAAATGCATGTGTGAATAAGTAAAAAAGGGGATATAAACTATAATGACAAACTCAAAATATGAATGTGCAACATACTAAACAATAAACAACTGTGGTTGCTAAGTCTTCACAGTAAAACACAGAGACACCCAATCTAATCCAACCAGTGGCATCCCGTGCATGGGCTAGTACAGAGCGTGAGATAGCAAATCAATAGTTGTGTTGTGGGAAACATCTGCAAAGAAAATGTGACATTAACCATAGCGCAAGGTGACTATGACAGTAGATAGAGGGGGGAGTAAAAGACAGGGGGGAGGATGAAGCGTACAGGGTGCGCATAGCGACAGGGAAACCCTATCAGAAACCATGGTTTCACAATAAATGGGCACTCACGTTCTAATATCTCACCTTGGTCATCTATGATAATAAAAATAATCTCCACTGAGAGCTCAATACTCTTGTTCCAGCTCAGTGTGCTGGCAGATTTAAGAGATATTTCCAAGGCATCACCGTGCCCATCAACGGATACCTAGTATAAGTGACACCAAATTAAAAATTGAAATAGTCAGTACCTAATGTATGTCCTAATTCTAAGAGTATTGCTAAAAAGTTAGTCCCTTAATATAAGAAAGTCATGGGTCATGTCATCATCCATGTACGTTATCACTCAATCATTCATGATTAGAAGCTGTGGGAAATGTAGATATCCCAATAAGGCTCTCTGATATCTAAGTGTAGGTCATCAGAGCCCCTAGTGTAAGGTGAATAAAATTGAGTCTAAATAGTGCCCCCGATTGAGAGTGGCTCAAGATCGGCAAACCAACAGTGTTAAACGGCATATGTGTGTGGATGTTAACACTATCCATATATCCCTTGCTGTAGATGCAACCCAGGGAAGCCCTGTGCCTACACGGATATAATTGAGCAAAGACAAATCAGAAAGTAAATAGAGTGAGGACACCCCCAGTCCATGTCTACCTAGCTATGTGTCCTTCTACTGTTATAGATGTCTTTAAAGTGTAATGGGCACGTGTTGAAAATAAAGATTTGAAAAGGGCCAGATTAAAGAGACACCACTCATACGTGGAAATCCGTCAACCAATCAACGTTGAAGCGCACCCATGATGCTAATGCAGGTGTTAGAGTGTGCCGGTTCCTGCGAAGCACTGGCGTTCGCTAATAAATTGCCATAACTAAATGAGCGTTAGTGCCCGAACAGAGCTAGTTTATAGTCCGTCGATGTGCAGTCGTGACCATATTGCTAACGCAGACCTCCCCACGCTTCCAGAATGTATATCCTCGCTTAAGTCAAGTATATCCCAAGCCTGCAAATTAACCTGCCCAAGGGAGCATATATGAGCCTCCCCAAGTCTCAAAAGTATAGAACGTGCGCCCATAACGCATGACCCGAATTCGTAATTAACCCACCAACGGGAGCCCATTAAAAAAAAAATGCCATATGCACTGTCACCCACACGATTAAGTTCGATATTAATAAAATCACTCAAGCAGCTTAGAAAACACACGGGCTGGTCCGTGCCTGCACTCACCCTGATAAGTATCCCACTCCTTCCTGAAGTGTGTCGGTGTGTTGTAAGCGCATATTCAACCCTATTTTTAAAGAGTCCCACTTCTCAATCTGGAGCCGACAATCCAATCATTACTCGGGGATTCCTATGACGCTCCTGTTAACGTCACCGCCCATATGTATTCGATCTACCAGTACTCTGGAAAAAACACATCGCCGCCATCTTAGAGTGTCCTTCGTGACTCGAGGGTGCCTCATGATTGAAACAGAGTGTGCGTGTTAGCACAAGAAGATTGAGTTGCTACAAAAGCGTATAAAGAAATTTCCCATGTAGAACCACCGGACACTTATCTCCAATAGCCCCTGATCAATCCATGCCTCAGATTTGACTCCTGAATCAGTGAGACGTCAAAAATAACCCATTCCCTTAATCACCGAGAGATAATAAAGATATAAATATAAGAAAACGCACGTTTCCTCTGAAAAGAAGTAATCACGATCGAAACTAGAGGGAAGTAGAAAGAGAGAGTGATAACAGGGGGCATCACCGCCAGGGAATATGCCAGCAACCGGACCCCTAAGGATTCCCAAGGTGCGGCCACCTTTAACTGTAGCGCAAGATCAAGAATGTGCTCATAATGAGGAGCACAGTGTGTATAATCAACACACCCTGTGTAAAAATATCCCACAAATTGTACCCCCTCAACTCAACCTGGCAAATGGCCCCGACTGCCAATATCACACAACAAAAATAAAATAAAATCCAAAGGCAACAGGAATACAGCAGAGAGTCACCACGGAATCAGTTCGCTCACAGGGAAAGCACTCCATCTCCCATATGGCAAGGAGATAGAGGTGTATATGGAGCCCATCAGCATCATAAGTAAACGAGAGGGAAAAGGAGAGGGAAAAAAGGGGTGTTGTAGGACGGAAACAAGTGTGTGTGCGGGGTAAGGGTGGTAGGGGGAGTGGTGGAGAGAAAGAGCGGGGGATTTTCCGGGGAGAGGTTGTGAATAGAGAAGATTTCATTTAAACAAATTTCATCTATAGAGAATTTTTAATCAACAAATTTACAAGACGGGCTTATTGGAAAGAGGCATGTTAGCAAATTCACTTACAAACTTTCGTTAACAACCCGAAGCAGTTTGTCGCACAGGGGGTATAAACATGCAGTAATCACAGAGCTATCCAATATTCCTTCGAGCAGAAGGCAGTACAACGTGTTAGTCACCTAGCGCCAGTTCAAGTGAGGCCAACTAACCTTGTAAAAAGGCATTACATCGGGCGGGCACCAGCCCACACAGTACAAATCAACTAAGAAAATAGTGCATTTCATTGTCTGTGTTATGACCTAGATCGATCGCACGTAGTCGACAGATCCATTTCGCCTCACATTGCCTCAAACGTAGTTCTCTATAGCCCCTCCCTCGCACCAGCATCCACTCGATCTATCCCGTGGAACCAGAAACTGAAGTCCCCTGGATGCATTTTAATGTAATGTTCCGCCATCGGATATTTAAAATCACCATTAATAATGGCCCTCCGATGCTCCTGGATGCTCAGTTTAAGACTTCTCTTGGTGCTGCCCACGTAGATCTTATTACAGCCACAACCCAATACATAAACAGCAAACGTGGTGTTGCAATTGATAAACTGATTAATCTTGTATTTGCATGGACTGTTGTACCCAAACTCCTGTGTCTTGTGAACCCCATTCGCACATATGTTGCAGGCATTGCAAGTATAAGCAGACTCAGTTTCAGCTCTCTGTATCACCACTCAGGGATCTAAATGGCCAAGGGTGGAGATATGTTCTGAATTGGGAGTTGCATATATGGTTGTTATATACATGTCCTGTGCCGTTTGTTTCAAATTTTGGTGTTGTCTCCTTTTTATGTTTGATTTGTTTTTCTTCTGTATTGATTGGTTTTCAGCCCTGACGAAGTTCCTAATGTTTATGGAACGAAACGCGTTGGCTGAGCAGTATGTGTTAATAAAGAATTATAACAGATGAAAAAAGTGAAAATAAAGGGTTTTTTTAAAAACGAGATTGACTGGACTACCTTAGCTGGCGCACCTCCTTTTGCTTTATTATCTTTAATCTCAGTGTTCGTAATGGGAGCCCCAGCCATTTCTCGAAATTCGCTATTCAGTGAGGGAGGTTTCATCAGGTGCAAGAAGGCTTCAATTGCCATAGGCAAGGGGTTGCTAGTAGAAGAATAAAGATCTGCGTAATGATCTAAAAAATACCCTGCCAATCTGATCGATGTTCGTTACAGTGTGATTCTGTTTTTCATCAAAAATTGCTTTAATGGCCCCAGGGTTACGTTTCTTTTTAATGTAGCACGCCAAAAAGCAGCCAGCATGCTCACTTTCTTCGTCGAGTTGCTGAAACCAGGAGTTCTGATTGACCAACTCTCTGGAAGTAAAAAAGTTTTTAAGTCTCTGACTTGCCAAAGCCAGATTAGCATTGGATGCAGCAGTGTGTAAACTAAGGTCATCCCTATGGGCTTGCTCCAAGTCTTGTCTCAGGGCGGCAATTTCCTCCCGTCTTGCTTTATTGACTTGAATTGTATAGGAGATCGCTTCCCCCTGAATGAAGGCTTTACATGCCCCCCAAACAGAAAAACTGGAGGCCGTACCAATGTTTCTCTGAAAAAACTCCTCCAGCGCTACATGCATGGCTGTGATCCATCCCTCTTGCGTCAATAAAGATTTGTCCAATGACCACCGTGGTCGCTCTTTTGAAACTGTACTGATTTTGAGAACTAGAAAAGGGACAGAGTGGTCAGAGAATGGGTTTGAGAGTATACCTGATCTGCCTCTTGCCCAACTATGCAATACTAAGAAATAATCGATGCGAAACGCGGAATTGAAGCGTTTGGAAAAACAAGTATACTCTCATTCCATAGGGTGGTCAGCTCCTCAGGGATCAACCAAAGCGAGATCGTGTCCCAGATGGGCCAAAAACTGAGCCGATTCTTGTTTGTTTTGGCAGGAGTAGTCACATTTTACATCCTGGATGACGCGGAAATCTTCTCTGATTAGCACTAGTCCTGTAAGTGGGGCTAGAACACTGTAGACTTCTTCTAACGGAGTCACGTCATCCTCTATAGGCCCATAAGAGCTAACTATGTTAATAATTTGGTTGTAAGCCTGCAGGCTGACCAAAATCCACCTGGCGTTGGGATCCTGCACAACAACCGTAACACTTCCCCAATAAAATTATGGGTTAGTGGAACGGCCACCCCCCTAACGGCAGCATTTGCGGATGCATTAAATGCCTGAGATATAGATTTAGACGTAGTTGGTTGCTTGGCAGAAGCTTTCAAATGTTTCTCTTGGAGCAGTATTATTTGGGTGGCGGCTGATTTAAGCCAGGATAAAATATATCTGAACTTGGTAAGATTTTTAATTTCATTGATATTACAGTACACAACCCTAATGTTTCCGTTTTAGACCCTAGGGTAAGCATAGTGATTTCTTCCCTTTAGTTGCCCTAACGCCAGAGTCTAGTACTGAACCAGTAACCCCAGATTTACAGCAGACCTGTCCCTGGTGTGCCTGTACCAGATGTGCTGTACCCCCACAATTCCTAGATTCTTGTGATAGTGTAAACACCCATAGCACTACACCTACATGGAGTTTTTTGGCCTGATTATCGATTTGAATCTTGACCACTACCCGAACCCACTCCCCCCAGTGTTCCACGCTCTCTCTTGAGCTCCCTCCATCTCTGGAGCCCACCCCACCTGGGGCTCGCCTAGGAACTTCCCCATTCCCTCTGTGCAACCCCTCCCCCCTCATTTCCCCTAGCCTCTTCCGTCTCCCCACCCCGTTAGATGGTGCCTTGACATGGCGCCTAGAGGCTGCCTAAGGCTGCTGAGTGCATCGCGGAGAGGATCCAACAATTAGCCAGATAACATTGCAGAACATTCCAAAAACAACCAATAGATGTGAAAAAGACTTAAACATTTCAAGCGGCCTCAGATTCAGAGTTACTTGTCCGATCCTGTTCTCCCCATCCCCCATCTGTATTGCTGGATAGAATGCAATAAGTCTCTGGCTTGTTCTACTGACTGGAAGATGTGTGCCCGCTGTTGAACTATGGAGAAAAAACAAAGAAAGTCCACCCTTCATTCACGAAAATAGGTGTACTTCCAGTGATTGCTTTTAGTATGTTAAAGAAAACAATGAGTTTTCTTAAAATAACCCTCACCCACCAAAAGGTCCCGTGGTGGCATGCGTCATCATCAGGTTCTTCCCGTCCCGCAGCGGGACAAGGCGCTCTACGACCGACGGAGACGTGGGAGCACTTTTGTGAAGTAATACAATGTGTTATTTGTGAGAGTGGAAGGGTCAGAAAAAATGTGAGTTAAAAAAATACCTGGCTACGTGGAAACTATACTTTAATAATTCCTGTGGCTGGTATTGT
This sequence comes from Calotriton arnoldi, assembly GCA_963921515.1. Taxonomy (NCBI): domain Eukaryota; kingdom Metazoa; phylum Chordata; class Amphibia; order Caudata; family Salamandridae; genus Calotriton; species Calotriton arnoldi. The sequence goes on from CAWUFW010005780.1 coordinate 350,456, forward strand.
TAAAAAAGGGGTGGGGGGGAGAAATGTACACTATAATGAGTGGTTTTCTCCTTGGTCTACATGTTTCAAGCCTTCACCTAGGCTTTTCTTCGGGACCAAAGCGATTGATCCTGTCACCACTCTTTTGTTAACCTAAATGGTCTACCTGATTAATATCAAGGTGCAATGTGCATTTAAACATGCATGAATACAATACCTAATTGGTATATTTATTCAAAACAATACGTTTGGTGCCTAAGGCCCCATGAGCTTAAAACGGGAGAGGAGGGGCGCATGTAGTCAAACAATCATCAAAGCTGCTCTCGCACCCTAGCAATGCCTACCTGTGGCTCCGATGAAATGTTGAACTTTGCCAGCTAGGGCGCCAAGGTTCTGAAAGCCGTTACTCATGCCTTTGTACTCTTTACGACGTCGTGCAGAAAATACAGACATGTCAGAAAGGATCTTAAAAGAGACGTTCTTGGAAGTCTGATATGTTTTATCTCTGATGTCATTGGCAAGAAAACGCCCCTTGATCCTAAAGTCCCTGAAGTTGACTACAGTCGTCCTTGGATATTTTGTGTTGGGCAATTGGACAGCAGGGACATGATGAGCTCACGTAGTTGTTAAATCCAAATTTTGTGCAGCAGCTTCGGGGTACAGTTGATTAAAGATGGGATCCGAAATTAAGCTAGCAACCGTCTGCCCGTTCTCATGCCCTTCGGGTATCCCAGTGAATCTTAGATTAGACCAGCATGATCTGTTCTCTTCATCGTCAATCTTCATCTGGAGTTCTACCAGTTCAGCCTGAGATTTACTAAATAAAGCTTCCTGGCGAGACTCGTTGTTCAGCATTGGAGATCCTTGAGGTAAGCTGCTGCATGTTGGTGTGAACTAAACTTAGCTGCTGTTCCTTTCTTTTGTGCACCTCATCTTGGGAAATTTTCATTTGTTTTAATTCCCCTAAGATCCGATGAGGGAGCCTGTTCATTGATGCAGCCTGGGATTCGCCTACCTCAAGGTTTTGCTTGTACTTGAGTTTGCGCGGGCTCGGATATTGGTGCCAATGTTCTCAGGGTTCCTCCGTTATTTACCTGTAAACTTTTCCAAACCATGGGTGAAGCAGGGGCAGTAGACGCTTGTTTTGGACATGCTGCGCTATCCTGTGCATCTGGAATTGGATTGTCCTTCAGTGACAAGTGCCACCCTTCCTTACGCTTCTCTATACCACCGGTGTTGAAGAATAAGGGATATGTTTGTAGTAGCTTATCCCTAAAGAGTTATTTGGCAGTTGTCTTGGCCCCCTCTCACTTACTTCAGGAACCTCTATGGATCCCCCCACTGCGATCACACCAGGCTCCTGGCCTTTCATGAGGTCCAGGCGTAGTACTTCTAACGACGGAGACCAGTTCGTTTTAGCCTTCATGGGGATCCTGTATTCTTTGCCCTGAACAAATTCTCCCCTTGTGAGTTTGAGAGCTGGTCCATCCTTTTCTGGCTCTTTGATCCGATAGTCGATCGGGTGAAATATTCTGCGATTCTGTTCCAGAAAATGTAAGTCCTGCTCCCCTAAAGAAGGAAGTATGACTGCGATGGTTTGAGTTGCATACTGTATTAATAGCAGCGTGACTCTTAGTTGCCGAATCTCTTGAGAGTCTATTCATCGTACTTAATAACCAACGCACGGAGTTGCCTGTGAGAGCCGCACACGTGACTTAACAGGCTGCCTCTATCTACAGGTATACACCACCCCAAGGAAAGCCTATTGCTCCCTCCTGAGATGCGCTTTCAGGCGGTCTGCTGTAAGGCACAGATCACCGATGCATACTGTGTAGCGCCAGACTGTGGGTATTGGGTGCCTTAAAGTGGCTTATTGCTGCTAAAACGGTGCTAAAGCCCTCTAACCACGGCCTCTGTGCTTCCCCTCTCTCCCCGCTTCTCTCTCAAAGTGTGCGCTGTCGCTTTCTAGCAGCAAGGGAATGCCACCCTTTTGTAGCGCAAATTCTGCAATACAGTCAGTTTACAGGGCAATATGTAAGAGTTTCGTTTCTTCTGCTAAGCTTTAAACAAGAATAAGGGAAATGCAAATTTAGAATGTTAGCAATGTACAGTACCCCTCCAGGAGCTGCTGTCCCAATTTTCTGCTGTAAATATGATAGCTTAACTGACGGCATCAGAGCGAATAGAAACCGAGGGAACAAAAACACTGTGCCGTTACCAAAACTGCTGCACAACCGCCTGGTTACGATGGTCCATCCCGCTGACCGACAATCTTGATCTGCGACTCCAGCTTGCGGCTTTACGACAGGGGACGTGCCATCTGATCCTTTCAAAGTGGTCCGTTTGGCTTCTCGCGTCGCGTCTAGAGAGTAGAGACCCCTCAAAGGATGAGACACAACAAGTAAGGGAGAAGCAGGGCAAGCGAGGGAGCTGACTGTACGACGCCGGAGAAAATCCAGGCCTCTCAGGCTAGAGCGAGGTGCAGCACATTACACACCCACCATCTTGGACGCAGTCAGCACACTGGAAACAGACTCAAACAGGGAGCATGGCGGGTACTCTATGTGGTAGCAAGCAACACAATTCTTGGTCAAATTGACAATATTAAGAACAATTATAAGGTTATGGTTAAATTTTTCCAGCCGATTGCAGGGTTGCATTGACAGAGCCAAGGAATTCTCAATATCTAACAGAAGCCAAGGACCTGTAGAGAGCCACCCAGCCTCTCCCCTACATTGTGTCGGCAGACACCCCTCGTGGCCGGGCTCGGCTGAGGGTATAAATAAAAGGGCTAGGGTCGTACGTGACCACTAGCCGAGCAGCCACCAAGTGTTGTCTGCATTTGTGCTGCTTGCCACCAGGTAGGCCTGTGATCACTGCCAGGCCTGGCCTCTCACACTGGCGACTAGGCAGACACCGACCCTCGCCCTCTCTTCTGCCTCCACACTCACCCGGAGCTGATCCGTGCAGCTGTCAGGCCCCAACCATCGTGGCAGCTTCTGAGGCCCTCGCTCCGGCAGCTGCATTGCTCTCCTGTCCGGCGGTGTGCGCCTGCTGTCTGTGGCCCGCCTCATCCCTGCACACCGCTGCTGGTGCCCCGCTGTGGCAGTGTGACGACAACAGCGTCTGCGAGCCAGCCTCCAGCTGCGGCCTGTTCCTGCTCCTGGGCCTGCGTAGGCAACGCAGTGGAGGGGCATGGCTTCCTGCCCCCATTGCGGTCGGCACACCGCCTGGGCGATCTGTGGCCTCGCGGGGCAGTGACCCCACCCCCGCTTGGAAGCAGAAAAGGAAAAGAAAAACAAACATTTAAACACATGCACATCATTGAAGAGAAGCCGGCAATCAGCCTCCTGGGCCCTTTATCAGCTCTATCACGAGCATACAGAGCCCGCAGGACAAAGGGGGATCACCCTGCCGCACCCACGCTCTGGATTGCACGCGGAGGAAGGGAAGGAGAAATCTCCCTTACATTCCAGGTCATTCATTGGCTAAGCAAACAGCTGTGCAACAGCAGCATTTTACCTGCACTTGGGACCCCTTACACCACACTTTGCCCACAGAGTACACGGATCCATAGTTCTGCTGGACATGGGAGACCCACCACCCCCACATCAACCAGTGCCCGTGCAGGGGCCACCAGCGCCTTTCTCACATGCCTCAGTCATGCCAATACCCCCCTTCAGCCAGCTCGCCGACCCTGCCACAGCAGCGCCCAGGTGGAAGCTATGGTTGGGACGCCCCAACCACTATTTCGGAGGCACGAGAGAGACCGATGGGGCGGTGAAGCGCTCTCTGCTGATGCACTTCGGGGGTGATGAACTCTACAAACTTTTTGAGATGCTACAAGATACCGGGGATGAAAATGACTACGACGTGGCAGTCGCTGCCCTCAACAGGCATTTCAACACCCAAATGAACCCAGACTATGAAAGGTTCAAGCTGCGGCAAGCCAGGCAAACTGAGGTAGAGACTGTGGACATGTTCGACGCCAGGCTAAGGAGGCTTGCACGCACATGCACAAATATCGACCTACTGGAGGAGATCTGCGTGCAAATAATACAGGGGTACAAGTCTGTCACAGTGAGACGGTAGATACTCCGCCAACCAGGGATGTCCCTGGACGAGATCCTCGTCATGGCATGCTCCCATGAGCTGTCCGACAGCCGGGCGGAAGAAATGGAAGCCGCCAGAGTTCGAAGTAATGCCGCTACCCCATCACCAAGGGCCATCCCCATCAAAGAAGAGACAGTGGATGCGGTGCAACGGCGCTCCGGACCAGCACAAATGCGGACCCCGCCCAGCAGATCCGCAGGGAAATGTGGATATTGCGGTTTCGACCATAAGTCGCAGGAATGATGCCCGGCGAGAGGGCAGACTTGCTCCAAGAGCGTCAAGATCAATCACTATGCCAGTGTCTGCCGCGGAGGAGGAGGGCGGTCCAGAGGAGGCACATCAAGAGGTCGTACCATGACCTTACGTCACCTGACTCTGGAGGACTCCACCCCCATCGACGCATCCTAGGTGCGAGGAGCTGCTGCCCACATGAAGAGGACGACAACAACGTCTTCGTAATCTGCCGGACGGTCTGGTAACAAGAAACGTCCTCCACCCATGTGCACTGTGCAGGTTAATGACACTACAGTTCAAGCCCTGATAGACACAGGAGCGTCCGTGAATGTGATGGATTCAAGCCAGTACGAGAAACTGTCCCCTTGACCACCCCTCACTCCCAGCTCGGCCAGGATATACACCTACGGCGGTACCGTACCCCTACCGCTCATGGGAATGATCAAAGCCAACGTCACCAGTGCTGAACACTCCATCAAAACCAAGTTCCACATCACGGAAGGCCAGAAGAGGACGTTGCTCGGATGCCATACCGCTGAATATCTTGAGTTGGTATTCTCCGTAAAGCAAGTCCATGACACGCACGCAGAAGACATACTAAATGAGTTTCCACAACTATTCCAGGAGCTGGGAAAACTCAGGACCACAAGGTGACTCTCCACATCAACAAGTCCATCAAGCCAATGGCACTCAGGCACAGGCGCGTCCCATTTCATCTTCACCCCCTCGTGGAGAAGGAGCTGCAGGACCTAGAAAACCAAGGCGTCATCGAGAAGGTGTCGGGTCCCACCCCCTGAGTCTCCCCGCTGGTGATCGCACCGAAGCCCAAACAGCCGTGGCCATCAGGCTATGCGTCGACATGAGGCTCCCCAACCAGGCCATCCGGAGAGAGAGACACGCGACCCCGACGATGGATGACATCGTAGCAGACTTAAATGGCGCCCAGTGGTTTTCCAAACTAGACCTGAACTCAGGATACCACCCGCTGGAATTGGCGCCGGAAAGTCGCTACATCACAACCTTCTCCACGCACGTGGGCCTCAGGCGGTACACCCGGCTCAGCTTTGGCGTTTCCTCAGCGGCCGAGGTGTTCCAGAATGCGATCAAGGAGACCCTTTTGGGCCCGGTAGGAGTAATTAACCTGAGCGACAACATTCTCATATACTCCCAGAGCCTTGAGGAGCATCATGACCAACTGCGAGCCACGCTCCAACGCCTTGCGGACTGTGGCCTTACCCTGCACTGAAAAAAATGCTTGGTCTACCAGGGGTCAATCGATTTCTTTGGCTACGACTTTTCACGAGAAGGACTCCAAGTCGATCCAAGGAAGGCGGAAGCCATCCGCAATGCCCCGGTCCCCAGAACCCAACAGAGATACGGAGCTTCCTCGGCATGGTAACATATTGGGGGAGATTCATCCCCGGTCTGGCCACGTTGTCAGAACCCCTGCGCCAGCTCACGAAGACCAGCGTACCATGGACATGGGGCCCTAAGGAGGAAGTTTCGTTCAACAGCATCAATAAAGCACTGCTGGACCAAACCACCATGGCTTACTTCCATCCCAGGAAGAGAATGGAACTGGTCCTGAATGCCAGCCCTGTAGGACTGAGGGCAGTACAAGAATGCAAAAGGGGCCTGTGTTCCGGTCGCATTTGCCAGTCGGGCACTATCGCCTACGAAGACCCGCTAAGCACAGATAGAGTGGGAGGCCCTGGCCATCAGGTGGGCGTGCAAACACTTCCACCTCTACCTCTGTGGCCATCAATTTTGAGTGGTGACCGACCACAAACCGCTGCCACCTCTGTTCAATGGGTCGTCTCACCTGGCACCACCAAGGTTAGAGAGATGGGCTGTACAGCTCCAGGCGTACTCTTTCCAGCTCATCTACAGACCAGGGGCCGACAATCTTGCCGATTTCTTGTCAAGACAGCCGTCACTAGGCCACCCAGGAAGAAATAAAATGGACGAAGAGCACACGGAATGCTTCATAAACATGGTGGAGATCAAAGCCTGCCCGGTAGCAGTCACTAGAGAAGACATAGGAAGTGCCATGGATGCGGACGACACCTAGTAAAAGTGAAGGAGACTCTGACTCGAGGGCAATGGCACCGGTTCTTCGATGGATCCAAATCATTAGTGTCCGATGAACAGAACGTGCGCCGCCAGCTCTGGAGGGTGCGGCACAAATTGAGCACCAGTGGATCCGGCCTGGTTCTACGAGGTCAAAGGATAGTCGTCCAAAAAAGCCTCCACAGTCGAATGGTCGCGCTCGCTAATCAGGGTCACCAAGGAGCTACGAAAACCAAGGCGAGACTCCGCGCAAAAGTGTGGTTTCCTGGCATGGATGAACTGGTGGACGAAGAGACCCGACGCTATCATCCCTGTACAATCACCAGCAGCGATCCCGCTCTTACGCCCGTGCTGACGGAAGAGTCGTGTTTGACTCCATGGACAATAGTCAGCATAGGTTTTGCGAGCTTCCCGGATGGGCGAAACACTGTAGTAATCATGGACTCGTTCTCCAGATTTCCTATAGTAGAACTGGTGCCATCCACGGCTTTTGTCCACGTGCAGCCCGTACTTGAAAAAACATTTGCACTGCTCGGACTCCCAGAAGAGATCAAGTCCGACAATGGACCCCCATTCCAGGGGCAGGACTTTCATGATTTTTTAGCACGAAGGGCAATCAAACACAGTCGAATCACCTCCCAATGGCCCCAAGCCAATGAGGAGGTGGAGCGATTCATGAGGACATTGAATCGAGCCCTCCGGATCGGAGTGGATCAACGCCAAGATGCTGAAGAGTGCCTGCATCAATTCCTACTAGCATATAGACAAACCCTTCACTCCACGACCAGATGCACCCCTGCCACTCTGCTGCTCAAACGGCCACCGCGGGACATCATCCCAGAGGACACTGAGTGGGTGCCGCCTAGTCTGGATATAGAAAAGGCACAACAGAAACGACAAGCAACAAATGAGAAAGCTACCAAAGATCGGCGAGCGAGGACTCCGACGCTGCATGCAGGGACTCACGTTGTGCTTGAAGATCGCCACCCAGGGTGGAAGTTTCACACTCCCTATGAGCCAGAGGTGTGGACGGTGACACGGGTGGATGGCACGATGATAATTGCCCAGCGTGGTCGGCATACGGTGGTGAGGAATGCGTCCTGGTTCAAAGCCATACCGGTCAATGCTGCACACGCAAGCACCCCACGACGAGAAGAAAGTGGGCTGAAAAGTGGCAATGAGTTTCCGAACATGGTGGACAGCCAGGGCCTGACGCCTCCTCCACAGTCAACGGGAGGAGTGACACCAGAATGCAGCAGGAAAGATGGAGTGTCGCCGGAGATCCACGGGGGACCCTTGGGAAGCGCTCCAGATGCCAGTCTCCATGGTGAACGCGATCCAGTCGGAGAGCCTAGAAGTCAACGTTACCTGTTGCGGCCTAATTCTGTGCCCTGCCAGAGATTGAGAGACTTTATGTGTTGACATTTTGATACCAGTTTTCTTTTCTGTTGTTGTCTCTGTTTCTTTGATAACTAAAAGAAGGGAGGGATATAGAGAGCCACCTGGCCTTTCCCCTACATTGTGTCAGCAGACACCCCTCGTGGCTAGGCTCGGCCCGAGGGTATAAATAAAAGGGCTAGGGTCGCATGTGACCACTAGCCGAGCAGCCACCAAGTGTTGTGTGCGTTTGTGCTGCTCGCCGCCAGGTAGGCTTGTGATCACTGCCAGGCCTGGCCTCTCACAGGACCCAGATAACACTGAAGGCAGTTGTCTCTTGATGACAGCCACAGGGCATCAGAAAGGCAGGGGATAACTGTGTAATGGTTCCCACTGAGAGGGGTGTCCCATCCAAAGCACTGATGTTTTCTGCTGTTTCATTTTCTTCAAGTCTTGCAGTTTTTGGTTATTTTGTAGATAGGTGACATTCATGTAGTTACCAAACGTACCAGAATCTATCATGTCAGATGGGTCGTTGATGTGAGACTTATGTTATTTCGACATTAATTCTGATGCCCTGAAGAGGTTTACTTGGAAGTGCATTTGTTGCCTTTTTTGTTATAAGCCTGATAAAGATTTCAGTTCATAGTGAAGAAATCACAGCAATACTTGATTAATATTCCAAGGCGATAATGACTCACTGTGCACTGGGCAAATACCAATTAACAATACCAGTTACAATAAAGACAACAGTGGCTGATGTTTCTGAAGGTGTATTTCTTTCATTTTATTAAAGTCAGACTCTAGTTTTAGTGTTTCAGTCACAAGGAATGCTGTCATTTGTCGTGTAATGTTTCAATGAGCTGGAATCTTGCCTTATTCTCTCTGTTCTTTCCTCTCTAGCTTTCGCTGGATTCCGTTCGATTGCAGAAACAGAAGATGCCCTCCTAAGGAACTTGTTCAGAGGTTACCAGAAATGGGTCCGACCTGTGCCTAACTCCAACAACACAATCAAAGTACATTTTGGATTAAAAATAACCCAGCTAGTCGATGTGGTAAGACGATGTTAATATCATTTGTCAACAAGAAGTTACATTTATGTATCTATTTACTCATCTGTTGTTTTAGTTAAGTGCTACCAACCACCAATGATAGCCTCAAAGTGTAATGGAGATGGGTGCACATAAAAAGATGCTGGTTGCAGAATAATGATTTGCAGAAATCAGTGATGAGAACTGTATGATAAAGTGCCAGGTATCCAGTAAGTGAGGGGTGTACTCTGTGTGTCCACTTTCAAATAAGTTCCCTAAAGATGACAAAGTCTTAAAAGAACAGAGGAGGCAATTTAGAGATTGGCAGGGCAGGAGGACTAATAGAAATTAGTGGTCCTTCTGTCTGACCACCAGAGTTGCCATATTGCATTGGCAGTAGCCCGGCCCTAATAAGGGTGAACCTACCACCACTGATGGTTCCTCGCCAGGAGTGTCATGTGAGGCTTGGAAGTCCCAGGAAGAAAAATATTAAAATGTGCCTTTTGTGATGGGAGAAAACTCAGTGAAATTTTCGTTTTGCATTTCAGTCTTTTCAGTTTGTTGCTGATAAGCAAAAGAGAATGCTAAGTGGGACAAGGGAACATGGCATCAGCTGCACTGGCAAATGCACTTTCATTACAGACATCGCCAGCAAGTGGGTGGGGATTTGTAAATACAAACGGTGGTTCCCCTCCGGGGAGGCTGATGTGAGGGCCTCCACCAACTGAGCAGGCCAGCTTTCAAACAGTAAATGAGGCCCAAAGTCATGAAAAACAATGGAAAAGGATACATGTTGGACTTCGGCATCTGACCACCATGCTCACAAAGTTCAACTGAGGGATCATGAAGGGAAAATGACTGGATGAAACAGATGCTAGGGAGAATAGGCAAAGCCATTCTCGAGTCTCAGACGCAGTGGTGAGGAATTCCGAATGGATGATGAGCTCATACCGTGAAGTGTTCAACCACCAAATCTCTTGTATCTAGTCAAGAGACATCTGTTGGTGAACCGGAGTCTTCTGGTCAGTAGGCAAAGTATGAACAGCTTTGCAATGTACTTTGGTTATCAAACATGGTGTGTCTTCTGACCCAGCCCGGACTTTTGAAGGCCACTCTATTTCACAATGGAGTGTCTTCTGACCCAGCCCGGACTTTTGAAGGCCACTCTATTTCACAGAGAGCTAACTAATGGAGGTGAATTCCATTACAGGGCCAAAGGTATGTGGTTGTGTCATTTCAAACAAAGGAACGAGTCATCTGCATAGCTTTGTAGTCTGTGATCTTTGTGAGCGATACCTGGGGCAGGCCTTTGTATCAGCTGTTTCAGTAATCCAGATGGAACATAACCAGAGCAAGGTTTAGCAAGATTTTCTTGTAGTGGTGCAACTGCTGGACGCCCCTTAACGGACAAAGATGGGGGAATATACAGCTTCAATTGGGGAAGAGTGTGTTAATGATACATCACTTTCAAAGAGTGCTCCTAAATATGAGTTTGAGCTGTGGGAAAGAGATGAGAGCCTATTTTTTCAGGTCAAGATAAAAGGAAGAGTAAGCAGACCCGGGAGTAAGACTTTAGTTGTAGCTTAGGCAGAGCCCGATATTCTCCAGTCAATAGTGAACTCAAGAAAGGCAGAATGACAGGTTGTTGAGGTTGCCAAACTCAACATCAAGCTTGAGATGGAGCTATGTGATATTGGAATACAAGTGCTAACCTACCTTGTAGAAGTCTCAGTTGACAGCAAGGGGGCATGCAGATATTGAATACCACTGGAGAAAAAGCAGAGTGCTCAGAAGTGCCACGTTTGATGTTGACTATTCTTGAGATGAGTTGGCTCAGTTTAACTGTTAGGGAGCATTTTTCAAGGAATGACACAATCCATGACAATGCAGGTCTTCATACCTGCAGTAGACAGTCTTTGGAGTATCACCTGCAGGTCGATGGTGTTGCCAACTGGAGAGCCAACAGGAGATGTGTTGTAGTCTCTGTATCATGACATGATCAGAAACCTGATTAAAGGCCACTCAAGAGAGTGGACAAATGGTGGGTAAGGAGTGCTTCAAGTGCTGTTTTGAGTGCCTTTGCCACACAACGTGTATCAGAGAAAGGTCCAGTTATAAAGGTTAACTGGCTCTGGGGTTGGTCTTGTTAGGATAGGGGTGATGATTGCAGGTTTAAGGTCCTGATCAATGGCTCTTCTGGAGGATTGATTTACTAGACTGTCATCACCAAGAGTGTAGCACTCAATGTTCTCGCCCTGTCTCACTTATTAAAAGAAGATCTAATTTTGTCCATTCACCAGGAACGAGAGTAAGTCATTGTGTGCTACATTCCTGCGTTGTCTTTGGCTGGTTCTCCTACTGTTGTGCTGGAAGTGGAGTTGTGGACTTTGCTAGACTCTCTTTTGGACATCCCAGTACTGTCCCATTTTACATTTTATTCTAGAGGTTGAATCTTCTCCAGAGACTACACACATTCTCCCTTGTTGTTGTTACAGGCGTTTGTGAGACTAAACACTTGTGGACTGAAACTCTGTGTGTCTTTTGAGTGACTAGAACACTCTCCACACATCATTTTCTGTGACTACCACCTAAAAGACTATGAATGCATGTGTGACAATGCAGAAGGCAGAAGGTGTTCCCATGAGGCTCAGTATGATTTTACTGAAATACCAATTCGTTCACAAAACCATACAACACACTAGAGGTTGATCCCTTACACATCTTGGTAAAACATTAATCAATCAATCAGTACTTGTATAGCATGGCTTTTCACCCTAGAGGGTATCCAGGCGCTGTGCTGCAGGTATCAGTCAAAAAGCCAGGACTTGAGTCCCTTCCTGAAGTGGGTCAGCGAGGGTGCAATGTGGAGATGAAGGGGGAGGGTGTTACAGGCTTTAACGGCGAGGTGAGAGAAGGGGCATCCTCCGGAGCGGCGGATATGTGGTATCTGTGCGAAGGCGAGGTCTGCAGAGCGGAAATTCCTGGTAGGTCGATGGAAAAGTAGGCAGTGGTTCATGTAGGCAAGTCCTTAGTCTTGGAGGGCTTTGTAGGCTTGGGTCAGAAGCTTGAAATGGCAAATCAGGGTCCCCTGGTGACCCTTGGCCAGCCAAATTGTACAGTGCCCTCGCTGAGTGTCTTAACCCCCACTTAAACACCATCTGGAATACCTCTATCAGACAGGGGGTCTATCCCTCAGCCTGCAAGCATGCCTTTCTTCTCCTAATATTGAAGAAAGCTAATGCTGACCCTGAAGTAACCAGCAACTATAGGCCGATCTCTCTGCTCCCCGCCCCGGCGAAAGTCTTAGAGAAACTAGTGCACCAGCAATTGGCAGCATTTATCGAGTCTAAAAGCCTTTTGCATGAGTCTCAGTCCGGTTTTCGCCCAGGATTCAGTACAGAATCTGTTCTGATTGAAATGGCTGATTCCATACGTTGGGCAGTGGATGGAGGCTCTAAGGCCATGTTGGTGCTGCTAGATTTATCTGCAGCATTCGACACGGTCTCTCACCCCATCCTGTTAGACCGCCTGAAGGACATAGGCATCCAGGGAACAGCTCTGAATTGGTTGACATCCTTCTTGCACAGTCGTAACCAACAGGTCCTGACCCACCCCTTTACTTCACCCGCCAAACCTCTGAAATGGGGGGTACCTCAGGGTTCGGCCCTGAGCCCGCTGCTCTTTAATGTCTATTTAACACCTTTAGCTGAGCTTATCACCAAAATGGGGATTAAGGTGACATCCTACGCTGATGATACTCAGCTGTTGTTTACGTTTAGTGGAATGTCAGACTTCACCTTCGACCCGCTGCAAGAATGCTTCAAAAACATTGCTGACTGGATGAACCGCAATTTCTTGAAACTTAATGCGGATAAGACTGAGGTCCTGTTTTTTAATCAACCAACGCCCCCCCCCGTCCAATATATGGTGGCCATCGGAATTGGGTGATGCACCCACCCCGAAGGACTCGATCAGAAATCTAGGTGTGAGATGGGACAAAGATCTGTCCCTCACGACCCATGTACAATCGGTCTAGGCGGCTTGTTTTGGCAAAATCAAAATCATCAGGAAATTTATACATTTTCTGCCTGACTCAACCCGCAAAACCGTGGTCCACGCTCTAATCACCTCCCACCTTGATTATGCGAACGGCCTGTACATGGGTTTGCCGCTTGGTCTGATCCATAGACTCCAGATCATTCAAAATGCGGCAGCCCGACTGGTCTGCGGGGGCCCGCTTCGACACCACGTCACTCCTTATCTCAGGCGACTACACTGGCTGCCTATAGCCAAGCGAATTGAATTTAAGGCCCTGACATTTGCCTTTCGTGCAGACAAAGGGAGAGGGCCTATCTATCTGAGGAGGAGACTCCGCCCTTATCAACAAGACAGACCTTCAAGATCCAACCTCAAACGCTTTCTCTCCACACCACGCTTTGTGAAAGCAAGAATGGGTGGCAGAACGTTTGAGGTGCGTACCACCAAATGTTGGAATAACCTCCCTCCCCACTTACGCATGATGCAGTCCGAACAGGAATTCAGAAAGGCCTTAAAAACCTGGCTTTTTAGTCGGAATGACTAGTCTAGCGTTGTCCTCTGCCCAGCTCACTGTCTGCTATAGCGCCGGGACACCCCATGTGGGGTAGCTGCGCGCTCTACAAATGTCTTTTATTATTATTATTATTATCTCTTCTGGACAGGGAGCCAATGAAGGTCCTTCAGGTGCTGGGTGATGTGTGTCCTCTTGGGCAGGTTGAGGATCAGTCTGGCAGCTGCGTTCTGGATCATCTGGAGTATTTGCACGAGTTCTGTGGTGGTGCCATAGGCCCCTGTAATTTGTATTATTAGTTGTTGAATTTAAAGAAAGAATTAAAAAAAAGAAAACAATGCAACAATGAAGAACAGGAAAAAAAACATAGTATTAAAATAAAAATAGGCACAAGTTGCATATCTAATACCAAAATGTAAGACACCCACAGTGACATCACATTTAGGTGAGGCATCTAGTCACCCCAACTTTCCTCAGCGTCATCTTTATTATGTACTGAATACACATCCCAACGTTAAACCACACAAAAAAGTAAATGGTCAGGGTATACATCAAGGACCCATAATTTCTGATATTCCCAAGCAGGGCTAGGTAGTTGGAACGGTAGATATGCCTGCAGTAGCCCCCAAATGTCTTTAGGTGTGAGTTGAATTGGCTGAAGAGCAGCATATGTTTTTAAGTGGTCACTACACAACAGTATATCTTTGATCCAACCTGTGCATGATGTGGGCGCAGGACCTTTCAACCATGTCATTGCGACATTCCCTTTTGCTATAAGCATGGTCAATGCCATTAGCTTTGTACAAGATTTTTTAACAGGCTGTACATAGCCAAGCAAAGCCAATAGAGGTGACCGGCAATACCCCAACCATTCATTGCATCACATTGAACACATCCATCCGGAATGTATACATGTGTGGGTATCTCCATACTAGATACAGAAAGTCAGTATGTGGTACTCTGCATCTCTGACAAGTGGCTAAACTCAGCTCATGGCCCCTCCTATGCAATCTCTTAGGAGTATAATACACTTGATGAAGATGTTAAAAATGGATGAGTCTGTGCCTGTACTTCACAGAAACTTTAGCATTTTGCTCACATCCATATAGCCAGCATTTCACATCAAGCACTGTATTCAGATCCCTTTCCGGAGTCACTCCGGCTATGCACAGCTTCATTCTGCCTCTCCTTGCGCAGTATGTTATATAGCCTGGATAACCAGCATTTCTACTCTGGTGACGTGATAATCAGGGTCGAAGGTTTAAATTCTTGGGGTTTAACTGTTTGCATCAAATGACGGGACCAGTAATACGTAAAGACGTCTGATGCAGTGGCTTGTGCATCATTTTTGTACTGTCCAAGGGATATAAATTGACCTTATTTGTATACTTTCCCAATTTGCTGTATACCCACTTTCTTTAGAGTGAATAACCAGTCTCCTCAGTGAGGGGGAACATATTATGTAGCAAAGGAATGGCTGCGGAATAGACCATAGCTAAGCCTGTGTACTGACAGATCCATCTCCAAGGCAAACAGGTTACTGCCTCCGTCTGTACCTCCCATTGTGGTGCAGCAGGCACAGTGACAGCTGTGTAATAAATGCCTGTCTCAATTTGTTCCCTCCAATAGCAGATGTGGCAAGGCCTGAGTGGAGGGAAAGAAGTATTGAAGTTACAGGCCCTGTGCAGCGAAATAGTATGATTCCATGTCGGGGACGTCGAAGCACCCTGTTCATAGGGCAAAATAAGTGCCTTCCTCTACACTCTGGATTGCCGTACCAATCTAAGCAACCAGGATCTAAGGACCACATGTATCAACCAAATTTGTGTTCGCAAACGGCCCGTTTGCGAACGCAAAAAAGGCTTTTTACATGTATCAAAACCCATTTTGCGTTTCGGTAACCTGTTACTGAATCGCAAAATGGGTTTACGTACTCGGTATTTGGAAGGGGCGTGTTTAGGGTGTCCCTTCCAAATAGCGAATCCTACTGGTATGTATGAATGTTTTGTGACCGTGAATGCGGTCCCAAACATTCCCATTTGATCCACCTACTTCAAGTAGGTGGTAACCTACTCGCAAATGGGAAGGGACCACTGCCTGCTCTTAAAAAATGAAAAGAAAACTTTTTTTTTTTTTTTTTTTTTAACACAACCCGTTTTCCTTGAAGGAAAACAAGCTGGATTTAAAAAAAAAAAATATTGCTAAATTTAAAAGCAATCACGGACATAGTGGTCTGCTGACCCCAGTAGGCCACCATCCCCGTGATTTTAGCGATTCCTAGGGGGTCGCAAATTGCGATCTACCTCATTAATACTAATGAGGTAGGTCGATTTGCGACCCCCTAGGAATCGGTATATGAAACTCTTGGAGTTTCATACATTGGAAATTGCGATTACCTAATTATGATTCTCAGAAAATCGCAATTAGGTAATCGCAATTTCCAATTTTGATACATGTGGCACTAAGAGTTTTACAAAATTGATTATTGAGGGGAATGGGTCTGTTGACTAAGTGATACAATAACTGGGGAAAGGAATCACACGAGCGCACAAAACAAGAGGGCCGCTGCCTGATAGATCTCCGAGAAGTCCCCTCTATCGAGGATATAAACGTTGAGTCGTATTTGGCGAGTTTACCTGCTTATTATTTCTCCTGAGTGTCAAGTAAGGCAGGCGCTTGCTGTTGGTGTCGCCGCTGGGTCATTTTTGACTGCCTTTCAGGTGTTTCCCTGCTTCCTCCTTTCACCAGTCAGGCAAGGGAACTGCTGCTGAAGCTTTCTCTCAGAAGGGCGGAGTTACTTAAAGGAAAGGGCGCGGCTGAGGCCTAAACCACACGCACACTTGGTTTTAGCTGCTGCACAGCCTCTTTTTTCAGAGATTGTCATTTATTTCCTCTTTTATCATCATTTTAAGCTGTTTTTATCATTATTGCAAACACAACAAGAGGATGGACGGAGTGCTGAAACCTTTCAACCACTCACGCCCAGTCAAGAGATCTGGGTTTAATCCATCGTTACTTTGCTCACTATGCCACCCCAGTTTGGACCCAGCCATATGCAAATCAGTCTTGACCCTGCTCCTCAAGGGAACAGTCTAGCCCGAACTGCCAGACCAGGTCCTCCCTGGACCAGAAACAAGCATCCTGGGACCAGTTTCGGGGTATCACCCCGGCTAGCTTGAATCCAGTGGCACAGCGAGCAAGGGGCCCACGTCTAGGCATACCCATCCCCCTTAGGGCAAAAAGTGCAGCAGCAACAAATGACCGAAGGATTTAACTCTGATCTCTTGACTGGGAGTGAATGTTTGATTCATTCAGCATTCCATCCATCATTTGTTGCTGCTGCACTTTATCATTATTGCAACATAATTATCGAAATGGAAAGGAAAAATGTGCATGTTGTATCTAACAAATGCAAACAAAATATTTCTTCTCCATCAGTCAAGTTAAAAATTGTGGAGTCTGAGGAACCTTCTTTATCCATGTTATTAGAGGTATTACAAACAGTTTGTTCGAATACAGAAAATATTGCGCCAGAAATTAAAAATATACACAAAGCTATGGCAAGTCTTTCTATGAAGGTTTCTGACAATGCAATTAAAATTTAGGATAACAAATCCCAAATTGATGATTTGATGCCTATTACAACAAAAATATTGCAGATGAGTAGTTTATTGCTTGATTTAGAAAATCGCAATAGACAGTGCAACCTGCGGATTTTTAATTTGCTAGTGGATGTTGAAGGGAGTAACTGCAGACAATGTTTAGAAAAATTGTTACTGGGTCTTTTACACCTCACTTTTACAGAAAAAATTGAAATTGATCATTCCTTCACATTGTAATCCAAGCCATACCAAACCTCGTCAAATGATCTTCTAGGTTTTGTGTCATCATCATCTGGTGATGATCCAAAAAGTAGCAAGAGAGATCCCATCTTTGATGGTCAGTGGTCATAACATTTTTATTCACCAAGACTTTGCTAAAGAAACTTTTAAAATATGCAAGGAGTTCTCGGACCTCAGACCATAAATAAGTAGCTATGGTTTCAAATACAGCCTTTTTGATCCATTTACTATGAGAATAAGGAACAATAGTTTTTCCAAGTCTTTTCAACGCCCGAGGATCTTCGTCTCTTCCTGGATCAGCAGTTACCATTCTCAATGGAAAGAAATGTGTCTGACACGTGATTCCTATGTTATACATTTTTCTTGTTAACTCGCCTACTTTTCTAAGTTCTTCTATGAGGGCTTTCTTTATACAGGTCTGTCTCGCATATGCATGTGTACAATTCTGGGCTACTTTTTATGTTTTTATGTTGTGTTTATGTTTGTCTATGTTGTCTTTTTAGTGTTTGTCTGCATATTTCCTTTTCTTCCTTTCACTTCATGTTGGAGCTACTTTTTATTCTCTTAATCTACCTGTTTTTTCTGCTTTACTGACCTTTCTGTCCTTTAAAAATGGACAATATTAAAGGTATTAAAAATGCTTCTTTTAAAGTTAAAGTTTTATGACACCCTGTGAAACAAACTAAGGTTCTAGAATATTTAGCTAGACATAAAGCTGCTATTTGTTTACTTCAGGAGACACATATAGATGATACAGTTTTAGCTAATATGAACAAAAAATGGGTTAATAATGTTATTTCTTCTTCCTGCGCTTAACAAGGAAAATGGAGTTGCCATTCTATTCGCAAACAAATTTCATCTTCAAATTATGAACAAATGTTCGGATTCAGAAGGTCGTTGCATCATTGCTAAAATTAAAATTGATAATACCATTTTGCACCTAGTTAACATGTTTGTTCCAACATCTGATGACCCTAATTTTGCGTCTCTTTTCATGTCAAAAATACTAAAATTAGGTAATATCCCGCTTTTTATTAAAGGCAATTTCAATCTTATATGTGACTCCTTATTGGATAGAACATCTCAAACCAAATATCGTCCTTCCAAGGCTTTTTTCTCTCTAAAATCCTTCTTTAGATCTACCAAATTAGTAGACATTTGGCGCCTACATCATCCAACAGAGAAACAATTTACTTTTTTTTCTAATCCTCATAATTCCTACTTTCTTATAGATTATATATTAATATCCCGTCAATTAATCCCTTCAGTTTTTGCATCCTACTGTTCATAATATTGATATTTCTGATCATGCACTAATTTCATGTGTTTTATGACCTAGCTCCGATCAGCAGTCTCAAGGTCGATGGCTTATGAACACCAATGTCCTTAATGAAAAAAATAAGCCAAAGCTTTTGTCTGCACTAAGTGATTATTTTTCGTTTAACCCTGAAGGTTCTACTTCACTTTTATAGATGGGATGCATTTAATGCGTATATTAGAGGGGCGTCAATTTCTATTATGGCTTATAACAGCAAATCTTTTAATTCCAGAGTTAAAGAATTAGATAAATTGATAGCAATGTATGACCGTCTCTTTATTACATCTAATTACATCAAATATAAATTGCTACTACAAAAGCTGCGTTATGAATTAAACTCAACATTAAGCAATAGAGCCGGCATACAAATTTCTAATAGCAAAGCTTAATTTTGTTTCAATGCTAATCAATCTGGAAAACATTTGGCAAATTAGCTCTGTATTAAGAGAGATAAAACTCAAATTAATGCAATTCATAATTCTTATGGTCAAATTGTTTAATCTCACAAAGAAATGGTACAACTTATGAATTATTATTCAACTTTATATAATACGCCTTCATCTGTGATATGTTACATATTGATAACTTTTTAGATATGTGTGGTTTACCTAAGGTTACTCAGTCAGTTAAAACTAAATTGGATCTACCGATTACATTAGAAGAACAGCAATCAGCCATTAAATCCCTTAAATTGCTTAATTCTCCTGGTCCAGATGGTATTCCTGCTGAATTTCATAAAGAATTTTCTCCTCACCTCTTACCTAATTTACTTAAATTGTTTACTCATTTTGGTAGTACAGGTTCAAACTCTGGGACCTTTACTGTGGCTTTAATCATAGTTCTCCCGAAACCTAACAAGGATCCTACCATTGTCTCAAATGATCGACCTATTTCTTTAATTAATCAGGATTGTAAACTTTATTCAAAGATTTTAGCAACCAGATTAGCCTCTGTGCTTGATACTATCGTTTATATTGACCAATCCAGTTTCATGAAAAATAGACATTCAGTAAATAATGTAAGATTACTATTCCATTCCATTGAAACGGATCCATCTTTACAGATGCCATCTGGTGTTTTAGCATGAGATGCAGAAAAGGCATTTGATAAAGTCCATTTGCAATATCTTTTCCGTACCTTATCTGCTTTTAACTTTGGCAGCTAGTTTATTAATATGATCTCCGCTCTTTACTCTGGTCCTTCTGCCAAACGTTTCATTAATGGTCACATTTCTAATACATTTTTCCTTTTTAGGGGTACCAGACATGGTTGCCCCCTATCACCTTTACTTTTTCTTCTTGCTATTGAACTTCTACATATTACCACCAGAAATTCTATGGAAATTGAAGGTCTCCTCATAAATAATGTTCCTATTAAAACATCAGTTTATGCCGATGATGTACTCTTATATATTGGTAATCCTGAATTTTCCATTCTACCTCTATTAAATCTAATTCACGAGTACTCTCAGATTTCAGGATACCCTCTGAATACTAATAAAATAGATTTCTTTCCTTTGAATGTTTGTTGTGTCCCTGATATGCTACCAAACAAAGAAATAATATGGCAAAAGGAAAAACTTAAATATCTAGGTATATTACATACCATTAAACAATCGATTACAGTAAATTGTGGTTATATTGTCAATTAAATAAAAGACAAATTTCATAAATGGTCCACCTTACATTTATCTCTGTGGGGAAAAGTTGATTCTATTAAAATGGTTATTGCTCCAATAATGTTTATCTTCTTTCTATGATACCTATTCAACTTCCTCTTCAGTTTTATAAAAATAGATAAACTGATTTGTAATGTATTTGGAATGATAAATCTCCTCGTATAAGTTATAATAAATAAAAAATGGCTAAGAACAATGGGGGCTTTGGTTTACCAGATTTCCTTAATTATCATAAAGCGGTTATTTTAAAACAAAGTTCCTTATGGTTCCAGTACCCACAGCTTTCTAATTTGCGTTCATGGCTTCTTGTAGAACAAAGTTTGATTTCACCATTTCTTTTACCTGCTTTAATCACTATGGTTAACTCATCTGCCCTACTAATAAGATCTGTAATATTAAAGTCTACAAAACTTGTATTACATGATTTGGATTTGATTTTCCAATCCTCATTTTCACATACCTTAAATTTATCGTTATGGTATAATCCTCTGATAAAGCTAGCTAGACATCCTAAATTGTGGCAATTTTGGTTTAAGGCTGGTATTTTTTATTTAAAAGAAACTTATCATAATAATGCTTTATTGACTTTTGATGAATTACAGCAAAAATTTACTTTGCAACCAGCAGATATTTATAAATATGAGTTATTGTATAATTCAATCCTTGATTCATTTCCAAATAATTTTCCTCTAACGAATGCTTCAGATTTAGAAATGTTCATTCACACAATTGCTTCATCATCACATACAGTTTCTTTGCGTTGCAAAAAATTGTTTAATTCAAAAGGGGACAATATTTACATTTTTTCAGCATTTTGGAACAATGAATTACATTTATCAATATCTCACGACACATGGAAGAAAATTTGGATATATAGTATATCTAGATGGTTTTCTGTCTCTCTATATCAAATGAATTCTGTTAGACCTGGCGCCATTGGCGTGGGTCTCCCTTCCATTTTTTTCGCTGTTGCCTCCTGTATTTTTACTATGTTTTTGCTGGTCTAGATGTTTTGCGCACTTTGCCACTGCTGTTCAGTGCCAAAGTGCAAGTGCTCCCTATTGTAAATGGTTGTATGGATTAGTGATTCCAAGATTGGTTATTTGATTTACTTGTCAGTCCCTAGTACAGTGCACCATGTGTGCCCAGAGCCTGTAAATCAAATGCTGCTGGTGGGCTTGCAGCACTAATTGTGCCACCCCCAGAAGCAGCTTGTAAAATATGTCTCAGGCCTGCCATTGCAGAGCCTGTGTGCAGTCTGGGACTGCCATGTCGACTTGGCAAGTGCACCCACTTGCCAGTCCCCAAACCTTCCCTTTTCTGCATGTTAGCCACCCCTAAGGTAGGCCCAAGGTACCCCTGTGGGCAGGGTGCATTGTATGTGAAAGGTAGGACATGCCCTGGTATGTGTGGCATACCCTGATAGTAAATTACAGTCAATTTCGTTTTTCACTATTGCAAGGCTATCTGTTCCCATAGGCCAGAATGGGCATATTGATTATAACATCTTATAATCCTAAATGACCCTAGGAACAAGATAGGAAAATAAACTCCAGCAGTCTGATGGGTCAGGGCTGGGCTGAATAGGACCTGCCTTGAATAGAGAGTAGGGGGAGGAGATTTCCTTTCACTTGTCTGAGCCTTCATAGAATAGAGAGTAGGGGGAGGAGATTTCCTTTCAGCTACCTGGGCCAGGTCTGCTTTCAACAATGCTGTCTCCACCTCCTGCCAGGAAGCTGCACCAGGGAGGACAGAACTGGTTTTGGCTCGGTACAGACACTCTCTGCCTTCAGAGGTAAAGGATTTGTGTGTATAAAAAGGGGGACCCAGACCCCAGAACTTTAGATCACTTCTGGGAAATCAAGAGGAACCTTTGCCAAGGAGAAGAAACCGGAGTAGCTGAAGGAGGATTACTGCCCCTGTGCTGTTTGCTGTTTGGGGGTGGCCTGCAGTGGTTACTTGTTGCCAAGGAAAGGAGAAAAGGACTTTGCTGTTTGCTTTGTCATCTTGAGGAAGATCTCCAAGGGCTTGAAATTGAGCTGGCCTCCTGTTCTGAAGTCTCAGGGACACAAAGACTTCACCACCAGCTCCCCCTGAGTTCCCTTGCTGGGAATTTTTACCTGCAGAGAGGTGCCTGCTGTTGTTGTGGGCCCTCTAGAGACTGCGTGTCGCTGGGAGCTGGAAGCGCGACGCAACGAAGAAGAAGCGTGTCCCCGCCGCAGCTGTTGCCGTCGCATTGCCGAAGAAGCGTGCCGTCGCAGCTGTTTGCCATCGCATCGCCGAAGAAGCGTGTCGCCTCACCGGAGAAGCGCGCCGCCACCGCAGAGTCGCCGTCACATCACCGGAGAAGCGCATCGCAGGGCCTGTCGCGGCTCAAGAAACCACCGATTTCGCCGCACGGCCGTCGGGCGTGCACGCATCGCATCCAAGTTGTCGCATCGCATCAAAGACGCCATTTTGTCGCATCGCACCGGATCGTCGCATCGCGGCGCCATCTTGTCGCATCGTAACCAGAACGCAGTAAGAAACTGACGCATCAACTCCCCACACAGTAAGGAAGCGACGCTTCACCTCCCCTGCGCTGTAGTAAGGAACCGACGCATCCACTCCCCTGAGTGTAAGGAACGGCGCATCACCTTCCCTGCGACCCTTTTGTTTGTTTTGCGTGACGCATCTGAGGTACTTTGCTGGAAAAGTGTCACATTTATAACTTGCATTGAACTGAACTGTTTCTACCATTTGAAAGTCTTATTCTTAATATTGTATTGTGAATTTTTGTCGTTTGGTCTTGTTTAGATAAAGAATACTACACACTGCCTTTGAGATAAGCCTGTCTGCTCGTGCCAAGCTACCAAGGGGGTGAGCAGGGGTTATTTTAGGAGTGTATCCCCCTTACCCTGACTAGAAGCAAGGGTCCCTATTTGGACAAAGGTGCAAACCATTGCCAACTAGAGACCCCCATTTCTAACATTGGTGGTCAGCGGTGAGGATTTGGACTTGCATTTGTGACTTACATAAAGTGATTGGTGTACACTACTAGTGAGTGCAGACCATTATGCGACCACATACATTTTTGGTAGACTCTTTTCCTTGGAACTTCTATTTTTGTTGAGAACTGCCAATTTTCTTTCACCATGAGCAAAGCAGCATCCATTGCACCTGCAGATTTTGATTTTGAAGAAGAAAGGGTTGATACCTACACTGTGCCACAACTCAAAGCTGTTTGCAAAAAATTTAAAATCTCCATGAAGGGCCTCAACAGAAAGGAGGAATACCAAAAGGCGCCGAGGGCCTGGTTGGAAGCAAGGAGTGCCAGTGAGCACCCTGAAGATCCTATGGTGGAGGGGGAGGATTTAGAGGAGCAGCAAAACGGGCCATTGGGCCAGTCTCTGGAGGAAGGAGAGGTTCCAGAGGTATGGAAGCAGGCAGTGGTGACCCCCTTGCTCGAAAAACCATCTTTGGACCCTACAATTCCAGCCAACTTTAGACCAATTTCCCTCCTGCCATATCCGATCAAAATTTTAGAAAAGGCAGTTAGCAAAATTCTATCATGCTATCTTGAGGATAATTTTTTGCTGGATAGGGACCAATTTGGTTTCCGCCCAGGACACGGCACTGAGACCGCTTTGGCAACCGTAATGGACAATCTAAGAATGCGTGCTGACAATGGGAATTCATCTGTCCTAGTGCTATTGGACATGTCAGCCGCATTCGATACGGTGAGCCACACAGTGCTAGTGGAAAGATTGAAAAGTATAGGGGTTAAAGGACGGGCCTTGCAGTGGTTACAATCTTATTTGTCAGGAAGACAACAGGCTGTGTCTATGACACCGTTCACCTCTGGCAAGTCCCTAGTGCACCACGGGGTGCCGCAGGGCTCGGCGATCAGCCCTGTTCTTTTCAATATTTATTTACGCCTCTATTCCCCATTATTAAATCTTATGGAATTGACCTGGTCAACTACGCCGATGATACACAACTGGTGTTTTCCCTGAGGGGAAACAAGCGGTATCTATGGACACCTTCCAGGAGTGTATGCGCCAGACTGCTGGTTGGCTCAGGAAAAATTCCTTACAGTTTAATGGGGGAAAACAGAGGTGGTGTACTGTCCTGCCACGAGAATGTCCCGACATCTACCGGTGGAGTTTAAGCTTACCCCCGAGGATGAACCCCTGACTCCTGCTAAAATGGTGCGTAATTTGGGGGTCATGATTGATGAGAATCTCCAAATGGAATCACAGGCTAATAAAACTGTTAGTGTCTGTCTCTCCCTGCTACGTATGTTACGGAAGGTTCTTCCGTTACTACCAAAAGATACTCGATCTCTTGTAGTGAGGAGTATAATTTTGAGCAGATTGGACTACTGCAACTCCCTGTATTTGGGAGCACCGCAATATATTCTGCAGGGGTTGCAGAGAGTCCAGTCCATGGCAGCTAGGCTGGTGCTAAATAGACAGCGCAGGTCTCCCACGGCATTGGCCTTGGAAGACCTGCATTGGCTGCCTAACAAGGAAAGAATTTGCTTCAAATCCCTCTGCATTGTTTATAGAGCAGCACATGACCTGGGTCCAGCTCCCCTGCAGGAGATGTTCACCTGGTATAATCCCAGGAGGCAGCTTCGCTCTTCGAGTGCAAATCTGATAACAACCACCAGATTTAAGAGATCCAGGATGGGGGGCAGAGCCTTTGGTGTGGCTGCTGCGCGCCTATGGAATGAGTTGCCTCAGAACCTTAGACAGGCCAGTTCTCTTACCTGTTTTAGGAAGAGTCTGAAAACTTGGCTATTTCCAAGGAGTGAACACTAGATCCCTCCACTGACAATTGGTTCTGCTGTTATAGTGGCTATTCTCAATCTAAGCGCCAGGATACCCGTAGGGTGGCAGTTTGTTGCGCTATATAAGTTTCAATTCAATTCAATTCAATGGGGGGAAAGCACCTTCCAGAGTGGGCAGCAGTGTTTCTTCAAAGGGCCCTACCCCAGAAGAGCTGGAGGACAGGGAGAGGAGTAGAGTGCATGCAATGGAGCTAGCCAAGCTCAAGGTGGGGAGTCAGAATGACATAGAAAAGGGGAAATTGGAGTTAGAAAATAAGAGGTTGGCCTTGGAAGAAAAGAAGATGCTTTTAGAGCATGAGAGAGTGGTGAGCTGGAGCTCAAAGCAAAGAGTTTAGAGATCACTCCCTCTGGTGGCAGCACACCGTCAGTGCCTGTAGAAAGTAAAGTATATATTCCCAAAGAGGTTATTAAGGACTTTATGAAGCATGAGGACATTGGGCAATGGTTTAAGGCCTATGAGGTAGCGATGAAGTGCCACCGGGTCCCTGAGAGAGATTGGGGAGCGGGGTTGTGGAACCGCTTTATGAGTGAAGGAAGGGAAACCTTACTAGCTCTGCCCAGTGAGGATCAGATGTCCTATGCCCCCATGAAGGAAGCCTTGGTAGCCAGGTATGGATTGACCCCAGAGCTTTATAGGCAGAAATTTAGGAATTGCAAGAAGCTGGAGTCTAGTACCTGGGTGGAGTATGTGTCTTTTTTTTGCAGAGCATTGGATGGTTGGGTGAAGGGTAGCAAAGTGAATGATTTTCAGGCGCTCTATGATTTGGTTGCATGGGAGCACTTGTCCAGTAATTGTTTTCCAGAGCTACGCCAGCACCTGATTGACAGTAAGCTAACTGTGCCCAGAGAGCTTGCTGTGGAGGCGGACCGCTGGGTCAGTACCAGGGACCACAAGGGTCATGTGGGAGACTTCGCCAAAGGTGGGCAGGGTCCCCAGCAGAAGAGTGGGAGGGGGACAAGGGTAAACAGAAGGAGTTCCAGAAAGGGCCACAAAGTAATCCCCAAGGAAACGAAGGGAAAGGTTCCCAGCCTCCCGCTGAGAAAAGACCATGGGTCCCGCCAGGTAAGACTGTGCAGAAGGGTCCCAAAGTCTGTTTTAGCTGTGGTCAGGAGGGTCACTCCAGGGGAGACCCCAAGTGTCCCAAACTAGTTGCCACTGCACCCACTGGTGCACCGCCCTGGGAAAAGGCTACTGTAGCCTTGGGGGAGGAGTTGGGTGCCCAAGGTGGGTGGGGTCCTGCAGAGATGTCCCTAGTCTCTTTAGGAGACAGTGAGATGGTCCCTAGGACTCATCTGCCTGATAACACTAAGAAGTACAGGCAGTGGGTGACCATCAATGGCCATAGGGTGGAGGCTCTGAGAGACACCGGAGCCAGTGTGACAGCTGCCAGTTGTCGGCTGACGTCTGAAGAGCAGGTGGTCCCCAATGCATTCTACCCGGTAATTGCCGCTGACAATTCAGAGAGCCACTGCAAGGTGGCTCAGGTTCCCTTTGAGTGGGGGGGGGTCTCAGGTACCTTTCAAGTAGCTGTGAGTCCAGCCATGCCTGTTGACTGTCTGCTAGGCAATGATTTGGAGAGCTCCCCTTGGCCGAAGGTGGAGAGAAGGTCTCATTTGGAGATGTTGGGTCTGCCAGAGTGGGCGTGTGTGACCACTCGGTCAATGGCAGCCGGTAAGGGTATTCAAGAGGACCTGGAGAGCCTGAAAGAGTGGCCCAGGTGCCTGCCTTAAAGAGAAGAGGCAGGGGGCACGGGAAACCGGCCCCCGAAGTTCCCACAGTCCAGGAGGAGGCAGACCTTGAGGGGGATGCCCTGGAACCTACAGGGGAACAAGTAGCTGAACTGGGGGACCTGCCTGAGCTGACCCATTGGCAGCAGGAAGGAGGCGCCTCCAGGGAAGAGTTCTGCGAGGAGCAGAAGAAGTGCCCTTCTCTTGTGGGTTTGCGGCAACAGGCCACAAACCAGGCAGCAGGTGATCAGTCTGGATCACATTGGATCTACTGGGAGAATGGTCTCCTGTATAGCGAGTCTAAGGTTGCTGAGCCTGGGTCAGCCCGTGTGCTGGTGGTACCCCAGCGCTTCAGAGCCTTCCTACTGGGTCTGGCTCATGATGTGCCTTTAGCAGGACATTTGGGGCAAGACAGGACCTTTGAAAGGCTTGTCACCCATTTTTATTGGCCCCAAATGCGCAAGAGTTCAGATACTCATTGCAGGACCTGTCAGACTTGCCAGGCAAGTGGTAAGAGTGGGAGGCTTCGGCTCCTCTCCAGCCTTTCCCTGTGGTCAGCACCCCCTTTGAAAGGGTGGGCATTGACATTGTGGGGCCTCTGGATCCCAAGACAGCCATGGGCAACAGATTCATCCTAGTCTTGGTGGACCATGCCAGCCGGTACCCGGAAGCCATCCCTCTCCGGACTGTGACGGCCCCCGTGGTGGGTCGTGCGTTGATGGGGATTTTCTCCCGTGTGGGGTTCCCCAGAGAGGTGGTGTCAGACCGTGGTACCAACTTCATATCCAAGTATATGAAGTCCCTGTGGCAGGAGTGTGGTGTAACCTACAAGTTCACCACTCCTTACCACCCCCAAGGTAATGGGTTGGTTGAGAAATTCAACAGAACCCTAAAAGGCATGATTATGGGTCTTGAGGAACCTCTGAGGCGTAAGTGGGACGTCCTCTTGCCATGCCTTCTGTTTGCTTACGGAGAGGTGCCACAGAAGTCCTTAGGGTTCAGCCCCTTTGAACTGCTGTACAATCACCCTGTAAGAGGACCTCTGAGTTTGGTAAAAGAAGGCTGGGAGAAAGCTCCCAGTAAACCTCCCCAGGATGTATATAGCTACATGCTGGCCTTCAGAAACCAAACTAGGCGTTTCAGGCAACTCGCTCAGGCGAATCTGGAAGCCAGCCAGGAGGAGATGAAATGGTGGTACGATCAGAATGCCACTCTGATCGAGTTTCAGCCTGGCCAGAAAGTGTGGGTCATGGCCCCCGTGGAGCCTCGTGCGCTCCAGGATAAGTGGACCGGACCATTTGAGGTGGTGGAGCGCACGAGTTATGTCACCTACTTGGTGGACTTGCGGTCTCCTAGGAACCCTTTGCGGGTCCTGCATGTAAACCGCTTGAAGCCCCACTTGGAGAGGTCCGAAGTGGGCATGCTCCTAGCAACAGATGATGGAATGGAGGAGGAGACTGAGCCTCTTCCTGACCTCCTGTCTGCAACAGAGCAAGATGGGTCAGTGGATGGTGTAAACCTCTCTTCCACCCTGACCCCTGAGCAGCAAGATGACTGTCGCCAACTGTTGGGACAGTTTCCTGATCTGTTCTCCCTGACTCCCAGTGTCATTGATTGGTGTGTCCATGATGTAGACACTGGGGACAGTCCTCCTGTAAAGCACAAAACTTACAGAGTGACTGACAGGGTGAGGGCTTGCATCAAGGAGGAGGTCTCCAAGATGTTTGCATTAGGGGTGATTGAGTCCTCTAACAGCCCTTGGGCCAGCCCAGTGGTCTTGGTCCCGAAGGCTGCTGCACCGGGTGCCATGCCAGAACTCCGGTTCTGTGTGGACTACTGAGGACTCAATTCAGTCACCAGGACTGACGCGCACCCCATCCCCAGAGCTGATGAGCTCATTCATCGGTTAGGGGCTGCCCGGTACCTCAGTACGTTTGATTTAACGTCTGGGTACTGGCAGATCGCCTTAACTGATGGGGCAAAAGAGAGGTCAGCATTCTCCACACCAGATGGGCACTACCAATTCCGGGTTATGCCCTTTGGGATGAAGAATGCCCCTGCCACCTTTCAGAGGTTGGTCAACCAGGTATTGGCTGGACTGGAAGATTTCAGTGCCGCCTACCTGGATGACATTGCAGTGTTCAGCGCCAGTTGGGAAGAACATCTGCGCTACCTCTGGGAAGTGTTGATGGTGCTGCGGAGGGCAGGCCTCACGATCAAGGCGAGTAAGTGCCAGATCGGACAGGGTTCCGTGGTGTACTTGGGACACCAGGTTGGGAGCGGCCAGGTGGCACCCCTACAGCCCAAGATTGATACCATCCTGGCTTGGGAACCCCCCAAGACCCAGACAGAGGTGAGAGCCTTTTTAGAACTCACTGGGTACTACAGGAGGTTTGTCAAGGGGTTTGGCAGCATTGTTGCACCCTTGACAGAGCTGACTTCCAGGAAGCAGCCCAAGAAGGTGAACTGGACTCACACCTGTCAGAAAGCTTTTGATACCCTGAAGTGTGCACGGCGCCCGTGCTTCAGGCGCCCAACTTCTCAAAGGAATTCATTGTGCAGACAGATGCTTCAGAGCATGGTGTGGGGGCTGTGCTTTCACAGATGAATGAAGAGGGCCTAGACCAACCCGTAGCCTTTATTAGTAGGAGGTTACTCCCACAGGAACAGAGGTGGAGTGCGATTGAGCGTGAGGCATTTGCTGTGGTCTGGGCACTGGAGAAGTTGAGACCATACTTGTTTGGTACCCACTTCCGGGTTCAGACAGACCACAGGCCCCTCAGATGGTTGATGCAGATGAGGGGTGAGAATCCAAAGCTGTTGAGGTGGTCCATTTCCCTACAGGGGATGGACTTCATGGTGGAACACCGCCCTGGTACAGAACACGCCAATGCTGATGGTCTGTCCAGATTTTTCCGCCTTAGTGAGAGGAACTCCAAAGAGGGTGGGTAGTTCTCCCCACATTTCAGCTGGAGGGGACACGTGTTAGACCTGGCACCATTGGCGTGGGTCTCCCTTCCATTTTTTTCGCTGTTGCCTCTTGTATTTTTACTATGTTTTTGCTGGTCTAGATGCTTTGGGCACTTTGCCACTGCTGTTCAGTGCAAAAGTGCAAGTGCTCCCTATTGTAAATGGTTGTATGGATTAGTGATTCCATGATTGGTTATTTGATTTACTTCTCAGTCCATAGTACAGTGCACCATGTGTGCCCAGGGCCTGTAAATCAAATGCTGCTGGTGGGCTTGCAGCACTAATTGTGCCACCCCCAGAAGCAGTTTGTAAAATATGGCTCAGGCCTGCCATTGCAGAGCCTGTGTGCAGTCGGGGACTGCCATGTCGACTTGGCAAGTGCACACACTTGCCAGTCCCCAAACCTTCCCTTTTCTGCATGTTAGCCACCCCTAAGGTAGGCCCAAGGTACCCCTGGGGGCAGGGTGCACTGTATGTAAAAGGTAGGACATGCCCTGGTGTGTGTGGCATGCCCTGATAGTGAATTACAGCCAATTTCGTTTTTCACTATTGCAAGGCTATGTGTTCCCATAGGCCAGAATGGGCAGTTTGATTATAACATCTTATAATCCTAACTGACCCTAGGAACAAGATAGGAAAATAAAGTTTAGTATGCCTGAACTCAGAATGTTAAAATACATCTTTTAGTGTGGGTGATTTTTTCATTCTGTGTTTGAAAATACCACTTTTAGAAAGTAGGTATTTTCTTGCCTAACCGTCCAGTATGCCTCTGCTAGGTTTGTGAATTCCATGTCTGGTTTGTGAGAGACAGGGGGCTGGAGAGGGCCTTGGCTCCAGCAGTCTGATGGGTCAGGGCTGGGCTGAATAGGACCTGCCTTAAATAGAGAGTAGGGGGAGGAGATTTCCTTTCACTTGCCTGAGCCTTCATAGAATAGAGAGTAGGGGGAGGAGATTTCCTTTCAGCTACCTGGGCCAGGTCTGCTTTCAACAATGCTGTCTCCACCTCCTGCCAGGAAGCTGCACCAGGGAGGACAGAACTGGTTTTGGCTGGGTACAGACACTCTCTGCCTTCAGAGACAAAGGATTTGTGTGTATAAAAAGAGGGAACCCAGACCTTTAGATCACTTCTGGGAAATCAAGAGGAACCTTTGCCAAGGAGAAGAAACCGGAGAAGCTGAAGGAGGATTACTGCCCCTGTGCTGTTTGCTGTTTGGGGTTGGCCTGCAGTGGTTACTTGTTGCCAAGGAAAGGAGAAAAGGACTTTGCTGTTTGCTTTGTCATCTTGAGGAAGATCTCCAAGGGCTTGAAATTGAGCTTGCCTCCTGTTCTGAAGTCTCAGGGACACAAAGACTTCACCACCAGCTCCCCCCGAGTTCCCTTGCTGGGAATTCTACCTGCAGAGAGGTGCCTGCTGTTGTTGTGGGCCCACTAGAGACTGCGTGTCGCTGGGAGTTGGAAGCGTGGCGCAACGAAGAAGAAGCGTGTCGCCGCCGCAGCTGTTGCCGTTGCATCGCCGAAGAAGCGTGTCACCTCGCCGGAGAAGCGCGCCGCCACCACAGAGGTCGCCGTCGCATCACCGGAGAAGCGCATCGCAGGGCCTGTCGCGGCTCAAGAAACCACCGATTTCGCCGCACGGCCATCGGGCGTGCACGCATCGCATCCAAGTTGTCGCATCGCATCAAAGACGCCATTTTGTCGCATCGCACCGGATCGTCGCATCGAGGCGCCATCTTGTCGCATCGTAACCGGAACGCAGTAAGAAACTGACGCATCAACTCCCCACACAGTAAGGAAGCGACGCTTCACCTCCCCTGTGCTGCAGTAAGGAAGAGTGTAAGGAACGGCGCATCACCTTCCCTGCGACCCTTTCGTTTGTTTTGCGTGACGCATCTGAGGTACTTTGCTGGAAAAGTGTTGCATTTATAACTTGCATTGAACTGAACTGTTTCTACCATTTGAAAGTCTTATTCTTAATATTGTATTGTGGATTTTTGTCGTTTGGTCTTGTTTAGATAAAGAATACTTATTTTTCTAAACTGGTGTGGTGTCCATCTGTAGTGTTTTCACTGTGTTACTGTATGTCTCCACAAATGCTTTACACACTGCCTCCGAGATAAGCCTGTCTGCTCGTGCCAAGCTACCAAGGGGGTGGACAGGGGTTATTTTAGGAGTGTATCCCCCTTACCCTGACTAGAAGCAAGGGTCCCTATTTGGACAAAGGTGCAAACCATTGCCAAATAGAGACCCCCATTTCTAACAAATTCCTTTAAACTATTTAATTTTTTATGGTCACCTTTAAGATTATTTAATGCAAAACTTACAGATTCTCCTAATTGTTGGAATTGTAATCAGAATGCAGGCTCCTTACGTTACATGCTTTATGAATGTAATATTGTTCTTAAATTTTGGAATGAGGTTTGGAAGATCATTACAAAAATATTTCATATAAAGTCTCCTTGACTCCACTAAAAGATGGCGGCAGCAAAGGACGACTCAAGCAGTCCTTTCTCCACTCTATGTGAGAGTGAATAAAGAACGGGCTACCATAACAGAGTAAAACATGGCGCAGTGACACAACGCCAGCCAAATCGGAGATGGGATTTATCCCGATGAAACAGGTAGGACGGGACCTCCGAGCAAACTGCGATCAAAATTAAAGTTGAGTCAGTCAATATAACCTTGCTGTATTTACACAAGGCCACAATACTCACTACGCATACGCAGCATAACTTCACTGTAATTTGACAAGGCTATATAATTCACCACGCGTATGCGGCATAGTTAATCCATACTGCTGCGCAATTGAATGAGGGAATATTGAATTCTAGGACCAAATACTGCCATGTGGGGCTAGACTGATTAGATAATGGTACATCTTGGACAGCTGAGGCTCAAAGCCTAAACATGTAGGTATCACCCCGGCTCAATCGCAGTGAGCAGGCACCAATGGGGAGGTCCGCATACACAAAGAGAACATATGCCTAGCCCGCCTAAATGGCTTTTAATGGAAATCGCTTTGTAATTCATGTGGCTTATGCGCCACTGAATGTAATTACTGAAGCTACATCTTTGCCGTCACGCTGACAAGCCGTAGAAGCACGCCCTCTGCTCTTTAGGTCAATCAGGATAATGTGTATAATACTGAGATTGGAAAAACCTATTATTCACTTTACTGAAATAATGAATATAGCAAGAACATTGCATTCAATGACATGCATTTGTTTACAGATATATATACAACTGTGATACAACAATGACTCAAGAAATGAAGTGACTAATCTGTGTAAAATTGAAAGGTATGCCCGGCCAGAAATGCTTTGGTATATGTCTACTATCCTCTGTCTGACTGCATGATACACTAAGAGCACTTACCTAACAAACTAATAATGAATATCACTGCCAAATGAAGCTTTAAAGTATGTAATGTACTAAGCACTGACACCAACTGAGCCCCTGACCAAACCTTACTCACAACCCACTTGATTTAAGATACACATGGCATTGTCTAATGATCCAGTAAGAGACCCACCTTAAATCACTCCTTTTAACCGTTAATCTCATTCTGACTTTCCCTTACTAAAATTACAATCACATCTTTGTGGAAGGCTTATAGCCATCCTTCGTGTATTCACAGCTAAGGCGTAATGTTAACTTTACGCACAACAGGAAATCTTCCTTTCTCACTTTCACTTTGGTGATGGTTCTGCACTAAAAACAGAATCGAGAACTAAGATTGTTTTCTATTCATTTATTCTCTTCTACTGATACAGCCTTGAGAAAGCCCCAGGCTCAATAGCCCCAGGGGGTGAAACACGTGTCGGCTGTCCCTGGAAATGGATACAATATGTTGATAATAAAAGTGTAGATATGAACATACTGGCATGGATTTCTGATTTCTAATGGGAAAACACTCCTATGCTTTGTTGAACTGTCATTTGACATAGTAATTTGTAAATCATCTTTACTTAAAACAAAGATGTCAGTTATCAATAGCAAACTTCTGGATCTTTTAATTTCTGCAAATTTAAAATCAAATACTACCAATTGGAAAAATGCTTCATTGTTATCTGTACATGCATGGTGGTCCTGGATAATATTTACCAGAAAAGGAGCTAAATTGACTTTGTCAGGTGTCACTCATAATACTCCTAATTATCATTTGTTTTGAAAGCCTATTGATGATTATATGGACTTACATTTTTTATTATTTTTCACTGATATCATTTATAACTGTTTAACGTTTAGATTGATTGGTTCAATTTAGTAGCTCTATTAAGTCATAATTGAAATTTTTCTTCAATGTATTCCTTTTTCAGTTACTTTTTCTTTTATTAACATTATCCCATTTGAGAATGTATAGGTACTTTATTGGCTTGCTTTTATATTATCTTACAATTGATATTGTTATTAGCATAGTTATTATATTAATGTAAAATTCTATGTACCTTTTTCCGGTGCTCTTTCTTGTATGGTCTTTTGATTCAACCTAAAATTCAATAAAACATTTTGAACTAAAAAAAAAAAAAAAAAACAGTAACTGGGGAAAGATTACCATTGTAATCAGCAATATCCTCCCTGCTATGGGCAGGTATAACTTGAGCCATCTATCAATAATGTTTATTCTGTAGTGTAGCATTAGTTTGAACCAATAATTTCTTCACAACCCATGTGTGTGTGTGTGTATATATATATATATATTCACTGAAAAAACCATAGGTTTTAGGGACAGTTATAGTTACTTGGACATTGCACTCGTACAAAACCATAGAAATTCCCCCGTTATAGTTAGTTCAGCTAACTATAACTCGCGCCCACAATGCACTGCTGATGACGTCACATATTACATCACTCATGACATGGTCAGTGACATCACTGATGACATCACTGATGACATCTCAAATGACATCACTGATGACATCACTGATGACATCATCCAGTGACTGTGTGTTTCTGTAAAGTTTAAATATGTTTAATATATATAGGGAAAGGCGGATTGAAGAATGAGTGGGTGTATAAGTGTCTGAATGGATGATTTAGTACGTGAGTGACTGACTCTACAATTGAGTGATTAAATGTATCTTACTGAATGCATGGGTTAGTGACTAAACTGTGTGAATGTCTGTATCCGTCTGTCTGTTGGTTTGTAAGCGGTTGCATGGCTTTCTGAATAGCTACATGAGTGTCTACATGGGTTATTGATTGATTGTCTGAGTATCTGTATGGGTGCCTGAGTGTTTGTGTGGGTGGGGTGTGTGTGACTCTGTGCATAGATGTGTGAGTTGGTGATTCACTGGGTGCATGGTTTCAAGAGTGCATCTGTGATGGACTGTATGGGTGGGTGAGTGTGTGTATGGGTGTGTTAGTGATTGAATGTATATCTCAGTGGTACATGTGTGAGTAACTACATATGTGAAAGGCAGTATATATGTGTGTTGGAGTATATAAATGGCTATAAGTGAGAGTGTGTGATTGTGAGAGTGGCTGTATGGATGAGTGTGTACTTGTATCAGTGATTGTATAAGAGCGTAAGAATGTGCTAGTATTTGTATGAGTAAGTGAGCTGGTGTGTGTATAACTGTATAGGTGAGTAAATGGGTGTGTGATTAAGTTTTTTGCATGACTGACTAGGTGTGTGAGTACCTCTATGGATGAGTGGTGGTGTGTGAGTGTTTATATAGGTGTATGAGTGCATATGATAGTCCTGTACTGAGTGACTAAGTATGAGTGACTGTACGGGTGAGTGAGTGGATGTGTGTGTAGACCTAAGAATCAGTGAGTGGGTATGTAGTTTTTGGTGTTGGAGTGTCTATGGTTTTGAGAATGGCAGTCTGTAATTTAGAGTGGGTGTATCAAAAGTTATATTAGGGTGTGAGAAGATGCATGAAATTATCACATGGATGATGTCATCAGTGATGTCATTTGAGATGTCATCAGTGATGTCACTGACCATGTCATGAGTGATGTAATATGTGACGTCATCAGCAGTGCATTATGGGGCGCGAGTTATAGTTAGCTGAACTAACTATAACGGGGAAATTTCTATGGTTTTGTACGAGTGAAATGTCCAACTAACTATAACTGTCCCTAAAACCTATGGTTTTTTCAGTGAATTTCAAAGGTTTTTAAATGCTAATTTCTAACTATAACGTGTCTGAAACCTATGTTTTTTTCAGTGAATTTCAAAGGTTTTTTAAATGCTAATTTCTAACTATAACGTGCCTGAAACCTATGATTTTTTAAGTGAATTTCAAAGGTTTTTTAAATGCTAGTTTCTAACTATGTCTACAGAGGTAGGACATGTGAAGAAAGAAGAAAAAACGCACAGAAAGAAGCAAAAGATGTGCAGAAAGAACCAACAAAGGAGCAGAAAGAGGCCTTGTTGCAAAATCATCCTGTGCCCACAACTTTTTCAGACGGGTACTGGTGGTAACTGACTCTGACTAACCAGAGCCAGTGCTATGCTAAAAGACACTTAGAATACAGTGAAAACACCTACATACACTAGGGAACACTATGCGTTGGGGTACCCCTGTGATTAGCATGACCTCCTCTGCAAGTCCCTAGTACATAATAGGGCAGGGGGATTAAAACTACCTCTTAAAACGCGCTACAGGGCGCGTTTGCACAGTGGTGAAGGGAGGGGCCTGAGGTGACATGTGTGCAAACGCACCCCGTGGCGCGTTTAAAGTTGCTGGATTAAGTCCCCTTGAATTCTGAGGGTCCCTGGAGCCCAACTAGCCCCCCAGGTACCTACAGTTAGGACCACAGAGCTGAGTTGCAGAGAGGCGTTCCGAGGCCACGCACCTTTTTCACCTCTCTGCAACGCAACTCTGTTGTGCTTACTGAAGGTACCTGGTGGGCTAGTTGGCCCCAGGGTCCCTCAGGATTCAAAGGGAATTAATTCCCCAACTTAAAACGCACCACAGGGCGTGTTTGCGCACATGTCACCTGAGGCCCCGCCCCTCCCTTCACCACTGTGCAAACGCGCCCCGTGGTGCGTTTTAGGTTGGGGGATTAGGTCACCTTGAATCCTGAGGGTCCCTGGGGCCCAACTAGCCCACTAGGTACTTCCAGTAAGAACCACAGGCCTGCGTTGCAACGCCTGTAACAAATTGTGCAGTTGTGTTTAGGTAGTGAAGAGGGTCGTGCTGGGGGTAGTGTTTTAGGGTTTAGGGTAGTGCAGTGGTGTTTGTGTAGTGTAGGGGTCATGCTGGGGGTAGATTTAGGGTTTAGGGTAGTGCAGTGGTGTTTGGGTAGTGTAGGGAGTCGTGCTGGGGGAGTGTTTTAGGGTTTAGGGTAGTGCAGTGGTGTTTGGGTAGTGTAGGGGTCGTGCTGGGGGTAGTGTTTTAGGGTTTAGGGTAGTGCAGTGGTGTTTGGGTAGTGTAGGGGGTCATGCTGGGGGTAGTGATTTAGGGTAGTGCAGTGGTGTTTGGGTAGTGTAGGGGGTACTGCTGGGGGTAGTGTTTTAGGGTTTAGGGTAGTGCAGTGGTGTTTGGGTAGTGTAGGGGTACTGCTGGGGGTAGTTTTTTAG
Organism: Calotriton arnoldi; assembly: GCA_963921515.1. Taxonomy (NCBI): domain Eukaryota; kingdom Metazoa; phylum Chordata; class Amphibia; order Caudata; family Salamandridae; genus Calotriton; species Calotriton arnoldi. The sequence continues at coordinate 387,710 of CAWUFW010005780.1, forward strand.
GGTTTAGGGTAGTGCAGTGGTGTTTGGGTAGTGTAGTGGTTCGTGCTGGGGTAGTTTTTTAGGGTTTAGGGTAGTGCAGTGGTGTTTGTGTAGTGTAGGGGGTAGTGTTTTAGGGTTTAGGGTAGTGCAGTGGTGTTTGTGTAGTGTAGGAGGTCGTGTTTTAGGGTTTAGGGTAGTGCAGTGGTCTTTGGGTAGTGTAGGGAGTCGTGCGGGGGTAGGGTTTTAGGGTTTAGGGTAGTGTAGGGGGTCATGCGGGGGTAGTGTTTTAGGGATTAGGGTAGTGCATTGGTGTTTGGGTAGTGTAGGGGGTCATGCGGGGGATAGTGTTTTAGGGTTTAGGGCAGTGCAGTGGTGTTTGGGTAGTGTAGGGGGTCATGCTGGGGGAGTGTTTTAGGGTTTAGGGCAGTGCAGTGGTGTTTGGGTAGTGTAGGGGGTCGTGCTGGGGGGAGTGTTTTAGGGTTTAGGGCAGTGCAGTGGTGTTCGGGTAGTGTAGGGGGTCATGCTGGGGGAGTGTTTGAGGGTTTAGGGCAGTGCAGTCGTGTTCGGGTAGTGTAGGGGGTTGTGCTGGGGGTAGTATTTTAGGGTTTAAGGTAGTGCAGTGGTGTTCGGGTAGTGTAGGGGGTCGTGCTGGGGGTAGTGTTCTAGGGTTTAGGGCAGTGCAGTGGTGTTTGGGCAGTGTAGGGGGTAATGCTGGGGGTGGTGTTTTAGGGTTTAGGGCAGTGCAGTGGTGTTAGGGCAGTGTAGGGGGTCGTGCTGGGGTGGTGTTTCAGGGTTTAGGGCAGTGCAGTGGTGGTCGGGCAGTGTAGGGGGTGGTGTTTCAGGGTTTAGGGCAGTGCAGTGGTGTTCGGGCAGTGTAGGGGGTCATGCAGGGGGTGGTGTTTCAGGGTTTAGGGCAGTGGTGTTTGGGCAGTGTAGGGGTCGTGCTGGGGGTGGTGTTTCAGGGTTTGGGGCAGTGCAGTGGTGTTCGAGCAGTAAAGGGGGTCGTGCTGGGGGTGGTGTTTCAGGGTTTAGGGCAGTGCAGTGGTGTTTGGGCAGTGTAGGGGGCGGTGCAGGGGTGGTGTTTCAGGGTTTAGGGCAGTGCAGTGGTGTTCGGGCAGTGTAGGGGGTGGTGCAGGGGGTGGTGTTTCAGGGTTTAGGGCAGTGCAGTGGTGTTCGGGCAGTGTAGGGGGTCGTGCTGGGGCTGGTGTTTCAGGGTTTAGGGCAGTGCAGTGGTGTTCGGGCAGTGTAGGGGGTCGTGCTGGGGCTGGTGTTTCAGGATTTAGGGCAGTGCAGTGGTGTTCGGGCAGTGTAGGGGTCGTGCTGGGGCTGGTGTTTCAGGGTTTAGGGCAGTGCAGTGGTGTTTGGGCAGTGTAGGTGGTCGTGCTGGGGTTGGTGTTTCAGGGTTTAGGGCAGTGCAGTGGTGTTCGGGCAGTGTATGGGGTCATGCTGGGGCTGGTGTTTCAGGGTTTAGGGCAGTGCAGTGGTGTTCGGGCAGTGTAGGGGGTCTTGCTGGGGCTGGTGTTTCAGAGTCTAGGGCAGTGCAGTGGTGTTCGGGCAGTGTAGGGGGTCTTGCTGGGGCTGGTGTTTCAGGGTTTAGGGCAGTGCAGTGGTGTTCGGGCAGTGTAGGGGGTCGTGCTGGGGGTGGTGTTTCAGGGTTTAGGGCAGTGCAGTGGTATTCGGGCAGTGTAGGGGTCGTGCTGGGGCTAGTGTTTCAGGATTTAGGGCAGAGCAATGGTGTTAAGGCAGTGTAGGGGTTTTTCCTGGAGGTGGTGTTTCAGGGTTTAGGGCAGTGCAGTGGTGTTCGTGCAGTGTAGGGGGTGGTGTTTCAGGGTTTAGGGCAGTGGTGTTCAGGCAGTGTAGGGGGTCTTGCTGGGGTTGATGTTTCAGGGTTTAGGGCATTGCAGTGGTGTTCGGGCAGTGTAGGGGGTCCTGCTGGGGGTGGTGGTTCAGGGTTTAGGGCAGTGCAGTGGTGTTCCGGCAGTGTAGGAGGTCGTGCAGGGGGTGGTGTTTCAGGGTTTAGGGCAGTGCAGTGGTGTTCGGGCAGTGTAGGGGTCGTGCTGGGGGTGGTGTTTCAGGCTTTAGTGCAGTGGTGTTCGGGCAGTGTAGGGGGTCTTGCTGGGGGTGGTGTTTCAGGGTTTAGGGCAGTGCAGTGGTGTTCGGGCAGTGTAGGGGTCTTGCTGGAGCTGGTGTTTCAGGGTTTAGGGCAGTGCAGTGGTGTTCGGGCAGTGTAGGGGGTCGTGCTGGGGCTGGTGTTTGAGGGTTTAGGGTAGTGCAGTGGTGTTCGGGCAGTGTAGGAGGTCGTGCTGGGGCTGGTGTTTCAGGGTTTAGGGCAGTGCAGTGGTTTTCGGGCAGTGTAGGCGGCTGTGCTGGGGCTGGTGTTTCAGGGTTTAGGGCAGTGCAGTGGTGTTCGGGCAGTGTAGGGGGTTGTGCTGGGGCTGGTGTTTCAGGGTTTAGGGCAGTGCAGTGGTGTTCGGGCAGTGTAGGGGGTCGTGCTGGGGGTGGGGTTTCAGGGTTTAGGGCAGTGCAGTGGTGTTCAGGCAGTGCAGGGGGTCGTGCTGGGGCTGGTGTTTCATGGTTTAGGGCAGTGCAGTGGTGTTCGGGCAGTGCAGGGGGTCATGCTGGGGTGGTGTTTCAGGGTTTAGGGCAGTGCAGTGGTGTTCGGGCAGTGTAGGGGGTCATGCTGTGGGTGGTGTTTCAGGGTTTAGGGCAGTGCAGTGGTGTTCGGGCAGTGTAGGGGGTCTTGCTGGGGGTGGTGTTTCAGGGTTTAGGGCAGTGGTGTTCGGGCAGTGTAGGGGGTCTTGCTGGGGGTGATGTTTCAGGGTTTAGGGCAGTGCAGTGGTGTTCGGGCAGTGTAGGGGGTCTCGCTGGGGGTAGTGTTTCGGGGTTTAGGGCAGTGCAGTGGTGTTCGTGCAGTGTAGGGGGTCGTGCTGGGGGTGGTGTTTCAGGGTTTAGGGCAGTGCAGTAGTGTTCGGTCAGTGTAGGGGATCGTGCAGGGGGTGGTGTTTCAGGGTTTAGGGCAGTGCAGTGGTGTTCGGGCAGTGTAGGGGGTCGTGCTGGGGGAGGTGTTTCAGGGTTTAGGGCAGTGCAGTGGTGTTCGGGCAGTGTAGGGGGTCGTGCAGGGGGTGGTGTTTCAGGGTTTAGGGCAGTGCAGTGGTGTTCGGGCAGTGTAGGGGTCGTGCTGGGGCTGGTGTTTCAGGGTTTAGGGCAGTGCAGTGGTGTTCGGGCAGTGTAGGGGGTCTTGCTGGGGGTGGTGTTTCAGGGTTTAGGGCAGTGGTGTTCGGGCAGTGTAGGGGGTCTTGCTGGGGGTGATGTTTCAGGTTTTAGGGCAGTGCAGTGGTGTTCGGGCAGTGTAGGGGGTCTTGCTGGGGGTAGTGTTTCAGGGTTTAGGGCAGTGCAGTGTTGTGCGTGCAGTGTAGGGGGTCGTGCTGGGGATGGTGTTTCAGGGTTTAGGGCAGTGCAGTTGTGTTCGGGCAGTGTAGGGGGTCGTGCAGGGGGTGGTGTTTCAGGGTTTAGGGCAGTGCAGTGGTGTTCGGGCAGTGTAGGGGGTCGTGCTGGGGGTGGTGTTTCAGGGTTTAGGGCAGTGCAGTGGTGTTCGGGCAGTGTAGGGGGTCGTGCTGGGGGTGGTGTTTCAGGGTTTAGGGCAGTGGTGTTCGGGCAGTGTAGGGGGTCTTGCTGGGGGTGATGTTTCAGGGTTTAGGGCAGTGCAGTGGTGTTCGGGCAGTGTAGGAGGTCTTGGCTGGGGGTAGTGTTTCAGGGTTTAGGGCAGTGCAGTGGTGTTCGGGCAGTGTAGGGGGCGTGCTGGGGGTGTGTTTCAGGGTTTAGGGCAGTGCAGTGGTGTTCGGGCAGTGTAGGGGGTCGTGAAGGGGGTGGTGTTTCAGGGTTTAGGGTAGTGCAGTGGTGTTCGGGCAGTGTAGGGGTTCGTGCTAGGGTTGGTGTTTCAGGGTTTAGGGCAGTGCAGTGGTGTTCGGGCAGTGTAGGGGGTCATGCAGGGGCTGGTGTTTCAGGGTTTAGGGCAGTGCAGTGGTGTTCGGGTAGTGTAGGGGGTCGTGCTGGGGGTAGTGTTTTAGGGTTTAGGGTAGTGCAGTGGTGTTTGTGTAGTGTAGGGGGTCATGTTTTAGGGTAGTGCAGTGGTGTTTGGGTAGTGTAGGGGGTCGTGCTGGGGGTAGTGTTTTAGGATTTAGGTTGGTGCAGTGGTGTTTGGGTAGTGTAGGGGGTCGTGCTGGGGGTAGTGTTTTAGGGTTTAAGGTAGTGCAGTGGTGTTTGTGTAGTGTAGGGGGTCGTGTTTTAGTGTTTAGGGTAGTACAGTGGTGCTTGTGTAGTGTAGGGAGTCGTGCTGGGGGTAGTGTTTTAGGGTTTAGGGTAGTGCAGTGGTGTTTGTGTAGTGTAGGGGGTCATGTTTTAGGGTAGTGCAGTGGTGTTTGGGTAGTGTAGGGGTCTTGCTGGGGTTGATGTTTCAGGGTTTAGGGCATTGCAGTGGTGTTCGGGCAGTGTAGGGGTCCTGCTGGGGGTGGTGGTTCAGGGTTTAGGGCAGTGCAGTGGTGTTCCGGCAGTGTAGGAGGTCGTGCAGGGGTGGTGTTTCAGGGTTTAGGGCAGTGCAGTGGTGTTCGGGCAGTGTAGGGAGTCGTGCTGGGGGTGGTGTTTCAGGCTTTAGTGCAGTGGTGTTCGGGCAGTGTAGGGGTCTTGCTGGGGGTGGTGTTTCAGGGTTTAGGGCAGTGCAGTGGTGTTCGGGCAGTGTAGGGGGTCTTGCTGGAGCTGGTGTTTCAGGGTTTAGGGCAGTGCAGTGGTGTTCGGGCAGTGTAGGGGGTCGTGCTGGGGCTGGTGTTTGAGGGTTTAGGGTAGTGCAGTGGTGTTCGGACAGTGTAGGAGGTCGTGCTGGGGCTGGTGTTTCAGGGTTTAGGGCAGTGCAGTGGTTTTCGGGCAGTGTAGGCGGTCGTGCTGGGGCTGGTGTTTCAGGGTTTAGGGCAGTGCAGTGGTGTTTGGGCAGTGTACGGGGTTGTGCTGGGGCTGGTGTTTCAGGGTTTAGGGCAGTGCAGTGGTGTTCGGGCAGTGCAGGGGGTCGTGCTGGGGGTGGTGTTTCAGGGTTTAGGGCAGTGCAGTGGTGTTCGGGCAGTGCAGGGGGTCGTGCTGGGGCTGGTGTTTCATGGTTTAGGGCAGTGCAGTGGTGTTCGGGCAGTGCAGGGGGTCATGCTGGGGTGGTGTTTCAGGGTTTAGGGCAGTGCAGTGGTGTTCGGGCAGTGTAGGGGGTCATGCTGGGGGTGGTGTTTCAGGGTTTAGGGCAGTGCAGTGGTGTTCGGGCAGTGTAGGGGGTCTTGCTGGGGTGGTGTTTCAGGGTTTAGGGCAGTGGTGTTCGGGCAGTGTAGGGGTCTTGCTGGGGGTGATGTTTCAGGGTTTAGGGCAGTGCAGTGGTGTTCGGGCAGTGTAGGGGTCTTGCTGGGGGTAGTGTTTCGGGGTTTAGGGCAGTGCAGTGGTGTTCGTGCAGTGTAGGGGGTCGTGCTGGGGTGGTGTTTCAGGGTTTAGGGCAGTGCAGTAGTGTTCGGGCAGTGTAGGGGATCGTGCAGGGGTGGTGTTTCAGGGTTTAGGGCAGTGCAGTGGTGTTCGGGCAGTGTAGGGGGTCGTGCTGGGGGTGGTGTTTCAGGGTTTAGGGCAGTGCAGTGGTGTTCGGGCAGTGTAGGGGGTCGTGCAGGGGGTGGTGTTTCAGGGTTTAGGGCAGTGCAGTGGTGTTCGGGCAGTGTAGGGGTCGTGCTGGGGCTGGTGTTTCAGGGTTTAGGGCAGTGCAGTGGTGTTCGGGCAGTGTAGGGGGTCTTGCTGGGGGTGGTGTTTCAGGGTTTAGGGCAGTGGTGTTCGGGCAGTGTAGGGGGTCTTGCTGGGGGTGATGTTTCAGGGTTTAGGGCAGTGCAGTGGTGTTTGGGCAGTGTAGGGGGTCTTGCTGGGGATAGTGTTTCAGGGTTTAGGGCAGTGCAGTGGTGTTCGTGCAGTGTAGGGGGTCGTGCTGGGGATGGTGTTTCAGGGTTTAGGGCAGTGCAGTAGTGTTCGGGCAGTGTAGGGGGTCGTGCTGGGGCTGGTGTTTGAGGGTTTAGGGTAGTGCAGTGGTGTTCGGACAGTGTAGGAGGTCGTGCTGGGGCTGGTGTTTCAGGGTTTAGGGCAGTGCAGTGGTTTTCGGGCAGTGTAGGGGGTCTTGCTGGGGGTGGTGTTTCAGGGTTTAAGGCAGTGGTGTTCGGGCAGTGTAGGGGTCTTGCTGGGGGTGATGTTTCAGGGTTTAGGGCAGTGCAGTGGTGTTTGGGCAGTGTAGGGGGTCTTGCTGGGGATAGTGTTTCAGGGTTTAGGGCAGTGCAGTGGTGTTCGTGCAGTGTAGGGGGTCGTGCTGGGGATGGTGTTTCAGGGTTTAGGGCAGTGCAGTAGTGTTCGGGCAGTGTAGGGGGTCGTGCAGGGGTGGTGTTTCAGGGTTTAGGGCAGTGCAGTGGTGTTCGGGCAGTGTAGGGGGTCGTGCTGGGGGTGGTGTTTCAGGGTTTAGGGCAGTGCAGTGGTGTTCGGGCAGTGTAGGGGTCGTGCTGGGGGTGGTGTTTCAGGGTTTAGGGCAGTGGTGTTCGGGCAGTGTAGGGGGTCTTGCTGGGGGTGATGTTTCAGGGTTTAGGGCAGTGCAGTGGTGTTCGGGCAGTGTAGGAGGTCTTGGCTGGGGGTAGTGTTTCAGGGTTTAGGGCAGTGCAGTGGTGTTCGGGCAGTGTAGGGGGCGTGCTGGGGGTGGTGTTTCAGGGTTTAGGGCAGTGCAGTGGTGTTCGGGCAGTGTAGGGGGTCGTGAAGGGGGTGGTGTTTCAGGGTTTAGGGCAGTGCAGTGGTGTTCGGGCAGTGTAGGGGGTCGTGCTAGGGTTGGTGTTTCAGGGTTTAGGGCAGTGCAGTGGTGTTCGGGCAGTGTAGGGGGTCGTGCAGGGGCTGGTGTTTCAGGGTTTAGGGCAGTGCAGTGGTGTTCGGGTAGTGTAGGGGTCGTGCTGGGGGTAGTGTTTTAGGGTTTAGGGTAGTGCAGTGGTGTTTGTGTAGTGTAGGGGGTCATGTTTTAGGGTAGTGCAGTGGTGTTTGGGTAGTGTAGGGGGTCGTGCTGGGGGTAGTGTTTGAGGATTTAGGTTAGTGCAGTGGTGTTTGGGTAGTGTAGGGGGTCGTGCTGGGGGTAGTGTTTTAGGGTTTAAGGTAGTGCAGTGGTGTTTGTGGTAGTGTAGGGGGTCGTGCTGGGGGTAGTGTTTTAGGGTTTAGGGTAGTGCAGTGGTGTTTGTGTAGTGTAGGGGGTCATGTTTTAGGGTAGTGCAGTGGTGTTTGGGTAGTGTAGGGGGTCGTGCTGGGGCTGGTGTTTCAGGGTTTAGGGCAGTGCAGTGGTTTTCGGGCAGTGTAGGCGGTCGTGCTGGGGCTGGTGTTTCAGGGTTTAGGGCAGTGCAGTGGTGTTCGGGCAGTGTACGGGGTTGTGCTGGGGCTGGTGTTTCAGGGTTTAGGGCAGTGCAGTGGTGTTCGGGCAGTGCAGGGGGTCGTGCTGGGGGTGGTGTTGCAGGGTTTAGGGCAGTGCAGTGGTGTTCGGGCAGTGCAGGGGGTCGTGCTGGGGCTGGTGTTTCATGGTTTAGGGCAGTGCAGTGGTGTTCGGGCAGTGCAGGGGGTCATGCTGGGGTGGTGTTTCAGGGTTTAGGGCAGTGCAGTGGTGTTCGGGCAGTGTAGGGGGTCATGCTGGGGGTGGTGTTTCAGGGTTTAGGGCAGTGCAGTGGTGTTCGGGCAGTGTAGGGGGTCTTGCTGGGGGTGGTGTTTCAGGGTTTAGGGCAGTGGTGTTCGGGCAGTGTAGGGGGTCTTGCTGGGGGTGATGTTTCAGGGTTTAGGGCAGTGCAGTGGTGTTCGGGCAGTGTAGGGGGTCTTGCTGGGGGTAGTGTTTCGGGGTTTAGGGCAGTGCAGTGGTGTTCGTGCAGTGTAGGGGTCGTGCTGGGGGTGGTGTTTCAGGGTTTAGGGCAGTGCAGTAGTGTTCGGGCAGTGTAGGGGATCGTGCAGGGGTGGTGTTTCAGGGTTTAGGGCAGTGCAGTGGTGTTCGGGCAGTGTAGGGGGTCGTGCTGGGGGTGGTGTTTCAGGGTTTAGGGCAGTGCAGTGGTGTTCGGGCAGTGTAGGGGGTCGTGCAGGGGGTGGTGTTTCAGGGTTTAGGGCAGTGCAGTGGTGTTCGGGCAGTGTAGGGGTCATGCTGGGGCTGGTGTTTCAGGGTTTAGGGCAGTGCAGTGGTGTTCGGGCAGTGTGAGGGGTCTTGCTGGGGGTGGTGTTTCAGGGTTTAGGGCAGTGGTGTTCGGGCAGTGTAGGGGGTCTTGCTTCGGGTGATATTTCAGGGTTTAGGGCAGTGCAGTGGTGTTCGGGCAGTGTAGGGGGTCTTGCTGGGGATAGTGTTTCAGGGTTTAGGGCAGTGCAGTGGTGTTCGTGCAGTGTAGGGGGTCGTGCTGGGGATGGTGTTTCAGGGTTTAGGGCAGTGCAGCAGTGTTCGGGCAGTGTAGGGGGTCGTGCAGGGGGTGGTGTTTCAGGGTTTAGGGCAGTGCAGTGGTGTTCGGGCAGTGTAGGGGGTCGTGCTGGGGGTGGTGTTTCAGGGTTTAGGGCAGTGCAGTGGTGTTTGGGCAGTGTAGGGGGTCGTGCTGGGGGTGGTGTTTCAGGGTTTAGGGCAGTGGTGTTCGGGCAGTGTAGGGGGTCTTGCTGGGGGTGATGTTTCAGGGTTTAGGGCAGTGCAGTGGTGTTCGGGCAGTGTAGGAGGTCTTGGCTGGGGGTAGTGTTTCAGGGTTTAGGGCAGTGCAGTGGTGTTCGGGCAGTGTAGGGGGCGTGCTGGGGGTGGTGTTTCAGGGTTTAGGGCAGTGCAGTGGTGTTCGGGCAGTGTAGGGGGTCGTGAAGGGGTGGTGTTTCAGGGTTTAGGGCAGTGCAGTGGTGTTCGGGCAGTGTAGGGGGTCGTGCTAGGGTTGGTGTTTCAGGGTTTAGGGCAGTGCAGTGGTGTTCGGGCAGTGTAGGGGTCGTGCAGGGGCTGGTGTTTCAGGGTTTAGGGCATTGCAGTGGTGTTCGGGTAGTGTAGGGGGTCGTGCTGGGGGTAGTGTTTTAGGGTTTAGGGTAGTGCAGTGGTGTTTGTGTAGTGTAGGGGGTCATGTTTTAGGGTAGTGCAGTGGTGCAGACCCGGAAGCAAGAAAACCCCTTGGTTCACCAACGAACTCAAGGAATCCAAGAAGAACTGCCGCACTCTCGAGAAAGCCTGGCGACTCGACCAGACCACAGACAACAGGACCGCCCTCAAGCACGCCACCCGCAAACACCACCAGCTGATCCGTGCCACCAAGAAGTCAGCACTCAAAGAACGACTGGACAACAACGCCCACGACAGCAAGGAACTTTTCAGCATCGTCAAAGAGTTCTCCAACCCCAGCGCCGGAAACAACGACATCACCCCCTCGCAAGACCTCTGCAACTCACTCGCCGCGTTCTTCCACTGCAAGATCACCGACATACATAACAGCCCGGCACACACAGACCACGCACCCTACCGCCGAACCAACGCCCGCCACCACCACCCTCTGCAACTGGACCCCGATCAGCACCGAAGACACCACCCGCACGATGAACTCCATCCACTCCGGATCACCAACCGACCCCTGCCCACACCACGTCTTCAACAAAGCCGACGCCACCATTGCACCCCATCTCCGGGACATCATCAACTCCTCCTTCCACACCGCCACCTTCCCGGAGAGCTGGAAGCACGCCGAGCTTACCGCCCTCCTGAAGAAACCAACGGCGGACCCCACCGACCTCAAGAACTACCGTCCCATCTCGCTCCTTCCGTTTCCGGCCAAAGTCATCGAGAAGACCGTCAACAGACAGCTTGCCGCCTTCCTCGAGACGAATGGATCCCTCGACCCCTCGCAGTCCGGGTTTCGGGCCAACCACAGCACCGAGACCGCCCTTATCGCAGCCACCGACGACATCAGAACCCTAACCGACAACGGGGAAACAGCAGCCCTCATCCTCTTGGACCTCTCCGCGGCGTTCGACACCGTCTGCCACCGCACCCTAGTGAAGCGCCTCAGCAACATCGGAATCCGAGAGAAAGCACTGGAATGGATCATCTCGTTCCTCGCCGGAAGAACCCAGAGAGTCCGCCTCCCCCGTTCAGATCCGAGGCCACCGAAGTCATCTGCGGCGTTCCACAAGGATCTTCACTCAGTCCAACCCTCTTCAACGTCTACATGAGCCCCCTCGCAGCCATCGCACGCCAACACAACCTCAACATCATCTCCTACGCCGACGACACCCAGCTGATCCTCTCCCTCACCAACGACCCCACCACCGCCAGAGCCAACCTACACGACGGGATGAGAGACGTCGCCGACTGGATGAGGAACAGCCGCCTTAAACTGAACTCAGACAAGACGGAAGTCCTCATCCTGGGCTCATCACCCTCCGCCTGGGACGACTCTTGGTGGCCCCCGGCCCTGGGCACCGCTCCCAAGCCAACGGACCACGCACGCAACCTGGGCTTCATCCTGGACTCCTCCCTGTCGATGACCAGACAAGTCAACGCCGTCTCATCTTCGTGCTTCAACACCCTGCGCATGCTCCGCAAGATCTTCAGATGGATCCCCACTGAAACCAGGAAGACCGTCACCCAGGCACTCGTCACCAGCCGACTGGACTATGGGAACACCCTCTACGCCGGAACCACAGCCAAACTTCAAAAAGACTCCAGCGCATCCAGAACGCCTCCGCACGACTCATCCTGGACATCCCCCGACACAGCCACATCACCGGACACCTGAAAGACCTGCACTGGCTCCCCGTCAGCAAGAGAATCACGTTCAGACTCCTCACCCACGCACACAAGGCCCTCCACGACCTGGGCCCCAAGTACCTCAACGACCGCATGACCTTCTACACGCCCACCCGCCAGCTACGATCAACCAGCCACGCCCTCGCCACCGTACCACGCATCCGCAGAGCCACCGCCGGAGGAAGATCCTTCTCCTACCTGGCAGCCAAGACCTGGAACTCCCTCCCCACTCACCTTCGGCGAACCCAGGACCATCTCTCCTTCAGGAAGCAGCTCAAGACCTGGCTGTTCGAGCAGTAACTTACCCCTTCCCCCAGCGCCTTGAGACCCTCCCGGGTGAGTAGCGCGCTCTATAAATGCCGTGATTGATTGATTGATTGATTGTTTGGTAGTGTAGGGGGTCGTGCTGGGGGTAGTGTTTTAGGATTTAGGTTAGTGCAGTGGTGTTTGGGTAGTGTAGGGGGTCGTGCTGGGGGTAGTGTTTTAGGGTTTAAGGTAGTGCAGTGGTGTTTGTGTAGTGTAGGGGGTCGTGCTGGGGGTAGTGTTTTAGGGTTTAGGGTAGTACAGTGGTGCTTGTGTAGTGTAGGGAGTCGTGCTGGGGGTAGTGTTTTAGGGTTTAGGGTAGTGCAGTGGTGTTTGTGTAGTGTAGGGGGTCATGTTTTAGGGTAGTGCAGTGGTGTTTGGGTAGTGTAGGGGGTCGTGCTGGGGGTAGTGTTTTAGGATTTAGGTTAGTGCAGTGGTGTTGGGGTAGTGTTTTAGGGTTTAGGGTAGTGCAGTGGTGTTTGTGTAGTGTAGGGGGTCATGCTGGGGGTAGTGTTTTAGGGTTTAGGATAATGCAGTGGTACTTGTGTAGTGTAGGGGTCGTGCTGGGGGTAGTGTTTTAGGGTTTAGGGTAGTGCAGTGGTGTTTTTGTAGTGTAGGGGTCATGTTTTAAGATGCAACGCTCCAATACCTGACCAGTCTGCACTACATAAAACTGCAAAAAAACTAAAAATAAAAAGTGTTTTGCGCACTTTTGTCATTGGGCTATATGTGGGCTACATCTGGGTAATATTTGTGCTACATTTGGGCTCTTTTATCACTGGTGGCCATCTTGGAAGACTTCTTTGTTATGAAGTTTCCTAATTTCCTCATTTACTGCAGTCTCCTCAGTAGGAAATGCTTTCAGTTTTTACTTTGATTCCATCAAGAAGGCATTCAGATGTGTCACACATTTGCCATAAATTCAGAATGTTAGCACTCTAGTTGTTCATTAGATCACTGTAGTAAAGCTACTGCTCACCAAGGAGTTAACTGGAAGTCTACTGCTGGTATTGAAAGTGATTGTTTCAGTCTGCATGTCAGAATTTTCTAATGAAATAGAAGAAGATTTGAGATCTCACTTAAAACATGCACTAAATTTTCTTTTTGCAGCACTAACCACAATTTCTATGGCAAAATGAACCCCCTCATTTTGTTCCTTTTTAAATTAAATGTTTTAAGTGTTACCAGTTTATTCCAATCAAGATGGCTTCAGGTGTGCCATACTTTTGTCATAAGTAAGGCTGTTAGCACTCTAGTTGTTCTTTAGAACACTCTGGGAAGCTGCAGTAGAACACAAAGGCATCAACTGACAGGCTGCTCCTGTTGAAATATAACAGGAAGATATTTGAGATCTCACTTAAAACATGTCCTAATTTTTCTTTCTACAGCACTATCCATAATTTCTATGGCAAAATGAACCCCCTCATTTTGTTCCTTTTTAAATTAAATGTTTTAAGTGTTACCAGTTTATTCCAATCAAGATGGCTTCAGGTGTGCCATACTTTTGTCATAAGTAAGACTGTTAGCGCTCTAGTTGTTCTTTAGAACACTCTGGGAAGCTGCAGTAGAACACAAAGGCATCAACTGACAGGCTGCTCCTGTTGAAATATAACAGGAAGATATTTGAGATCACACTTGAAACATGTCCTAATTTTTCTTTCTACAGCACTAACCATAATTTCTATGACAAAATGAACCCCATCATTTTGTTCCTTTTTAAATTAAATGTTTTAAGTGTTACCAGTTTATTCCAATCAAGATGGCTTCAGGTGTGCCATACTTTTGTCATAAGTAAGACTGTTAGCGCTCTAGTTGTTCTTTAGAACACTCTGGGAAGCTGCAGTAGAACACAAAGGCATCAACTGACAGGCTGCTCCTGTTGAAATATAACAGGAAGATATTTGAGATCACACTTGAAACATGTCCTAATTTTTCTTTCCAGAGCACTAACCATAATTTCTATGACAAGATGAACCCCATCATTTTATTCCTTTTTAAAATAAATGTTTTAAGTGTTACCAGTTTATTCCAATCAAGATGGCTTCAGGTGTGCCATACTTTTGTCATAAGTAAGACTGTTAGCGCTCTAGTTGTTCTTTAGAACACTCTGGGAAGCTGCAGTAGAACACAAAGGCATCAACTGACAGGCTGCTCCTGTTGAAATATAACAGGAAGATATTTGAGATCACACTTGAAACATGTCCTAATTTTTCTTTCTACAGCACTAACCATAATTTCTATGACAAAATGAACCCCATCATTTTGTTCCTTTTTAAATTAAATGTTTTAAGTGTTACCAGTTTATTCCAATCAAGATGGCTTCAGGTGTGCCATACTTTTGTCATAAGTAAGACTGTTAGCGCTCTAGTTATTCTTTAGAACACTCTGGGAAGCTGCAGTAGAACACAAAGGCATCAACTGACAGGCTGCTCCTGTTGAAATATAACAGGAAGATATTTGAGATCACACTTGAAACATGTCCTAATTTTTCTTTCCAGAGCACTAACCATAATTTCTATGACAAGATGAACCCCATCATTTTGTTCCTTTTTAAATTAAATGTTTTAAGTGTTACCAGTTTATTCCAATCAAGATGGCTTCAGGTGTGCCATACTTTTGTCATAAGTAAGGCTGTTAGCACTCTAGTTGTTCTTTAGAACACTCTGGGAAGCTGCAGTAGAACACCAAGGAATCAACTGACAGTCTCTGCCCTTGTTGGATGTACATGTTTTACTGAGAATGTCAGACTTCATTCTCACATGACTGAGAAAGATAATGTGAATTTACAGAAAATATGCTCTCATTTTAGCTTCTGGAGCACCTTCCAAAACTGTATGGGACAAGCATGTGAAAATAGTTTTCTCTCAAACATGATTCATGATATCCCAGCAGAAGGTTTTTCACAGGGTAAAATCACCTTAGAACACACCACAATTCCTGAAATTAGTATGGTACCATCAACAAATGAATTCTAATGTAACTAAAGTCTGTTATCACCCTTTATAGTTCTCCTTTTGGTAACCCTCAAAATCTTCGATTCACTACAATGCATTTCAATGGGGTACTATCATTTATATTGGTCCCAAGATGGCTGCCAGCAATTCCAGGATGAAGTGCTGACAGCCAATCAGATCTCACTTTGACATGTGTGGTTAGGCTCCGCCCAGATATATATGTGTTTTTACTTTTGATTTTCTCAGCAACTACTGAACGGATTTACACAATTTAACAAAAAGGGTTCTTTCTGAACCAAGAACTACCTCTTTGCCAAATTTGGTGGAATTCCGTTCAGCAGTTCGGGCTGTAGCCGTGCATAAAGTTTCCTATGGGAAATTGATTTTTTGACTCTTATTTTTTTAATTTCTCCGCAACTACTGAACGGATTTCCACCATTTAACAAAAAGGGTTCTTTCTGAACCAAGAACTACCTCTTTGCCAAATTTTGTGTAATTCCGTTCAGCAGTTCGGGCTGTAGCCGTGGCTAAAGTTTCCTATGGGAAAATGAATGGGGAAAACACGTTTTGGGAACCCCTTTTTCTCGGCCCTCGCTTGACAAATCACCCCGAAACTTTCAGGGTAGGAGCGGACCGGAGCGGGCCATAAAGTTTGAAAATTTCGCGAAGATTCGTCAACCGACGCAAGAGTTATTTCAAATAGAATGTTGCGGATTTCCTATGGAAAATAGGTCCTAACTATAACTATCTACTGGCGACCGCCAGTAGATAATATATATATATATATATATATATATATATATATATACACACACACACATTTTTTACCGTTTCTTCTCTTCAAGTGAGAGAATGTTCCATGTCAGGTTTTATTGTTGCAGTTGGCAGGAGGAATAACTCAGATTTTCCCCAGTTAATGACTGTACCTGAATGCAACTGAATAACTTTGAAAATGATGGAAGATACATTAATAGTCGCCATAATGAAAAGCAAGTTGTCATCTGTGTACATCGAGAATAATATACGACGCGTTTTGAAGTGCAAGCCAAGTGCCATATGCTGTCTGTGGAGCCAGAAAGCAAGCACCTCCATCGCAATTACAAAAAAAAAAACCATATGCAACAGATGGCTCCTAAACGAGACCATTTACTCATATTCTTGCTAATGGGCTAGAACATAGCAGGGATGTCATTTTAAGCATCTCTGCACCCAGGTCTAATCTCTGCTGAGCTATAAAAGGAAGTTCCACTCAACAGAGTCAAAGACTTTTTCAGCATCTAAAAATGCAGTAACTGCTTTAAGATCTAGGTTTAATTGGTGCTGAAATGCAAAGAGTGTTTGCAGATTGATCGATGTAGAGCAGCTACGGATGTAACTCGCTTGATTTGGCTAAACAATGCCTGGCATCAGCGAGGCTAGTCTGATTGTTATCAGCCTGGCAAATATTGTATTGTCCATAATTATCATCAACAGTGATCAATATGACCGCATCAAGAGGGATCTTCGCCAGGTTTCAGAAGGACAAAAATGATATCCTCACGCATGGATGCCTTTTGTGAGAGCTTCTTTTTATGCTTTGAGTAGGTGCAGGCCAATAAATATTTGAACGTTTTATAAAATTCTGCAGTGAACCATCTGCTTCAGGAGCCTTGCTACCCACCATGGTTTCTATAGCCAGCATTATTTCAGCCACCATGAGTGGTTGTCCCAGTATTTGTCTACGAAGATTTTCAAGCCAATGCATTGCAATGCCATTCACATATGTCTCTATTGTCCCATCATCCGTGTTTTTCTTTTTACAGGGAATAACTGTAAATAGTAATTTAAAATTTAAAAATTAATTTGCCATCTCAATGTTTGATGTAGCCATCCCGCCATCATACCGTTCGTAACTTGTGAGATTTTAACTTCTTCATGTCAAGCTCCAGTTTATGGAGTTGATGGCATATATCTCTAATATAGGACTTATAGGCCTGTCATAATGTGGCATAGCCAATGTCTGCATATTAAGAAGGACAAATTCTATAATTGCCACTAACATTTCACTCATAAATACTGCATAAAGCACAGTTTCTGACAGGAATCTTCAATTTATATATCAGGGCTCATTAGATGGAAAAATTTGAGTTAGGAGGACCGGGAATGATCCAAAAGTGCACTATGTTGATATATCTGTTCAGAAGCCCACAGGATGATTTCCCTTGACACAAACCAATATTCTAACCACTAAGACATATCATGGACTATACTGTTGAGTAATACGAATAAGCCTTTTGAGACTTTCTTTCACTGTCCAGCTGGCCTCTAGTTGTAAAGTGGCCGTCAATGCTTACCTGGACTGAGGATAGCCCAAGTCTGGTCTGGATCTGTGTAGTTGTGAATCCAGGGTGGTATTCCTATCCCCACTGCATATAATAATATTTGCTCCTTTTTCTAGTAAATCTCTGATGTTCTTCATTGTCTGCTGTGCATTGTTTAGAAAATCTCTATAGGAAGCTTTAGGATCTGAAAAAGATCTGTGCTCATTCTTGATCTCCATGCATAGTCTCTCATGGTATTGCATGGAATATTTAAACCCCGAGTGCAGAATTTTTTTAATGTCTAGAAATTTTCGTTGGGCATCCTATACAGCTGCAGCAAAATCTAGGAAGAAAGCAATGTTGGATCCTTAATATTGCAGGGGGCTTTTCCAGCAGCGACCCATGCAGGTCAGAGCAGTGGGGGGGGGGGGGGGGTGCGGGTGACCATGAGGGAAAATTAAATAAATAATACATTTTCCCTCATGGTCTGTCGAAATCCCCCGCCCCCCTAAACCCGGTCCCACCGCTCTTAGCCGCACGGGCTGCTGCTGGGCTTTTCTCCCTGGTGATTAGCAGTAAAGTATCCCTATCACAATAGTTGAGCATACGGAAAATGATAGGCCATAGCGCAGCTCCGTGCACCGGCACTGGTGGCAGAGAGCGGTGTGCTCCTTCAGCAACAAATAAATCAGAAAACACGATCATGCTGCCAATAGCTTTTCTATTGCAAGAAATGTACTGGTACTGGCAGTGCAGTTCTCTTCGAGATCTAAAAACATCGCACCATCCAGGCAAGTATTGTGTCTGTCCACCGTTGTTGTCAAATGATCAAGCCTGGATGAAACAGCATTTTTAAGCTGGTTCTTAGCTCTAGCAGTGGAAGTTTGACCTTCCTACCCTCCAGGAAAGTATCACCATGTTCTAGGCATAGTGCAGTACCTCCTCGTCCCTCTCACTTAGATTCCTCACCCTATGAGGCCTCCATGCCTCTTCTGACCCTTTTTCAAATCATAAATGCCCCCCCACCTTACTTCCTTTTTGTCTTTGTCATCTCCCTGCGCCATGTGGGCAGATTTGGTGCGTTCGCTCCAGCGTGCGGTTCCACCGAGGATTCTGCACCCGCCAGGGAGAGACGATGTGAGTACAGGGCTCGGGGGCTTTAGGAGCAGGATGGGGGTGTGATGCCTTCGCAGGTGGTGTAAGACTCGGCGTTTGTGCCATCTGCTGTAGGTGGGGGCAGACATCTGCGCATTGGAGCAACTATCTGGACTGAGGGAGTGCATGGATAGGTGTGCCGGGCCTCTACTGTGTGCCTGTATGGGCAGTGCGATGCCTCTCCTAGGGATGTTTCTGCGGTGCACTTCTCTGCTAAGCAGTCCTGCAGGTAAGAAAGGGGACTTTTATAAATCTATAGCTGGACTGTAGTTTTAAGTGGTTGGTTTCCTTTTTTCTCTTACTCACATAGGGACAACTAGACCATGAGGGGGGTACCTAGGTTCTCAAACAGACCAAAACTCTATTGTCTTCCCGGGGAATCCAATGATATTGGAGTAGATGCCGCACTCACTTATCGCAACATGCTTCATCATCGGCACCTATCCACACCCTGGTAGGGTAGTACCACCAGGGCGGACTCAACAAGAAGACATTCATTAGGAGTTCTTAGATAAAATAAAACTGGATAATGCAGGGATCCAGAGGAAACTGGTGAGTGGTGAGCATTAAAAATACCTCACAGTATATCCCAAGACCATTTCTTTATTAGTAGGCTACCAGGGGTAGGGTTAAAAATATCTATGGAACAAGATTATAGTTGAGTGTTACTATTCACTTAACCTTGATTAATAGGGTGCCAACATGTTTCGGCCCTCGCAATGAGTCCAAATGGATCTGGGGCCCCCTTCAGGGATAAACTTGTATCCGTGCGTAAAAAAGTCTACACATTCATTCTATGTGCGTGAAAGAGACCTATAGCTCTCACCTGGGATTATATTCCGTCAGTGAATGATACCCAAGGACAGAGAAAAACCATATGGTCAGAGACACTCTACTACCTTGTGTACCTATACCTGTGGTGATTTTTTTTATATATTTAGCAAAGATGGTGGGCCTGTTACATCCTACTATAGGACATGTGACTCTTTAGTATTACAGTGACTACCTATTCTGGTAGGTCATGTGATGTGAAAAAACATTCCTTATCCATTAGTCAACGCACACCTCCCAAAATTAACATGAAGGAAAAGGTGTTTTTTAAAAAGGATGTTGTTCATGCATTGATTGGTAATCAATAAATCAATTGCCTGCTTTATTCGATAGTAATAGTCATAAAAGCGTACAATAAAAACCAGATAGTCATAAAATGCAATGTATATAAAACATAGTCATACAAATTGATAAAGATAAAAATGGCATATCATTGAGAGCCGAATAAAATAAATTGTGAGAAAATTGTTAAGAACACCACACCTGCGATTTGCTAGAAAAGTCACAGTAAAGCTCAAAGATAAACACTAAAAGGGCAAAATACAATGTTAGACCTAATAACAATGACCCATCATTAAAAAATCCAAATGACATTCATACAAGAGTGACAATAATCACCACACATGTATTCATAATGAGTAAACATAGACAATAGGTGCAATAATTGCTTATACAGTCGGGGAGAAGTTAATAGAGTTAAGCGATAGCTGTCAATGCCTTTGCGCGTATGACCCACATTTTGCCCAGAAACATAGCAACTGCCCATACATATGCCTGGTTTGGATCCGATCTAAGTATTCTGAGGGCTACTTGACCACTACGTGTCCCCATCAACCTACATATAGCTTTAATCCATGTACGGCGAATACCATCATATCCATGGCAAGCGAATAAAACGTGTCCAACAGATTTGGATGCAGCATTACATGCCGGGCACACTTCATCTTTATCAGGGGCCCATCTAGCAGTGAAAGTCTTGAGGGGCAATGTACCTATCCTAAATTGAAAATATAATTTTCTGTCTAAGGATGCAGAGATTCTATCCCAGTAGGTTTCTAAAAAAGTGTAGATTTAAAATCAAAAAAACTTCTGATCAGGGGATGGCCAATGCTCGCTCTTACTGCATTTTCATCAACCCACTGTCAGTAATGTTCCTTCACCAACCTAACCGTCATAGGAGGACTTAAGAGCGGGTTGATCCAATAATCCCCAAGGCCAATAGCTAAGAACAGCTTATAAACCTGTCTTAGCCATGGTATTTTACAAAATGTATCAACAGCCATCATGTCCCTTAGTGCATCACCATATTGTGCCAGTTCGGGCTTGAACCACAATCTCCTCCAGAACAGCAAGGGGCGCAATTTAGCTCTATCTGCCAGAGTGCATTGACCCAAATCCATCATCAAGGGTTTCAAGGGGGTACTTTGTGGTAAATTGACCAAATTCCTCAAGAAACTCTTTTCTGATCTAGTCAGTGGGGAAATATTGAAATAGCCCTATAGCTCTGAACCATAAAGAAAATCACTAACAGCTTTGGAATCATACATTTGTAAAGTTGGTGCAATGGGTTTCGTAAGGGAGTTGTTATGGTCTCTTGCTATAGCCCCTGTTATTTGCCTATGTTTAAGGGTTAAAGGGTCGCTGATTGGTAATGAGGGAACACAAACCTACTTCTTAGTCTGAGTCTGGGTTATTTTGGAATCATGCATATCTGGTGCATGGTGCCATCCTGCAGTTACAATCTGGTTCAAGGGGAGGGAATATCAATGGTAGAAACCAGTTATTGCCAATCTCTAAAACCCCATAGTGGTCTTTATCATTGGTGAACTATTTTCTTGGAGTACCGGGTGTTGAAACGTCTTTTGTCTATTCCCGCCAAGATTAAAAATAAAAACCAGCTGAGATGCATATTATATAATATACCTGGGGTTATTTTCTCCATTCTCTCCACAGCTTGTATCACATGTTTGTTAGGATGTTTTGACAGCTCCCATCAGGGTTAAAAACACGGGACTCGCTCTAATGTTTCTGTGGTCTCAAAGTGGTGTGGTGTGTTCACACTACTACATTCCAATAAAGTTTATTCATTCATTTGTTACCATAGTACCTCCTCCTTCTGTAGAATGTATTATGTCATTTGGAATGTGTTTATGTTGTGGGTTGGAATGGGAGGGGAGAAGCGGTTGGAGTTGGTTGAAGCTGGACGTGTTATTCTGATGCACCAGTGGGTCATTTATTGGTTTATGAATTAAACCCATTTTATTACTATTTACCGACTCCTGCGCCTCTTTACAATGGCGACGAGTGGTTTTTGCCGACCCACTGTGTATCCTTCAACTTTAAATTTTTCCTTCGCGTTCGAGTGTGCTGCCTTCACTTTATTTTGCTTGGCATTTCTACAATCTTTGCCAGCGTTCTTCAAGAAGACCTCTGTATCCTGTCTTGCCTTCCTGTTTACAAATTTCTACGGCATGTATACCGGAGACAAGGTACTGTTTTCTTTATATCCTTACCGGTTGGCAGTTGAGAAGCACTCCAAGCTCATTCTTTCAAATCTTAAGTGCGCTCGAGCGGACCTCGCGCTCTGGTAGAACCTTCGGCTGCGCTTCCTTCTGACGTCTGCTGTGTATACGTGACAACGCACGTCCTCATCAGCACGCAAGAGACGTCACGCTGTGGCCATCTTGGATTTTCACGGAAGCTGCCTGTCGGAGATAATTAGTGACTTCTGTTTTACTTAAAGCCACATTAATGGTTACGGTCCAGCTTTAAGTGTATGCAAGCGCACTTCAGTGATGTGCAAACTATTTACACACTATTTACAGTGTATCTTACAGCTTTACTATGTGCATTTCAGTGATGTGCACACTTTTATAGTTTTCATTTTGAATTTTCGGCAGTGATACACACACTTAATAGTTTATGGAAACTTTATCTCAGTGTGTCATCAATTCTCTTCTGAAGTTGTGATGTGCACACTTTGAAAAGGAAGTATATTTTGCTTTCTTCGTTTTATTTAATGTATTTTCAAATTAATTACTCTGGGCTCTGAACTGTAGTGACGTGCACTCCATTTTACTTTTGGACTCCTTATTTTATTTATTAAAAAGAAGTTAGTTCAGTATGGCTGGTTCACAATTTTGCAATCAACCTGCCATTTTTCTACAAGTTCCAGGAAAACCTAAATTGATGTGGAAAAAGTGGTTTGACACATTTGAAAACTATTTATTGGGTATTGATGGCGTCAAGTTTTCACCTGAAAGGAAAAAAGCAATTTTATTTAGTTTTTTAGGTACAGCGGCTATTGACATATTCAAAAATGTAGCTCCTATAGCTGGTCAAGGTGAAGGATGGGACATTTACCAAGAAGCAATAGCAAGACTACAAAAACAATTTGTAGATGAGCCTAATGTAATGATAGAGCGACACGCTTTTCACAAAAGGAAACAACATGTGGATGAGTCTATTGAAGACTATGTTGCTGCTCTTAGAGTGTTGGCAGCTAATTGTGAGTTTGGGGCTAATGTTGATTACTGCATAAGGGATCAATTTGTTTTTAATTGCGAGTCCAAGAAAGTGCAAGAAAGACTGCTAGCTTGTCGCAACCCAACATTAGCTGAAGTTTTAGATCTTGCTAAAGGCATTGAGAGATCCATTCAATCTGCTAGAGCTATTTCGAATGAGGAAGTTAAAACCTCTTCTCATGTGTGTGTTATTCAACCTGTTCAAAGACCAATTAGATCAGGAGTTATTAAGGGTAGTAAACTAAGTTGTTTTAGATGTGGGTCGAAGACGCATCTTGCTAATTTTCCTGATTGTCCTGCTTTAAAAAGAAAATGTTTAAAATGTAATAGGTTTGGACATTTTCAAACTTTGTGCAAGTCCATGAGAATTTCTCCTAATGTTTCTGTAAATTCAGTCTCAAATGTTCAAGAGGATTTGGACAATTTACTTTTAACATTGTATGATCCCATGTCGGAATGGTCTATTAACAATGTAAATGTACCTTTTAAAGCACCTTTAGGTGTTGTTCATATTGGAAAAGTAAGTCTAGATGTTATGGCAGATTCTGGGTCGCCCATAACAGTCTTATCTGATATTTTTTTAAGGAGAATTGGACTGATGTTAAACTTAAACACACAGATATCAACCCCAAAGCTTTTGGCAATTTTGACATCAAAATGTTGGGGTATTTTGAAGATATTTTAGAATTTAAAGGACGTGAGGTTCTTACCAAAATTTATGTAGCTATTTTTGGAAAGAACATTGTAGGATGGTATGATCTGGGCAAGTTGGGGGTTATGTTGTGTCCTGGTACAGATTGTCCCATTAGATTGAGGGATATTTCTGTTAACTCAATCAATGTTGAGGATTCCAATGTTGAATGTATTCTTGCTAAACATAGTGCTGTTTTTCTAAATAAGGTGGGTCAAGTAAAAGGCTTTACTCACAGGATTAAGCTTAAGGAAGGAGCCATTCCCACTCAACATAAAGTACGTATGGTTCCGTTGAGTGTACGTGAGAATTTGAAATCTCATTTGGATGATTTGGTGTCAGAAGGTATCATTGAACCAACTGATAGCTCAGAATGGATTTCGGCTATTGTGATCACACTTAAGAAAAATAATGATCTGAGACTGTGTGTGGATCTTAGGTCCTTGAACAAGAACATAGTTGTTGAAACCTATCCCCTGCCTAGAATTCAAGAATTATTAGCTGCTGTCAATGATGCCAAGTATTTTTCGGTTATTGACCTGAAATCAGCTTATTATCAGGTGCTTCTTGATGATTCATCTAAAGACCTCACAGCTTTTGTTACGCCGTTTGGGGTTTATAGATTTGTAAGAATGCCGTTTGGCCTGGCGTCAGCGGCCAGTGTTTTTCAAAAACTTATCGAGGCTCTTTTTCAAGGTTTAAAAGGCGTGCAGTCGTTTCAAGACGACATTTTAATTTTTGCCAAAACTTGTAAAGAACATGACAACATTTTGGAGGCTGTTCTAAATATTCTGGAAACTAAAGGTATGACAGTTAGTAAGGACAAATGTAAATTTCTTGTTGAAGAAATTGATTATTTGGAGTCACAAGATTTCAAGTCGCGGCATTTTTCCCAAAGATGATTTGGTTAGTGCTTTGGATAAGGCAAGTAAACCCTATGATAAAGATTCCCAACGTTCTTTTTTAGGATTAGGGGAGTACTACGCGAAATTTGTTAAGGGGTATGCTTTGGTGGTGGAACCATTGAGGCAACTTCTTAAAAAAGGGACAAGTTTTGTCTGGACACAAGTACATGATGAAGCGTTCAATCAAGTCAAAAGACTCATTGCGCAGGCTCCAGGTCTCAATACTTTTGATCCTACTGGCAAGTCATTTGTCACGGTTGAATCCAGTGCTATAGGCTTGGGGGCAGTGTTTACTCAGTTGGTAAATGGCAAGGAGAGAGTTATTTCTTTCATTTCCAGAGGAATAAGAGGGGCTGAGGAACACTACAGTACCATTGAGAAAGAGGCTCTTGCGTGCGTGTGGGCTGTAGAAAAATTTAAAAACTTTCTGTGGGGACGCCCCTTTGTCCTTGTTACGGATCACAAACCTCTGGTATATATGATGGATGGAGTGAGATCTGGCAATGCCTCCTCGAGATTAGTGAGACTCATAGCACGGTTACAAGAATTTAATTTTGAAATAAGGCATATTGCGGGAGGGAAGAATGTGACGGCTGACTGTTTGTCTAGACTTCCTCCTGTAGATGCATCTGAGGAGAAGATTATTGATCTTCATGAATGTGTTGTAGCTGTTGTAGATGCAATTAGTGTTTGTAATATGGACATTTCTGAGAAAGAGTGGTGTGAATTTCTTGATCAAGATCAAGTTTTAACTAAAGTCAAACAATTTGTGGTCAATGGTTGGCCACCAAGTAAAAATTTGGATGCTTGCTTTCAGAGTTTTGCTCAAGTGGCCAATGAACTTACTATTGAAAACAACATGTTATTGAGGCATGATTTGTTTGTTCCACCTGTTGGGATTAGAAACAGACTTGTCAGTTTAGCTCATTCGGGACATTCTGGTATTTCAGGCACTAAAAGATTACTTAAAATGCATTATTGGTGGCCAGGGATGGATGCTTTTGTGGAACGTTTTGTGGATAATTGCAAAATTTGTATTCGTTCAGATAAACATTGGAAAGTGTCTACAGAACCTATGAGCATTCAAGAGGTACCTCAGCTACCCTGGGAGAAAATGTCTATAGATTTTGCTGGTCCTTATGATTGCCTGGGTAGAGAGAAGAGATTTTTAATTGTGGTTATTGACAACTTCTCCAAGTGGTTGTACTATACATTTGTTGAGCATCCCAATACTGATGAGGTGGTATTTTTTTTAGATAACATTTTTCAGCAAGAAGGAGCACCCAAGATTATTATGTCTGATAATGGTGTGCAGTTTGTTTCAGCTAAAATGCAAAGTTTTCTAAAAAGATTTGGAGTACGTTCAGAGAAGGCACCGTTGTATTGGCCAAAAGCCAATGGTCAAGTGGAACGGGCCAATAGATTTTTCAAAGAAGGAATTCAATCAACTTTGGAAAACAATTTGGATGTTTTTGAATTTTTAAAGAAAAAAATTTGGAGTTATCATACTACTCCTCACTTGAGTACAGGTGTGTCTCCTTATGTTTTGATGAGGGGTAGACGGAGTAGAACTTTTCTCACACCTGATTTTGTCAAAACTGGTATGAATCAATCCTTTGAGGGTTGTATTGATAAAGCGAGAGACAACTTATGTGTGTCTCGTACCTCTAGTAAAAATTACCATGATGCATATGAGAATGTTAAATGCAAATCTGTTGAAGTTGGAAATTGGGTGCGAGTTATCAAAGCTCCTTCTCAACAAGTTAAAGGTTCTTCAAAATTTTCTTTACCCTTTTTGGTGGAAAGAGTTAGTGATTCTGCTGTTTTATTGAAAAACAAAGGGTGGTGGAACAAAAGTGCTATCATTGTACTTAAGCCTGGACAGGAGAATTTCTTTGAAAAGAGAAGCTGGAGAGTGATGGTACTTTGTTTTGTGAGAATGGTGGTAAGAGTGATTTCTTGGCGAGTTCTTCCATAAGACATGATTCTGAGTGTTCTGCTGGGAGCCTTATGGATTCTGCGTCTGGTGAGCAGATGGGAGATCATTTGGTTGTGTGTGCCAAAGAGGATAATAATCTTGAAAGGGATTTGCCTTTACAAAAAAGGATTGCTAAAGTACCTAAGAGATTTGAGGATTATCTTATGGAGTAGTTGTATTTTTGTTGTTGTTTTTGTTGTTTTTGTTTGTTTAAAAAAAAAAGGGACATGTGGTGTGTTCACACTACTACATTCCAATAAAGTTTATTCATTCATTTGTTACCATAGTACCTCCTCGTTCTGTAGAATGTATTATGTCATTTGGAATGTGTTTATGTCGTGGGTTGGAATGGGAGGGGAGAAGCGGTTGGAGTTGGTTGAAGCTGGACGTGTTATTCTGATGCACCAGTGGGTCATTTATTGGTTTATGAATTAAACCCATTTTATTACTATTTACCGACTCCTGCGCCTCTTTACAAGTGGTTAATGGATCTTTCTCTCTCGACTGTTTGTATGGAGTAATTTTCGAATGCGGTGAAATGACAGCTCCCGCCAAGCCTCTGTGATCATACAAGGTCTTCCCCAAATGTCGCGGAGTATACAGTATAATCATTCTAGACGGCTGGGCTGGGCTGCACGTGTACTGAAAGTATCTACTGGTGGTGCCCGTGGCCACTCGTACTTGGAAAAATCCATTTATGAGGGTACTAGTCCCTTGCCCCTCCGTGCCGGTGATTCTTTTGTTAGAGACCAACTACTCCTGCCATATTGAATGTTTAAAGGTATTTGAAATATCAACCCAGTGTGTCCGTATAGTGTCGGTTTGGGTGTGTGTAAGCAGGACCAAACACATGGGGGAAAACTATTCGATGTCCGTACACCCAGCTGGACTCCTTACCGTCCGTACGACGCGGACGAGGAAGCCGATGCAGACTGCCCGATAATGCAGAGTCTTTTCCCCGTCCCACAGTATGCCGAACTTGACCCGGAAGTCGTTCCTCCCGGAAGCGGCGGGACTCAGTGGCCGGACCAATGGGAAAGCAGCCGGAGAGGTCGAGAGGAGCAGAAAAAGCCGGAAGCCACAACCTTCAGCGCGCCCGCTGAAAGGAAGCCGACGGAGACAGGAGCAGACGCCGACGAAGCCAAGGATGCCGCACCATCCCGAGAGGTCGTCAAGGAGGCTCCAGACGAGGATTCGGAGGATCCCGATCTCTGGACAGAGGAGTGGTGGAGCCCGGAGGACACGCATGAGCCGCCACAACTCAGGAGAGTTGTGGCAGATAACGTGTGCGTAACGGGTGCCGCGGGAACAGCACGGGAGTGGGGTGGAACAATCCAGGGAGGGGAGTGTACCCTTGTCTGCTCCTACCCTAGCCCAGGAGGTATCCTATACCCCCTCTCGCCCGGTTAAACATATTGAAAGCGATTAAATATTAAAAAGACCCTCCTTTTGACTGAAACGACATAATACCACTTCGTGACAGTCTGTGTACATAGATATCACCCTCCCTCACGTTTTCCCTACCTCACCTGTTAGCCCAACCTCACACGTGGTGTGGTGACGGAATAACTGAAAGTCAGTCCATGGGACAAGTATAGTGACCGCTGTTTATTTTCTTTGTTTGAGTGATCTTGGTACTCCGGGGGAAGCCATACCAAGGAGAACGACAAAGAGTCGCGAAGACCACCTGACAGCCCCACTGAAAGAGGAGCCCTGGAAGATAACCCCGCAGAGCGTTCTGGATACTACCAAGGAACTGATCATTATTTTACTGACTTTAGTCTTTCTACGTTATACTTACATCCTGACTGTTTAAAACCGTCAATAAAAATCCTGCAACATTCAACCTCTACGGCCTCCTCGCTTCTGTTTCCGACCATCCCTCCGACATTTGGTGTCAGAAATGGGATCGGAGGAAATGGAGGCCGTAGTGAAGAAGATGGCAGAAGGCCAGAACCGCCTCGAGAAAATAATGGCCAAGTTCCTAGAGACCGCAGAAAGTGAGAGAGAGGCTTTACACAAAACCCTTACAGGACAAAGTCAAACCCAGGAATCCACCATAGGCAAACTGGCAGAGGCCCTGGGACAACCCAGAGGTTATACCGCCCCTCCCTCGGTTGTCGTTCAAAAGTACGTTATGGGAGAGGACCCTGATTTTTTTCTATCAAATTTTGAGAGGCTCGCCCGTGCCGCTCTTTGGCCTGAAGACAGGTGGGGTCAATACCTAGGACCCCTTCTTTCTGGTGAGCTTCAAGCCGCCTACTAGGCCGCTAATCCCCTCGGGACCACTCCTTATCCAGATATAAAAAGGTGTATATTAGAACGTATGGGTATCGACGACGAGACCTATCGAATGCGGCTCCGCCAAATACGAGAAGGACCGCAAGAAAATCCCTGAGCCCTATGTTATCACATAAAAGATACTGCTGATCGATGGTTAAAACCCTTAACTTCAACTAAGGAGGCCATTCTCGAAAAAATCTACCTTGAACAGTTCCTCAGTTCCTTACACTCGCCCATACAGAGATGGGTACGTCAGCATACAGACTTGACTCTGGAAAAAGCGGTAGAAGTAGCGGCCGCCTATTTCAGGGCCCAAGAACTACAAAAGGGAAAAGACGAAGGTACCTGGAAACATTCTGTTAGTCATCCGATAAGGAATCCCAGGCCACCTCATATCCCCCGAAAACAGGAGACAGTAACAGTAGTCCCTAAAGCTGTGCTACCGGTACTTCGCATTCCCCCCCCCCTGGGTCCTCAGTGTTTCCATTGTGGTGCCTTTGGACACATAGCGCGGGTATGCCCCCAAAAGGAAGAACCTATGGAGATTGGGTATGTGAGAACACTGTATTGTCAGACAGAGGGAGGCCCTTGTCCATTTCAAAAACAGATAGTCATCAATGGAGAACCCAGACAGGCTTTAATCGATACGGGGAGTCGACAAACCCTAATGAGACCCCAAGTTATACCTGGAGGGCCCCCACCCACTACAGGGGTTGTTAACATACAGTGTGTCCATGGAGACTGTAAAACCTATCCCATGACTAACGTGGATATACAACATACCCCCACCAGAAGTCCGGTGAATATGAAGGTAGGACTTCTTCCCCATCTCCCAGAACCAGTACTCCTGGGCACGGACTATCCCCACCTTCACCACTTACTACCTAACCCAAGCCCCGAACAGATGGACTGGGGAGAGGAGGCTCCGTTCTTCCATGAGATAGACCCCGGGTGGGAACGAGGGAAGGACAGGAAGAGTAAGCAACAAAGAAGAAAGGATAAAAGGAATGGGAAACCTGTCCTGGTAACGCAGTCGGCTGACCCTCTATGGGAGCATGACCAAAAGTTTCATACCACCCAGAGAGAGGACAACACCCTACAGGAAGCCTGGAGGCAAGCAACCGAACAAGAAGATCCACTACAAGTAGGTCCCCAGTTCTTTACAAAGAGGGGTTGTTATATAGAAAGGGGGAAGGGGTATGCCCGTCCAATTGTTAGTACCTCGTCCCTACAGGAGAAGGTTCTATACTTGGCTCACAGTCATCTACTAGGTGGACACTTTGGGGGAGACAAAACGGAGAAGGCTATTTTGGATAGGTTCTACTGGCCGGGTGTATATCAACAGATCAGGAAATATTGTCGTGAATGTGCAGTCTGCCAAAAAACTAGTCGTTATATTCCACCCGAGTTCCCCTGAAACCGTTACCCGTTATTGATGTTCCTTTTTCCAGGGTAGGAATGGATATCATCGGACCTCTTTTACCCTCTCGTAGTGGTTATCGCTACGTCCTAGTACTAGTTGACTATGCTACCAGATTCCCGGAAGCCATTGCCCTTAGACAACCCAATACGCCACAGATAGCGAAAGCCATGATTAGCGTTTTTTCACGTGTTGGATTTCCTAAGGAAATAATTACAGATCAGGGCACCCCTTTCACCTCCAAACTAATTAAACAAGTGTGTCAACAGTTGAATATTAAACAAATCCGTACTGCAGCTTATCACCCCCAAACAGACGGATTGGTAGAACGCTACAATGCGACGCTAAAAATCACTCTCAAGAAACTGCTAAATTTGGAAGCCCGTAAGTGGGAAGATATGCTTCCATTGGCCTTGTTTGCCATACGCTGTGGACAGCAGAAGAGTCTTGGGTATTCACCGTTCGAGCTCTTGTATGGAAGGCCACCGCGTACACTTATGGACATGGCCCGGGAAGAATGGGAAGAAGAGGTGAACACCTCTAAGCCTTTATTGGAGTACGTAACACACCTTAGAACCCATTTGAATCAAGTACGTGAAATAGTAAGAACCAACCTAGAACAAGCCCAAGAAGCCCAAAAGAAACAGTACGACAAGTCCACCAAGGTCAGGTCCCTCCTAATCGGAGACCAAGTCCTACTATTACGCCCCACGTCCGACCACAAACTGTTAAGCCAATGGCAAGGACCCTTTACAGTGATTGATAAGGTAACGCCTGTCACTTATAAACTAGAAATGGATCCCTCAGGTAGTCCCACTCAGATCTATCACATCAACCTCTTAAAAAAATGGGAAGGTCCTAAACCAGCGTTCAGTGCTAAACCATCCTCCTCCTTAGTTGAGCAGAGCATAGATACACACCTGAGTGACGATCTCAGACAAGAGCTAGAAGAAGCGTTACGACCAGTACCAGGGGTATTTTCCTTAGTCCCAGGTAGAACCACCTTAGGAGAACATGAAATCCACACTGTACCCGAGAAAATAGTCAGTTTACGTCCATACAGAATCCCCGAGGCTAGAAGAGAAGCCATAGAACAGGAAGTGCTACAAATGCTAAAGTCAGACATCATTGAACCCTCCAAAAGTGAGTGGAGTTCCCCCATTGTACTTGTACCGAAGCCCAATGGGTCTATTCGCTTTTGTATCGACTTTAGGGAGGTAAACAAGGTGTCACAGTTCGACGCATACCCCCTCCCTAGAGTCGACGAAATGATAGAGAGACTCGGGAAGGCCCAATACATCAGCACTCTCGATCTCTGTAAGGGTTACTGGCAGGTGCCCCTGAGACCCCAAGATAGGGAGAAAACAGCCTTTTGTACCCCTACGGACCTATACCACTTTAAAGTCTTACCATTCGGACTGCATGGGGCCCCAGCCACTTTTCAGAGACTCATGAATGCAATGCTACAAAACCAAAGTAAATATGCAGCAGCTTACTTGGATGACATAATCATCCACAGCAATTCCTGGGAAGAGCACCTTCAACACCTAACGTCCGTAGTTCGGACTTTAGGAAAGGGAGGACTGACCATCAACCCAGCCAAAAGTAGGTTAGCCGCCAAGTCAGTGAAGTATTTAGGCTTTCTCCTAGGAGAGGGATGTATAAGACCCCAGGAAGAGAAAGTAACAGCCATCTCACGGGTTCCCTTCCCAAAAACTAAGAAGGAGCTAAGAGCCTTTTTGGGTCTTCTCGGGTACTACAGAAGATTTATTCCCCACTTTTCGCAGATTGCCAGCCCTTTAACAGACCTGCTGAAAAAAACCATACCAACAGAGAAACACCTAAAACACCCCTCTCACGCAGAACAGAACTCGTTCCAACAACTAAAGCACCTTATCACCTCCCAGCCCTTTCTTTTGAATCCTAATTATGACAAACCCTTTATCCTACAAACAGATGCTTCTAACAGTGGTATTGGAGCAGTCTTGTCCCAAACTGACGACCACCAACAAGAGCGACCTATTCTTTTTATTAGTCGTAAGCTATACCCCAGAGAAACCCGCTATGCTGTGATCGAAAAAGAGGCATTGGCCATTAAGTGGGCAATAGAAGCCCTCCGTTATTATCTTGATGGTAGAAGCTTCCTCCTTTACACAGATCACGCCCCTCTTGAGTGGCTGTCCCAGAACAAAGGACATAACCCCCGAATCTTAAGATGGTTCCTAGCTCTCCAACCTTTCCAATTCACCGTTCACCACCGAAAAGGAAAAGAGCAAGCCAATGCAGGCTTCCTCTCCAGGTACCCTCAGGAACCTTTTCTTGTAAACAAAAAAGATAGGGTAGGGGGATGTAAGCAGGACCAAACACATGGGGGAAAACTATTCGATGTCCGTACACCCAGCTGGACTCCTTACCGTCCGTACGACGCGGACGAGGAAGCCGATGCAGACTGCCCGATAATGCAGAGTCTTTTCCCCGTCCCACAGTATGCCGAACTTGACCCGGAAGTCGTTCCTCCCGGAAGCGGCGGGACTCAGTGGCCGGACCAATGGGAAAGCAGCCGGAGAGGTCGAGAGGAGCAGAAAAAGCCGGAAGCCACAACCTTCAGCGCGCCCGCTGAAAGGAAGCCGACGGAGACAGGAGCAGACGCCGACGAAGCCAAGGACGCCGCACCATCCCGAGAGGTCGTCAAGGAGGCTCCAGACGAGGATTCGGAGGATCCCGATCTCTGGACAGAGGAGTGGTGGAGCCCGGAGGACACGCATGAGCCGCCACAACTCAGGAGAGTTGTGGCAGATAACGGTGCGTAACGGGTGCCGCGGGAACAGCACAGGAGTGGGGTGGAACAATCCAGGGAGGGGAGTGTACCCTTGTCTGCTCCTACCCTAGCCCAGGAGGTATCCTATACCCCCTCTCGCCCGGTTAAACATATTGAAAGCGATTAAATATTAAAAGACCCTCCTTTTGACTGAAACGACATAATACCACTTCGTGACAGTCTGTGTACATAGATATCACCCTCCCTCACGTTTCCCCTACCTCACCTGTTAGCCCAACCTCACACGTGGTGTGGTTACGGAGTAACTGAAAGTCAGTCCATGGGACAAGTATAGTGACCGCTGTTTATTTTCTTTGTTTGAGTGATCTTGGTACTCTGGGGGAAGCCATACCAAGGAGAACGACAAAGAGTCGCGAAGACCACCTGACAGCCCCACTGAAAGAGGAGCCCTGGAAGATAACCCCGCAGAGCGTTCTGGATACTACCAAGGAACTGATCATTATTTTACTGACTTTAGTCTTTCTACGTTATACTTACATCCTGACTGTTTAAAACCGTCAATAAAAATCCTGCAACATTCAACCTCTACGGCCTCCTCGCTTCTGTTTCCGACCATCCCTCCGACAGTGTGTATATGCGGGCGGGGAACAGCCCCATTCGTTGCTGTGTTCATACATGCACTCTGTTCTCAAAAAGCCTGCAGTGCTACGCTCCACTCATACTGTATGATCAATCTTAATTTTTCCAATTTTAAAATATTTTCGGGTGCCTTAACATCCATACCCATTACCACATATGTGCGACTGCTCTGACTCCGATACACACTCATGTGCATCAAGAAGAGGGATTTAAACTGAAATCACATATCCCGTACGTCACAGTCTCACACATACTTGTGCGCAGGCAACGAAGTGCCGTTACTAACTGCGTCAAGGTACTAGCACCGCCCGTATGCCTATATGGTTACCTCAGCTCAGATTGTCGCCGAATGCCCAAGTCATCGGCGCGTGCAATTTTGGGAATCCTTCAGAGAGGCAGTGTCACGCTCGAGTTACGTGAGTTGTTGAGTGGCTCCTAGCGTGTTGGAATTCTGGGATCCGTAGTCCTTCCGCGTCTTTGTATGTTTTGATGTGAAACTTCTTAGAGCAGAACTCTTTGTGGTCAGATCAAGCGAAAAAAGTCTGAAATATAGTTTAACATTTATGAAGCCGGTGTAATAATATAGTGTTAATTATTTTTTGAGATTCACATAGCTGTGTATACTTCTTTTAGGTAGTAATGGATAATGAGGGAAGCTATTTTGTAATAAAAAAAAAAAAGAAAAGGCACATCTGATGGTAATACATTTATCATGGTGGGTTGTCCACAGAAATGAGTATGTTTTGGTACTGCACTAACATGAAATTATTTTGAAGCACATCCTCATGTTGTAGCTTTGCTATGATTGTAACGGGATTGCTATCTCCTGTCATCAGTGTGGTGATAAAGTGTCATTCTCTGCAGAGTTCTCAGTGCTGTGACTCTTTTAACTCGTGGTTCTTTACGTGGATGATAATTGGGTCCATGGGATGTCCTCATTCAACCCCGTGGATAAGCTATCTAACCGATAGACCCATCTCTGTTCGTATCTTAGTAGGGTTTGTTTGTTGGCAGTTGAGGGTAGTTTCTCCAGGATATACCATTTAAAGTAATTTCCGGAGTGTCCAGAGGACTCGAAATGGCGCATCCGTTTGGTGATGGTTTTTCTCCACTAGAAGGTACTGCAGTGCTCATTGATGCGTGTTTTTACTCTTCTGGTGGTCATGCCTACGTACTTCAAATCACATTTGCAAATCAAGATATAGACCACATTGAAGCTATTGCAATTTGTGTGTTTCTTTAAAAGCCATGGTGTATGTAAGCCTAGGTCAAGTTCCTTTGTGACCTTGGTGAGAGGACAGATGATGCACTGTCCGCAGGGTGATGACCCTGTACGCTGGGAAGATTCCACATAGTTGATAAAGTTTGAGCTGTAGTTTCTTTTCGGTCTGGTATGTCGCAGAAGGTCTCTCAGGGATCTTCCCCTTTTGAAAGTGAACATTGATTGAGCGGAGTCCAAACAACCTGATGTTAATGTTCTTTAATGTTTCAGAACCAGTTTTTCATTTGTTTTGAGTGGGTGCCATAAGTGGTGACACACACCAAGCGTTTATTCTTGGGTTTTTGAAGTTTTGCAGAAGTGATTCCCTATGGTTATTTCTTGCTTGTTTCCTTGCCTTTTTTATTAAATGTTGTGGATAGAGCTTGGCTTGAAGTTTGCTTGCGAGGCATTCCACATGTTCATCATAAGTGGTTCTTTCTGTGCAATTTCTGCATAGTCTTAAGAACTGTCCCACCGGTAAGTTATCACTTAGGTCTTTAGGGTGAAAGCTATCATATAGTAGAAAATTATTCACAGCGGTAGGTTTGTAGTGGACCTCTGATTTCAAATGTTTTTTTCTGACCGCATCCTTTGGTCCAGAAATGTGATGGATTCAGTACTTGTTGTGATGGTGAATCTGTGGAAATTATCCCTTTAGTTGAGCCAATCTGCAGATTCCATCACTTTTTATTCTCCCCCTTGCCAGACGACTAATATGTCATCAATAAATCATTTCCACAGTTTGTTGTCTGGGAAAAGCGGATTCAAGTTACTGTAGATGTTATTTTGCTCAAACTAACGGACTTAAAGGCAAGCAATACTTGGGGAAAAGGTACTGCCCATTGATATCCTGTGTGTCTGTAAATAGAAGTTTTCCTCAAATTGGAAGAAATTTCACGTGAGTGCCATGTGTGCACAGTCCATGACGAAATCCTTGGGTGTAATGGAATTCCACACTGTTTCTCTCAGCAGGGCATCCAAGACCTCGAGGGAGGCTTCTTGAGGTATACTTGTATATAAAGCCTCCACATCAAGTGTAATAAAAATATCTGTGTCTTGGTCAAATGGCAGGTCCTGTATTATTCTTAGTACGTCCATGGTGCCCTTCACGTAGGAAGGCATCATACTCACTAAGGGTCTCAGGAAGTGATTTGTAAACTTAGATAGGGGTTCTAATAGTGAAACGATACCTGAGAAGATAGGTCTTCCTGGGGAGGGATTTTCCCCTTATGAATATTCAGGAGTATGTAGAAGTATGGTTCTTTTGGGTTCTTCTCTTGCCTGGCTTCATTAGAGACCTTTGTCTGGCTTGCCCATAGGGCTGTCGTGTTCTCCAAGAAGTATTTAAGGACTGGCTGTTTCTTTTTTTCATTTTGACATGGAGGGAAAAAGGTGTGATTAGCGCCAGTGTTCTCCCTCTCCTTCTTCTGAGGGTGAAGGTGGAGAGTTGCCTTTGTGGCATTGGGGTATTTCTCCTGATGATTCTTAGAGGCTGACAGCTTGGCAGGTTTAGGCCGTAGTTGATGATGCCTTGTCAAGGGCCTTGGCTTCCAATCCTCCAACTCCGAAGACACTGGCATCGGCACAGATGGATGTGGACTCTGATACGGAGAGTGACTCATTGTCTGGGAGACCCGGTGGGTCTGGGGGCAAATTCAGTTCCAGAGAGGAGTTAGGCACTATTTTATTGCGTATCTTGGACAACCTAAGTTTGGATCCACCACCTGCTGTTGATGAGGCTTGGGGACTATTTTCTCAATATGCCAAGCTTCCTGTGGTGTCTCTTCCTCTTCACCCCAAGATTAAAGACGTTATTTTTCGGGCTTGGAAGGAGCCGGATCAATTTCATATTCAAAGATTACTGCAAAAATTCTAAGCTTTGGAGGTGGATGTTCTCCCTCCTGCCATTAGAGTGGATTTGATCTTGGCTCCTATGATTGGCAGGTCATTATTGAACCCTAATTACTGTTCTTGTGCAGATCCCGTGGATAAAAAAGGGGACTCTGGCTTGAAGCAATGTTTTGAGGCTACAAATCTGGTGTTGAGGGCAGAATCCTATGTGGGTCTCACTTATCAGTCCTTGGTCATCGATTTCGACTCTCTGGCTGAAGTAATGCAGGAGGGGACTGATGTATCTGGTATTTTGGTTCAGATGGAGCAACAATCTAAGCTACTGACTGACGTTTGTTCGGATATCATCAAAGTTGCTTCTGTGGCCTCCAGCTCTGTGGTGATGGCCCGGAGGAATTTATGGCTACGGGATTGGAAGGTTGACTTCCCAGAAAAAGCCTCCTTCCTGAAGCTCCCATTTAAGGGTCACAAACTCTACGGGATGACATAATGAGGAAATCTATCAAAGATAAGAAGCATTCCTGGTCCTATCAGTCGTCATCTAGTAAGAATTTCAGATCCTAGATTCAGGAGGGCAGGGACTATCCCAAGACAGACTCTAAGTCTTATTCTGACACCGTCGCAGGTACCAGCTGCGTAAACCTGGGAAGGCACTAGACTGATCCAGCAAGGCAGAACAATCCAATCAGCGTTCCTGACTACTCCAGCCCTTGGACAAAGTGGGAGGAAGGCTCATGGATTTTGTCCACTTTGGGACCCTTCGGTCTCGGATCGATGGGTTCTGGACATTGTTCAAAACAGGTACCCTATAAACTTTCTCTCTCTGCCTCCAGACTTGGGGTGCATCTGTACTCCCGCCCCCAAGGACCCTGTGAAGAAGAAGGCCCTGTGGGATGGCGTCTCTGCCTTACTGTTAAAAAACATAGTAATACCCGTACCTCCAGACGAATGGGGGCAGGAGGTGTATTCCATCCTCTTTTTGGTCCAGAAAGTGTCAGGAGGCTATAGGCCGAGGCTCGATCTCAAGAGGCTCAATCGATGGATCAGAACGAATCATTTTCACATGGTTACCCTGCAAAGCATCATTCCACTAGTCTCTGTACAAGACTTTCTGGCAACCATCGATTTGCAGGACACATATTTGCATACGCCTATCTGGCAAGGCCATCAGTGGTTTCTTTGATTCCAGGTGGGAGGTTCCCATTTCCAGTCCTGTGTTCTACTGTTCGGGTTGAAATCAGCCCCATAGGTTTCCACGAAGGTTCTGGCTCCATTGATGGCACTTCTTCATCTGCAGGGGCTATGTGTCCAGCCCTATCTCGATGATTGTCTTGTGTTGGCCAAGTCTGCCCCTCATGCGACGGCACATGTTCAGCTGGTGGTCCATACGTTGACATCTCAGGAATTTCTCATAAACTCTGCGAAGTCTTAGTTGATCATGGCACAGGATCTGTTCTTTATGGGGCCAGATTCTGCACAGACCAAGGGATGGTTACCCTCTGGACAGCAAGATTCAGTCTCATGTTCTGCATCTTCTGATGACTTACTCTGCTAGAGGATTGGATGAGAGTTCAAAGGGACTTTACAGCCACTGTGTTTTTGGTTCTGTGGGATCAGTTCCCCCCAAAAAAGTTGAATTATTTCCTCCTTCAGCACTGGGATCCGGCCTCGCAAAATATATCTCTCCCCTTTCTGGTGTCAGAGTCCATGAGACAGGAACTGGCTTGGTGGATGGACCCCTTCCATCTCTTGAAGAGGTCTCTTTGTGTCCTTCCCCTTTGTTGGTAATCATTATGGATGTGAGCAAGATGGGTGGGGTGACTGGATGTCTTCCCATCAGGTCCAGGGTCTTTGGTCGTCTGCTCAGATCATTCGGTCTGCCAACTGCAGGGAGTTCAAGGCAATCCGTTTGGCTCTTCGAGCGTTTTCCCCTTTGATTCGGCACCATATGGTCTTAATCCAGACCGACAATACCAAAGCGAAATCATATCTCCTCCATCGGGGGTGGCGAAGGCCTTGTCCCTGTCAGCCATTTCAGATCAGATCTTTTCTTGGTGCCAGATCCGTCTCCTTTCTTTGACGGCAGTTTATATTCAGGGTCTTCTGAACACTCATGCGATCTGTTGAGCAGGGTGACTTCCTCCTTCCACAACTTTTGTCTCTCTCTCTCCTGTTATTGAATCAGATCTGTCAAAGGTGGGGGTGTCCAGTGGTGGACCTTTTTGCGTCTTCCCGCAGCGCTCTTCTACCCCACTTTTGCCCCAGGATGAGGGAGGCTGCGGCTTGGGGGATAGATGCTATGTCCTGCCCTTGGCCGGAGGATCTTCTGTTTGCTTTCCCTCCTTTTCCTTTAATCCAGAGGTTTCTGATCAGGGTGAGATGGGAGGGAGCTCAAGTCATTCCGGTGGCTCTGGTATAGGCCAGCTCCTCCTGGTTTCCTCTTCTAAGACAATGAATAGGGGCCAGGAGTGGCTGTTACCCATGGTTCCTTCTCCTCTGGTGTACCCCGTTCTCCAGGAGGAGTCCCTGGTTCATCTCAAATTGGCGGTTTGGAGGCTGAGCGGGCAGGTTTGTACTTCAGGGTTGCTCAGTCGCCGTCTCCTCATCTATTCACGCTTCTCAGAGGCCGTCCACTAAGACTTCCCATGCCCGTCATTCGGTGTCCTTTGGGAAATGGTATGAAAGACTGTAGTTGTTGCTTCTTTTGGTTTTTCTTCCTCAGGGGTTGCAATTTCTGCAAGATAGGTTTTCTTGGGCCTTCGTCCTTAGACTTTGAAGTTGCAATGAGCAGCTATTTGGGCATTTCAGGCTCCGTTGGGCTCTTTGGCAGACCCTCAGGATCTGGTGCCTAAGTTATTTCCAGGGTTTTCTAATCTTCACCCTAAAGTGTCTCCAGTTTGTCCGACCTGGGATTTTTCTATGGTTTTGCGGGCCTTGTGTTATTCCCCATTTGAGCCTCTCCATTCCATTAATAGCCGAATTCTCACATTGAAAGTGGTCTTTCTGGTGGCCATTACCTCAGCAAGGAGGTCGGGGAGCTGGGTTCACTTTCTTGTAGGACTGCGTTTCTGAGAGTCTTTGAGGATCGGGTTGCCTTGTGCCCAGGGCCTGGTTTTATTCCCAAGATGAACTCTTCCTTTCATGCCCAATAGGAGGTTATTTTGCCCGTTTTCTGTCCAGATCCTCAGACTGCTTTCCCTGGACGTCCAGAGAGCGGTTATGGTTTATCTGGAGAGGGTGGAGGCCTTCAGGCAGGACTGCTCTTTATTTGCCAATTTTGGGCCTGCCCGGGGTGGCCGGAACCTGCCATCCAAACTTTGAGCAGATGGATTTGATCTCTGAGTTCCTTGGCCTAATCCCAGTTTGCTGTTCCCCTCTCTTTAGGGATACGGGGTCGGTCATCACGAGGATTATCGGATTCCCTTTCTGAGTGTCAGGAAGCATCTTTGTCTGAAATTTGCAGGGCTGCCTGCTACCTTTATCAAATATTACCGGATCGTTCAGGGTCCTGCTGTTGAGGATCTAGTTGGGTCCAGGGTTCTGTTTCCAGTGTTGTAACTAATGTTACTTTTTTGTTAATAAAGTGTGGTGGGTCTGCATTCTGCTCAGTTGTCCTCGCTTTTCTTTGGCTTGGATACATCTCTTAGGGGGAGGAATTTAATTGAGAGGGATGAGGAGGTAATGCTTCAATTACGTAATGGTAATTGCATTACTCCAAGTCCTTCTCTCGCTTAGATTCCTACCTTTTCCCTCCCAGCCCTGTTAGTCCAGTCCAACTTCGTTTTCAGGGGTTTGATGAATGAAGGAACAGGAAGTAAGGGTGGGGAGGGGCTTTTATGCTTTGGGAAAGGATCGGGAGAGGCACGGAGGCCGCATGGGGTGAGAAATCTAAGTGAGAGAAGCACTTGAAGTAATGCAATTACCGGTAAGTAATCAAAGCATTTGATTGTTCTCTTGTAGTTCTGTGCTGCTCAACAGACAGCTTACTTTGCCATTGATAAGTTTTCCCCATTCTTCACAGATCTATAGTAGTACATACAGATTTAACTGTGCACCATATAACGTAGTATGCTGACAAAATAAAAGGGCACCAGGTGAGCTTAAGAAAGATGCCCAATATTAGTGTCACCGCAATGCGGGCCAGTTCACGTGCACAAGTGCTTTCTGCTAGTATTTGGAACAGGGATGACAGAGTCACTCACCGTATGTAGTGCAGCTAAATTCGTAGGCAGTCCAAGTCATGCAGGTAGCTCTTGGTACATCGCCATCGCTCACATCCTGGATAGCGAGATTCTTCCAGATCCCGGGAGCTGCCGGCTGGGCTTCAGTAGCAGTATATCCTGTGCAGCAGCACATCGTATAAGTGCCTATCTCAGCAGGAGCTTAGCAGGTGGGGCCTCAGGCGTTCTAATGGCCCTGTCACTGCCTGGCCTCTGAGGCAGCAGTCGGGCTACAGACCGGAGAATCTTGACAGCCACTTACAATAATCACTGCATTCAGTGGTCAGCCACTCGCTGCCCACCACACTCTTGCATTTCAGGCAGCCCCAAGAGAGAAAGTATTTGCCTTGGCCCCTTGGTTTACCTCTTCCTCGAAGGAGGGTCAGTGTGGTTATAAGGAATTGGGAGTTGTTTGGTGACTTGACTACTCCCCCTCTGCTAAACTGAAGCATAAGAAAGCCCTCAAGAGTTGTAAGAGAATGATACTTTTAGCTAAAGAAGATTTCTATGCCCAAAAGTTGCCGGCCACTCAAATTCCTTCAAAGAAATATTTACAGTAGTTCAATCAATCAATCAATCAGGAAATTGTAAGCGCGCTACTCACCCGTGAGGGTCTCAAGGCGCTGAGGGGGGGGGTCCGCAGATCTGTTTAGCCGAAGAGCCAGGTCTTAAGGGTCTTCCTGAAGGTGTTCAGGGAGGGGGCGCGTCTGATGTCTGCCGGTAGCTCGTTCCAGGTCTTGGCTGCAATGTGAGAGAAGGATCTTCTGCCTGCTCTGGCTCTGTGGATACGTGGGGTTTCGGCCAGTGCGAGGTTGGAAGATCGGAGGTTTCTTTTGGGTACGTGGAAGTTGATTCTGTTGTTGATGTATTTGGGTCCGTTGTTGTGTAGGCATTTGTAGGCGTGAGTGAGGATTTTGAAAGTGACTCTTTTCTCCACGGGGAGCCAGTGGAGACTTCGTAGGTGTTGGCTGATGTGTTTGTGTCGGGGGATGCCGAGGACGAGTCTGGCGGCGGTGTTCTGTATTGTTTGGAGTTTGCGGAGTAGGGACTTGTTGATGCCGGCGTAGAGTGCGTTTCCATAGTCCAGTCTGCTGGTGATGAGTGCGTGGGTGACTGTCTTCCTTGACTCAGGGGGGATCCACTTAAAGGTCTTGCGGAGGGTGTTGAAGCAGCTGGAGGTGACGGCGTTGACCTGTTGGTTCATGGTGAGTGATGAGTCGAGTACGATGCCGAGGTTCTTGGCGTGGTCTGAGGGGGTAGGTGGGCTGTGGGACTCCGCAGGTGATTTTCGTGGGGTCGGAGAGGAAGGGTGGGAGTCTGATCCTTTGGCTTCTTCCGGTGAGGAATGATCGGATCCAGTCCAGGGCTGTTCCTCGTATGCCTGCGTCGTGTAGTCTGGCGACTAGTGTGCAGTGGGAGACAGTGTCGAAGGCCGCTGATAGGTCGAGTAGGATGAGGGCTGCGGAGTGGCCTTGGTCCAGGAGGGTGCGGATGTCGTCTGTGGCAGCGAGTAGGGCGGTCTCTGTGCTGTGGTTGCTTCGGAATCCGGATTGGGACGGGTCGAGGACGGCGTTCTCTTCAATGAATCGTGTCAGTTTCCTGTTGACTGTTTTCTCTGCAACTTTGGCTGCGAAGGGGAGGAGCGAGATGGGCCGATAGTTCTTGAGGTCGGTGGGGTCAGCTGTGGGCTTCTTGAGCAGGGGTCTGACTTCTGCGCGCTTCCAGTCATCTGGGAAGGTGCCTGTTTTGAAGGTGGTGTTGATGGTGCATTGTAGTTCGGGTGCGATGGCGGCTGCAGCTCTGTGGTAGATATGAGGGGGGCAGGGGTCGGTGGGGGCCCCCGAGTGGATGCTTTTCATGGTCGAGGCGGTGTCTTCGGTCGTGATTGGTGTCCAGTTGGAGATGGTGGGCTGGCTGGTGTTTCTGGGGGGCGGGGGGCCGTCTGTGGCACCTGGTGGATGGTCGATGAAGTTGTCATAGAGGTTTTTGATCTTGAGGTGGAAATAGGTTCCAAGCTTGTCGCAGAGGTCTTGGGATGGTGTGATGTCTGTGGCTTCGCTGCGTGGGTTGGTGAATTCCTGAATGACACTGAAAAGTTCCTTGGAGTTGGTGGAGTTGGCCAGGATTTTGTTGTGGATGAAGTTCCTCTTGGTGGCTCTTTCTGGTTATGGTAGTCCGTCAAGGCGTCCTTGTAGGTGGTGTGGTTTTCGGTTGTCTTGGTGTTTCTCCAGTTCTTCTCCAGGCGTCTGCAGGTGCGTCTGGCTTCTTGGAGAGCGGTGGTGAACCAGGCTGCTTTCCTGGGGCGTTGTCTGTCGGGGTTGCGTAGCGGGGCGAGCTCGTCTGCGCAGTTGAAGATCCAGGTGTGGAGTTCTCTGGCTGCGTTGTTTGCATCATTTGCGTCGGGTGCCCAGGTGTGGTTGTCTCGGGTGAGGGTGGAGTTAAGTTGCTCATCGGTAACCTTGCTCCAGTTCCTTCGAGGTGGGCGTGGGGCTGGTTTGGGTGCCTTGGGTTTGTTGATGGCAAAGTGTACGCAGTGGTGGTCGGTCCATGGCGGCTGCGTTGTGTGGCTGAATTGGACGCTGTTTCCTGCCGCGAAGATGGGCTCGAGGGTGTGTCCTGCTCTTTGGGTCGGTGTGTTGACGAGTTGTTTAAGTCCGGTGCTGGCGAGGTTGTCACGAAGGATAGTGGAGTTGGGGTCGCTGGGGTTGTCGAGGTGGAAGTTCAGGTCTCCAATGAGTATGTAGTTTGCTGAGGCGATAGCGTGGGGTGCGATGAAGTCGGTGATGGTGGTGGCGAAGGGTGTTCGGGGGCCGGGGGGTCTGTAGATGAGGGTTCCTCGGAGTGTGGCTTTGGGGGTGGTCTGGATCTGGAAGTGCAGGTGTTCGGCGGAGGGGAACGTTTCGCTGTAGGTGGTGAGGCGGAGGGTGCTCTTGTGGGCGATGGCGAGGCCCCCTCCTGGGTGGTTGGGGCGGTCTTTCCTCTGGATCTTGTATCCATCTGGGATGGCGGTGCTGATGTCGGGGGCGGAGGATGCATTGGTCCAGGTCTCTGTGAAGAAGGCGATGTCGGGCGAGAGAGAGTCGAGTAGGTTCCAGATTTCCATGGCGTGTTTGTGTATGGAGCGTACGTTGAGGAGGATGCATTTTAGGGTGTCCCCGGTGCTGGCATCGGCGGTGTTGGAGGACGGGGTGGCGGTGAGGGTCTGGCGGCAGTGGAGGCAGGAGAACTGGCCGTGGGTCGTGTTCGGCGAGGCCTGTTGGCATTCTCTAAGTCTTCCAGGGTTGAGTGCGAGGAGGGTGGTGGTGTCGTAGCGATGGGTAGTGGGAGGTCCAGGGTTCCTGGCGCTGGGCGCGGTCGGGTCGCGGACGGGCGTAGACGGGCTTGCCTTTGGCGCCCCTTCGGCGCACCGGCGGCGCGACCGCTGGGCGCGGCCGCCATTAAGTAGGGGAGGTGGGAGGGAGGAGAGGCTGGGAGGCGGGAGTGGGGGAATTCCGGGGGGGAATTCCAGGGGGAGGGGCCGCAGGGGCAGCAGCGGCGAAAGGAACAGGCAGGCACGAAAAAATAAAAACAGTGGTGGAATTAGAGCAAGACACAGATGGGCACAATAACAGTGGCACAACAGGGAAAAGTTAAGAAAAAAACGGCTGAGAAAGGTTACGGTGGTTGCAGGCAGTCTGGTCCCAGTTGGAGCGGGCAGCAGGCGCAGGAGCGGGCAGCAGCCTCGAACCTCCCAAGGAGGAGGTCGGGGTCTGGAGGCAAGAGACGGCACAGCGGAGCTGCGGGGAGAGAGTGGACCTAGACCGAGTTCAGCCCCTATTTATCCACATTGCGCAGCACGAGTTATTGTGCACTCACAGGGTCGCGGAGATTAGCTATCGAATTCGAATTACTTCGAGGATAAAATCATATATATATATATATATTACCTACTGGCGGTCGCCAGTAGGTAGTTATAGTTAGGACCTATTTTCCATAGGAAATTCACAACATTCTATTTCCAATAACTTTGGCGCCAGTTGATGAATCTTCGCAAAATTTTCAAAACTCGTTGGGCGCTCCGGTCTGCTCCTATCCTGAAAGTTTCGGGGTGATTCGGCAAGCGGGGGCCGAGAAAATAAGGGGGTCTCAAAACGTGTTTTCCCCATGCAATTTTCCATAGGAAACTTTAGACACGGCTACAGCCCGAACTGCTGAACGGAATTACACCAAATTTGGCAAAGAGGTAGTTCTTGGTTCAGAAAGAACCCTTTTTGTTAAATGGTGTAAATCCGTTCAGTAGTTCCTGAGAAATTTGAAAAAGAAAACATATCGATATCTGGGCGGAGCCTAACCACACGTCATCGTGAGATCTGATTGGCGGTCAGCACTTCATCCTGGAATTGCTGGCAGCCATCTTGGGACCAATATAAATGATAGTACCCCATTGAAATGCATTGTAGTGAATCGAAGATTTTGAGGGTTACCAAAAGGAGAACTATAAAGGGTGATAACAGACTTTAGTTACATTAGAATTCATTTGTTGATGGTACCATACTAATTTCAGGAATTGTGGTGTGTTCTAAGGTGATTTTACCCTGTGAAAAACCTTCTGCTGGGATATCATGAATCATGTTTGAGAGAAAACTATTTTCACATGCCTGTCCCATACAGTTTTGGAAGGTGCTCCAGAAGCTAAAAT
This sequence comes from Calotriton arnoldi, assembly GCA_963921515.1. Classification (NCBI taxonomy): domain Eukaryota; kingdom Metazoa; phylum Chordata; class Amphibia; order Caudata; family Salamandridae; genus Calotriton; species Calotriton arnoldi. The sequence continues at coordinate 432,265 of CAWUFW010005780.1, forward strand.
GAGAGCATATTTTCTGTAAATTCACATTATCTTTCTCAGTCATGTGAGAATGAAGTCTGACATTCTCAGTAAAACATGTACATCCAACAAGGGCAGAGACTGTCAGTTGATTCCTTTGTGTTCTACTGCAGCTTCCCAGAGTGTTCTAAAGAACAACTAGAGTGCTAACAGCCTTACTTATGACAAAAGTATGGCACACCTGAAGCCATCTTGATTGGAATAAACTGGTAACACTTAAAACATTTAATTTAAAAAGGAACAAAATGATGGGGTTCATTTTGTCATAGAAATTATGGTTAGTGCTGTAGAAAGAAAAATTAGGACATGTTTCAAGTGTGATCTCAAATATCTTCCTGTTATATTTCAACAGGAGTAGCCTGTCAGTTGATGCCTTTGTGTTCTACTGCAGCTTCCCAGAGTGTTCTAAAGAACAACTAGAGCGCTAACAGTATTACTTATGACAAAATTATGGCACACCTGAAGCCATCTTGATTGGAATAAACTGGTAACTCTTAAAACATTTAATTTAAAAAGGAACAAAATGAGGGGGTTCATTTTGTCATAGAAATTATGGTTAGTGCTGTAGAAAGAAAAATTAGGACATGTTTTAAGTGAGATCTCAAATATCTTCCTGTTATATTTCAACAGGAGCAGCCTGTCAGTTGATGCCTTTGTGTTCTACTGCAGTTTCCCAGAGTGTTCTAAAGAACAACTAGAGCGCTAACAGTCTTACTTATGACAAAATTATGGCACACCTGAAGCTATCTTGATTGGAATAAACTGGTAACTCTTAAAACATTTAATTTAAAAAGGAACAAAATGAGGGGGTTCATTTTGTCATAGAAATTATGGTTAGTGCTGTAGAAAGAAAATTTAGGACATGTTTTAAGTGAGATCTCAAATATCTTCCTGTTATATTTCAACAGGAGCAGCCTGTCAGTTGATGCCTTTGTGTTCTACTGCAGCTTCCCAGAGTGTTCTAAAGAACAACTAGAGCGCTAACAGTCTTACTTATGACAAAAGTATGGCACACCTGAAGCCATCTTGATTGGAATAAACTGGTAACACTTAAAACATTTAATTTAAAAAGGAACAAAATGAGGGGGTTCATTTTGCCATAGAAATTATGGTTAGTGCTGCAGAAAGAAAATTTAGGGCATGTTTTAAGTGAGATCTCAAATCCTCTTCTATTTCATTAGAAAATTCTGACATGCAGACTGAAACAATCACTTTCAATACCAGCAGTAGACTTCCAGTTAACTCCCTGGTGAGCAGTAGCTTTACTACAGTGATCTAATGAACAACTAGAGTGCTAACATTCTGAATTTATGGCAAATGTGTGACACATCTGAATGCCTTCTTGATGGAATCAAAGTAAAAAACTGAAAGCATTTCCTACTGAGGAGACTGCAGTAAATGACGAAATTAGGAAACTTCATAACAAATAACTCTCCCAAGATGGCCACCAGAGAAAAAAGAGCCCAAATGTAGCACAAATATCACCCAGATGTAGCCCACATATATCCCAATGACAAAAGTGTGCAAAACACTTTTAATTTTTAGTTTTTCTGCAGTTTTATATAGTGCAAACTGGTCAGGTATTGGAGCGTTACATCTTACTTGGACCCCTTATTGCGTATTTTGCACGAAGAACATGAGATTGATCTTGCGAAACATTGAACTTTACGATTCTGTTAACCTTAAGTTGCTCTGAACCGGGCTTTGTAACACCCGTTTTTACCTACTGGTTTTAATTAATTCTCACTGTATTGTATTAGGAAAGAGGATTTACTGTTTTTATGTACACTTTTATGATCTATGTTTCTAAATCAGATCAAATAAAGTTTAATGAATTCTATGGCAGGACGGAGGCGAGGATTATGCATATCTTTCCTCACTTTAGTTGCATAGCAGTTCAAAGAAAACGTAACACAACAATCATTAAACAAAAGACTACACAACCCATGAACCATTAGGGGGTAGTCTCCAAGGCAACTATAGTCCAATCATATCACAGTCCATCGTATATAATATAGTGACGTCCCTTCCGCTTCCTCTTTCTTCACTGCTCATCAGTTAAGTGCATTGCTTACATTCTTGGCTTAATCTGACGTTGTTGCTGTTTGTATAGCGGTTTCTTGTGCACGTTATTAGCATTATTGCCTTGGTATTGTTTCATATTCCCTGCGCAGCAGGCTCTTGCCCGAGCGCGTTCTCCCCTCGCAGTTTCTCCCGCTGTGTGCTCTGCGCGCGGTGAGATCCTGTCAGGCGCGTCTGGTCCGAGCGAGGCAGCTCCGTCGAGCGCTCCCGCTGGTCTTTACGCGCGTTTGGGAATCCGGTCACTCCTTTAGTGTCCGCTTGATTCCCGACCAACCCTCGCCTAATTTTGACACCGCTACGCCGTGATTTCCCCACACGGCCACGTTAGTGACCAGCGCCACCTGGTGGTGGTAATTGGTATTGCGCCTCAGTCTATTCTTATAACAGCTTCGGGGAAAGCCCAGCTGTTGGAGCACCGGCGAGGGGGCTGCCTTAAGGATTTTAAGGGAATTTGTTCTGTGCTCACACCCTCTGCTATCATGTCTTCTCCAGAAGACCATTTTTACTCCTCCTACCAGGAAGTGGAGGAGGAATGGCCCCCCAGCTTCTCCTTCCAGCAGTGGACCAAGCCCTCTCTCTGGCTATTTCTAGAGCGCTGGCTCCTCTTAGGGATCAGGTTGATAAGCTGGCGAAAAGCATCCCTGGGGTGTTCAGTGACCCAGATCTGGTGGTGGCGGGTCCCAGTAGCTCCCAGATGGGGAATAAAAGGGCCGTTAAGCATAACGCGGGGCACTTGGAAGGATTTGATAAACTTACGGAGACCTTCCTCAAGAGTGCGCGAACGCTAAAACATGCACCCTGCCGGGAGGAGGAGGGGCCCGGAGAAAATTGCGACACTGTCACCACTATTGTAGACCCCGACGGCGGGTTTCCCTTAGAGGGAGAGGGTGTATCGGAGGACGATTTCTCCTCCGATGAGGATAAGGACTCGGGGCGTCCCTGGCGTCCAGAGTCCCACTCCTCTCAGTCCCCGGTTGGGGACGGGGTCCACTCGGACATGTTCGAGACGACCCAAATTTACCATCCTAGGTCAGCGGAGCGGACACCTGACGCCAAAGTGGCAGAGTATGTGGTGGGGAAAATCCATCAACCCCTTGAAAGGGAGGTCAGGAATAGGATGAGGGGAGAATGCCCCAGGCCCTCACTGAAGGGGAAGGTGGCACACACGCCTGAAATTGATGAGAATCTATGTACCTTTTTCTCCAAGTATATGAGGGATGCCAAGAAAGGAATTGATAGGTCTTGGACGTGGTAGGGCCCTTGACCCAAATTATTCAATTGACGGAGCGTTCCAAAGAGTCAGGATCCCCTTTGTCCACGGATATTGTGGCTGGTTGGGCGCACTACCCTAAACCCTAAAACACTACCCCCATCCACTACCCAAACACCACTGCACTACCCTAAACCCTAAAACACTACCCCCAGCATGACACCCTACACTGCCCAAACATAACTGCACTACCCTAAACCCTAAAACACTACCACCAGCACGACTCCCTACACTACCCAAACACCACTGCACTACCCTAAACCCTAAATCTACCCACAGCACAACCCCCTACACTACACAAACACCACTGCACTACCCTAAACCCTAAAACACTACCTCCAGCACGACCCCTTCACTACACAAACACCACTGCACTGCCTTAAACCCTAAAACACTACCCCCAGCATGACCCCCTACACTACACAAACACCACTGCACTACCCTAAACCCTAAATCTACCCCCAGCATGACCCCCTACACTACACAAACACCACTGCACTACCCTAAACCCTAAAACACTACCCCCAGCACGACCCCCTTCTCTACCTAAACACAACTGCACTACCCTAAACCCTAAAACACTACCCCCAGCACGACCCCCTTCACTACCCAAACACAACTGCACTACCCTAAACCCAAAAACACTACCCCCAACACGACCCCCTACTCTACCCAAACACTACTGCACGACCCTAAACCCTAAAACACGACCCCCTACACTACACAAACACCACTGCACTACCCTAAACCCTAAAACACTAGAACCCAGCACGACCCCCTACAGTACACAAACCCCACTGCACTACCCTAAACCCTAAAACACTACCCCCTACACTACACAAACACCACTGCACTACCCTAAACCCTAAAACACTACCCCAGCACGACCCCCTACACTACACAAACACCACTGCACTACCATAAACCCAAAACACTACCCCAGCACTACCCCTACACTACCCAAACACCACTGCACTACCCTAAACCCTAAAACACTACCCCCAGCATGACCCCCTACACTACACAAACACCACTGCACTACCCTAAACCCTAAAACACTACCCCCAGCACGACCCCCTACACTACCCAAACACCACTGCACTACCCTAAACCCTTAAACACTACCCCAGCACGACTCCCTACACTACACAAACACCACTGGACTACCCTAAACCTTAAAACACTACCCCCAGCACGACTCCCTACACTACCCAAACACCACTACACTACACTAAACCCTAAATCTACCCCCAGCATGACCTCCCACACTACACAAACACCACTGCACTACCCTAAACCCTAAAACACTACCCCCAGCATGACCCCCTACACTACACAAACACCACTGCACTACCCTAAACCCCCCTACACTATACAAACACCACTGCATTACTCTAAACCCTAAAACACTACCCCCAGCACGACCCCCTCACAACACAAACACCACTGCACTACCCTAAACCCTAAATCTACCCCCAGCACGACCCCCTACACTACCCAAACACCACTGCCATACCCTAAACCCTAAAACACTACCCCCAGCATGAACCCCTACACTACCCAAACACCACTGCACTACCCTAAACCCTAAAACACTACCACAGCACTACCCCGTACACTACCCAAACACCACTGCACTAACATAAACCCTAAAACACTACCCCCAGCACAACCCCCTACACTACACAAACACCACTGCACTACCCTAAACCCTAAAACACTACCCCCAGCACGACTCCCTACACTACCCAAACACCACTGCACTACCCTAAACCCTAAATCTACCCCCAGCACGACCCCCTACACTACACAAACACCACTGCACTACCCTAAACCATATAACACTACCCCCAGCATGACCCCCTACACTACACAAACACCACTGCACTACCCTAAACCCTAAAAGACTACCACCAGCATGACCCCCTACACTACTCAAACACCACTGCACTACCCTAAACCCTAAAACACTACCCCAGCACGACCCCCTACACTACCCATACACCACTGCACTACCCTAAACCCTAAAACACTACCCCCAGCACGACCCCCTACACTACTGCACTACCCTAAACCCTAAAACACTACCCCCAGCACGACCCCCTACACTACCCAAACACCACTGCACTACCCTAAACCCTAAAACACTACCTCCAGCACGACCCCCTACACCACCCAAACACCACTGCACTACCCTAAACCCTAGAAAAGAAACCCCCACCCCATGCCCAATCCCCCTTACCTCTCACTCCTCGTGGTTCCTCTCTCCTCGTGGTTCCTGCTTCACGTCGTCTCTGAGGGGCGGTGCACGTCGTTGTGAGGAAATGGAACAGCCTCTGTTTCCTTACAACGACATGGATCGTCTACATGTTTTTTAGAACGCATGGTCATTTACCATACATACCTTTACAACACAATTTGTTGTAAAGGCATGCGGGGTAAATGACCATGCGTTCTAAAAATGCGTAGTAATGACTTCGTGATGTACAACGCATGCGTGGTAATGCATGCGTTGTAATGGTATCGCAAAGTAAAAAAGTCGTTGTAACGGCTGTTTACCGATCGAAGCTGGCCCCTGTTCTTCAGTGAGACGTTTATTTGATTAATTAGGAGGAAGGAATGTGGTTTTTTTACCGAAAAGTGCATTCCCGGCTGTTGTATTGTGAAAATGTCCGCGTGGCCTGGTTTCACTTCCGGTGAGAGAGTGGAAGAGTCTGAAAAAAGGAGTTTTCTTGTTGGACGGGGCCGGCGCGACATGTCATCAGAAAACATAGCTAATGGAAAGCGTCCTCCCTGAAGTGTGGAGCAGTGCCATGAGAGGTCAACGAGTGTGCGTCCCACCGCAGTATGACCGTACCGCGTGACCCATGTGCCGCCTCCAGGGTACGGGAGGCAGAAGCGGCATCGCAGGTCCTCTTGAAGACCATTGTAGCACTAATTCTACATTTTGGTACTAGGGCATTTTAACTTTGTTGTTCCTGCCAGATACAAAGAGAAGATCCTGTGTTATTCAGTGCCCTCGTTACCTTTTTTGTGGGTTGTGGTGCTTGTCACTTCGCTGCCCCGCCGGTGCACACGACTGGGCACCCCACCTCGTGTGCCATGTGCAGGGCCTCTGCCCTCGGATCACTGGTTTCGGTTTCTGGAGTGGCAACATAAACAGTTGCTCCCAAAGGACTAGCCTGAACACTTAGGTGAATATCCCCTGCACCAGCATTCCACGGAAATTCTTTCCTAGCTCTCCCACGTCAACAAGGACGTCATAATAGCACGGCTCCGCTCGCGACACCGTATGACGTCATCGGAGCCATAAGAGGACCTCGTCGGCGTGCTGACGTCAGTTCCACCCATTTTTTCCGTGCCACCGAGGCAAACAGGGGACCGAGACATTTTCACATGTATACATAGTATAATAAATATATATATATTCACTGAAAAAACCATAGGTTTCAGGCACGTTATAGTTAGAAATTAGCATTTAAAAAACCTTAGAAATTCACTGAAAAAACCATAGGTTTCAGGCACGTTATAGTTAGAAATTAGCATTTAAAAAACCTTAGAAATTCACTGAAAAAACCATAGGTTTCAGGGGCGTTCTAGTTAGTTGGACATTTCACTCGTACAAAACCATAGAAATTCCCCCGTTATAGTTAGTTCAGCTAACTATAACTCGTGCGCCCGCAATGCACTGCTGATGACGTCACATATTACATCACTCATGACATGGTCAGTGACATCACTCATGACATCACTGATGACATCTCAAATGACATCACTGATGACATCACTGATGACATCATCCACTGAATGTGTGTTTTTCTGAAAATTAAATATGTTTTATATATGTATATCTCAAGGTCGATGGAATAATAAATGGGTATATAAGTGTCTAAATGGATGATTTCTTTTTGTAAAATTGATTGTATAACTGACTAAGTGTATCTTAGTGAATACATGGGTTAGTGAGTAATGTTTAAATATGAAAATATCTGTATCAGTCTCTCACTTTGTGTATAAGTGGCTGCATGGGTTGGTGAGTAGCTACATGAGTGTCTATATGGGTTATTAGTTGTTTTTTTTAGGATCAGTATGAGTGTCTGAGTGTCTGTATGATTCGGTGGGGGGTATTACTTAGTGCATAGATGCATGAATGAGTGACTCACTGTTTGTATGTGTTGAAGACAGCATGTGTGCAGGACTGTATAGGTGGATGAGTATGTGTATGGGTGTGTTAGTGAGTGAATGACTGTCTCAATAGTGTCTTTATGAGTAACTACATATGTTTTAAACTAGTATATGTGAGTATTGGTGTATATAAGTGAGTATATGTGAGAGTGAGAGATTGGAAGTGTTCCTGTACAAATAAGTAGGTGTTTCTATAAGTGATTGTTTAAGAGAGTAAGTATGTGTAAGTTTCTGTAGAAGTAAGTGTGGTAGTGTGTGTATAACTGTATATGCAAGTAAATGGATGTTTGATACTTTGTTTGCATGTGTGACTATGTGTGTGAGTAACTCTATGGATGAGTGGCGGTGTGTAACAGGATGTATAGGTGTATGAGTACATATGATGAGTGAGTACATGTATGAGTGACTGTATAGGGAATGTTGGTGAATGAGTGGATGTGTGTGTCGATCTTGGAATTACTGAATAGGTGTGTTGTAACTGGTATTGGTATGTCCATTGTTTTGAAAATGTTAGTTTGTATTTTTGAGTGTGTGTATCAAAGGTTATATTAGGGTGAGAGGAGGTCTGCCACTCTATCACAAGGATGATGTCATCAGTGATGTCATTTGAGATGTCATCAGTGATGTCATGAGTGATGTCACTGACCATGTCATGTGTGATGTAATATGTGACGTCATCAGCAGTGCATTGCGGGCGCGCGAGTTATAGTTAGCTGAACTAACTATAACGGGGGAATTTCTATGGTTTGTACGAGTGAAATGTCCAACTAACTATAACGCCCCTGAAACCTATGGTTTTTTTCAGTGAATATATATATATATATATATATATATATATATATACATACATATATATAAAAACTCCATCCCACTCCAGCAAAGAAGAAGGCACGTACTCGAAAATGTAAAGGTATGGCTTTCTTTAATAAAACAGGTCTCACACGACCCCATGGCTAGAGAGACGCGTTTCGGCTTCACAGAAGCCTTTATCAATCTGATTGGCGCCCTGCACCTGAGAGTATAAATAGCCCTTCCCCCCTTTTAAAGTACTCATAGACATCAAGGAAATACTGTTGTACTCTAAACACGTATGAATGCAAAGCATATTGCAAATGTATAAGCATAATGCTGACATAAAAAAACAGAGAAATGCAACTGGTAAAATAATGTATGAAATGCCATAATGTTAAAGAACACATTGCATCATCGTAAATCACCAGGCTTCGTTACATTTGACTGTGCATAATGCGCGTGTAAACAGTTGTCCAGAAAGAAATTATCATCGGACTGTCGGGGAAGAAAATATATCAATATATCTAATGCAAAACTCAAACGATGGCGCCAATCACTCTAGAAAACTAAGCCCTTTATGTGATAAAACATCACACATTTAAATAGAAATGCATGCTGGTGAGCTACGGCTATTTTAAGAATAATGAAACGGAGGTAATGAAAAGTTCGTCACGCTGCTTCAGATAGAAATGCGGCCAACATAATTTTATATTTACAGAGTGAACTGCGGAAGTTAAAGATACCTTGCACCCCGATGAAATTGCTACAGTGTATCTATTTTGTACGCAAGGGGCCGGGAGCTTTGATGGTGTTGGCAATTACACCGCGTAGTTAGGAGGAAACACGAAGTGTGTCATTTCTCCAGGCAATGTCCGCCTCCCGGTGCACTTTCACATCCTCACAAAGACTTCCAATCCCATTATGCCCCAGGGCGAACTTAGCGAAAATCACACAGCCTTGTGCAATGATCTCAAAACCAGTCAACATCTATAGTTCATGATGCCGGGGCCATGAGAAGTCAGCGGAATAAAACGAGCAATATACAGAGTCTCGTGACACAAAAAATGATGAGAATATATATATATATACACATACATACATACATACATACATACATACTTGGGCCACCTTGATCCACTTTTCTTGGAACAGCTTACTGTTATTGGTTTTTCCATCAAGTCAGGGTCACCTTTAGAACCCATTCCACCGAAATTCTGGAAAGCTACCATTTCAGAACTTGTCAAACCTTCGCTTGATGTTTGCAATAGTTCTTTAATTACTGCTTGGGTTCCTGAGGATTGGAAAAAGGCATTGATTGCCCCACTTCTAAAGAGACCAATTGTCGACCAAGCAGCCCTTTCCAACTTTCAGACAATGTCAGTGCTGACCTTTGCAGCAAAAATCCTTGAGAAGCGTGTTAGTTGGCTGATCTCTGATTTTGTGGAACGTCAGATCCTGGAACCTGTACAGTCTGGGTTGGTCTGGCACTCAATACAGAAACATCACTGTTGTCGCTCTTTCATGACCTCCTCTCTTTGATGCATTAGGCAGCATTAATGCTACTCGACTTGTCTGCGGCATTCTATTCAGTGTCACATACCATCCTTTTATCTAGGCTGCTAGGGGCCGGGACCTGAGGGTCAGCACGCCACGTGAATCGTATCTGATGGGCAGATGCCAGGCAGCTTTCCTGCCTCTTATTTTTCAGATTTCAAGGCACTGAACCAGGGAGAAATTTGATTCTAAGAAAACTGAGATTTTATGAGTAAACCTTACTCAATCCATCCAACCTTTCCCTTCCTACTTTTGGCCTCCATCTGATCTGACCCTCCTGGGCCTACTAAAATGGTGAAAAATCTGGGCTTCAATTTGTACTCAGATCTGTGCCTTAAAAAACAGGTTAACCACCTGTCCTCCACCTGTTACCTTTTGCTTCAAGTTCTGAGGAAAATTGTACCACTTCGTCCTCTCTCTGCACTATAGGTATGTCTGGTGGTGGTCGAGGCTACCATTCTGAGTCACCTGAAGGATTGTAATTCTCTCTTCCTGGGAGCCTCTTTAGGGTTGTTGAAAAGGGTATAGCACATTCAAAATGCTGCAACTAAACTGGTCCTTGGCTTACCTTGATATGTATCCACTTTGGATCCACTTCATTGGCTCCCGGTAGCTAAGAGAATTACTTTTAAATTCCTTTGTCATGTTCACAGAGCTTTCAATCACAGGCCTTTCTACCTTAGGAAAAAGTTCACTCCATATGCTCCCTGCCATACTCTTTGCTCCATTGATGCGTCACTTCTGGTAATACCAAGGTGAAATTGGGTTTGAACTGGAGGTAGGTCCTTTTCACTATCAGCTGCCAAATTGTGGTATGCACTTCCGGTAACACTTCGCAGGATGCATGAACTATTGCACATTTGGAAGGCCTTGAAGACCTGACTTTGTGGGCAGTAAAGTTCACTCTGCTCCGTCTGATTTCAGTTCTGTGTTCCCCTCAGCGCTAGGACACATTTATAGGCATTTGTGCACTTAATACAACTATTAACATAACAAAACATAACATAGTGTAGGCCACCCAGTGGCGCTCCACAATTAAGCAGCCATCTTAGCGAGCAGCCAAACCACGCCCTATTCATTGCCCCCTGTAGATTTAGCGGAGCCACCCTCGAATTATGTCTTGCTTGCTTCATTCTTGGATTCAAAGCCTTCAGATACTGTTCTTCACATTCAGTGACCTTGCAAATGGACTTGTTGACTGGGGTTCCAGGGACAAGAGGTAATAATTGCTACAAGAATGACCAAGTTTCCTTTAAGTTTTTGTGTTCACTATTCACCAAAGAACTGAACTGACCCAGTTACTTAGCCATTTGTCTTAACTCTATTTTTTGTTGACTATAAACATGGCCTCCGTGCAGGAGCGGCCCGTATAGGTAAGAGCGGTGGGGTGATGGGACAGGGTGGGGAGAGAGTCAACAGACGATGACGAGGGAAAATGAAATTAAAAAAAAGAAAAACACTTACCTTGCGCTCGCCGCATCGCCAATGTAGCGAGCGCAAGGTATATGGTTTTCTTTTTTTGTAAGTGGTTTTCTTTTTTTAAATTTAATTTTGCCTCGTCATCTGTCGACTCCCCCCCCCCCTGCCACACCCACCCTGCCCCACCATTCTTACCAGCACGGGCCGCTCTAGGCTCCATGTACAGACTAGCTGCTGCATATCAGCTTTCTACTTTTCTGGGCAGTTGCTCCAGACTTAAAATTATCCCCTGTCAGCAATTTAGCACAATAGTCTAAATTGCTTAACATTAATGTTTCTTGCTTTGGGGGACTGTCAGCAAGGGATTAGCCAGAAAACTAAAATACCCCCACTTTGAACCAAATCTCTGCTGCAACCAAGAAAGCAAAGCAAGTGCGCGCTGCCCTCCCAATAAGAGCTTCCTTGTCTCTTCAATCCAGACATCTATCCATGTATCAACCATTTCACCTTTACATCCTGTCATCCATTCATTCTTTCATCCATCCGTCTTTCAGCATTCCATCCATCCACCCTTACACCCACCTATTCACCCATCCATCCTTTTGCCCATCCTTTCACCCATCCATTCTTTCACCCATCTTTTCACCAATCCACTCACCCAATCATCCTTCCATCCACCCATGCATTCTTTCACCCATCCACCCTTTCACCCATGCATCTTTTCACCCAGTCACCCACCCACACATCCTTTCACCCATTCATCCACCCATTCATCCTGTTACCCGTTCACCCACCCATTCTTTCACCCTTACTTTCACCCCTGTATCCTTTCACCCATCCGCCCTTTCACCCATCCTTTCACTCACCGATTAATCCCTTAACCCATCTACCCTTTCACCTATTCTTACACCCACCCAAGCATCCTTTCACCCATCCACCCATCTTTTCCCCCACCCATGTATCCTTTCACCCATTTACCCTGTCACCCATGCATCCTTTCTCCCATCCACGTGTTCACCTATCCTTTCACGCATCTACCCATTCACCCACACTTTCACTCACCCATGCATGCTTTCACCCATCCACCCTTTCACCCATCTGCCCTTTTACCCATCCTTTCACCCACACATGCATTCTTTCACCCATCATTTCTCCCGCTCACAAATCCTTTCAGCCATCCACCCTTTCACCCATCCTTTCACTCACCCACACATCCTTTCACCCATGCACTCTTTCACCAGTGCTTTGGCCACCACACATGAATCCTTTCACCCAACCTTTCTCCCACCCACAAGTCCTTTCATCCAACACACTTTCACTCAGCATTGTGCCCACCTTTCACTCATCCTTCTTTCCTTCCCTTCCCTTTCCATCCTTCTTTCCTTTCCTTCCCTTTCCTTTCAACCCATCTTTCTTTGGTTAATTATGAGCTTTTGTCTGCCGAGTTGCTGTAGCTGGTAAAACGGGATGTTCAGGACCCACTGACTGTGAGGCTGAACTCTATCACTTCGGGATCTACTTTTCCATCACAGGATGAGTGCCCTGCAACAAGATGGCTATGATGAGTACTCACATGTTCTTCCTAGACACTAGACAGTTGCCTATTGCTGCGCCAAAGATCTCTGGCATAAACAGTTCACCTGAGTAGGTATCCCCTTGGGTGAACATGTCACTAGCTGAAACATTCCTTTGCTGTGATGCTCTACAGTAAATCGCTGTACCTCACTTTATTTATTTTCTGCTGATATCTATATGACAGCATTGTAGTAGCGTGACATATGTAACACGTAATATAAACTCCACTGAACATGCCACTTCCTTTGTTAAGCTGTAAAATCGGGTTCCATTCTCTTCTTAGTACCACACTACCAGCTCTAATATAGCAGGTGAGCACCACTGTGGTTACCTGACGACTGTATTCATTCAAATTAGGTAGCCAGCCTCAGAAAATATGTACCTAGGCCATTACACATGTTTACATCCTTTATTCATAAACTTTATTCATTTACATTATTCCTCTTAAACACTTTTTGAGACATAGTTGCTTTATGCAGGCATTTATTTGGAGAAGGCACCGGGTTGGCTATTGAGGACAAAAGAGAAAAGTGGTTGGTGATTGTATTGGGGATTGAGTGTTATGAGTGGTTACCGAGTGTAAAACGGATTGTGATTTTGCCTCTCTCCTGGTTGCTAGTCGGGGCCCTGCCATCCTTACCCCTCCTCCTCCTTCTTCTTCCCCTTAGTCTCCCTCTCTTCTGTTGTCCGTACCCTAAATAAATGTGTTGAGGGACCACTTGGAGTAAAGCAAGACTCCACTGTTCTCGGATCCGGAGTCTCTTGGTGGTCTGGACTGACCGAAGGGTCCAAGAATGTCACCCTCTTGCGTGTATATGGAGTGATAGGCCCTGTTGTATAGTAATCACCTCTGAGGTCTGGGTATACCAGCTCGGCGATAACTTATACATTGTGCCAATTTGCCTACTAAGTGACTGATGTGATGTTGCATTACAGAATGATTGACGTCTTCGTTTGGTGACTACTCTTAGAGCCGCTACATTACATTTGCCGCCCATATTTGGAGAGTACTCGAGTAGTTGATAACCTGTGACTGGAGTTGCTGTGTGAGAATGCGAATACCCCAGGATATGCTCACTTTTCTCTTTTGACCCCGGTGCTTTAGCCAGGTGACTATTGTCCTGATGAGAGATGATAACTGATTACAGGACGAAACGTCGACACATTTTCTTTGAATTGTTTCTTGTGCAGGGAATGTATGTGGATTGGGAAAACCCCTCTAAAACGAGTGTATAATCCATAAACTTTGTGCGTTATACAGTGTCTATTGTAGTTTTTGTATGTATGCTCGCTTTTGTCTAGGACTGCGTCGTCTGCACATATTGCACCTTCATGGGATTTGAAAAATAACTAAAAACTGGAACAAAATGAAAAAGTGGCTTTAATTGAATTTGTATTTAATGTTTACTGGTATACAGTGGATTGAGACATGAGGGAAATACACACAGACATAATCTCTCAATCATAAACGAGGTATTATTCTGAACGACTCCCATGGGACAACTGTTTGGCTTACATAGTATTACCCTGATCCTTGTGGTCATTGTGGCCATATTGGGTTGTCCTTGTTGTATACTCGCTATTGTATGCACAAGGTCTTGTGAATACCAAAAAGGTTACTGCTTATGGGGTTGTTCACAGGTAGCTCTCTTGTGGGACACTCACTTTTTACAATCAGTTAGATATTTGTAATGTCACTCCAGTGACTTAACTGGAGCGCCGGACTGTAACACTATGTGTCAAGCAGAGGTCATCAGTAAAAACACCCCTCGATATGCACGGAGAGTGGAACATACCCCAGGGTCATGTGAGAGTAGAAATAAAAGGCAGGGGGCTGCTAGGCGTGGCTATTGGAGAAGTAGCAGAGCAAGCCAGGCAAAACAGCCCTCCCTGTGTTTCCATTATATTGGCTGTTACCATCATCATTTCTAGGCCTCAGGTTGCAGTGCTCAAATACCCGACACCAAATTGTTGCCACTCACGGCCAGCAACACTACACTGGCGATGAGGGAGGTTTGTGCACCGCACCACGACGTGCTGCGTTAGCGGCTTTGTGTTTTCACACACATCGCTCGTGCTGCACACGCTGCACCGGGCGCACCAGTAAGTGATATAGTAGTGACCGGTGCCCACCCGGACTGCGTCATCACCGGCACCCTGCTGTCCCTCCTCCCACTGGCTCCAGAGCACGGACCGAGTCACCAGCCCCATGCCACGAGGAAGCAGAAGCGCGCCATGCTGCTGGGCGCCCTCACAGGATGCCGCTCCCGGTCCCCGTGCTGCTCTAGCACCCTTACCAGGTAGGAGCGCACCGGCCCATCTCCTGAGCGCTGCACTGATCTGCTTCCCATCTGATCAGAGGAACACGCACACAAGCAGGCTGCCAACACCCTGCCAGGCCATGCTCCGGCACAACTCACCTCCGTGAGGCGAGGACTCCTCCTGACTCCTTTCTCTCCTTTTGAGCGGCAGTGTGTGCCCCCTCCTGGTGACTAAAAAGAAACAACACAACACCAATAAAGCTACAAAAAAAATAAAAAAAACATCCAGGAAGAAAGTCCAACTTCACAACTCAGGTGCAGGTGATTGTGCTGCCTCTAACACCATGGCTGTCATACCCACAATTTGAAGCTTTCACCATTGAAGGTGCACTCTCAGCTCAAGCACCCAGATGGAAAGACTGGGTTGAGTGCCTACTGCTATTTTTTGAGGCTACAAAGTCGACAGCGCCAAGAAAAGAGACATGCTCATTCATCTTGTGGTGAAATAAATACACAGAATATCCAAGACCCTCACAGAAGCTGCGCCTAAAACACTCCTCCCTCTCGTAGCAGCTTTAAACGCATATTCTGAGCTGATGGCTAACAAAGCTTACGAGCGATTCGTGTTTTGCCAAGCCAGATAACACACCGAAGAATCCATCGACACCTTCCACACCCGACTAAAAGAACTGGCCAGCACATGCGGTTTCGCTAATGAGACAGAAGAAATACATGGCCAAGTCATCCAAGGATGTGTGTCAGCCAAGCTTCGCAAACGCAACTTGAGGAGTCTGGAAGGTCGCTAGCAGACATCCTAACAATAGGCTTCATTAAAGAACTCCCGAAAGCACGCACTTCCCACATGGAAGCTGTCCTTAACGCACCCTGAAGGCTGAACCGGTTAACGCTATTGCCTCGTCACCCAGCACCAGCAGACCCAAGAAAGACCGTATGACCCCCAGAACCTGTGGCTACTGTGTAGGCACAGTATACAGACCATCCGAATGTCCAGCCAGGGGAAAGAAATGTCCCGGATGCGGAAAGCTCAACCACTTCATCAAAGTGTATCGATCTAGCAGAGGACGAGCCTCGCACACCATGATCAATGCCGTACCAGATGTCCAAGAAAGGAGCAGCGACATGGATGATGACGACAGTGAAGAACACACTATCCACTCCATCTTTGCATTAGGCACGGCCTCTCAAGGAGAGGCCCAGCTTCCCTGATGCCAAGTCCTCATCAGGAGCCACCCACTAACCGCAGTGGTAGACATGGGTGCATCAATCAATATTATGTCCTTTGAAATGTACAACACAATGCATCTGCCTCCGCAACTATGTCGGACAACAATCAAAGTATTTGCTTACGGCCAAGGCAAGCCACTAAACATAAGAGGAAAGTTCCAAACAACGATAGCCTATGAATCACAATCGATAAACGCGCCGATCTATGTTGCTTCTGAAGGCCATGGAATGCTACTAGGATGCCAGGCTGCAGAAGCGCTAGGAATTGTTCGTTTCGCATTTGGCGTACACCAAGGATCAATCACTCACATCCTAGAGGAATTCCCCACCGTGTTCGATGGGATCGGATGTGTGAGCGACAAGAAGGTTGATTAGAAGAACAGTCGCACTCCTTGTGGTAGATAATGTTAGTAATATTCAACGATGATTAAATGATGGTTAGGGTGCTATAGAGTAACACCTCCTGTCCTAGAGGTGTGAACTGAAAATGCTGGCTGATAGCCCTTCACTCGGGAAGAGCCAACTCTAATGAGCACTCCTGAAGCGAGGACAATCGCTATTCACAAAGATGTGATAAATGCAGTTTATTCCATTATTCAAAATGAGTTTATTTCACTCATAATCCAATTGTAGCATTTCAATAAATTGGTATATTCATACGTTGGACGCTATCAAATGACTTAGTTATAACGTCTTGCTAATGATTTACAACTGTTACATCACAGCAACATGTGGTCACCCCGATGCATTTAGGGCCATGCCCTTCTTCAGGGGGTACATTCTGCAAAGAAAATGAATAGGTAAGGTCCAGGAACTAGATGAAAGCGTCACACCGAGTCAGTGCTAGAAAGATAGGCAATTTTTAAAAAAGGGCGATGTAAAGAAAGACGCTAAGAACGGAAAAAGACAAGGGAAAGGTTCTATAATTACTCGTGGTCAGCACGCTCAAAGAGGGTGATGAAGTGAGGAGTCCCAATAAAAACTAGATAGTAGATGTGCACAAATAAAAAGAGAAGATAATACAAGCGCCCGAGATGTGAAAGTAAATCAATGTCACCCGTGTTGAAAACCAAAATCTACCAAACGGTGTAATCAGGAACTAGGGTTCCTACTTGAAGTAAGCAAACTGGAAGAAAGTGCCTTAACATACCTGTGAGTAAAAGTTCTCGGGTGCCGAAGAGACTCCGGAGCGGGAATGGAAGAAAACACTCAACCAGAGTACCGGAACTATATGCGCCATAGAGCCGGAAGTGAACTGCGAGAGGGTGATAGACACTAGAAACGGACTACGATGTTGTCTGGGTAACCAGAGATGCTGAAAAAGAGCTCGCGAGCAAAGCCCGGCACAGAGAGTGATCAGAAAAAAGTGTGTGAAAAAGAGCAGCGTGATATAAAAAATACTAAGAACGTGAAAAACTGAATAGTGCTTAACGAATGCTCCCCAGGCGAAAGCAAAAGGTGATCCCTTAGCGGAATACGAATCTAATTGAAGGGGAAACGAGGGGGAAAAACAGGAGTGAACTGAGGATAGCTAAAAGATGATACGAAGAAAGAAAAGATTATAAGACAACAACTATTATATATATGACAACAGTATATGTCAGTAAGGTCATGAGAGCACAAAAATAGAATATAACAGATAATACTACGGTGGGTAGGTTACTAGATGCGTTACAAAAAACAGCTACATTCTAGTCTTTCATTTAACCCCTTGGGGTGCATCGAATTAAGTGTATATATCCAGTATGTTTCTCCTTGAAGCAAGAATTTCTTGTTATCTCTTCCTTCATGGTCTGTAATCTGTTCCAACACAGTATACCCTAATTGACTGATGTTATGATTACTTTCAGCGAAGTGCGTTGCCACAGATGATTTGAGATTCTTGGTTCGTATATTACTTTTGTGTTCTGTCAGGCGAATTTTGATTTTACGTTCTGTTTTTCCGACGTAGGGCAAACCACATGGACATTTTAGTAGATATACAACGTTGCTTGTATCACATGTAGCATTAACTCTAAGTTTAATGGGGGTGCCTTGGGTGGGGTGTGTGAGTGTAGTCCCTTTTATGATGTTGTTGCAATGGCCACAATTGTGGCATGGGACTGTTCCCTTGTACGTTTGGTTGGGTACTTTGGGTTTCTCATTAAGTAGTTGTTTCAAGTTTTTGGTTCGCTGATACGCAAAAATTGGCGTGGTCTGAAATATACCCTTAAAATCTACTTCAGCTTGGAGTAGCAGCCAATATTTGTGAATGATTTGTTTGATTTTAGTGCTTTTGATGGAGAATTTAGACACAAATACTGGTCGGTCGTCTTTGTTAAGGGTTGGAATTTTGGGTTTCAGTAGCTGTGATCTCTGCTTCAATGCAACTCTATCTTCTGCTTCTTGTACGATAGAAGTGGGGAGTTCCATATCATTAGGAAGTGAAGCTGAGCTTTACCGTAGCAATGTAAACCATCACATTTTACATCGTATGATAGTGGGATTACTGCTAGTACTTGCAAACAACCTTTCATATTTTGGCAGTTTAAGCTCGGAATAGTACTGTCACATGTTAACTTGAAACATCAAATAAACAAGGTCTACATAGGTCTCAATCTGTCCCGGGACGGGAGCGCACATAGGGGCCAGCATCACCCAGTGGGGAGGGACAAAGGCCGGGATCAGGTGGTGCACAAACATCCTATGGTTATATTGGGGGCTTGGATTACATTCTCAGTCGAAGAGCTGGAGGGTCCTAAGTTTTGGTGGGCTAAAGCATGTGAATTCTATGTGCATGAGGTATTGTATCAATGGCCTTCATATGAGCTGGAATTTTTTGGCCTTATTGGTCAAGTTGTGGGATAACCACTCCATTGACAGGAGGCGCCATACTCGAGCGAACCATTGTTCAACAGGGGGGGGGGTGATGATTGCTTCCATATGCGCGCTATGAGTTGTCGCGCTGCCAAGAGTAAATGGCTGATAAGAGTCCAGTCTGAATGGGTCATTGCGGTTAAGTTAGGGGGACGGATGCCCAGGACAATCGTGTGGTATAGGTGTGGGAGCAGGAAGCCTATGATGCCCTTAACATGCCCCAGGATCTCCACCAATATGTACCGATCACTCTACATGACCTCCATATATGGCAAAAAGTTACCTCTTCCTCTCCACAACGCTAGCACAGGGGAGAGATATCACGATAAGTAGTAGACAAATGGGCAGGCGTATAATACCATTGAAACATCAGTTTATATGCAGTCTCATGTAAAGAGAGGCTGCGATAGGTTTTAGGAATATCTCGCCATAATGTTTCCCACTGTTTAGAAGCGATTTCCTTAGCGATAGTGTCATGCCATGTGGTTCGGTACTTATGGGTACGAATCGGGGTTGACTGTTGTAGCACCTGATAAGTTTTGAATTTCAGCCCTTGTGTACCATCAAAACCGCGCAGGAGTTTCTCAAAGAGGGTGCAAGGGTGAACAGCCGCTGGGTAAACCCCAGGGTGCAGTGCCCAATGCCGCAGCTTGTGATATTGGAGACGCTCGGTGGCTGTGAGTTTAAATTCGGTCCTGCATTTCTTCAAATGACTTCATGACGCCTCCCACAAAAAGGTCCTGCAGTGTCAGGCAATCCCCTTCGCTCCAACTATGAAATGAGGGGGGCGATAGGCCCAGGGGGAAGGCAGGGTTGCATGCAATAGGGGTGTTAGGGGATGGAAAAGTGGTCAGTCCCCTCTTCAGGGCTACCCTGTCCCAAATTTCTAGCACTGTCCTACATAGGCGCTGAGCAGATGGTCGTGCTTAGGTAGCGAAGCAAGATCCCACAAGGGCCTGCATGCCACTGCGCGGTCCATGTGGAACAAGTGCTTCTCACTCTCGCGTACTACCCATTCGGAGATATATCTTAAGTGAGCTGCTCAGTAGTTTTCCAGGAGGTTTGGGCAAGCCAGGCCCCCCCCATCGCACGGCAGCATCAACAGCGAGCTATCCGAGGTTGTTTCCCATTCCATATGAGGGTACATATGTCCCTTTGGAGGTGCAAGATATCTTCTTGTGGAATTGACGTGGGCAGTGTCTGGAACAAATGGAGCACCCTCGGGATGATGTTCTTTTTTATGACATTGACGCGCCCCAGCCAGGAAATGTAGAGGGGTTTCCTTCTCTGTAAGTCAGCTAGGATGGAGGGGCGAAGAGAGGGCCAGTAGGCCCCGGACCATGAGGTGAGCGTGGGGGTGATATGAAGACCTTAAGTATTTGATGGAATCCGAAGACCAGTGGAAAGGTACTAAACTGAGTTTTCACCTCTGGGGCCGGAATATTGAGATTGAGCACGGACTACTTAGTCATGTGAATCTTAAAACCAGATACGGCCTCAAAGGCCTGCAGGCATTCCACAATGCTGGGAAGTGATATTTCTGGCAGTGTCAGGGTAAGAAGGAGGTCGTCTGTGAACAGGCTTATCTTGTGCATTTGGCCGCCAAAGGGTATGCCTTTAATTCCATCCGTGTCGCGGACTTGGATGGCAAAAGGTTTGGCCGCCAGGGCGAATAATGAGGGCGAAAGCGAGCATTTCTGTCGTGTGCCTTGACGCAAAGATATTGAACTCGTGGTCTGCCCATTAACCCGGATACAAGCAGCTGGTGCTACATACGAGGCATGACTTTGGTGATAAAACCCTGTCCAAGGCCTATTTTGTTCAGTACTGCCTGAAGATATGACCAATCTACTCTGTCAAACGCCTTCTCTGCATCGAGTGAAAGAAGGCAAGCCGGGATATCAAGTTGGCGTGACCTTTTCACCAGATGCGCTATGCGCCGAACATTATCTGCCCCCTGCCACTGGCGAATAAAACCCACTTGGTCAGGGCTGATAAGGCCCTGTAGATACAGTTCTAGTCGGATAGCTAGTGTTTTACTAAAGAGCTTGGCATCTGTGTTGCATAAAGCTATTGGGCAGTAAGAGGAGCACTGGGCTGGGTCTTTACCCGCTTTGAGTCTGAGAGAGATCTTGGCAGCAGCCATTGTGGGTGTAAGGTCAGTGTCCTGTGAGGAGTTAAACAGATCCAGGAGATTGTCTTGAAGTTGAGGTAAGAATATCTGGTAAAAAAGCACAGGTAGCCCATCCGGGCCGGGTATTTTACTCCAAGGGAGGGCCCAGACTGCAGTGCGCAGCTCTTCTGCCGTGATGGGGCTGCCCAGAAGGGGGGCATGGTGTGGGTGTAGGGGTTCCCAGTTACACTCGGCGAGATAGAAGTGAAGCCGCATGGGGGAAGGGTCATCCGGGAGTACAACTGTTGGTAGTAGTCCCGGAAGGCCTCTAGTTTATCCCCCTCCACAGTCGCCCATCCTGAACTCCCCACCTGCATTTTAGCGATATGGGTCCTGGTGTGCTTGTGTCGCAGCATACAGGCCAAGAGCCTATCCACTTTATCTCCGCCCTCGTAGTACCTCTGCTGAAGAGCCAGGAGCGCGTGCTCTGCCTTGCCTGTGCAGTGGGTGCGCAACTCTCCTGGTAAAATAGCTAGCTGTCGCTTGGTCCTTCGAGATGTATCAGTTTTGTCCAAATGCTCCAGTTGGTTGATCTCTGCTGACAGTTTATACTCTACCAATCTCACCTCTCTTCCCCACACAATAGCAATGGTTGCTATTGTTCCCCTAATAGTACCTAACAGGGTCCAACCAGGACTTCTTCATCTTGTGGAGGCTGGCACCGAAGTGCTCTAAACCCTCTGGAGGCGTCACCCTCTGCAAGAGAAAGTCTGTGGGGGGCAGCCATCAGGAGCGCAACAGGGGTGTTGGAATCCAATCGTCATGGCTCCCCCCATCCCCGAGGCCTGCCGACGTCGACAGCAGGTCTGGGAGAGGGGCATACAGCAGCAGTTCTGTCTTCTGGAAACGTGGTCGTGCCTGGCCTCCTTTGGAGTCATAGGGAGTCAGCAGTTGAGCGGGCAGAAGAAGCTGCTCCACTGAGACTCAGAAGGTGTTGGATAATGTCTTGCTTTGTGTCTTGTGTGGACGACTCCGCCTGTTGTTTTTCTGGCCGTCGCTGAGGAACCGTGGTCCATTTGGGCCGGAGGTCTCGTCCTGAGGGGCCTAAAGGCAGGGGGGAATCCTCTTTCTGAGAATCTTCTGGGAGTCTCAACAGTGTTTTGGCTTCCGCCAGAGATCGCAGTGAGCAGCGCTTGCCTTCCCATTGAAACAAGAGGGCAAAGGGGTGACCCCACTGGTAGAGAATTCCCAGAGTGCATAGCTTACCACTGATGGGTTTGAAGTCGCGGCGCTTTCTCAGGATTATAGTCGAGAGATCTTGATAGAGTTGTATCATGTGGCCTTGAAACTTAAGCTCCGTCTTGCCCCTAGCTGCTTGCATGATCGCTTTCTTCTCTGTGAAGAAATGGAGTCTGGTCAGGATATCCGGGATGTTTTCCGTGCGACCATTTGCAGTGGCGACTCGATGTGCCCTATCTAAAGCAGGCAGTGAGGCATCCTCGTCACCATGAACTGCCTGGAGCAGCTCCGCCGTGAAGGACATGATGTGCCTTCTGCGCCCCGGGGCACCCCCGTATGCAGATGTTGTTCCGGCGGCTCCTATTTTCTAGGTCTTCTTGCTTGGTTGGTAGGTCGATGTGTTGATCTTCCAGCGCTGCTACCCGGCGCCACAGCATCTCCTGGTCCTTTGATCTGGCATCAACAATCCGTTCAAGGTTGTCCACCCTGTCCACTATTTCGGAAGCATCCCTCTGAATTTCGTGCAAGCAGGATTTAAACTCTTCTTTGAGTGAGGAGATATCCATTCGAATTTCTTGTAAAAAACGGTCCATGCATCCCTGAGTGATCGGGGCAGAGGACTCGTTTGCCGTCGCCGCTGGCAAATGTGCGGGGGGTGGACCGCCGCATCTGACTGTGGGGCCTTATTCCAGAGAGACATCACCGAATCGTCTTTGGCTGCTTTAGAACGCGGCATAGTGAGGCAGCTAGTTCGATAGAGCACCAGAGTTCACCTTCCTCCAGTCTAGCTGCTGTCGAGAAATCTTGTGCTGGTAGTGACTTTATCCGCAGCAGTAACGCACAGCTCCCACCCTCTCTAGGGGCACTGCTGCAGGGCCCGCCGCTCACAGTCCCCACCTGTGTTGGACGCTGGCTGTTGCCGCAAGCAGTTTATCGAGTACGGTCACACCCGCTCGTGGTGCTCAGCCCAAGGTCCCAACGTAGAGGTATGTGGGGATTGATTACTCTCCAGTTGTTACACCCGTCGCCAGTAAGCTGTCCACCATGTCAGACCGGATCACGTGAGGTCAGCTGGTTTAGCCCACCACTTTCCCCAGTTGAGCGCAGGAAGGAGAGTGAGTGATCTCCCCAGGTGAAAGAACCTCTTTCTAACCGGGTATCTTTGGTTTTAACTGTACTGGCTGATGTATTAGCCTTCAAACTGCACCTTAACTGGGTGAAGGGTTAATAGTTGTCGTAGGGTGTAGGGAGTGGAAACACTGTCACATTCTCTCTATAGCCCAGAGTACACGCGCATGCAAACAATTAGGTGTGAAATGTAAATAATTTAGGGGTTATTCTCTTTCTTTTACATATTACTTTGTGTATTGCAGATTACATTTGCTGGTGTTTTCTGTTACATTCTTTCGCTGTATTGCTTTATTTTCTTGAAGCTTTTATTCTGTCCCTCCCACTGGCCAAGTCAGAGTGAGCACAGACTGGATTTGGTCCCTTTCGTTGAGAGCCATTGTTTTAGATATCTTGGTTTGGTAGAAACTAAACAAGTTTCTTTTCACTGAATATTCCCACACTTTTCTCGTTGGTATCTGGTTGCTGGCATTACGGGCCATTATAGGCTCCGTAACTCCCCCCCCCCCGTAGTAAATGATACAGGGGACATTAGAATCCCCTTCAATGGAATTACCAGGTACTGTGAGTGGTCCCTGAGGGCACTCTTAGAGATGGGGAATATACAGGGACTCTGTAATTCCAGACCTGATTCTTCAGGTGATTCCTTATTTGGCCCTGTATTTCACCCATGGAGTCTCCAGCTGAAAGGTGCCAGATCTGTGGAGTTCTAAGAGAACTCATAATTCCATCGGTGTCGGTAATTTTGCTACCGGTCCTATCGGAAATAAGAGGCACTCTTAAAATAAGGAAACAGTAAGTAGCATGAACTGTAGAGTTGGCCTCTAACTGATTCCCAGCTTAATTCGAATTTAAAGTGTTTATGGTGTTTTGTGGAATAACAATACAGAGATGCAATTTTAGGGTTGCTACTGTATACACCATTAATTAATTTGCTTTTATATTTTCTAAGGATGAAAAAAAGCAATTAATGACGACCAACGTGTGGCTGAGACAGGTAAGATTTTAAAAACCAAGCCTTGAGTGTACTAAAACATGAAAATTCATTTTAAAATATGTTTTCATTTGTTACAGGCACAGCTTTATGGGTACTTTTGTGGTTTGCACATGTTACTAACGTATTTTTTTTCTGTGGCGTATTTTGAGTTGTATTTGTTCGTGTGTAACCAGTCACTTAACTAATGAAAATATTCAAACAGAAAACATTTTAAAGTATATGCCTGAGATTCGTATTCTGACATACCTCTGGTCACTCTGGCTTCTCTGTGGTACTATATATAACCTTGAGAAACCTTTGTGTGGACACAGTAGCTTAATACTAAACTGAGTGCCCCCCCTGAAAAATCTAGTGGGGTTTCCACGGGAAATGACAACGACGATTGGCACATTGCACATAAATATCTTTGTCCCCGAGAGGGTTGTTGGAGGCCCCAGTAGAGGGAGGCTGCCGTGGAACAGCATCAAAAGAGAGAGCCAGGGCTGTTTCATAAAACCTGTAGCAGCCCAAGAACTGTTTTCACCCCACCACATAAAGTTCATTGGAAAACACCAGAGGGCACTATTTTGTTGAACATATGTTATTATTTTAATATTACAAAGAAACAATACTACCATTACCATTTCCAAGCTTTATTTCGATCTGGTAGACCATAAAAGCAAAGACGTAAAATACATACAAGGCTAGGTTGAGCAAATAAAAACAACAATGGCCATTACAAGATAAGCCAAGTACAGTAAGTTAAACACAATTCATAACAGTTAAAAAGATGTTAAAATTTTAAAAAGAGAATTAAATATTGATTTCATTTGTTAATAATATCAAAACAATAGGAAATGGCAGAGGAAGAATTATCATGTGCAAGGGGGAGTTAAAAACTTGCGGCGCCTGTGCCACATGGAGATTAAAAAACGGGACACAGCGAAAACAATAAGGGGGTGAGTGTCGGTTCTCAAGACTCTGAGGCCTCCCGTGACTGTCGGTACCCCAAGTTCCTGCATATTGGTAAGAGCCAGTGCCTCTTGGGTACATCATATTCTGGGCAAAAGAATAGAACATGAATGGGTGTCTCTTCTTGGCTATTGCAGACAGGACAGCTACCAGGGGAAGCTTTTGACCAGTTCTTTGTAAATGCGTGGACCGGCAAGCAACCCAGTCTAAATTGAACATAGAGTTTCCTTGCTATAAACGGATGTACATCATCAAGGAAGGGTTCAAATAAATACTGGTCTTTAAAACTGAGGAAGTCAGAAGTTAAGTGGCCTGGTTTTGTACTCCCTTGAATTTCAGCCAATCTGAACTGTCTATAGGTTTTGACTAGTTCAAGCCGTGATATTGTCGGTGACACTTCCTCAGGGTGGGTCCATAGGTTAGGCCAGCCTAGTCTACGGGACAATTCTTTTATGTGTGTGAACCAGGGTAGTTTACCCACCCCAGGGAGCCCCATAATAGCTTTGAGTTCCGACTGGTAGGCTATTAGCTCGGGGGTCGCCCATAGCCTACGCCAAAAAGACAGAGGTCGCAGTCCGATCTCCTCATCTATGGGTCTTATCCCAAGGTCCATACGTAGGGGGATGAGAGGGGTACTTTGCGGCAAGCCCAAGAGCTGCCTCATGAACTTGTTCTCGGTTTTGGCCAATCCACCCACAGGGAGGTGTCCCCAATGTTCTGCCCCGTACATTACAGCACTCCTGATTTGGACTTTCTATATCTCAGTCACTGGGCCCGGTTGTCTAGATGTGGAGTTTCTATAAAGTTTTGCTAATCCCCCAGCCATCTGTGCTAACCTTAGGCCTGCCTTGTCTTGCTGTGGGCCCCAGCCAAAGGTTTCCGTCAGTGTGACACCTAAGTAATCGAAGACAGCTACCCTCTCTAGCTGGATACCATTTAGGATGGGATTGAGGCGAGATGTTTTACTAGGATTAAATACCATGTACTTGGTTTTTAGTGTGTTAATCTCTAGGCCCCTGTTTTTACAAAATAGAGAGAAGCTGTCAAGAGTCCTTTGTATGCCCATGGGCGATTTAGATAATAGCAAGTTGTCGTCCGTAAACATCATTGCTGGCACCCTGCCACGGGCAAGCTTTGGGGCATCAGTGTTGGCTACCTCGTTTAGTTGGTCCACCAGGGCATTAATAAAGAGACAGAACAGAGTGGGGGCCAAAACACACCCCTGCCTTACCCCCCTGTTCACTGGGAAACGTGGGGTCAGTTCTCCATGTTTCCCGAATCTCACCTGGGCAAAGTTTCCAGTATGCAATCGCTTGATCAAAGAGAGCAAGTAGGGCGGAATGCCCAGTTGCTCTAAAACTGCCCAAAGTTTGTCATGGGGCACCAAATCAAAGGCTGATTTAAGATCAACGAAGATCAAATAGAGGCTCCCACCCTCTATGGTCACCGTCTTCCAGTATAATACTTGGAGCCTAAAAATTTGGTCGATGGTGGAAATATTTTTGCAGGAAGCCTGCCTGAGTACGGACTCAGAATCTCACACTCATCCA
The DNA here is from genome assembly GCA_963921515.1 of Calotriton arnoldi. Classification (NCBI taxonomy): domain Eukaryota; kingdom Metazoa; phylum Chordata; class Amphibia; order Caudata; family Salamandridae; genus Calotriton; species Calotriton arnoldi. The sequence goes on from CAWUFW010005780.1 coordinate 459,500, forward strand.
CCCAGGACTGGAGACGCTCCAGGACAATCCTGGCAAACAGCTTCTGGGAAATATCAATCAGACTGATTGGCCTGTAATTGGTGGGCAGGAGGGAGATCCTTCTTATACACTGGGAAGATTTCTGCCCCTAACCAGGTTTCCGGGATTTTCATGCCATTTATAATGGCGTTGAATATTACACATAAATATGGGCCCCAGATATTGGGCTGCTCCCGAAATAAGTCCCGGGAATCTTGTCTAGTCCAGGGGCCTTTTCCAGAGGAAGCTTCCCAATTGCACTAAGGACTTCGGTCAGGGTGAACCCTAGATCAACTTCAAAGGGGTTCCCCACATCAGGTGACGAGATTTCCCCTGTGGGCTCTATAGTGTCCTGGGTGGAATACAGCGATTGGAAATGGAGTTTCCAAGCGTCTACTGCGATATTCGGCTCAATAGGTGAGCTCTCTGAGGAGCCAGCTGTTCTAACCAGGGTCCAGAACCCCCTCATATCTCTGTTGGTGAGAGCCTGTTTTATTGCATCCCATCTTTCAGACTCCCACTCCATTTTAGCTAACTTTAGTGTATCTCTATATAAGGCCCGCCTTGTTTTTATCAGAGATCTGTCATTTAATTTTATGGCATCCATGAGGGCACCCTTTGCCATTCGGCAAGATTTGTTAAACCAAGTGGTTTTAGGGGGCCTCTTGCCTTTAGAGTGGGTCAGGGGATTAACGATGTTGGTCAGGCTGGAGGTCAGATCAGCGTGGATAGTCGTAAGTTGAGCAATGGTACCATTAGGGTTAGGGGTCTGTGCGGCCTGCTCCATTACCAATAAAGGTGGAATGATGAAGGAATACAGGGCAGCAATCTTGCCTGGTGACTGCTTCAGAGTTTCCCACCTAATTCGCCTCCTGTTGTTATCTAACGATAGATTAGTACCAGTGAGGTTGCTAGTGATAGGAGGATTATAAAGTTCCGGGAGCTTAAGATCGAGTACCAGAGCGTTATGGTCGCTGTCGTGTCTGGGCCAGACAGCGAAGTCAACGACCCATTGCCATATACTTGCTTCCACCAAAATATAGTCCAATAACGATGCTTGCCCCGGTCTATTAAAAGTGGATTTTCCGGGTTGGTCTGACTTGGTACGACCATTGCATGCCCTCAATGCATGTGTGAGTGTGACTGCGTTGATCTGTAATACCAGGGGGGTCCAGGCTCTCACCGGAGGAATCAGCGGCTCAGGGATCAGCCAAAGGGAATCCTCGGCAGTAAGCGTAGGGTCAGTCGAGAGGGCTAGGGGCTCAAACTGGCAATTAAAATCACCAACCTGGTATTCCGGGGAACTAGCTCGATGAATGTGGAGAGCATGTCTATGGTCTGGGATTCCTGGGCAAAAGACACTGGACGGGAATAGATGTTAATAAAAGCAATTTTAGTCCCAGCATTAAAGGTAAGGAGGGTACAAAGGATATCATCCGAGGAGGTGTTCAGCTGTTCAACAGTACAGTCCAAGTGTGTGGCAACCCATATGCCTAACCCTCCCGATGGTCTGCCTCTGCCCCCGTGGTTGCTAGCACATTAAAGGTTGCAAAGCCCCTCATGACAGAGTCCTCTCTAGCCCAGGTCTCCTGGAACATACAAACATCATGATGTTGTACAAACTGCGACCAGTCAGGATTTTGAAGTTTGTTTTTGATACCGGCAATGTTCCATGACAACACCTTCAACTGGAGACCCGGATTCGAGGTGGCATCACACACGGAGATGCCGATGGGGTTCTTGTTTTGGGTCATGTTTGGCTCGAGCTCGGGGTCTGGTACTCCCAATTCCACTAGGGGTCTGTTCCCGTCCTTAGTTGCCATTGTCAGTTCAGAAATGAAGGAGGCTTGGTTGTTTAATACCTCTAGGGTAACGCCTACCGAGCCCTGGAGCCCCGGGTGAGATTTTTGATGTAGTTCACCTAACGCGACTTGTGTCTCACCAACGAGGTTTGGGGAGTGTGGCCCTGAGATTTTTAAATTACCCTCTCTATTTGCCCCCACTAGCCCATGAGTGGAAGAGGGATCGGATGGGATCATCAGTCAATCTACCTCTTCAAGGGCCCCAAACCTATTTGCTACTGCAACATTATACTGTATTCTGGAGGATTGACCAGAAGTGAGGTGAGGTTGTGGCCAGTGTGTTGGGGCTCTATTGTAAGGGGTCCATGGTGCTGAGTAGTTGCATAAATAAAAAAAGGCCAAGGTGTGTAGTTGGATCCCTGTGGGCGGTGCTCGAGGGCTGGGGGACTGGTCAGCCAAAATTCGGACTGTTCGAGGATTACTAAAGTTAATAACTATACAGTCTCCTTTGATTGACTTAGGGTTCTTGCCAACCCATCCCACTCTCCGAACTAATAATATCTCACCCGCCCTCTCATAGGGGAACTGACCATACCTGGTAAGCCAATAAAGGCACTTGTTTCTCAGTTCCAGCTGTGTTTCTTTCTGGCCAATTTTTATTTCAGGTGCACCGGTTAAAACTATAACATAAGGGAGAGAAGCTGGGGGTAAATCAATAGTTGGGAGGGCCGGGGGAGCTAGGCCTGTGTGCACATTGTCTACTGGGTTGTGCACTTCCCTACCCGTCATCTGATCAGGATGGGAACTCACTCTCTGCATACTAGGACCCCTGGTACTAGGAACATCCCAGCTAGTTTGTGCCCGGTGTGTACCGGGTTCCTCGCCAGGGGAGAAGTCGTTGCCCATATGGGCGGCTCTGGGAGTCCCTATCTTGGGAGCACACGTGGTGGTAGGGCATGATGGAATGGTGGGAGTACCACTTCTGGGTGGTGGAGGTGCCATACTTGGTCCGTCTGTGAACTGCAATCTTTCTTCTCCACTGGGGTCGGCGAGATATTGACCAAGGGGTTGCCAGGTGCACGCGGGGCGGGCGTCTGACCGCTAGTTCTATTCCCAAAATGGAGCGCTAACTCTTCTTTAACAATAGCTCTCATCTGTGCCTCTAATTCCACTATCAGATTCCTCACCCAGGAAGGACATTTGGGGTTTTTGTGAGAGTTTAAAGGGGGTTCTACCACTCTTCCCAGTCTGGCTAGTTCGCCCTCCTTGGGACAGGTTTCTGGGCTGGGCTTATTATTTGTTCCTATCCCATTGCCTGTCTTTTGCCTCGTGGCTTTAGGCAATGTAGTGGTTGTTCTACCTTTGCGAGTTTTCGGGTTTACTGGGGAGGGATGTGTGGATGATGACAAAATCTCGCTAGGTCCAGATAAGGATTTTGATGGACTAAGGGTAGAGCCCGGGGTAGATTGTACAGAGATAGGTGGCCCTAGAGATTGAGGGAAGAGATCTGGGGTTAAGGATAGTCGCCTCTCAGTGAGCTCAATTTCTGTCGAGACTACCCCGATAGCTCTCTGGAGCATCCTATCGATTGAGGTTTGAGGGAGTGGGGCCGGTAGTAGCACCGGAGGTTTTTTTTTGGGTACACAACCACGCTTCCCCATATCCAAAGCAGAAGGAAAAACAATCGTACAATTAATGCTAAAATGAAACTAGTTGCACACAAGCCCAAGGGTCAGGTTGGCGATAACCAGTCAACTGGGTTTCAGAGTTGGTCAAGAACCAGACGAAACCTTGACCTTGGGGACACAAAGTGCAACGTGCTAATAGGTTTGGCAAAGAAAGGGCATGTAAACACAGGCCATAAGGTGCAGAGTGCTGAGACTAGCAAGATCTGGCCCCAAAGGACAAAGTGCAACGTGATTGTAAAATTGGCAGCAGAAGGACATGTAAACACGGACCATAAAGTGCAAATGCTGAGGCTAGAAAAGTCTGGCCCAAAGGGACAAAAGTGCGACATGCTTAATGTGTTTGGCAGCTGTTTTAGGCATGTAAACAGATTACAGTCAATAAAGTGCGTCGTATAATGTCCCAGTATTAGGTGTAAAACAAGTCCAATAAGGTCCAATCAGCCCACGCCGAGATAGAAGGTGATTATTAACATTAAACTCAGTCAGCTTGGCCGTAAGGCATACCAGTTCCAAATGACTACACGAGGGGAGGTGTCAGCTGCAAGTGCAGGGGCTGTTAAAAAAGAAGTCACACTATACCTTTCTGCCGTCTCTTGTGGAGGACGGGGATCTGGACTCTTGGAGGTAAGGGGGGTGGCCCTGCGCCTCTTCCTGGCGATGATGGGCGAAGGACGGGCCTGCCCTTGGCCCGGGCTTCGCCCGGGCGCGTGGGAAGCAAGGCAGCGCTATTAAGCGCGATGGTGGCGCCTCCCCCTCGTGAGCGGCAGCGGGAGAAAGTGACCGGTGCACCCTGGGACTTGTGGTCCCACCAGGGTGAGGTGCGCGGTAACAGGAATGCGGGCGGCAACAGTCAGGGCTGCCTGAGACTCCGGTCCCACCAGGAAGCTTGCGGAGATGCCCCAGATGTCAGCCCAAGCAGAGGAATGAAGGTAGCAGCGTCCCGCGCCGCGGGGATCGAGGCAGCGCTATTAAGCGCGATGGTGGCGCCTCCCCCTCATGAGCGGCAGCGGGAGAAAGTGACCGGTGCACCCTGGGACTTGTGGTCCCACCAGGGTGAGGTGCGCGGTAACAGGAATGCGGGCGGCAACAGTCAGGGCTGCCAGAGACTCCGGTCCCACCAGGAAGCTTGCGGAGATGCCCCAGATGTCAGCCCAAGCAGAGGAATGAAGGTAGCAGGGTCTCGCCTACAATACTGATTGTGCAATACAGCGAAAACCTCATTGTTGCACAAGTACACGTACAGACCTGCCTACTCACCCAGTGCCACCGTGTGTCATACAATATTGGCTCCCATCACATGGTCACACGGTGAGGAGTCGAAATCACACGGTGGCAGTCAATGTGAGCTGGAAACCACTGCATACTATGGTTTTCCAGCTGGTCTTTGAAGGCTGTAAGCCATTAAGGAGTGTGAAAACACCCCAGGACATTGGCGACAGCCTCAGCAACCGTTTATTTCTGCTTGGGGCAGGGACTTGGCCCCGCCCCCTCCTCACACGGTCAAATTTATTTGTAAGTTGGCAGGCATGCAACTGAAGGCATGTAGATGTTAAACAATATATATAAAACAACAGGGGCCGTATTATACAATGTGGCACATTTTCCTTGTTTACGCCAGGGAAGGAGACTGTGCTGTGTAAGATTGAATGCGCTGCCCCAAGGGCAGCCGCAAACTCATACTTCCCTGGGGCAGCTCATTCTAGTGAAATAGGGAGCGGCTTTGAAGCAGCCGCTTCATGTTTTACTGTGCAGGCGGCAACCCGCCTGCACATTTAAGAGGGGTGAGAGATCCCCTTGCAGGCAGGTGCAGTGAATGACTGCACTCGCCTGCAAGGGGATGTCTAGGACCCCCTACACCCCCTGCAGAGGGTTGCCTTCTGGGGGGGCACTGACAGTGCGCCACCTTTTAGGTGACGCACTGCCAGTGTGCCTCCTGACAGGTTTTTTAACTTTGCACCCATATCTATAATATGGCGCTGGCGCAGAGGCAAAGAAATTCCCATTTTTGCATGGGGCCACGCCCCAATGAAAATGAGGGAATGCCCATGTGTATTAAAGAAGGGGGCCGCACAAGCGTCTGCGGCCCCTTCTGCAATACCAAAGTGCCCCGGTGGCGCGCAAAGCGGGTGCAAACACCTGTTGTGCCCCCCAGGGTACTTGTATAATATGGACCCAGAGTGGTGAACATTGCGAGCCGACAGTGCAAGTAAAAAAGCATCCGATCTACATATTGGATTGCCCCATGGAATCTGCAGCATCACCCAACGTAGAGCATTAGGCCTCTGCCCCTTTACGTACTTTGCGTAAGCCGCTCCTAATGAGGCACAGGCCATTGGAATGCAGCGTTTGGGCAACAGGATCAGCAAGTCTGCAAATCTGAGTTTGGGTTTCGCTGCCCAGGGCCTAGGAAACATGCCCAACTGACTTCCATTAAAAAATGGGACACTGCAACCATCCACAAAATCCCATGGTCTTGATGGACTGTCCATCCAATCAATGGGAAAGAAAGTAAATCCCATGAAAGCAAACAGCTGTTATTCTATGCATCAGTATATCCTTTTGGGTATCATCTTCAAGTGGTAAATCCTACACATGTTTCATGACCTTCACTGTGGGACAGTTTCTTATTAGTCTGTGCTTTCACTATGTATCCATGTATTCATCGTTTTGTTGGTGCTTAAATGTATGGCTGGTAATTATGTTTTTACATTTGTTGTAATTAATGTTATTTTATTAGATGTATAAAATCGCCCTCATTTAGAGTTCTAGACAAATCTTTTTCCTGTTAGTCTACTTCTGTCTGGGTTGCTTCATCATACAGGTTAATGCTACAGAATAGCAGCCCATGTTGTCATAGAATTTTGTATTAAGAAGGCTGTTTGACGTTTAATGAATCTGTCCAGGAGAGGTAATTGATTATGGCGATCTAATCCTTTAGTATGAGACTCTTTAAAATATTTTGGAAATTACATAATTTTAACAGATAAGTTAAGAAAAATGTACACGTTCATAATGGTTTTAATATTCATTTATTTTAGAGTTTTTTCCTCAGCAGAGTAAAATCCTACTGTCTATCTGAACGTGTTATTATTGTACTTTTTAAAGTATTCTTGGCAAGAGGTTTTCCTCTGCAAAAGGCATAACAACTCAAGATGACTGTGGGTTTAACCCAGTGTCAAATTTCAGATAATACTTTATTTCGGCAGTGAGACACAGCCATAAAAGTACATTACAAACATAAATAGCATTGTTGAAAATACATCTCATGATCACCTCAATAAGACATATCTAAAAGCAACTCATAAAATAATCAATAAAAACACAATCAGAGTCCCCCTCAAGCAAGTTAATAAGAAAAGAACATCCTGGCATGGGCACAATGCCCCACGGTCATCATATGAACAGATCAAACTGGCAGGACCAGGCTGTTAAAACAACATTTGTTTTCTCCTGGCAATAGCACCCTTTAACAAGCATTGGCATAGCCAATAGGTCTCGCCTTGGGGACCTTATAAGTGTTTAGCCATGCAACAGTTGATGTTGTTGCACCAAGGATATTGTGCTGCTTAACTAAATACTTATAAGGTCCCACAAACGAGACCTATTGGCTATGCCAATGCTTTCCTTTTTTTTTTTATTGTAAGGAGTGGGTTGTTGTGGTTTGTATATTGGAATACAGTGGTGTGACATGGTCTGGTTCCACTGTGAGCATTCGGTTTATTATGGTTGCAGCAGTGGAGCCAGACGAACCTGTTTCCTGTATGGTCAGATCTTGAATAAAGAAGCTGAATTCAGATCGCTATGCGTCCGCGATCATTGGCGGTATGGAAGCCTCCGCAACATTTGAGTCCTGCTTTGTGTACTGGAAATAGTAACTTCTGTCTTATAGTGCTACGAGGTCACAGCCTGCGACTAAATGCACTGTGTACAACCACATTGTTTAAAACTGTATTACACGTTGTATGAGACAAGCTGCCGTAAACCGTTCATTTAGTGTTCAATAAAAAGCAAGCGTTAACCTTCCATTTCAGGGGGGTTTGCAGCAGTTTCAATATAGTCAATTGAGCAATTTCTGATATTTTTCGCGTTCCATGCACTTAATTGCTTGGTTTTACTCGCGAGAAAGTGTCACTCTAAGTGTCACACATTTGCAGTTGAATGTGACTCAAACCATGAAAATGTCACGCATAAGCTGCCGCAATCTGGAAACTTGGCAGCTATGCATAGTTCACGAGAAAGAGGTTAACAGGTAACATCTGTGAGCTATCTGAGAGGCGTGAAGTCAGCGGAGTTGCGCTGAGATCTAGGGACGGCAGTTTTGTGGTGGTATCTTGTAATAAATGAAGATTGTGAGTCTAAGTGGTACGTGGGTAAGACTGTCTCGGAGGGCGCTCCCAAATTTATCTACGAAAACAAACAACAAGTATTGGCCGCGTGGCCGTAAAAGTAACGCCGCGCGGCCGTGAAAGCGAAAGTCATCGCGATGACGCGCTCTGTGCTGAGGATGCGAGGGATGCGCGCGCAGCAGTGATTAGAGAGGCGGAGCGAGGCGCGCGCACTTGTGCGCGTAACCGCACGCTGGTGGCCGCTTTGGGAGCACTTTCAAAAGCCCCTTACTAAAGTCTCGCAGAGCAGCGCATGCGCGCTGGCTCAGCGAGACCTAAAAAGGAACAAATAGAGATGCAAAGAATAGGAGAGTTTAACCCTTGCAAGTAGAGCAAGGCCTTGGCGCATCTTCTAATACCGCAAGCTCAAATTAGAGGAATTAAAAACCTTTTGGAGAATACCAAATAGAACTTACAAAAAAAAGTAAAATGAAGCAAATTCTGGGGCGAAGACTCGTCGCAAGGACAGATTAAAACCTTATTGGGGTCGAACTGGCCCACAGGAAAACTCAAATGCCATCTTATAACACCAAATCTAACCTGGTTAAAAGAACTCTGTCCCAGGTGGCATCCACCCAAGACAGGAATGGCTTCATATTGGGGGTGGTCTGCAGAGGCCCCTACTCCCTTACTGAGGTTTTGGCTAGTTCCTACGCCTCTCTAAGCCTCATTTTCCTGGTAAGAAATGTGTTTTTTAACCAGGTAATGTCAGCTTTGATAATAGCAGAGGGAGAAGAAAAACGTTCTGGTCTCCTCAGGATAGACAATTCCTGCTTAATATAATGTAACCAGGGTATGGCCAGGCCTCTGTCGCAGGTGAGACAATCAGAAATCACCTTCCTATTAATACCTGCATGCAAATTCGTCCATATAGTACACCATAACACAAGGGGGGAAGTTTAACACGGTCTTCAACATACTCAACCCCCAACTCCATGTGGACAATGGAAGAGGCACAAGCTGGGGGTATGCCTAAGATACATCGCAAGATCCTATTCTCTTCTGTCTGAAGGGCGGTAGCGTTAGAAAATCCCCAGATACCAGCCCCATAGGTGAGAATGGGTAGACATTTGCTTGTAAAGACCTCCAGAAGGGGAGCCACAGTTCTTTTACCAATGCGTGAGGCTAAGTTGTAAATATAGCCAGCAGCAGTGGAAAACCTTAGTGAGGTTTTCTATCTGCAGGGGCCCCAACTACCCCTAGCATCAAAAACCATACCCAAATAGGAAAAGTCCTGTGTAGGAGCAACAGGGTGGCCCTGCAGGAACACACTCTTCATCTTCACGGATTTGGGGCCGCAAAACATGGTGAAAGTTTTAGAGCGATTTGTGGCTAACCCCAAAGATTCCATGAAGTTAACAAATGCCTGGAAAAGGGTATTGAGGCTCTTATGTGTTCTTCCAAGCAAAACGGCATCATCTGCATAGAGTAACGCCAGAGCTTTTTTCTTACCCACTTATGGTACATCTGCAATACAGGTAGATAACACACCCTCAAGGTCATTGATGTACAATAAGAATAGTAGAGGGGCCAATACACACACACACCCTTGGCGTTCACCCTTCTCCAGTGGAAAGCTGCTTGTGCGTTCCCCAGCAGGGCCAAATCTTACAGATGCTGAAAGATTGAAATGCAGGGCCCACAAGAACTGAACGAGCCCTGAATCCACCCCCATACCGTCCAGCAAGGTCTCCAGGTTAGATCTTACCACGCTGTTGAACGCGCTCGACAGATCCATGAAGGCTAGGCAAAGGGAGCCCTGCTTTGCGATGGTATATTTGCTAATAAGCAAATGCTAATTTAAGCATTGCTCCACAGAGCTGAGCCCCTCCTGGAACACTTATTGCTCCTCCGACAGCATGTTCATCCCCCTAACCCAGGACATCAAACACTCCTACACCACACTCCCTGCAGTTTGTACAGCAGAGTCCAACAGGGAGATCGGGCGATAATAACTAGGAGACTGCAAATCGCCCTTTTTAAAGATAGGCACGATGGTAGCAGTGTGCCACGAGTCGGGGAGGCCAGTGATAATAAAGGCATTGAAACAGTTACATAATAATGGGGCCCATAATTCTGGGACTGATTTGTATATGTCCATAGGGACCCTGTCTGGCCCTGGAGCCTACTAGATGGGGACTTCATGATGGCATCCCAGATCTCTTCCAGTGAGAAGCTAATATTAATTGGCAATTCTACCATTGCCTCCGGACCAATATGAGACAAGTCAGAGCTGTATATGGCACTAAAATGAGCCACCCAAGCCTCTGAGCTAATGTTGGTAATAACAGCATCAACACTTGAGCCCAGGGAGCCAATGTCCTTGACCACCTTCCAGAAAATTCTGGCATCCTTCAACCTACAAGACTGTTCCAGTCTCCCCAATACTCAATTGTGATCTCTTTTTTCCTCCTACTCAAGGACCATTTATACTCAGTTCTAATCTCTTGGATCTTCTGGCTATCTCCAGGAGTCTCCTTCAAAGCCCTATACAGAGTGGAGGGGGGCCTTCCTATAGAAGAGAACAAACCACCTGGCCCCTGGGATATCAGGTCTAATTGGCTTCATGAGAAGATTTTCAATGGCCAGCCCTAAACGGGCAAAACAATCATCCTCATCTCGCAAATCAACCATGGGGTTTAGACAATCCAGGAGTGGATCAAGATGGTTAGCACACAAGATCAGCTTGCCTCCAGACCAAGCAAGCCCCTCGGACCTAACTATTAGAGCTGAGGCAGGGCTGTCCCTGACTATACTTACCCCTTTGTAGATATTAAACCCCAACCACAAAGGATTGTGGTAGCTCTATACTGTTACAATGGTGCCACCCGCCCGAACCCTCACCATAAGGCTCCCGGATACAAAAATATAACCTATAATTGACTCATAATCCCCCCATACAAAAGTGGTATTCAACAAGTAAGCAGGATTAACCTTAGCACAGGCATTAAGGAGATCAAAAGTGTTAACCATTTTTAAAAGAGCCTTAGTTTTCAGGTCCTCCTGGAGGGGTTCCCCCCCTTGGACATACTTTTTTCAAAATAACAGATTAATTAGATTGAGGCAAGTCAGCAAGTTTAGCATTAAAATCACCACAATATGAAATCCTGAGGTCAAATAAACTAATTCAATATCCAGGCCCAAGAAAAAATCTACAATGTGTTTATATTAGTCCATGTCTCCGAGCCAAAATACCCATTATAAAAATTAATACAAACAATGTTAAGGCCACTAAGCCACGTCAAGAGGATGGCTTGGACAGCGGAGCTTCCAGTACAGATCAAACAGATTTTGCACTCCAGGGTGACTCGAGTGTATGCAATTAGACCAACCTTGGCTCTCCCAGAGGAAGAAGGAGTCGCCGGAACCACATAGGCAACAAACCCATTCAAGTTTATAGCTTCTGTGGCCCAAGTCTCTTGCAGGAATATCAAGTCATAGTGAAGGCAGCCTAGTCGTCATCATCCATCTTATTGGATAACCCAGCAACGTTCCAGTAAAGCATTTTCAACTAATGAATAGAATCCCCAAGATTCGTCATGATAGAGGCATCATTAACAACATTATCAATAGGCGCGAAGCTGGAATACGATGAAGTTGCAGGACCTCATCTCATGCGCAGGGCGTGGAGATGGGGGCGGTGGACTGGCCCGTGGAGACTCAGGCCCTGCTCTGCAAAATCCTTGCCCGTGCCATAATCACCATCCTTTGGGGCACAAGCAGGCCTACAGGAGCCATTACCCATTCAATCCACATCTGCCATGCTTCCCAATGGCTCAAACCGATTCTGGACCTGATGTGGGTGGAGTTGTTTGGAACCCTGGGCATCCACCAAGCTAGCTGGTTTAAGAGGTAAATTAACCATGAACCTGTTGAAATATACAAGGGGTAAGAGCTTAACTTTGCTGGCCTTGTGCCGACCCTGTAAGAAGGCGTCAAACAGATTCCCTGCAACTCTTGAATTATGAGACGTGATGATGACACAGTCTTTTGGGAGTTCCTAAAGCTGCTTCCCTTCCCAGCCCACCATTCTGGCCATCAGAACTTCGTTAAAAAGTTTGTCTTGCACCCAATATTGTCATGCAGCCAGTGTGTTGATTTATGGATTAAATCCGCTGTTGACTCTTCAACCCCTGATCGAAGAGTTGGCACATCAACAAGCACGATGACGTAGGGGCAGGCTGCAGGTGGCAGGTCACACCGTGAGGTAGAACCAGTGGCCAGCCCCAGGCTGCAGCTAGAAGTAATAGTATTATGACAGGCAGGGGGATGCTCCACTCGGGACACCTGCACCATAAGGGTTGAAGCTGGACCAATAGCAGATAGGGCCCCAACACCCCTACCATCACCGAGGCCAAGAGGGGGACAATCTTGCTGAAGATTAATTGTGGCAATATTAGCAGACATGGGAGCTAGTCTGCTACCCTCAGCGATCTGCTTGTAAGTGAGGCTAGAGAGTTTCACCTCAATAGACTCCAGGCCGTCTAGCAGGACTTTCAATTTAATATCCAGGATAGATTCAATCATCTTATTCAGGGTATCACCCAGACCCTCGACGTTGAACACACAAGACCCAACACTGGTTGCAGGCTCGCTCCTCTTCACGACTTCCGAGTAATGCCCTTTTTGGACTTAAGGTTAGGCGGTTTTGCTGACTTAGTAGAAGCCTTAGTTGGAGGGGGGCACTTACAGAAGGCAGATCTGTAATTGTTGAGGCCTGCATTTGAGTTGTTCACTATTGGTCTCAAAGGCACCCACGTCTGGGTGGCTGGAGGGAGTAGGTTGAAGGGCACATACATCAAAGTTGTCACCATGAGTTGTTGGGACAGGAGAGAGCCTTCTTCCAACATTCAAAAATTCACCCACAACCTTTTCGATATAACTATCAAGGGTGTTGGGCTTTCTCTTTGCTACTTTGTCCATTGAGCCCCCCACTGTAGAATTGAACTTCCTCCTTTAAACTAAGACACATCTTGTGTGGCTGAAAGTACTTAAAGAGCTCACTCCACCTTGCAATCAGTATTAGAATTACTAACTCCCAGTATGGCAATGGGAAAACAAGTTATGGGTATGTCATGACGAGGAGGAAGAATAAACTAAGAAGATGCTTACCCCCCAAGCAGGCGATTTTAGAGGGGTGGCGCAGCCCAGCCTTGCCCGGCCGCGGATGGACCAGTCATCTACCACTTGTAGGCTTTTCAATAATTAATTTCTTTGATATCTTTTCTATTTTTTCAGCTTTAGCAGAAAACAGGTGCTCTGAGAGTGTAAGAGATCTACACTAGCACAGATCTGTTGTGTGCTGGTCCTACAATGGATTTACACATTTCAGACACTCATAGGTGCTAATTTCTTGAAGTATATTGATGCGTGCACTCACTTCCATATTTGAGACCAGTGGATGTGATTAACTCCACTGACAACACAAACCTGGGGGCATATGTATAAGAAAGTAGTGGAGAGCGGGTTAGCTCCAAAATTTCTAACGCCGCGCTGCGCCACTTTAGAAACGCACGGATGCGCCGCATTTATAATAATATGATGCAGCCCTGCGTTTCTCCTTGCGCTGGCGCTAAATTCAGCTGCCTAGCACCAACGCAAGCACCCTTGCACCATAGTGCAAGGGTGCCTGCGTTGAGGGAATGATTGTTTATGTGCCCCTTCCTGCACATAAACAATCCAGTATGGCGATTTGTTACTTCTATGTGTGCTGCATTGTGCAGCACACATAGAAGTTTCAAATCGTCATTTTTAAATGATTGTTTATGTGCAGGAAGGGACGCTTTCCTGCACATAAACGATTAATTCATGGCAATTTGCTGTTTCTATGTGTGCTGTACAATGCAGCACACATAGAACTGCATAAATAAGGAGAAATAAAGCATTTGTCCTCATTTCGCGATGTTAAGACCAGGTTTTCCCTGGTCTTAATTTTGGCGCTGCCTCCTATTTACGCCACCCTTGTAAATAGCAGACAGTGTCAAAATCAATGGGTGTTGCGGCGGAACGTCCACCACAACACCCATTGCATGCCCCTTTCACACTAAGTGCAGCGTGAAACGGGGCCTTATTTAGAAGGCAGCGTTAAGCCACGTTAAGTGGCTTAACGGCCCCTTGTAAATAAGGCGAAGGGTTTATCGCCACAGGAATGCCACTTAAAGTGACGTTCCTGTGGTGATAGGGGCTTGTAAATATGCCCCCAGGTTTGTTTGGAAAAAAACCATAACAGGTCAAACAGGGTTCACCATCCCATAAACCATAGAATATATATTTGTATCTCTTTGATAGGTGTAAAAATAATTATCCCTTCATGTAGAGAAGTACTGAGGATTTGCCATTTAAGGCCAACCCTCACAATATGGATTGACCGCAGAGTTTTCACTCTGTACCACTAAAGTCAGAAAGTCTCTGAGGTGGGAGTCAATCAATAGTTATGCGGGCTTTGATCTTTGCCCAGGCATATTTATAGAGGTCTGGCTCCAAGGTCAGGTCCCTTTGCTGAATACAGAACAGGGTCATTCTACATCCAATACACAATCTGTCTTGTGGAAAAAATTGAAATGGTTATATTTTTTATAATTAAGAGTGAAATTATTTAGTCGTATAATTAACATACTTATTTTCTATCGTTAATGTGGTTTTACAAAACCTCTTGTGTATTGTACTCAAACATCCATTACCATTCTCACTTTTCTCAATACGTGAAGTGCAAAAATAACTCTAATACACTACAAATACTCTTCTTGAAATCATCTTCTCATTTATTTTTATTGTTAAAATAAGAGCAGTAATGTCACACATTCCTCTAAAGCACGAGTTCACTTACAAACATTCTTATCTTCCACACTTTCTTAAGAAAGTTAATAACATGGAAGTCACCAACCAACTTCTTCCTCAGTTTATCTACAGTCTTTTATATCGATTGCCATACACAGTGATTTTAGAAAGCAGTGGAGTCCAATCATTAGATATCGGGTCCTGTGGGAGTTATCGGGCCTTCCTAAGGACTATATCCAATTCATTGAAATCCTAATATGTTTGAGATCAACCTTCATGCCTCTCTATTTTTCACATGTTTATTCTGTTGATCAATGTTTCCTTTTGCATATCATCATCAAGTGGTAAAACCTTCATGTGCTCCATACTTTTAGCCGCGGGCTATTTCCAAATTGGTCTGTCCATTCACTATTCATTCATGTATTCATCATGTTGTTGGTGCTCAAATGTATGTCAGACACTAATATGTTTTCCAATTTGTTATTAGCTATGTTCTCTTTTATTAATTTTACATAATCATTTTCATTTAGAGTTCTACATGAATCTCCTCCCTGTTATTCTACTTCTCTCAGTTGTTGCTTCATCATACAGGGTGATGTTACAGGATAGCATCCATTATTTTCATAGAATTGTATTTCAGGAACGCTGTTTTACTTTTAGGAAAGCCGTCCTGGAGCGGTGTTTGATTAAGGTGATTAAATCCTTTGACACTGGACTTCCTAAAGTATTTTTGGGAATTACTTTCAGCCTGTCAGCACATAAGTTCAGACAACCGCACACATCCATGAAAGTGCTTCAGTACTTATTTCAATGTTTTCTTTCCTCAGCAGAGGGCAAACCATGCCTGTGGTGGGCCTGAGTCTCTTGTTGGTTACTCAGTTCAAAGAACGCCTCTGTGTTCATTTTATGGTCTTCAGGACCGTGTCTTTTTGGAAGGCTGGTAGTTCGAGTAAGCTTTGTTGAGGGTTGAAAAATGTACCTTGAGTTGTCAGGTTTTCATTTTGTTCTTGAACACAGCCAGATTGCAAAGGATCTTGAGTTATTGAGTTCAAGGTACAATGCATTCAAGTGTTAAATTCCCAGCAACCAGACTGTTCTCCCTCAATGTTTTTGCAAATATATCTAGCTTGTACTGTCATACTTGACTTAGTAAATCTCAAGTTGTGGCAGGAAAAAGTTCTGTAAATATGTAGGGCTGTGACTCTTCCTTGCTTTGAAGATGGTGCAGTAAAGTTTGAATTGTATTCTTTTTGCTACCAAAAGACAGTAATGTTTTTGAGGGCCAGTGATATGTGATCCGCTTTCATCGGTCTGGCTGCTAGACTTGAGAAGCTGGAGCTTTGTTAACATGCCTTTCTTGTGGGTGACAGCTTAAGCAAGATTATAGGTGTGAAGTCTTGCTAGAACTACTGCTCTAGTCAATTTATCAATGAGGAGCAATAGCTGAAATAGAGGAGATCCTCCTCAGTAGCATGATGTACAAAAGGCTATTGAGCTCTGACATTAGAAAGAAACTATTACGCCAATCCATTCTCCTAGGTTCTTTAATACAGGAATTAGATTTGACGTGGATCTTAGTTGTTCAGCTACTTGAAAGTCAAACTGAAGTCTGCTGAAATATCCCACTCTCAAAATTGCTGTCTTTGCACCATTTAAACAAAGATAGCTGTCCTTCATCCAGTGATGAACTTGATGAAAGCATGTTGTGAAATTGTTGTTCTGTTCCTCCAGGTTTTGTGACCTGTATGTGTAGTTGGATATTTATTTATTTTTTCTATAGAACACTTCATCTGAAGGTAACTGCACTTCAAAGTCTGAGTAACAAAGACGACCAGCATCACTTACTTTGAAAAAGACTAAAATCGTAATTAACTCTACAGTTTATCGAAACTTCCACAGAAGAAAACAGAACTGATAGTGATGTGGGCGGAATAAGGAGAAAATAGTATAGTAGATGAGAAAGGAGATTTATGTTGTTATGTTACTGGAGTTTGTAACGCGCACAGCTACTCCAGGGAGTGTCCCGGCGCGAACCGTGAAGTGCTAAGAAGAGGAAAAAAGAAAATTAAAACAGGAATGTTTTGAGCTGTTTTTTAAATTGACCCAGATCCTGAATGCTACGCAAAGAGTAAGGAAGGGCGTTCCAAGCTGTGGCAGCCCTAAAGGCAAGAGACCTACCCCCATTCTTTGGAGGCGAACACGAGGTATCCGGGCAAGTAGCTGGGATGCAGACCTCAAAGATCTTCCAGGAGCGTAAAACATGAAGCGCTTCCTTAAATAGGCAGGCCCAGACGCATACAAGGCACGGTGTGCAACCACCAAGGCTTTGAACTTCACACGATTAATGACAGGTAGCCAATGCAATATCCGAAGGTGTTGTCTAATACTGCTTCTGATTGGAAGGGCCAAATGTGTGACCCACCAATTTGCGACTCGCAAATTGCGTTGCATTTGCAATTTGCGACTCGCAAATTGGGATGTATAACAGTGTCTGAGACACTGTTAGCGATTCCTAATGGGGTCGCAAATTGCATGCCTCATGAATATTAATGAGGCTGTCGCAATTTGAGACTCCATTAGAAATGGCTAGCACTCCCAGGGATGGTGGCCTGCTGGGGTCAGCAGACCACCATGTCTGGGACTGATTTTAAATAAAGCAGTCTTTTTTTAAAAAAATGCAGCCCATTTTCCTTAAAGGAAAACAGGATGCATTTAAAAAAGAAAAATGAAACTTTTCAGTTTCATTTTTTAAAGGGCAGGAAGGGGTCCCTGGGACCACTGCCTGCTCTTAAAAATATTTTCACACATACTCACAAAGGGGAAGGGGTCCTCTGGGACCCCTTTCCATTTGCGAGTGGTTTACCACCTACTTGAAGTAGGTAGTAAACTGCAAGTGTTCTGCGGCCGCAAATGCGGCTGCAAAACAATTGTACATTGCATGGTGACTCGCTATTAAGAAGGGACGCCCCTTCCTAATAGCGGGAGTCGCGAATGCTATTTTGCGAGTCAGTGACTCGCAAAATAGCATTTGTACATGCCATTACCCTTTTTTGCGGTCGCAAATGGGAGGATCTCCCGTTTGCGGCTGCAAAAAAGGGTCGTACAGCTGGCCCTTAGAGTGAAGTGAAACAAAAATGTTGAATTGATGTGAAGAAGTGGAGTTATAGAAAGTGAAAGATAGCAGTAGGGTAGCCACGTTATTCCAGGTCAATTCGGGCACTGTTTCCAGTCGTGGACTTTTGTGTGATAGCCGAATGCACTCCGGCTGTAGTCTTGTTTTGCTTCCATTGAAATAAGTAACTAACACACCTGAAATCAATGATTTGTAGATGAAACATTCAGGGCTACAGAGAGTGTTCATAATGTCTTGAAGATAAAACAAAACATGGCCAGGTGACAGCTGAATATGCATTGTTTTCAGTGGTTATCTCCTTTTGGACAAACACATGGGGCGTAAGGATTACATCAGAGGCTCAGAGCAAAGATAGAGGGGAGAGCAGCCGAATGTTGAGCAGGCCACTGGCAGAATGATGCTGTCTGCTGTCCATGAATAAGTATTCTCAAGAAGACGAGCTGTGGACGGTATCGAGTTTTTGTCTATTTGTGTAGCGCTTTGTGCTACTCAGTGGGGGCCTAAAAGCGCTCAGGGGGAAAGGAGAGAAGCAAAAAGAGACAAGAAGCGAGAGGGGGGTTAGTGGATGGAGATATGCCCCCAAAACACTACCATTTCACTGGACCCAGCAGTGCAAATCCCTCTTTTATTATGAGGTTCTTTTGAAACAGGACGGCCTTCATTACTTCATCGAAGGGCTCGTACTACTTTAAGGCAGCTGTAATTTGCCCTGACTCCGAAAAGGGCCGTAAAAGGTTGCAGATTATAGTAAATTACCTAAAAATGGCCTCGTTTCTGGAGAATGGGAGCGCGAAAAAGGCTAAATATAATTTCGCCAGTATCTCAGAACATCCCTGCAACAGAGCAGACAGCCATTGTTTTTGTTTATGTATTAAACAATATCTTACCCAAAAGTGAAGGGGTGAGGGGTTAAGACCCCTCTACTCCGGCCCCCCTAGCCACAACTTAAACACACCAAAAGGAGTAGAGAGTGATAAAATATATGTCTCTGTGATGGCACGTGCTCTGTGTGAAAAAACTGCCCTCACTCACACAGTTGTGTGACATGCTTCATCATAGGGCTGCTTCAGTACACCCCCGCGCAGACCAACGCCTGGGGTGGAGCAATAGGGTAGGGGAAGACAAGACACAACATATAAAAAATATATAGAAACAGTTAGACTGGGATCACCGAAAGAGGAAGTGCAGTGTGAATTAAAACTAGCTCGGAGGTGTCGCTATGCGTACATTTTATTCCTGGACCCTCCGGCCAGGATTAAAAACGTGAAGGATGGTGGTGACTGGAAGAGATTATGAACTCCTTACACCCCTCCTTACTGCCAATTTGTCGACATGTTTCAGCCTTCGTTATGTGCCCAAAGTATAGGGTCACGCCGGCCTTCGTCAGGACCTTTCTGATCCCAAATACACAGTCACCTCGTTACCTGGAGTGTGGTTGTCCAAGAACAAATCATTCCTGCACCGAGGTATCCCCTAAGTAACACTCTCCTGCAATACGAGTTTACACTAGAACATTACTAGAACTGGCGAGAGACAAGGAGAGACCCCCTGTAGTCACACTTTCATCAAGGTAGGTGCTCCTCCTTCAAACTGTTTGGCGGTCTACTCCTTTTGGTGTATGTATTAAACAAAACAGGGTTCAAGTCCTGGCCACCACTGTACAAGCTGTGTTGGGCAATACACTTGTACCTGCCTATAACTCAATTGTCATTTCAACAAATAAAGAAATTTCAAGTTTCCAAAAGTTACTGGCGAAAGTGGTCTGACAATTTGGACAAAAATGTGACTGTTTTTTGGTGCGGAACCATCTGGCTCTTCAGGCATTACTCAAGCTTTGGCCATCGGAAGCAGTCGGTAGTGGGAAAGTAAACTTGCCCTACACATCTGACTGGAGCTGTGTATAGAAGGTTATCCAGTAGAGACAGCTGAGTAGGTAAATACCAAGCGATGTGATGCCAGTTCTGAAATCATATGAAGATAAATTATTTTTGCTGAGGCTGTAATTGCTGTCAGGAAAGCTCGGTGGGTTAAGCGCGCTGCTGCGTAGATCCGTACGAAACCCGAGGTCGGATATCCTACATACACATGATTACCATTAAATATTTCCTGTACATAAAAGCGCAGGACATGAGTATATTCCAGATGGGGGTGGCGCAAGACAAGGCGTTGTCATAAAATGAGATTTGCATGGGAGGCTCAGCAGTAACTCCCTGTGAGCCTGCCCCAGTGGACACTATTGATGGTACGATGACTCATGTTTGAAATGTTGATGCTACAATTTCAATCTTCTCTGTTGAAAGCGCTCGACTGCTTCTTGGAGCTACGTCGTTATATCAATTGCAAAAAAAAATAAAAAACATTACCACGAAAGAGTCTGATGATTAACCCCAGGACTGTGGCCCTTTAGTAGGACTCGTTAAAGCGGCAAAATAATTTCAAGGCTCGTGACGTCACTGCTTGTGAATGCACGAGACTTTCTTCTAATCCAAATTGCCCCATTTTACCTAATTGTGGTATCAAGGGTAAATCACTTTATGTCATTGGCTCCTCAGATTCCACATCTGACAGTTTTTTAGCTACACCTTGTTTAATGATGCTCATTTTGTCTACCTCTGGATGATGAAAGGCCGAGCTGGTGCAGCTAGGATTTAAACATGCGAGCTCTGCAAACCCCCCCATAGGGATGAAACAAGGAGGCGAGCTCAGTCTGGGTTCAAGTTGGTGACCTGAATGTTACACACAGACGTCTTTTGCAGGTGCATTAAGCCACTGAGCTATCCCACCAGCTACTTTTGGTTTTAACAGCCCGCCACAGACCCAGAACCAGCACTCACCATTTGAAGAGGAGGTTGAGCCAGTCTCCGATGACAGCCACCCAGATGAGCTTGATGCCCACCGCCTCGCAGAGGTGGAACCAGATGGGGAAGAAACTCTCGTAAATGCGAGACCGATTGCATTGCAAATGCTTGTTTAAACATGGGGATTGGTGCCTCCAAACTCCTGTCACTTTGTGGTCAGACAAAGAAAAATAGTGAATCGAAAGGCTGTAGGATGTAATTTTGTTTGTAACACACAAAATGTATATACTAGTAAATAAATTGTACACATTCAACAGTTAGGGAAGCAAAAATTAAGCAAATGTTTTGTTATTCTGGTAATTCTGATGTGTGATGGAAACAAATCATGACTCTTACTTTGTGATGCACAAATGTTAAATATTCTCTCAAACCCGATTTCCACATATTATCATTTGTGTGCGGTATAGTTTTGATGCAGTGCTAAAATACACAAGGTGACATCTTTTGGTTTCCTTTGGCCTCAGGTATGAAGAATGGCCCCCTCTCTAAAAATAGCAAGGGGGGACTCTGTAAAACCCGCTTCCACTCCCACCTTGTGCCCTTTAACAATTGTTGTAGATAATATAACATTTTTGACTGGGGACTTCAAGATTGTGGTTAGTTCCCATTGCGGATGACAAGTGTATGGACCTCATATGTTGATGGTTTCTGGTGCCTGTGTCACTGGACCTATTTACAATAATTTTTGGGATGCTGTGCAGCTCATCTGCTTTAATAACAATAGGTATAGTAAAATCAGGTTAACAACATTAAGGTCAGTACAGAAAGTACCAAACAATAATGTACTCAATTTTCTGTACTCAATGCTTCCTGTATTCATGTATTTTGACATTAGAATCCTAAAAACACCGAAATCCACACTTCATTCATGCCAACTTTCAGGGCCACATCTGCTTCACTTATCTGTGTTGCCCTTCCTTTGTTTTTGCTTAATCTGAGTAGGCTTAAAGTAGGAGGAGGGGCAACCCACATGGAAACTGAAGT
The DNA here is from genome assembly GCA_963921515.1 of Calotriton arnoldi. Lineage (NCBI taxonomy): Eukaryota > Metazoa > Chordata > Amphibia > Caudata > Salamandridae > Calotriton > Calotriton arnoldi. The sequence continues at coordinate 481,145 of CAWUFW010005780.1, forward strand.
AGTTAATAAAGAGATGGCTTCCTGGCAGTAAAAATAAATATCCTATGCTATTCGGGTTCAAGAGTGTTGCGTTTCAGCTGAAGGCGAAGAACATGTGTAACACCTTGCGGGGTAGAGATGTCAGAAGCAACAAAAAGAGGGCAAACAATATGTGCTGTCTCATAAACATAAACACATAACCATTGGCAGAGCCAATAGGTCTCGTTTTTGGAAATGGTTGTCAGCCAAGATGTACAGCATCCCCAGTGCTGTGCACTATGGCTAAAGAATAAAAACAGCCTTTGATGCAGCTGGCCGCATCATTTTTTAGGAGTGTGCAACAAGCATGTGCGTGCCTACTGAATGACGTACCCACTTTTTTTTATTTTTAGCTACTGATCCGAGTTGGATCAGTAACTAAAAAGAATAAAAATGTACAAAAGTGTTTTGTTTTTTAAAGCCGGGTGGTTGAAGCAACATGGGGGCAGATGCAGCACAGGGGACTGGGTGGGGACGGAAGCACACAGAGTCTGCGGATGACGGGAGGCAACATGGGAGTGAGAGGGCAGGAGAAACACTGAGGGTGGGGGTGTAGGATGGATGCAACAATGAGGGCGTGGATGGGAAAAACAACACAAACAACAACACAAAGACCACTGGAAAGTTCTGGACTCTGTGAGGAGCCACAAACTTCCAACCCTTCTAGTATTCCCCCAAGTCTCCCGATAAAAATGGTACATCACTTTTGTGGGTAGGCCTAGTGCCCGCAACAGGAAATGGCCCAAAACGCAACGTGGACACATCAAATTTTTTCACAGAATACTGACCCTTTTTTTGCAATGTGCCTAGCTGTGTATTTTGGGCCCTAGCTCTGCCGGGCCCTAGGGAAACCTAGAAACACTATACATCTTTGAAAACTAGACACCCAGGGGAATTCAGGGTGGGGTGACTTGTGTGGCTCTTACCAGGTTCTGTTACCCAGAATCCCTTGAAAACTTTGTAAAAAAAACACATTTTCCTCACATTTCTGTGATGGAAAGATCTGGAATCTGCAGAGAGCCACAAACTTCCACCCAGCCAGCATTCGCCCAAGTCTCTCAATAAAAATGGTACATTAATTTTGTGGGTAGGCCTAGTGCCCGCGACAGGAAACGGCCCAAAACGCAACGTTGGCACATCACATTTTTCCACAGAAAACTGACCCTTTTTTTGCAAAGAGCCTAGCTGTGGATTTTGGCCCTAGCTCAGCCGGCTCCTAGGGAAACCTAGAAAAACTATACATTTTTTAAAACTAGACAACCAGGGAAATTCAGGATGGGGTGACATGTGTGGCTCTCACCAGGTTCTGTTACCCAGAATCCCTTGCAAACCTCAAACTTTGCAAAAAATAAAAAAAAATAAACACATTTCCCTCAAATTTCTGTGATGGAAAGTTCTAGAATCTGTGGGTAGCCACAAACTTCCACCCACCCAGCATTCCCCCAAGTCTCTTTATAAAAAAAAGGTACCTCACTTGTGTGGGTAGGCCTAGTGCCTGCAACAGGAAATGACCCAAAAGGTACTGTGAAGACTTGAAAAATATCGATCACAAAAAGACCTGGTTTTGTGAGGGAGTCACCTGCGTTTTTGGTCCCGGGCTCAGCGGTCATGTAGGGAAACCTACCAAACCCATACATTTCTGAAAACTAGACACCCAGGGGACTCCAGGGAGGTGTGGCTTGCGTGGATCTCCCAATGTTTTCTTACCCAGAATCCCCTGCAAACCTCAAATTTTGCTAAAACAAAATCAAATTTTCCTCTCATTTCTGTGTGGGAAATTTGTGGAATCACCAGACTGACACAAATTTCTTACCACCCAGCGATTCCCCAGGTCTCCCGATAAAAATGGTACCTTGCTTGTGTGGGTGGGCCAAGTGCCTGCTACAGGGAAGGGCTGAAAACGTGTTTTGTAGACATCAAAATTATCTATCACAAAGCAACCTGGCTTTACAAGGGGGGCACCTACATCTTTGGTCCCAGGCTCGGCGGCCATCTGTGGAAACCTACCAAATCCAGACATTTCTGAAAACTAGACTTCCGGGGGAGTCCAAGACAGAAATGTGAGAAAAATGTGATTTTTTTAGCAACATTTGAGGTCTGCAGGGGATTCTGAGTAGGAAATCTTTGGGGGATCCACACAAGCCACACATCCCTGGACTCCCCAGGTTGTCTAGTTTTCAGAAATGTCTGGATTTGGTAGGTTTCCCTAGATGGCCGCCGAGCCTGGGACCGAATACGCAGATGCCCCTATCTATCACAAAACGACCTGTTTTTGTAAGGGGGCACCTGCGTTTTTGGTCCCAGGCTCAGTGGTAATCCAGGGAAGCATACCAAACCCAGACATTTCTGTAAACTAGACATCCCGGGGAGTCCAGGGAGGTGTGGCTTGCATGGATCCCCCAATGTTTTTTTAACCCAGAATCCCCTGCAAACCACAATTTTAGCTAAAACAAAAATCATGTTTCCTCACATTCCTGTGTGGGAAAGTGGTGGGATCTCCGGGTGAACACAAATTTCCTACCACCTAGCATTCCCCAAGGCCTCCCAATAAAATTGCTTCCTCACTTGTGTGGGTGGGCCAAGTGCCCGTGACAGGGAAAGGCCCAAAATGTATTATGTAGGCATCAAAAACTATCAATCACAAAAGAGCCTGGTTTTGCATGGGGGTCACTTGAGTTTTTGGTCCTGAGCTCGGTGGCTATGTAGGGAAACCTACTGAATCCAGACATTTCTGAGAACTAGACACCCAGGGAAGTCCAGGGAGGTGTGGCTTGTGTGGATCCCCCAAAATTTTCTTACCCAGAATCCCCTGCAAACCTCACATTTTGCTAAAATAAAATCACATTTTCCCTCACATTTCTGTGCAGGAAAGTTGTGGGATCACTGGGCCGATACAAATTTCCTACCACCCAGCTAAAAAAAAATCATATTTTCCTTAAATTTCTGTCTGGGATCACAGTGCCGGCACAAATTTCCCACCATCCAGCGTGCCCCTCAGTCTCCTGATAAAAATGATACCTCACTTGTGTGTCAGCCTAAACACTTATGAAAAAAAACTGCCCTTTTGGACCCACTTTGGTTCCCTCTCATCCATACACACCACCAGCCAAGCACCATCCACTCACACCGCCAGCCAAGCGCCATCCATTCACATCGCCAGCAAAGTGACAGTCCACGCACACCTCCAGCCAAGCGACAGTCCACAAACACCGCCAGACATGTGCCATCCACACAGACAGCTAGACAAGCGACAGTCCATGCACACTGCCAGCTAAGCACAAGTCCACACACACACCGTCAGAAAAATGCAGGTTCACACACAGCCAGCCGAACGCCAGAACACACAGACTGCCAGCTGAAACTCAGTTCACACACAGAAACATTCACTAGTGTCTAGTAATTTTCTGCCCCGCTTGGGGGCAGCTGAGCCTAAACATTTTGCTGATCTGCCCCCTAGGGGGTCAGAAGCAGCTAAAATGTGTGCACCAAAAAAAAGGGGAGCGACCCTTGCCTAAGGGGCCGCTCCCTGACATGCCCATAAACATATCTCTGGTGCCTTGTGGGCTTTCTGCTCCCACCCCGGCTATTGCCCCATCTGCCCACCAGGGGGGGCAGAAAGACTGTGGCTATTTTTTTGGGGGGGGGATGGTTTCATTCTGGGCACCCCCACCCCTGAAATACAAAAACAATTAAGGGCCAGATGTACTAACGTTTTTTGCAGGCGCAAATGGGTTTTAGACCTGTTTGCGACCGCAAAAAACGTGTGGCCCATGTACTAATCCTATTTTGCGAGTCACAAATCAATTTGCAACTCGCAAAATAGGATCAGCGACTCGCTATTAGGAAGGGGCATTCCAAGGGCGTCCCTTCCTAATAGCGACTCCTGAAGCTGTGTATGATTGTTTTGCGACTGCAATTGTGGTTGCAAAACATTCGCAGACGGGAAGGGGTCCCCAGGGGACCCCTTCCCCTTTGTGAGTGGCTCTCAACATATTTTTTAAGGGCAGGTAGTATTCCCAGGGACCACTGCCTGCCCTTAAAAAATGAAACTGAAAAGTTTCATTTTTTTTTTTAAATGCATCCCGTTTTCCTTTAAGGAAAACAAGCTGCATTTAAAAAAAAAACTGCTTTATTTAAAAGCAGTCCCAGACATGGTGGTCTGCTGACCCCAGCAGGCCACCATCCCTCGGAGTGCCAGACATTCCCAATGGGGTCGCAAATTGTGACAGCCTCATTAATATGCATGAGGCATGCCATTTGCGACTCCATTGGGAATCGCAAACAGTGTCTCAGACACTGTTGTGCATCCCAATTTGCGACTCGCAAATTGGTGGGTCGTACATCTGGCCCAAAGTCCCTAGCTTCCTAGTGGGCTTTCTGTCCCCCCAGGGGGCGATCAGGAGCTGTTGCCCCATATGCCCCCAGGGGGCAGAAAGACTGTGAATTTGTTTTTGGGTGGGGTCATTGACATGCCCTTTCTGGAAAATAATCCCTAGTGCCTATTGTGCTTTCTGCCTCCCTCCCGGGGGAGCAGATGGGGGCCTATTGCCTCCATCTGCTCCCCAGGGGGAGGCAGAAAGACTGAATATGCCTAAAATAATATGGGGGGAGCAAAGGCCCTTGCCCAAGGGGCCATCCCCCGTTCCTAGGGTCTAGTGGTGAATCCTTGCTTGGGGATCGCCCTCCTGCATCTCCAAATGCGCAGATGAAAGGAAGTCCAAAAACTCAGGAATGTCCACTGTTGTTGCCCATGCCCAAATCAGCACTTGTCCCAGCACTGAGCGTTACCTCTTATGGGTTAATAATCTACATCATAGGTTTTTGTTAATCAGACTATGCCTAAATACCATCCATTTTCTTGTTGCATACTCTATGCAAGGTATGTTTGCTTCCAACCTGCCTGCCTGTCCTTGCGTTGGACGTTCTGCACAGAGCACTCTGCACTTTATTCATTTTTGCAAATACTACTCTTCGCTAAGATCTGTGCTTGAAGCAGGCAAAACCTCAGACAGTGCTGGGCAGCCATGGATTTTCTACAAAAGTTATTAACAGTGAGGTCATGCTTTTCGATTGCAGTTTTCATACAGTGGGCCATATGCTTACGTTCTGCACTTGCCCCATGAAATCTTTTTCATGCCTGTGTGCCATGAACTCGTTCTAAAGCACCCTGATTTTATCTGACAATGGATTTTTTATCATTGATTTTATATACTTTTGTGCGTTCTGTGGTATTTTGTCTTTTATGGCTGTTGGCTGACTGGATAATGAATAATGTGCGAAATAATAGCAAAGTCAAACCGACAATAGCACTTTCCATTCTTGTATTTTAATCATGCCTTTTTACACTTCTGTTATGCATATTGATAGCTGGTTCCCTTTATATGAAGATGCAGGGACCTATGCTTGCCCTTCCATAAAAAGCTCATTAGTATAGCTTGTAACATAGTGAAATCTAAGTAAGGTCAAACCAAAAATATTATTTTTTACTCTTGCATTTGAATTATGCTTTTTTATATTTCTATTTTGTATACTAATAGCTGGTTATTTCCATATGAAGTCACATGGATTTATGCTCGTCCTTCCATAAAATGGATCATTACTATATCTTGTTAATATAGCGGACCCATAGAGGGTTTTGTCAAAAGATGTGTGCTGTAGCTGGTAGGACAAGTTCCCTCATCATACTTTGTTGCTACCCTTCCCTATGCACTTAGCACTGGGATCTGTTCAGCAAGATGCTTCTATGTCACATTTTGTATGCACTTTATTTAATCGAAGGATCGCTATTATGCAGTTTTATGTACGATGTATTTTTGTAACTGTACTTTTATGATTTTAACTAAAATCAAATAAAGGTTTGATTATGATGATGATGATGATGACTACTGTATAATCATTTTTCGAAGGTAGCCCTTGTGGTTTTTCTTAGAGTACTTTAAGAAATGTAACTGATATTAAAAACATAGTTGCATCTGAATTAACAGCAACAACGTTTGCTCTAGGGCCAGCACAAAAGATGACCACCTGCTAATAGAGCTCCAGCAGCCTGAGCATTTTTACCTGCCTCTCGCCTCTTTTAGTCTCATTCAGGGGGATCCAATGAAAGATCCAATTAAAGATGAAACAATATGCAGGGATATGGTCCAAGTAGAGATTTATTGAAAGCACCTCATCCATCAAAACCTGGTCAGCAACTGCCAGATTACATTGAGAACTATTCACATTCTAAGTTCTATATTCCATAGAACTGACTTCATGTACATGTAATGAAGATAGACATCACACATCTCCCTTCTAATAATGAAATATACAGAAATCACTAAATTACAACTACAAAGAAAAGAGTAAAATATAAAACTTCGTGAAACAATGAAAAGAACTAATGAACATAATCTTTAAGATAAGATGGTATATTTGTCTTACGCCCACTTCGTCTAACATCCGGACATGACAACCTATCAGAGAAACCAAGCCTATCTTTTCCATCCATTTCCATTTCCAGATTTGATTTGAGAACAACCACACGACTCAGATTCGAAATTCTTCCATCTTCCATTTTGACAGCATTTTTAAAACACTTTATTACACGAATAGGTTTTGAATACTTTGACCAAGACATTGCACCTACAGGAGCTTTCACACGTACCAAATCACCTACTCCTACAGCAACCTGTTTTACCCTTTTCCTTTCATCAATTAATTTTTTATTTTTTATCTGTAATCTTTCTTCTCGAAGTCTCCAAACACCAATAACATTATCCTTGATACCTTTACCCCAAGTCATCCAACCAGGGCACGATTTGGTGTTAGGGGTCCTTCCTTTGAACAACTCAAAAGGAGACTTGCGAGTAGTGGTATGAGGTGTCAAACGATGAGCCATGATACATTTTTGTAACTCCTCCTTCCAATTTAAGGAATTTACTCTAGACAGTTGAATGTTCTCCTTTATTACCCTATTAAATCTTTCAACTGCCCCATTAGCCTCAGGATGATAAATTGAACATCTATTGTGTTGAATACCACACATCATCAAGAAATCATTAGTTTAGAACAAAACGGAGGACCATTGTCGGACAAAAGTGTTTTAGGAAAACTTTCTCTTTTAAACACATCCTGTAAAAACGAAATTACACTTGTATTAGTCACTTCCGACACACACGAAACCTCCACCCATCTAGAGTAAAGATCAATCAAAACTATTAAATAAGGTGTAACATGTTCTCCACTAAGTGGCCCAACAATATCTATGGCAATATCTTGCCAAGGACTATCAGGTAACCTGCGACAAACCATGGGCATGGTTCGCGGAGTAAGGATTTTATCACTAATTCTACATCGCATGCACTCCCTAACCTCACGTTCAATCTCTAAATCCAGGCCACCAGAAACTAGCTCTCAATCTTTCTTTAGTTTTCACTATACCTAAATGTCCCTGATGTGCTTCCTCCATCAATTTCTTCCTTAGTGACAAAGGAGAAACCAATTTTGTTCCTCTCAACAAAATGCCTTTGTCTACAGACAACTCGTCAGAAATAATTTGCCAAGTTTTTGATAAAGATTTATCAAACACCGTTCCTGAATGAATCATGTTTATAACTTTCATCAACTCATTGTCCTTTAACAACTCCTCTTTCCATTCATCCTCATTCATAATGCCTGACATAATTTCACAAACCTTAACTTCCTCCTCTAGTATATCCTCCATTAACTGATCTTCTTCAACATCAGAAACCAAACGGGAAAGACAATCAGCAGGTACGTTATCAACACTTGGTAAGTGTTCAACCGTAAAATTTAAATCCTGTAAGCCAATCACCCAATGTCTAATCCTAGAGGAAATGAAATCGAGACCTTTTTTTGAAAAAATCTCTCTAAGAGGTTTGTGATCTGGACATACCTTAAAATAAGTTCCCCAAATAAAATTGCAAAACTTGTTAAGTGCCCAGTAAATGGCCAACGCTTCTCTTTCAACTACAGAGTAATTTAACTTTGCACCACGTAAACTTCTTGATGCACAAGCAATGAGCTGTTCCTTACCATCCCTCGTTTTTTAAATTGCCCCCAAACCTTTTGAACTTGCATCTGTTACCACAGTAGTTTCACTACCTGGAATAAAAGCTTGCAAGTTAGGAGCATCTTTCAAGTTATTCTTTAACTCAATAAATTCATCTTGACATTCTTGAGACCATTTGAACTCTTTGTTCTTACCAAGTAATTGTCTCATGTTATTAGACTTACTGGCCAAATTACTTATGAACTTTCCATAATATTCAACCATTCCCAAAAATGATACAACTTCCTCTTTAGAATTTGGTGATGCTAACTTGATAATAGTATCCACCAATTCCTTCTTTGGAACAACACCTGTACCCGTGATGTGATGGCCCAAATAATTTACCTCCTGAACTGAAAACTTACATTTCTCATATTTTAATGTGAGACCAGCCTTTTGAAGTTTTCCTAAAACCACATTTACTCTGATATCATGTTCTTGTTGAGTCATTCCAAATATTAATAAATCATCTTGATAACATTTGATCCCTTTCACCCCTTTTAAAAATGATGATATTACTCTCTGAAATACAGAGGCAGCGGACAACAGACCTAACGGCATTCTCCTATACTTGAATGCACCCATAGGTGTGATAAATGCTATCAAATCTTGTGAACTCTGAGTTAGCTCAATCTGATGATATGCCTGTGTGAGATCAAGAGTCGTAAAAAACTTAGCCCCATTTAAAGTTGACATTATCTCATCTATGTTTGACAGTGGAAACTTATCCACTACAACCTCTTTGTTTAATGACCTGAGGTCCACACATAATCTAATTTCGCCATTTGCTTTGTTAGCAACAACAACTGGTGCCAATCACTCAGTGGCCTCCACTGGTGTTATGATTTCTTGCTTTAGAAGTTTATCTAATTCTTGTTCCACTTTTTCCTGCAATGCAATTGGAATTCTCCTTACTTTAGCCACTGACGGCACAGCCCCACTTTTCAGCTTAATACAATGCTTATATCCTTTTAAACATCCTAAACTTTCTTTAAACAAATGTGGAAATTCTAAAACAAAATCACTAGATTTGGTTTCAACCTTCTGTATTTGTACCTGCGGTTCTGCATTTGGATTTAACGTAACTCCCAATAAACGTTGGTGTGGCCACCCAAGCAAACCATCTCCTTTTTTTGACACATACATTTTTCCAACTATTAACTTCTTCTCCATCTCTATACAAGCGTTGAAATAGCCCAGCATGCTTATGGGTTGGCCACCATAACCTCCAGGACACACTTCCATATTATGTAATCTGTTTTTTCTTGAAACCACTTGCAGAAAGTTTCTTTTGAAATAATGGTAAAATGAGAGCATGAATCAAATTTCATCTCCAAGTCTACCCCATCAATTCTTACATTTCCAACTGGATGATCTTTACTTTTGGACTCTATGACCTGGCATATTACCTATTTTATTTCCTTATTCTGGAACCTTTTATGTTTATTTCTACAAAATCTTATAAAAATTTCCCCTTTTTCCACATCCATGACAGATAACACTCAAGGCAGGACAGATTTTAGAATTTTCTTTGTGACCAGATCTCCCACAAAGAAAACATTCAAATTAATTTTTTAAACCATCCTCTTTCACAACCTCTTTAGAAGTTGATTTTTCATTTTTTATAAGACATACATTTTCTTCCAATTCTTCAACACTTGGTTGAATTTTACTTTTCTCACTCTTCAATTCAGTAACACATTTTAACATATGTTCAACCCTTTTTGCTATAGAAATTACTTCTTCCAATGGAGGTTCATCCTTAAGCCATAATTCTTCACGAATTTATCCTCTCTACACTTTAAAACAAATTGATTTCGAATACGTTCTTCATTAGCTGCTCCAAACTTACAACTTGATGCAAGTTTCCTCAGACTAGTTAAATAATCCTCAACTGTCTCCTCCTTTCCATGCTCCCTTAACCCAAAATGATATCTTTCCATTATCGTACTCACTCTAGGTAAATAGTGTCTATCTAGTTGTAATATACGTATCTCATATTCATTTAACCCTCTTTGTTCCTCTGTAGATAACTCTGGTAAATTTTCTAATGCTTCCTGACCTTCACCACCAAGACAGTGTAATAACAACGAATGCTTCCTTTCTGCACTCAAATTGGTTCCACATACACGTGCATAATGCCCAAAAATCTTCTTCCACTTGCTACATTTAATAACTGGTTCTCCTGGACTGCTAAAAAAAAACGGAGGTGCCGGTACATTTTGCATGACGTACTTTTTTTTTTTTTTTAAATCTAACAAGAACAAAACAAAATTAGAAGCTGCAAACCAAAAATTAAACAAAATATAATGAATACATCATTTGTTATACTTTTATAATTATGCCAACTAACACTTTTATATAATTAAATGTTCATTTTTTCTTTTATATGAAATACTTCTCAAATATACAATTCTTTGTTAGGTGTGCCTATCACCGATGAAGACACAGGTGTGCCTATCACCGCAGACAACTCGATGTTATTTAGTGTTTCATTCAAATTAATCAATAAAGTTGCACTTTTTAGAATAATGACTAGACTCTGTTTGGTGTGCGCATCACCGTGGCAATCTTATTTTTAAAACACTTTAGTCGCGCACTCGTTTCTAATTAAGCTGCTTGCTGAGCCCTGTCTTTAAATCAATAAAGTTACACTTGATACAACTCTTCTTGGTGTGTGTATCACTGTGGCAACGCTTTTCCTTCAAGGTGCTCACGTCACACGCACGTTTCCAATTAAGCTTCCCACTGGGCACGAACTTCCACGTCGTCTCTGATTGAGGAAAAGGAAAACAGAACTGTACAAACCCTCGTGTGATCACCGGTGCCTCGTGCCTAAACCACAACAATTAAGGTATCCACGTTTTTCCTTTTTGATACACTTCCAATCACGTCGTTTTTATTTGTTCAGCGCTAATGTTTGTGAATATGCGCGTCCCGTGAAAATCCGCTCACGCGCTCACACAACATTCCGTAGAGTGCACTCGTGCCATTAATTAAGTCTCTCGCGCTGATCCCTCGGGCTGCGCTGCAACCATGGAAACACCTTCCTCGTTAATAATAAACCTCCGTGCCTCTCCCTTGATTCGTAAATACCAAAGCAAAATTAATATTACAGTACCTTGCGGGTCCGATCCACCCGCGCTCTTGAGTAAAGAAAATCCTCAGTTAGGTTCTCCTAAATGACCGTGAATCGTTTCTTTACATCACCATCAGATACAAGGTCAGCACTCTTCGACAGCAACCGTACTCCTTATACACACTTTGACCTGATGTTGAGGTGCTTCCTCTCAACAGATCCCTCGCTCGTCGCCAGTGAAAGATCCAATTCTTATTCACGGCTATGACTGTACTAAGACTTTGTCTGGCTACTTTCTGGCTGGACTCTGAGCCACCTTCTGGGCACCAATGGTTGGGTAGACTTCTAGAGGTATACCAATGGGAGATGGCGGTATATGAATGAAGGGGACATAGAGCCCGGAAAAGAGGCTCTGAAATCTGGGCTCCTATCAGGCTGAATGAGATTGAGAGAGCTATTGAACCCAGCTCTGGATAAGAAGGATGGGTGCACGTTCGCTGTCATCCTTTTTTTTTTTAATCTTTCTTGTTTTATTATTAGTAAATTACGCTGTATCTATAGGTATGTGTTCTTTTTTGCCCAAATGTGTATGTTCTCTAAAAATGTCATCTCAACTTTAATTTTGATTTGGATCAAGGGCGGGGAGGGGGTGGGGCCTTGTAGGAAGGGTGAGAAGCTGTATTGTTGCTGTTTTTGTTTTGCAGAATGTATGTAAAAAGTAATAAAAGAATTAAAAAATAAAATACCAGAATCACTTTAGCATTCTCTAGATTCCAGTCCATAGAAATTGTCTTCCACGAGCACCTGTAGACAATAATATTTTTTTCAAATCTTGTATTTTCAGTGATATGACCACCGAAGGCCCTGATTTTATATTAAAAACAGAGCTTTGAAAAAGATGAAACAATACGCAGGGATAAGGTCCAAGTAGAGATTTATTGAAAGCACCTCATCCATCAAAACCTGGTCAGCAATTGCCAGATTACATTGAGAACTATTCACATTCTAAGTTCTATATTCCATAGAACTGACTTCATGTACATGTAATGAAGATAGACATCACATCCAGACTGCTGTGTGTGAGAAGGTGGGTTGGTATATGCTGTCCACTAGTTAAAGTGGGCACCTTGTACCAGGCCACACGACCCTTATGATGTATGAGGTCAAAGATAACCTTTAGAAAGCTATCCTAGTGGTAGCTGTGGAGAGCAGCCTTCAGGCTTATTCTTGAAGGAATGTAAAGCAGCTTGTTTTACCAGAATATCACCTCCTAAATGACTAAATGAAAGGAGAAGCAACAGTGTTTATATAAAAATATGTATTTATTGATATAACACTCTCTACTAATCTCTACATGAGATTAGAACATAAAGTACACAATACTGTAACGATAGAACATTCGTAAGTAGCAAAATACACAGTGGGCTCCAGGGGGAGACCGAACCATATACTAAAAAAATGGTATAACAATCACAACTTGACTAGACACAGTGCCTAGAGCACGTAGAATCGCTGGGACCCCAAGGAACCACCAAGAGGAGTGACACAGGGAGCCCACGGAGGACGGGTGCAGTGTGGGAACACGACTGCGTGTTCCGTGCAACTCTATGGGAAAGTCGCGGTTGTAAATTTACAAGTTAAGGACACTTCTAAGAGGACTTCGAGCAAACCCTTTGGAACTTAGGAGGTTCTAAGGCCAACTCACCAGTGAGTACCGAAGTACCCGTGTTACCTATCCCAGAGGAGCCGGCTTCATAGGGGTCAAGTGGTGTCGGAAACCTTTGTTGTTTTCAATGGAGAGCTGCAAAGAAGTCCTGCTGCCAGGAGGGCGAAGAGTGTCCGGTGGAATCCAAGCCTGGAATCGAGGTGAGAGGAACCTGAAAGCAGAGGGGACAGAGTCTGGGTCACTTCAGGTGACCAGGGGCTCGGTAGTCGAATGCCCACCGATGTCGTGTACTTCAGGAGTGAAGAGGGGTTGCTTGACTCTGCAGCCACGGGGACCAGGAGACGTCGAGGACAACCAAAGTCCGGAGGTGAGCTGTCCCACAAAAGATGTCGAGTGCTGAGGGGTCAGTGTCTGGCTGGGGCACCAACAAGCCTTGGCAAAGGCAACCCATGTGGTCAGAGGAAACAGGTTACGGTGTGGACCAGCAAGGTCCAGGGGACTCTCCAAGCAATGGGGAGTCAGCGCACGTCTGGAGCAACCAGGGAAGCCCAAGAATAAACAAGGTGACCCTCGCCAGGACCCACAGGCCAACGGACCAGGGATCGCGAGGAGACCTCAAGCAAGTTTGCAAAGTACCAGCCCACAGGACACTCGAGGAGTGGAGGACGGAAATCTTCGGTGCAATTACTGCTCAGGGTCAGGACTACACGGAGTCCAATGCACAAGCTCGGGATTCGTCACTAAGCATATGCAACTGCAAATGTACGCAGTGCACTGGGGTTCTGGTTGCACGGTCCCCACGAGGGATACTGATCTCAGAATTGCTGAGAGGGCAGATCAACCTCTGGGACCTTGGGAACCCACCTCCTGTGTTGCTGAAATCTTCGGAGTCCTCAGGAGCTTGGGAGAAGCAAACCGGTCAGATGCGTTTAGGTGCCTGCTTTTGCAGGGGAGTAACTCCTTTACTCCAGGGGAGATTCTTCAGTCGTCCAGCATCGTGCAGGCAGTCAAAGTACTTGGTTTCTTCTTAGCAGAATCTTGTCCAGGTAAAATCAAAAGTCCTGTAGTCAGGTAACCCGCTTTATACCCAAAGGAAGGGGTGGGAAAGATTCTGTGGACCCTCCTAGGGGAGGGGCAGGACAGTGGGTGGCTACACCCATGTCCTTTGTCCAGTTTCGCGCCAGAGCAGGAGCCAATGGCTCCCAGAACTGGTTTGAGCTGGACTATGCACAGGGACACCAAATGTGCCCCCAGTGCAGACTTTCTGGCACTCTCAGAGTGCACCCACCCAGCCCCAATACACTAAATCCTGTCTGGGAGGTGGTCACACCTCCCTGTGACAGGATGCCTATTGTCATGCCTTCCTCTGCTCGAGCTTGGCTCAGCAGCAGGAGAGCAGAATCGTGTCTGTGGCTGGCAGCGTCCATTTTGTGCTGCCCAGGTCGAAAAAGCTGGTACCGGGTAGACCGTGACCCACGGATGTCCCTCTAGGAGGGTGGAATCATACCTCCCACACCAGTTACTGGTGTGGAGGTATGATTCCAAGGTGTTTGACACCAAACACGACATGTTTCTAAGCAGCCGTTTTAAAGTTAGCATTTACAGCGAGGTTATAATGCACTTAGACCTATATGTCTGGCTGCATCACAGACAACCCCGGAGAATGGTCTCCGAAGGCTGCAGAGGGGCTCTGCTCATGCAGGGGCACCCTCTCACGTAAAACCCAGCACCCTGCCTTCAGGATTGATAAGGCCTGCCATAGGGGTGACTGATAGGTTTTTAAGTGTAGTGATTTAGATAGATATAGTGAACCTATATCTTAAGTAAGTGGTGCAAGCACCAGCTTACACAGTCTGCTGTAGCAGGCTGGTCGTGTCACTTTGAATGGCCTCTCAGGGGTGGCATAATACATGCTTCAGCCCCTGGTAGGCCTCTGGGGTACCTATGCCCTGGGTACATGGTGTACCATATACTAGGGACTGATAAGGGTACCCCAGTATCCAATCTGGAGTGTACCTAAAGTACATAAATATCAATTTAAGGGAGAAAGCAGATAGACTGGGGTCCTGGATAGCAGGATCACAGTCAGACTAGGCCAAAAACAGTGATACATCAGCAAAAAGTGGGGGTAACCATAAAAAGCAGATACTACTTTCCTACACTGTGGATGATCATTATCCCAACCGTGTGTGCTGAGATCCGCTTGGTGTATATTGCAGCATCCCCTTCCTGGCTTATTGACGCCGCAAGGCCTTGGTGTGTTGCGGCCTACTGCAGCTGGGAGGAGCTCCGGACTTGCGTGCATCTCCCGGTGCTCTGGGGGCTCGCTTCGCCTGCTGAGTTCCGAAGCTACTGGCGGTTAACTGCCGGGGATAGTGTTTGACTTCCACCTTGCCTGCCCATATCAGACCACAGACTGGGGCATGTCAGGGCTGATTACCGCGGTCGCGCGGCCGGTCATCTCGGGACTGGGGTGGCTGGCTGATGTGTGCCAGGAGTCTAGGCTGTGGTCTTACGGGGTTCGCCACCCTGCACGGCTCAGCTCATCTGGGCGTGCCTGGCAGGGGCCTCTCATGGCTGTGGCCCACTGTAATGAGACCGGCTTGTCCACCCTTTAGTAGCATCGTTTTCCTGGACTGCTGGGGCACAGGGAGCCCACCCTCCTCCATTTTCTTTCTAGGCCAGGGCCTATCAAGCAGCTACTCTCTACTATTCTGCTGCAGTTAAGGAATATTCTGCCCCTCCTTTTTTCTGCTAGCAGTGCCTAAGTCGCCTGGGGGAGATATTTGCACTGCTCCCGGCAGTGGAACCGGGATCCCTACAGCTCCTCGACGCCTGGGTGGTTGCATGACTACACCCATCTTGTGGTAGTTGAGCTTCACCTTCTGCACTCCTCGTAAATGACACTGGGCTCCTCCTTGGCAGGGCGATTTGGAACTTCTCCTACTACATATGGATGGCAAATCCTCACCACTGTGGTCCCTACGGGCCACGCGGTTTCCCAGGCGGATCTTTGTGATGGTCTTCTTAGGTGCACATTTTGATCTGTTGTTTTAACTGCACTGCTATTGCCGTTTGGCATCGCCTGCCCTACCATAGTGCACTTGAGCTTCTTCACAACTCGATCACACAGCTATGTAGTCCTCATTACAGCTCGTTTACTTACCTATTATGCAAGTTCTGGCTGCCGCTTTGTTCCTGGACGTCCAGGTCTGGTGCTCCCCATGATGGGCAAAGCAGACCAAAAAAAAAAAACTTCAGTGTGCAAGCCCCAGTCCAAGGCACACACGGATCATTCACTAGCGGACTCTCCCAATCCAACTGATGCCGATGTGACTGGGATGTTTAGGGAACTCAGAGAGGGCTTGTGGTCCATAGACAGCAGAATGGATTTGCTAATTGCATGCCTGGCTAGGATTCAGGAGTGCACTGTTCGACAGGATTCCAGGCTTATACTGGCTGAGTCTCGGATCTCTGATTTAAGAAGACCCAGCGAGAATCTGTGCAAGAACTCAAGCATATCAAAGCTAAAAGTGAGAAGCTTGAAAGCAGATTGTGCCGTAATAACGTGAGAATCTTGGGGGTTGCCCAAATCTGCCAACTGCCTTATCATGGAGAACTTTGTGGAAACCCTCCTGAACATTCTGTTTGGTCTTGGTTGTTTTTTGGAGCCTTCATTGTTGAACGGGCGCATCGTGATCTTACTCCTAGACCCAAACCTGGTCAAAACCCATGACCCATTATCACCTGTTTCTTAAACTACAGAGATCGTGACCAGGTTTTGCGTCAGGGAGGAATGGGCCATTGCCCGAACGTATTTGTTAATGGGCCGAATTTGTGTGTCGCCACAATTGTTACTCGTCCGGATGTGGATGTCATTGCCACCACCTGTCAGACCTGGTGGGATATCAAATATGGTCTACGGCAATCACTTCCTGTGGCGCGGTGGAGAAGCAAGACAGACTATGGCTTAGGGTTTAGGTGGTTTTATTCTTCTCACAACGAAAATATGCTTGGTTTCTCTGTTACTCAGTACAGAACGTTGATAGAGGCGTCTCCTTATTGTCCCTCTTACAGAGCGGCGTCTTCACTCTCTTTCACTCAGAGAGCAGATTGTCGTCGTCGCTTTCTTCCTCACGATTTGTAAGGCTCCCGAGGGTTTATGGCATAAGGAGACAAATCAGAAACAAAAAGAGCGACATAAGGACGGTGTCCAACGGTCCTTAAACCAATATGGGAAAAGGTGTGTGGGGAGACTTCACCCAGATGCCATCACCAGTGTTGCTTTTGCTTGTGAGCGCTCTGCTTCGCGTTTCGCGCCGCTTCGTGATCCTGACAGCACGCGAGCAGCTCACTCGTCTCCCTCCTCCTGCCCTGACTTGAGAGCCCTGGTTCCCTTTCCCCAAGCGCTCCCCAAATGCGCTCGTACCTTGCTTAGCCACGTCCCTCCTGGAACGTGGCTGGAGTCTTCGCCGCGCCGAAGAGGGTCCAGCGCCCTCTTTTGGTTCATCCCCGTAGCGGTCTTTTGGCACTCCGGTTCCGGTGGCGTTTCCTCCTCTCTTGGTGGCTTTTCGTCCTTCTTCTCTTCTGGCGAGTTTGTGGATGGTCCTTCGTCTCCGCACCTGTTCTCCGGCTGGAAGTCGTCCTCTTCGTTTCCTGGAGTAGAGTACCTCTTTACATTTTCCGCGTCATCGAAGTACGAGCTCATTGGATCATGTGACCTGGTCACATGATCGGGAAACGGATCCCAGAGTCCGAGTTCCTTAAAGGCATAGTTCACGTCTTGCAGTGTGGATGCCGGCTGAAAACAGAGGAGAGGACATAGAGATAGGTAAGGGGGAAAGGCTTCAATGTCTCTTTCCTGGTCCATCGTCTCCTGTTGCGGCACCTCGTGACACTTCCATACTCGACTTTACTCCCTTCAGAGGATAACCCTATGTTCCCTTCTACATGTGAGAGAGTTACGCAATAACTTCTTCCTAGGACAGGTTTACTCACTCTGGGTGATATTTTTGTAGACAATATCTTCATTTCTCAGCATTCCTTCTGCACCCGACAGGTGCGACTCCCCTTGCTTCCTTTTATTACCTTAGACTACGGTCCGAGGCTCAGGCAGATTTTTCCACCTTTTGTGCCACACCCCCTGAGACTACTCTCCTTACGGTTTACATAGAAAGGGCTGAGGCGGGACACTCTATCTCGTTCACCTACAGTAACTTTCTCTCGGCTGGGTTGGATTCGCTCCCTGAGGTGAGGCACAGGTGGGAGGCCTCGCTTGGCTACCAAATCCAGAGTAAGGCTTGGGCATATTACTGTTCACAAGTTAAGAATACCCCTTTTAATTATAACCATAGGCTGATACATTTTAAATTTCTACATCAATATTGGTACACACTTGCTAGAATCTCGTGATTTAGCAACAACTCTTCCAGTAAGTGTCGCAGATGTGGTCTTATTAACGCTAACTTTATTCATATGGTGTGGCTTTGCCCTGGTCTTGCTGTTTTTTGGCGAGATACATTCCAATCTATCTCTGAGATTCTTAACACTCCACTTTCCCCATCCCCTCAGACTGCCTTTCTGGGTGACACAATAGCGTTGCCCCCCTCCCCCGAAGGCGCCTCGCTTCTATCTTATTTGTCTTGACAAAGCGATGTGTCGTTAAGGTTTGGATGCAGAAGTCTGTTCCGCTATGCTCACGATGGTTACAAGATGCCGCCCACTGCTAGCATATGACTAATCAATATGTTGAGCTGGTTCCCCCTTCCACCTGTTCTTTGGATATTTGGGCCCTTTTCAGAGAGGTTTTGCTCTGCAGCGCTGATTTTGAGCCCCTTACCTCGCAACCAGAGAGTGCCTCTGCCTCCTCACCTTAAACGGGCCTCCCCTTTGGTTCTTGCCCCTGGTTCGCCACTATGTAGTACAATCTAATTTGTGCTGTTTCTTTTGTACTGTACCTGAAGTGTCTCTAAGTTTTGTGCTTCTGTACTGAATTTGCACTTTTGAGCTGTACTGCAAATTTTTCAATAAATAAAAAAAGTAAAAAATAAATAAATAATTAAGGCATTTGTTATTTTCTAGTAGCAGCACAAACGGGGAGGGCAGTCAGAAGAAATGTGTTACAGTTCCAGCCACCTGCCCCTTCCCTTTCTATCATCTATTGCAGAGAAACTTTAATATGGCACTTCTTGAGAGAATGGTGTTTTTTCTTTCTAATTCCCAATTTTAAGATTTATGGGCTAGAGAGGCTTTTGTAAGCTCCTTGGCTTCCAAAAGTTATTTTAGCTATTAATATTAAGTTATTATCTAATTAAAACATTTTTTATACTAATATTATATTAAGTTTGCTTCAAATCCGAAAAACACCTTACTACCCCTTCACATCACCATTCTCTAAATCCTAGAAATTCCCTGCTACCCCTTTGGGCTACCCTTCTCTGAACCCTGAAAACATCTTACAATGCCTTTACGCTACCTATCCTTAAACCCTAAAAACTCCTTACTACCCCTTAATGCTACCCTTCTTGAACCCTAAAAACTCCCTACTACTCATTAAAGCTACTCTTCCATAAACTGTAAAAACATTACTACTGCTTAACAGTGCCCTTCCATAAACTCTATAAGCTCATTACTGCAGCTTACCGCTACCCTTACATGAATCGAAGACCCGTACTACTCCATAACGCTTCCCACCCTTAAACCATAAAAAATCCTTACTGTTCCTTAACACTACCCTTCCCTGAACCCTAAAAACCAGTGTCTACCTCTTAATGCTACTCTTTTCTAAACCCTGAAACTCCCTACTCCTACTAATGCTACCCTTTCATGAACCCTAAAACTGTTACAGTTTGGAGTTATTCATCTCTGAATCTTAAAAACCCTCACTATTCTTTAACACTGCCCTTCCATGAACACCAGAAACTCCTTAATACCCCTTAACACTACCTTTCCCTGAACCTCGAAATCCCTTGCTACCCCAATGCTAACCTTCCCTGAACTCTACAAACTCATTAATGCTGCCCTTCCATGAACCCTACCAACCTCTTACTATCGTTTGGTGCTACCCATCCCTGAACCTTGAAAACTCTACCTCTTAACACTACCATTCCTTGAACACTAAAAACCACTTACGACCCTTTAACGGTACCCATCCCTGAACCCTAAAAAACAATAATACCCCTTAACTCTACTCTTGCCTAAGCCCTAAAACATTTTGCTACCGCTTAACCCTACTCTTCCCTGGACCCTAAAAACCTCACTACACCTTACCTTTACCCATCTCTGAACCCCAAAAACCCTTACTACCACTAAATGCCACCCTTTTGTGAAACCTAAAAATCCTTACTACCCCTTAATGCTACCTAGCCCTGAAACCTAAAAAACTCTTACAGCTACCCATCCCTGTACCCTAGAACCTTTATTGCCCTTAATGCTATCCATTCCTAAACCCAATCAACTTTACTACTTCTTAATGCTACATATCGCTGAACCCTTAAACTACCCCTTATATCTTCACTTCCCTAAACTGTAAAAACACACATTACTACTCCTTAATGCTACCCTTCGATGAATCCTAAATATTCATTACTACCTCTTAATGCTACCCTTCCCTGAACCCTAAAAACCCTGTAGTACTCATTAACACTACCCCTCCTTACACTCTACAAACCCCTTATCCTACATCCTAAGAATGCTTTATTATCTCCTAATGCTACAGTCATAAACTGTAAAAAAACAACTTACTACCCCTTAACACTACCCTTCCCTAAACCCTAAAATCCCCTTACTTTCATTTAATGCTACCCTTTCCTGAATCACACAAACCTCTTAATTCTACTCTTTCCTGAACCCGTTAAACCCTTTATTACCCCTTACCGCTACCAATTCCTGAACCCTAGGATCACCTAACTACTCCTTAATTCAGCCCTTCCTTGAAACCTAAAAACCTGTTACTACCCCTTAATGGTACCAATCCCTGAACCATAAAATCCCTTGCTACCACTTAATGGTAACCTCTCCTTAACCATAAAAAACACATACTATCACTTAATGCACTTAATGCTACCAATTCCTGAACTGTACAAACTCCTTGCTACTCCTTAATGCTATCCT
Source organism: Calotriton arnoldi (assembly GCA_963921515.1). Classification (NCBI taxonomy): domain Eukaryota; kingdom Metazoa; phylum Chordata; class Amphibia; order Caudata; family Salamandridae; genus Calotriton; species Calotriton arnoldi. Next base: position 502,073 of record CAWUFW010005780.1, read on the forward strand.
CTCCGGAACTCTAAAAATCATTTACTCTACCTTAATCTTACCCTTCCCCAAAACCTAAAAATCCCTTACTACCCATAACAAGCCCCTTCCCTAAACCCTCAAAATCTCATCCTACTCCTTAACACTACATTTCCCTGGAGCCAGGAAAACCGACTAGCCCTTAAAGCTACCCATCTATCAACCCTAAAAACTCCTTACTACTCCTAAACGCTACAGTTCCCTAAACCATACAAACCCATATTACCTCTTAACGCTATCCATCGATGACCCATAAAGATTGTTACTACGCCTTAATGTTACCCAGCCCTGAAACTTAAAAATCTCTTACTGCCCCTTAATGCTGTGCTGCACTGAACCCTACAACCTCTAACTTCTCCTTAATATTACCATCCCTGAACCCTAACAAACCCTTACTAACCCTTACCACTACCATTCCCTGAACCCTAAAAACTCTTTACTACCCCTAGCACCTCCCTTCCTTGAACCTTTAATCTTTTAACTACTCTCTGAGTGCTTCTCTTTCCTGAAGCTTAAAACCCTCTGGCTGCTGCTTAAAGCTACCCTCTCCAGAACTTTACAAACCCTTACTACACCTAAAAGATACCATTCTCTGAACCCTACAAACCCCTTAACACTAACCTTCTCTTAATTCTACAAACCCCTTACTGCCCCTTATTGCTACCCGTTCCTGAACCCTAAACTTCATAATCACTCCTTAATGCTATACTTCCTTGAACCCTAAAACCCCATTACTACCTCTTAATGCTACCCTTCCCTAAAACCTAAAAATCTCTTACTACCCTATAATGCTACTCTATCCTGAACCCTATAAACTCCCTACTTCTCCTTAACACTCACTCAGGGTCTTTGACTGCTGAAAGCAAGGGGAGCCTAAGGGTGAAGTACTGGGAAGAACTAAGAATCAAATTACTCATTCCTCTGGTAATGACTTATTTTTAATGCAACTCTCAGAGTCCTACTTGTGACCAGTGTTATTTCTATCGCCACCTTCCTGCAGTTATCAATGCCCCCGGTATCTGGAACTCTGGGGAGGCATTATCGAGTGATACTAAGGAAATTTTTATGAGGCCTTTGGTTGACTCAACAACACAGAAAAGCTTACTTCTTTAAAGAGTTAGAACAGCGTTATTAATGCATCAGTGGAAGCACTTTCAGAAGAATTTTCTGCTGTCAACGTACAGTGGAGCTGTGCTGCATTGCCATTTGGGAGAAATGAACACCGCCCCACTAATGGAGTCATGTACAGAATGCCAGATGTTTTTCTGTTACACCACATTTCAGTATTATACTGTTACCAGATTCAGTTATCATGACATTGCCCCATATGTAGATATAAATGTGCAAGCATTGTTTCTCTCTTTTTCCCGATTAATGGTGTAAAAATAGCAGATTTTTGCTTGTACTCTAGTACTATACACAGAATGCAGTACTTATCTCAATGCAAAAATGGTCTTAAATGAACTGAAAGTCACTTAGCACATTACACCATTTTTACCGCTTCTCACAAATTCTAAATGAACCCCAAAGTAGTATGTCTGTAAATGACAAAATACACCAAATATTAGTGCATGACTGTTCTACATTTTTCGTAATAATGGACTATTTGTATAACGTAAACTTCCATTTATAGATTTGGCTTGACAGCACAACTGTCAGGATGACATTTATAGCAATTGTTTAAAGTATGCATAGAGTTGGTTGTGGCTTGGCTCCACCCTAAGAACTAATATGCTCTCTCCTCATGCTATCAGTTGGTGATGTGTCTTTCCATCTTCCAGGAAGTGTTTCCATTAGAATACCCAAAGGATTATTTAAATCTGAAAAATGTACTCAACTATGCTGATTGTCATATTTAGTTCTTTTTTCCTATATGCATTCAACACAAAAAGCAATATTTCTCTTTCTAGCAGGACAGGTTTCCATGTCATAAGCAACATTTATCACATACAATTCTTGTGAACAACATTTGCAAATGCTTATGTTTACATCTGATGGTACATTAATGCCAGACCTATTTGCTTTGCCAATGCTTCTTAACAGTTGCATAATGCATCTGTTGCCAGCAGCTGCTTGTAATTAGTGACCATGTGCAGCGACCTGCATGCCTGATTACAATTAGTATATGAATGATAACCATTCTTCCTTAACCCGTTCGGTGTGTCGGACGCCCGGGAGCCGTCCGACGCTACAGTGCTCATGTGCGTCGGACGGCTCCCGTGCGTCCGACCACATGGCACTGGAAATCCCTCTGATACAGGCACGATGGGATTTCCTTTGTACCAAAACAGCCTCAGGAGCTGGGGAAGAGCTTTCCCAGCTCCTGAGGCTGTTCTAATTTTTTCAGTGAAATGACGATCAGCGCGCATGGCGCGCTGACGTCATTTCACTGAAGCTGAAACTGAAATGAGCTGGTCGGCTTGTTTCAGTTTCACTACCTATGTGCTCATGGGGCTATCTCAACCTCCCGAGCACGTAGACAGATGGGAGAGGTATCATTAGAAAGGGGAGAATCTTCCCTTTCCAGAGGTACCCCTCCCTAGTGGATCCCTGCTTGGGGATTGCCGCAGGAGGGCGATCTCCAAGCAGGAATTCACCCACAAGACACCAGGGAGGGAGGAGCAGGCCCTTGGGCAAGGGCTTTTGCTCCCCCCAACGTTTCTGTAAATATTCAGTCTTTCTGCCCTCCCTGGGGTAAAGATGGGTCAATAGCCCCTATCTGCCCCCCCGGGGGGACAGAAAGCCCACTTGTAAGCCAGGGATTATTTTTTTCATAGTTCAGGGGCGGGGGCAGCCCAGAATGGGCATGCCAATGCCCCACCCCCACAAAATGCCACAGTCTTTCTGCCCCCCCAGGAGGCAGATGGGGGCAATAGCCCCTGATCTGCCCCCCGGGGGGGCAGAGAGCCTACTAGACACTAGGGATTATGCATTTCTTTTATACGTAGGGGTGGGGGCTGCCCAGATTGGGCATGCCAATGCCCCCACCCCAAAACAAATTAGACACAGTCTTTCTAACAGAACCTGGTGAGAGCCACACAAGTCACCCCATCCTATCTTCCCTTGGGTGTCTAGTTTGCAAAAATGTACAGGTTTACTAGGTTTCCCTAGGTGCCGGCTGACCTAGGGTCCAAAGTCCACAGCTAGGCACATTGCGAAAAAATGGGCAGTTATCACTGGAAAAATGTGATGGGTCCATCTTGCGTTTTGGGCTGTTTCCTGTCGCGGGCACTAGGCCTACCCACACAAGTGGGGTACCATTTTTATCAGGAGACTTGGGGGAATGATGGGTGGGTGGAAGTTTGTGGCTCCCCCCGGATTCCAGAACTTTCCATCACAGAAATGTGAGGAAAATGTATTTTTTTGACAAAGTTTGAGGTTTCCAAGGGATTCTGAGTAACAGAACCTGGTCAGAGTCACACAAGTCAACCCATCCTGGATTCCCTGGGTATCTAGTTTTAAAAAATGTACAGGTTTGCTAGGTTTCACTAGGTGCTGGCTGAGCTAAGATCCCAAATCCACAGCTAGGCACATTGCAAAAAAGGGTCAGTTTGCAGTGGAAAAATGTGATGTGTCCACGTTGCGTTTTGGGCCGTTTCCTTTCATGGGCACTAGGCCTACCCACACAAGTGAGTTACCAATTTTATCGGGAGACTTGGGGAAATGCTGGGTGGGTGAAAGTTTGTGGCTCTACGCAGATTCCAGAACTTTCCATCACAGAAATGTGAGGAAAATGTGTTTTTTTTTAAACAAAGTTTGAGGTTTGCAAGGGGTTCTGGGTAACATAACCTGGTAAGAGCCACACAAGTCACCCCATCCTCAATTTCACTGGATGTCTAGTTTGCAAAAATGTATAGGTATGCTAGGTTTCCTTATGTGCAGGTAGAGTAGGGTCTAAAATCCACAGATAGGCACATTACAAAAAAACGGTCAGTTTTCAATGGAAAAATGTGATGTGTCCATGTTGCGTTTTGGGCCGTTTCCTCTTGTGGGCACTAGGCCTACCCACACAAGTGAGGTATCATTTTTATTGGAAGACGTGGGGGAACACAGAATAGTAGAACAAGTGTTATTAACTATTGACTTTCTTTGCATTTCTGCCTTCCAAATGTAAGACAATGTGTAAAAAAGAAGGAATTTTGAAAAATGTCCTCTAATTCACATGCTAGTATGGGCACCCACAATTTTGAAGATGTGCAAATAACCACTGCTTCTAAACGCTATATTTTGTTCCCATTTCAGAAATATATAGGTTTTCTTGATACCTATATTTCACTCTTTATATTTTACCAAATGAGTTGCTATATACCCGGTACGCAATGAAAAACCATTGCAAGACGCAGCTCAGTTACTGGCTCTGGGTACCTCGGGTTCTTGGTGAACCTACAAGTCCTATGCATCTCCGCAACCAAAAGGGCCCAGCGTATGTAACAGTATATTGTTTTCAGAAATCTCCTTACTTAGAAGAAATTACAGGTGAAAACGCTGGCACAAATTGCTGTTTTTTTCAACCCAGTTTCAATATGTTTTATTTCAACGGTAAGTTTCTATAGGAAAACCTTGAAGGATCTACACAAATGACCCCTTGCTGAATTCAGAATCTTGTCTAATTTTCAGAAATGTATAGTTTTCCAAGATCCGTTTTTGCTTTCACACCTATTTCTACCTGTTAGACCCGGAAGGTCCCAGGGACCACCGACTCCGACGGGGTAGATTGGCGCGAGGCGGGAAGGCACGCCGGAAGCTATGTGTTAAGTAGTTGTGCAGCACACACTCAGACTGAGCCAGTAAAGCACACGCAATAAATAGACACCACTCTAGACTCATTGACAAAAACAAGTAGCTTTATCCATCTTTGGTCAGGATTAGAATTGCGAAACTCGCACAGGGTGCAGGTTAAACGGTTTCTCTAACTTCAGGTGACTTCAGATAACACTTCTGTTGCACAGGTTCACTAACAGTAACATTTCCTATGCACATTGTCATTACCGGGAACATTTTGTAGGCGGATAGCAGATACATGCACTAATCGGTAGGCAAATATGAGATACAGGTAACACTTCTTATGCACATGTTCAAATAAGGCAACATTTCTTAAAGGCATATTCAAGTCAGGCACATTTCTTAAGTGGGGCTTCAGTGCAGGTTACCATTTCTAAGCAATGCAGGCAACAATGCTCATGGGGGCATTCCATTCGGGGAAAAAAAAGACAATGCCGGCAAGATCCCCTAGGCAGGGGCAGTCCCCAGACAGTGGCCGCGTGCGCCTAGGCTTCTGAGGGTGTTGGTTCAGGCCCTCGGGATCCCCTGATGCACTCGGGGCGGGGCCTCCGTGTAGGCGTAGGCCCCAGGTCTCCTGCACTCACCGCTCTGTCTATGGGGCTGGGGAGACTTAATTCCTGACTCCGCGCCGGTTCCTGCAGGTGCGGGAGGCCCCTGCTCCCGGTCGGCCTTGCTCTCTCTTTCCCCGGACCTCCTCCGGACTCTGTTGCGGGCCCCGAGCTCCCGTCTCGTCTCAGGGCCCGGGAACCAATCCCTGCGCGGCTTCTGGGGGGCGCGGCCGATGACGCGGCCGGCGCCCTTGTTGCCGGGCAACGCTCGCTCGCGCGCTCGGGGTCTAGCACGGCCTTCACTCAGCCGCGGCGGCTCTCCCTCAGCTTCAGGGGCCGTGGCGGCGCCCAGAGGCCCAGCGCTTCTGTTCTCCTCGGCGCCCGGGCTGCAGCGGTGATCCGGCACATACGGCGCTTCGCCACAGGGGCCCGGACAGCGGCGGTGAGTTTGGGGCAAAGCAGCGCTTCTTCTTTGGTCATGCAGGGCTGCGGCCGTGATCTTGGGCAGCAGCGCGCTCCGGTCCTGGCGGCACCTGGGCTGCGGCGGTGATTCCTAACACAGCAGCGCTTCTTCTGGCACAGCGCAGGTGGGCCGCGGCGGTGATTTCAGCATACAGCGCTTCTCAGCACAGCGCTAGCAGGAAGAGGCAGACTCTGGCAATCTAGCGCTTAGGTGACACAGTGCTTTACCTTGTTGTTCCTAGCGCTTCCCCGTCTCGAAGCTGGCAGTAGATGACAGGGGGTATTGGCAGGGGTTAATTGTAGGAGTTGGTAGTAGTGGGAAGAAGGACGTTAGTCTCAGGTAGGCACACTGGAGTTGGCACCCCGGGCTCCCCTCACACTGGGCAAGGTCAGCAGGCTGGCAGGATCACTCAGCTATCTTGGGGACAGCAGGGCCTAAGCTCAGTCAGCCTCAGTAGTGTAGCTTAGCTTCCCCCTGGCGCAGCAGCCTATACTCCGGCGGAGGGTCCCCAGGTCCAGTAGTGCAACAACTGACTGTCAGGTTTCCCTCCTTTCCTTTTATACGTCTAGGTCAGGTGACCCTTCTAAAAGGCGGCAAATTCTGGCGCCAACCTGGGGGGGTTGGAAGGTTCTAGAAGGCTCTTGGGACTCTGTGGTGGCTTCTCTGGTGACAGGGGCGGGACGGCCAAGGTTACAGTATCACTAAGTCCCAGCCTTATCCCAACTACTAGTATGCAAACAGGACAATGGCCACTCCGCAGTAGCAGGGGCCTGTGGCAACCATATTGTTAGGAGAGAGCACCTGCGCCTCAGCACTGTTTAGCAGCGGTAAGGCGCCCAGAGTCCTATGTCCAACAAACAAGATGGCCGTAAAACTGAGGCAGAAAGGGAAAAAATGCAGGGTAAGACCACCTTAGGGCTGACAGGTCTAACACGCGTACCCCCCAGCCGAAAGTGGGGAGAGCTACCCAACCTCTAGGGAGTTCTCATCGCTAAGGTGGAAGAACCGAGAGAGACCGTCAGCGTTGGCGTGGTCTACTCCGGGTCGGTGTTCCACCCTGAGGTCCATACCCTGGAGGGAAATGGACCACCTCAACAATTTAGGGTTTTCGCCCCTCATTTGCATGAGCCAGCGAAGGGGCCGGTGGTCGGTTTGAATCAGGAAGTGAGAGCCAAAGAGATATGGCCTCAGCTTCTTCAAGGCCCAAACCACAGCAAAAGCTTCCCGTTCAATAGTACTCCACCGCTGTTCCCGGGGGAGTAACCTCCTGGAGATGAAGGCCACAGGTTGGTCTAGGCCCTCCTCGTTGAGTTGCGATAGTACTGCCCCAATGCCATGCTCAGAGGCGTCCGTTTGAACAATGAATTCCTTGCTGAAGTCCGGAGTCCTAAGCACCGGAGCAGTGCACACAGCCTGCTTGAGGGTATCGAAGGCTTTCTGGCAAGCATCCGTCTAAATTACTTTCCGTGGTTGCTTCTTGGACGTGAGTTCGGTCAGGGGGGTCACGATGGTGCCATACCCCTTGACAAACCGGCGGTAGTAACCCGTGAGGCCCAGGAAAGCCCTGACCTCTGTCTGGGTTTTGGGGGGCTCCCAGGCCAGGATGGTCTCGATTTTGGCCTGGAGGGGCTGCACCTTACCCCCGCCCACCAGGTGCCCCAGGTAGACGACAGATCCCTGTCCGATCTGGCATTTGCTGGCCTTGATGGTCAGGCCAGCCCGCTGCAGGGCCTGCAGCACCTCCTGGAGATGCTCCAGATGGTCCTCCCAGCTGCTGCTGAAGACAGCTATGTCATCCAGGTAGGCAGCAGAGAAGGCCTCTAAGCCAGAAAGTACCTGGTTTACCAACCGCTGAAAGGTGGCAGGAGCGTTTTTTAATCCAAAGGGCATCACTCGAAATTGGAAGTGGCCCTCTGGGGTGGAGAATGCAGTCTTCTCCTTGGCTCCGTCCACCATGGCGATCTGCCAGTATCCTGACGTGAGGTCAAAAGTACTTAAGTATTGGTCTGCCCCCAGCCGGTCAATGAGCTCATCCGCCCTAGGGATCGGGTGAGCATCCGTCTTGGTTACGGAGTTAAGTCCTCGGTAATCCACACAGAACCGAAGCTCAGGTGTGGTGCCCGGTGGGGCCGCTTTTGGTACCAATACCACCGGACTGGCCCAGGGGCTGCTGGACGGTTCGATCACTCCCAGCTCCAGCATCTTAGCGACCTCACTCTGAATGCTGGTCTTCACTTTGTCTGACAGCCGATTAGATTTAGTCTTGACAGGGGGGCTGTCCCCTGTGTCCACATCATGGGTACACAGGTGGGTGATACCCGGAACAAGGGAGAACAAGGAAGAGTACTGCTCCAATACCTGGCGGCAGTCCCTCTGTTGCTCTGGCATCAGGGACGGGGAGAGAACCACTCCCTCCACCGATCCATCTTTCTCTTGGGATGCCAGAAGGTCCGGGAGAGGCTCGCTCTCCTCCTCCTCGCTCCCATCAGTTACCATCAGGAGGGTAAGTTCAGATCTCTCATGGTGCGGCTTGAGGCGGTTGAAATGTAATACCCAGTGGGGTTGCCTTGGGGTCCTAAGATCCACCAAGTAAGTGGTCTGGCCTTTCCTCTCCAGTATCTCGTACGGCCCAGTCCACCGGTCCTGGAGGGCACTAAGCTCTCCGGGCTCCATGACCCACACCTTCTGTCCAGTATCCAGTTCCACAGGATGGGCATTCCTGTCGTACCACTCTTTCATGACTGCCTGACTGGCCTCCAGGTTGTTGGATGCCTCCTTCCACAACTTGGCCATCTGGGGGAAGCCTCCTAGGAGACTCCTAGGAGACTTCTCCCACCCCTCTCTCACGAGACTGAGGGGTCCCCTTACAGGGTGTCCGTACAGAAGCTCGAAGGGGCTGAAGCCTACCCCCTTCTGCGGCACCTCCCTGTAGGAAAACAACAGACAGGGCAAGACGACGTCCCACTTCCTCCTCAAGTCCTCAGGCAGACTCCTGATCATTCCTTTCAGGGTCTTGTTAAAACGCTCCACGAGCCCGTTGGTCTGGGGGTGGTAAGGGGTGGAGAACTTGTACGTCACCCCACACTCCTTCCACATGGCCTGCATATAGGCGGACATAAAGTTGGTGCCCCTGTCCGACACCACCACCTTGGGGAAGCCCACTCGGGTAAAAATCCCCATCAGGGCCCGCGCCACCGCAGGTGCAGTGATGGTCCTCAGAGGAATGGCCTCCGGGTACCGGGTGGCGTGGTCCACCAGAACTAGGATGAACCGGTGTACAGAGGAGGTCGGCGGATCCAGAGGCCCGACAATGTTGATGCCTACACGCTCGAAAGGGGTACCGACAACCGGTAGGGGTTCCAGGGGGACCTTCAACTTGGTCCCGGTCTTCCCACTCGCCTGGCAAGTCACGCAAGACTTGCAGAATGTGTCAGAGGTGATCCTCATCCTGGGCCAATAAAAGTGTGGGACCAAACGAGCAAACGTTTTATCTTGGCCCAGATGTCCCGCCAAGGGGATCTCATGCGCTAACTCCAGTAGGAAGGCTCGGTAGCATTGGGGGACCACTAAGGCCCTTGAGGACCCATGCACCGGAGCCTTAGGCTCACTGTAAAGAAGGCCATCCTCCCAGTAGATATGGTAATTTCCAGCAGCATCTCCGGCTGCCTGGGCTTCGGCCTGTCGCCGCATGCCCTCAAGGGTGGGACACTCCTTCTGTGCCCGACAGAATTCCTCCCGGGTAGGCCCTCCTTCCACCTGCCACTCCTCAGGGGTCAGCAAGTCCCCCACGGGGCCAACGTCATCCTCCGTGGACTCCGGGGCCACCGCCGCGGGTGCCCCATCCATCTCACGGGATGCATCCTCCAAGACATCGTCCTGATCGGCGGTGGGCTGGGCCATGGTTCCAGGCTCCAGCCCCGGTGGGTTCCCTTGCCGGGCAGCCATGGACCGTGTAACCGCACAAGTCCACCCTGGTAGTCCCAGCATCTCCGCATGTGCGTTAAACTCCACTTCCTTCCAGGCGGTATGCTCCAAGTCGTTTCCCAACAAGCAGTCGACTGGCATGGCAGGGCTCACCGCAACTCTCAAAAGGCCTGAAACCCCTCCCCACTCAAAGGGAACTTCGGCCACAGGGTAGTGACCCACACTGTTGTCAGCCATCACAACCGGGTGGAGTACATCAGAAATCACTTGATCCGGGGACACCAGCTGTCTCCTCACCATTGTCATGCTGGCACCTGTGTCCCTCAGAGCTTCCACCCCCTCCCCGTTAACACGGACCCTCTGCCGGTACTTGGCAGTATTCGAGGGTACCTGAATCTGTGGGACCATCTCTCTGTCTCCCAGGGAAACTAGGGTCAAACCTGCCCACTCACCCCCTTATCTAGGGACAACTCCTCCCCCAGCGCTACACTCGCCACCCCGGGGTTTTACCTCCAGTAGGGGCTGGGGTCCTTTTACGACACTGGGGATCCCCTTGTAGTGTCCAACCTCCCCGCACTCATAGCACCGGACAGTCTTGGGCTGCTGACTTCTGTCAGGATAAGTAGGCTTTTGGTAACCAGATTGGGGCTGGGATCCAAACCCTCTCCCTTGCGGTCTGTTTTGGGGGCCTCTGGAGAACTCCTTCTTTTTATCTCCCCCCTCTCTCTTCTGGGGAAAACCCTGTCCACCCTTCGGGGGGTCTCCCCCGGATCCCTTGTTGGACACCCTGGTACTGATCCAGGTATCAAACTCCTCCGCAAGCTCCCTCGGGCCGGTCAGCTTGCGGTCCACCAGGTGTTGGCGCAGCTCTGGACAACATTTATCGAGAAGGTGCTCTCTTAGAAACAAATCGTATAGCCCTTCATAGTCGGTCACCTCGCTGCCCCGCACCCAACCCTCCAATGCTTTGCGGGCATAGTCTAGGAAATCCACCCAGTTCTGTGTGGGAAGCTTGTGGCTATTTCTAAACTTCTGTCGGTATCTCTCAGGGGTCAGGCCAAACTTCTTAATCAATGCTTCCTTCATAACAGAATAGTCGGTCTGATCTGCCTTGTTTAGTGTCAAGAGTGTGTCCCTCTCCACCGGAGGCATGTACCTATATAGGCTACCCCCCCAGTAACTCTCGGGGACCCCATGGGCTGTCAAGGACACCTCATAGGCCGCTAGCCACTTGTCGATGTCGTCCCCCACATTGAAACTGGCCACCACATCTTTGGGCATGTAGAACCTAGACTCCCGTGGAACTTCAGTAGGTACGCTGCCACCATTCGCGTTGCTGTTAGCCCCTATTTGTAGGGCTTTGATTTCCAGCTCCTTCAGGCTAAGCTCATGGAGAAGCTTCTTTCTTCCATAGCCAGCCTCTTCTCTCCAAGCTCCTTGTCTAACCTAGCAAGCTCTAACTTAAGTTGTCTCTCCTCCCTCCTGTCCTCGAACTCCTCCGCCGATAAGCTCCTCACTGACATACTACTGCCTGCCCTGGAACGTCTTTCTGGCAACACATTCTCCCTCGTGTCTATGTGCAGTAGGTCCAGCTCTCCTGGAGCATCATGCTCTCCCTGCCCCTCGTCCCCTCTCCCTTCTGGGTGGGCCAATGCCCATGCTCTCAAGCTCTTCTGAAGCTCCTCTCTCTTGGCGCCTCGCTTAAAGAAAACCCCCTTCCCCTGGCAGAGCTCCCTAAGCTGCGCCACCGTGTACGTTTCTAGGTTGGCCAGCTCGAACTCCATCCTGCTAGGTAGGGCCTCGGACAATTCCCGGGAAAACCACTAGGACCTAGGTAACAGGTTTAACACCAAAGCATTTACAATCGGGCAATCAGGGAGAATTTCAAGCTTGCATTTACACAGGTGTCAAATTGCGGCGCACACTGAGTCACTGTAGGGTGCTGCACAAGCACAAGTCCTAATCCCAACGCTGAACACCAATGTTAGACCCGGAAGGTCCCAGGGACCACCGACTCCGACGGGGTAGCTTGGCGTGAGGCGGGCAGGCAGGCCGGAAGCTATGTGTTAAGTAGTTGTGCAGCACACACTCACACTGAGCCAGTAAAGCACACGCAATAAATAGACACCACTCTAGACTCATTGACAAAAACAAGTAGCTTTATCCATCTTTGGTCAGGATTAGAACTGCGAAACTCGCACAGGGTGCAGATTAAACGGTTTCTCTAACTTCAGGTGACTTCAGATAACACTTCTGTTGCCCAGGTTCACTAACAGTAACATTTCCTATGTACATTGTCATTACCGGGAACATTTTGTAGGCGGATAGCAGATACATGCACTAATCGGTAGGCAAATATGAGATACAGGTAACACTTCTTATGCACATGTTCAAATAAGGCAACATTTCTTAAAGGCATATTCAAGTCAGGCACATTTCTTAAGTGGGGCTTCAGTGCAGGTTACCATTTCTAAGCAATGCAGGCAACAATGCTCAATATAGGAAAAATAGGCTATGTCTCAGTAAAATGCCAAAACAGTGTAGAAAATGTTGGTTTCTGACAAAAGTCTGCCTGTTCCTGAAAGCTGCGAAATTTGGGATTTTAGCACCACAAACCCTTGGTTGATACCTTTTGCAGGGAAAAAAACAGACGCTTTCTTCTGCAGCACTTTTTCCCATTTTCCCCCCCAAAAACTAAAATTGGCTGTATTTTGGCTAATTTCTCAGTCTCCTCCACTGGAATCCACAAACCCTGGGTGCCTTTAGAATCCTCAGGATGTTGGAAGAAAAGGACTCGAATTTGGCGTGGATACCTTATGTGGACAAAATGTTACAGGGGCCTAAGTGCGAACTTGCCCAAATAGCCAAAAAAAGACACTGCTCAGTCGGGGGAAAAGGCCTAGCAGCAAAGGGGTTAATCTCTTGAAATCAGTCAGCTAACTTTCAGCATGCCAAATTTCGTGACGATCTATCCATGGGAAAAAGAAGCTTAAGGTCTGCAGCGGGGGAGGGGGGCGGCGTAGGAGGGGGGATGATGAAAAAATTAGTTATTTCCAATTTTAGCTTCCATAAGGAAATTGTTTTTGCATCTACAGCCAGAACAGCTAAACGGAGTTACACTAAATTTAGCATGAAAGTATAACTTTACTCAGAAAGCATGGATTTTTTGGTTTAGTGTAGATCTCTTTAGCAATTTTTGAGATATTTGTGTTTAAGGGTAAATAATTTATTATATCTTTACCTTCTAGATTTGTGAATCAACCCTGTCAATCACATTTTCAATCTTTAAGGCAAGGTGATTGGCTGGATTAGGGCTAAAAATGATATTTTTCAGCCATCTTGAAACTTGTGAGTCGGCTCCGACTTATGAGTTTCGCACTATGAAAATACATTTTACACAGTCATTGGCGGTCAACCCCAAAGGTGGCCGACCCAAAGGCAGTGGCAATGGGACCATGAGTTGTAGTGGGTGTTGTGTGCGTTCCAAAACAAAACTGGTGAATTTCAGTGGTTTTGCGCATTCTAGCCTCAATATTAACTTACTTTATAACTGTTTTTTCAATAAAAAAAACAAAGTTGAAGTTTAGATGTGGCTCAGTAAAAGCACTGAAAATCGCCAGTTATGGAGTGCAATTCGCAACGCACACCGTAACTCACACCTGAAACTCACAAATTTGGTGAAATGGTTCCTATTTCCAAACACAACATTGCAGACGTGTTTGCAAATTTCAGAAAATTCCCAAAAACAGCATCTGCTGAGTGCATTTTTAACTATTATTCAGGAACGTTTTCCAAGACTCTATAATAATATCTACCCCCTCAAGAGCTCCAAACCAGTCACGCCTCCCATTCTTTCTGTGAATTTTGTTTCCACTGCAGGGCATTCTTGAAGATTTGAAAAATGTGCAATTTTCAAATTGGTAGAATAAAATATATTGAAACCAGTCATCAGCCAATCACATTCTTAAAAAATCAAATTGACAGAACCTGCACATTTCTAGCTCGCAATTTAAATAGCCGATATCTCTAAAATGTAGCTCTTCTTTGCCCACCGACTCATTTTTTTCAACTGTATTTTATTCGATTTTGCACATAGCTATATGTAACAACACTCTTGTCCTGAGCATAATCAAGAAAACATTGCTCCCCCAACTATCCCCTAGATATGTGGGTACAATCAATGATATTCATACACAATTAAAGCCACACATTTAAGTTTTTCTATCAAACCATAACGGATCATACATTATCAGAATGGCCAACCCCCTTATTGGTCAGCTAATTTCAGTGACATCCGAGACCTAGGACAGCTCAGCAATTACACGCTTCCTGATAGATATTGAAACCAGGGGGCACCATATTTGCTCCCTATGTCACGACATTCCCACATTAACTTTTCCATAGCCAGCAGTGCTCACCCATTCCTGCATCTTTGAAATCGGGGAGACTTCCAATTCTGGGCAATCAATTGCTTTATTGCTACAAACATATGAGATGCTATTCTCCTGTCCTAGTTAATGAGATATTTCAGTTCCTTGGGTCTTAGATTCAGTAAGAGTTTGGCGAGGCCAGATTTTATGTGATATCGCAATATCCTTTTCATATGGCTTATAATATTCCAGAAGATCTTGATCGGGGGACAGGACCACCACACATACAAATCATCTGCCTCTTGCCCACAACCCCTCCAGTACAACTCTGTTTGGAGTACATCTGTTTCCGCTTCATTAGTGTAATGTGCCACTAGAACCAAGCAACACGCAACTGAACAGCCCCAAATCAGGGCCAAACTGGTCATGGTTGCTTGTGTTCCAGTTCAGAAAGGACCTAGCTTTGCAGTTTGGCTGGACTGTTTCTATTGGATCAGGGTCAAGATGGATTTGCATATGGCTGGGTCTAATCTGAGGTGGCGTGGTGGGAAAAAAACAATGGATTGGAATGCTACTCCCACCGATTGCCAGTGATTAGACTTATTGCAAGCATCCTCTTGTCAACTTTTGTGTATTTGATGTGATGCCCTAAGTGGCCTACGGTATGCCCAGGTGTGGGTCCCTTGCTCACTGTGCCACTGGAACCAACTTAAACCCGACTGAAAAAACTCAATCAGGGTAAAAAGGGTCTTGAGTTTCTTGTGTTTTGGTTCAGAGAAGACGGGCTGGATTGTTCTTATCAGAGCAGGGTCAAGACTGATTTGCCTATGGTTGGGTCTAATCTGAGGTGGCATGGTAGGCAAAAGAACGATGGATGCAATGCTACCCTGAGCGATTGCCTGTGTTAGACTTATTGCAAGAAGCCTCCCATCACCTTTTGTGTGTTTGTAATGTGCCACAGAACCATGTTTTTATACATTGAGTCCATGTTCTGAACACTTTTACACAGAGAAGATATATCTGCTCAAAGTTTCTGCCATTACGGGATTGATATCTCCGCTTTTAAGATGCATTGCCACCTTGAGATATATGGATATTGAACATCGGGCCCTGCATACTCCAACATTGAATATATACTCAAAATCAAGTCTTTTGGTGACGTATAGGTAGAAAACATTTTTTTCCCACTGAGTTAGAGGCCTAACTGCTGCCCCTCTGTTTTCTAGATTACCAACCCAATAGTGTAGCTGGAAATCCACAATTCATTTTGTTTCTCGAAGCTTGAAATTCCTCTTGCAAGAGTCAAACATTTTATCTCAGCTCCCTGGAATAGATCACAGAGCATTCCGCAGTCCTTCTCCCACCACCTCCCAGGTGCCTCTCCAGTCATCCCCGGGGAAACATCCTGAATGTGGCAGAGAGATGTGTAGGGAGATGGAAAATATGTTAAACCCTGTTGTGTCACAACCATGTCCCATATCTCCAAAGTCAGCTATATTATATCTGAGAAATAACAAGCAGGGTTCTGGTATTCCTGGGAAGCCAAAGTATCGCCCAAGGCAACTAGCCCATTACGGCCTCATCTATTTTTTTTCATACAAACTTTATTGTATTTTGTTATAACAATCATTCTTAATACAGGATATTGGGTGTCCATTTCATAAGTAAGGGTATTACAATGTTGTTTGCAACACAACAGTACTATGTAGTTATGAACTTCCAGTTTGTTCCGTGTCACAGCTTATGTAATGAAGATACATGGATCATAATCAAGGACATAGGAAAACTGAATCCCCCCACCTGGTTTCCAAACCTAACCAAAACTCATGTCCGTCACCAAAGAAACTCATCATGGCAATAAACAGTGAGGTAGGGGGAGGGGGAGTATCTGTGCGGGTGCAATACTACTTATTTATGATCCCAGATGACAATAATGACCCTAGACCCCAGGTAATTGTATTCCCTAGGGCATTCTCCCTTTTAGACCTATGAATACTTGTTCACTGGGACCCTGTAGCCTCTCTGAGATCTGAATCGTATGCCTTAAAGCTCTCCAGCAGTGTGTCCCACTCCATTGAAATTCGTGTTTTGCTTAGCCCCCTATATTCCTCCCACCTAAGGGCTAAGCTTTCTGCAAGGCCCCATTGTCATAGTTCCTCACACCAGTTCATCAAATTGGGGGCACTGGGGGATTTCCAGCACCATGTGAGGAGGTGCTTTGCCAGTAACAGTGCTAAGTTTACAAATGGCATGCCTACTTTAGAGCCCTTATTGCCAATAGGTAACCCCAATATACAACTCTCCATAGTATCCCATCAGGCCTGGCCAGTAACTGCACCCACCGCCCTGACTACTCCTGCCCACTATTTCAATAGTTGTGGGCAAGCCCACAGCATGTGGATTAGGCAACGGGGGCACATTGAGGACGCAGCAGAGTATATCATGGTGATTTTGTGTGGCGTTAAGTATGCCGGGTGTAGAATGGTATATTGTATAAATTTAAATCTCGAATTACAAGACACTTTCTTGGGGTATTCCAGCAGCCGTGCCCATTCCTTGTCAGAGAGTGTTCTGCCCCAATCTGTCTCCCATTTCTCCCATAGTTTAGTAAGTGGTATCATCAGATGCTCTCAACGGCCTTTATAACGCCATCGTTCCAGGTGCCTTCCATGCCCTATTGTGTGCAACGCCCTTAGCAGCTCATGAGTTTGAGGTTCTTGATCATCAGCTGACCAGTGTTGACGCACATACTGGAAAAGTCTAGCATGCATTAGGAATAGAGTGTCTGGAAGTGTGTGTGTATGTATGAAGTCCTCGTGGGTCATGAGGTAGCCCTCTGCAAACAGGTCGCCCAGTGCGGTAACCCCTTCGCACTCCCAGGGTATAAAGGTATAAGCCTCTTATTCATCAAGGTGCCAGAAGTGGTGGGGAGGCCTCGTAAAGGTATTTTGAGTGCATACAGCGCCTTAACCGAGGAATATTTCATCATCATTTTCCAGTATGACCACACGACACATAATAGTAAATTGTGTGTGGGCAAGGACTGGGTGCCAGGGCAGAGCAGACGGTGCATTTTTCCATGTGCCAATTGTGTCTCGGTAAAGTCTATCTCCAATAGGTTATTGCCAGTGAACCAGTATGATAACCACTGCAGTTGTCCAGCAATACGGTACGCCTTATAGTCAGGGGCTCCTAGTCCTCCTCTATCCGTCGGAAATTGTAATTTTGGCAGGATGACCCTACGACGTCCCTGTCTCCATATCAAGTGACCCAGGACAGTGTTGAGTTGCCGTAAGAGCCCATTAGAAATTACAATCAGGAAAGTGTTGAGTTGCCGTAAGAGCCCATTAGGAATTATAATTGGTACATGCACAAAATGGTATAAAAGGCGTGGCAACATCACCATCTTGGGTAGTGCCAACTGCCCTGCCATTGAGAGGGGCAACGTTGACCAAAAGATGAGCTGTGATTTGAGCGATGTGATTGTGCCTGAGAGATTGTCTTCTAGTCTATCAGGGCCTTCTCTATGTATTTGAATCCCTAGGTATCGAAAGGTAACCAGGGCAACCAGGATCACATATTTCCCAAAGTGTAGGGCCGGTTCCGTATATGTGTCAGCAAAGGAAAACGCACATGATTTGTCTGCATTAATGCTGGCCATGGGGGCTGTATATAGTTATTTGACCCATTCAATGTAGGCTTGAGGTATCCCAAATCGGGTCAGTGTGGCAAGCATATAATCCCAGTTCAAGGATTCGAATGCTTGGCGGATGTCTAAGGAAAGACATCTGGCGTGGGGGTGGAGAGCTTGTCTGGCATCCATGATCTGAAACAACTGCCTTATAGTTAACGAGGTGCTTCGGCGAGGTACAAATCCGCACTGATCAGTGTGTATTAGTCTGGGTAACAACGGAAACAGTTTGCGGGCGAGGATCTTACTAAGCATCTTATACTCAGTATTTAATATCGAAAGTGGGCGATAGGAGGTCAACTCTCATGGGGGCGTCTAGGGTTTCAATAATGATGTAACTAGTGCTTCTCTGGTGGGGGGGGAAGTAGTCCGGCATCTAAGGAATTATTTTACAATTTTCTAACTGTGGGACTAGTTGAGTAGAATAGGTAGAGTAGAATTCCACCGGATGTCCATCAGATCCCAGTGTTTTATTATGTGCCAGTTCCTTCAGGGCCCCTCTGATTTTGTTTGCCGTTATTGGAGCAGAAAGGTCCTCCCTGTCCGCTGCCTACATGCTAGGGAGTTGCGTCCCTCCTGAGAACTCCAGTAACTCTATGGGGTTAGGAGTGGGGTGTGCAGAGTATAAGTCAGTGTAATAGTCTCGAAATGCTGTGTTAATCTCGAGCTCTGTGACCATCAGTCCCCGAGCCGGGGTGTTTACTGGCAGAATCGGTGTGGGGGAGAGGTCCCGCCGCCTCACACACCCCACAAGGCCCACTCCAACACCTGGACCAGGGAGAAGCTCCAAGGGCAGAGCAAGGGAAGAGAGGCAGGGCGGGCGACACGCAATGCAGAACCACCAAGACAAAGCACAGGCCGCTTTCTCCGGGCACTGCCCGCTTGCTGGACTCTCCCTCACCTTTAGGCCCACATCAGGGTTTGGCTCTGCATCATCATGAATGAAGCATGGGATATCACATCAGGAGCCAGCCGCCATAAGCCCCGGTTGCTGCAGTCTCAGGGAGTTAGAGGGCCCACAACCAGTTGCAGCCACCCACCAAGGTCCAGCGACTTCAGTATGTCTCCTGGGGCACAGACAGGTGCCCCCCCCCCGGGCTAGTCACCTCGTATCATGGTGCATCAGCTGGGCACCCACAGTCAGCTCCCTTGTCTCTCACCATCCCAGTCACAGCATCTGGGGTGTAGCGGATCTCCCAGTCCGCGCTAATTGCTGGAGGCAGCCAGGTGGTAGCGGCCACTCAGGGGGTCTCAGAGCCTGCCGCAGGTGTCTCTGTCCGAGTTCAGCCTCTTATCGACGAGCTCCGCCCCGCCATTTTGGTAGTTTGATACGGCAGCTGGATTGGGGGCATGTAGCTTCCACAGGACCCAGGACTCCTGATCTAACGGTTCTCCTCACCATCGCAGCCCTCCACGGCCAGCGGTGGTGGACCCGGCGATCACAGAGCCCCCTCCGGGGTCACAGGCAGCCTCCGTGTCGATGGGTTAGCCGCCATCGCCATGTTAGCAGCGTGGTGCAGACATCGGCGTGCTCGTCTCGGGAGCCACAGCTACGCTCCTCGTTGCATCACCGGAGTGCCACTGCACAGCCCCACGTCCCTCGATGTCATTGCTACAGGGGATACAGCCAATGGCAGCAATCAGGGTAAGATTAGGGCAGGATGACGGGGCCCAGGCACAGGAGCTCTCCGACTACGCGTCCGGCATGCTTGGATGCTGGCCATGCCCCCCCCATTACGGCCTCATCCATGTGTATCTAAGTAGACCACTCAAATAGTGTCCTAAGATGTGAGGCTTAATATTAGCATTTCACATCAAACATCCCAAAACCTCCTGACCTCCTACTAGAGCTCTTTGCCTTACGGGAGATGCAAGCTAGTTTCTTCGCCCATATAAACCTATCTATAGTTGACTGCAGGGAGCTCATATCAGTCTCGGGGATCTTGACAGGCAGGGTCTGGAATGCCTAGAGTAGCCTAGGCAAAACATTTAATTTCACCACAGCCACCCTGCCTACACATGAGGCATACAGGTTCTCCATCTATGGCAATCCTTGTCAGGGAGAACCACAAAAAGTCACTAAATTAACCTGTGCTTAACCCTCTGGTAACTAGGCACAAAAGCAGTCAGGCTTAACTTAGCTGCAATGTGTAAAGTATTTATGCAGCACACAACCAGTAATAAATGAAAACACAACTCAAGAAATATCCCAAATCAATTTAGATAGAGTACATTTTAATAATTAAAATTATACTAGAATGCCTAAATCAAATCGGTAGAACCAAAGATATTACATTTTAAAGGTTTCAGTGAAAATAGCGCCTAAAAGCACAATGCACCACTCATGGTCATCTGGTCACGCCACACCGGGGGAAAGTCATAAGTTCAGGCCAACCGCAATGAAGTGCAGTCCAGGTTAGTCCTGTTGAAAAGTAACCTTCTAAGTCTGTAGCAGAGTTCTGTTCGTATTGGAGGAGGCCTCGAGGAGGAGGTTGAGCGTCGCGGGGACTGTCGTCACCATAGCACGAAGAATAGATCAGGTGTCATGGGCCTGGGCCTGTAAATCAAATGCTGCTTCTGTGGGCCTGCAGCACAGATTGTGCCACCCACAGAAGTAGCCCTGCAAAGGTATCTCAGACCTGTCACTGCAGTGTCTGCGCATAGTTTTTCCTGCCATGTCGACTTGCCAAGCCTTAACCTTCCCTTTTATTACATACAAGTAACCCCTTAGGTAGGCCCAAGGTACCCCTATGGGCAGGGTGCAATGTATGTGAAAGGTAGGGCATGCACTGGTATGTGTGACATGTCCTGATAGTGAAATACAGTGTAATTCGTTTTTCCCTATTGAAAGGCTATCTGTCTCATAGGATAGAATGGGAGATAGTTAGTAACATCTTACAAGTATAACTCCCCACTGGGACAAGATAGAGAAATGGAGTTTAGTATGCCTGAACTCAGCATGTAAAAATGGATCTTTTAGTAAAGATGATTTTTATGTTGTGTGTTTGAAAATACCACTTTTAGAAAGTGGGTATTTTCTTGCTTAGCCATCCTATGTGCCTCTGCTGGGCTGTGGATTGAATGGCTTTATAGTGACAGGGGCTGGAATTTGCATTCTCTTTAAACAGCCACTGGGGGGGTTGAGGTGTGTCCTGCCTCTCCTGGATGAGTCAGGGCTGGGCTGAATAGACATGGGCTGCATTTAGAGTGAGGGAGGAGATTTCCTTGCACCTGAATGGGCCTGGTCTGCCTTGGACAATGCGGTCTCCGACTCCTGCCAGGAAGCTGGGCCAGAGAGAACAGAACTGGTTTGGACTAAGCACAGAGACTCTTTGCCACAAGAGAAAAAAGGGAAATGTGGTATAATATTGGGGCCCAGACCCCAGAATTTTAGAACTCTTTTGGACTCAGAAACCTGCAAAGAAGAGCTGGAGAAGCTGTGAGGAGGAACTACCACTTTGCTGTGTGCTTTACTGTGTTGGCCCGCAGTGGCTGCTTCTGTCTTGGGCAGAGAAAGGACTGGACTGAACTTTCTGCAACTTCTTTGTTTGAGTTTCTCCAAGGGCTTGAGGTAGAGCTTGCCCCCTGTTCAAGAAGTCTCAGGAACAGCAATGAGTTCACTTTCCTCTGGGTACCGGCTCTGGGACCGCGGGTCTTAGTCGCCACAGAGGGAAACTGCCACCCGATGCCGGTGGTTCCGTGACCTGAAGGCACCGCAGAGGGCACTGCTGCACTTTGCACCGCAGCCCTGGTCTCACCGACGACCGCCACTGAGTCGCTGCTTGCACTGCAACCTGAGGGCACCACACTCGGCACAGCCTCGCTTCATTCCGCCACCCTGGTCTCACCGATGACGCCGTTGCCAGCTGACATTGCCGCCGTGGTCTGCACCGTGGTCTGGCGGCACCGCTCGTAGGCTACGCAATGCACCGCCCCGTCCCACACCGCAGCCGTGGCCCACCGATGCCAGCCCCATCGACCGCTGATCTTCGACAGACACTGCAGCTTGCACCATGACCGTCAGCACCGCGACGAGCACTGCCCGCCTCTCGCCACAGCCCTGGTCTCACCTACGCCGCTGGACAACCGCCACTAAGCCCCTGCCTGCACATCGACCTGATGGCACTGCACGCCGCACCGCTCCGCTTCACACCGTAGCCTCATCAACTGCCACCCACACCACTACAGTCGGCCGGAAGGAAAGGTACTGTTACAAGTCTTCTGATACCGACACCGGTCCGCACTGATGCTGTCGACTGAAACTGTTGGATTTGGTTGTTTTCAGCACCGCGGTAGTACCGGACGGAGCTACCGACTTCAAGGAACTGATATTTAAGGTTATTTTTGCAAAGTGCATATTTGATTATTGTAGGTTGGATTTTTATCGTTTTGGTCTTATGTTACACAGATAAATATTGGTTATTTTTTAAAACTGGTGTGGTGTCCTTTTGTAGTGTTTTCACTGTATTACTGTTGGTTATGTGCAAATGCTTCACACACTGCCTCTGAAATAAGCCTGAATGTTCATGCCAAGCTACCAAGGGGGTGAGTAGGGGTTATTTCAGTAGTGTAGCCCCCTTATCCTGACGAGGAAGAAGGGTCCCTACTTGGACAGGGTAACAACCTGCCAACTAGAGACCCCTATTTCTAATAACGAGGTCTCGGCTCGGGTCAGAGCAGACATTGATATCTGTGCCCCCTGAATCAGATATTTATGATTCCAGTCTGCATGATGTGTCACAGTATGTTATCTTATGCAGCGCAGTGTTTACATAGTGCAAGTAATCCATAACACACAGACTCGAGCCCTAACCTTGCCTGGGAGTGGGGGGGGGTTTGCTGATGCTACACTCACCTCGCAGCCTTCTGCGTTGCTCCTGGGCATGGCGACTGTGACTCTCGTGATCTCGGGCAGTAGGCTCCCTTTGTTGGCACCTGAGGGCTCCAGGCAAGTCCTGTTATCCTCCTGCTCTGCACAGGAGGACGTGAAGCGCACTGCTTCCTGCTCCATTTCTGCTGCCCAGTGATGTCCTCACTTCCGCCCGGTGCTCCTTAAAAAAAACTAAGGTCAAGTGTGGGGCAAAAATTAAGATCAAGTGTGACGCGCACCGGTAGAACTCTGCTCCGCTGGCGATAGGCGGAGTTGGCTGTACTCCGCTATCCAAGTGGAGCGCTGGAGTGGCAAAACTCTGCAAACTCTGCCAGCGGAGCGTGTATACCGCCCACGCCAACTACATTCCAAAATCCCCTGCCGTCTTCTAGAACACAGCTGCCAGTTGGAATACAACACATCCCCCTTTTCATACAATTTGAACAGCAAACAAAAAGAAAAACAAGATACAATATTTTTAACAATTATATACAAAAGACCTGCATGTCACCACAGATAAGAATTAATAACCTACGTAATCATTAAACCTACCTGCCTCTTCACCTAACGCATCCCCACACTTCCCATAGTCCCTCAAGTATCTCTTGTTTTTTTATCATTGTTAGTTGCTTCACAGGAGTTTGCATTCTTCCTTAACCAGACACAACGTTCTAAATCATTACACTTCATCACCTTCCTCACATTCTACATCTTCCCATCTTCCAACCAGACAGTGTTCCCTTCCACAGCACTTATTGTCTTGGGACTTGACCCCTTAGATCATTTCTTTATTTGAACAATTGAAGTCTGTTCTTCAACTTGTCATTGTACCTTCCCACATACTTATTCTGGTACCTCTCCACTCTCACCTTTGACTTGGCCTAGTTCACACTCGAAAGATCCACTCTTTCCATTCAATCAGGTGTCACGTTCATACATGCAACTCTTCCTTTTAACAAAATGAAAGGTATTTCTCCCGTAACAGAATGGGGTGTATTTCTATAACCACACAACATGTTCTTAACTTCACCCTTACAATTCAACCCAGATTCAGCAGCCAACTGTAAGTGTATACATTGCTTCAGCACACAATTAAATACCTCCCCAAGACCATTTTCCTGGGGATGATATACTGCAGTCCTGTGATGCTTTATACCTTGTTTTCCCAAAAATTGCTAAAACTCCTCCGCTCAAACTGTGGTCTATTGTCAGAAACTATCCACTGAGGATAGTCCTCTCTTTTAAAAACCTCCTCACAAAGCACCACCTTATTAGATGCCCTAATCTCTTTCATGAAAGCCACCTCCGGGCACTTGGAATAATAGTCCACAAGTACTACAGCATATTTTCCTTCCATCCATCCACCATTGAAAGGACCGCATATATCTATTCCTAACCTTTGATGTGCTTCGGTGGGAAATTCCATTGCTGAGTTTAAACCACAGTATGAGATTCATCACTGCATGTGCATGTAAGACAATCACGCACAAACCTTTCAATTTCCCTGTCCATCCCCAGCCTCCAAATGTCTACACGTGCTCTCCTTTTCAGGGCCGACATTCCACCATGTCCTTCATGCAACAACTCCACTAATCTCGAACGTACTCCAACAGGCACCACCAGCCTACCACATCTCCTAACCGTACCATCCACGACAGATAATTTGGACCACACTGTCTTATAGTCACTGAGTTCCAGGCTATCCACCTTCCTTGGTCCACCATCTGTGACACACAGGATATGAGCAGCTGCATGGTCTTATCGGCTGTCAACATCTGCCTCCACTCATCTTCGGAAACAGCACCTCTACATGTGATATACGGATCCTTCTACGGATAATAGGACTGTGTATTTTGGAAGACAGAACATCAAGAGGTAGGGACTGCAACCATCTACTCCTTCTAAACCTGCCTGTCCAATTCCTGACTAGCTCGTAGTGCCACATCTGAACACCTAACCATCCCAGAGTAACAAGTCATTCTGGCAACCTTGAACATGACACTCTGATCCCCAAAGGAATCGTGGTAACAGATCTTACCCCTTTCGTTCTCACTCATGCATGCCCAGGGTAAACACAAGAAAGACACAAGAAAAGATATAATACATTTATTGAAACTATCGTAATCTTGCATACAAGGTATGAGCTGCAATTATTAGGCAAATAAAGCAGAGTAATGTAACCAGCGTTATGTACATGGTGAAGAGAATTAATATTGCAACCATGTTAAAAGTATTTCCCTATCTAGAGCTACCTCTATTCTGAGAGCATGGTGATAGTGACATCTGTGTGCTCACTGAGAGTCGCCTTAACCCCCATACCTAGGTATTATGCAGGTATGCATTTGGAATATTGCAGGTGTTCCAGAACGGTCATCACAGCCGAAATGCTCCTCTCTGACCCTCAGTGGGACAGGGCACTTTATATATAATAAAAACTGCTACGTTAGAAATACAGCTCTGGCATAATATTGTGTCTAGATGCCAGGTGCTGTGGTGTCTTCGAATGAACAACATAACAGTGTATTATCTTGTTTTGTAGGCTGTAACCTTGTACTACATGTTTAGACTACATAAACTAAAGGCTGGTGGAAAACAAACAACGTGTACTGGGTTTTCCTAGAACTACAGCGTGCAAACAAAATGTAAAAAATAAGGCCTCGCTAAACGAAGTCATTCTAACATGTCTAAAATATGAATCTTGACACCATCTCTCATGCCATACTCCTTCGACAAATCAAGGACTGTGGTATTTCACATAAAGCTCTGGCTTGGTTTCAATCTTTTTTCACCGGTCGCAGACAAGTTGTTACTTTGGGACCTTTCATTTTAACCCCTTCGGTGCTCATGACGGAATGGTTCTGTCATGAGCACCTGTGCTCATGACGGAACGATTCCGTCATGTGCACAGGGGCACAGAATCCCTCTGCTGTGTTTTTTTTATTTTTGCCTCAGGAGGTGGGGAAGAGCTTCCCCAACCTCCTGAGGCTTTTTTTTCCTTTTCAATGTAATGACGATTGCGCGCATGGTGCGCTGACGTCATTACATTGAAAATTAAACTGAAACTTAGTTTCAATTTTAGTGTTTTGGTGCTCATGGGGCTATCTAAGCCCCGAGCACCGAATTATATGGCAGAGGTATAGTTGGAGAGGTATAGTTGGAAAGGGGAGAATCTCCCCTTTCAAATGGTTCCCTTCCCTAGTGGATGCCTGCTTGGGGATCGCCCAGGAGGCACCAGGAAGGGGGGAGCGGCCCCTAGGGCAAGGGCCTTTGCTCCCCCCATAAAAAGTGCCAGAATGGGCATGCCAATGCCCCCAGCCTTCCCCCCCCCAATAAAGGCAAAAGTCTTTCTGCCCCCCAGGAGGCAGATGGGGGCAATAGCCCCTGACCTGCCCCAGGGGGGCAGAAAGCCCACTAGGCGCCAGGGATTAGTTTTTTAAAATTATACCTAGGGGTGGGGGCTGCCCAGAATGGGCATGCCAATGCCCCCACCCCCAAAAAACTGCCACAGTCTTTCTGCCCCCCATGAGGCAGATGGGGGCAGTAGCCCCTGATCTGCCCCGGGGGGGGGCCAGAAAGCCCACTAGGCACCAGGGAGTATTATTATTTTTTTATACGTAGGGCTGGGGGCTGCCCAGAATGGGCATGCCAATGCCCCCACCCCAAAAAGTATTGCCACAGTTCTTCTGCCCCCCCCGGGAGGCAGATGGGGAAAATAGAACCTTATGCCCCGGGGGGGCAGAAAGCCCACTAGGCACCAGCGGTTCTTTTTTTTCAAACTTCAGGGGTGGAGGCTGTTCAGAATGGGCATGCCAATGCCCCCACCCCCCAAAAAAATGCCACAGTCTTTCCGCCCCCCCCCCCCAGGAGCCAGATGGGGGTGGTGGCCCCTGATCTGAACCCTGGGGGGGCAGAAAGCCCACTAGGCACCAGGAATTATTTTTTTAATACATAGGGGTGGGGGTTGCCCAGAATGGGCATGCCAATGCCCCCACCTCAGAAAAAGTGCCACAGCCTTTCTGCCCCCCCACGGGGAGGTAGATAGGGGCAATAGCTCCTTATCGGCTCCACCCCGGGAGGGGCAGAAAGCCCACTAGGCACCAGGGATTATTTTTTTTCAAAGTTCAGGGTTGGGGTCTGCCCAGAATGGGCATGCCAATACCCCCACCCCCGTAAAAAAATGCCACATACTTTCTGCCCCCAATCCTGAACTTTGAAAAACAACTTTTTTTTACAAAGTTTGAGGTTTACAAGGGATTCTGGGTAACATAACATAGTGAGAGCCACACAAGTCACACCATCCTGGATTCCCCTGGGTGTCTAGTTTAAAAAAATGTATAGGTTTGCTAGGTTTCCCTAGGTGCCGTCTGAGCTAGGGTCCAAAATCCACAGCTAGGCACATTGCAAAAAAAGGGTCAGTTTTCACTGGAAAAATGTGATGTGTCCACGTTGCATGTTGGGCTGTTTCCTCTCGCATGCACTAGGCCTACCCACACAAGTGAGGTAGCATTTGTATTATCGGGAGACTTAGGGGAACACAGAATAGTAGAACAAGTGTTATTACCAATTGGGGTTCTTTGCATTTCTGCCTTCCAAATGTAAGACAATTTGTAATAAAAGAAGTCATTTTGAAAAATGACCTCTAATTCACATGCTTGTATGGGTACCCACAATTTTGGAGATATGCAAATAACCACTACTTCTAAACTCTATATTTTGGTCCCATTTCAGAAATATATAAGTTTCCTTGGTACCTATTTTTCACTATATTTTACCAAATGATTTTGCTATATACCCGGTAGACAATGAAAAACCATTGCAAGACGCAACTCTGTTATTGGCTCTGGGTTCCTCGTCTTCTTGGTGAACCTACAAGTCCTATATATCCCCGCAACCAGAAGGGCCCAGCAGATGTAACGGTATATTGCTTTAAAACATCTGTCATACTTAGAAGTTACAGGTGAAAACGTTGGCACAAGGCTGTTTTTTTCAACTCAATTTCCATATAACATAGTTAATTTCTATAAAAAAAAACCTTGGAGGAGCTACACAATGACCCCTTGCTGAATTTAGAAGTTTGTCTACTTTTCAGAAATGTATGGCTTTCCAGGATCCGTTATTGCTTTCATACCCATTTCTACCACTAACTGGAAGGAGGTTGAAAGCAGCAAAAATAGCAAAAATATGATATGCCCCAGTAAAATGCCACAAACCCTTTGTTAATACCATTTGCAGGGGAAAAAACAGACGCTTTCTTCTGCAGCACTGTTTTCCCATTTAAAAAAAAAAAAGTGCTGTATTTTGGCTAATTTCTGGGTCCCCTCCAGGGGAATCCACAATGCCTGGGTACCTTTAGAATCCTCAAGATGTTGGAAGAAAAGGATGCAAATTTGGCATGGATACCTTATGAGGACAAAACGTTACAGGGGCCTAAGCGCAAACTACCCCAAATAACCAAAACAAGGCTTAGCATGGGGGAAGGCCTAGCAGCGAAGGGGTTAACAAAAAATCACTAACAGCAGGAGTTCCACAGGGATCTTCTCTCACTCCTGTCCTTTTTCATATCTACATGGCCCCCTTAATTTCCCTGATAACCTCTTTTGGAATAGCCACTACATCTTATGCCGATGAAACACAGTTGATCCTTTCGCTAGATAAAGGATCATTAGGCTCAAAACTTAACTTCATAAACTGCCTTAACGAAGTTATCTTGTGGATGCAATTAAACCATTTAAAATGCAACACAGATAAAACAGAGATCCTGCTATTTGGGAAATCCAACCCTTTTTCACTAACCCAGTGGTGGCCAAATTCTGTGCCCTTGCCTCCTGCCACGGTAGATGTTGCACGAAACCTGTGTGTAAAATTTGACACTGCTCTCTCCTTCCGCCCACAAGCCATGGCAGTGGTTGGCATGTTTTTTAACATAATCAGGTCCCTGTGAAATATTTTTGTCTTTCTCCCTCTAATTGCCAGAAAACGGTCGCATTTGCTCTTATCACCTCCCTGCACAGCTATTGTAATGGTCTATACGTTAGAGTCTCGAAATACGTAATTCGCAAACTTCAGTTGGTGCAACACGCAGCGGCTAGACTTCTGTTAAAACTCCCCAGACAGAACTCTACACTGGCTGCCAGTACAGAAAAGGATCATTTTTAAGATCCTCCTACTAGTGTGCAGATCATTCAAAGCCACTGGACATAATTATCTTACGGGCAGATTTAAGCAGTATACCCCTGCAAAAACTCCCAGATCCTCTCATGCAACTCTTCTCAAGCTCCCCTCATTCAGATTGAAAACCAGAGGTCGCAAATCTTTTTCGGTGATGGGATCTAAGTCATCGAATCAGCTTCCTGGCAACCTCCATTTCATAGCATCGGAAGCCCTTTTTAAGAAGCGTCTGAAGACCTGGCTCTTCCAGGCCTCAGATGCACCCTGCTATTCCCTCATCTAGTCACGGTGCTTTCTTCCTCTCACTTTGGTTCTCACTTGCAACATTAGCGCCAGGATGCTGCAGTGGGAGTGATAGTGCACTTTACAAGTTCCTTATTCATTCATTCAGCTAGGGGGACAACCAAAGGTGGACCAAAAGGGAAATCACTACACCACCCCTTGGTCATGAGAAGACTTAGCTAAACAAAAATAAAGCATATATTGAAATGTTTTAATTTAACAAGCAGAGCAAACTCAACTTGCAAATATATGTTGATATAAAAAATTTTTTTTTATATAATTCCAAAAACGTGTAAAAATTCCCAACAAGTCTGCAGAATTAAAAATTAATGGAGGCTTCCAAGATGTTATCCATAGTGTCATTATCGTTCATAAAACGTAACAAACTCCTCAGGGACTCCTAAGATATGAAATGAAAGGATATACTATGATATCGGTATTATTATCGATTGGGCTGATGCCTCTGCATGACCTCATTGGTTCCAATGGTTTTTTTCATGTTAAGTAGAACAAACCGCTCCTGTTGATATTGATGTGATGCAATATTTACCTAGCAATGTGATGGGTACGCTGATTATGTGCATATGTTTTGCTACCAATGTGATGTATCCACCTGTGATGTCGATAATCAAAATAAAAAATTGGTTACAAAAAAAATTATTGTTCACGAAATCCACTAAGGATTTAGCATCCACAGATAATGTATCTGCAATAGCCACATTAATGAGTTCCAAAGAACAAATGTGCTTCCTCATTATCAGCTGATGCTGAGGATGTGCCTGCCTGCGATATGTCGGTGGTATCCAAGTTGAAATCCAGAGATCCAGGAGCCAAAGTAAGTGGCTCATAAAATGCATCTCGAAGCAGCGGCATGTTCCTGGGACAACTCTGAAAATGGGTCCTTATCGGACTCATCGACATGTTCATGTCCATAGAAGCCACCACGTTTGTTGCAAGGCAGATGTTGAGTGCGCACTTGAATGGGCACCAGATGCAATGGAAGACAGGTTGCACACATGTGAGCCAGACAGGACAAAAAGGTAAGTACCAGTAGACGTTAAATTCCTGGAGCAAGAATATTTTTAAAAAAACCTGGATTATGTGTTCACCGCACAGTTGGATTGGTGGTAGTTCCAACACCATTTGGCCTCAAAACTGAACATCCATTGCGGAGCAACAAAAATAGAACCAAAATACCACAGATAACACTAGTTGGATGCCTCCAAAGACACTTAAAAACATAGAATGTATGAAGGATGGTATTACTCTAAAAGTGGTCTGGAACGTGCTCACAAAGTCAGGCCCAATCGCTTTAAAAAGGTGTGCTACACCAGCATCGTTGGAAGCATTAAAAATGTGTTGCATAGACTCACCAAAATGTTATGGGAGATTAGTGCACTTAAGCGACTGTATTTCGGCAGACAAGCTTGCAACTTGTAGTTCAAAGGTTTCTCTGGCAAATGTAAGTGCTACATCCTTCTGAAACAATAAGGCTTTCAGTCTGCTGAGCTTGTTACAACTAACCTTCAAAGTTGGAATAGAAGGCCACAAACTAATATCTGAAGTTGCTGCGTGCTTTGGAGGAAAAAGCACATTATTGCAACATGTCATTAGCTTGTTGACTGAAACAATGTATAGGACACCTGCTTTCATTCCGCAACAATCCTGATCATTCTACATCAAATA
The DNA here is from genome assembly GCA_963921515.1 of Calotriton arnoldi. NCBI lineage: Eukaryota > Metazoa > Chordata > Amphibia > Caudata > Salamandridae > Calotriton > Calotriton arnoldi. The sequence goes on from CAWUFW010005780.1 coordinate 532,875, forward strand.
ACTTCCATTGGAAAGTAAATTAAAAATTGGACGAATGGAGGATGTTGGTATTCCCTTTAAATAACAAGATAGATTGGATATTGAAACATTACACGCTCCGTAAACTGTTATTTGTTTACAAACAAGAGAATGGCCAAGTGAAGATTCGCATTCCTTTCCAGTAAGAAACACGTCTCGTTCACCATTGCCACATTTGTAATCAAAGGGTAGTGACCATAATTTGTGAATGAAACTCCCCCTAATTACTCATATTTGCCTATTAAAAATGTTTCATGCACGATGTGAATTGGAATGTTGATATTGGTTGTGAAATTACTCTGTATTAACCACACTGCTGATGGGGTTTCAGCTGTTGTAAGAGGTAACTGTTCTAATTTTACAATGTATAACATTATAAATGTCTTCTTTCTTGGCCATCAACTGTTGTTTTCGTGTCAGATTGAAAGGTATAAGCAGCTGTGTAGAATTTAAGTAAGTCCAAGGTACGTGGTACGATTTTAAAACTTGAAGCGTCCAACTAAACTGCATAATTTACCTGAGCTGACTTTGTCCATGGTATAATAATGACATGTCATTTTGCATAATGTTAATTACAGATGTTACAATGTTATTTGAACTATAAATACGAGATGACAATGTATTAATGCTATTGTCCACAACAGCAGGTACTTTTTCCAAATTATCTTGATCAATTTGCCTTAAACGTGCAGCAGCTTCAATTTGTGATAATTTTCAAATTTTACTATAGGCAGCATATAGAAATCTTTTAAAACGTGGAGACTTAGGACCCAACAAGAAATCTTCCTAAAGGAAACAAAGGTGCTTCAGGAAGATAATGTCCATTTATCAGTAAAAATAAAAGAGTCACAAATCCAATCCAAAGAATCACAAAAAATAAAGAAACTGTAATCCAAACGTATAGCCAAGGAGGGACAAAATACGTGCCTTTTAGTCAAAGACGAAAGACACAGGTTTTATGTGGTGGAGTTTCAGAAGACTCTGAAGAAGAATCATCCAGGTCGGCATAACCAGAAGCAGTCTGTTAAAAACAGGAGCCTGAGTTGGCAAAAGAGAACTGGCAGACTCCTCCAATAGTGGATCTTTATAAACGACTTCATCAGCTGAAGAAGCAGCAATCAATGTATTACTCACATATTTTGCAAGGCTTTTACAAGCAACAGATTGAGGAATCAATAAAAGTTCATTCACCCACCCCCTCAGATGGGGAGAAACATCATCAGTGTTGCTCAAAAGCTGGAGAGGAAATTCCTGTGTGGTAGAGAGAGGAGTTAGGGAACAACTCAGGAGTCCTGGTGGCCTACTGTGTAGTATGGGCCACATGATGTAATTTCACGTGATCAATGGAAATAAACCGATTGTCTGTAGAGCCAGGAAGCAGTGGCAGTATCACGGTTCTGGTGCCGCGAACACCAAGGACTGGCACCGGAGCTCGATATGATGGACCAAATTCCTTCTTCACCGCAATTGTCTCCCAAACCAGATCCCCAATGTTTGCAATACAGCCGGAAGATGCAGGTTCATCCTTAAGTCCAGCTGTGATAGGCATCCTCAGCGGTTCACTTGCTAGGCTGTCACCGAAGTTTTTTTAATCCTGTAAGACAGAGAGACGATCATTTACGTCAAAGTCGCTCTGGTGTCTAGACCGTTAAGGTCTGTAATAAACATTTTAACACCGAACAGGACCTTGTATGGGGTCTGGCCACCCAGAGATAATTTTGGCAGATTGTTTAATGCTCTCTGGGCTCCATAGAAGTGATGGAACCAACTACTTGCTGAACCTAATACTCTAGCTGTTAAAGACTGCTTTAAGTCACAGTTCATTCTCTCAACTACTGAATTTTCCTCTGGATGGTAGGGGGAGGAGTAATGCATCTCTATGCTCAAGGTAGCCATAGTATCCCTCTAAGCCTTAGAGGTGAAAGCAGGGCCCTGGTCTGATTGGAATGCAGTGCATGCATATGTTCAGATAAAGACTTGCAAATCTTTTATAACAGTGCGAGCGTCAGCTAAACGTTTAAACGTAGAGGCCACACCCAGGGGAATCTGGAACATGAATCAACTGCAAGTAAAATACATTTAAATGCACCATCAGAATTAAGAGGACCACAATGGTTCAGGTACACACAGTTTAGGGGTTTACTTGAAACTAGCAGGTGTGTCTGCGGTGGGCAAGCCATGGTGAAAACTTTAATTTGCTGACAAATATCACAATTAGGGACATATCGCTTTGCCTGTTTATACAGGCTATGCCACCAATAACGACTCTGTAATAAAGAAATAGTGGCCACCACACCAGCATGCGATACCAAAGGGGATGATGGACGGAGCGTTAGAGCAAATCAAACACTCACCCCCAGTCAACTGATCTGGGTTTAATCCATCATCATTCTTTAGCTCACTCCACCACCCCAGTACAGACATGGCCATATGCAAATCAGTCTGACCCTGTGCCTCATGGGAACAGTCCAGCCCGAACTGCCAAGCCATGTCTTCCCTGGACTGGAAACAAGCATCCTGGGACCGGTTTCTGGCTATTCAGCCATCATCAGCCAGGCTAGCTTGAATCCAGTGGCAAAGTGAGCAAGGGACCCACGTCTGGGCATACCCTGCCAACTTAGGGCGAACAAAGCGATACCAAAGGGGATGATGGACGGAGCGTTAGAGCAAATCAAACACTCACCCCCAGTCAACTGATCTGGGTTTAATCCATCATCATTCTTTAGCTCACTCCGCCACCCCAGTTCAGACATGGCCATATGCAAATCAGTCTGACCCTGTGCCTCATGGGAACAGTCCAGCCCGAACTGCCAAGCCATGTCTTCCCTGGACCGGAAACAAGCATCCTGGGACCGGTTTCTGGCTATTCAGCCATCATCAGCCAGGCTAGCTTGAATCCAGTGGCAAAGTGAGCAAGGGACCCACGTCTGGGCATACCCTGCCAACTTAGGGCGAACAAAGCGATACCAAAGGGGATGATGGACGGAGCGTTAGAGCAAATCAAACACTCACCCCCAGTCAACTGATCTGGGTTTAATCCATCATCATTCTTTAGCTCACTCCACCACCCCAGTTCAGACATGGCCATATGCAAATCAGTCTGACCCTGTGCCTCATGGGAACAGTCCAGCCCGAACTGCCAAGCCATGTCTTCCCTGGACCGGAAACAAGCATCCTGGGACCGGTTTCTGGCTATTCAGCCATCATCAGCCAGGCTAGCTTGAATCCAGTGGCAAAGTGAGCAAGGGACCCACGTCTGGGCATACCCTGCCAACTTAGGGCGAACAAAGCGATACCAAAGGGGATGATGGACGGAGCGTTAGAGCAAATCACACACTCACCCCCAGTCAACTGATCTGGGTTTAATCCATCATCATTCTTTAGCTCACTCCACCACCCCAGTTCAGACTTGGCCATATGCAAATCAGTCTGACCCTGTGCCTCATGGGAACAGTCCAGCCCGAACTGCCAAGCCATGTCTTCCCTGGACCGGAAACAAGCATCCTGGGACCGGCAGATGCAAGACCTTCATGGGCAGCAATTATTAATTCATGCCTACAGTTATGGTTAGGAATGACCCAATCACCCACCCCTGGAATAGCAGCAAACGGAACATTTTGTTCACTTAAATGATATGTATATTTATCTGAAAACGTTTTAGACATAGGGGTGCTGTTGCACGAGTCATTGATGGCAGATAAGATGTCCTCATCCACCCTTTTATGAGAAGGAGTAATTGCAGCTACTGTGGCAGTTGGTACTGCTGATTTAGCAGCCTTATCTGCCAAAGAATTCCCAACAACGTGTACTCCGACACGCTGTTGACCCAATGCATGAACTACATGAGTCTGTGGCAAACTGAATTTAAGGTTCGTCACCTTTTCCCTCAGCAATTTGAGCTTTATGGTGTTATCTTTAGAATCTCTGAATCCATTTAGGTGGCAATAGTGTATATGTTGATTATAAGTCTGAACATAATAAAACAAATCACACAGTATCAGTGTGGGGAATTAATGATCCGCATTTTCAGGTGCCAGAAGTAAGACTCTTAGTTCAGCCAATTGTGCGGTGCAATCCGCTAAGGAATGCATAAGGATTTTCTGTGGTTGGAACTTACCATCCACTAGTACTCTGAGAACTATGGCACACACTGCCGAATATTGGTGTTTAGTACCAATCGCTGGTTGAACCGAACCATCGGAATAAATTACGATACTGTTCAAGAGGCAAGGCTTCGCTTGACATAGGGTGTTCCTGTTCATGTTGGAGAAATTCCTGTGTCTGTAACATTGGGTCAAAGACATAGTCTACATCAGAAGCTGTCTGAGAAGTGGCCCATTGTGTCCATCTGGGATGTAAGGCTTGCACATTAGGAACGCTTGCTTTTGTGACAGCATTGAAGGCTAGAATGTGGGTAATGACAATTATGCGTTTCCCCTGAGCCAAGGTTCTTTCACTTATGACAGCTATTTGAACAGCAGTCAGTATTTTTTCAGTGGATGCAAAACACATTTCATCATTAGAATATATATGCGATTTAAATGCTATCGGCACTGTGTCACTCTCATTAAAGGTGACATAAGTAAAACCAATTGCACCTGGAATTATTCGGATGATTGAATTGGGGGTGTTGGCACATGTATGCAGGTTTCGTGTTGCAAGCATATCAGTCTGTAAGTGTCTGAGTATGTCCGTATGTTCTGGTTTCCAGTGTACACTGGAAAAATCTGGATGAATTAATTCATACAAAGGTGTTATGCGTTGTGCATAATCATGAATGTAAGTCCTGCCAAACTTAAAAAATCCCTTTGATTGTAGTTTCCTAACAGTATTAGGCAGTTGAAGCAGAGCACACTAATCCAAGAAGTGTAGTGCAAGGCTTTTACCTTCATCCGTAAGTTTGTATCCCAAAAATAAGACACTAAGAAAAGAAATATTCGACTTTTTAAAGTTTAATTAAACTTAAATTAATTAAAGTAGCCAAAATCAGCAAATCTCAATGTTACGCGACTCTGGCTGCTAAGTGGTCGTTTAAGTTATCGTCCGTCAGATAGATATCATTGATATAGGACAATGCTTCAGAGTCAATGTCATGTAGAATTGACATGAAACAGGAAGCAAACAGTCCAGGACTGTGCTTGTACCCCATAGGGAGTCGCCAGAATTGGCCCTGTGAACCGAGCGCGGAAAATGCACTTAAATCACTGCTTTCAGGCGCTATATTCTGGCAGAAGAAACCATTGGAAATATCCAAGGTTGTCTTATATTTTTAATGGACTATATTATTAATCAGTGTCGTACTATGTGAATTCTGCATAGCAAATGGGCGCGTATGACTATTCAAGTATCTGTAGTCTAAGACTAAACGATCTGAATGATCCGGTATTGATACTGGTAACAGTGGATTATTCATCGGAGATCACGTCCTAGTACTGTAGTTGGAGGAGTATGTCTCTCACAGGGGCTTTAGGCTCATATTTAATTGGATACTGTAGTTGCACTTGTGGGCTGGACCTTATGGGCATTACATGATATAGAGATTCTTTATCCCAGCCCACATGTTTGCGGTATAATGCCGGGGCTTGTGCAAGAGCCCATTCTGATGCATAGGCTAATTTAACTTCATCAGGGACAAGCACCTCCGCTAGGAGAATGTCACATGATAGCATTGATTTTTCCCTAAATATCACTTTAATAATACGGAGTTTATCACCCCCAATTTGTATATCCCAATTAAATAACCTATCAGGAGGGCTTACACTTTGATCTGGGGTTTCGACTTCAATGTAGTCATCAGTTGCTTTCGCCTCCAGAAACTCATGAAGATTCTGGCGAACTATTGTGACCTCTTCTGTACTGTCAAGCAGAGTCACTAGCCATTACTTGTTCAAAAGGAGAGTTCACAGTGTTTGTGGCATAGTTACCTGTTATTCCTGCAACTTTAAATTCTGAAATTGGGGTTTAAATTGAGGAGTTTTCTCCTCCTCCGTTATTTTGATTTCAGGCGAGCGTTGTGAGTCCTTCTTCGGTTTCATGTACTGTTCCTGTCTGAGCTCTGAATGACCTCCTCTGTCGTATCGTTTATCTGGAGATTCCTGAAAGGAACGAGAAGGACGCATATCAGAATACTGATACCTATCAGGTTGTTTAATTTACCCGCGGTGCTTGGGCTTTTCTTTATCAGAATTACTTTTGCCAAGCTGTGATTTATTGGGTCTAGCTCCTAAATTATCTTGACCTATAGATGTATGTGTCAGCAATAATGACTGGTAGCTCGTGTTCTCGGTCTGCAAGGGCAACCTGCTTGAGACGTTGGCGTATGGGCAACCTGCTTGAGACGTTGGCGTATAGCCAACGCTGCTGCTTCCCCTTTAATATTCGTTAGAATAATTGAGGAAATTGTGGCAAAATTGCCTATCAATTTCATCCCCAAATCCAGGGAAGGAGCTGCCCCGTATTCATTCTAAATTTGTTTTAACACCTCAGGCAATACAGCCAGAGGAGGTGCACCATGGGTAATGGTATAGGCCACAGCAAAAACCGTACCCCATGTGGCGCAATCGGCTATTTGAGGCACCATCCCAAGTGGCAAACTCATAGTGAGAATTCTATGTCAGGACCAGAGGCGAGGATTATGCTAATACTTTATTTTAGTCACAGCAGCCATTTCATTATAACTATAAAAAAAATTACAGCTCCCATAATCATTGGAAATATAGTTAAAACAAACAACAGACAACGTTATGAACAATCCATGAACATCCAATCAGCAAGCAGTGTTTGTAACATAGTCCTCTGTTCCTGTCAGTAGTGCCTCTTTCCTCTCTGCTCCCAGCCAAGATAAGTCACTACTTTCCTTCTTGTGCATGCCATAAAACTGTGGTGTTTTTATTGTTAATTCTAATATTGACTTGATGCTGGGTGCGGCCATTTTGTTTGTAAAACCATGGGAACGCTTCGCGCTCCTAAACGGCTGGTTCTTCCATGGTGCTAGCAGAGTGCGGACGAGTCCTCCGCGCACATGGTGGCGCTGCGTTGACGCGTCTGCCCTTCGGCTCCATGACGCGCGATTTCAGCAATCTTGTCAAACAGGTCTGGAATTGCGCGCCGCTGCCTGTCTGCCACCTCCTGGAGAGATACATTCTTTTACGGGGGTCTGGGCAGGCAGTAGATGCCTGAAATTGGCCTGACTTGACGCTCTGGGAGTTCCCAGGGTCAGTATTGTGTGCTTTTGAAGTACACCCCCCCCCCCCAGGTCAGTAATCTTTGTTTTCTGGTCATGACGGCCAAGGGGAACATGCTCCCAGGTAGGCTCTTGCCCCAGTTACATTAAGCACTGCACTGAGGGGCTGGTGTTCCTGGGCATAGACCCATCTAATTGTGAGACCCTGTTCACCTATAATTTGCTGGTCCCCCCAGCTTCAAATCTGCATCTCAACACGCTGCCATTCCAAAGCGCTTTGGCCTGTGGCGCTGAGGTTTATAGTGCTGCTCAGTGTTCTTGGCTGCTAGTTTTTCTACACCCCCTCTGGTTAATTGACTTTGGAGGCTGAGGATGGCTCCCAAGAGGGAGGGGACTCTGTTGAGACAGCGCCTCGTGCAACAGATCGCGCACAAAAGTGTGAACATTTCTACTTCTCAGGGCCATACTTCCCCTTAACCTCACACTACCCGTTCAGCCCTCTGAGACGGACCCTGTCCCTACCAAGTGCCCCCAGGGTTGCAGGATTAGATCCTGGTGCCTTTGCAGGCCTCAGAGAGGCTTTTCTAGCTCCTCCTACCTGGGGATTCTATGGCCTTAATGATAATAACCCAGGCCCTATCTCCCCAGAGGATGACACCCATAGGGATGAGAATGCTGGCCCTCTCAGATCATGGTGCCCCACGCCTACCCCCCCTGCCACTGGCTCTACGGTGCCAGATGATGCCGCCAATATATTGGACCCGGAGGACGTCCTCCATCCCCACTCTTACGACTGGGTTCCCTCCCCCAAGGTGGCAAACTACGTGGTGAGCCGCATAAGGGCCCCTTTGGGAAAAGCCAACCGTAGTTGCCTTAAAGCTGAGTTTCCTTGCCCTCTGTTGGATGGGAAAGTGGCTTTAACCCCAGAGCTTGATTCTAACATTGCCACCTTCTTCGCAAAATTCATGAAGATTCCAGGAAAGGGATTGATAGATCCTGGCGGGCATGCCAGGATAAGCTTCTGGACGCTCTTGGCCCCATTACCAAAATCCTTGACATTGAGGAGGATGCCAAGTCTTCGGGTTCCCTGGTCTCACCACAGGTTCTATCCAGGTGGGCTCAGCGTGCAGTGGTGTTTCTAGGTAATGTCAACTGCACGCTGTTCACAGAGCAGCGTCGCTCTTTGCTACCTAAAGTGGACTCGAAACTTGGGGACCTTGCGGATTCTGAGGCAGGAGCAGTGGCCCAATGGGGGCTCTTTGGGGAGCCATTCATAAAGGAGCTGGGAAAGTTTGTAAATACGTTTACATCACAGGATAAAGCTCACTCCTCCATCAAGAGGGTGTTCTCACCCCGTGATTTCCACGGGGCCCATCGAGGCAGGGGCAGCTCGACCAGCCAGATGTTCCCCCAATACCCTCCTAGAGGGCAAGGTTCCAGGCGCGGCCGCTACCAATATCAGACCCTTTTTGCAAACTTCTACCCGGTCCGAGGCAGGTGCTTAAGAGGCCGAGGAGCAAAAGGTTTCAAGGGCCGATGATGGCCTATGCCCTGTTATAAATTTGCGTGAATTCAACGAGTGGCTGGTGTACCCCCATTTCAAAATAGAGGGCATCCTCCTCCTTCGCGACGTGCCTCATCCCTCAGACTGGTTGGTCCAACTGGACCTAAGGATGCCTACTTGGCTATCCCAATCTTTCCGCCCCACAGTAGATTTGTCCAGTTCGTCTGGCGGCAACAGGCCTTTCAATTCACAACCCTGCTTTTTGGGCTTTCCTCCGGCCCCCTGGTGCTTCACGAAGGTGTTCAGACCAGTCGTGGAGCACCTACGGGCGCAAGAGACCCGACTTATAGTTTGCCTCGATGATATGCTCCTCCTGGCCCAAGACCCGACAGCTGTCAAGCCAACTGCAGATGGCAGTCAACCTGATAGAAAGCTTGGGGTTTGTTATAAACAAGAAGAAATCTCTCCTTACCCCAACACATAAAGCAGATTTTCTCGGGTTTGTCATAGATTCCACAGAATTTTGAGTCTCTCATCCTAGAAAGTGGCCAATATTTGACACGAACTCCGGAGAACTTTGTCTTGGCAATGGGTGTTGCTAAGACAGACCGATCGCCTGATAGGGCCTTTAATTGGCTTCCATCCAGGCCATTATTCTGGACCCCTTCACTATCAGGCCCTTCAGCGATTGAAGGCCACGTACCTGAGAAAGGGACTCTCATACTCCCAAGCGGCTGTTCTATCTGACGAAGCATGGGAGGAGATTCAGTGGTGGCTTTCCCACATTGAGGCATGGAATGGGAGAGCGATATTCGGCTCAGCTCCAGACCTCATGATAGAGTCTGACGCCAGCAGGTCCGGTTGGGGCGCTCAGTGTGGAGATTTTTCCACAGGAGGATTATGGTCTCCTCAGGAGCAGAAACTTCACATCAACTGTTTCGAGCTCCAGGAGGGTACTTTTGCAGTTCGCTGTTGGACACGAGACTTAGTTCAGTCCTGTGTGTTACTATTAATGGACAATATTTCGGCGGTCAGGTACATCAACCACTTAGGAGGCACTCTCGTACCTGGCGACCGACTTCTGGCAGTTCTGCTTAGATCATCAGATATCGGTCTCAGTGGAGTACCTTCCCGCTCAGGATATTCAAGTGGCGGATTGGCAGTCTCGTCATTTCCGGGATTCCAGTCTGTGGAAGCTTCATCCTGAAGTTTTTGCCACTCTTCAGACCCAATGGAGCCTCTTCTCTGTGGACCTGTTTGCCTCCAGGCTGGACCACCAGCTTCCCAAATTCTTCAGCTGGAGGGCAGATCCTTTAGCATCAGCCACAGATGCATTCCTGCAGGACAGGGGACCAGAGCAGGGCTATGCGATTCCCCCATTCGCGATGATCATGAGAGCATCAGCCCAGATCAGACAACAGAAAGCGGATGTCGTTTTGATCACCCTGATTTGGAAATCTCAAGTTTGGTTTCCAGTTCATCTGGAACTTTCTTCGGATTTTCCAATCCGCCTCCCCCTGTTTCCGACTCTACTTCTCAATTCAAACTGGATCCCACACCAACGGGTTCTGAAAGGGTTCCTTCGCCTGATGGTGTGGCGGAGTACAGGAGTCGATATTCGCTCCTGGAACTTTCAGCACAGGATGAGGACCTCCTGGCAAAGGCCTGGTCAGAGAGCATCATCAAACGTTACAAGTTCGCATTGATGAGATGGACCCATCGGTGTGTGCGATGGGTTTGTGATCCAGTGGGCGCCAGTGTAGTCCAGATCCTTAATTTCCTGGCCAGTTTAGCGCAACAGGATTTGGCCTGTCGTTCCATCAACACCTTTCGCTCAGCCATCTCGGCAGGCCATGTGCCTCTGGAAGGGGCACAGACGGGGAAACACCCTTTTGGGTGCAGACTGCTCCAGGGCATTCGCTTGTCACTGCCACCGTAATCACGTTATTCAGCACTGTGGGATGTCAACAAGGTGCTTAACCTCTTCTTATCGTGGTAACCCAATAGGTTTCTATCTCGAAAAGAGCTGTTCACCAAGATGGCTATGCTGCTCTGCATGGTGTCATGCAGGAGGGTTTCTGACGTGCGGGCCCTAAATATTACCGAAAGGTATTTTTCTCCTTCTGGAGTGTCCTTCACTGTTAGGAGGCATACCAAATCCAATACTAGAGTGATCGATTACCTGGCCTTTCCAGATTCTCAGAATCTGTGCGTAGTTCAGTCCATGAAAGCTTACGAGGAGATGTCGGTGGAATTTTGCCTCTCGGGGGAGAGGCAGTTTTTGATCGCCCTCCGAAAACCGCATAGAGCGGTCTCTTCCCCTACCATAGCCCCTTGGGTAAAGTGGGTTATGCAGGAGGCTAGATTAGACTTGAAGATTTATTGGAGTGCATTCCACTCGCTGAGCTATGGCATCGAAGGCGTTCAGCCTAAGGGCTCACCTGGAGGATATTATGAATGCTGCCAATTGATCCTCTGACTCTACTTTTAAAAGGTTTTATTTTAAACCAGTGCTGGATATGGCACACTTGGTGGTAAGTAAGCTTTGAACTAGCATAATCCTTGCCTCCAGTTCTGACATAGAATGAAATTTTCCAAGCTATCGTAACGGAAAGTTTCAATTCTATTAAGGACTCGGAGGCGAGGATTATCCCACCTACGTATTTCTGATCTGGGAGACCCTCCCTGTGACTAGTAAGTAATAAAGGTTCTGGTGTTGCTTCATGATTGTGAAGTTGTTTTCTTGAAATGTTTAATAAGTTTTTTTTGGCATTAATGCTGTATATACTGGTTCATTGTATGACCTGTGTTTCTGGTGGTTCGGATAGTGATTATACCTCTTTTCCAGGATCGGAAACTGGGAAGCAGGACGCATGAGAACAGGAGTTTGGCCTGACTCGTGCGACGAAAGAGGCACTACTGACATGAAGAGAGGGCTATGTTACAGACGCCGTCTCCTGATTGGATGCTCCTGGATTGTTCATAATGTTGTCTATTGTTTGTTTTAACTAAATTCCCAATGATTCATGGGAACTGTAGTTTTTTTTTATAGTTATAATGAAATAGCTGCTGTGAATAAAACGAAGAAAGTGATAGCATAATCCTCGCCTCCGAGTCGTTAATAGAATTGAAACTTTCCTTTACAATAGCTAGGAAATTTTTCATTCTATGTTTATTCTGCGGTCCTGTAAAGGAAACACAGCTTCAAGCTGATTAGTTTTTTGGGCTATCCAAAATGGAATTTCATCCCGTTAGGAGGGGATTTTCCCTATAATGGCATTAATAGTCACTGAACTGATCGCTGGCATAGCTATCTGTTGCTGTACAGCTTGAGCAGCGCGTTCTGGGCAGCAACTACTGTGCGCATTACATATGCAGTCAATCATCTATATAGTCTAACCAGACCATTATATAAAACTCGTACTTCATTCACCGGCAGCTGGTATGGTATATAGGCCACTAGTGCTGGCCATGTAGCCCCTTCCATGCCTAGGTGGCCAATATATACTAAATTGAGCATGTGTGGGAGGGCTCCTCGGAACCAATTTTGATGTTCCCAAATTGTTAGTGGAATTTCTAACAGTTGATAGGGTCTGTATGCAACGATAGTGACTGCATCAATGTATGTATCATATGTTAATGATTGAGCATCAACTGTTGGAAAGTTAATCCAGGAATATTAAACTTCAGTTCTATATGCCTCCTGGGCCTCAACTATGAAGGTGATATCTCCACCCCGTATGCCAAGCCCATGCAATTGTAAGTATGCTCAAACTGCAGCTCTGCAGCCTAGAGCAATATTATTGACTAGCGCCATCTGTATTAAATGCAATGGATATCACAGCAGGAACACCAAAGTGGGACTATCCTTTTTAAGGTTCAAGCTTGTACAACCATCAAACTAAAATTAGGTACTCCCTAAAGTGTTGAGGAGGAATAAGTCCTAACACCATGGACGTCTCCGCACAGAGGTGAAGAGGGCACCTACGGCACACGCAATATTAATCAGGAGATCTGTTAAATAAGTACCTGACCTAAGAACGTTGATGGTGCCATGTAATACTGACCCTACTATGGAGAATAGGACTGTGTATTTTGGAAGCCAGAACTTCTGGAGGTAGGGACTGAGTCCATCTACTCCTTCTGAACCCGCCTGCCCAATTCCTGACTAGTTCACAGTGCCTCACCTGAACTCCTAAACTTCCCAGAGTAACAAGTGATTCCGGCAACCTCAAACATGACACTCTGATTACCCAAGTTAATTGTGGAAACAGATCTTATCCTTTTCGTTGCTCACTCATGCATGCCCAGGGTAAGCACAAACAAGACATGAGAAACATTTACAATACATCTATTGAAACTATTGTAATCTTGCATACAAGGTATGAGCTGTGATTATTAGACAAATGAAGCAGTGTAATGTAACCAGCATTAAGAAAATAGTGAAGAGAATGAATATTCCAGCCATGTTTAAACTATTTCCCTATCTAGATCTACTTCGATTCTGAGAGCATAGTGATAGTGGAATCCCCCTTACCTGGATATTATGCAGGTCTACATTTGGAATACTGCAGGCGTTCCAGAGCGGTCATCACTGCCAAAATGCTCTTCACTGACCCTCAATGGGATAGGGCACTTTTTATGTAATAAAGAACACTGTGTTAGAAATACAGCCATGGCACAATATTGTGTCTAAATGCCAGATGCTGTCCTGGAACATACAACATAACAGTGTACTATGTTGTTTTGTAGGCTGTAACCATGTACTACATATTCAGACTATATAAACTAAAAGGTTGGTGGAAAACAAACAATGTGTACTGCCTATTCCGAGAACTATAGCGTGGAAACAAAATGTAAAAAAAAACAGGCCTTGCTAAAGGAAATCATCCTAACACGTCTAAAATATGAAACTAGTGGGAGAACCAAAGTGGGTCCAAAAGGGAAACCACAACACATGATTCTTCCGCATTGGCCACTACCCACTCATCATCTTCCGTTCCATCCTCGTATTGAACAGGCAATGAGGATAAACAATCTGCATTCACATTTCTTGCGCCCGGGACAAGCTTAATTTCCAAATTGAATTTCTGTAATCGATACAATCATTTGGATATTTTTGGAGTTGCTCTTCCCACCCCCTTCGTGGAGAACAATTCTATGAGTGGCTTGTGGTCAGTGCGTAGTTCAAATACAGTTCCCCACACATAGGTCTTAAAATGCTGCACACCCAACCAACAAGCCAATGCTGCCTTCTCTATAGTGAGTATGTCCCTTCGGCTCCTTTTAAAGTTCACGACGCGAACCACCCTTTCTTGACCCCCCCTTCCATTGCATAAGCACGGCTCCGTGACCACACACACTAGCATCCACGGCCGCTCTGGTCAGGTCCTGTGATTCAAACGGTTTCATGATCACCTCCTTGACAATAGCTTCCTGAACGGTCTCAAATGGTTGGTCCACTCCTTGGTTCACACATACTTTGTCCCTTTTTTCATTAACAGGCGCAGCACATAAACTTTATCTGAGAAATGTTCCACAAACTTGGAATAGTATTCTGCTAGACCCAAAAAGGAACAAAGATGTTCCTTGTCCTCAGGTGAGGGCACCTTTTCAATGGCCTCCACCAACTTCAATTTGGGTTTGATGCTATTCCAAGATAACATATGTCCCGAATACTCTACTTCACGTACACCAAGTTTACATTTTTCCATACTGGCTGTCAATCCCACACGTTCCAACCTTTCTAGCACCTCATTCAGAATATCATTATGTCTCTCTTCATCAGGACCCCACACTAAAATGTAATCCTGGAAGAACAGTACATTAGCTAGTCCCTTTAAAATGCTTTACATCACCCTTTGGAACACTGCAGGTGCGGATGTCAAAATAAAAGGCATGCATGCAAACTAAAATGCTCCCTCCAGTGTTATAAATGACGTCAGATGTTTCGACACTGTATGTAAATGCACCTGATGAAATGCGCTTGACAAATCCAAACACGAAAAGTACTTTGCATCTAAGATGTTGATGAGCATTCCATTATTATATGGAAGAGGATGACGGGCAACCCAAATGCACTCATTCATATCTCTTAAGTCCACGCACATCCTCAGTTTCCCATTGGACTTGGTCACCAACATGATTGGACTGAGCCACTCAGAAGACACAATTGCTTTAATGATACCTAAAGCGCAAAGCCTGTCCAGCTCTTCTTTCAACTGACCCCGCTAGGCTTACGGTACGTCCCTTTCTTTATGTACCTTAGGACGACTTCCTTCCTTTAAAATGATGCAGTGTTCAAACATCTTCAGGCACCCTGATTAGCAAATAATTTGGAACATTTTCTGCTCCAGAACTCACTGTTTGATTTGCATCGTTAGTGAGCAATACCTAATCAGGATGATTGGGATTCAAAATTATGTCCAAAGCCTTCTGTTTTTTCTGTCCTAACAACGCCTTCACCTTTTTATCCACATACACTCTCACACATGCACATCTGTCCTTATACTTCACCGTGCCAACAAAATACCCCAACATTGGTAACTTCACCCCACAGCAGTCTTCAGGTTCCAAATCTGTAGGAAGCAACTCAGAATTAGCCAGTTTTTTCCAGATAGTTTGATCTACCAAGGTGTATGGTGAGCATGAATCAGCCCACACAGAGATACTTATGTCGCATTTCGGAGGGCAATATCCTTCCTTGATATTTCCAATGACATATTCGGAATCCTGATGATGGTTTTCATTCGCCACCAACTTCAATCCCCAATCATCAGAAGAATCCCCATCCTCGTCATACTCATGTGTCTTTTCCTGCATCACATTAATATTTTGTTTACTCCCACCATACACTTCAAACTTGCACACTCATGAAAAATGACCAACCTTCTTGCATTTAAAACATTCAGCTTTTGAAGCAGGACAAAAGTCAGATTCAGCTAAGTGTCTTGCACTCCCACAACGATAACATACTTGTTTCACATATTGTCCCTTGACAGCTGCCTTAGGGTTGACGTCCTTCTGTGTCTTTTACATGATGTCCTTCTGTGTTTTTTGCAACACATGAATAACATCAGAGTCGCCCTTTTCTTTCCTTTGGCCCTCATTAAGCTCCGTCACATACTTGGATGTGTTTTCCGTACTACATGCAACAGTGATTGTTTTTTCAAGTGAAAGATCTTTCAGTTCTAAAAGTTTTTCCTGCATCACATTAATATTTTGTTTACTCCCACCACACACTTTAAACTTGCACACTCATGACAAATGGCTATACTTCTTGCATTTAAAACATTCAGCTTTTGAAGCAGGACAAAAGTTAGATTCAGTAAGTGTCTTGCACTCCCACAACGATAACATACTCGTTTCACATATTGTCTCTTGACTGCTGCCTTAGGGTGGACGTCCTTCTGTCTCTTTTGCATGATGTCCTTCTGTATCTTTTGCACCACATGAATACCATCAGAGTCACCCTAATCTTTCCTTTGGCCCTCATTAAGCTCCTTCACTTACTTGGATGTGTTTTCCATACTACATACAACAGTGATCGTTTTTCATTTTAAAGATCTTTCAGTTCTAAATGTTTTTCCTGCATCACATTAATATTTTGTTTACTCCCACCACACACTTCAAACTTGCACACCCATGAAAAATGGCCATACTTCTTGCATTTATAAAACATTCAGCTTTTGAAGCAGGACAAAAGTTAGATTCAGCTAAGTGTCTTGCACTCCAATAACGATAATATACTCGTTTGACACATTGTCCCTTTACAGCTGCCTTAGGGTTGACGTCCAGCTGTGTCTTTTGCATGATGTCCTTCTGTGTCTTTTGCACCACCTGAATACCAATCGAGTCACCCTTTTCTTTCCTTTGGCCCTCATTAAGCTCCTTCACATTCTTGGATGTGTTTTCCATACTTCGTGCAACAGTGATAATTTTTCCAAGTGAAAGATCTTTCAATTTTAACAGTTTTTCCTGAATTCTCCTGTTATTAGTCCTATTGATAAGCTGATCTCTTATGATTTTTTTCGTGCAGATCTTTGAATTTGCACTAAACTGCTATAGTTCTAAGAGCAGACACGTATTGCTCAACACTTTCTCCTGGCAACAGAACACAGGGAAAAAAAGTATGCCTTTCCAACACAATGCTCAATTTGTTTCCCCAAATTCTCCTCTAAAGCCCTCATAGCATTCATATATTCATTCTCAGGCACTTTATCCACATCAGATGGATCATCGTCACTACCCTCACTATTCACAGGAATAGACAAAGTTTCAATACCTTCCTTCCATCAACACCCAAATTAGGCCAACTTACGTTTGGCAACAAACACATCTTTGCCCACTGCCTCAAAATAAGTCACAAACGACTCCCTCCAATCCTCCCATGGCAGCACAGGATGGGCTGGACTTTGCAAAAATATGGGAGGTGGAGCAACTGACTGAACATCCATCCTCATCTCTTAAAACAGCAATCTGAAGTCACTGTTGCTCACTGTTTATTCATGTGCAAGGATGCGACTGCTCCAATATGCTTTTATCCCTGTACGAGACTTACAACATGACTGCTTGCTGCTACCAGTCCCTTTTCTATTTCCACGCTCCTGGTTGTCTAAACTCACTTCAGTACATCCTCAAAATGGAAACTTGAGTTGTCGCTAGTCCTCCTTCTGTGCGTCTGGAGGCTGGCCACACACATGGACAGAGGAATCTCTTTGATGGGTCTTTGATGAGGAAAAATGACCCCGACGGCAATGCGATGAGAGGTAAGAAAATTCGGCTGCACTGCAGCCACTTAACATACGCGCATCTATCCTTGAGCGCAAGATCATATACGAGACATGCTCAGCGGCTCACGCCTGCCCACATGCACAGTAGTTGTTTGGGCAGACACATGCCAATTCTTGAGCACAGAATATGCTTCAGTCTACGTGGCGTGAGTCAAGCTTGCTATGTTAACGGATCCGGCCCAAAAAAATAAAGACCAAACCGTCTCCTTACTTTTTTCCCCCTCTTAGCCGCAATCCACAGGAAAAGCGATTCGCCAGTCCTGGCACCTGGTTTAGCTATTTTTGTCAATAAAAATACCTCTCCACTTGCCTGTCGTGATTGCACACAACTATTACTTCTGTGTAAAAGTAATCCTCAGGGGTTGCGGATACAGGGTTGCTGCTCAGACAAATCTCATCCTTGTCACCAATTTTAAGATAAACACACAAATTTGTGTTTATAAAACGTCTTTTATTGGAAAGCTGAAGTGAAGTCATCTAACCCCTGGCAGGTCAATCCATTTCAGCCTAGATTCCAGAATTCCCAGCCTCCTCCTAGAACACAGCTGCCAGTTGGAAGACAACACAAACAGGTCTAGTTACAGCAGCTCAGCTGGGCAGTTGCAGGAAGGCCTCTAAAGCTTGTTGTGTCTCTTTAGCTCACACAGGAGGCCAGCCAACTGACCCTTGGAGTCACTCTGGTTAGCCTGGGACAAAGGCAAGCAGGTTCATTCTTCCTTCTCAGATAGCAAGGCAGTCCGTCAATCAGCAGGGCTTCCACCAGTCCAGGAGTATTCTGATAAGTGGGAGGATGGGAAGTTGGTCTTCATTCTGCTGTGAGAGCACAGCCCCTATGCCATGCTCTGAGGCATCTGTCTGAACAATTAATTCCTTTAAGAAGTCAGGGGCCTTGAGCCCTGTGGCTGTGCACATGTCGTTCTTCAAGGTGTCAAAAGCATTCTGCACGCCTCTGTCCAGATCACCTTCTTGTGCTGCTTCTTAGAAGTCAGCCCTGTCAAGGGGGCAACAATGGTGCCATGCCCTTTGAGAAATCTCCTGTAGTACCCGGTGAGGGCTCTGAAGGGTCTCACCTCAGTCTGAGTCATGGAGGGTTCCCGAGCCAAGATAGTCTGAATTTTGGCCTGGAGGCGCTGCACCTTGCCTTACCGACCTGGTGGCCCAAGTAGCCAACAGACCCCTGCCCTATCTGGCACTTAATGTCCTTGATAGTCAGGCCTGCCTTCTGCAAGACCTGAAACACTTTCTGGAGGTGGAACAGGTGGTCTTTCCAGCTGGAGCTGAAGACCGCAATATCGTCTAGATAAGCAGCACAGAAGGTCTTCATCCCCACCAGAACCGGATTGATCAACTTCTGGAAGGTGGCAGAACCAAAATGGCATCACTAGAAACTAGAAGTGGCCCTCTGTTGTGGAGAATACAGACCTCTCCTTAGCCCACACTGTTAAGACAATCTGCTTGGACCCAAACTTTAAGTCAAATGTGCTCAGGAACTTGGCAGCTCCTAACCGGTACAGGAGCTCATCCAGTCAGGGAATGGGGCGAGCGCCAGTCTTAGTGACTGAATTAAGCCCCTGGTAGTCCACGCAGAACTGGAGTTCTGGTGTGGCTCCCGGTGGGGTGGCCTTGGTTATCGGATCCTCTGGACTGGATCACGGGCTGTTAGAATACTCAGTCACCCCTAACTCCAGCATTTTAGAGACCTCTGCCATGATGCTGCCTCTCACTTCATCGGACCGCCTGTAAATGTTGTTTTTCCCCTGTGTCAATGTTGTTGGTGCACAAAGTGGTGAGCTCTGTGGGAAGTGAGAAAAGAGATGCAAACTGCTCCAGCAAAGTGGCTACAGTCCCTCTGTTGCTCAGGTGTCAGGGTAGAGGAAAGAACAACTCTTTCCATTGATCCATCCTTCTCCTTGGAGGTAGGTCTTGTAGATGCTCACTTTCTTCTCCCACCTCCTCATCCGTCACCAGGAGAATTGCCACTTCGGACCTTTCAAAGTGGTGCTTGAGGCAGTTTACAGTATCATGCAACAATGTCTCAATGGGAGTCGATAAAAGGGTACAATTTCAAGAGTAAATTAATCACAGAAAAAACAAGCAAGTAGTCCCAACCTTTGGCTTTAAGTGCAATTATATTATCAACAAAGGCATAGAATTATGCTTTCAAGAGTTATAATGCAGCATCAACCATGCTTTTTAAGTTGTTTACTAAGTGCAGCTTACATGCAGGACCCTTAATGGGTTCCTTGATATCTTGAGGTCCACCTAGTAAGTTACCTTACCCTTCCGCTCCTTGACCTTGTAGGGCCGGGTCCACCGATCCTTTAGAGTCTACGGCTTCACAGGCTCACTAACCCACACCTTTTGGTCAGGTCGGAACTTCACCAAAGTGGCCTTCTCTTCATACTAGATATTCATCACTTCCTGGCTGGCTTACAGGTTCTCAGTGGCTTCCTTCCAGGAAGCGCTTCTTCTGAGACCAGAGTGACAACATGCCGCTCACTACATCTTGAGGGGGTTTCTTGGAAGGTTGCTCCCACCCTTCCTTAATAAGACTGAGAGGTCCATGCACTGGGTAGCCAAATAGAAGCTCAAAAGGGCTGAACTCTACTCCCTTCTGAGGCACCTCCCTGTAGGCAAAAAGAAGGCATTGCAAACGGCCGTCCCATTTACGCCTCATGGGTTCTGGTAGGCCCTTAATCATGCCCTTCAAGGTGTTGTTTAACCTTTCAACAAGCCCATATGTCTGGGGGCGGTATGGTGTGGAGAACTTGTAGGTTACTCCACATTCTTCCGGCATTTACTTTATGTAGGCAGATATGAAGTTGGTAAATCTGTCTCACACAATTTCTTTGGGGAAGCCCACTCAGGTAAATATCCCCATCAGTTCCCTGGCCACTGCAGGCACAGTCATGGTTCTCAGAGGAATGGCCTCCGGGTACCAGATGGCATGGTCCACCAAGATCAGGATGAACCTGTTGCCTAGAGCACTCTTGTGGTCCAGAGGCCCCACAATATCAAACCCCACCCTCTCAAAGGGTGTTCCCACTATGGAGAGAGGAACAGGGAGGCCTTTTTCTTTGCCCCTGACTTCTCACTGTACTGGCAGGTGCAACAGAGCCTACAGAAGGCATCTGAGGCCATTCTCACCCAGGGCCAATAAAAGTGGGTGACCAAACTTGCAGAGGTTTTGGCCTGCCCCAGATGTTCTTCCAGGGGTATGTCATGAGCCATATCCAGTAGACCAACATATGGGTTGCTCCAGGCTCAGGAACCTTAGGCTCACTATACAGGAGATTATTCTCCCAGTGGATCAGGTGATCACCAGAGGTGTCGCCAGTTGCCTGGGCCTCAACCTGCCATTGTAGGCCCTCAAGAGTAGGGCACTCTCTCTGGGCGTTTGCAGAATTCTGTCCAGTATGGCCCCTCTTCAGCCTGCCAGCTCGAGTAGGTGTCCCAGGGCAGCAATGTCCTCCCTTGTAGGTTCCGGGGTGTCACTGTCAGGTTCAGCCTTCTCCCAGACTGTGGGAGTGTTAGGGGAGGGTTTACCACACCCCCTGCACATCCTCTTTTTTGCAGGCACGTGGGCCATTTTTTCCAGGCTCCGGTTCCTTTTGACTTCCCTCTTGGGCTGCCATAGACCGTGTGGTCAGACACACCCACTCAGGCAATCCTAACATCTCCAGATGGGACCGAAGCTCCACCTCTCCTTCCAAATGGTGTGATCCATGTTGTTACTAAGCAGAAAATCCACAGGCATAGCTGGACTCACGACTGCCATTAAAGAACCTGAGACTCCCCCCCCATTCAAAGGGAACCAGAGCCACAGAGTAGTGACTTTTGTGGTTGTCAGCTTCTACAACCTGGTGTAATACTTAGGGAATTACCTGCTTTGAGGACACCAGATGACACCTGACAGTAGTCATGTTGGCACTTGTGTGTCTCAGAGCCTTTACCGCTGCACATTGATGGTGACCCCCTGCCTATACTTTTTAGTATTGCTAGGCATATGAGCCTTTTGTACCATCTCTCTGCCACCCAGGAACATAAGGATAACCTCTTCACTCCCCCCCCATACTAACTGGGTTAATCTCTTCCCCAAGCACTACACTGGCCATCCCCGGTGTCTACCCACCAATGGGGGGCTACTGGCTTTAAGGACAGTGGGAGCCCCCCTTACCATTGCCCATATTTGTAGCACTAGTAGCATTTAGGGAACAATGTCCTGAGGATTTCTTCTCAGGATAACCACCCTTCTTCTGGTCATTTTGGGACTGTGGATCCTTCCTCTGAGAACTGTTTTGGGGGCCTTTTGAGAACTATTTGCTTTTATTTTTGTCTCCCCCCCCCTCTTTCTTCTCTTGGGGACCCAGTCAACTGTTTTGGTGATTCCCCAGGTACCTTCCTGGATACTCTGGTGCTGATCTAGAGGCCTGCATCCTTTGAAAGCTCTCTGAGTGAAATGAGCTTGCTATCAATCAGGGGTTGGCGCAACTCTGAAAAGCAAGCATTGAACATGTGCTTTCTCAAAATGAGATCATATAGTCCATCAAAATCACTCGCTTTACTGCCATTCACCCCCCTCTCAGTGCCTTACTGGAGTAATCAATGAAATCCACCCAAGGCTGATCACTCAGTTTGTTGCTGTCCCTGAACCTTAGCCTGTACTTCTCTGGGGTGAGACCAGTTTTAGTGACAAGAATGACTTTCATGGGGGCACAACTCATCTGGTCACCTACCTCTGAGGTCAGTCGGGTATCCCTCCCAATATTTGAAATGTGGTTCCAGAGACTAGACCCCCAATCCACTTTTGGGACCCTATGCTTTCTCAGCACTATTTCATAGGCTAAAAACCATTTATCAATGTCTTCCCCCACTACATAGTTAGGCACCAAGTCTTTAGGGATGTGGACCTTCCTCTTTCCACTGGACACTGTGTTGTTGCTGCCACCATTACTGCTCGACCCTGAGATTTCTTTGGCTTTCAGGTCTAGCTCCTTCAGACTTACTTCATGAGCCAACAAATGTTTCTTCTCCTCTAAGGCCGTCTCAGCCTCCTTGACAGCAGCCTCTTCCTTAGCGACCTCCAATTTCAATTTAGCGAGCTGAAGTTGAAACTCCCTCTCAACCCTCCTGTCCTCCAGCTCCTCAGAGGTCAAGCTGGTGGAGGACATACTGCTATTGGCAGGGGACTTGACTCCTGTGGGCAGGTTTTCCTCCTCCCTTTTCTGTAGCTCTGGGTCTATGGCCATACACTATTCTTCCTCATCTTCCTCCTCTTCCTCTACATTCACCTCCTCCTCCTCAGAGTCATTGCCCTCCCGCTGTCTAGTTGCATCCTACAGCCCTCCTCATAGGCTTTGAGGGCTATTTGAAAGTCCACTTGTGTGCCCCCTTCTCCAAGGTTAGCCTCCTCTCCTTGCAGAGATTCCTCAACTCTGCCATCTGTCAGTGATGCTAAGCTCCGACTCCAACTTCTAAAAGAGGTACCACAGATGGAGCAAATGTAAGTCAGGAATTGAATTTGGAAAAAGGAAAAAAGAATAGCCAATCAAAGACAATTTAAAAAGGGTCAAATCTGATGCCAGATTATTTTTATGGGATTTTTAGTTTTAGGCCGACTCAGCCAACAATCGCAATCCTTGTCAGGGTGAACCACAAAAAGTCACTAAATTAACCTGTGCTTAACCCACTGGTAGCTTGGCACATAAGCTGTTAGGCCTAACTTAGGAGCAATGTGTAAAGTATTTATGCAGCGCACAACCAGTAATAAGTGAAAACACAACACAGGAAAAAGTCCCAAGCCAAGGTAAAAAACAAAAAGGTTACATTTTATTAAGCGGTCATCTGGTCAAGCTAGACCGGGGGAAAGTCACAAGTTCATGCCGATCGTGTTGAAGCATGGGCCGGATACAGGGACCAGGTTAGTTCAGATGAAAAGTTACCTTCTAAGTCCAGCAAGAAGAGTTTAGTTTGAGTTGGAGGAGACTGTTAGGAGAAGGCTGAGGGTCGCAGGCCGTCGTTTCCAGAGCATAAAGAGCAGGTAGAGTGTTCCGGACAGTCGTCGCTGTAGCACAAAGAATTGGTCCGGTGTCGTGGAGTGTTGTTGCTGTAGCGCAAAGTGCAGGTATCATGTTGCTGGATGCCATGGACTGATGTTGACGCGAACAGCAGGCTTCACCTGAACTTCGCATTGGCAGTCGTCATGGATGGCAGAGTTTTGGCGCGAATGGGCCCGTTTACTTTTGCAAGGAGCCCAAACATCAGGATTTTCACGTTTCTTTAAGAGGCGCATACTCTGATGCCAGCCAAGGGTACAGGACCTGGGCAGGCATCTCTTCAGGAACAGTGACTCACTCCAGCAAAGACCAGCATGGCTCAGCTGGTCCAGTTGCAGGTCTAGACAGGTCCAGTTGCAGGAGGTAACCTGGGCAGTTGCAGGATGGTCTCTGAAGCTTGTTGTTTCCCAGTTGCTCACACAGGAGACAGCCATCTGACCGTTGAAGTCACTCTGGGTAGCCTGGGATGAAGTTGAGCAGGACTGGTCTTCCTTCTCAGACAGCAAGGCAATCCTTCAAGCATCAGGACGGCCCTCTGGCAGCAGGGCAGTCCTTCTCCTGCAACTTCCACAGGTCTAGGACTGTTCTAATGAATGGCTCTGGAGATCCAATAATTATACCTGGTGGCAGTTTTGGTGTGGGGGAGTCTCTGCGTTACCTCCACATCTGGTTCTGGAAAGTTCTCTCTCTACCACTGTTAAGGCTTCAAACTGTTTGGGGGAGGTAAAAGGCGGGGCAGGCCAGGTGTCAGGTTCCTTTGTGTGTACAGGAGGCAAAGCCCTTTGAAGTGTAAGTGGGGCTGTGTACAGCCCCTCCTCAGTCATCCTCCCAGGATGACCCATCCTGTCCACTCCTAAGCCCCCTTTATGTTGCTGTCTGAAAGCAGTACATAAATCCCAATAGCAGAGCCATTCAGAGTCACGTGACCCAGGACACGGGCAGAAAGCACAGATAGTTAGGATATGAAAATGCCAACTTTCTGAAAGTGGCATTTGTCAGAATTGTAACTTAAAATCTGACTTTACCTTTAAAGAGGGCTTTAAATTACAACTCATTTGAGTGTAAACAGCATATCTCTATCTGCTCCCAATACAACACAGTAGGAGTCAATAGGAGGGATAGGAATTACAGCAGTGAAAAATGACTTTAAGAGTGTTTCACTGCCAAGACATGAAAAATTCAAGTACACATGTCTTACTTTTTTTAAATACAATTACCCTGCCTTATGAGCCTTTAGGATCTGCCATAGGGGTGACTAATAAGTATTAAAAAGGAAGGTTTAGAACTGGCAAGAGGTTTATTTTGCCAGGTCAAAATGGCAGTTTAAAATGCACTACAGGCTACAGTTGGAGGCCTGAGACAAGATTTAAAAGGCTACTTTAATGGGTGGCACCATGAGTGCTGTAGGCCTACTAGTAGCATTTAATTTACAGGACCTAGGTACATGTAGTACCATTTCATTTTCTAGGGGCTTACAAGTAAATTACATGTACTAATCAGGTAGATGCCAATTACACCATGTTTTAGGGAGAGGGCACAAGCACTTTAACATTGTTAGTAGTGGTATAGTGACCAAAGTTATAAAGCCAACAAAAACGAATAAAGCAAACAGGTGGTGTGAAGGCAAAAAATTCGGGGTAACCCTGCAGAGAGGGCTAATTCCAGCAGCATAACTTTGGGAATTTTGCATACTACGCCTAGGATGTGAGGTCTAACAACATTATATTGTTCTCTGTAAAAGAGGATCCATACAGAGTCGCTCCGAATATTTCACATGTGACATTGACATTTGATGACTAGGTTCAGGTGGTGTCAATCTTGTGTAGGAGAGCATGCAATTGATTCCCTGCTCACCAAGAAGGGCAGTGCTATTAAGGATGGAAGTTTCAGCAAGCTGGAGGTAAGCACCGAGGTAAGAAGAATTGCCTGCAAAGCCGGAGGGGTTTCAGCTTTGTTTGACAATGTGAATTCATATATTATGACTTTGATGTAGTTATCTTCTTTCAGTCAGCCAAATAATCTGATTGCAAATACATTGTGGCCAGTGCCACTGGTGAAAGAAAACACTATCAATGCTATTTAAAATGTAAGGTAATCCTGTGGGTCGAGGATGAGGCATGTCAGTTACATCTCAACTTATTGTCTAACGTTAATACCTGCTAAGAAAAATTGTGCCATCTGTGCAAGCTAACAGTCCCACGGAGTGTGTTCTAGACCTTTGAGACATCTAATTGACTAGTTAAGCAGCTAAAGTAGAATCATCCTTGAAAACCATCCCATTGGATCAGGAAGTCAGTGAGCTTATGACCCAGTACTCAGAGACCATGACAAAGATCATGGATAAGGTAGACCATAAAAACTAGAAAGAATAACGCTAAAAATATATCTTCAGAATGGTAGGCAAAATATCTATAAGGAAATCAAAACTCTCAAAATAGGAGGGCTCATATGACGCTAAGATCTTCCCCATGAAAAGCCTTGCTCAACTGAGGTATTGGAAGAAAAAATACAAAGAAAAAGCATATAGTTGAAGCAAAATCTTCTTTCATCAAATGAGAGTTTGACATAGAAAATAATATATTCACCCACCTATTAGAGCGAAATACCAGCAGTTGCAAAGTAAGAAACGTTCTCTTCCTTTTTTGAGGTAAAGAAGAACAGAACAGAAAACTACTGCAACAAAATGAAGGTGAGCTTGGAGGAGGAGGTGGGGGGCGGACTCTATTTGTAGAACCACACTCCCTCACTGAACCAAGTACCATTGTTTGACCCAGGTATTTCCCTGGTCCAACATTTGAATGACTTCAAAGCTAGCTGGATCAAGCGGCAAGAGCAAAGTCATTTTGTGCCGTTACTTGCACTGTTTCTGTGGACCAGACAGAGGTCTTACCCCTTTCACCATGAAGCGTTTCACTGAGTGAGGAGCTGCTGACCTGAAGCCTCGACGGCGCTAGAGTAGCAAGGCATTCACATTATGGGCATCCAACACCACTAACTCAAAATCCAGCCGCTAGTTTAACTTCCTGGTGCCAGTAATAACATTTTTAGGTCGAGTCTGAGTCAGCGCGCATGCGCTTGATCCAGCGATCAGGGATCAATAATTTTTTCACTAACATAGGCCCATTTACACTACCCAACTAATCCCTTCACGCTGGGGTTCAGTGTGATGCAAGTTTATTCCTAACTCACTAAATATACTTTAGAACTTGCATTTCTTCTTACAAATAAGTGTGTCGATGAACCTTTTGGTGTTGACTAGTTGATGACAATAATTCTATATTAATCTATACATCTGTATTAAATAAAATATTAACAGACTCACTGTATAGTTTATGTTGTTTTATCATAAAATAATGTAAGTAATTAATGCTCATCAAGTACAGTTACACAAATGCAAATCATGGATTATCACAGAGAGAAAACATTGGCAATGTATAAATTCAAACTCATATCAAATAAACAGTGCATTGAAGGAGAGGATAGGCGTAGAGAGAAAAGTTTCAGAGACAAAAATACATTTGCAAATGAATATGCAAATTAAGAAGATCATCTATACTAACCCAAGTAAGTTTCAGGGAAAACTACCCCACTGGCCAGTTAGGGAAGGAAGGCCACTCATATAGAGTTGAGTGACAAAGATTAAATCAGGAGACAGGAATCAGATAGGCCTCTATCTGGAAACAGCAAACCGACGACAGCGACGATCTCCCGCTAGCTAAACACCAGCCAACTCTAAAACCACACCCATGGGGATCTTCAATTATACCCTAAAACCTAAATGTCCAACCCACATTTGTTTCATTCTAAACACAGTATTCATCTCCCATTGGCTAAAATTGGGGGTGTTCTGTCACACCACTCTCGTCATGTTCATTTTATTAGACACCCTTTTGTTCAAGCATTAAGCATTACATCAGAATCATCCCTAGAAACAATTTTGAATAGGATCATAACAAACATTTCCTGCAGTTCCTTGAATGTTGCAAATCTCTACGCCTCTTTTGTTCGTCTCTGCCATCTCGTGAGGAAGTGGCATTCGCTTCCATTTGTAATCTTATCCTCCTTGTTCTGTAACCTTGGCAGACAGTCAGTATAGCACAAAAGACATTTCCATTGCCTCTGCATTTTCTTCTCATTCAAAGCTCATTTATTTCGTATTTTCTTTTCAAGGAAATTAACCCATAACTGGCATGCAGAAGTGTAGGCCCAAGTTTTATTTTGCTACAAGAACAGAACACAAAACATTTATTAATTTTAAGAAATGTAGGGGGCGTGGCCAAGCAGTCCAACATGGCGGACGCGCTTTAGACGAGCTCCGGAGGCCCGCTTTTAAATCCTTTTATTATCCTTTGCCATCAGCTCTTTTCTTCCCCGCAGACTCTTATATGCTGTGCCTATCTGCGCCCGCCGTAACGTAGTGACATTCAACGGCCGAATCCACGACGGTGCAGCTGGTCGGCGGAGCCACTTGCCGGACCGGAGCCCGCCGTTGGGTCCTTGCTGCACTACCTCCCGGCCCCTCCGCCGGATTGCGGCCAGACTACACTGGAGACCCGCTGCCGGACGTGCGTGGGACCCGCGGGGACGACCTGGGCAGAGATTGTGATCCATCCGCCCCAAAGACGCCGGGGAGAATACACCGGAGCTGCAGCGCCGTCCTCCCGGCCCCGTGCGGTGAGAAGATCAGGGCCAGGGACCCGAGCTCGAGTGTTCCACGCTGCTGGCCTTGCTGGTGCCGCCGGCGGCGGCGGTAGCTGCGACCTACTTCCCCCCTCTCTGGCTGTCAGCGGACCCCTGGGGAAGACGTGCAGATTTTGAGCCGGGCCGCGACTGCGCGGCCGAGCCGGGCCTCAGCCGGGGGCCGCTGCAGCTGGCAGACTTGGTGATCGTTGTAACTGGGCCCGGCTTCCCGGATGTGAGGTGGCTTTTACTGTGCCGCGCGGTTCCCTCTGGCTGCCAAAGGTCAGTGGGTGGCCCTCTTGCCTTGGATTCGCCCCGTGGGTCCCTGGATGCCTCCCTGACGTGCCGTGCTCCTGCCTAGGCCTCCTGTTTCCACTTGCTGCTGAGCCCATTGGGGTCTTTGGGAGATCTCCTGTGCCTCTGGTTGTTGGTGAGGCGGGGGTGTGTCGCGGCTATCGCTACGCTGGGTCAGGCGGAGGGCTGCCCCACGGCCTGATCCCCAATTGCGATTCCTCTGTGTGCACTTCTACCGTGGCCGGTAGCGCCCCATAGGGCCTGGACCCCCTCGTAACCCTGTGAGGCGGAGGTAGCGCCGGGGCAGATCATCGGCCCGCGCTGCACTCGGCGCGCAGTCACCTTCTAACAACGACCTGGCGAAGGACCTGCCTCCCACACATCAGACGGGGCGTGAAGAAGTGCCGTTGCCGGAATCAACCAAGGATCACTGCGTCCCTATTGCGATCTCTATGGAGCGCCCCTGCATATGACCTACGCGGCGCAGCAGTGGTTTAATTTGGCAGCGGCACCCATTAGGGGGGTGAGGAGTCGCCTGCATGTGGAGGCGGCCGGGCTAGGCCCCGGTGTGGCTTGTGTGTGGGTTGACTCTGCGCCTGCCTCCCTGCCTGACATGTAGACAAACTCTGCCTGGATTGACTGCTCGGTGTGGGGAGCTCTTCCCCTCTCTCACCCCTCAAGTGCTACTATCACCTCGACCGTTGATTTGGGTGAGAGCGTGCCGTTTACTGGCTTTTCAGAACTCTGCTGACGCTGTGGGGGCCTATCCGTTGTCGCTCAACATGACTCGCGACAAGCTGCAGAGCACCAAACAAAGCACGCTCGATCGCTATGCCGGCTCTGGGGCGCAATTGGCGGATCCAACGAGTCAGGGCTCTGCTGGTCCAGACAACGCTGCGTTGATGGCGGCAATAACGCAGTCACGAGACACGCTGGAGGCCAAAATCGGGGCGGTAGGGTCGGATGTGATGTTGAGCCGCCAGGACCGCTGCAAGGCGGTGGACAAGATAACGGAAGCTGAAACCCGGATATTGACCACGGAAGACACAGTTGCATCTCTCCACAAGAGGGTGTCCTCTCTGGAATCCATCACCTAGGGCCTCGCGCTCAGGGTGGAGGATGGCGAAGGCAGGGCCCGGAGGAACAATCTTCGCTTTGTGGGCTTTCCTGAGGGCTGCGAAGATAACAATGTGGAACAATTTCTTACCGCGTGGATTTTGGGCTGGATTCCTCAAACGTCCCTCTCTAAATGTTTCATCATTGAGCGTGTGCACCGCGCTCTGATGCAAAAACCTCCGCCAGGGGCCAGGCCTCGGCCCATTATCGCTAGGTTCCTAAATTTTCATGACCGGGATGCAATCCTCACACAGGCCAGATTGGCGGGTAAACTCCAGTATGACTTCCATCACATTCTAATCTTTCCTGATTACATGAGACTGGGGCAGCAATGTCGGCAATCGTTTACGGCTGCTAAAGCCCGACTACGAGATCTCAACCTCCAATACGCACTGCTCTTCCCGGCCCGATTGAGAGTCATCCACGAATCACGTACACTCTTCTTTGATACTCCCGAAGAGGTTTTCGCTTGGACGGACGAAAGACAGAAACTCAAACCACACACCCCGCCGCTCTGACTCGGAGTCGTCCTCTGTGGAGGCCACACGACGGCTTACCAAGCCTAAAGGGAAGATAAACTGAAGATCACGCTCACGGCGCCGCTCGCACTCTCAAGGCGCTTCCAGCTCCCGGGTGGATAAAGGTCCACGAGACTCACCGCCGTCGCATTATGGAGACTGAGGGACACAGACAACGTCTTTCTGCGGACCGGGCTGGCCGGTGAATCCTAACTCACTCTCCCTATTTTATATCTCTCTAGACTATGCGATCTTGGTATTGGGGCCTGTGAACTGGGACTTGTCTGTTTATTATGCTGAGGTCACTATGCATGGGCCTACGTGAGGCCTTCCCCCATCCCTCTTTTCTCAGTATCTGAGAACGTACTATTTGTTTGGGGACAGTTCTATGGGGAACCGTTGGTGTGGAGCTGTGCCTCGCCCCCGTTGGGGCGGTGGTACGACGCCCACCGCGACAGATACTTCTGCTGTTTTGAGGTATTGGGTGGGGTGGGTGGGGGAGGGGTTGGGTTGGGTTTTTTGACCTGTTTGATGTTATTTGTCACTGCCACTAAGTCTGCCGTCATATATGCTCCCGGAATTGCCAATGTCACTCACTTTGTAAGTATCCTATGTATATGTCAGTACCGTCTATGCCGCAAGACCTAGCTGGGGCCGGGAATAGGGAGCTCCGAGTCCTTAGTTGGAATGTCAACGGTCTACTCGATAAGATTAAACGTGGTGCCGTGCTGCGCCAAGCAAAGCGACACAGGGCGGATGTCCTCCTCCTACAGGAGACCCACTTGGCGGGCACTAAGACACCGTGCTTGGGACGGTTTGGCTTTGCTCATACATATCATGCTGGTTTCACTAGAGGCTCCTGGGGAGTTGCTATCCTCATACATCGCAGCGTCCCCTTTGTCCATAGCCGAACGTGGTCAGACCCACAGGGTAGATTCATTGTGATATACGGGACATTATGAGGGGAACCTATCATTCTGGGTAGTGTATACACCCCCACCCCCCCTCTCTTGTAGTCCCTAGTTGAAAAATTGACAAGGGTCTGGACTGACCTTCCATCGGTATTGACTTTAGTTGGGGGGGACTGGAATGATGTTATGTCCCCATCAAAAGATACGTTGCGTGCCACGTTCCGAGCTACAGAGACTCGGGACTCCAAATTATTGCCTCTGGTCCAAGGCTTGGGGTGGGTTGACTCGTGGAGGACCATACACCCCGACACGCGTGCCTACACCGATTTCTCCGGAGCCCATGCATCCTTCTCTTGCTTAGATTACATTTTTCTCTCGGGGGCACATGCTCATAGGCTGACTGAGGCTGTGATTTATCCCAGGGGGCTATCTGACCATTCACCGGTGTCCATTCTCCTGTCCCTAGATCCTAGGTGTTCCCAATTTCGGTGGCGTTTGTCGCCGTGGCTGCTGCGGGATGATAACTATAGGCCGCATATTCATAAATCTTTGGTGGACTATCTCTTATTCAACACTGGCACAGTGGAGTCTCCAGTCACCCTGTGGGAGGCGATGAAGCCCACTCTCAGGGTAGCGGATATTGCCTTCTGTACCGCACAACGCAGACAACGACGTGATAAGTTATTAAAAATTGAGGCTCAGTTGCTCGATCTAGAGCGCGCTAGTAGGGACACAATGGGGCAGGTGGCGTGCAGACAGTTAATAAACGTACAACAAACATATGCCAGTGAACTCCTAAACGAAGCCCGGCTCTATTGGCATGCCACCCATAGCCGGATATACCAATGGGGAGACAAATCCAGTGCTCTGTTACGTCGCCTGTGCCAGCAGACGCTACGTCCTCAGACTCTCCCGAGTATACGGGGCCCCGATGGGACGGCTCCTAAGGACCCGTCCGCTATTGCTGACAGCTTTGCCTCGTATTTTGCGGACCTGTATGCCCCCCACAAAGTACTACCTGCTGCCCTCGTTGAGAAATTTATTGATGACTTTCCTCCTCGGGCACTATCAGATCCATCACGGGAAGCGCTAGACGCCCCTCTGTCGGTGGATGAATTGCTGCTCGCACTACTAGATATGTGGGTGGAAAAAGCACCAGGCCCGAACGGTTACTCTTGTGAGTTCTTCCAGAAATATCACCCGCAACTCTTGAAACCCTACCTGGCGGCGCTGGAGGCTTCCTGGGAGAGTGGTGGCCTCCCGCCAGATTGGCGGCATGCTGAAATCATTGTGTTCTTGAAGCCGGGTCGTCCGCCGGAACACTACTCGTCCTATCGACCTATCTCTTTACTTAATGTGGAGGCTAAGCTTCTGGCCAAGGTGATTGCAAACCGCCTAGTCCCCTATATTGCGGAGCTGATTCACCCGGATCAGGCAGGATTTATGCCAAGCCGTGCTACACGGCACAATATTAGACGTGCCCATAAAGCCATCGCCACAGTGGATAAACTCGGTACCCCTGCCGCGCTCCTGCTGGCGGACATGAAATGAAAAGGAGATTTATAGAGCGCGAAACATTAACCCAAGGGTGTCAAGGCTTTTGACTCCCTCAGCTGGACGTATCTCTTTGCCTTGCTCGATCGCCTAAATATCGGTCCCCGGTTACTGAGCCTTATTCGCCTGCTCTACACAGACATAACCGCCTCGGTCCGAGTGGCTGACTCAGGTTCCAGAAGGTTTCCTATCGGGTGGGGGACGTGCCAGGGCTGCCCGCTGTCCCCCTATCTTTTTACTCTTGCTATGGAGCCGCTTGCGGCTTGGATACGTATAGACACGCAGTTGCGCGGTTTTGAGTGGGCACCGGGCATCTCCGACCGCATAGCGCTCTATGCGGATGATGTTTTGTTTTTCCTGACAGACCTTGACCGGACTGGTCCACGCCTTCTCCGCATTATGCAAATCTTTGGCGAAACGTCCGGCCTCTATATGAACCGGGGGAAATCCTTTTTGTGGCCGCTGCGGGGCGGAGATCGGCTGGTGACAGGTCGCAGGAAGTGGTGGTGGTCCCAGACGGCTTTAAATATCTGGGAGTATATCTCTCATCGACCCCGGCATTGGCGTGGAGCAAGAACCTCGCCCCCCCTATGGACACAGGTGGGAGACCAGACACGAGTGTGGTCCCACCTACCTTTGTCTCTCTTTGGTAGGTCCGCTATTTTTAAAATGATTTCCCAGCCTCGCCTCCTCTATCGATTACAGAACCATCCCTATCCGATAAAACCAACATGGTTTTGTCAATTGAATGCTATTCTGGCCCGTTTTCTCTGGGGAGGCGGTGCGTCGCTAGTGGCCCTGAGGACTTGCTTCCAGTCTACCTACTCCAGCGGAGTGGCCACTCCGGACGTTCAGGCATATTACATGGCCTCCCACCTGCTTGTTCTCAATGAGTGGTGGTATGGCGACCGCGGGTACCCGGCGTATGCTGTGGAACGTTGGCTGCTGGGGGGCAATGCTCTCCACATGGTTCTCTATTCCGTGCCACTACTTCGAGAGCTACCACCCACTACGGCCACGATTTTCAAGATTTGGAGGTCGGCGCTCCTCCGGATGGGTTGGTGGGGGAGACTCACTAGGGAAACTCCACTGTGGAACAACGGACAATTACTAAGGCTGACGCAATTGACCGGCTTTCGGGGCTGGGAGGCCATTGGGATAGATACAGTGGGGGCAGTTGTACGCGGATGCCCCCTCAAGTCCTTTCTCGATATTCAAATGGAATATGCTATGCCCACACGCAATTCTACAGTTATCTCCAGTTCCGGCACGCCTTTACCCCATACAAATCTCACCTAACAGAGAATCCTGAATTTAACCCCATTGAGGCTAAGGTTTTTATGGGCGACTTGGGCGACCGTATAATAACTAAAATATACCGCACACTTATCAACAATACCCCTACTACACTGCACAAAACTAGGGAGGCATGGCAATCAAGACTTAGGTCCCTTAGAGGAAGATGATTGGGTAGAGGCTTTGGAATCCCCGCGCAGCACAGCAATCGCGGCCCGTCTGCGACTTATCCAGTTTAAGTACCTGCACAGAGCTTATTACACCAGGCACAGGCTGTGGCGTGCTGGACTCATCGCGTCCCCACATTGCTTACGCTGTGGATCTATGGAGGGTACCTTCCTGCATACTGTTTGGTCCTGCCCAACACTGTCGAGGTTCTGGACCCCTTTGCATGCCTGTCTGAGGTATTGGGGTGGGACATTGCATCCTCACCGAGGCTAGCCATGCTACATATTACGGAGGACATAGGTGGAAATAGGTATAAGCGCCACCTCCTCTTTCTGGGTCTCACATTGGCAAAACGAGATATCGCCCGGGTCTGGAAAGACGAATCTCCACCGTCACTTGGGGTGTGGAAAAGGGGTCTAGATTTCTGTATGGGCCTGGAACTCCCGGTCTTTGAAGCGAGGGGATGCCTCCGTAAACACTACAAAATTTGGAAAAGGTGGGCTGACTACAGGGAACTGTATTTGGAGCCTCCTCCTCCCCCGTATGATGCTGAGGAACCGTTGTTATGATACTAGTCGACTGGCATTTGTGTAGTGCTTTTCTTCACTGTGATTGTGGATGGCAGAAACTTTCCCTATACTCAGGATTGGTGTATTTGTTGAACGGAGATAATGTGGCACAGTTGTTTCCTTGTTCTTTTTCTTTTTTGTTCTTATGTTTCCTTGCAATATATCTTCTGTGTAATCAATCCTCTATTATTGTGGAAAATGTTGACTTTCATATATGTCGTCCTACTTACGTACCCTGGGTGCCCTGTAAGGCCCCTGCATTGTATTGGCTGGCAGTCATGCCGTCTGTCTTGAAAGCGGGAACGTGTGAGACTACGACTCATCCGTCACTAACACGATTCCACTGAGTGGTGCCCCTTTCTTTACAAATCGGACAGAGACTAATGCTCTTCCGATATAGATTCCATTGAGTGGCGTTTCTGTGCACAAATCGGATAGAGACTACTGCTCTTCCGATATAGTCTATATATCCATAGGAGCCTATTCATAAGGCCCTTTCGGTGTTTTTAAATTCAATTCTGATTCGTCTGGTTCCAATTGAATACTGAACTAGTTTGAAGGGACTTTTTTACAATTGACTCCACGTCCTGAAGATGGTCTGACGGACATATTTGCCATAACAGACCGAAACGTCGACTTATACATCTACTTCCTCAACATTTGGTGTTTTTTAGGAACTGTTTTCTGTTAGTTCAGATTCATGTCCTTCTCCATTTTCATTTGGAATAGATGTTTACACCCATGATTTGTAGGTTTCTTTGTATATCCTCCATCATGGTGTTTTGTTGTATTCTAATGTACCCTTTTTAAATCTGTTTATATTAAAACTGTGTACCTTTGAAAAGAAGACATACCCGTGTCTGCAAATTCTCTATTGTTTAATATTCAAGTTTTGAATAACTACATTGTTGTTTTGATTGTTCAATGGTTAGCTACCACTTGGGGCTTAACAAACAAGTGATTATTTCTGAACATTTTACTACAGCAATCTTTTTGGGCAATTGTAATGCATTCAATAGATCCTTCATATTTTTACTGTTCTGGATCGGTGATCCTGAAGAAGTCAAAAATCCTCTTTGCATCCACAATTGACCAAAATCATGCACCACCCCAAAACCATATTGACTATCAGTGAATATGGTTACTCTCAGATTTTTGCCAATTATACATGCTCTAGTCAGAGCTATTAGCTCAGAAATTTGAGCAGAATGTATCCCCTTTAGACAGGATGCTTCAAGAACCATAGACACTGTACATACTGCATAAGCAGCACTCAATGCACCTTTTTCATTTCTCAGACAAGATCCATCCACGAACATCACACTATCTGACTCTTATAGTGGAGTATCCTTAATGTCAGGCCTTGGTTTCGTGCACAATTCTGTCACATCCAAACAATCATGATCTGCTTCATCTATCACTTCTTCACAATTTAGACTTGGCAGCAAGGTTGCAGGGTTCAGTATTGTACATCTTGTCACTGTCACATTTTCAGCACCCAAAATCACTCTTTCATACCTATCCAGCCGACTATAGGTCATATGCTGAGTCCGAGTCCTTGTTAATAGGATCTCAACAGAGTGTGGCACATATACTTTTACTGGATGTCCCATAACAATTGTCTCGCTCTGTTCAAGACTAACACAAGTAGCAGCCACTGCTTTTAAACAACCTGGTAATGCGGCAGCCACTGAATTCAAAGTAGCAGAAAAATATGCCACTGGTCGACGTGCCATTCCATGTTTTTGTGTTAAGACTGAAAGTGCACACCCATCTCTCTCACAACAGAATAATGCAAAATCTTTTGTGTAATCTGGCATTCCCAATGCAGGTGCTCGACAAAGACTATCTCGCAATTCAATAAAAGCTTTCATACATTCTTCATCCTTTTCAATCGGATCAACCACATCTTTGTGGGTCAACCTCTGTAGAGGTTTTGCAATCAGTGAAAACCCACTGATCCATTGTCTGCAGTATCCAACCATTCCCAAAAACATTTGAACTTCCTTTTGAGTTTTAGGAGGACCCATTTTTAAAATCACGTTGATTCTTTCTGGTGTTACTTTTCTAACTCCTTTCTCAATCTTGTGTCCCAAATACTGAACTTCTTTTTGACAAAACTGTAATTTTGCTGGTGACACTTTATGCCCACCTTCTGCCAAATGATTCAGTAAGGCAATTGTATCTGTCACACAGGCTTCTCGTGTTTTTGATGCCACAAGTAGGTCATCAATATACTGAACTAACACTGAATTTTCTGGCGTGATCAATGACCCCAAACATTTTTTCAAAATCTGATTGAAAATCGAAGGACTCTCTGTATACCCTTGAGGAACTCAGCACCATGCCAAAACACGGTTTCCGAACCGGAATGCAAACAAATATTGACTATCCGGATGCAAAGGTATCGAGAAAAATGCTTGACACAGATCAATTACTGTGTACCATTCCGCATCACAAGGAATTTGGTAAAGAATCACTGCTGGATTTGGCACTATTGGGCAGCAAGGTACCTTGATCTTATTAATTTTGCGTAAATCTTGCACTATTCTATATTTTCTGCTTGGTTTCTTAATCCCCATAATAGGTGAGTTACAAGGACTACTTAGTATTTCTATCAGAATACCTTGCTCAATCATTTGATCAATTACTGGAATTACTCCTGCTGTGATTTCAGGACTCATCTTGTACTGAGGTGTGTTTGGATATATTGCACCTGGTTTAACTGTAACCTGAATAGGATCCACACCTTTCATCAATCCAAATTCTTTTCCTGTAAAATCCCACACATCAGGTTTCACTGCATTTCTCAACTCTGCAGTTAAATCTTCTTCTGTGAGTAATGAGTATAAATCATTCACTTCTGTTCCTTGCTTCGCTAACATCATTTTAAAAGCAACATCCTCATCTGGTGTTTGAAAAGCAATACCATCTGGCGTACAATAGATGGTGCAGTTCATCTTACAGAGAGTCCCTTCCTAAAAGGTTCACCGGACTTGTATCACACACCACAAATCGATGCATGTCTCTGAATCTTCCAATATGAACTTCTATTGGTCTTGTTATTGGAGTCTTAATATATTTATTTGAAACTCCCACAACTTGTATAGTTTCTCCCGAGAGGGGTAGGTTTGGGATTTCTGCTGCTCTCACAGTAGAACGGGTAGCACCAGTGTCCACAAGGAATGTAATATTATTACCTTCCACTTTTCCATCAACAAAAGGACCTGATCGATCTACCTCTAGAGATGCGCCAAGCACACACTCTTCCTCCCCCCTCAGGCACTGTCATTGAGATGAGTCTGAGTCACTCTTTGAACATTGCAATAAATGTTGTGAAACCATTTGTACATTTTGATTCTTACCAACTTGTTCACCTGCGTGAAATCCAGTACTCGCACTGTATCTCTGTACTTGAGCCTTCACATTATTTGGCATAGGAGCTTGAGGCACCTGTATTTGTTGTGTCTGTGGTGTAACTACCTGTTGCTGTTGTTGATTCACAACCACCTCATTCTGCATCTGCCGATTAAAATTTTGATTCATTCCATTATTCTTCAGTAAAGATTTACACTCATGCCTCCAATGTCCAAACTTTCCGCACGCATGACAAGGAAATTTCTTTTTCAGTTCTTCCTTACTCATCTTACCTCTACCTCTACCACCATTCGGTACCTGACCATTTTGATTTTGTCCTTTCATCTGAAAATCTGTTTGAGAACCATTGTTTCCATCTTTCTGTTCTGCCACTTTCACCTGTGCCCACATCATTTTCTCTTTCAACTTCTTATGCCTTGACTCAATATCATCACTACAATATTTAGCATATCTCAGAATCTCATCAACTGTTTTACTCTGCTAACAAATCAAATGTTGCTGAATCATGTTACTAATTTCAGGTTTCAATCCAAAAACAAACCTATACACAAAGTGTCCCATATCTTTGTCACCAATAGTATCAAAACCACAAAACTGTTTAAACACCTGTAACAATCTTTCATAATAGGCATGTACCGATTCTTTGGGTTCCTGGGTTGTCCTGTCAATTTTAACCCAATCTGTTTCTTTTGGAGAAATTTTACTTTTCAGGAAAGTAATTACTTGATGATATTTTTTCATCACCTCATCTGAAGGTGCTCCTGTTTTTACATCTCTGGGATATTCTTCTTTTGGCCAGTCAGCAGTAATTTCACATTCAGTCCATAAGTCAGCTGGAACTACAATCTCAAACAAACCATCTAGATCTGTTAACAAAACTTTTGAAACTTTTACAAACCCGTCTACCTGCTTGTACCACTCAACAGGTTTTTCTCTCAACCTAGGGAAATCATTTGTAAAGGATAATATATCCTGTCTTGACCAGGGAACATGAACATATCCACCACCTGGAACTTCTCTCATTGGACATACCATTTCAGCTTGTCCTGTTTCTCTTAATGGAAATAAAGACGCATTTTTACTTGCAAGCATTTCTTCCTTCTTTTTCGCCCATTTACCTTTCCACCTGTCTAAATCACCCCATTTCTTCAAGGTATTCATCAATTCTTTTATTTGCAATCATTTACCAGACGTATTCAAACTCTCCAAATCCTTATCAGTAAAGTCCAATCTGTACGTTTTCTGCAAAACTTTAGACTTTTCTATGTCTACTTCATATTGTTGTGCGGCTTCTGCTAACCTCTCATGTAAATTCCGTGCTTTCCATTTAATATTTTTACACAAAAATAACAACTCTTCATCTCGATACTTACTCAATCTTTCTGGACTTAAGGTACCAATAATAATTTCTTCCAGATCCACAATCTAGCTACATCCCTACTCATCTGTGACTTTTTCTTTTCCATTCCTCTTATCCAGTCATCTAACTCCTTTGGTGAAGGACCCACTGAACTCCCTGATACTGGAGTTGTTCCTCTTTCATTCTGCACTATTTTCCTAGAATTCATCTGTGCACTTCTCTTTGGTGTTTCAAATACATTTTCACTCACTGGAAGATCAATCAATGAAGTACTCATCTCAACCTGTTCTGATCCACTAGCATTTCTGGCGTTATTCACGGGAATTGTGAGTGGGTGTACTTTTGATATATTCTGATTCTCACCATACAATGGAACTATAGGACCAATCATTACTGGTACCGATAATGCTTCTGCATTTAGACTCATCTGACTAATTCTCTGAGCTAACTCCTCTCTCGCCTTATTCAACATATCAATCTCATTTTCCTGTAACACTACTCGAGTATGTGAAGCTACCGGAACTTGTGTAACCTATGAAACTTGTGGAGATTGTAGTGCTTGTGGAGATTGTAGGGTTTGTGGAACCTGAGGAACTTGTATTTCAATTAGTGGTGCATTTGGAACTGTTTCCCCTGAACATTCTTGATATGGTGGAGGTCTCTTTAATAATATTTCATCCATCAATTCATCATCAATCTCATCTGAGTCATTATCTTGTTCTGAAGTCTCTATATTATTCTTTTTCTCTTTACTTTTGCTTCCAGTCTGATCTTCAGTAACTGTTACTTGATATAATCCATCTGCACTTACATTTCTCCTCCATCTTTTCTTTTGATCATCCCATCTAGCCTCAGAATATCTTGTTATTATATTCCTGTATTTAATTCCATTCCTGTCTCTCTCTCGTTTATATGCCTCATAATCCCATTCCTCAAGCGCTTCATACTGTGTAGGTCTAGGACCTGGTTTTAATGAATTCATTCGTTCTCTCAAGTTCTCCAAAAACCTTACATTAAATGTACCATTCTCTGGAAAAGCTAAAACTCCATCATCCTCTGTGTAACTCATCCAATTCTCTAACCATGTACACGTATGATACCCACGTTCCAACATCATGAAAGAAGCAGGCGTTCTCGGAGGAGGTATAGGAAGTCCCTCTCTAGTAACTATCGGCTTGTCCTTTTTAAATAAATCTTTTATTCTCTTTACCATCTTCATTTTTTAAACACTGTTTTTCTCGCTAAATAAACCAAAACAAACAAGAGAAAACTTCCGTAAATCCTCTCACTCTATTCGCTAAATCACAACCAATGCCAGCACGGCTCACAGCAACCAACTAATCACGGCTCACTACGTATCCACTGTTTCAACCAATGCTAGCGCGACTCACAGCAACCAACCAATCATGGCTCACTACACGCCCACTGCCTGACCAATGCCAGCGCGGCTTTTTGTGACGTCAGTATTACTCCTGCTACTGACCCTCCCTTTACAAAA
Source organism: Calotriton arnoldi (assembly GCA_963921515.1). Classification (NCBI taxonomy): domain Eukaryota; kingdom Metazoa; phylum Chordata; class Amphibia; order Caudata; family Salamandridae; genus Calotriton; species Calotriton arnoldi. The sequence continues at coordinate 573,770 of CAWUFW010005780.1, forward strand.
TAATACGGCAATGTATTTTCTACGTTTTTCTCAACTATTTCTTGTTAGAGACAACACAAAACAATGCTACTTTGTCTGCTCCACTAATAAAGAGATAGTTCGATTCACTCGAAGAGTTTTTCTTTTACTTCTATTAAAAAAACGACCAGCGCTACTCTACTCTCAATCAAGTTAAAGGAGGTCTTGGTACTCCTCTGGGGATACTAGCCAAAGTTTCGGAAGAGGACTTTCCTTTCAGAAAGAGGTCTTGGTACTCCCTTGGGGATGTAAGGCCAGAGTTTCAGATGCGGACCTTTCACTATTTCATGTAATCTTTCACTCGAATAAGTCCCTAGATTACATCGTCAGCCTTTCGCTGTTCGATATTACAACAGCAGACAAAGTACTTCTGCAGTGGATTACCTTTTCATACTATTCTTCTGCCACTTAGGCTAAAATAACATTATCCTAGGTTCTTAGGTAACTCCGTATCAGTACTTCCAAACAACATAAAACAAAGACTCTAACTTTTCATGTTAATAATCAATAAATCAATAATCAATAATTATTGCCAAACTAATCAATAATTAACCATCCTCTGCTACCAAAACTGATCCAGCGATCAGGGATCAATAAGTTTTTCACTAACATAGGCCCATTTACACTACCCAACTAATCCCTTCACGCTGGGGTTCAGTGTGATGCAAGTTTATTCCTAACTCACTAAATATACTTTAGAACCTGCATTTCTTCTTACAAATAAGTGTGTCGACGAACCTTTTGGTGTTGACTAGTTGATGACAATAATTCTATATTAAATAAAATAATAACAGACTTAGGGGCCGATTCCGATTCGGGTCGGAAATCTCTCCGACCGAGCCGGACCCGGAGAGATTTCTGACCGAATCGGACCCTAGCAGCCCGACCGAACGAGTACGATGCGCACGTATGCCATCGGACTTGAGTCGGTCGGACTCCCATTGAAGTCAATGGGAGCCCGTCGTACAACGCATACGCGGGCTCCCATTGACTCAATGGGTGCGAGGCGGACAAGGGCACCCCCTACAGCGTGTACGCGGCAAAGCGACTCGCGCCGTACACGCGCCTGTGTGCGACTCGTGTGGCTACGCGTACAGGGGGGTCCGACCCAGACCCCCAAAGTACGGCTCCGACTGATTCTTGGAGCCGGACGGCGCGAGTCGGTCGGACTGCTCGCGGCGCGCATCGTACTTGCCCGGCCGGGGAACGTCTCCATTGCGAGGTGCGCAGCGCATCCGTGCGAGTCGGTCGGTGCGGTTGGGACGGGCGTACGAGTCGGTCGGCGAATTTGCACGCGCTCGCATCGTACTCGTTCGCCCAGACGCACGTACGATTCGATCGGGAATAAGGGCTCCGAATCGGATCCGGTTCAGCCGAATCCGATTCGGTGCCCTACCGGCGGAGATCGGAATCGGCCCCTCAGTGTATAGTTTATGTTGTTTTATCGTAAAATAATGTAAGTAATAAATGCTCATCAAGTACAGTTACACAAATGCAAATCATGGATTATCACAGAGAGAAAACATTGGCAATGTATAAATTCAAACTCATATCAAATAAACAATGCATTGAAGGAGTGGATAGGCGTAGAGAGAAAAGTTTCAGAGACAAAAATACATTTGCAAATGAATATGCAAATTAAGATCATCTATACAGGGAAAACTACCCCACTGGCCAGTTAGGGCAGGAAGGCCACTCATATAGAGTTGAGTGACAAAGATTAAATCAGGAGACAGGAATCAGATAGGCCTCTATCTGGAAACACCAAACCGACGACAGTGACGATCTCCTGCTAGCTAAACACCAGCCAAGCCTAAAACCACACCCACCGGGGATCTTCAATTATACCCTAAAACCTAAATGTCCAACCCACATTTGTTTCATTCTAAACACAGTATTCATCTCCCATTGGCTAAAATTGGGGGTGTTCTGTCACACCACTCTTGTCATGTTCATTTTATTAGACACCCTTTTGTTCAAGCATTAAGCATTACATCAGAATCATCCCTAGAAACAATTTTGAATATGATCATAACAAACATTTCCTGCAGTACCTTGTATGTTGCAAATCTCTACGCCTCTTTTGTTCGTCTCTGTCATCTCGTGAAGAAGTGGCATTTGCTTCCATTTGTAATCTTATCCTCCTTCTTCCGTAACCTTGGCAGACAGTCAGCATAGCACAAAAGACATTTCCATTGCCTCTGCATTTACTCCTCATTCAAAGCTCATTTATTTCGTATTTCCTTTTCAAGGAAATTAACCCATAACTGGCATGCAGAAGTGTAGGCCCAAGTTTTATTTTTCTACAAGAACAGAACACAAAACATTTATTAATTTTAAGAAATGTAATTTCACTTTGCGCACCATCCCAGCAATTGCACTAACCCATGCACAGCCCATGTTATGTAGTTCCTAGCAAAATATTATTAACATGCACAAAAGCAGCATTAGATTTATCAAGCAGTTTGTGGCCTAATTTCATGCATTAATACACGCATTAGTTTTCACATGCGCAAAAGCATTTCCCCATGTTTTAGCATTTATTAATAAAAAGATTTTCACCGCCCACTGTTAATATGTGTTACTGAGGGTTCAATCTGAGCAGGTTCATTTACGTAAAACCCTGCTCCATCACGCTGCTCAGCGAGACTGCTGCAGTGGAGTATGGAAGAGAAGCTCCGCCCACTCTCCACCCATGTTTGTCATTGGCTTGTGTCAGTATCCTTCCTAAATGCTGGCATCTGATTCATGAAGAGGCTTGTTAGTTCCTCCTTTCTACCACCTTATCTTCATCTGTAACCTCCCATGGCTACTGGCCCCTTTACTTCACTTGTTACCCCGTACATGTTCTTAAGTGTGTAAGCAGCACTATTTTCTTTATGGAGTTTCTCTTGCTGCAGGCATGACGTGCTTTACTTACATCCAGCATGCCATGCCGCTTTCTCTTTTGAAGCAGCCGGGACAATGGCGGGCGCTCCTTTGAAATGCAATAGGTCTCGCATTTAAATGCGAGACCTACTGCATTGCAAATATTTTTGTACTCAGTGCCTAATTCTGGCAGGCAAAGAACAGAGGCACATGGACGTGAAGTGATTGGCCCAGGATCACACAAACTGACAGGTGGGAAAGCGAAGGCTGGAATTTGTGTACTTTGCACCGACTTCCTAAGTGAATCGAGCAAGTGAAGCTCATTTAGCAGAGAAGTGCTGGCAACAACACCTGTCCAAGATCAGACACGGCGACTAAAGAAAACGGGCAGTTGAAGCGAGTGTGCTCAGGAAACAGGGTTGACTTGGCTGTAGTGAATGGTTTAACAGTTTGGTGATGGTTGGTTGATATTATACGGTTTAGTTCCAGTATTCAGCTTTAATACAATCCCCCCCGCCTCAATCATACCACCGCTAGTCTGATAAAGGATACCATTATTAATACAAGGCAGTAGCGTAGCCAATATGGCATATGTCCTAGTGCAAGGAACGACGTGACCCCCCACCCCCGTACCCCGCCTTCTGGGCCCCAGTGCCACTACACCTGCTGCACCAAGGGAAGCCCCACCCCTGATACATGTATATCAGTTTGCGGGTCTGCTATAGCAAATACCACACTCAGGACCTGGCACGCTCATTTCAAGTTCATGGGTGCCCGGGTCTGTCTGCTGATCGGCACAGATGTATCGATCACATCCACAGCTAATTTCAGGTCATTGGTATTTCGAGCTACAGAAATGGTGTCACAGTGAATGTCACGTTTCATCTGCGACTGTTCTCACAACTGCGGGCCCCTTCTGCCCCAAAATTAGGAAGATGAAGACAGACACATTTAAGACTCACAAAACACATGCCAATAATCGATGATTTGCGTGGGCAATTGTATTGGTCTGTCACATTACAGCAAAATATATTTAATTCTGACAATAAATGTTACAATTAAGTCATATTTAAAAGGAATATCTAATTCCAGAACACGGACTATCCTGGCTAGAGGCTTACAGTAACGTCGGTGTGAGAGCATTAACACGTGCACAGCTACTAGTCACACTTTTATTCACCACCAGAATAAACCATAGCTTCATCCTTCGGGGAGAGATAACATGAAAAACTACTGTCAGGTTTCCAACCTTTCATAGACATTAAATTACGAACACCTGTCAGATTTTCCCGCATTTTAGTGTAATGTAAGGAAGGCCGACTTCAAGGATTTGGCCTAACGGCTAGAGGGGTCGACCTCGAAGCTGGGTAACAGGGTTCGTGTCTCGGCAGGGATGCTCAATATCCTGTAATTCTGGGTAAATCACCTAATCTCCCAATGCCTAACAAAATTAATATGTCCGTCTGTAATGCAATTGGTGCTCGTGTAAAGCGCTCCGATACCTTCCGGTCGAGTTTGCGCGCTATAAATCCCTCCCCCCCTCCAAAAAAAACCAAGCATTTGCAATACAATAGGTCTCACATTTACCCGAGTTTAAGCTATTGGCATTGTAAATGACAATGCCTTTTATTTATGTTTTAAAAACCAAAACATAAATAAAGGCATTGCCATTTACAATGCCAATAGCTCAAACTCGCGTAAATGCGAGACCTATTGCATTGCAAATGCTTGTTTGAACTGCCAAGCACTATTCACGTCTTTTGCAAGTTACCAGGTACACTGGTAACCAGCTTTGTTTCTATTTTGTTTAAGGTGTTTGCAAACATTAGGGTCTCAAACAATTAAAGTTATTGACTCCTAAAAAAGTAATTGCATTGGTGATTGCGATCATCGTTTGCAGACAGTCAGAAATAGACAGCAGGATAGAGTTATAGATATTTATCAGGACATAAGGCTTATAAGAGATAAACGCCATTAGAAAGAAAGATAAACATACAGCAGATTAATTACAAGGAAGAAATGGGGGAGGCAACTGGGATCATGAATGCTACTTCTAACATCGCTCTTATAATACTTTCAGGCTGATACTCACAATCAACAGTTTGCTCTAACTTTTAAGGAGCCAAATGATTTTTTTTGTGAGCAGGGAGTGAAATAAGACCGCTACTCACAATGTTTATTTGCTTATTTATTAGGCCCTTATGCCGCAGTTGCATCACTTTTTGTGACGCTACGGCGGCGTAACAAATGTGCCACACTGTGCCATAGTTACAAAGTGACGCATCTAAGCAGATGCATCACTTTGTAAACCCCTGCGCTACATTATACCTGCGTCAGGTATAATGTATGCAGTGTGGGCGTTTCAATGCAGGAAAGCAATGTAGAAGTGATGCAGTGAAATCTATGAGATTTCACTGCACCACTTCTAGGGGTCAGTACGTCAAATCCTTATGCCTGCTTAAGGCAGGCGTAAGGAGTAATGTAAAGCTTTTCACATGGGGCTTGCCCCATGTGAAAAGATACATTGCTGGAGTTGCATCTGTTTTCAGACACACTCCAGCAATGCGCCAATTTTGCGCCTACAGATACGTCAGGAACACTGACGTATCTGTAAAAACTTGCAATATGGAGCGCCGTGCAGTAAGTACGGCGCATCCATGGTGTCGCAAGGATCTCGCACTGAAAAGTGTTGCATCGCTGTTTTCCCGCAGCGATGCAACACTTTTCCCAAATGAGGCCCAAAGACAGTTCAGAAAAAGGCGTACTATAGAGATTTACTCATCCTTCCATGACAGGAGGAAGATCACTTGTAATCTACACTGCTGACTGGATAAAATAATTAAATGAGAGACAGTCTATTAAAAACTAAAATGAAACATACCTTCATAGTTCTAACTATACCGTCGGTTAAGTAGAAGTTTCAGTCTGCATCCACTTTTCCTAAATGAGGCCCAAAGACAGTTCAGAAAAAGGCGTACTATAGAGATTTACTCATCCTTCCATGACAGGAGGAAGATCACTTGTAATCTACGCTGCTGACTGGATAAAATAATTAAATGAGAGACAGTCTATTAAAAACTAAAATGAAACATACCTTCATAGTTCTAACTATACCGTTGGTTAAGTAGAAGTTTCAGTCTGCATCCACTAAATTTCTTGAACCTGTAAAGTAGCTGCATTAGCGGTTTCGTTTCGACCCAAAAAGCAAAGGTTCAGAGCATGTCAAATTCCACTAACACAAAAAGCAAACATTTTAAGGTTCATGAGAAAGTAAGGCTGTCCTGTAACCCCTGCGGCGCAAGATGCCCCCAACCCTTCAGGGGTCCCCGTCCCTTCCGAGAGGGCCCATTCACTCCATTGCCAATAAATATATGTGAGATATGGGAGACTCGGGGGCTTCTCATCATTATGCAGGGGATCCCCCATCATTTTGCATTACGAGAAAAGGTACCACTTTTCATCAACAAGGGAAACCTCTATATAGGTGCGTAAAATGAGTGTGAGAAAGTTATTGACAGGGTAGTGGGGGAGAAGATATGACAAAAGCTCTCAAATTCAGCTATTTGGATAGAGAATGAAAAAATTCCTAGCTATCGTAACGGAAAGTTTCAATTCTATTAAGGACTCGGAGGCGAGGATTAGGCAATTCTTTCTTCCATTTAATGAACAGCAGCCATTTTAAACATATAACATTTTTCAGAAATAAACTGCATTTTCCATAAATCATAGGGAATATGTAGTCTTAGTCCATGGTAACAGTCCACCAATCAGGGATCAGCCTCTCCGGTAACTGGAATTGTCCCTCGTCGGAATCCCTCTTTCTTCCTGCGACCATGCCGGCAGACGAAGATCCTTATTCAGGTTTTGCGCACTCCAATCCTGAAAAAAAGAGAGACCTGTGATTGCCAGGGAATTGAGGAAACTATATCTCTAAAAGCAATCATGTTAATATGAGCACCAACTCAGAAGGAACAACCAAACTGGAAACTCAGTTACTTACATTCATACGCCGATCCAAAAGCCCGGGTGGGTCTTCTCCGATCTCCGGGTGGGCTAATCCTCGCCTCCGAGTCCTTAATAGAATTGAAACTTTCCGTTACGATAGCTAGGAAATGTTTCATTCTATGTCAGGACCCGGAGGCGAGGATTAGGTAAGTTCAAAGCTTGTCCACTACCAGAGCCGCAATGGAGGAGACTGGCTTGAAATAGAACCTTTTGAAGGTTGAGTCAGAAGACCAGTCTGCCGCATTGAGGATATCCTCCAAGCGAGCTCCCAAGACAAAAGCTTTTGACGCCATCGCACCCCTTGCTGAGTGCGCTCCAAAGACCTTGGTATCAATACCAGCCTCCGACTTCAGCCATCTAACCCATCTGGCGATAGTCGGGGATGACACAGCTCTGTAGGGTTTTCACAGAGCGATCAACAACTGGCGTTCCCCGTGGGGACGGAATTCCTCCGTCATGCTTTTGTGGGCCTTAATACAGCAAACTACACACAATTTTGGTACCTCCGGGAAGGCTGGGTAAGAAATAACCCGGGACTGACATTTAGTCCTGCGCGGCACATGAAAGGTGATTCCATCCGGAGTAAAAGAGTGACCCGTGATAACCAGGGCCCGAACATCGGAAACCCGTCTACATGATATGAGGCATAGCAGCATCGCCAACTTCGCAGACAATTGCTTGCGGGAAAGATACTTGTTACTCGGTCAGGCCTTTAGAAAGTTGAGGACCTTGTTTACGTCCCAAAGGACAGAATACCGAGGTTCCGGAGGCAGCGATAACCGAATCCCTCGTAGGAGTTTCCTGACTAGCGGATGTTCACCCACCGGGAGGCTAGCCACAGTGCTGTGACCCACAGAAATAGCCGAGCGAAAGGTGTTGATAGACCGATAAGCCAAACCCTCCGAGGCTAGGTGAGCCAGAAAATTCAAGATATGGACAACGTACGCCCCCACGGGATCCAGGTGTCGTTGCAAACACCAACCGATCCAACGTGTCCAGGCTGAACAATATCTCTTGACCATTCCATCCGCCCACGCTCGAGAGAGTAGGTCTGCAGCGTTTCTCGAAAGGCCCGGGACTTGCCATCGAGCCCTGTAATCCTCCATGCCATGAGAGGCAGTGAACTGGACGTCACCAGAGGATGAGGATTGCCCACTGGATCGCTCAGGAGATGAGGCAGCTGGGGTAGTCGGATTGGAGAACCCCAGGAAAGTTCCATCAGAACTGGAAACCACGCTTGCGACTTCCACACTGGGGTGACCACCACTAGATCCGCCTTCTGCCTGCGGACTTGGGTCGTCAATATCATGACCATTGCAAAAGGGGGAAAGGCATACCCCAGTTCCGCTGCCCAATTCTGAACGAACGCATCCGTGGCCGTCGCCCGCAGACCTGGCGCCAACTGAAGTACCTGGGGAGCTGGTGGTCTAGTCGAGACGCAAAGAGGTCGAACTAAAAAGGACCCCACAGCTGCGCTAGAGCTTGAAAAACCGGGGGAAAGAGTTTCCACAGACTGGAGTCTCTCAGGTGACGGGAATGCCAATCTGCTACTTGATTGTCCAGGCCTTGGACATGTTCTGCCGTCACCGAGACCTGGTGTTCGAGGCAATACTCCCAGAAGTTTTTGGCTAGATCCGCTAGGGCCTTGGAACTCGTGCCTCCCAGGTGATTGATATAGCGCACCGCCGCCACATTGTCCATCTTTAAAAGGACACAGGCCTGCGCTCGATCCCGGGTCCAACAGCGAACCGCGAAGGAGCCTGTCATTAATTCCAGACAATTTATGTGCAGGGCTTGTTCTGCGGCGGACCAAACGCCTCTGGTGGTAAATTCTCCACAGCGGGCCCCCCAACCGGAGCCGCTGGCATCGGACTATATCACAAGATCCGGTTGGAAGCCGAAGATGGCACGGCCGTTCCATGCCTCCATGTGTTCTAACCACCAGTTGAGTTCCTCTTTGGCGTCCTCCGACAACGGTACTTGCTGAGCGTACGAGAGGCCTCTCCGTAAGTGAGACGCCTTGAGCCTCTGAAGTGCTCGAAAGTGCAAGGGGCCAGGGAAGATAGCCTGGATCGAGGAAGAGAGTAGGCCGACTACTCTGGCAATACTGCGAAGGGAGGTCCGAGATTTCTTTAGAAGCTGTCGAACCTCGTGCCGGATCTTTGCAATCTTCCTGGATGGAAGGCTCAATGTTGCCTGCACCGAGTATATCACAAAACCCAGGAATGTGATCGTGGAGGACGGAGAGAGACTGGACTTGGTCTGATTGATTACAAAACCAAGCGACTGGAGGAGCAATACTGAGGAGAGCACTTGTCGCTCGAGGGTCTGAGGGCATTGATGCATGAACAGCATGTCGTCCAAATAGACGATCATCCGAATCCCCTGCTCTCTGAGATGCTCTATCACTGGGCGTAGGACCTTGGTGAAGCACCAAGGGGCAGAAGAGAGACCGAAAGGCAGAGAAGTAAACTCGAAAGTCTCGTTCCCCCATTGAAACTGCAGAAAGCGCCGATGGGGCGGAAAGATCGGAATCGTCAGGTACGCATCTTTTAGATCCAACCTGACCATCCAATCGTTGGGGCGAAGGAGATCCCGCAGAAGATGGATACCCTCCATCTTGAAGTGGCGATAAACCAGCCACTTGTTGAATTCCCGAAGGTTTATAACCGGGCGGTAGCCCCCCGTCCTGTTTCTGAACCAGGAACAGATTGCTCAAAAAACCTGTCGGGTGAGGGGGGGACCTGCAGATCGCCCCTTTCCTCAGTAACTCTTCTACCTCCCGCTGAATGAGGCAAGCCTCCTGACTCGAAAAACAAAGTTGTTTGGGGGGTACCGGTTGAACAGGCGACCCGAAGAACTCTATGTGAAAGCCCTGTACGGTCTGTAGAACCCATGCGTCGGTAGTAAGGGACTTCCAAGTGTTGAGAAACTGAGCCAAACGACCCCCCAAGCAAACACATGAGAGAAGTGAAGAACTCACCGTGTGAGGAGTTGTTGTTGCCGCCCCCGTGGGGGCCATTCCGTTGTCCCCTCTGACCACCACGTCCTCTGGTCAGGTAGAAGCCTCCGAAACGTGAAGAGTCCTGCCATTGGCCTCTCTGGGATTGTTGCCCTCTGCCAGAGGCGCCTTGGGCGGAACGGCCAGCCGAGCGCCCCCTACCGCGGCCAGCCCCGGAGGAAAAACGTGCATTAAAGATGCGCTTCACCGTTGATTGGGCCTTGTCTAATGAGTTGAATGTGGACACAAATTTGCTGAGCTCCTTGACGAAGGGGTCTCCAAACAGTCCCCCTTGAGCTACCTGGCCCGCATCAGAGGTAGCTAACTCGCCCAATTTAGGGTCTAGCTTAATCAGCAATGACCTGCGCCTCTCTGTGGAAATCGCGCAAATGGCGTTCCCTAAAAAGATAATCGCCCTCTGGGCCCAACTGGATAAGACATCAGGTTGGATAGGGGCGCCAGAGGCTTTGGCGTCTTCCGCCATATCAAAAATCTTGACTAGCGGGCCAGTAATGTCAAGGAGCTTGTTTTGGCAAGCCCGCCAAGTCCGATCGATTCCCTTCTTGGGATCCCTGATATATTTTGTCAAAAAGGTCGCCATCCGGGCATCGATCTCCGGTGTCACTGCCACCTTGCCCTCCAAAGAGGGACGAGGGCACTCGGCCCGTAACCTAGAGCGCACCTCCTGGTCCAAAGACTTGCGCTGCCTACCGGCCACATACCGCACCACCTTATCTGAAGGTATCCACTCCGAAGAGCGGGGGTGGAGAAGATCCTCAGGATCTAGGAGATCTGATTGGCTCTCCCGGGGGGGCTCCGACGGGGGGCGGGTGAGGGGCGCCAGGACCGCTGGTGGTCAGATTCCTCGTCCGACCCCTGAGGGGAGTTGTCGGAGGGTTGAGGAGAGACCGCCCTGCCGGCGCTATCCCCCACCAGGGGTTCCTCCAGTTTGCCCGACTGAGGGAGAGGGGGGGGTCCTAGCTTCTAAATAGGCTTGTTTCAGCCTAGCGAACGCATCCAGATCCACCCCATCGGAATGGGCTCTCTTGCGGGGTTTCTCTGGGGGAGCGCCAGTGGCCCACTCCTGAGGTTGAGGGGCGGAAGGCCCGGCGAGATCTTCCCTCGGAGGGAGGGGTGGAATGCACCTCTGTGCTAGCTCAATGAGCCGCTTCTCAAGGGGGGCCACTGCCTCCGACACTGCCCTTATGATGGAGGCGTCCACCGCGTCACAGAAGTCATCTGTGACGGGGAAGTACTGGACATCCTCCTCTTCGTAGTAATGTTCCTCCTCCATTGCCCTAAGAACCAGTTGAGGAGGGTAAGGAAGGGTGGGGAACCACCAGGTAAGAGGGAGACTCACAACACTGGCGTGAAGCCAGCCAATATGGGCACCCCTATTGGTGAAGGAGTAGACTGGTGGAACCAGAGTGTAGAGAAAACCAAGGCCCTTATGACAGGGAAAAGGAACCCCGGGCTCAGGTTAATTGAGAGCAGACTGACACCCTTACTTGTAAAAACGGGTTGATAATACCAGCCTGGGCAGGTCTGCACACTAAGCAGCGTTCACGCTGCAGTCCTACCCCGCAGGGTGTTAGGCTCCAGGCCGGCCGGGACTGCGTGAGGAGAACGCGGGTGGAGGCGCTCGGCAGTTCGGGATTCAACTGACGCGCGCTCCGCCCGCATCTCTGCTGAAATTGAAACAGCGGGGAGGCGCGCCCTCTAGCGGTCGGCGGACCACCGCGCCTCCCTGTTCCATCAGAGAGAAACTTCAAAGACGGCCGCGAAGGGACGACGAAGCGTTCCCGCGGCTGTTACCAACACACTCTAGCCAATTAGCATACATAAAACATCGCGCACATCAGCGCAAGCAAAGGCAAAGCTTAAAAACAGTAAAACATCAAATAAGCTGTCACTATTATAAAACACAGGGGTCGATTACGATGGCGGTCGGATGTCCACCGCCGGGCCGGCGATGGACATCCGACCGCGGTCGCAAGCCAGAAAACCGCCGGTCAAGTTAGGATGGCGGTGGTGACTGCGGCGGTGGGAAATTCCGACCGCCGCTTTTCCGCTGGTTGCCATCCGCACTCCTGCCTGGCGGACGGAGCAGGCCCGGGATAATGGTGGCAGTGCAGAGCAGGCTCCGCCAGCAGGATTATGATGCCGGCGGTAGCCAGCCTTTCCTCAGCGGTCAGACCGCCATGGAAAGGCATGCGGAGATTGTCTTCCGGGGGCCCATTGCAGGCCCCCAATGTTTTGGGGGGGGTGTGGGTGCACTGGGGGGGTACGCATGGTCCCCCCCTACATTTCCCTGTACCAGGTGGCAGGCACTGTGCAGGGAAATGCAGGACATGCTCCTTTGGACATCGTGGCGGTGCTGCGGGCAGCAGCATGCGCCGCAATGTTAAGGCCCGCGATCCGACCGCCGCAGTCGGATTTTGACCCCGGGTCATTGTAATTCGACCGGCGGTGATGTTGCGGTCCATGCGGGCGGTCTTTTCCCGCTACCATGGCGGTCGGGGAGGTTTTCCGACCGCCATCGTAATAGGCCCCAAAGTGAGGAGGAGCGCAAACTCCACTTAACTGAAGGCTGCAGCAGCGAAGAAAGAGGGATTCCGACGACGGACAATTCCAGTTACCGGAGAGGCTGATCCCTGATTGGTGGACTGTTACCATGGACTAAGACTACATATTCCCTATGGTTTATGGGAAATGCAGTTTATTTCTGAAAAATGTTATATGTTTAAAATGGCTGCTGTTCATTAAATGGAAGAAAGAATTGCCTAATCCTCGCCTCCGGGTCCTGACATAGAATTGAGCCCAGAACCCATATACCCAGATGCAAGAACCAACAAGCAGAATTCAAAATATGTTAGAGCAAAATACATTATTCACAGACAAAGGTTCTTGAGAAAATATTGATACACGTCGGTGATGAGAATAGTGCAAATCAGGTGCAAGCTATGCTAGAATTTAGTGTACGGATCAGGGCAGTAAATAAGTGTTCTGAAATTTCTAAGTGACTTTATTTACCTTTTTGGTGGGACTTAAATCTAGGACTGTGCCAAGAAGAACCAGCTGAAGAAAGGTTTTATGGGATTGTTTTCACTCACGCAGGGTTACATCTCAGGCAGTGTGTGAAGATGGTTCCGTTGCCTTGCATCTTTCTTGCACTAAAAAAAGTCTTGAAGTAATGAAAAAAAAGCTTTAAACAGCAGATGATGGAGTCAGAGGCCAAATCAGGATGCAAGTCTCTTTGGAAGCCGTTTATGGTCCATCCCGGTTACTTTGCTTGATGACTGTCCCTTCGAGGCAATGTTTTTTCACGGCATTGGTGGATGTCATTCAATTTTTGAACCATCATGATGATGACCTCAATAAAAACCCGAGTAAACTGATTTCTCCAAGCATAGCTTCTTTTGATCCAGAGCTTGCCACAGACTCAGTCAAAGTGTGGTAATTGCTTCCATATCAGTTCCACGGGTCTTCTGTGTTTTCTGGACAAACTGGCCATTTAAGGTTTGGGGGGCTGTACTCCTTTCTGCCAGGTCAGCAGAGACATGCACTCCCCTGCTCTCATGGTCTACAGGGCACCATATTTAGAGGGTGAATGGCCTAAATATCGGATTAAAATGTTATTTTAATTAACTTAAAATATAGTATGTAATTTAAATGTGTATTTTTTATTATTTACTTAGTTATTTCAAATCAACTCAAATCAAAAACAACTTTATTCGGTTTTTCGCTAAAACCATAAAAGTTACAACATATCCACACCTCGTTAAAAGCCTGATTCTTAGGAAGTTTTACAATTTATAACAATAGATAAAAACAAATAAATACATAAAGTTAAAAACAAAGAGTTTTACAGTTTATATTATTAATTAATATACAGTACAGAACGCATGATCCATAATTTTAAACCTTCTCCTTCTAATATGGCTAAGATTCAAGACATGCCCTTTTTCTCACTACTGCTTTCAAAATACAATCAGGTTTTAGCATCTGTAAGAACAAAAGTGCTGGGCGGGCCTGATTAAAATTTAACCTTTTTAAAAGGGGGAGCAAAAGTGTCTTCGTGGTGTATCATAAAGTTTGAATATGAACATAAAGTGTAGCAGATCCTGTGGAGATACTTGATCGCAGCCACAGGGTGCTAACACCTGTCCTCTACTATACCCTTTAGGAACGGCAAGTAACAGATGAAAAAGATCAAAGCGGAACCTAGACAATAAAAACCTCTCATATGTAGTCAGTGTTCCCAAGAGATATGGCTCTATAGATGGATCAGTTTTCAGGGTTAGGAATTTGCGAACACTTGGTTTTCTTAGTTCCAGCTCGTCTCTTTCTAGCTTCCTACTACAACTGAAAGCTTTCTTAACCAGTTCCACATCCTTTTTACTATGATAGAAGGTTTTAAAAAGAGATCCGGGCGGCCCAACTCGGTAAAACAACCACCAATGTATTTCAGCCATGGGATTCGAAGCATATGGTCAAGGCTCATACAGTCCATTATGATCTGTTGTGTGAGCTCTAGTTCCTTATTTAGCCAACACTTGAGCCAAAACACCAAAGGACGCAGAGCCAGTATATCACATAAAAATGGCACCCCCAATTCCTCATGGACTCCCAAATTAGATAAACTTTTTGGCACACCCAGCAGGCGTTTTAGAAAATTATTCTCAACCACCTGCAATGCATCTGTGGTGGTGTATCCCCAGATCTCGCTGCCATAGCAGGCAGTTGCTACACCTTTGGCCTGATAGATTTTCAGCATAGCTGCAATTGGGCCCTCCCATCTTGGCAGCAAAGTTGAAAATAGCGGTGGTTATTCGTGTAAACTCCCCTTTTTTCTTCTGTATATGGGGTCCCCACTTTAATCGGTCGTCCAACAGAACCCCCAGATATTGAAACACTGTTGTCAGGGGGACCCTCTCGGGGCCCACCACATAGGGGTACTTTTTCGTGGGCCGAACCCCTACCTGCATTATAAAAGATTTGGCGTTGTTGATAGCCAGGTCTCGGGTCCCCATGAAAGTCTCGAAAGAGTTCAATAAGGATTGTAATCCCCTAGCTGTCCTAGCTATGAGGACCGCGTCGTCCGATATAGTAGGACTGGGAGACCCTGTCGCCCTATATGCGGATAATCAGCCCCTGCTTCAACCAAGGCTCCTTCGAGGTCATTTATATAAAGATTGAAAAGGAAGGGGGCCAGGATGCAACCCTGGCGTACCCCCCTTCTGATGTTAAAGTTCCTAGAAACCCGGAGATCCTGGGCAAATCTGACATTTGCCTTAGTTTCTCTATGCAGGTCCATTAAGAAATCCACGATATTGGCATCCACCCCCATGGCCCTCATGGACTGCCACAGTTTAGTCCGGTTAACACAGTCAAACGCGGACGATAGGTCCATAAAGGCCATGTAGATCGTACCTGGGCGAGCCAGCGTGTACTTGCCAAGGATCAGGTAGAGGTTTAAACACTGGGCCACCGTCGATCGCCCCGGGCGAAACCCAAATTGAATTTCGGAGATGATATTATGTTCCTCGGCCCAAGAGGATAATCTTTGCAGTAGCACACCTCCCACCACCTTTACTATTGAGTCGATGAGGGAGATTGGCCGATAACAAAACGTGCTATTGCGATCCCCCTTTTTAAATACTGGCACGATGGTAGAAGTAGCCCAAGATTCAGGGCAGCCTTCCCTGGCTGCCGCATTAAGCACGGCCACAATGATCGGTGCCCAGAAAGGAAGGTCTGATTTATAAAGGTACGGCAGGATTCCATCCGGACCCGGAGCCTTGTTACACGTTAGACCGGCAATCCCCGCCTCCACCTCTGCCTGCACGAAGACCAAACTGTCAGTTTTAGTTTCCCAATGTGGCTGTCCAGGGGGGGCCATACACCCCATAAACATGGACTGGAAGTGGGCCACCCATTCTTCCTCCGTAATAAGGGAGGCTATGGCACTGCCTGTATCTATAGCAAACAAAGGTCTGCTAACCATTCCCCAAAATTTTGAACTGTTCCTTAAGGTACTAGACTCTAGCAGCTCCTTCCATGCCTCCTCCTTAAGAACTCCCTTGCGAATAGCTAAAGCCTGTTTGTATGCTAGGCGACAGGAGCGTATGAATTGTTGATTTCTCGGGATGGTCTTCAAGGCCTCCTTCAATTTTCGTGCCGCCTGGGTACAGGAGGAATCAAACCATCTTGGGTTTGTATTAGATACTGTACGTACCGGTGCGCTTAGTTATTTATAATGTAACAGGTTATTAGATTTGTTGGGGAATAGGGTGGGAAGTTAATTAAATTATATTGAATTTCAGTCTAATGTTGTTTTCTCATGTTAATTAAATATTTAATTGAATATTAATTATGTAAATTGTTTAATTGTTTAATATTTTATGTGTTTGAGTTTAATTTGTTAATTGTTATTTTAAAATCTAAATTTATGTTAGTAATTTATATTTGAGGAGCA
Source organism: Calotriton arnoldi (assembly GCA_963921515.1). Lineage (NCBI taxonomy): Eukaryota > Metazoa > Chordata > Amphibia > Caudata > Salamandridae > Calotriton > Calotriton arnoldi. The sequence continues at coordinate 590,140 of CAWUFW010005780.1, forward strand.
GGTTGTTGGGTTTGTAGGGGAAGAGGGGAGGAAGTTAATAACATAATTAATCTAATTTATATGTTAATTTGTTATTCTGAATTGAATATTTAATTGATTATTAATGTATTTAATAGTTTACTTATATGTTATTTATGTAAGTTTATTTTGTAAATTGTAATGTATATTTTAACTTTATACTTTTGTTAGTAATCTATATTTTTGTACTGGGTTGTTGAATTTGTAGGGGAAAAGAGTGGGATGTTATTGAAAATATGTTTTTAATTAATTGTTAATCTTATGTATTATTTATTCACAATTAATTATGTACATTTGTAATTGCTTGTTTATTATTTAAATATTGGTTTTATTTGATTTATGTATAAATTTATTGTTGCATGTTTTTCATATTAATATTGTAAAACGTATTTCGTATTTAATTTGTGTAATGTATGTAATATATTAATTTTTTTTGGGGGGGGTCTTTGTGTTTTAAAAAAAAATAATTTTTATTGAGTTTTAGATAACGAGAATCCAATAAATACCAAGAGCAAAGGGACAAAATACATAACTTATCCAGCAAATGAGGAAAAGAGCAAACTTAACAGCAAAACAAAACCAACGACCCAATTAGAGTATAGCAAACATAACAATTACATTAATGCTAAAGGTTTTCAGAGTTGAGAATAAAAAAAGAGCAATCATGACAGAAACCATATAATACCTAACAGAACATAGGCGGAGGAGAGCACAGTGGAAAACAAATAAAACTGATAAACTAAATTAGGCGGACCAGTCCTGGGAAGCAGCCACCTCAGCCAGCCAGCTCTGAACGGGGTCCCAGATCTGACCAAGCTTTTTGCTCTGAGTATCATTCTCGATTAGCACCATCTCCAGCCTACTTATATACAGAAATTCCCACCACCAAATCTATGGATTGGGTGACTCACTAGAGAGCGAGAATCGTGCTAGAACCAGCCTAGCTATGCAGTAGAAAAGAATTTAAACCAGATATGTAGGAAAGAATAGCTGGTAAATGACCCAACATATTCAGCTTCGGATCAGTCACAACCGCCAGGTTAGAAATGCCACATAATTTGCCAAAGACAAATTGCCAATACAAGTGTAACGCAAAGCAAGATGCAAAAACATGAACCGCATTTGCTCCTGCAAGCCCACAATGAAAATAATGATCATCCGGCTGTGGCTTCAAAATGAAGAGACGATGTGGGTATAATACCAATCATTAATACATTTGAGATGATGTACCTTAACACGAGATATATTCAGAGCTGAATGAAACAACACATTGCTACACCAGAGGTCAGCATCCATTACTTCCGTACTGAGCTGAACACTCAAATTACTAGCCCTCATCTGGAACAGGTCATCCACATGGTTATGAGATGACAAGTAGATTAACTTATAGACCAGCCCAATATTTCTCTTAAGTGGAATTATCCTAATAAGGTCCCAGCAGGGGTTATCAGTACAGCTCAAGTTCTCTTCCTTAAGACTTAAGTTAAATGATGCATCTGCAAACTGTAAATGGAAGAGGAACTTGTTGTTGTAAATTGCAGAATGAGGACAAGACATCACCCTCGAAAAGTTGGCCTAGTGTCAGGAGATTAACCTTTCCCCAGATCTCCCAGAAACCTTCATGGATACTGATGGAGCAGGGAAAATACATTTTTTTAACCCCTAACAAATTTTATTAATAAATAATAAAATGTTCGTTTAAATGTATTAATCAACACTGTATGTGTGGGGAAGGTAACACGCCAATGTGTGTGCTAAATAATCTATTAATGGATGTCCGTGTGTCTAATTATAACGTAAAAATAAATGCGTACTAATTTAAAATAAATGCATGTTTTTGTGCTTCATAGAAATAAAACGTGTCGTTGCAAAAACAATAGTGATGGTAAGTAAGGAACAGCTTAAATGTTGCTTTCTGCTAGGTAATAACTAACTGGGGTACGTAGATGACGGGAGGGAAACGAAAAGGCTATTTTTCTCTATTTTAATTATGTTTTGTTTGCCTCAAATTAGTGCTTCTAAAGTATAACCGAGTGGCGATATAAAATGGCCGCCAGTGGGAAGATGTGCGCAGGCGCAAGGGAACATGTGATACGGGATGAAATCGGAGAAAAACTAAACCTCGTGGTGTTGCTGAGAGGCTAGGATGCGAGAAATGGTCAAGGCTGATGTGACCTAATTGAACTGATAGCGTGCCTTGGTGATCAGCAGGAGTCCCGTGGGAAACCAGTTTAAGAGAAAGGACAATGACTGCGGAGTTCTCGAATGTATCGAAAGAAGTTACAAATGTACTGATCGAAGCGGATGGAAACATGTCTTGAGCGTATGGGAAAGGAAATGATCCAAGGACCATTGAATCCAAGAGAACTTGATTAAAAGAATGAATAAGATGACATGCATGGACCAATGAAAGAAAAGCGTGATATTAATGTTGCAACAATTAGTTAGCAAAGTTAGAATTAGGGTATAAGAGGGCCTACTCTTAGTGGGAGGGGGTTCAGTCGCAGTCAATATCCAGAGTCGCAGTCAGTCGCAGTCAGTCGCAGTCAATCCAGAGTCGCAGAGAGTCGCAGAGAGTCGTGTTGGTGTTGGTGGCTTCCAGTGCCGGGTGGTCCTGATCGATCCCTTATTGAGCGGGAGATGCTGAAAGACTGTTAGATGAGACGGGTTGCAGGTAGCTGATGCTGACGAGCTGAAGTTGCTGTTGCTGTCTTAATTTTCCAGTTGAGTATGAGAATCAGGTTATTTCTAATTCTTAAACTTAGGTTAGAAATCATTAGTCTAAATTAGGAAGGTAGGCAGGTAATTAGGGTTTTAGCTTCATGACAACAAATTTCCTTTCTGCAATAAATTGATTATGCTCAATAAATATTTGAATTTATAAATGAATAATTGAATAAAGTTTAAATTTCTTTCTCATGCTTTTTAAAATTATATAAAATTTAAGATTCTTTAAACCAAAATGACTCAGTGGTTATTTTCCTAAATGATTGTGACATCAGTAATTGGTTATTGTGATTCAGCTGGTCTTAATCACTATGAACTAATTTCTTACATGAATGATTCATCGACAAAACAATGAGCAGGAATATCTTAAGAAATAACTAAAAGAAAGCGACAAGTTAAGGTAATAAGATATCCCGGCTCCTTCCAGCGGTACATAAATGGTGTTTTCCATTTAGTTCTCATGCTTCTCCTAGGAGTACAGAATCTCATAAAGGTGTAAAGGAAATCCAGGTGTGTGCGTGTGTGTTAGGCGATGTTTATGGGCCCCATCGTCATGTGGATGTGAGAAAATATAGTCTGTCCCTGGATGACCTATAAGTGACCTAGGAGGAGAATAGTTTTTATTGTACGCGCTGCATCAGATTTCTTGGTAGCAGAGTTATGGTTTTCTATAGATTAGTTTAGTGATTATTGTTTATTGATTATTGATTATTTTTGATGACTAACACTATATGTTGAGTCGTGTTATGTTATATGTGAGTTTTCACGCTTCTGGGATGTAGGAAGTGGAACACGTGTGGCAAGAGAAGTCACATGGAATTTGGTACATGGTCTGAATTCATTTTGGTAATAACGCAGGTTGTGTTATGTTAGGGATTTTCAGGTACGAAAAGAGTGTAATTGAAATAGCAAATCACGTTTACTTGTGAAACTTTGGCCTTAATTCTCAGGAGCCTAGTCTCCACATGTGTCTTATCCCCAGAGAAACGAGTAAATTGTTTGTTTGAAAGAAGGGTAAGGTAGAGGGAAGTGCTACTTTATCGGCGAGAGTAAATAATTCTGTGGTAGGGTAGAGGTAAGCGCTGCCTACTGGAAATAACAGGATTCTTGTGTAAAAGGACAAAGCTGTCACTTTTGTTTAGCGAATCAGACTATGGAATTGTTTTAATTGTTGTAACTAACGAAGAAAACAGCGAAAAGAAAAAATTGCCGATAAATTTTGTAAAGGAGGGGTAAAAGAGCAGAAGTGACGTAGAACAGTGCCGCGCTAAGATTGGATAGTGCGCCAGTCACGTGAACACAGAACAGGAGTGACGTAGAAAAGTGCCGCGCTAGGATTGGTTGGTTCGCGGACGAAGGGAATTGTTCTGATTGGTACGTTAGTGTGAGTCGCGCTGTAATTGGTCAAAGTTCGGTACACAGAACAGCGTTAGCGTAAAGAGAAAACAAATAGAAAACATGCCGTATTATGAGTATGAAAGGGAGAGAACGTCATGGACGACGAAATTGAAGAATTTCTTTAAGAAAGACAAAAAGGTTGTGACTAGAGAGGGACAAGTAATTCCTCCGCTGAAATCAGCAGCTTCACATATGATGCTGAAATATGGATATCATACGTGCATATGGTTGGAAAACTGGGCAAAGTATACGAAGAATGATGGTGCTTTAGCTTTCCCTGAGAATGGTTCATTTAGTGTAGCAGTTTTGCGAAATTTGCGAGAAAAGATGACAAATCTAGAACCTAGACCTAGACCGACACAGTTTGAAGCATTGACGGAATGGGAAGATGAGATGTATGAACGAGAGAGATTCAGAGGAATGAGAGATCATGAGTTTGTGCCTGGAAGATTGTGGGGAGTAAATCATGAAGACAGAATAAAACGATGGAGATGTGCTAACATGGCAGGAGGTTTGTTTCCAGCTTTTGCAGTTGAGGACGAGACTAAGAAAAAGCGGATTGAGAAAAAGAAACATATAGAGAGAGAAAAGTATATGCATGAGAGCGAAACGGATGACGAGTTGCTGGAAGATATTTTAAATAGAAATCCACCTCCGTATCAGCAGAGTTCTACAGTGGTGACACCAAATGCGCCGCTAATAGAGACTATGCGAAATAAAAGCCCGGAAAAGAGAATTGAAGTAAATAGGTCACAAGAACAAATGAGAACTTCTCAAAATGAAGGAATAGAAAGCGACAATGCAAGCGAATTAGCAAGGACCACAAAAGAACTAACTGAGAAGATTAGAGAATTAACGAAAAATATGGAAGCAGTTACTGTGCCTGTAACAATAGGTCCAGTAATACCCGTTTTTGAGAATCAGAAAATTGATGAACGATCTTTGATAATTCCCATGAGTTCACAATTTCAGAGAGAAAAAGAAAGGATGGAACAAAGTGCAAGTACAAGTAATTTGGCTAGTACTTACAGACCAAGTCCACCTACAAATTTGACAGTAAATGAGTGCAATGGTAGGAAAATGCATATGGTAACAGAATCTGCAACAGAAACCCCTGAAAAGAGTAGTAATTGGATAGAATTAAATAATACACCCATAGGTCCGACTCCTGATGAGTTAAATGAATGGATGAAGGCATTTAAAATAAAAGAACCAGAAGAAAAACCATTAGATGTAATTAGGTTAAAAATCGATATGGAAGAATTAATTCTAGGAACAATTGGTACCGAAAAGATAAAAAATTACCAGGATGATGAAATAATGTTTCTGTGCAAAAGTATTACATGGAGGGCAAAGAATTTACATGACAAACTAGAAGAAGTAGCCAGTGAGATTGGAATAGACTTTGCGAAAGTGAAAACGTTGCAGAAACCATACAGAGTAGACTGTTGTGAAAAGGATATTGAGAATTTGAACACGGCAGGAAGGCTGACACAGATAAAGGAGTTAATTGTGTTGTTGAGAAAATGGGGTGATGTGGATAGATGGAAGGTTAGATGGACAAAAAGAATGAGAAAACTACAGACAAAGGTTCATTGGCCTTTATGATAACTGAAAAGGAATCTGTTGCCAAAGAATATCCCATGAGAGAAACTCCAGGTGGTAGTTACGTGCATGTTCCTTGGACTAGGCAGGACATACTGTCATTTACCAATGACTTTCCAAAGTTAAGAGAGAAGCCAGTTGAGTGGTACCGACAAGTAGAGAGGTTTGTAAAAGTCTCAAAAGTGTTGTGGATAGATTTAGATGGATTGTTTGACATAGTGGTACCAACAGATTTGTGGTCAGAATGTAAGATTACAGTTGACTGGCCAACTACAGAATATCCAAGAGATCCTAAGACAGGAGCTCCAGGTCCTGATGTGATGAAGAAGTACGATAAGGTGATTACCTTTTTGAAGAATAAGATTCCTCCTAAAGAAACAGATTGGGTAAAAATCGATAGAACTACACAGGAAAGTAAGGAGTCTGTACATGCATATTATGAGCGATTGTTATTAGTTTTCAAGCAATATAGTGGTTATGAAGAGTTGAGTGAAAAAGACATGAGTCATTTTGTATACCGATTTGTGTTTGGCCTGAAACAAGAAATAAGTGATATGATTAAACAACACATGATAAACTGGCAGAATGGAAGTGTAGATGAGGTGCTGAGGTATGCTAAGTATTGTAGTGATGAAATAGAGAGTAAACAGCGTAAATTGAAAGAGAAGGCAATGTGGGCACAGGTGAAGGTGGCAGAAAAACAAGAAGCTCAATTGGACAATAATAATGGAAATGAAACCGGACAGAATAAAATGCGGCCAAACATAGGTAAAGGAAAGGGTCAAGTGAGTCTAGAAGAGGCAAAGAAGAAATGGCCATGTCATAATTGCGGAAAATTAGGGCATTGGAGAAATGGTTGTAAGTTCCCACCTAAACCTAATCCGGAACATCAATCATTAACTCCACAGGTGCAGAATGAGGTAGTTGTTCAACAAAGTCAGGTGCCGCAACCACCACTTCCCAACACTGTTAACCAACAAAGATACAGTACAGAAACAGGATTCTACGGAGGAGAGCAGGTAACACAGTTGCCGCGAGCAGCTAATATTTCTCAGTATTGGTTGCGTCAGAGTGAGGATGACCCGGATGAAAGATTCTGACGGTGCCCAGGAGAGGGGAAAGAGTGCGTGCTTGGCGCAACTCTAGAGGTAGATCAGTCTGGTCCCTTTGTGGATGGAGAAGTGAATGGTGCAAATGTAACATTCCTTGTCGATACTGGAGCTACCCGTTCTACTGTTAGATCAGTGGAAATTCCAAACCTTCCTCTCTCAGGTGAATACATCCAAGTAGTAGGAGTAGCCAATCAACAGATTAAAACCCCACTTACTGAATTGGTGGAAGTAAAAATTGGTTCTTTTAGTAAAATGCATAAATTTGTAGTGTGCGATTGTAGTCCTGTAAATCTTTTCGGTCGTGACCTCTTGTGCAAGATGAATTGCACAATTTATTGTACGCCAGATGGAATTGGATTTCAGACTTCAGATGAAGATGTTTTGTATAAAGTAACTTTGATGAATCAGGAACCTGAAACGAATGGTTTGTTTCCTGCATTTGATGCAGAAAAACTTCCAGAAGAACTAAAAAGTGCAGTAAAAGAAAGTGTGTGGGATTTTACAGGAGAAGACATTGGATTAATGAAAGAAGTTGATCCCGTAAAAGTGACAGTAAAAGAAGGGACAACTTACCCGAATACGCCACAGTACAAATTAACTCCAGAAATAATTGAAGGAATAACTCCTGTGATAAATAAAATGATTGAACAGGGAATTCTAAAAGAAATCATGAGCAGTCCATGTAATTCACCTATTATGGGACTGAAAAAGCCAAATGGAACATATAGAATAGTACAGGATTTGAGAAAGATCAACAAAATAGTTGTGCCCTGTTGTCCAATAGTGCCAAACCCTGCAGTAATTCTATATCAAATTCCACATGAAGCTGAGTGGTACACTGTGATAGATTTGTGTCACGCATTTTTCTCTATTCCTTTGCATCCAGATAGCCAGCCATTATTTGCGTTCCGGTTTGGAGAGCGTATTTTGGCATGGTGCCGAATTCCTCAGGGGTATACAGAAAGCCCCTCAATCTTTAATCAGATTCTAAAGAAATCTCTGGAAGATTTGAAAATGCCAGAAAAATCAGTGATGGTGCAGTATATCGATGACCTATTGGTGGCATCGAAAACCAAAGAGGCATGTGTAAGTGATACAATTGCTTTACTGAACCATTTAGAGAAAAGAGGACATAAAGTGTCTCCTTCAAAATTACAGTTTTGTCAGAAAGAAGTCCAGTATTTAGGGCATAAAATTGAGAAAGGAGTGCGAAAGATAGCGACAGAAAGAGTAAGAATGATTCAAGGAATGAGAGCACCAATGACTCAAAGAGAGGTAAGAATGTTTTTGGGAATGGTTGGATATTGTCGACAGTGGATAAGTGGTTTCTCTTTGATTGCAAAACCATTACAAAAATTGACCAAGAAAGATGTAAAAGACCCTTTTGAGTTAAACAAAGAAGAAATGAAATCTTTCAAAGAATTGAAAAAGAAACTGTGTGAGGCACCTGCATTAGGCATGCCTGATTATGAGAAGGATTTTGAGTTGTATTGCAGTGAAAGAGATGGATGTGCGTTTTCAGTACTGGTACAAAAACATGGTATGATGAAAAGACCGATCGCTTATTTTTCAGCTGTTTTAGATCCTATAGCAAAAGCATTGCCTGGATGTCTGAAAGCAGTTGCTGCTACTTGTGTAAGTCTGGAACAAAGTGAAGGTATAGTGATGGGGTATCCACTGAGAGTATATGTTCCCCACTCAGTAGAAATTCTTTTGACAAGAACAAAAACACAGTACATGACACATAGTCGGCTGACTAAGTACGAAAAAGTCATCTTAAGTGCTGAAAATGTGACCATAGATAGATGCATGAATGTGAATCCTTCAACATCATTGCCAGATGAGGAAAATATAATTGAACAGGACGAAATAGATCATGATTGTCTGAACGTGCTGGAATATTGCACGAAACCAAGAGCTGACATAAAGGATGAACCGTTAAAGGAATCTGATTATGTCATGTTTGTGGATGGCTCATGCTTGAGAACAAAAGAAGGAGTTTTAAGCGCAGCTTACGCAGTGTGCACAGTGGCAACTGTGATGGAAGCGTCTTGTCTGAAAGGAATAAGGTCTGCACAAGTTGCGGAACTGATTGCTTTGATTCAAGCATGTAAATTAGGAAGAAATGTACGAGTCACGATTGTGACCGATAGCCAATATGGTTTCGGCATCGTACACGATTTTGGTCAGATTTGGTCACAAAGAGGATTTTTGACATCTGCAGGAACACCTATCAGAAATGGAGATTTTGTTAAAAAGCTGCTTGAGGCGATACAGTTGCCTAAACAAATCGCTGTAGTAAAGTGCAAGGCGCATAAGAAAAACGAAGATTACATAGCCGTCGGCAATAATTATGCTGATGAGATTGCTAAATATTGTGCAGAGAACATGGTGTCCATGAACAAAAATAGAGAAAGGGAGCATGTCTCTTGTCCTTTGCTTTTTACTAATACTGTCGAGACATGGGATGAAGTAAGGCAGTTACAAGAAACTGCAAGAGATGAGGAAAAAGATTACTGGATAAAAGCAGGATGTAGAAGACAGGAAAATAATGGTGTGTGGGTATACAGAGATGAAAGACCAGTTATGCCTGATAGCATGATTGCAGACATGGCACGGATGTACCATGGACAAGCTCATATTGGGAGAGATGCAATGATCAGACTTTTTAGACAAACCTGGTATAACCCAAAATTCAGAGCCATTGCTGAAAGTCTTTGTCAAAGATGTCTTATTTGTCAACAGTTTAACCCAGGAAGGAAAACAGTAGTGAGTCTAGGAACAATAGGACGAGAAGGAGGTCCATTCACTAGGATGCAGTTGGACTTTATCGAGATGCCCCCTAGTAACAGACTAAGATATGTTCTGGTGGTCGTCTGTTTGTTCTCTCGTTGGGTGGAGGCATACCCCACAAGAAGGAATGATGGAACAACAGTGGCAAAACTTATGCTGCGAGAGTTCATTCCAAGGTATGGTTTTCCAGTCACGGTTGAGACAGATAGAGGAACACATTTTCAAAATGAGTTGATCCAATTGATTTGTGAAGCATTAAGTATTAAACAAAAACTACATTGTGCTTACAGACCAGAGGCTTCTGGGGTAGTGGAGCAGATTAATGGAACAATTAAAAACAGGTTAGGAAAAATGTGTCAAGCTACAGGACTCAAATGGCCAGATGCACTGCCTCTTGTTCTGATGACCATCAGAAGCATCCCTGAAAAGAAAACTGGACTCAGTCCTCATGAGATGATCATGGGACGAGCAATGAGACAAGCACACGTACCTGTCAACAAGTTATTAACTATAACTGATGATCTAGTACTGGATTATTGCAAGGGACTGGCTGATGTGGTGCGTTCTGTGTTTCATCAGGTTGGACCGGATGCGACCACTCTTGAAAGAAAACCAGCCCACGACTTGAATCCAGGAGACTGGGTCCGTATAAAAATCCACAGGAGAAGAAACTGTCTAGTTCCTCGCTGGGACGAACCACGACAGGTAATCCTAGTGACAACGACTGCAGTCAAGTGTGCAGGAGTGAAGAACTGGGTCCATGCCAGCCACACAATCAGAGTTCAAGAACCTACTGATCGACATGTGAGTCGACGTCTGGAAGTGTGGGATAAAAGTTTAACAGCTGGGACAACAAGGATAAGAGAAAGGGTGCCAGAACTTGAAGATCGACCTGAAAGTCGACATCTGGAAACCCCAACGGCAAACACCTCTAGAGAAGAAGAGGAACAAGAAGAAGAAGAAGAAAGAAATTCAGAAGTTCCAGAACCTGAAGATCGACCTGCAAGTCGACATCTGGAAATATCTGACACAAGTTCAGGATCTGATGATTCAGTTGCAAACTGGGAAGAATTCCGAAAGAGAACTTGGGGTTATAAACCAATTAGAGAAGAAACTGAGCAAGAAATTGAGTTAGATGAACAACCAAGTACAAGTTATGGTGGAAATCCTTCAGAAATAATATTAATAGATGAAGTAGGGAAAGAAGTACACAAAAAGTTAGAGAATCGAGAAGAACCCCGAGGAGCAATAGGGACAGATAGAGAAACAGAAGAACAGGGAAATTTAGAAGCAGAAAGGGAGGAAAACACCAAATCGGAAGAACACCGAGGAGGGACAGTAATAAGGGAAAACAAGAAGGAGAAGACAGATCCACCAGTAGGAGATGACGAGATCATAAGTTTCAAAATAAGAGACAATAGTGAAACAGTTGAAACAGAAACTGAAGAAAGTGGAGAAGAGGAAAAGGCAAAAACTGAATCAAGAAAAAGAAATTGGAAATCAGAAAGAGAAGAAAGAGAAGGTGAAGCCAAAAGGCCAAGAAAAGGAGATAATTGGCCCAACAGCTATATAAGAAAATTGAGATATAGAATAATAAGAGCGGGAGACGAAAGTGCTGAACAAGTGAATGAAGTAACAAGTCAAAAGGGACAAGAAAAACCCAGTGGAAAAAGATTACAAAAGTCCAAAAGGACAAAGAAAGTGAATGCAAAGTATAAGTCACCTGAGTGGCTGTATATTGCACTGACAGATTACAAAGAAGAAGAAAACACTCACGAGAACCAGAGACTGAGAAGTCGAATGGGAAAAGGTGAGATGCAACAAACCTGAAGTGAAAACTTATAGTGTTTCTGCCGGACATGACAATTTTACTTGATGTGACAAATCACCGGATGTGACAACGAAAGAATTCTGAAGAGAATTAAAAGAAAGTACCAAGCAAAGACTTTTTGAAAGCAGAGTGGCATCTAAGTCATTTCTGAGGTGTAGTGACACAATTTTCTGAAACTTAACAAATAGAAAAAGCAAAATGGAAAATAATAGGGATAGAAGAGATAAATGTGAGTTTATAAAAAGATGGTGCAAAATGTGCTGCTTTTGTACAGGGTTATTAATGACCATATGGATAGTTTTAGCAATCACAATTCCTATTAGTTTAGCTGTGATAGAAGCAAAGAATGATACTAAACCAGAAAAAGAGACTAATATTAAAGAACCAGTTATCCTAAGAAGTAGTGCAGAGTTACATAAGGATAAGTCAGTAACAGACTTTTCAAAAAATGTTTTTACAAAATTGTTGTATGAATATGTAGAGACAATGGATGTGAGAGATTGTTATGTTTGTATGCAGTTGCCTGCATCAGTGTCAGAAGGTGTGACTTATCATCACTTACCTCTAACTTATGGAATAACCTGTAGTGTAATAGCAAGTTTATTTTATAAAACAGGTAGATTAGAATCTTATTTTACTGACATAGATAAGATTTTTGCAAACATTCCAGTAGTACCAGAACTTAACAAAGTAAAACCAGCAAAAGTTTTAGGAGAATTCTTTTTAGAACATAGAAAATTAACGTTAGAAGAAATAGTTAGTAACAACCTTACCTGTGAGTTAAGGAAAGAAGAAAAGGTATTTTTAGAAATGGTTGAAGAAAGAAGAATGAAATTTCAAAAAGAAGCAATAAAAGAGGAAGGAAAACATCTATGGACGTTTGAGGAAGGAAATCATGAAGGGAAAAAGATAAATGCAGCAATGACATTAGATTGGCCGCAAACAGGAAAGTTGTGTATTAGGAGAAATAAGACAGTCTATGACAATTACTTTGTAGGTTCCAGTATCTGCCATGACAATTATCAAATTCTGGGAGGTTGGGGATTCAAAGGTGGAAAAGATCCAATATTTCCAGGTATCTATTATATTTGTGGGAATAGAGCTTATTACAGGTTACCGGACCATTGGTATGGAACTTGCTATGTAGGCCTGGTCTTTCCAAAAATCTTTCATATGGACAGAGAAGAAAAAGGAACATACAAGATGATTAATAGTTTTACACGTAGAAAGAGGGAAAGTTTTTCAGAAATTGTAGGTGATATTTTTGGAGCATTAATACCAGCAGTGGGAATATCTTTGAATGCATTTAAAATTCGGAAGTTATCCACAGTAGTAGATCGTTTGTCTACAGATACTGCGGGAGGGTTCTTAATGGTAAATACCGAAATGGTTGCCATGAGAGCTATGGTGATGCAAAATCGGCTTGCCCTTGATATTCTTTTGGCAAAAGAGGGTGGAGTCTGTGGAATGTTGAAAGTCCAACATTGTTGTACTTACATTCCTGATAAAAGTGAAAATATACAGAAGTATATTACAAATATTACAAATTTGCACAAAGAACTAGTTCCACTGGAGGTTGAAAGTGTTTTGGGAAAACTTGGTAGAGGGTTTTCTTCAGTAGCAAATTGGTTAACCAGAATGAGTAGACTAATGATAGGGAAAGTTATAATAATAGCAACTGTAGTAATATTGTTAGCCATGGTATTGAAAATAGTAATAACATGTATAAAAAGAAAAGTAAGGCAAAATAAGATGAAAAGAAATAGCAGAATAATGAAAGAAAGAGAGAGAGAAATGGGTGAAATTGAGTTGGAGAAGATGAAAGAAAACATGTATAAGGAGACAAAAAGACAAGATGAAGAAGAAACAGACGTGTAAATAACAGAAAGCAAAGGACAAAAGACAGGCTGCCTGAAAAGAAGTATAACTTGGGTTTTATGTGGTGATTTAAAAATCACCAAAGGGGGAATTGATGGAGCAGGGAAAATAAATTTTTTAACCCCTAACAAATTTTATTAATAAATAATAAAATGTTCGTTTAAATGTATTAATCAACACTGTATGTGTGGGGAAGGTAACACGCCAATGTGTGTGCTAAATAATCTATTAATGGATGTCCGTGTGTCTAATTATAACGTAAAAATAAATGCGTACTAATTTAAAATAAATGCATGTTTTTGTGCTTCATAGAAATAAAACGTGTCGTTGCAAAAACAATAGTGATGGTAAGTAAGGAACAGCTTAAATGTTGCTTTCTGCTAGGTAATAACTAACTGGGGTACGTAGATGACGGGAGGGAAACGAAAAGGCTATTTTTCTCTATTTTAATTATGTTTTGTTTGCCTCAAATTAGTGCTTCTAAAGTATAACCGAGTGGCGATATAAAATGGCCGCCAGTGGGAAGATGTGCGCAGGCGCAAGGGAACATGTGATACGGGATGAAATCGGAGAAAAACTAAACCTCGTGGTGTTGCTGAGAGGCTAGGATGCGAGAAATGGTCAAGGCTGATGTGACCTAATTGAACTGATAGCGTGCCTTGGTGATCAGCAGGAGTCCCGTGGGAAACCAGTTTAAGAGAAAGGACAATGACTGCGGAGTTCTCGAATGTATCGAAAGAAGTTACAAATGTACTGATCGAAGCGGATGGAAACATGTCTTGAGCGTATGGGAAAGGAAATGATCCAAGGACCATTGAATCCAAGAGAACTTGATTAAAAGAATGAATAAGATGACATGCATGGACCAATGAAAGAAAAGCGTGATATTAATGTTGCAACAATTAGTTAGCAAAGTTAGAATTAGGGTATAAGAGGGCCTACTCTTAGTGGGAGGGGGTTCAGTCGCAGTCAATATCCAGAGTCGCAGTCAGTCGCAGTCAATCCAGAGTCGCAGAGAGTCGCAGAGAGTCGTGTTGGTGTTGGTGGCTTCCAGTGCCGGGTGGTCCTGATCGATCCCTTATTGAGCGGGAGATGCTGAAAGACTGTTAGATGAGACGGGTTGCAGGTAGCTGATGCTGACGAGCTGAAGTTGCTGTTGCTGTCTTAATTTTCCAGTTGAGTATGAGAATCAGGTTATTTCTAATTCTTAAACTTAGGTTAGAAATCATTAGTCTAAATTAGGAAGGTAGGCAGGTAATTAGGGTTTTAGCTTCATGACAACAAATTTCCTTTCTGCAATAAATTGATTATGCTCAATAAATATTTGAATTTATAAATGAATAATTGAATAAAGTTTAAATTTCTTTCTCATGCTTTTTAAAATTATATAAAATTTAAGATTCTTTAAACCAAAATGACTCAGTGGTTATTTTCCTAAATGATTGTGACATCAGTAATTGGTTACTGTGATTCAGCTGGTCTTAATCACTATGAACTAATTTCTTACATGAATGATTCATCGACAAAACAATGAGCAGGAATATCTTAAGAAATAACTAAAAGAAAGCGACAAGTTAAGGTAATAAGATATCCCGGCTCCTTCCAGCGGTACATAAATGGTGTTTTCCATTTAGTTCTCATGCTTCTCCTAGGAGTACAGAATCTCATAAAGGTGTAAAGGAAATCCAGGTGTGTGCGTGTGTGTTAGGCGATGTTTATGGGCCCCATCGTCATGTGGATGTGAGAAAATATAGTCTGTCCCTGGATGACCTATAAGTGACCTAGGAGGAGAATAGTTTTTATTGTACGCGCTGCATCAATACCATTAGGAAAGTTGGGATTATAACCAAAATGTGTGAGCTCATTGAACGGGGTGATGCCAGGAAATATTCTCTTGAAGGAACCCCAGATATGGTGGAAAGCGTTTAGCGTCTTGAAGCGAGTTTGCTTAAAATAAATTGTGTCTACAATGCCCGAACCGGGAACTATTGATTTGCCCAGCGGAAGAAACTCTGTAAACATGCAACCCAGTGGCCATGGCCCCCACCCCAGTACCAGCCCGAATCATGAGAAGAATGACGCCAGATACTAAAACTTGAGAATCAGAAGCAAGACCCCACTATCTTCCTTAAACTGCTGAAAAAACTGGAACTTACACCGAGGTTTACGATAGGACCAGACAAACTTCTGCCATTGTGCCTCAACTTTAGTAAAAAAAGCCACTGAAAGAAAAAGTGGGATACAATGGAAAAAATAAAGGGGCACATGCATCAAGCCCGCATTTTGCGATTTCTAAATAGCAAATTTTACCGATTCGCTATTTAGAAATCGCAAAATCCAATGCATGAAGTATTTGCAAAAAAAAATGCGATTCCTTAAAATTCCTTAATTGCGACTCGCAAATTGCGAGTCGCAATAAAGGAATTGATTCCCATTCATTCCTATGGTCCTGGAGGCCCATAGGAATGAATGGAATAGACAGCGCAATTTGCGAGTACTCCATTGGTACTCGCAAATTGCGCATGCAATTTCAAAGGTGCAAGGGTGCCAAAAGGACACCCTGTTGCACCCCTGAAATTGTTATGTACACCCATGTTGCGACACACATGCCCCAAGGGCATGTGTGTGTGTAACATGTAAATTTGAAAAATGCACTTTTGTGCATTTTTCAAAGTTTTCGCAAATTACCATCAACTTAAAGTTGATGGTAATTTGCATTTCTTAATAGCAAATTCGCAAAAAAAATTTTTGGGTTGCATTGCATTTAGGGAATTGCAAATTGCGCTTCCTTAAATGCAATCGCAATTTAAGAATTCGCAATAAATTGCGATTTCTTAAATTGCGAGTGCCTAACACTTTAATGCATCGCAGAAGGCCTTTTTGCGGGCGCAAACGGCCGATTTTTGCGAATCGCACCGTTTGCGCTCGTAAAAAACCTTTGATGCATGTGCCCCAAAGATACCGAGGGAGAATAATCATCTTAGTAAGATTGCAGCGACCGGTCCGCCCCAGATGCAAATAGGTAAAAAAAACTTCAGATGAGTGTTGATACAACTTCCCATAGTTATTCTCCAGAATCTCAGGAATATTGATCATTAAGATGACCCCGAGATGAACCCAAGGACTGTACCCACCTCTGATCCTGGCCAGTAGGAGCCACATTGGATAAGATCTGGGTCTTATCAGAGTTTAACTTGTAACTGGCGACTTCTCCAAATGATTGGGCTGCTGCCACAACAGAACATAGACCCCTAATCGGAGCAGGGGTCAAGACAATGATGTCATCTACATACGTGAGAATTTTTACTTCATTGTAGTGCAGTCTCAGATATTGTATCTCATCCTTCCATTTAAGAGCTTGGATAAATGGTTTAATATAGAGAGTTAAAACTCAGGAGAAAGATGGCACTACGGAGAATAGAAATAGGATCAGATAATAGACCTGCGCGGTGTATCCTTGCCTTAAGGACAGAGTAGAGGCGCCTGACCCTAGAGACAAAGATGGAACCTAAGCCAGCGGATTCCATGACCCCAAAAGGAAGAGCCAGGAGACCCTATTAAAGGCCTTCTCAGAGTCCAAATAAATCATACCAACTGGACTCCCTCCAGCAGAAGGCCACCTCCAAGGCCGTGATTGCCATATTGTCATGCAATGTTGTACCCTGGCCAGGTATGAAACCTTCTGTTGTGAGTCCACCAATTCCGAAATAATTACAGACAGCCGTTAGTGAGAACGCGTGTATAGATCTTAGAATCAGCGTTAGTTAAGGAGATTGGGCGGGATGACCCGCAGAGTGTAGGATATTTCCCCTTTTTTGGAAAGATAACAATGTTTGTCTCCCTCCAAGATTCAGGAACACTATCTGACAGATCAAAAGAATTAAACAGATCCCATAACACCAGCGCCAGAATCTGTGAGATGGTGGCAGAAAGCTCTAATGGTATCTGGTCGGGACCCGAGGCCTTGCCACTGGTCAGGGAACTAAATGCATCTTTAACTTCGAAAAGAGTAATAGGGGCCGCCAACTTAGACCGCTGGGTTAAGGTTGCCTTATGATCTAGGTGTTGCCGAATAAATTGAGAAATGTCCTCGGTGGAAGAAAAACAGTCCTTACTATAGATATCTTGGTAGAACCAGTGAAAGACCTCACAGACTAAAGCTGGATAGGCAACTAGAGACCCGTTTTCATCCCTGATCTGCTGGATACTATTCAAGCTAGATCTGCCCTTACCCTAAATGATAACATTCACCCCATATCCTCACTGTTCACTAAGAGATGGGCCTTTGTGTTTGTTTGGATTTTAGGGAGGAAAGTGAATACAATTTTATTTTTATTTTTATTATTTCAATTTTATAACTTTTTTTTAAAGTTTATATTGTATGCATTATTGTATAAAATATGATTTTAAAATGTATTGTTATTTGGTATGTGAACGTTTTCTATAAAATAATTATGAGTTCGAATGGTATATGTAATTCTAATGAAGTTCAACACTTTCTCTACTGTTGCATTAATTTGCGTGGTAATAGTAAATCAAACTCCTCTTTAGTCCCATATTTTCCCTGCTGTTGCTTATAGGTGAGTGGGAATACCAAATGTAACCTCTCCGAAGTCCAACGCTTTCCCTACTGTTGCTTAGTCCGGAGTGGGAATAGTAAATCTAACCCCTCCCACCCTTACCTACTGGTGCTTAGACGGGAGTGGGAATAATAAATCTAACCCCTGCGAAGTCCAACACTTTCACTACTGTTTGGGTAGACTGGAGTGGCAATAGAAAATCTAACCTCTCAGAAGTCAAGTACTTTCCCTGCTGTTGCTTAGACTGGAGAGGGAATAATAAATGTAACACTGCCAAAGTCCAACACTTTCTCTGCTGTTACTTAGACTGGAGTGGGAATAGTAGATATGACCCCGCCGAAGTCCAATACCTAACCTACTGTTGAATAAATTAGAGTGGGAATAGTAAATCAAAAACCTCCGAACTCAACCAGTTTCCCTAACGTTGGGTAGAGTGAAAAATATATTATTTTTATTATTGTTGTTTAATTGTTTTTAAAAAAAATATTTTGCTCTTTTAAATGTTTATATAATTAAATTAAATTACATATTTCTATTGCTTTTATAAATGTTTGCTAATTTTCAGTTTATTTAACTATTGATATTTTAAATTAAATGTATTCTAAAAAGTATTTCTTGCTATATTTTCTAAAATATATATATATATATTATACTAATATATATATATTCACTGAAAAAAACAAATATTACAGGGGCATTATAGGTAGGAAATAGAATTTTAAAAAACGTAGAAATTCCCTGAAAAAAACAAAGGTTACAGGGACGTTATAGTTAGGCTGACATTTTACTCGTACAAAACTAGAGAAATTCAGCAGTTATAGTTAGCTGAGCTAACTATAACTCGCACCCCCACAATGCACTGCTTATGACATCACATATTACATTACTCATGACATGGTCAGTGACATCTGACTGGATCTGTGAGTGGATACATGAATGTCTAAGTGGGTGTCTGAATGGGTGAGTGAGTGCATGAGTCTCTCTGGGTCTATGACTGGTAGCGTGAGTGTCTGAGTGGTTCTGTAAGTGGGTGCGTGGGTCTGTGAGTGCAACTGTGATTGGGTATATGAGTCTCTGAGTGTATAACTAACTGGGTGCTTAAGTCTCTGAGTGGGTCTATGAGTGGCTGTGTGAGAGACTGTATAGGCGTGTGAGTGTCTGAGTGGGTCCATGAGTGGATGCATGAGTGTCTGAGTGGATCTGTGAGTGGGTGTATGAGTGTCTCAAAGGGTCTGTGAGTGAGAGCATAAGTCTCTGAGTAGGTGAGTGAATGGGTGCATGCACCAGTGTCTGAGTGGGTCTGTCACTGGGAGGGCAAGTGTCTGGGTGGGTCTGTGAGTGGATGCATAAGCCTTGACTGGGTGAGTGAATGGGTACGTGTATATCTAAGTAAGTCAGTGAGTGGGTGTGTGAGTCTTTGAGTGTATGACTGAGTGACTGATTGCATAAGTCTCTGAGAGGTGCTGTGACTGAGTGTGGGTGTGACTGTATGGGTGTGTGAGTGGGTATATGGCTGTCTGAGTGGATCTGTGTGTGGGTGTATGAGTGTCTCAGTGGGTCTGTGAGTACATACATGAGTGTGTGAGTGGGTCAGTAAGTGAGTGCGTGAGTCTCTGAGTGGGTCTGTCCATGGGTGCGTGAGTCTCTGAGTGAGTCTGTAAGTGGGTGCATGAGTATCTGGGTGGGTCTGTGAGTGGGTACATGACTGCCCAGGGGAGTCTGTGAGTGGGCGTAAGAGTCTCTAAGTGGGTATGAGACTGTATGCATGAGTTTATGAGTGGGTCTCTAAGTAGGTGCATGAGTCTCTGAGTGGGTCTGTACATGGGTGTATCACTCTCCGAGTGAGTTTGTAAGTGGGTGCATGAGTACCTGAATGGGTATGTGAGTGGGTGCATGAGTATCTGAGGGGGTATGTAACTGAATGTATAAGTGTGTGAGTGGGTATGTGAATGGGTGTATAAGTGTCTGAGTGAGGTTGTGAGTGCATACATGAGTGTGTGACAGTGATCAGCAAGTGTGTACAAATATATATATTTTTAAATATATTATCACTAGGATTCGCGATGACGTCGTGATGTCCCCGCAATGATGCATGGGGGCGGCGCTGGCAATCGCGGTGTTGTCGCGAATATTGCACGCGATTAAAAAAATCAATGTTGGACACATAACTTGTCACTAACACACCCATTTCTCAAACATGGGGTCAGAGTATCTCATCCTGACCTCTTATGTGGGCTTTCACACAAATGTTGAGCCTCGAAACCATTCCCAGATGATAAAATGGCAGCTGCAACTTTCTGTCCAGGTTGCGTCCAGCCAATCAGAGCATGCCTGTTGGCACGCGCATTCGCGATTCATTGCGAAACCACAGCAAAATATCCACGGCCAGAGATATATCTATAATTTTCAGCTTAAATTTCTCAATAACTATTGGACAGATTTGCACCAAATAACAAAAAGCACAATCTGCGTAACAACATCTACCTTTCTGCCAAATTTGGTGTAATTCCGTCCAGCGGTTCGGGCTGTAGGTTCGACAACGCGTTTCTATGGGAATTAACATTACAAACGCATGCCCCTATTTATCAGTCCCCACTGCACGGATCACCTCCAAACTGTCCATGACAACAAGAACCTACTTTGATATTTTTAGGGGAAAATGCCCTGAAGATTGGTCAAACAACGCCAAAGTTATAGCCAAGTCAAAAAATGCTTTTCCTATGGAATCTAGGTCTTAACTATAACTACCTACTGGCAACCGCCAGTAGGTAATATACACACACACACACACACACACATATATGATCAGACCTCCTTAAAAATAAGAAAAGTACACAAGTCAATGTCCCTTAGTGTGATTTATTGCAGCAACAAAGCCCAACGAGTTTAGGCAAAACCTCACCTTGATCACAGGATAAAATAGCAGTAGTTAGAACAAAACTTGTGCTCTGTGCCCAAAAATAAAGAAAGGAGTGTAGTCGCACAGGCTCCATTATTAGATTGCCAATACCATACCATCTTAGAAATGGAAAAACAACCTAAAACAACATATTTTAAACGTATAAAACTTCTCACATGTCTGTGGTATATAATCTTGTAATACTGTCATATTCAATAATCAAATCAATTATTTTTTTTCCATCCTGAATAACTTTGTTTAAACTGCTTTTGAAAAAGAATATATTGACATCAGTTTGTCCAATTCAAATTTTAAAAACAATACATTGTCACCATGGATAATGCATAATTTTTTCGTACATATCGAGGTAGGATGTTGTTTATTTCATCCATTTGCAAGAAAGAAAATTGAGTTTGAAATTATAAATGGAATAGATTGCCAATGCCCACTTGGGTGGCATACATATGTTTAAATTGGACCAACTGATGTCATTATATCGTTTTTCAAAAGCAGTTTCAACAGAGTTATGTATATATACTTTAAAAAATATATGCATACAAATATATATAAATATATATATAAATGATTAAAGCTATTTATTTAATGTTATATTATTTTAAACTAATTATCTATTTGAAATAAATTACTTTAAAGTCAATATTTATCTTGAAAAATTATATTCTTACATATTTCTGTTCAAATTTCACTTCCACAATATTTTTGACACAAAATTGTGGTTCCCATTATAAGTATATGAGCAGGATATTGTGGTAAACAATATTTTTGACATGATACGTGTCTCGATATTTTTGACAATGTTATTTTGTCAGACAACCATTTAGAGCTATCTGCCTGCCTGTCATAGATCTCTGTGCCTCGAGAGGAGCAGCCACCACAGCAGCTGCTCTAAAGGCACTTAGGGGCTCATTACGATAGCGGGAGGACCGCCACCGTCAGCCCGTCGGTGGTGGTCCCCCCGCCACTTGTAAGGACAGATCAGACACATTATGATGGCGGTCGAATCGTTGGTGGTCAGAAAATCCGACCGCTTCAGTTCCAACAGTCGGATTGAATCCAACCGCCAGTCGGACCGCCTGCATAGCCCAGAATGGCGGCGGTGCCTGTTAGGCACTGCCGTTCAGATTAGGATGTCAATCTGCGCCAGCCTTTCCATGGCAGTTCAACCGCCATGAAAAGGCTGGTGGTGATGGACATTGGGGGCCCGTAGCGGGCCCCCCTCCCCCTGGACCTTTCCTTTGGGTTTTGGGGGGCACCTATGGTGCCCCCTACATATCCCTGTACCAAGTGACAGGCACCGCATGGTGCCTGTCACATAGTACAGGAATGTGCGCAACATCCCTTTTTAATATTGCAATGGGTGCTACAGCCAGCAGCACTGCCGCAAAGTTAAAGGTGGGTGATGCGACCGCCACGGTGGCGGTCGCATCCTAATTCCTATTGTGGGACTGCCGCACGGTTGGTGGGCGGTCCCAGATAGGAGACGATGGCCGATGGACTGCAGTCCGTCTGTCATCGTAATGAGGTCCTAAGTTTGCTGAGCAGCTGCCAAGTTTCATGTGATCACTTAGCAATTCTTTTTGTTTTTCGCAATGATGCTCCCAAAGCGGGTGTTTGTTTTTGAAAGACCAAAAACTCATGGATCTGACACCCTGGGACCTTTCTCC
This sequence comes from Calotriton arnoldi, assembly GCA_963921515.1. Classification (NCBI taxonomy): domain Eukaryota; kingdom Metazoa; phylum Chordata; class Amphibia; order Caudata; family Salamandridae; genus Calotriton; species Calotriton arnoldi. Next base: position 612,666 of record CAWUFW010005780.1, read on the forward strand.
CAAGGTGTGCTGGGTCATTTTTATTTTTTCTCATATGGACCGCTAGGCTTTTTCTGACATTACCTAACAGGGAAAAAAAGTACGTCAGATCAGCCACTTCAAATAGGGAGGACAGTCTGCGGTACTTAAATTGGCAGCCCAATGTCTGTTAGGCGGTTGGTCTAAGGTTTCCGCCAGCAGGAACATGGTGGTTGGTCTGACTCAAAATAGAGTGGGTAAACTATTTGTATGGCAGACAGAGTACTCCAACAAGTTTGTGCCCTTTCTGCCAAACTCAAATATCCCCCAAAGTCCTGCACAGTACAAAGTGGATAGTGCCATCCTGATAATTCTTATGTAATATCAGAACAGCATGTTGAGCCAACATCTCACGGTTTCCTGGAGGCCCTCTGCTGATCACTGTTTGAGCTGCTAAACAAATGTATATGACGAGTATGAGAAGCGTTGGATGTATGACAGCTGTCGGGCACTCCTTCACAGGACCTCTGCCATGTGACTTCCAGCAGTCAGACACATCCAGCAAATTCAGCAAAGAAGCAGATGGATCTAATAGGGCTTAATCATGAGTCAAAGAGTCGGCAGACTCACTCTGGAGATCTGTGTACATTATAAAATTAAAGAACACATTCATATTTCCTTGGTTGTAGAACATACTTGAAATTTCAAAATTGAAAATTAATTAGATCCTTTGGTAACATGGTTTTAAATCTGCATTTCAGAGGGTAAAGAATGTTCTGCTGGTCCTCAATCACGACACAGACAGTTGTCTAGGGCTGTCTTGGCCTTTCTCGAATAGATAAAAACGAATATAGTACATTACAACATGATGTATTACATCGCGTGCTTTTACAACGCGGTTGTTACAACGACCGCGTTGTTAGTACGCGATGCATTTACATTGCAAGTCATTACAACGACTTACTGTAGGGGGCGCGCTGGACTTAGGAATAGTATTATGTACTATTCCTACTCCAGTTTGCGCAACAGTAGGGAAGGTGTTGGAATTCATTTTCAATACCTCAGCGCCCCCTACAGCAAGTCGTTGTAATGACTTGCGATGTAAATGCATTGCGTACTAACAACGCGGTCGTTGTAACAACCGCGTTGTAATAGTCTTGCGATGTAATGACAGCGTTGTAAACGCTGTTTCCTGATAAAAACACCAGTACAATCCCTATTGCTGAGTCTCAATAAATGTGTGGCAGCCCTGGACCCTGAAGACTTTCCTGATTCCTTCAAACATCAGGGTGGTGATGCTAAATTAATTTAATCCACTGGTAATCTTTTGAGCCATGTTCCAGCCCATCATTTACACCTTCTGTACAATTCTAGGTAAAGATCAGCCCTAAAGGAATCAGTCTTAGCTGTGCACCACTATTAAGAGTACAGCCTGAACTGCCAGGACAGGCCTACTCCAGATGGGAAAACAAACATCCCGCACTGGTTTCAGCCTAGTTAGGCCTCATCAGTGGAGTATACCTTGGCTCCAATCGTACGCTGCGCAAGTGCCTCACTTCTGGGCATACCTGTTTCACTCAAGATGTCTACTGCAACAATGTGCTAGAAGGAGCACTTCATTTAATCTCAGTCAAAGCAACCGGAATGCTTGTTCCCTGTTCATGCTAAACTATTCCTAATGGAGCAACATCCAGCCTGATTTGTATGAGAGTGGTTCTAGTCTGGAGTAGCAGATTGGATAAAAATACTGTTTGCTGATGCAGTTGATTTCTCTGGCATGAGTGTGTAGAAATCTGCAGTAGTAAATCACACTCAGGGAAGTGGGTGTTACAAAGCATAGTTTGCAAACGCCCACAATCATGTTCATTTGTGGGCATTCGCAAACTTAGATCCGACCTCTTTGGGCCCTGCAAGTGGCCAGAAATTAACTCTAGTCAAGTCCTAGGATAATTTCCTTTCCAGAATCGGAAGGAGAAGGGAACACCCCCATGTATGGTGGAGATTAAAGACTTTCATCAATGGAAAAAATACTTTTTCCTGGAAAAAAGACCAAATTTTAAAAAAAGGTGGGTTCGCACAGGCAGCTCCATTCCTTCTGTGCTTAAATCTACGCTGTTGAGATTTCCACACTGATGGAATAAGAGACTGCATGAGATGTCACATGGAATTTCCAGTAGCACTCCTGAAAAACTTCACCTGGGAGCCGGTGCCCGGCGCTGTTTCCAGACTTAGGGCCTGATTACGATGACGGTGAGACCGCCACCGACAGCCTGTCGGTGGCGGTCTCACCGCCATCGTAAGCATGTTTGCCGCCCGCCATATTACAATGGCGGGCGGCAAGATGGCGGTCGGAAAGCCCGACCGCCACACAAACCGACGGCGGTGCATCGGAGGCAGCCATAATCCCTACAATGGTGGTGGTGCCTGCCAGGCACCGCCGTAGGGATTATGATGTCCCTCCCTGCCAGCCGTTTAATGGCGGTTTACCCGCCATGAAAAGGCTGGCGGAAAGGGACATTGGGGGCCCCTAGCGGGGCCCCTTATCCCCAGACACAGGACCTGGGGGCACCTATGATGCCCCCCTACATATCCCTGCACCATGTGGCAGGCACCGCATGGTGCCTGCCAGATATTGTAGGGATATGCAAAATGTGTATTTTGTGGCCGCAGCACACGCTACAATACAAAAAATACACTTTGCAACCGCCTTGAAGGCGGTTGCATTGTAATTTAGATGGCGTGACCGCTGACAGCAAGTCGGGCGGTCGGACATAAGTCCGACCGCCATCCTAATCAGGCCCTTACTCATGTGAATGTTTGTGAAATGGAAAAATATGTTCAGGCGGAAAAATATAAGCCTGCAGCCATTCTTTTAGGTTTTTTTCATGAATCAGGCCCATAATCAATAGAACTATGAAGACTGCAGACCAAAAGAGTGGGGAATTGATATTTGCCGTTAAGATGTTTAAGAGGTGACAAACATTTTCAATTTTGTTTTGAGGGAGGTCTTAAGGGCTGTTTAATTGAGCCAAAGGTTTGCTGGATAGTTGTAGTTATATAATTGTTGCTTAATTGTAAAAAGATGATTTATGAATTTATGTAATTTAAAACAAAAATTGGGGCATAATGAAAGCCCTGAAGCTTCTACAACGCCTGAGTCTCCATAAACACGAAAAAGTTAACAAGGAAAACCACTCAAACAATAACTTGTCATGTCGTGTACGCAAATAAGGACAAATGTTAAACAAATGTATAAAAAAATGAAATTATGGTGTTTTTAAAACGAGTCAGAACTTAGACAGAAAAAGTGGGAGATTGTTCAAACATCCATTTATGTTTTTATAGTCTTCAATATATAACGGTCTCGAAAGCTATTTTGAATGAAGAACCTCGTAATGCAGATATAATTCCGGAAACCTCAAAGCCTTCAGACTTGAAATGGAAACAGACAAATAAATCCAGGCACTGCCCTTGCTGATTACATAAGGAGGCTTGTACACTGATCACTTATTGGAGGGCAGTCTTAGGGTTAATGGAGCCCAATAGACTGCCTATATTGAATGTAAATTGATCAGCGAGAAACTGGAGGTGAGCAAGGGCACTTCATGTAAAGCGAGGTCACAGATGGGTCTTGAATCAGTTTTAGCAAGAATGAATCGCCTATTGATGATGTGTCACCGGTATTTGTACCAGCATGAAACTGACACCTAATCAATCCAAAGAATGAAATATACAGGAGCAGGATAATTGGTAGAGTGAAATCACATATTCAGACACGGATATATGGGAAGGAAACATTGCTAAATGTTTAAGCTTATGAATATATTCTGCAGTTAAAAATTAATACAACTGCACAGAATGACTTTCTGATAGTTCATCATAAATGTTGTCTTGCTGCTCATTGTAGGATTGAAAAGTGTTACACAGTATCCATTTGCCCTAGTTCACAAAACGGAAGCTCAGGCCCGGGCACAAATGTCAGCATCTGCCAATATCTTCTCTGAGCGAGGCAGGGACAGGGACAGGGAGGGCGATAGGAGTTTTCAATGAAGATCAGTTCATGGACGTCATTTAAGGGTCGCTAGAGGATTAGCAGTCACCCCGAGGAAAGGTGCTATTTATTGCACCTGATAAATCTGAATCTCTAGGGTTAAAAATTTATCTGGTGCACATATTTCAAGATTTTGGTCAATGACATGCGGATTTTGGCGCTTACCGCATTTTTTCACTCTCTCTCTTTTAAATCTCTTGTTTGCCTCTTCCTGGATTTCTCAATAGATTTCTTGTTGATGTATACATTAGGGTAATCAATAAATAATGATAGTTTGTGGTTCATATAATGTAAGCTCCCAGTGCTATTCTGTGTTTTGTGGCACTATATCCTTTTCAAGCACATAATGTTTCATGCAATACATAGAGTAATTGCCCCCTGGGATATCATGTCATCACATCAAAAATAGGTGGTATACAAAATAGACATTTATGGGTTTTGTGTGGCTATAGTAATCATTCAATTATTAGGGGATTTCAACTCAATTACTGTGATGTCATCAGGGTTAAGGCCACATGACTTCATTGCCTAAAGAACATTTGTGGCCAAAGGTCATATGATGTCACCAGGAGACAGACTATTTGGTAGGAGAGGCAGTGCAAACAGGAGCATCTCACTGGAGCGTCTCACTGGGGTAGACCAACGATCTGTTAATTCCGTTGGTGTCCATATAGGGAGGTCCTCATGGGCAGCACAAATGCACAAGAAGGGAACCAGTAACATTTCCACCCCCTGAAACAACATCAATAGATCTGATGCTCCAGAGGGCGATTAGGGTCATAGCCACGGAAAACGGGATGACTGAGAGGAGATTCTCTATGGGCCCTCGAGAGTCAGCACTTTCTCTGTGTGGTCTGAGTGGGGCTACCCCAATTAGCAGCACCCCTGGAAGTACCGCTGTGGTAGAGGTAGTCCCCAGTGTGCCTAGTGCACCTAGCGTGCTGAGTGAGGCCCCTGACCAAATACATGCTAACTTGACATTGACGCCATCTCTGGGGGGACCACAGTATGAGCACCAGGAGGGGGAGCACCAGCAAGCTGCCAAAAGAGTAGAAAGGGTTGTCAGGGGAAAACAAGTGAAGAATAGTACTCTTGTCAACACGTCACTTTCTTCCCATGCACAGGTAAACTTTGTTCATGATACAGTCCATAATGCAAATCCAAGCTGGGTGGCCAACTTGGTAGAAGAACTAGCTGGTAGGGTCAAAGGGATTTTGAAAATGGAACATATACCCTTCTTGCCAAGGCTGTCCACAATTAAACAAGCACTTAAGGACATTACCAAACCATCACCACGCCTCCCCCCCTCAGATCACTGACATCACTGACATTGCATCGTCCCAGCTATCTGAAGAAATAGGGCAAGAAACAGGGCATGACATGAGGGCGAAGAAAACCAACGTGATTGCAACTGGCAGTACCTTGAGGGCAGCCAGCAGCATAATCCCAATAAAACCAGGGAAGCCAGGGGATAACCCAGTGGTGGGCCAAAGTCCAATAATAATCAGCCAACGGGGGGCACCATGGGGCGAAATGGGGACGTTGCACCACCACCAGAGACCAGGAACCTCCTGTTATCAACCTACCCCCAGAAGCGTGCCCTTATGTAGCAATATTAACAGGAGTACCGGGCCTGGGCGAGGAGCAGAAAGAAACACATGACAACCTGGCCAATAAGTGTCTGAACTGGCTCCCGAAGAACAAGAATTTTCCTACTGCACTGGCCCACGATATGCTTGTTACTCGTAGAGTACAGTGGATGGGATGGAGCAGAAAAGATTGCCTGGGGGACTGTGTTATAGTCAACTTCAAAGATCGAAAGCTGGTTCAAAAACTGATATCAGATGCAGAGCAGATGCGAGAGAGGCAAACTAACATTGGTCTTTTCCCTCTGGGGTATTTTTACATACCACCATATGGCTTAGGCAGGGTTGCTCATATTCTTCTCCCGTCACAACATCGCATACGCCCTTGTGCTCCTGACAATGGTGCACTATGGCCGGTTGGACCATATAGTTTCCCTGTGTCTAACCGGTATGATGCCCTTGATCAGGTAGATTGACTAGCTAACAAAGAGGTCTCACAGCATCTAAGCTGTATCAAGAATGTAATAGGTGGTATCAGACCCCACCTCATCAAGGGAATTTGATCACACCTCTGGTGCTGTGGAGGGCAGGGCCACTTTTAAGGCAAGTAATAGCCCTGGCCCTGGTGCGAATACTTCCTACTCATTAGACTCATCGAATCAAGGGGTCTCCACGCAATCTGAGGAAAATCCATTCTCCCTGTTTTTGGGTCAACTTGGCCCTAAACAAATGTCAGATCCACAAGCCAAGAAGGGAGAAGCCTCACATGCTCATAGTATGGGGAGCTCAGATTTGGAGGCCGAGTCAACAAGAAATTTAAAATCCTATCTGGAGGGGATGACAGTGTCTACTTGGAACATTGCAGGTGCCTGCCACAAGTTAATGAATCCAGACTGGAAAAATCTGGTTGAGTCCTTTGACATTTTTGTGCTCAAGAAACTTGGATGCTTGATCCCTTTTATAAAAATGGTTTTACTCCCTCAGTCCAACCAACACTGGCTTCTCCAGCAGAAAGGGCACGAGGGGATCTTGCCGCTTTTGTTTCCGTTAAAATCCCTAATGTACATGTCGTCCCCAAATGGTCTTCTCCGCAGTTTTTGGTATCACTGATTTCGCTGATAGAAGAATACGACATTTGGTTGATACATTTCTACAATAATTTTCTTAATCATGAACTTGATAAGAGAATTAGTGATTTAGATGAATTTGTAGGCCTTTTTTGCCCAATTGACAAAAAATGTAATCCTAATATGGCTGGGGGATTTTAATGTCACACTGTGTCCAATTGGCGATAATCGTGTATGTGGTCTTTTAGCAGATGAATGTGAGGACAGGGTACATTTTAGACATACTAGGTCGGGGTACACTCTCAACATGCTAGTCCTGAAACATGATTTAATAATTATTAGTGAGGCCCATATAACATTGAGCGGATTTCACAATTACAGGGTGGGCCACAGGGAGTATCATAGATTTCATATTAATATCCGCAGTTGCTGCGCCCCTAGTCACGAATTATGAAATGTTGATTAATTGCCTCAGCGACCGTAACCCTGCATGCTTTACTTTGGAGACAAAAATCCGTAAAAATTCTGCAGCTAAGGAGTGCAATATGGGTCTCACTAATAATAAAGGTCTCCGGATTAAATGTGCGAAAGTGGATCCTCTTAGCTTCGCTCAGAAAATTGTCCATGATAATATGGAGTCTATTATTTCATGCCTGGATGATAATCGTACTTACACTTCCATTTTATCAGAATTTAAAAGTTTATGCGAGGCTATTGCAGATGGTTTGGTTACTCATAGTCCCCTTTCTGGGATTGTTGAATATCAATGATTTAATGCCGCCTGTTCTTTGGCTCACGGACATTTTTACTTAAAATTGCACGGATGTCAAAAAGGCTAAGCAAGAGTACCAGTCTGCCGTGGAGAAAAGAAAGAGGGCAATAAGGGAAGAGGCCTTGGAAGAGTTGGCCCTGGCCTCATCATTAAGGGATAGTGTAAGGTTCTTGGACATTATAAATCATTCTTTCTTCTCTGAGCGTGACAATCCTAAACTGGAAGTCACAGTCCCCGAAGCCCAGTGGGTGACCCATTTCACGGGTGTATTTCAACCTACAGAAAGTGAGCCGCTTCAAAATGGGGTTTTAAATTGCTTCCCTCGGTCAGACCCAGCCCTAGCACCCCTTGAAATCCCGATTGCGATTACCAAGGTACTTTCTGCGTTAGATAAATCTGTCCCTGGAAAAGCTCCATGCCCCGATGGGGTCCCAGTTTACACTTTTAAATCAAATACAGATTTATGGGGTCCAGTACTAACAAATGTCTTAAGAATCACTGTTGTGGGGGAAATCCCTGAGTAATGGAGATTGGCCATCCTTGTCCCCATCTTCAAAAAGGAAGACAAATTATGCCCAGCTTGTTATAGGCAAATTTTCTTAATAGACGTAACTGCAAAAATCCTGGGACGGGTGATCCTCGCCCGACTTGAGACATGAGCAGAAGAGAACAAGGTAAGAACGCCTGTACAGTATGGGTTCAGGTCGGGTATAGGGACTGTAGAACAAACATTACTTTTTAAACCTGATCACCAATAAATACGTGAGGACAAAAGAGAATGCCATTTGTGATGTGTCATGGTGGGGCATACCAGTATTGCCGTAGCCCTGGGGGGTGTTGTTGGACTTCCCACTCTGGGCTGTGATATGTAGTCACGTTCGTGACGAAGGGAGGCGGGACTGTTTGGAAAATAAAGAGGCTCGGTGAATTCCGAGCAGGTGAACAGAGTAACATACGTGCCTTGGTGTTTTGCTTACTTTCGTTATACCTTGGACGCAACATTTGGCGACGAGGCGGGTGGTTCCCGCGTTTGCTGTTGGTTTCCTGCCATGGTCCGTGCCTGGGCTGCGGACGGTGTGGAGCTCACCTCAGGGGTTTCCTGGTCCCTGTGGTGCCCTCCGGGCGCCGGTTTCTCCCTTGCTGGTGTTTTCTTTCCTGCTCCGCCGGCCCCGTTTGTTCCTAGGGGCGTGGCTTGCCTTCTAGGTGATTCACAGCTGTTTGGACGCCTGGGAGGGCGCGGATCCGGCTGTGGAGGAGACGGACAGAGCTGAAGGTGCTGTGGGACGCTCTGGGACTTGTGTGGAGCTGAACGGAGCTGTGGGTGCTCTGGGGGCAGTTTCCTCTTGCCGTTTTGCGAGGGGTGCTGAGACTGCGTTTTCACCTGCCTGGAGCTGTTATTTGCCTGCCTTTCGGTTGCTGGATATTGGACTTTGTCGTGGTCAGGCAAGTTCTGCTGGTTCCTGTTGGGGTGGTGCTCCTGTGTTGCTCTTTTGGGTCCAGGGATTGCGCTTGTGTGGTGTGGCCAGGACTGGGAGTGATTTGAAGGGTGCCATTTGCTTGCGGTGCTCATTGCTCTCCTGCTATGTCAGCCATTCCCCCTGTGGAGCCGTTTCTGCTGGATGGTCCTCCTTCGGCTCAGGCTGCTCGGTGGAAGGACTGGGTGGATCGTTTGGAGACTTACTTTGCTGCCATTGCCCTGGATGAGGAACGACGGCGTCCTATGCTGTTGCATTTAGGGGGACCAGCTATTCACCGATTGGGTAGGTCAGTGGTTGAAGGGGGCCCGCCACACACCTATGGTACTTTGAAACAAGCTCTCACCGCCCATTTTAAACCGCTGGCGAATCCAGATTATGAGCGGTTTTTGTTGCGTCAGGCGAGGCAGCTGCCGGATGAGTCCGTTAATGTGTTTTATGCCCGTTTTCGTGATTTGGCAAGCACCTGCACGTTACCGGATGTGGCGGATGAAATCCGGGCCCAATTTATACAGGGTTGTTCCTCTATTAAACTACGTGAGGCTATCCTGCAGGTACCGGGCATGTCGATGGCTGATATGCTAACCAGAGGCAGGTCTAAGGAATTGTCAAGAGTACAGGCGGCCCATATGGAGGCTGCACTCAACAGGTGGTGAAGGTGGAGCCGGTTAATGCTGTTTCGGCTCGAGTCCCTGATAGGAGGAAGCTGAGGAGTAAAGGGTCAGTGGAGCCCAAACACTGTTATGGTTGTGGAGGGCCTTTTCCTCATAAGGGTTTGTGTCCTGCCAATGGGAAACGGTGTTCTAACTGCAGTAAATTGAATCATTTTGTGAAGATGTGTCGCTCTGCCCCTGCCCGGGGTCCTCACCCTGCACCGTCCAATCAGGTGTATGTTGCTGATCATTCGATTGAGGAAGGGGACATGGACGATGATGATGTGGAGGGGGCTATACATGTCATTCATGCCTTGCAACCTGGGAGTTACCTGCGGAAGTGTATTCCGAAGTGCAGTGTAATGGTGGATGGCCATCTGGTGCAGGCCCTGATTGATACGAGCGCCTCTATAAATATCATGGCCAGGTCAATGATGCTCACATTGGCCTGTCTCCCCTGTTTTGAGTACTACCAGGGTCTATGCCTATGGGTCCTCTGATCCTTTTCCGTTGGCAGGAGCTTTCACTGCTGAGGTGACGCATGGATCTAAATCAACGAAGACCAGTATATATGTCCCACAAGGGGGTCAAGGCATGTTGCTGAGTTATCGGACGGCGGAACTTCTTCAGTTGGTTGCCTTCGCACTAAGTGTACATCAAGGGAATGTGGAGGACCTGCTGGCACAGTTTGCACCATTGTTTGAATGTATCGGCTGTTTGAAGGATCGCATTATAAAGCTTCATATTGATGACTCTATTCAGCCGGTGGCTCTACGACACAGAAGGGTGGCATTCCATCTTCGGCCGAAGGTGGAGGATGAACTGGCCAAACTTTGAGCAGGCAGACATTATTGAACGGGTGGATGGCCCGACTCCCTGGGTGACCCCCAATATAGTGGCCCGCAAACCTAAGCAGCCAGGAAAGGTCCGCATCTGTGTGGATATGGGCTTACCTAACCTTGCAATCAAGCGCGGACGGCACCTTACCCCGACAGTGGATGACATAGTGGTTGAGGTTAGTGGGTCCCAATGGTTTTCAAAAATGGATCTTCGTGCCGGCTATCATCAGCTGATGCTTGATCCTGCTTCCCATGCGATTACCACGTTTTCTACCCATGTGGGGCTAAGGAGGTATAAACGTTTAAGTTTTGGGATCTCCAGTGCTGCAGAGGTTTTTCAGGACACAATCAGGGGTGTTTTTTCTGGATTGGTTGGATGGTGTATTTAATGTCAGTAATGACATTTTGGTGCATGCCCCCACCCTGGATGGGCATTTTTCCCGCCTCAGAGATGTTTTTCAGCAGTTTATGGAGCATGGACTTACGCTCCATAGAGAAAAATGTGAATTTTGAAAACGGACATTTCATTTTTTGGCTATCGTTTTTCGCAAGATGGTGTGTCACCAGATCCTTTGAAAGTTCGAGATATACAGACATCTCATACTCCCATGAATGTGACTGGTGTGAGAAGTTTCATGGGGATGGTGAATTATTGTGGCCGTTTTATTCGCAATTTGACTGATCTTACTGCTCCTTTGAGAGAACTGACTAAATCCAATGTTACGATTCTCCGGCACCCATCCTTACGGAGGACATTCCTTCATTTCCTTGGCAGCGGGCAAGTGCTGATTTTGGGAGTATCCCGGATGGGCGTCATATGTTGGTGGTTATCGAGGACTTTTCCAAATACCCTGAGATTGAATTAATGGAATCTACCACGGCCAGTCAGACTATTCCTCGTTTGGAGAAGATTATGGCTACCCATGGTTTGTTCACTGAACTCCGTACTGATAATGGCCCTCCTTTTTCAAGTCAGGATTTTGCTAACCACCTTCAGTCTAGAGGGGTCCGTCACCAAAAGATTACTCCTTTATGGCCTCAGGCCAATGGTGAGGCGGAGCGCTTTATGCGCACCCTCAATAAGGCCATTAGGATTGCAGTGGCCGATCGGCAGGAGTTGGATTGAGCTTTGTATGGGTTTCTGAGGGAGTATCGGACGACCCCTCATTCTACCACTAAGGTCAGCCTGCTGTCTTTGTGTATGAATCGGCCAATGGGTGATGATATTCCTCATCTTGAGGCGGTGCCTGCCGACCATGAGCTGGTAGCGGATGAACTGCGGAAACGTAAGCTGAAGAATGACAGGGTTTCCATGAGGGATGGAGCGAGAATCAGTTTCTTTAATGTAGGGGATGCTGTCATGGTGCAGAATCGGCACCCTAAAGGGAAATTTAGCCTGCCTCATGAGCCTGAACCGTGGATTATTCAAGCTGTCCATGGAACGAAGGTCACGGCGATGAGGAATGGAGTGATCATCTCGAGAAATGTGTCTTTCTTTAAGGCTCACCGGAATCCTGGTGGTGATCGACTGGGGGATTGTGTGCTTCCGAATGATGAAGGTCTGGTTTCCGATGGGGATGCTACAGATGGTGATGACTTGGACAGTGTTGGGTCTCCTGGCCAGGTACCGGAATGTGATGGAAATCCTGGCCAGGTTCAGGTTTTGTCAGTTCAGAGTGCTGTTTCTTCGTCTGCGATGTCACCACATGGGGCGCCTGGGTGTGATCTGATGCCCCGTCTTGATGAAACAAGGGGGCCTGAGTTTGGCGTGCAGCGAGGGGGTGCTGAGAGGTACCAGCTACGGCCTTGCCCCGCCAGGTCTTCGAGGTTGAAGAACTACGTAACATATTGAACTGTTTTTATGCACTGGACATTGGTTTTACTTTTTTTTTTTTCATCTGCCTTGTGTGTTTTGCTTTAGCACAGTATTGGAGGTGTTTTGTGTTTTTGTTTTTTTTTGTTTGCAGGTTGTGGAGGAGTGTGATGTGTCATGGTGGGGCATACCAGTATTGCCGTAGCCCTGGGGGGTGTTGTTGGACTTCCCCCTCTGGGCTGTGATATGTAGTCACGTTCATGACGAAGGGGGGCGGGACTGTTTGGAAAATAAAGAGGCTCGGTGAATGCCGAGCAGGTGAACAGAGTAACATACATGCCTTGGTGTTTTGCTTACTTACGTTATACCTTGGATGCAACACCATTCACATGGCGTTCATTGACCTGTCAAATGCTTTGGATTTAGTCAACAGGGACAAATTATGGGAGGCTATGCAGAAAATGGGGATGAAACCGAATCTGCTCATTCTAATAAAATGCTTACACCATGGTCTTAAAGTTTCGGTCCAATATGGCCCACAAGTGGAATTATCGTCTCAAGTAAAGTCTATGAGAGGCGTTATACAGGTATGTAGTTTAGCACCTTTTTTGTTTTTGGTATATATCAATGGTATCACAGAACATTTATCATGGGCAGGTGTGGACATACCAAAGATAGGGGATCAATCTGTGCCGATACTTTTATACGCTGATGATGCAGTCCTTATTTCACGTACCCCAAACACACTGCAGAAGCTGCTAGATCTTTTTACTGAGTACATGGAAGGCCTGGACCTGAAAGTGAATTATCTAAAATCATACACCATGGCATGTGGGCCACTATGCACGAAATCCATGCACTTTAAAATGTGGGGCACTTTCCTAAAATAAACAAATGATTTTAGCTCCTTAGGTTTTGTTTTTAGCTCATCCTTAGGTTGGAAAAAATTATCTCCTCTATGAAAGCACAAGACATTGGAAGGAAAGTGGAGGCTATTTTTTGCTTTGCAAGGTCATTAAGACACAAACCTTTGGCAGAGATGATAACCCTGTATAAAGCCAAAGGCATTGCCCCAGCCACATACGGAGCATGGGTATGGGGTTATAAAAAAAAAGAGAAACTTCAATATATTGAAAATGGTTTTACACGCAGGTTGCTTGCAATTCCAAAAAATCCTGCAAATTTTATATGTCATGAGGAGTTGGTCCTTCCCTATATAAACGAACAGATAAAAATTGCACCACTTCTTTTGTGGATGAAATGTTGGCAAAAACCTAGAGGCATTTTTGCTTAGAGCTTGCATGTCAGACTGTTCAGCCTTAGATAATGTGAATAAGATACCTTTGTTGATGTATGTAAAATCAGGTCTTCACAAATTGGGCCAAAAAGAAATCTCCCACATGAATGCTAAGATGATTGTGAAATCCAAGTATGCCAAACATTGTTTGGAGGAAAGGTTATGAGGCACTCTGGGTATGAAAACAGTTGAATATTACTTGCAAATCTCTACAGTCAAATTAATTAAACCATATCTGGGATGGGTCGAGAATGTAAATCACCGGCTCCTTTTAATATACTTCAGATTTAATTTAATTCACTTTAAAGTGGCTTTTCCGTTACAATGCGCTTGGCAGTGGAAATTACCCCCATGTCATTATGAAAACGCCTTCAAACAAAGCACATGTCACTTTACCTTATATTGCCCACTTTATGTAGGCCCAAGAAGCACCTTTCTGATTTCTTTGTTACACCAGATAGAGATTTGGCAATACCAGCCAGCAATGGAATTTTTGCAAAAACTAATCACGATAGACATGTGCCATGCAGTGCTAACTTTTATTAGGAGTGTGGTCCGAATTAGAAACCGCTATGAGCTTGTAAATTTTAATTGAGGCCTTGTTGTAAATGAAAATTATCATTTTTCTGAATTTTAGAGCTATTATTTAATGTATTATTTTATGGGTTTTAATGATCATTACTGTCTTTATATTGAATTTTATTCATGTTGTGCCACATGCCTTTTATGCCATTTTGCCGAAATAAAGATGCATTGACTGACACTTCCTGTGGTGTGATTGAGGTCAAAGAGTGTGTGATGTCACTTCTGCTACCCCTAGCATTGTAGTGAATTGATGGCCATGAATCAGTTGTTTCCATGTGATTTAAAATAATCAATATACTCTCCTTTTCTTTGTTCTACAGCCACACAAAAATAGAGTGACTTTTGATTTTAAATTAACAGCCCTACTGCAAGCTAGTTTTATTCTTGTCAATAGGAGTGCTGAGCGCCAGTTTATTTCTTTATATATAAAGAGGCTATTGTGGATCACAGCAGCTTATCATTAGAAGGTTGTTGAAGTGGGGAATGGGGGAGATCCAAGCATTGAGAGCGAAGCAGTTTCTAGGGCTGGCAGTAAAGTCCTCATCAAGTCAGGCAAGTGATTTAATATCTCCTTGGGAGGTGACTGACTATTGACCCTGGAGCTATCCGGTAAGGTGGGTCAGTTAGGGTATGTATCAGAATTCTGTACACCAAAATATTGTCCGACAGTAATATTATCGCCTAAGTATCGTTTACAAACGTATCACCTCCTTGGAGCTAATACTAGAAAAACTACATTCAAGTGAGCAACATTTGTCTACAATATTTCGAAAACAATATTTCTGACAGATTATATTTTTGCTGAAAATATACAGACATACTACTATAAACTAGGCCTTGCAGTTAAAACTACTAGGATACAGAATCACAGATTTGCTAGTATAAACAGATTTATTTTATCAAGAGACTCTGTGCCAACAATGGTGAAATCCAATTTTAATTAATGTAGACTTCTTTTAAGGTACAGAAATTAGTTTGGGTGGAGGCTAGGGGGTAGACGGAACTGCAGAATATAGTGGACAAGAATTGTTTATTATGACCCAACAGATGGGTCTGTGTGTGTGCTATCACCCTCTCTGTTCTAGTGGTTATTCCAATTAGTATTTTACCCACCACAGAACTTGGGGCTCGACTTTTGGGTGGTGATGGAACAGTCTCCAATTTCTGAAACATGCGCTAAATATGATATTCTTGAATATCTTGTTTTGAATATACCATTCTAAAATAATGTTGTAGCTAGAATATTGACTTACAAAATAACGCAAACCTCACAATTTATAGATAAATTTATATTCACTATTCTTAACTCCATAAATATGTACCTTGACTTATATATATGTATATACATATATATATATGTAATATAAACGTCCCCTTTTTAGGTCTCGCCTAGCGTTGCAGCGCATGCGCTGCTCGCTTTGCGAGGCATGCAGTATACAGTATAGCGGGGGGAACCTCCGCCCACTTTCCGCCCATCTTTTTGATTGGCTTAAATACTAAATGCTGCATTGTGATTGGTTTTTGGCTTGTTAGTCCCGCCTCCTGACGGCCATGTCGTCATTTTTGTCCTTCCGTGGCTATCAGCCCCTTTATTTTAAAAACAGTTTTGTTCCCCTGCCTCTCCCCGTTCCCTCCCGCATTCCGTGACTTCTTAGACCACCACCACCCCCCCACCCCCTCCCGTTCGTGCCTTCTTTGACGCCAGCATTTCCGTTTAAAATGCAATAGGTCTCGCGTAAATACGAGTCCTATTGCATTTTAAATGCTTGTTTGTTCTCTGATTGGTGGGTGAATTCGCACTTGTTTTTGTTTCGCATGCGCGCGATGCCTCTGGGGCTGCGCCTGTGCTGAACACACCGTATGCCATGATTTGTAAGGATATCCCACTCAGCGCTTGGATTTTCGTCACACAGCCGCAGCCTGAGAAGGAGCGGCAACAAGTTGTTATACCAACAATTTGCATTCTTCATGGAGGGAGACCTCCGCTCGAGGATGCCATGCCAACTTGAATGTCGATCCCCGGTACTTTTTATCTCCTCTTAGAGGTAGGTCATCTTTTATATCTGACTGTGCTGGCTCACAGAGGAGGGGTGACTACAAAAATTGTTTCTTTTGGGAAGCAAAACGTCGTTTGGTGGTAAGACTCAGTAGTAGAATTTTTTGCACACGCATTGATGTTCAATACCATCTGTACTAGTTAAGGGAATGGCATGGACTGAAAAATGTTGATCTATAAGTCGGTTGTTCTCAGGCATTGAACGGTGGGGGTTCAACAAAGCGATTGAACGGCGGAGTTTAACAGGGCGATTTAATAATGACATTGATGCCGAACGACCACAGGTGACGTCGGACAACTTCACCATGTCTTGTTTTTAGTCAGCAGCAGCTTGCGTTTTATGTTCTGTCGTTTATTCATAACATTTCGCGGAGGTACGCATGCATTGAAACAGGTACAAAGTCTGCAATGTATTTAATAGGAGAGTACCGGCACTTCTCAGGGAGAAACAGGTTACCTAAATAGTGAGTGCCTGCCCTTCTTTATTGGCATTCAAAGCACTGAGTAAGGGGCAATTATCAGCTGCCCAATTAAAGAAAGTTATTGCAAACACTGTCGGAGAGGGCAAATGAACAGTCGCAAAGTGTGGTATTGTTAGGGCACAGCGATAAATACATTATTACTTAAGGTGAGCTGAACATGAGATTTGACGTTCTGGTCAGCGCACCCTTCTCGAAGCAACGGGTTTTAAAGTTTGCCCTAGATCACGGGCGCCTATTAAAGTGCTCTCCCAGATGTGGGAAGCCTGCAAGCACGTCTTCCAGCTCCACTTTTCACTTAGTTTTGTCTGTTAGCTCTTCGCATGCTAGGATCTGTGATGGTATTGTAAAATAGAAAATACAAGTCCCACAATGAAATACTTTCTTGAGTAAAATTAAGTACTGGCTGAATATGTCACAGATGACATGGTGCACTGCCTTTATTTGTTGTGAGAATATCTGGTGATTTGATTAGCAGGCGTCACTGTCTTTCTACGCCCCTCCTCTGGATTAACACACCTATCCCGTTCCTGCCTCCGGTCATGTTTATACAATTAAATAATATTATCGCAGTTTGTGCTTCCCGCCACCCCAGGTACACGCTGTGAAACAACATTGTTACGCAGTGAGTGGCTGACAGCTCATACCCTGAGGGTGCTAGCCAGCCTGTTTCCTCTGTATCTGCTGGGGTGGAAAATTAAATTTTCTCCCCCCCCCCCGGAAAAAGACATTCTCTGTATAAATGCACGCACTGTCTCTCAATAACCATTCCGGATTTAGGTCGGCAGTACTGTTCTCTTACCCATTCAGAAAAATGCCCCGTGCTACTTACTGATGATTAGATTGCTACTGAAGAGTGCTGCTATTAAAGTTTGCCAGGTTGCAGGATGCTCCGTCCGCTGAAATGTGATGGGCCATTCGAGGATTGAGAGAGGCCATCTGCAGAGCCTGCTGCGCACACACCTGAGAGATTCTTCTGACGGGTGCTTGCATTACTCAGGTTTACGAGGATTCTCGTCAGCTCATACACCTTGAGATATTCAGGTTAGACAACATTAATCTGTATAACATGCAAGTAGTTTGGGTGAAAAACTCTGTCTTTTCAACTTTGTTAGAGGTTGGACAGCCACTGTTCCCTAGGTATCAAAATGATTGTGCGCCTTGGCTATAATTTTACAAAGGAAATTATATGTCAAGACCACAGACGAGTATTTTGCTTACTTTTGTTGCTATATTTTTAAACAGAGACATTTCAATGCTTGACAAAACTACACTTCCCATGAGGCATTCTAAAACTTTTTTTTTCACCGCGCAACACATGTGCATTTTTAGGTCGAGCATTCATGACCCCTTGTATATACTTTAGTATATACTTATATGTGTATGTACTTTGTGGGCTCTGGAGATCAGCCCTAGGACTTGTCTGCTTCGGCTACGGGACTTTTTTTTCCTGTTCAACTGCCTCTATTTAACTGTCTTAATAGAAAACTACAAGTAGAGGTCAGCAAAATGCCAGAATTGCTTTCTGCTGAGGGACTTTCTTTTTTTAATTTTTCTGGCAACTGCCTCTATTTAACTTTCTTGGTAGAAAACGACCAGCAGAGGCTAGTAAAATACCAGAATCACTTTAGCATTCTCTAGATTCCAGTCCATAGAAATGGTCTTCCACGAGCACCCGTAGACAATAATATTTTTTTCAAATCTTGTATTTTCAGTGATATGACTCCCGAAGGCCCTGATTTTATATTAAAAACAGAGCTTTGGACTATATAATTTGCTGCTGAAAGGCAATATTCCTCTCCATGTGTTCGCATACCAGGCGTGTCATGCAGTTTGGTGCTTACTTTCCCTCCATGTTAAAGAACAGTAGATATTTCAGCACCCAGACTAATGTGCTGCATAGCTAAATACATATAAGGTCCCAAAGGCGAGACCGATTGCATTGCAAATGCTTGTTGGTTCTGCTGCTGAGTTAAAAGATTCGGGGTGATCTGTCAAGCGGGGGCCGAGAAAAAAAGGGGGGGGGTGGGGGGGGGGGTCCCAAAACGCGTTTTCCTAATTTTAAGTCTATGGGAATTTTTCATTTTTTGAAAAAGACTACAGCCCGATCTGCTGAACGGAATTATACCAAATTTGGCAGAAAGCTAGATTTTGGTCCAGAAAGCATGCTTTTTAGGTCGAGCCTAAACAGCGCTTGCGCTGTTATGCAATCTGTTATCTTTACTTTGTGGGGTCTGACTCCTCCCACGCTTTGGACTGACTGCTGTCTGTGTCATTCAAAAAGGATGACCTGCAAATGGTTAATTGTTGGTGCATGTCCCACCTTTTTTCACAAGGTAACTCCCATGGAGTATTTGCCTCGGGAACGAGCAGCCACACGCATGCTGCTTGTTATCTTTTGTTTAATTTAAATTAGCTTGTCTCCGTGTGCCGTCTTTTATTGTTTGTTTAATTTAAATTAGTAGACTTTAGCTTGGCAGGGGAGAGTAAATGATTTGCCCAGATTCACAGAATGTTGACCCCAGCCAGGCCGAGACTCGAACACGGATCACCCCCCTCCCGAGTCGGCCGTTCTAATTGCTGTGCCACCCACTAGTTTTCTATATAGCACAAGCACTTTTTCAGATGCTTGTGTTTTGTTATTTCTGTCTCAGCTCAGCACCCATTTCACGAGCGCTGCGCTTTATGTACTTGTTTTGTCACTGGATTTAGTATTAAAATTTTAACCGACCCGACCAACGCATATAAACGCCAGCAAAAACCAGCAGGATGAGGGGGTAAGTGGGTTAAAAGGGGAGGGGCGCGCATCACTACTTGTTACGCGCATGCATGCTTACGACATAGAAACAGACCAAGTTAACATTTCTGCATGTGTATATCCAACACATCCGTATGTTTCCACTAATTTACTTTTATTTTGTTTTCCTCGTGGAATACACCCATCTACAACAACAACTACAAATCAATTTACTCCTGCCTTTCACCGGAGTAAATCTGCAGTTTTTCCAGGGTGAGACACTCCTTGCAAAAGGTTTGTGAATTTACGAGTTTGTACGGCCCCTCCCCCCGTCTCAAATGACCCCTTATCCAACTGCCGTTGCAAGAAGCTACATTCACTCTTGCGTTTACGTCCTTCTGGCAGAACTGTATGCAGGAGTAAATCCATTTACAAGGGTACAATCCCTGGTGTAAGTTACAACCAAGGTTACACTGAGGTCCACAGATAGAGTGAATGGGGCCCCAAGTATTTGTAGAGGGGCCCACAACCAGACACCTCATTCTGCACCAACCCCTCCAGTGTTCTAATTAAAATATTTTCATTACATGACAGGCGTTCATCAACAATAAAGGCGAGGATAAAAAGAGGTTATTTCTTTCTCTCTCAGTAGAAAGTGTCTCTGCAGAAGATTCTGAGCGACTTTTTAATAATTTAGCGCCTCGTCAGGGGTATTAGGAGCTACATAATATCTCCAAAATCTGAGCTAATTCCGAGATAAATAGTAAGTAATGAGTTTCTGAGACACGCTTTTCCTGCCCTCCCCTGGCAGCTGCAGGCCTGTGTGTTCTGATGAAAGGAGTGTCAGCGGTGTCAGAGCCCCGGGGCTCAGGGGGATTAAGGGTCAGTAGTAACAGGAAGCCTCTGTCTGTCAGCGGCTGCCTCCTGGCCCTCAGACAGCAGTCAAGTTTAAGACGGCTTCTTCCGGTTCCTGTGCCCACTGTGAGCTCATGTGCCCTCTCTGTCCCTGCAGCACCTCCGGGCTGATGGCCACCGAAGGCCTGATAAGTACGAGACAGGAGGCTATCTCTGGGGCCAGCTCTGATCCCGGCTTCCCCACCTATGAAATTGTGTGACCTTGCTCAAATTAGTGGCTATTCCTGATGATTCGGACTTCTGATTCCCCTACAACGAGAACACTTGTAAAAGGACAAAAGTGCCATGTAAAACAAGCATTGTCAAGGCCACTCGCTTTGCCTTTTGTAAGATGCAATTGGCTTTAGTAAAACTCACAGAACAAGGACCACATGAGTAAATGTCAGGGGTAATGGAAGAAATATCCTACACCTCTGACCCTGTCGATGTCACAGGGGTGATTCTTGCCCCAGTCTTTGCCTTGTGGGAGCGGGGGAGTTTTGAAAGTGCTGGAGAGCACATCTCTGCAGTGAACTGCAGCAAACAGAGCCAGCAGCCAGGTGATGCTGCTTAAGGAGGTAGAACTGGCTGCCACTCAGAGAACATGCTGAAGGAATAGGGGAGACTATTGCATTTTACAGAGCAATGTTCGCACGGGTCCGGGAGGCCCACTCATGAAATATTCCAATACTTTTCAATGGTGTGCCTGACCATGCCTGACCCTCCCCAGGGCTGCTGGGGGTTTTCTTGGCCTAAGAAACGTTCACGAAAACGGTGCTAAAGTTCCAGATTTTTTCTTGGCCTCTCATGATTCATAGCACCTTTCTTCACACCTCCTTTTCTTGCTATTTCATTTTTCCATCTTATACGATATATGACTGAAAATCTGCTTGGGAGGGGCAGGATGGGAGAATAAAAATATATACACTGTACAATCTCAGGCGAAGCGCAGTATAATCGGAGGCATTTCTTGGTTCATATAGCAGAGCTGTCACTCAAGATTTGAAGAGCTGGCAGACTCGGCGAGCCCAAGTGTCCCACCAGTCGCCCGGGCCAGGGTCACACGCAGAGGCTGGGGTTATCACTCATCTAGCAGCTTTAAAAATGTATTTGGAAATGCAATCATTTGGTCCCCAAACTTCAGCTTGTCAGTTTTTATTTCTGAAAAGCAAGCTAATTTCAGAAAAAAACTATAATTTTCACAAATAAACCTCAATTTTGTCATTGAATGCCAGTTTTTAGGTCGAGCCTGGGCAGTGTATGGCTGCTCTGCGAGCCATGCTGCAGTGGAGTATGGCGTGAAGCCCCGCCCACTCTGAACCCATATTTGTCATTGGCTTGTGTCATTGTCCTTCGTAAATGCTGGCTTCTGATTCGTTATTAGGCCTGTTAGTCCCTCCTTAGTACTGCCTTGTCTTCATTTGTAACCTCCCATGAGGACTGGCCCCTTTACTCCGGTTGTTACAAGGTACGACTTATTTAGTCTGTAAGCACTATTTTTTTTTATGAGTTTTTCTTACTGCAGGAGGGTCTCTCATGCGGAGTTGTGACCACCAGTTTGTTTAACTCGTAGCAAACAGGAAGCTCTTCAGGGGCCATGGGAGACAGAAGGAGGCAACTCAGCGATGCCTTTAGGGCGGTCAAAGGTGCGTGATGTAAATTCCGCTAGATTTGGCGTGTTTATTTTCTGAACGAACATCTATGGTAAACATGAAAATGCTTTAGGTTTGCTCCTCCGTTCACTTGCTAAAAACCATGACTTCAACAAATACCCTCTGTTAGATTTGGGGGTCTCTAGTTGGCACAGGTAGGTACTTGTGACAAATAGGGACCCTCGCCTCTAGTCAGGGTAGGGGGTACACTCCTAAAATAACCCCTGCTCACCCCCTTGGTAGCTTGGCACGAGCAGACAGGCTTATCTCAGAGGCAGTGTGTTAAGCATTTGTGAACACATACAGTAATCCAGTGACAACACTACAGATGGACACCACACAAGTTTTATATCAAAAATAAGTATTCTTTATATAGATTTAACACAAGACCATAAACGACAAAAATCCACAATACTGTACTTAAAATGGTAGGTTTAGCTTAGTTCTCTTCAGTTCTTAAAATGCGACACTTTGAGTCAATGTACCTTACGATGCGTCACGCTTCTACAACGAAAGTGTTGCAGAGATGGAGATGCGGCAAAGATCCGGTGCAAAGAAATAAAGACGTCAAGTTCTTCCTGATGCGGCACGCTTCTCCGATGTTGCGAGAAGTCTCGGCTCGATGTGTCAGCTGCAGCGGCGACACCCTTGTTCCGTGATGCGACGACAGCGGCTTTGGCACGACACTCTTCTCCGACGTTGCGAGACACTTCTGCTCGATGCGACAACTGCAGCGGCGACACCCTTGTTCCGTGATGCGACGGCAGCAGCTCCGACGGCGGCACGCTTCTCCGTGGATGCGAGGCGCTTCTCTTGATGCGGTGCAATGCGACAGCTACAGCGGCGACATCTACGATGCGACAGCAGCGGCTGCGACGGCGACACGCTTCTTCCTCGTGGCGAGATGCTTCTCTTGATGCGGTGCAATGCGACAGCTACAGCGGCGACATCTACGATGCGACGGCAGCGGCTGCGACGGCGACACGCTTCTTCGGTGTTGCGGGACGTTTCTTGAGATGCGGTGCAATGCGACAGCTACAGCGGCGACATCCACGATGCGACGGCAGCGGCTGCGACGGCGACACGCTTCTTCGGGGTTGTGGGACGTTTCTTGAGATGCGGTGCAATGCGACAGCTACAGCGGCGACATCCACGATGCGACGGCAGCGGCTGCGACGGCGACACGCTTCTCCCTCTTGAGTCGCGCTTCCAGCTCCTTGCGACACGCAGTCCCTCAGAAGGCCCAAAACAGCAGCAGGCACTTCCAAAGAACTCTTGGGGAGCTGGGGGTTGAAGTCTGTTGTCCCTGAGACTTCAGCAGGAGGCAAGCTCTTTTTTCAAGCCCTTGGAGATCCTTCACAAGTTGAATAAAAGTGCACACAAAGTCCTTTTCTCCTTTCTTTGGCAGTCAGGCAACCACTGCAGGCCAATCCCCCAAGCAGCACTTCAGCTTAGGGATAGTCTCTCCTCAGTTCCTTCTGGTTCCTCTCCTCAGCAAAGGTTTCTTCTTGTTCCCCAAAGTGATCTAATTTCCTAGGGGTCTGGGTCCCCTTTTTATACACCTTTTCTCTTTGTTCTCTGGAGGCAGAGAGGCCTTTGCCTAGTCCAAAACCAGTTCTGGTCAGTCATGGAGCACTTTGTTTACAGGACTCCTTCTCTCCTTTCAGAAAGTGGGGCAGAGTGCTCAGCCGCCCAGCAGGAGGTGGAGCCAGCATTGTGGAAGGCAGGCACAGCCCTATTCAGACCCAGGTGCAACTCCTCCCTCCACTCTGGATGCAGATCTCTCTATTCAGCCCTGTGCTGACTCACCCTGTCTCCTGTAGCCACCCCCAGCCCCTGTCACTCAAACTCCAGACAAGGAATACACAACCTAGCAGAGGCAGGCTTGGATAGTTAGGCAAGAAAATACCTACTTTCTAAAAGTGGTATTTTCAAACACAGAATGTTAAAACCAACTTCACTAAAAGATGTATTTTATCATCCTGAGTTCAGGCATACTAAATTCGTTTTTCTACCATGTTCCCTGGGTCAGTTAGGATTATAAGGTGTAATAATCAAACTGCCCATTCTGGCCTATGGGGAGCAGATAGCCTTGCAATAGTGAAAAACGAAAATGGCTGTAATTCACTATTAGGACATGCCACACACACCAGGGCATGTCCTACCTTATACTTACAATGCACCCTGCCCTAGGGCCTACTTTAGGGGTGACCAACATGCAGTAAAGGGAAGGTTTAGGGCCTGGTAAGTGGGTGCACTCACCAAGTCGACATGGCAGCCCTAGGCTGCACACAGGCTCTGCAATGGCAGGCCTGAGACACATTTTACAAGCTGCTTCTGTGGGTGGCACAACCAGTGCTGCAAGCCCACTAGCAGCATTGGATTTACAAGCCCTGGGCACACTCAGTGCACTGTACTAGGGACTGACAAGTAAACCAATCATCCAATCATGGAGTCACTAATACATACATCAATTTACAATAGGGAGCACTTGCACTGTGGCACTGAATAGCAGTGGCACAGTGCCCAAAGCATCTAAACCAGCAAAAACAGATCAATAACATTGGAGGCATCATCAAAAAATGGAAGGGAGACCCACGCCAAGGATGCCAGGTCTAACACCCTCTTTACTCAATTTGTTCCTATGTGAAATGGATCCAAAAAAGAAAGAAACTCTTTAGCTGCAAATGTCTCTTTGAACACACTCACCCCCAATCGCAAGTGCGAACTTGACCGTAAGGTATTGGCGCGCTAAACTGAGCAGTTCTCCAGTTCCAAAGTGGCAGCTCGCTGCGCCTTGCTTCTCAGCTCAGAATACCTGTAAAGGGTGTGCTTCTACCCCCAGCTTAACGTTGCTATCGCTGGTTTGCTTTTCTCCCCCTGCCCGCCACATTGCTCTGTCTATTCTTTGCTTCCCTATGCCCTCCGTGCCCCTTCCCAATTTTTGCTTCCCCACACCCGCACCCTCAGTTTTGCTTCCCCACACCCTCCCCGTCTGTGTTCCTTCTGCTACCTTCTGTTTGCAACCCACCCCACACACACACTTTTAAACAAGCATTTGGAATGCAATAGGTCTCACATTTGCGAGAGTTTAAGCTATTGGCATTGTAAATGACAATGCCTTTTATTTATGTTTTAAAACCAAAACATAAATAAAAGGCATTGTCATTTACAATGCCAATAGCTCAAACTCGCGTAAATGCGAGACCTATTGCATTGCAGATGCTTGTTGTGCTTTGGTGTAAATCCGTTTATTAGTTTCAGTGAAATTAAAGTTTAAAATATATACATATCTGTGGACGTGAGTCCTTGCAGTGGACTCGCGGATCCTACTAAAATTTGATTGGCTGCCAACACTTCAACCAGGAAGTGTTGGCAGCCATCTTGGGACTTGGCTTGAAGCCAAGTCTCAGAAAAAAAGTAACAGATATAAAAAAGGGGGCAGGGTAGGAATACCATTTATTTTTATTTTGCCTTGGACTCGAGGATGGATCGGCGAATCCGTGGCGCAATTTTTTAAAAAAGACGTGCAAGCTCCCACGTTTTTTTTTAAAGCCTCCGGGTGGGCCAAATCACGGGGTATGAAGGAGGGGGGCTCATGGGCCCCCACTCTAGGGCTTAGGAAAAGCCCTGGGGACTGCCACCTCTCCAGGGCTGTAAACAACAAAAATGTCGGGGGGGGGGCCCACTCGGGCCCCGACGCCCCAGGGACTGCTACCTCCCCGGGGCAAAGATATGCAAAGTGATGTGGTGGCCTGCACGGCCCCCCACAGCCAGGAGACCGCCACCACCCCAGGGCTAAAGGTGACAAATGTGGGGGGCCACACAGCCCCCCCGCAGCCCCGGGGACCGCCACCTCCCCAAGGCTTTAACAAAATATTAATGTGTGGAGGGGCTCTGCCCCAGCACAGAGCCCCAGGAACTGCCACTTCCCCAGGGCATGTCTTTAAAATTAAATATCGGGGTCGCACATCCCCCACAGCCCCGGGGACCACCACCTCTCCGGGGCTTAATTACATAAAAAGGGGGGGCCGCACGCCCCCCCTCGTGGAGCCCTATATGGCCCACTGGACTGCCAACCCCCAGGCCCGGCTCCAGCAATGTCCCGGGGTGCCCACCCCCGGGACATACTGAAAAAAGTACACATCAAGATGTGAATAACCATGAAGTGTATTTGATTTACTATACGCTTGAAAGTAGATAATTGGCACAAATTGAGGAAGGTAAAAGACTATAATGAGTGTGGTGGAGTGGTCACAGTCATAGTTGTTTGGATTGAAGTTAAAACGTTCATTGAAATTGTAATATGCATACGATTGAGAAAAAGTCTTGTACAAAAAAAAGGATAAAAAATTATAAAGGTAAATAAGATGGAGGACCGACAAGCAAAATGGAGACTAGCTGCTGAGCGCACATTCCAGGAGAATTCAAGCACTATGGGAAATGAGAGTACACCTAATACTGTCAACAGAACACCAACTCAATTGGTGAGGGATTTGGAGAGACCGAGAAGAACAGAAGCTAAACAGTGGTGTAAAAGAATTCGAGAGGATTAAGGATCATGTGATTACCAACATATGAAGACATGGATGAAGATCTGAATAATGAATGGTGTGAAAACACAGAAGAATGTTCAGTAAGATTAATGAGAACCTTGACAAAACATGCTAAAAGAAAAATGGAATTACAAACAGCTAAGATTGAAATGATCAATAAGGAGCTGGAGAAATATAAGGATGATGTAATTGTAAAAGACAACAACAAAAATGGAAGAATCGTTGCGAGAATATGAGGAAATCATGGACCCTAAAGCAAGAAAGTTTACAAGGGATAGATTAGATTATCAATATGGCCATGTCTATACCTTTGCCAAAAAGTTTGATAGTTCGAGGGCCAAAGAAAAAGAAAAAGAGAAAAACATATGCACTAGCGAAACATATTACAAGTGAGAGTGAAATGAGCTCTGATGCAGGATCTACTATGGATGCAGCACCAACAGAGAAGGCATATTTTCACAAGGAGCTGCGTTTATTAAGAATGACTACGTGATAAGGGGGAAGGGACAGACCACAACAGAACTTCGGAAACAAAACTGTAGGACAAGGAGGGGCAAGAGGAAGGGGACAAGGAAACAACAGGGGCCCCACAGATAACAACAATGGAATTGGATGAGACATTGATGGATAAGCCCTTGGTAGTGAATATATCATCAACTACATCAGCAATCAGGAAAGACCCTTTGACTTGGGCCTAACATTTTGTCCATCGGCGCGTCCTGATTTAACAGATTCAAGAATTGAGATTTATTATTACAGTCTAGTATGTGCATCTTAATTTGGTAATCTGCCCCAATTTATCAAACCTTTTCACAGTTGAATTGGGTTCAAGATGTTATACTCAACTGTCAATGAACATGGATAGATATGCCTTTTGGATAGTCACTTGGTAGCAAAGAGCAATCTCATTAGTAAGCGATAGAAGATGTGGGCATTTTCTGACAGAAAACGTAACCGTTTATGAGGCATTTAAGTATAAGGAGAACACCAATATGTAGTTGAACATAACTGCAATGCTCCCACCACTCTATTTCTGTCGAAGCACTGTCCAATAAAGAGGTGTTGGTTAAGTGGATCTTGGGGTTAAAATAGCAATGGATATTGGAGTGCATATACACCTACTAAGATGATCTGAGACTTGCCACTTTTAAGTCAGAGCCATTTGTTACTCAATCAGATCTGCAACTGGCAAATATGCGATATGTGGGATTAGTTAATTTTCAGCAGATTATACTATTGGTTAGGATAAGTGTTGGATAGCAGAGGGGTAAAAAATGTAATTCCCACTCCAGTGACTGCAACAGTAGGGAAAGTGTTGGATAGCAAAGGGGTAAAAACTACTATTCCCACTCCAGAGAGTGCAATAGTAAGAAAGTGTTGGATAGTGGAGAGGTAAAAATTACTATTCCAACTCCAGTGAGTGCAACAGTAGGGAAAATACAGGATAGTGGAGAGATAAAAATTACTATTCCCACTCCAGTGAATGCAACAGTAGGGAAAGTGCTGGATAGCAGAGGGATAAAAATTACTATTCCCACTCCAGTGAGTGCAACAGTAGGGAAAGTGCTGGATAGCGGAAGGGTAAAAATTACTATTCCCACTCCAGTGAATGCAACAGTAGGGAAAGTGTTGGATAGCGGAGGGGTAAAAATTACTATTACCACTCCAGTGAATGCAACAGTAGGGAAAGTGCTGGATAGCAGAGGGATAAAAATTACTATTCCCACTCCAGTGAGTGCAACAGTAGGGAAAGTGCTGGATAGCGGAAGGGTAAAAATTACTATTCCCACTCCAGTGAATGCAACAGTAGGGAAAGTGTTGGATAGCGGAGGGGTAAAAATTACTATTACCACTCCAGTGAATGCAACAGTAGGGAAAGTGCTGGATAGCGGAGGGGTAAAAATGACTATTCCCACTCCAGTGAGTGCAACAGTAGGGAAAGTGCTGGATAGCGGAGGGAAAAAATGACTATTCCCACCCCAGTGAATGCAACAGTAGGGAAAGTGTTGGATAGCGTAGAAAACAAAATTACGATTCACACTCAAACACTTAAAAAAAACAAATATTAAAAATAAAATAAAATAATAAAAATAAATAAACAATATTTAAAAAATAAAAAATATTAAACATATAAAAAGAACACATATAATATTAATTACATATAAGAAAATGCAACAAATATAAAAAATAAAATAATAAATAAATTTACATAAAGATAATTCTTTTAAACTACAAAATATTTACAAACAAAAACATTAATTAAAACACAAATATATTTATTTTGTTTCCTACCCTATAACACCACACCAATAACAAAACACTTCAACATTTTTAATTAAAATTATTTCCTTAATTAACATAATTAATAATCAATAAAAATATTATTAATAACAAAAATGAATAAACATTAATTGACTACACAAACTTTAACACTATAATATCCACAACACACACCTAAATTAAACTATAAAATAATAAAACACAATTAAAACTTATTTTAAAATTAAAAACTATTACTATTAACAACTAATAATTACATAATTAAAATATATTTAATACCCACCCTTTACCCCTTTAAAAGTAAAACCAACACACAACAAAATAATCAATTACCCAAAATAAATATCAAATAATTAACATTAACAACTATATATTAATTAAACACAAATTACTTCCCACCCTTTACTCCTATAAACACCACAACACACGCCTAAAATTATTTACACAATTACCAAAATGAATAACCAATTAATTAATTGAAATTAATTAACAACCAAATATGAATTAATTAATAATAAGTTCCTTTACCCATATAACACTATAACATCTCAATTAAACAAATATTAATAAATAAAAATTAATCAATACATTTACTATAATTAAATTACTTCCCACCCTATTCCCCTATAAACCCACAACCTGCTACAGAACTAAAAACGCAAAATTCAAATATTTTTTTTTTTATACATTTAATATATTTAAATTACTTCCCACCCTATTCCCCTATAAACCCACAACCTGCTACAGAACTAAATACGCAAAATTCAAATTAAAGAAAATTAATTAATTTAATATAATTAAATTACTTTCCACCCTATTCCCCTATAAACCCACAACCCGCTACGGAACTAAAAGCGCAAATTTCAAATAAAAAAAAATCATAACTACTAAAAATTCAACACATATATTAAAAATACAAACAATTCTTATCCAAAAAAACATACATCACATACATAAAAAATATATACTAAAATACATAACAATAAATATAGTTTTGCAAACGATATTAAACACTTCGATATTTTTAAAATCGATATTACTTACCTTAAATCGATAGTCTTGACCACGATATTCTTGCTGTCGATATTTCTGACCCACGATATTAATGACTCGATATTTGTGCAACTCGATATTTTGTATTCGATATTCTGTCTCTGCACCGTTAATAACTTCATTGCTGCTACTCTGTCAAGTGCATAGTTGTTTTTGTCTGTGTTTGCGCTGAGGAAGTAAAGGCCAAGGAAAGCTAGTTTGGGTGTTAAATAAGTAAACTAAGTTTGTATCACAATAATAACGGCAAAGTAATTGCACATTTATTTTCTGGTTGAGTCACCATATTTGAAAAGTCTGAGCCTCCTTACACTTCTGTTGAACAAGTGGCATGTTTTGATACCAGTCATGTGGGAGCCCAAAAACCTTTGGAATTTGCCTACATGGAAGGCTCTAGGAGGAAATGCTTCAGTGACTGGTGACTGCTAAAGGTATTCTTAATTTTCTCACACGTGCCAGCATGAATGGCGTCCAACATATTATGTGCTGGACCTAGGACTCTTGCTTCAGGCATGGACTATGAATCCAATGCTGGTTCTAGAAAAAATGCACTTCCAAAGCAATGGATGGTTCAAATGAATATGTATTTCTGGCACTCTGTAGCAAAAACCTTTATGCAACAATCCACGTTTGAAAGTTGAGCTTTGGAACATCTTTAATCATAAAGAATAGGCTTTTCTGACTAGATACTGAAATTATTTTGAAAAAAACAGTTTCAAGATGGGGAAAATCAATTTTTTGGTCTCAAATAAGAGTTATTTATTCTCGAAATTATACCAGTTTGGGAGGGTATGTTATGCCATGTTATATTATGTTACAGTATTTGTCAAATTAAACAGACATGCAGTGCAGACACCACAGCTGTCGCCAGACAATTATGTGAGAATCACCAGGAGAAGGGCTTTGGGAGCCAAGGTTGGCAGCCAGGAGTACATGTTTTGATTGGGCAGAACTTGTGCACTTCCACAAAAAAAGTGCTTGCCCTCCATGCAGCTGTGATCATTTTATTTAATTATCCAGCTGCCTGAGCTTGAACTTTCAGTATCATTCAGGAATTCACCAAGCCCCCCAGCGAAGCCACGGACATCACACCCTCCCAGGACCTCTGCAACAAACTCAGCTCCTACTTCACCTGAAGATAAGATCCCTCTACGACAACTTCAACGAACAGACTCCAGACACCGAACCCCTTCCTCCCCCCAGCAACGACAGCCAGCCCACCATCTCCTCCTGGACCCCAGTCACAACCGAAGACACCGCTTCAGCCATGAAAGGCATTCACTCAGGAGCCCCCACGGACCCCTGTCCTCCGCACATCTTCCACAGAGCCGCTGCCGCCATAGCACCTGAGCTACGACGCACCATCAACGCCACCTTCAAAGCAGGCACATTCCCCGACGACTGAAAACGCGCAGAAGTCAAGTCCCTCCTCAAGAAGCCCTCAGCAGACCCGACGGACCTCATGAACTACCGACCAATTTCTCTCCTCCCTTTCACGGCCAAAGTCAACGAGAAGATCGTCAACGCCCAACTAATGAATTTCAGCGAAGAGAACTTCCAATCCGTATTCCGCAGCAACCACAGCACCGAGACCGCCCTACTCGCTGCCACAGACGACATCTGCACCCTCCTCGACCAAGGCCACACCATGGCCCTGATCCTGCTAGACCTCTCTGCAGCCTTCAACATTGTCTCCCACCGCACACTCACCACCAGACTCTACGACGCTGGCATTCAGGGAGCCGCCCTCGACTGGCTCCGCTACTTCCTCACCGGCAGGACCCAAAGAATCAGACTCATGCCCTTCCTGTCCGAACCCACAGAGATCAACTGCGGATTGGCCCAGGGATCGTCGCTCAGCCCCACGCTCTTCAACATCCACATGGCCCCCCTCGCCGCCATCGTCAGACAGCATGGACTCAGCATAGTATCCTACGCCGACGACACCCAGCTCATCCTCTCCCTCACCAAGGACCCCCACACCACCAGACTCAGCTTCCAGGAAAGAATGAAGGACGTTGCATCCTGGATGAGCAGAAGTTGCCTGAAGCTCAACTCAGAGAAGACAGAAGTCTTAGTCCTCGGACCCTCCCCCTCTGCATGGGACAACACCTGGTGGCCCACCACCCTTGGCAGTCCCCCACCCCCATGGACCAGGCCCAGAACCTTGGCATCATACTCGACTCCTCTCTCACTATGAACCGACAGATCAATGCCGTCGCCTCCACCTGTTTCAACACCCTCTGCATCCTTCGCAAGACCTTCTTATGGATCCTCCCGAATCCAGAAAGACCGTCACCCACGCACTCATAATCAGCAGACTGGACTATGGAAACACCCTCTACGCCGAAATCAACAAATCCCTGCTCCGCAAGCTCCAGACCATACAGAACACAGCAGCCAGACTCGCCCTCGGCATCCCTCGACATGAACACATCACCCAACACCTGCGAAACCTCCACTGGCTCCCCATCGAGAAGAGAGTAACCTTCAAATTGCTCACCCACGCCTACAAATGCCTCCACAACACCGGACCCCAATATCTCAACGAAAGAATCTCCTTCCACGTACCCAAGAGAAACCTCCGATCCGCCGACCTCGCCGAAATCCCGCGCATCCGCAGAACCAGAACGGGTGGAAGAGCCTTCTCCTACATCGCAGCAAAGACCTGGAATGAGCTCCCTATCAACATCAGGCGCGCCCCCACTCTGCACACCTTCAGGAAGAGCCTCAAGACCTAGCTCTTCGACTGACCCGGAGCTGCAACCCCCACACCCCCCCAGCGCCTTGAGACCCTCATGGGTGAGTAGCGTGCTTCACAATTCCCTGATTGATTGATTGAACTTTCAGAGACACACTCATGACATTGTAATGCTATTAAAGTGTCTTAGATAACTAGATAATTTACAGTGTTTTGCCTTGGCAGCAGCACAGATGGGCAATCATTACTCTGTATTAAAACCTACCTATAGGTATTTTGTTGCATGGAATCCGGCAGATAACTGTAGTAAGTGAAGACGTAGAGCACCAACTCTGACAAACCGTGGGGTCCTTTTGTTATAGTCCAGAGTTAGGCCCATGTAGCGAAGCAGCTTATTTCTTACATTGTTCTATTTTTCAGCAGTAACCTTTTGCACATATTTGCGTGCGTGACAATGTTGGATTCATTTCCCTGAAACTAAACTTGTTTACACATCTAGCTACGCACAACATTAGCACAATGCCCTGAACATCATGTACAAGGTCTCTTTCTCACTATGTACAAATGTCATCTCTAGCTTTATCCACGGGGCGACAGGGCTATCTACATATCCATAACATCTCTAATCTATACACACATCGCAAGGCTGCTTTCTAATATAAAAGATGAGCTTCCCGATAGATCAGCAGAGGAGGCACCACCCAGCAGTCTGACATCTCGTGAGGGGTGTCCAGTTCGTGACCAAGACGAGGTCCTTCATTCTCTTCCACCAGGTAATGGGGTTGGATCGTTCTTGGGGGGATTCTCAGCTCTACACCTACACACACTCTAGGTACACTTAGAGTTGGGTTCACATAGTATGAATACTTTCGATTACTGCCTTGTTTTATATGCCAGCATATATACATTGTTTTAGCACCATGGTAGAACTATATCTACTATTCACGCTTTTGGTGCTTGTAATCACTTTTATCTGCTTCTGTCTATTAATCATTGCAGCACATGTATTCTATACAAGAATAACGTTGCTTCAATAAATATATTGAAAACGTCCCCCTGTGTATTCTCTGTATACTTACTTCTCTGAGAACAAGTGAGCACAAATGACTGAGCGAAAGGTTCTGTACTGTTTCCACGATCACTGCGGGGTCAGGGTTGCCATGTTCAGTGGTTGTCAGAAACTATCAGTTCCCTGGTAGGTTAAGGGGGCTTACGTTGCCACTGTGAGCTAGCTGGTCTAATAGGCCAACATATCCTGCGGGGTGTCCAGAATCAGTCTTGGCAACAAGTCCCTAGTCTACGTTGTCCAAATAATGCGCAGATCCTACGGATTAGTAGGAACTACACAACACTTTCACTGTCATGATTCCTTTTAGGCCCTGCTGAGAGGAGTTGTACTTTATTTTAAAAGCTGTATTTTCAACATATTTGTAATTTTACAACTGTATGCAAGATGGTTGCCAGTTTATGTGCTCTTGAATATTCCGGTGTTGAGTAAGTGTAAAGACAATATTATAGGGTAAAGGCTATTCAGTTCATTTGGAAAAGTATGCCAGATTTCATAGGTTTAATCTGTTTATTACATTTTGGAAAGCCAATAGGCCGGAGCTACTTATTGTGAAAAGCATGTGTTAAAGGCAATAGGCTTTTAAGGATGGACTGGTATTACACTGTGCTAAAGCCTGTAGGCAGGTACTTTGTTATAAGAATTTCACAGATTACAGTAATAGGTAAAGAGTTTTGGAGTTGGTGATCTACCCGAACAAACTGTGGGAATAGAAGGTAAGCACTACAATAATCCTTATTTAGATCCCATAGAAAGATAGTATTTTGCTTTGCCAACTGTAATTTTGTATAGATTTGTACTTTTATGACTGTATGCCGAATGGTTGCCTTGCGGAAAGCTTATACTCAGTACAATGGGCTTACATTGGTTATGGTGACAAGACAATGATAAAGGCTATATTCCTGATTGTTTATTATAAAACATTACGTTAAGGGCCGCAAGCCTGACATATTGATTGTGAAAAGCATACGTTAAAGTCAATAGGCATTTAAGGGTGGAGTGTTATTACTCTGAATTAGATACGTTTTTCCTCACATGGAATCTCATAGATTACATTAATAGGCATGGGTTTTGGTGTTGGTTACCCTCTCTGGCAAATCATTGTTAAGCCCTGTTAATAGAGAAATTGTTTTACTTTGCCAAATCATGGGGATAGACAAGTTGCTCTCTGGTAATCCTTATCATACTCTATTAGTAGTGATTTGTATTGTTTGACAATTGTATTTTGTACATATTTGTAATTATATTACATTATACCTGATGGTTACCTTGTGAGAAGGCTTATGAATCAGCACAGTAGGTCTGAGTTGCTTATGGTGACAAGCTAGTTATTAAGGTTATAGGCTTGATTGTTTATAATATAAAGTTCCAATAAAGGAAGCAGCCCAGACATATTGATAGTGAAAAGCATATGTTAAAGCCAATAGGCATTTAAGGGTAGATTGTTGGGGGCGTGGTCTCGCCGAGCAGCAAGATGGCCGCTCCGTGAGCGAGCTCTGCCGGCCAAGCTTCTAATCCATCACAATCCGGCATGCTTGTGGTGCCCACATTGGTGTGAGTACTACGGGGTATCACCTGAACCTGCACTATCCTCTGTTCTGACGAGATCGGGCCTTGAGACGCCCTCCGGCCAAGCCGCAGGTTCCCCCAGGGTTGCGCTGCTTTGACGGCCTGCCCGGGGGTGGCACCGGAGCTGCATCGAGACCTGTGGATCAGCCTGGGCCGGATGGGGCCCGGACTCCAGCTCTGGTAGACGGTGCTGGCACCGCGTCAACACACCTGTGATTGCAGACGCGGCTGCCAGGAGACGCTGGTGAGGAGAGGGGGACAAATTGCTGCAGGGTGGCGGTGCTAGGCCTCTATCCCGTGGCACCTGCCCTGGCTGGCCTGCCGGCCTGCTGTTTACGATCCCTGTGACCTGTTAGGCGGGCTTGCGGCGGGTGCGTTGCTTGCTGTGATTTGTGCCCGCGCGCCCCCGCCTGAATACTATCCTCGGGCATTCGGCCTGTGATGGATGAGGCTGCTGTGTAAGCCAGGACCTCGCAGATGTGGTTACCTGCCTGGCGTGACCCTATGAACCTGAGGAGCTGCCTTTTTCTGTGCCCCGGCAGATTGGGGGGGAGTGCCATCGCTTCCCCAACGCCTACTTGCCTGCAGTTGCGGGGCATTCTGATCCTGGGCCTGCTTGTGCCCCTCCCATGCGACCGGTTCCGGAGGCGTGGGGGGGCCTGAAACGGGACCCAGGAGACGGCTCTCCATCCTCTTACGCTACAACTCGGGATGAACGTCACACCTGAAAATTCACGGCGACTAGTGGACTTACGTTTCTCCCCCTTGCTACTGAACTCTCGCCGCCCCGGCTACCCCCATACTCACAATGGGCAAACACAATGGCAAACAGCCCAAGCTCTCATTCAAGAAAAACGTGCTGCTTGACAGATGGACCCTACCTCTGATCGCGAACCCAACTTGCTACAACCAGAAGA
Source organism: Calotriton arnoldi (assembly GCA_963921515.1). Taxonomy (NCBI): domain Eukaryota; kingdom Metazoa; phylum Chordata; class Amphibia; order Caudata; family Salamandridae; genus Calotriton; species Calotriton arnoldi. The sequence continues at coordinate 648,719 of CAWUFW010005780.1, forward strand.
TTCTGCTAACCATGACCTTAACATCAAGGAACTACTCCTCAACGTTAAATCCAGCCTGAAGGCCATTGACAATAAACTTGACATACTCACCTCTGCCTGGATCATGTAAAGAAGAGAATAGACTCGCACGATGCAAGACTTGACCATTTAGAAACTCGCGTTTCTGATGTCGATGATACACAGGCTGACTCAAAGGAACATCTCCTCCGTATGGACAAGATACTGGAGCTCAGTAAAGCCAAGAATGAGGACCTCGTGGCCCACTCAAGGCGTAACAACCTCCGCATCATAGCTGTGCCAGAAACTACAGCCATCTCCAATATGGAAAACTATGTTGAATTTCTATTGCGGGAGCCCTTCGGGGCAGATCTATCCCCCGTCTTCATTGTTGAGAGAGCTCACAGGTGACTCGGCCCAAGGCCACCAGCGGGGGCAATCCCCCGGCTGATTATTGCCTGCCTTTTCAACTATAGGGATCGTGATGTAGTCCTCCGACTGGCCGGGATATAGGTCAGATCCACCATCAGGGGAATACCTAATCCTTCTATCCTGACTTCACTGTAGCAGTCCAGGCTGCCTGCCGAGACTTTCTCCCTGCCAAAAAAGCTCTGCAAAAGGCGGGTATACAATATGTTATACTGGTGGGCATGCTTCACAGACACCCCATCACACTGGCAGCGATCTATGGACCCAACACGGACTACCCAGGGTTCTTCACAAAGATTTGGCAATTAATAACTGATATCGGTCCCCGGACATTACTTTGAGGGGGGTGACTTCAATGTTCCCCTAGACGACTCATTAGATAGATCTGGTAGCTCTCAGAGCCCTCATCCTCAAGCGGCAAAGGCCTTACACACGATACTTACAGATAAACATCTCACAGATGTTTGGCATACTACACACTGCTCTACACGGGATGACACCTGCCTTTCTTCATACCATAACGTATGATCCGGAATTGACTTCTGGTTGGCCTCCAAAGACGCCCACCACTGGACATCCTCCTTCACACGCTTACCTCACACCCTCTCCGATCATGTCCCATACAACTTATCTTGCATATTCCCCACACCCCTCCCCTTGCATTTACTTGGCGACTACCATCGGGTGGGCTCCGAGATATGGTGTTTAGGGAAGAAATTCACATAGCCATTTTGGATTATTTTGAACACAACACTGGCTCAGTTAACTCCCCCTCTACACTGTGGTAAGCTTTTAAAATGGTCATTAGGGGTATTTGCATAGCTAAACAAAATGGGGTCCTCAGGGCAATTCGTGGGTCACTTACGCGCTTAGAGGCTGACATTGGCTCCCTAGAAACTGACCTCTTTTGCTTGAATGACCCAGCCACGATGGCTGCTATCTGCAATAAGATGTCCTGTTTTCAAGAGGAAGCGTTGCGCGAGAGGCATTTCCTGAGTAAGGAATCCCGAGCCCGTAGTTATGGTGAGGACGACTTCCCAGGGAGAACTCTGGCCGGGCTGCTCTACAAACCCTATGGCTCTACTTTTATTTCAGAGCTCCGCACACCACAGGGCCAACTCTGCTCCTCCCCAGCCGAGCTCCTGCAAACTACGTCTGCTTTTTACGCCCGGCTCTACTCCGCTATGCCTCCAGCTGAGCCTGAAGACCTCAGGGCATACATGGACACTATTCACAGCTGGGCTGGCTATCTGCTGTACAACGTGAATTCCTGAATTCCCCCATCACTCTGGAGGAAATATCTCAGGTAATCGTGGGGCTACCAGAGGACAAGGCCCCTGGCCTTGATGGACTGGCCACAGCTTTCTACAAAGAATACTCTCAGATCCTGGCCCCCAAACTCCTTGATATGTATCAGGATGCAGTAAATACGGGCTTTCTTCCACCTTCTTTGAGGGAAGCCGTCATAATCACGCTTCTCAAATCCGACAAACCAGTAGACTTATGCAACTCCTATCGTCCCTTATCCCTTATCAACACAGATAATAAGATTTTTGCTAAGGTGCTTGCAAACAGGCTGCTTTTACTGCTACCCGTAATGGTGCAACCTGATCAATCCGGCTTCATTCCGGGCAGGTTGACAGCCCACAACCTACTTACTCTCTTTGCAGCAATGCACCACCTTAACCCTCAGGTCCCAGCTGCGGCCGCTTTGCTGGACACAGCGAAGGCGTTCGACTCACTGGAATGGTTGTACCTCTTTCCACTATTGCAGAGTTTGGGACTTGGTGCCCACTTTATTGCACTAATCTGACTCCTATACACTCTCCCTGTCGCTCGGGTGCGGCTTAATGGCCTCATTTCTGAACCTTTTCCAGTCACGCATGGCACAAGGCAGGGATGTCCGCTCTCACCCTTACTGTTCATCGTCACTATGGAGCCCCTCACTGCACGTCTCTGACAACACCACGTGGATAGATGTATTGGCTTCTCCTCCTGAGGTTCCATACTATCGGTATATGCAGGCGATCTTACCCTGTACATGACCGACCCCCAGACTAACCTAACCCCACTGATACGCAAAGTAGTGATATTTGGAGGTTACTCTGGTGTACAGGTGAACTGAGCCAAATCGTTCCTTTTCCCCTTCACCGACTGTACTATACCCTCCCCCCAGAATATTCGTTAACATGGGCCACAGGCCCAATCAAATAGTTAGGTATTTGGATCAGCAGAGACCCGAGGAGCTTTGGCGAGCCAATTATGGACGGGCTGTTGATTGGCTGGAAGATCAGATCCTGATGTGGTCCAGATTGCCTCTGTCACTGGCGGGCCATATTGCCCTGGCCAAGATGATTGTATTACCCTAATTCCTCTACTTATTTGTGAATATTCCAGTTCCCCTCACTGTTTGTTTCTTTAAGCGCCTACGCTCCAACCTAATCTCATTGATATGGGCTGGCCATCAATCCTGGGTTACCTATGAATTACTTACGCTACCACAATCGCAAGGGGGAATGGGAGGCCCAGACATGCAACTCTATGCACTGTGCGCCCAAGCCCAATACCTACATTATTGGGTACATCCCACATCTATCCAACTACACACAGCAATTGAGCTAGACAAGGCCTCCCCCTGGCCTCTCACCACTGCTTTATTCCTGCCTTATAAACCACCAGGGCCCGCAATAGACACCACGCAATGTTTACGATGGGCATGGACCGGGCTTGGTAAACGTGCTGGCACCCAACTACTATATGCCCACTCTGTCCCTACAGCTAACCACCCCTTGCTACCACCATTACATGATAAAGATGCGATAGGACGTGTAAGCAAACTTGGCATTCATACTTTTGGAGATCTAGACCCTGACAATCACTTTCTCCCCCCCTACAGCTAACACTACATCAACCCCTGCACTATTGCATACTCTGCTATATTTCCAGCTGCGAGCCACACCACCTTTCCCCCTCCACCACAGACACTCACAGCACTGGAATACGTTTACACTGCTACATCCCAACACAAGCTGATAACGCACCTATATACCCACACACAACAGTCCACCCCCGGGCCAACCATGAAAGCTCGAGCAGCTTGGAGCGCTGACCTCGACAGCCCCCTGACTGAAGCCCAGTTGGCTTTCTGCTGTAGCCAACTTGAATCACTAGCCCACAGTCACCGACTCTGCCTCATACACTTCAAGTTCCTGCATCGCTTCTACCGCACGCCACTACAGCTATCACGGATGGGACTGATCTCTGACTCTCACTGTCAGCGCTGTCATGCACCCCATGCCGATTTCGTACACTTAACTTGGTACTGTCCCAAGATTGCTGCCTTCTGATCTGAGATTTTCCACGTGCTAGGGGACGTCACTGGCACACCGACCTCTCCTACTCCACTCCTTGGGTTGTTTGGCTATATCAAAGACATGCCACCTGCTACCCGCAGATTGGGTGCTATTTTGCTACTGATGGCCAAACACAGAGTAGCGATACACTGGGGCAGGTCAATAGTTCCTACAGTTCAAACCTGGCTCACCGACCTCGCGTACTGTCACAAACAATTAACGACAGGACCCCGTGACATCTGGGATCCCTTTACTTCTTTTCACAGAAATTCGACCCCCCACCACCTCAGAGAGACACTCCCCACCTGCTGAGGGAACCACAGCTGACCCATGAGGTGAGATGCATTGGGCAAGGGGTTTATAATTAGATGACCACCTAGTCACCCGTGTTCAATGAGTACAGAGCTAGAGAGTATGAATGTCAACTTTTGAAATACAATCAATCAATCAATCAATCAATCAGACATTTGTAGAGCGCACTACTCACCCACGAGGGTCTCAAGGCGCTAAGGGGGGGGGGCTGCTACTGCTCGAACAGCCAGGTCTTGAGAAGTCTCCTGAAGGTTAGCAGGTCCTGGGTCTGGCGCAGGTGGATGGGGAGGGTGTTCCATGTCTTGGCGGCGAGGTGGGAGAAGGATCTGCCGCCGGTGGTCGTTCGGTGGATGCGTGGAACGGTGGCGAGGGCGAGGTCAGCGGAGCGAAGCTGGTGGTTGGGGGTGTTAAATATGTTAAAATCAACAGGCAGTTAAAGGTGGATTGTTATTTCTCTGTATTAAAGCCTACAGACAGGTGTTATGTTACACAAAATGTCGGATTAACTCTGTAGGAAATGATTTTGGTATTGGTTACTGCCTCTGACAAACCCTTGGGGGAGAAGATTGAACTGTAATAACTATTGCTAGGTTCTCTTCTTAGAGATCTGGCCAAACAAATATTAAATAATACCTACATCCATATATATAAATATTTATCAATATGGATACTTAGAGGGTCTTTCGGTCCACTCTGTTCTGCCATTGGTCTGTCTGAGTGTCATTTACACTCTGCTTCCATCCATGACAGCGAACAGCATGGGGTAATGATTCAGTCTGCATCAATAATTGGCTCTTTTGTGTGTGGATCATGGCATTTTCTGATCGAGTGCGCACATCAGCCTGAAAATGAGCGCGCTTCAGTATCAGGGCTGGTTGACCAGTCCTTTAGTTTTGAATTTTCTCTAATCAAAGTTCCCCTTTAATTTCTTTGCTTCTCCTCTTTATTCTTTGTTTCTTGATATGATACTAGAGCTCCACAGGCAGTGCTAACTGGTTTTCTTGCTATTGATGCTCATTTCATTTGTAGTACACCACATTCCAAATGACCAATTCCTCTAAACCAGGAGATCATTATGGAATGATGTTGTCCATAGTGTATTATTGTTTTACCATTCCAAGATAGCCATCATGTTGGTTCTAAATGTGGGTCAAAGTCCCCCCCACGGCCCTCAATATTTTGTCATGTTGTGGGTGCCCTGGGTTGGCAGCAGGGCACCCAAATATAGTAAGAAAATGACATAAAAAGAATAATACATGAGCGGCCGGATCTGGCTCATATATTATTCACTGCTCCATGCAAGGAGCACCCTGTAATGCCCTGCAAGGGCTTTTTAATATTTTTGTTTTACTTTGGTGGTGCCGCTAGAAGAGCAAGGGGTACCACCAAGCAGTTTTGTTAATGTTCTGGAGGACTGCTGGGAGCACAGCAACACCCCAGCAACGTTAAAATAAAAACACAGAAATTCTCCTGGGTAATTGAATTTATGATCCCAGGAAAGCATACCATATTTTTTATAAGCTGGAGCTGTATGTCTTCAGCTGGAGTGCAGGGACCTCTTGTGGCTGGTGCTATGGCTGCTCTTTATGGCCTGATAAATGTTAAAAAAAGACTCAAAGACATATTTAATGTTTTATTTTGAATATTGCTTTTTTGAAATATAACTATTATCAAACATTGCAATGTATCAATTTATGAAATATACATTTGATTATAGTTATTGGTGACTCTTTTGACAAAGTCAATAAGTCTGTTTTATATATGTGTTGATGTGCTGACCCCTTAATAAAGCCAGTAAGCCTGCTGATCCTTTGACAAAGCCAATAGGTCTGCCTTTCTAAAAATGACGCCCTTTATTTTGCCACATGACACGGTAAGCCATGTACAGCCAGGGTGGGTGCCCACAGGGGCCAATCCCTGCGTGCAAGCCCATGCAGTGCATAACACCCATGGGGAGGTTGGGTTCAGGGTCTTGTCGCAGGCTAGACCCTGCAAATCAAACCACCACCACGCACAGCCAAAGGCCATGCACTGCGGGAGGCTGGACAGCAAGGGAGAATGGGCGCTGGGCCTGTCCACATGCCAGACCTGCGCCCAACCCCCTGCCATGCATAGTGATGAACATCGTACCTTATGTTAAAAAAAAATAGAAATTAACTAGAAAAAACAAAGGTTAACGTAACGTTATAGTTAGGAACTGTAATACTATCTTACATTACATTAAAAAAAAAATCTTCGAAATTCACTGAAGAAACCTAAGGTTAAAGGAACGTTATATGTAGGTGAGAATGTCTGTTACAACATACTGTTTTTAAACAAACAAAACCACTGAAATTTACTAGTTATAGTTATCTCAAGTAACTATAACTAGTGCCATAAAGTAACTATAAGTCGCGTCCTCGCCATGCGCTCCTAATTGCCTCCCTTATTACATCACTCATGAAATGCTCTATGACATCATTGATAAAAACACTGTGCATGGCGAGGCAATTTGTAAAGAAGGAACATATAGTGAAATAAAATGATAATGATATAACAGAATGCTGGCCCTGTTTTAACCTACCATTTCATGAAGGCGTGTTACCTGAATATGGTTTTCAAAATACTTTCTCAGATTAATAGTTTGTCATTTTAATTGTCTACAAAAACATCGCCTCATTGGAGTTAATAATAGAAAAATTAAACCCAAAGTGGACAACATTTTGGTAGATGATAGTAAGGACACAGCATTTATCACAGACAATATATCTGTATAAGATATTCATAAAAACTGCCCATAATATTGGGCTGATCCAGATTCATAACATGAGATTTTATAAAACCCCTATACACAATAATATAATTTCCAAAGAAACTATATGATTGAAATTATAGTTGGGCATGGTAAACAGTGTTACATATAAGCACAGCTATAGGTAACTCTTATTCAGATAGTCAGGCCTCATTTTACTTGGAGAATAATTTAATTTCTAATCAAATAATTAATGTTTTCCTGTATAAATAACAACCAGTCCAATGCAAGGTTCATTTTGAGCCAGAATTGCACTGTCAGAGCCAACTTTGCATCCTGTAAATGCTTGTCTGAATGAGTGGCATATTATATGGAGTCTCTTCAAATCTAATCAGGAGGAGTAAGAAGGGTCACAAATACTAAAAGATAGAAAGAGTGACATGGGCCAGAAGAGGAACAGTGTTTAGAGCCATCAGGAGGGACCAGGCTGGAACGGCGACAAGGAGCCACAGCCATTGGAAGCAAGCAAGACTGCAAGGGGTGCAACAGAGGATGGAACTTTTGAAGATGCAAGGTGGGTGTAAGCAGGTAGCCTTGAGTAGGCCCCCCTTAATTTTGCATGCAGTAGGATGGGATTTTGGAAAATGGGGAGCTTTCATGTTGGGCGTTTAGATGCTTGAAAGTTTGGAAATCCTGAAAGTTCATTTGGAGTAGCTACAGCATGAGCAAATGTAAATGTATCATCAATACATTCAAATGCAAGTGATCCAACACTTTCTGTAGGATATATGGAAATCTTGCTTTTACGACACCGTTTGGCTTGTAAGTTGGCGGTGATCTGATTTGGTTAATTTGCACATTAGCAAGGATGCATATCCCTTAACAACAACATTGCACCACCATGTAAGCCCCCCTAATATGGGCTGGCACATGCAGGGATGTGGAATTCCTATAGCCCAACGCCCAGGACATATTGTTTGGGGTCAAGAGCAACAACTTTTCATGTGTATTTTGTCCTTGGGACAAGCAGGCCCAACCCCCTGCAGCACAAACCCTTTGGTTGCCAGTTTGCAGTACCACATTATGGATCAGGGAAGGGCACTGTCTGCAGTTGAGGTAATATTTTTGTCCATATGTTAATACTGTTTAAACTTGTATTTATGGTTCATTAATTGAAAGCCTTTATTATTAGGGTGAGCGGTCTAAGTAAATGTTGTAAGCTCTGACTGCACTACCGACAGTTGTTCCAGTATAAAAATGTGTTTTTCAAAGTTTAGCAATATGAGGCTATGTGTAATGCTCCTAGAATGCTCTCTGATTTGATGCAAATATTTGCATAAGCTTGAAAGCAAGACTGATTATTCTTTGCTTTCAAAATAAAATGTTCATAAATAAATGAAAGCAGCAAAAAAACATTTCGCTAAACTACAGTAAAATTTCAGGTACCATTTCTTTGCAGCATCATTTAGTAACATGTGTTGATGCATGCTAGTATTTCCCAAAGATATTCATAATGGAAAATAAGTGTAACCAGTTTCAATACAATTATGGGAAACAAAAATAAACAAGCATTGGCAAAGCCAGTAGGTCTGAAATTGGTGGTCAACTTTTTAGTTTTGTCAATGTGTGACTTGTTTTGGCATGGTTATTGTAAAACCTTATTGGTGTGGGAGCTGCCGGGCCCTAACCATTATAACAAACATTGGCAAAAGCAAAAATTGTTTTTGGTCTCAAAAAGCACACACTGCCACAGTAGGTACTGGCACTGAACTATTTTGTGTGCCGAGATGCTCATTGTGAAAGAGCAGAATGCTGTCACTCACAGTGAAGCCAGCCAATACAGAGAGAGAGAGAGACAGAATTTTAATAAACCCAAAAGGTCACGGTCAATGCCAGACCAAATTAGCAGCCCAATTATTAAAGAAAGTCTCAAAAGTGCACCCATGGTATATGTCCTTGCATTAAGTGCAGCTATATGGCTTTCATGAATTCCCAAGATTCCCAGAAGTTGGACAAGAAATAGGACTCCTAGAAAATATCTGTGAACTGCATTTTAGCATGAGCAAATATGCATGTGTAGATTTGCTCATGCGAAAATCTGAGTGTTTGCAATTTCACTTTTCCTCCAACCACTTTTTTCCCAAATCTGGAAGAAGGTTTACGTCTGCCATTGTCAGGAGTAAATTTACAACATTTCTCAGTATGGGAAAAGATTAGAGAAGAGCTGTTGAAATCCCTTAAAACATGCAAGTTAGTAGGTTTGCACAGACTCAAAAGGGCATTCTAACCCTGGAACGATTGCTTACCACTACCTTCAGCCCCAGTATGTAGATCTGCGGAAACGTGGAAACATAAGGGGATTTCAAGTATTCAAACACTACTATGGTATGAGCCCTGGCATAATCAGAGAGGCTATAGCAGAGCTCTTATAAAATGAGATTGCTGCCATAATTTGTCGCCGCACTACATGGCACCAAAGGGACAAGTGGATATTGTTACAGGACAAGTAGATTTATGAAGCAACCTGCCCCATGGACAAGTAGATATTTTATTAAATTCCACACCCCTGCACATGGCATAGCCACAAGTGAGGAGGCAATTCTGTCATCAGATCACCAGGTCCAACTATATGCCTAGACTTTCTTCTGGTCTAGGTGCATAGGAGTAGATCTAGAGTATGTGTTTAAGTGATGCAATGAAGTATAAGCAACAGCTGGTTGGTGTATTACAGAATGTGTAGCATTTACTAGTACATAGTAGAATGCTTAGGATACTTACCAGTACTCCTCAGCACTCTGATTCCCTCCTTACTCATCACAGTACATACTAAATGAGTGAATGTACCCATTCACTATATACTGCTCACTACTTCCCAAGCTGTTTTCTATTTCTATCTGTAGTATGCGGATTTATCCATAAATACTCTCCCTTCTCACAATACTTCCTGCTCTCTACCAAGCAAGGGTGGTGGAAGTAGGGGTGCGGGAGGTGCTGCAGCACCAGAAGATAGTCCTGCACAGGTTCAGAAGGGGAATGAGCAATAAAGAGGCCTGAAGTCTTAGTTTTTATCTTGCCACATTTGCTGCAAGTTCAAAGACAGAGGCCAAGAGTCAGGCAATACTGCTGCTTATTTAATATGGAGGTCGGTTTGAGAAATTGGGTTGTTGGTTAAGGGAGGTGAAACACTACTCAAGCAACAGCCACAATCCTTGCCAGGGTAAACCACAAGAAGTCACTAAATTAACCTGTGCTTACCCCTCTGGTAGCTTGGCACACAAGCAGTCAGCTTAACTTAGAGGCAATGTGCAAATATTTACGCAGCTCACCAACAGTAATAAAGTGAAAACACAACACAAGAAAATTCCCACACCAATTTAGAAAAATTGAGCAAAATGTAATAAATAATTTGTGACTAAAATGACAAAAATCAAATCAATAGAACTTAGATAAGCAATTTCAAAGTTTTAAGTTAAGCATAAGCACCTAAAAGCACAAAGTTCCACCTGTGGTTATCTGGACGCATTGTACCAAGACAAAGTCACAGGTTCAGGCCGACCACAATGGCGTGCAGGCTGGATACAGGCACCAGATTAGTCTTAACAAGGATTGTACCTTATGTCTTCTATGTGGGGTCTGCACACAGTGCTTTGCTAGGCTTCACATTGTCCGGTGTTAGTTCCGAGGAGCGGCGAAAGCTGTGATGTGAGGTCCAGTGTCAAGTTGCGTCGCACTGCGTCGGTTCTGATGAGGAGGTATGAGGTCCTGCGTTGAGTTGCGTTGTGCTGCATCAGTTCTGATGAAACTGTTTGGCGAGGCTTTGTGGGGCTTTACATTGCTCAGCATCGATTCCAATGAAGTTGGATGCTAGGGGGGTGGGCGCGGCTTTGCAGGGGTGTCGCATCATTCAGCGTCAGTTCTGATAAAGGTTGCAGCTATGTGGCAGGGCTTTCGGGGGCTTTGCAGTGCATCCTAACTACATCAAGAAAATGGATTAAAGAGTCTTTGTTGTGTCATCTCCTGGAAAAGAAGAACAGTATCTTGACTCCTATGGAAGTTAGTAATGACCTTAGGAAAAAGTTTGGGGACTAAGAATATGACATCATGAACTTCAAAAATCCAAAAGTATGGATGTCGACATACCAAAGCGCCCAACTCACTTAAACGTCTAGTTGAGGTGATGATGACTGAACAAAGAAGTGGGTTTAAGAGTAAGGAACTACTCAGATAAAGACTCCAGTGGTTCAAAAGGTACATTTTGCAGAAAGGACAAACTCAAGGGAAGATCCCAGGCTAGAAATGGGTTACAAACTATAGGTCTTAGGAGATCAAAACCCCTTAAGAGTTTTGATAATAGGGGTTCAATTGAGGATAAGTTGGTCCATGGGGATCTTATTCCCCCTATTGCCGACCAATGCAATATAAGGGTGGGGACTACTAGCCCCTTATCAAAGCCCTCCTGTAGAAACTGGAAAATATTAGAGACTGAGGGCTGAACTGGAGAGAAAAACCCCTCTGTGCACCAAAAATCGAAGGAGTCCCAATTGTGGCTATAAACTTTATATTTGGATTCCATTCTGGAAGCCTGCAATGATTTAGACACAGAAAGAGAGAGACCCTTGTTCAAGAACCTCTCCTTCTCAACCTCTCAACCAAAAGTTTTAGACGGGCCTGGTAGTCTGGAGGTAGAAGGGACTGCAATTCAAGAGTAGGAGACAATGGTAGAATACATTCCTGTTCCAACAAAAGAAGTTTCAGGAGCGGAAACCATGGTCTCTTTGTCAAGAAAAGAAGGACAAGGATCATTTCTGCTGCCTCTCTGGAGCCTTGCCAGAATCCTTGGTATTATTGGAATGGAGTGAAAGGCATAAATAAGCCCTTCCAGTGAATGACTGTTCAGAGCATTTATCCCTACTGCTTGCTGATTGTGGAACCTTGACAGGAACTGTAGGTGCTGAGAGTTTTGGTAGATGTCGAACAGGTCTATTATAGGAACACTCCATCACCTGCATATCTCGCAAAGCTTGCTGGCTTGAGGACAAAGCCCTGGTAGTCCGGAAAAGCCAGACTGAAAGAGTTTACATGAGTGTTCTGGAACCCCTTAATGTAAATAGCCCTGATGTGCAATAGACTGATTTCAGCACAAGAACAGATCTGCTAGACAATATGATTCAGAGAAGTGGAGCCCGTTCCGAACTAATAATTTAGGCAAGACATTGTTACCATATTAACGGTATGTACTAATAAAGCTCTTCCCCTTACCACCTGCAAGAAAATCTGAATTGCTCTCCAGATTTCCATTAATTCCTTTCAGTGGGAAGATCTCCCCCTTTCTGACCTGTCCAAGAGGCCCTGTGCAGTTTGATCTGCAAGTACCGCACTCCAATCCTTGCTGCTGGCGTCCGTTGGCAGAACAATTGGATTGGGGTAAGCAAAGAGGGTCCCTCTGTCCCCCAAGCAAAATTCTCCCGAATTGCAGAAGTCATAGGGATAACATCCATGCAGTTCTCTTGAAGAGGTAACCAATAATAAGGATATAAAGTACCACCGGTGCAGTCGTGACTAGGGGATGATGCTCAGAGTTGCTGCCTGCTAAGGCAAATAAAAACGAGAGGCAACTCTCCTTAGTTGATGAGTTGGGGATCAAAAAAATGTCCAGAAAAATCAGAAAATTTCCACATTCCCCTGGACTCAATCAAAGCTACTCTCTTGCTGATGCTTCTGATCTCAATAGTAGGTTCCGTAAGAGGCTTCTTAAGTTGATCTTCCTGGACTCTAGAAGTAATACTAGACTATGAGTCATGTCAAATATGGCCCCTATGTACTCCAACCTCTGAGATGGACTGAAGTGTAACTTCTGCCAGTTCACAAGAAACTCAGACCTCTGAAGAGTCTGAATTGTTACTGTTGTATGTTCCAGCGATTGGCTGAAAGAGGGAGAATGGATCAGGCGATCGTCCAGGTATGGATAGACTACTACCCCCTGGGTATGGAAAAGGGCCACAACTGGATTCATAACTTTGGTGTACACTCTGGGGGAAGTCTTCAACACAAAAAGTAGCACTTGGAATTGCCGGTGATGATTCCCTACAACATAGGTCAGAAATCTCTGTTGTAGTGGAGCTATCGGTATGTGCAGGTAGGCATCCTGCAAGTCGATCTTGGTATGAAAATCCCCAGTGGAGATGAGAGGGATGACCTGCTGTAAATTGTTCATATTGAAATGAGTCATGGGGATATACCGGCTCATAATTATTCGATAATTGCGTGAGGCCGTCTGCACGAGGAACACCTTGGAGTAGCGTCCAAGACCCCCCATTCCAGAGGAACAGAAAGGATGGTTTCCTTGACAGGAAAATACTTTCCCACAGAGCTTCCTTCTCACTCTATCCTCGGGCCATGAGGTGTTAACAAATGCGGTTCTGGAACCTTTGGTGACACCTCTATGAAATATCCTTGAGAAATGTTTTGCTAGACCCATCTGTCTAAAATTGAGTCTCTCCAAATCAGGGAGAAAAGCCATAGACGTCTCCCTACTGGACCAGTAGAGGAAGTGGGATAGTCAGGATCCTTGTTTTGAAATGCCACTTCCATCTGGCTGAGAGGAGGAACCAGGATGAGATCACCAGGATGCAATACTTTAGGGTGAAAGTGACTTTTATTCTGAAAAAGTCCGCTCTTTTCCTCCTATAGTAGTCTGACTTCTTCTTGCCACCCTCCCAGAATTTTTGTTTGTGACAAAATGTTTGCGTATGCTTTTTACTTTTAAAAGATTTCCTCAAAACCTTCTCCAGTTCTTCACCAAAGAGCTTAGTGCATGAAAAGGGTATTCTCAACAAAAAAAGAATCTGGGCAGCCTTCATCTTCCACCCAGGTGTAAATGTTGTTTGGCAGCAACCGCATCAGCAGACACCATTGCCAATGCCTTGAGATTTTCAAACATCAAGTCTGACAAAATTTAAGCTTGGATCTCCATTCTTCCGAGTAGTTGAGAATAATACTCCCCTTCCTGGATGCAGGAGGATAGAGTCTGAAAATCTTTGACCAAAGATTTAGTAGCATACACCCATGGATCTTTGCTCCCAGTGCTAGATCAAGTCCAGCACATCTTCTTTTTAGGGCACTATCAACCTTCTTGTCCCCGGATCTGAAAGAGCAATATCTTTAGAAGGAAGGGAAGGTTTACCCATTAAATTTGCAAGGAATAGATTTACTGCACATGATTGAGGCAATTCAGTCTCTCCCTTTGGCAGGGAATAAAGCCTCCCCATGATTCTAGGAACTGAGACTCTTTCGGGGTCCCTACATTGTCTCTTCAAGAGATTTTGAATAGCCAGAACATCTGGTACTTTAGAAACAGGTGTTTTTTGAAAGTGCCTAACCCATTCTCCGCTCATACTGGACTGATCTGCCTCTATAGGTAACTGGAGGCTAGAAGAGGGGTTCATCACAATAGGTTTAAGGTCTTCCTTCAAAATGTATTTCCCTTTAAGAGCAACAGGGTTCTCTGAAAAATCTGTATCCTCCTCATCATATTCTGGAGAAGTCCAGGAGAAACAGGAAGATGGTGAAGATGAAAGATAGCCTGATTTGCCTGAGTATGGAGAGGAACTTGGTTATACGGTTATAAGCTTCAGACAAGGATCTCACCATCTCCTGAACATACCTGTCTGAGACTGAAGAAGACTTTGAACTAAGTCCTCTGCCTCCATGAAGATATTTTTCCAAGGAAAGAGAAGAATGGCGCGATTTCTTTGTGTGCTTTCCCATATTAACATCAAGCAGTCGTGAAAGGAATCATGATTTACAAAGAAATAGAACTCCCCTAAACACCCGTATGGGGCCTGAGCTGTGATGCCCTTCAATTGCCTGATTTCACACCCCTAGGATCAGGCAAAGGCTTAGACAGCTAAACAGTGTTTAAAATTAATCTAACACATGCCCTCTGTAAAGTCCCCAAAGGTGAGGGACTTAACCGGCAGTAACTGGCCAACACTAGTGCAAGAGGACCAGTGGCTCCACTATGTATCAGCCTAAATCAGGTTAATTATCAGCAGAGGCTTTTCTTAATTAACCAGAAATGCTTAAAAATATGTGCAGAAAATTAGGTGCCCACTGCAACCACAGGTAACACGGTGTACAAGTCAGCCATGATTGTGATTGGGAAACAGTAGGGTGTGTCACAGTGCAGCCGTAAGCTTCTTCACCAAGAAGCGGATTTAAAATCTAAGAAGGCCGCGCGATTAGCAGCAATAGTTTGTCATTTTAATTGTCGACAAAAACATCGCCTCATTGGAGTTAATAATAGAAAAACTAAACCCAAGGTTGACAACATTTTTGTAGATGATAGTAAGGACACAGTATTTATCCCAGACAATATACCTGTATAAGATATTCATAAAAACTGCCCATAATATTGGGCTGATCCAGATTCGTAACATGAGATTTTATAAAACCCTATACACGATAAATATAATTTCCAAAGAAACTATATGATTGAAATTGTAGTTGGGCAGTTGGTCGGATGGTAAACAGTGTTACATATAAGCACAGCTATAGGTAACTCTTATTCAGATAGTCAGGCCTCATTTTACATGGAGAACAATTTAATTTCTAAGAAAATAATTGATCTTTTCCTGTATAAATAACAATCAGTTCAATGCAAGGTTCATTTTGAGCCGGAATTGCATCCTGTAAATGCTTGTCTGAATGAGTGGCATATTATATGGAGTCTCTTCAAATCTAATCAGGAGGAGTAAGAAGGGTCACAAATACTAGAAGACAGAAAGAGTGACATGGGCCGGAAGAGGAACAGTGTTTAGAGCCATCAGATGGGACCAGGCTGGAATGGGGACAAGGAGCCACAGACATTGGAAGCAAGCAAGACTGCAAGGGGTGCAACAGAGGATGGAACTATTGGAAGATGCAAAGATGGGTGTAAGCAGGTAGCCTTGAGTGGGTCCCACTTAATTTTGCATGCAGTAGGATGGGATTTTGGAAGATGGGGAGCTTTCATGTTTGGAAATCCTGAAAGTTCATTTGGAGTAACAACAGCATGAGCAAATGTAAATGCATCATCAATACATTCAAATGCAAGTGATCCAAAACCTTCTGTAGGATATATGGAAATCTTGCTTTTACAACACTGTTTGGCTTGTAAGTTGGCAGTGATCTGATTTCGTTAATTTGCACATTAGCAAGGATGCATATCCCTTAACAACAACATTGCACCACCATGTAAACCCCCCTAATATGGGCTGGCACATGGCATAGCCACAAGAGTGGTGGCAATTCTGTCATCAGATCACCAGGTCCAACTATATGCCTAGACTTTCTTCTGGTCTAGGTGCAAAGGAGTAGATCTAGAGTATGTGTTTAAGTGCTGCAATGAAGTATAGGCAACAGCTGGCTAGGGTTGGTGTATTACAGAATGTATAGCATTTACTAGTACATAGTAGAACCATGGTCTCTTTGTCCAGAAAAGAAGGACGCATCTTGGGTGCATCTTGCCACTTTGAGATGGTTTCCTTCGATGCCCACGACCCGGATCCGCCATTTTGTTGATTCTTGTCCTTTCCTTCGGTCCGTTGGACTCCATCCTGCCGAACTTCAGACATTTCTCTTTTGCTGGACTGCCTTATCTCTTTCTCCCCCTCAGGTCCCCCTCTCTACTCTCACCAATCTCAGCCTCCGACTCTTCTCCCCCCCCCCACCTCTCTCTACCCCTTTTGATGTTTTATTTCTCCGTTCACTCTGTAAATATATAATATATAATTGTCCAAGCCTAATCGCTGGTAAAATGCAATCATGAGTAAATTTACTATTTGTATATATATATAACTCTAACCACTAGTATATGTAGTAGACCTGTGTACTTACTACCATTCCTATGTGAGTTTAGAGTTTATCCGTTTGTATCTCTTCCTTGAGTGACTTTACAACTTGTACATTTGCAAAACAAAATTCTGTGTGTATCTCTTCCTTGTGTGACTTTACAACTTGTACATTTGCAATTTTCTCTGTTTGTATCTCTTATGTAACTCATGTAATCCAAAGTCCTTATGTAACGCAACAGGTTCTTTTGTAAAGCCCTCTGACACCTTCGGGTAATGTTCGCGCTATATAAAATCGCATAAAATAAAATATGGACAAGGATCATTTCTGCTGCCTCTCTGGAGCCTTGCCAGAATCCTTGGTATTATTGGAATGGAGTGAAAGGCATAAAGAAGCCCTTCCACTGAATGACTGTTCAGAGCATTTATCCCTACTGCTTGATGATCGTGGAACCTTGACAGGAACTGTAGGTGCTGAGAGTTTTGGTAGATGTCGAACAGGTCTATTATAGGAACACTCCATCACCTGCATATCTCGCCAAGATAGCTGGCTTGAGGACAAAGTCCTGGTAGTCCGGAAAAGCCAGACTGAAAGAGTTTACATGAGTGTTCTGGGACCCCTAATGTAAATAGCCCTGATGTGCAATGGACTGATTTCAGCACAAGAACAGATCAGCTAGACAATATGATTCAGAGAAGTGGATCCTGTTCCAAACTAATAATTTAGGCAAGACACTGTTACCATATTAACGGTATGAATATAGCATGTCACAATGCATGCTATTACATCGTGTGCTTTTACAACGCGGTTGTTATAACAACCGCGTTGTTGGTACGCGATACCTTTACATCGCAAGTTATTAGAACGACTTGCTGTAGGGGGCGCGCTGGATTTAGGAATAGTATTATTTACTAGTCCTACTCCAGTTTGCGAAACAGTAGGGAAGGTGTTGGAATTCATTTCCAATAGCCTGGCGCCCCCTACAGCAAGTCGTTCTAATGACTTGCGATGTAAAAGTATCGCTTACTAACAACGCAGTCGTTGTAACGACCACGTTGTAATAGCACTGTGATGAAATGACATTGTTGTAAACGCTGTTTCCCTAACGGTATGTACTACTACAGCCCTTCCCCTTACCACCTGCAAGAAAACCTGAATTGCTCTCCAGATTTTATTAATTCTTTTCAGTTGGAAGATCTCCCCCTTTCTGACCTGTCCAAGAGACCCTGTGCAGTTTGATCTGCAAGTACCGCACTCCAACCCTTGCTGCTGGCGTCCGTTGGCAGAACAATTGTATTGGGGTAAACAAGGAGGGTCCCTCTGTCCCCCAAGCAAAATTCTCCCGAATTGCAGAAGTCATAGGGATAACATGCTTGCAGTTCTCTTGAAGAGGTAACCAATAATAATGATATAAAGTACCACCGGTGCAGTCGTGACTAGGGAATGATGCTCAGAGTTGCTTCCTGCTAAGGCAAATAAAAACGAGAGGCAACTATCCTTAGATGATGAGTTGGGGATCAAAAAAATATCCAGAAAAATCTGAAAATTTCCATATTCCCCTGGACTCAATCAAAGCCACTCTGTTGCTGATGCTTCTGATCTCAATAGTAGGTTCCGTAAAAGGCTTCTGAAGTTGATCTTCCTGGACTCTAGAAGTAATACTAGACTTTGAGTCATGTCAAATATGGCCCCTATGTACTCCAACCCCTGAGATGGACTGAAGTGTAACTTCTGCCAGTTCACAAGAAACTCAGACCTCTGACGGGTCTGGAATGTTACTGTTGAATGTTTCAGTGATTGGCTGGGAGAGGGAGAATAGATCAGGCGATCGTCCAGGTATGGATAGACTACTACCCCCTGGGTATTAAAAAGGGCCACAACTGGATTCATAACTTTGGTGTACACTCTGGGGGAAGTCTTCAACCCAAAAGTAGCACTTGAAATTGCCGGCGATGATTCCCTACAACATAGCTCAGAAATATCTGTTGTAGTAGAGCTATCGGTATGTGCAGGTAGGCATCCTGCAAGTCGATCTTGGTATGGAAATCCCCCGTGGAGATAAGAGGGATGACCTGCTGTAAATTGTTCATATTGAAATGAGTCATGGGGATATACCTGCTCATAATTTTTCGATAATTGCCTGAGGCCATCTGCACGAGGAACACCTTGGAGTAGCGTCCAAGACTCTCCAATCCAGAGGAACAGGAAGGATGGTTTCCTTGACAGGAAAATACTTTCCCACAGAGCTTCCTTCTCACTCTATCCTCGGGCCATGAGGTGTTAACAAATGTGGTTCTGGAACCTTTGGTGAAACCTCTATGAAATATCCTTGAGAAATGTTTTGCGAGACCCATCTGTCTAAAATCGAGTATCTCCAATTCAGGGAGAAAAGCCGTAGACAACTCCCTACTGGACCAGTAGAGGAACTAGGATAGTCAGGATCCTTGTTTTGAAATGCCACTTCCATCTGGCTGAGACGAGGAACCAGGATGAGATCACCAGGATGCAATACTTTAGGGTGAAAGTGACTTTTATTCTGAAAAAGTCAGCTCTTTTCCTCCTACAGTAGTCTGACTTCTTCTTGCCGCCCTCCCAGAGTTTTTGTTTGTGGCAAAATGTTTGCGTATGCTTTATACTTTTGAAAGATTTCCTCAAAACCTTCTCCAGTTCTTCACCAAAGAGCTTAGTGCATGAGAAGGGCATTGTCAACAAAAAGAAAATCTGGGCAGCCTTCATCTTCCACCCAGGTGTAAATGTTGTTTGGCAGCAACCGCATTAGCAGACACCATTGCCAATGCCTTGAGATTTTGAAACATCATGTCTGATAAAATTTAAGCTTGGATCTCCATTCTGCCGAGTAGTTGAGAATAATCCTCCCCTTCCTGGATGCAGGAGGATAGAGTCTGAAAATCGTTGACCAAATATTTAGAAGCATACACTCCATGGATCTTTGCTCTCAGTGCTAGATCAAGTCCAGCACGTGTTCTTTTTAGGGCACTATCAACCTTCTTGTCCACCGGATCTGAAAGAGCAATATCTTTAGAAGGAAGGGAAAGTTTACCCATTAAATTTGTACAGAATACATTTACTGCACATGATTGAGGCAATTCAGTCTCTCCCTTTGGCAGGGGATAAAGCTTCCCCATGATTCTAGGAACTGAGACTCTTTCGGAGTCCCTACATTGTCTCTTCAAAAGATTTTGAATAGCCAGAACATCAGGTACTTTAGAAACATGTGTTTTTTGAAAGTGCCTAACCCATTCTCCGCTCATACTGGACTGATCTGCCTCTATAGGTTACTGGAGGCTAGAAGAGGGGTTCATCACAATAGGTTTAAGGTCTTCCTTCAAAATGTATTTCCCTTTAGGAGCAACAGCGTTCTCTGAAAAATCTGTATCCTCCTCATCATATTCTGGAGAAGTCCAGGAGAAACAGGAAGATGGTGAAGATGAAAGATAGCCTGATTTGTCTGAGGATGCAGGAGAACTTGGTTATACGGTTATAAGCTTCAGACAAGGATCTCACCATCTCCTGAACATCCCTGTCTGAGACTGAAGAAGGCTTTGAACTAAGTCCTCTGCCTCTGACTCGTTGAAGATATTTTTCCAAGAAAAGAGAAGAATGGCATGATTTCTTTGTGTGCTTTCCCATATAACATCAAGCAGTCACGAAAGTAATCATGATTTACAAAGCAATAGAACTCCCCTAAATACCCAAATGGGTCCTGAGTTGTGATGCCCTTCAATTGCCTGATTTCACACCCCTAGGATCACGCAAAGGCTTAGACAGCTAAACAGTGTTTAAAAGTAATTTAACACATAGCCTCTGTAAAGTCCCCAAAGGTGAGGGACTTGACCGGCAGTAACTGGCCAACACTAGTGCAAGAGGACCAGTGGCTCCACTATGTATCAGCCTAAATCAGGTTAATTATCAGCAGAGGCTTTTCTTAATTAAACAGAAATGCTTAAAAATATATGCAGAAATGTAGGTGCCCACTGCAACCACAGGTAACACGGTGTACAAGTCAGCCATGATTATTATTGGTAAACAGTAGGGTGTGTCACCAGTGCAGCCGTGAGCTCCTTCACTAAGAAGCGGATTTAAAATCTAAGAAGGCAGCGCGATTAGCAGCAATAGTTTGTCATTTTAATTGTCTACAAAAACATCGCCTCATTGGAGTTAATAATAGAAAAATTAAACCCAAGGTTGACAACATTTTTGTAGATGACAGTAAGGACACAGTATTTATCCCAGACAACCTGTATAAGATATTCATAAAAATTGCCCATAATATTGGGCTGATCCAGATTCGTAACATGAGATTTTATAAAACCCTATACACGATAATATCGTTTCCAAAGATACTATATGATTGAAATTGTAGTTGGGCAGTGCCAGTTGGTCGCATGGTAAACACTGTTACATATAAGCACAGCTATAGGTAACTCTTATTCAGATAGTCAGGCCTCATTTTACTTGGAGAACAATTTAATTTCTAATCAAATAATTTATGTTTTCCTGTATAAATAAAACCAGTTCAATGCAAGGTTTATTTTGAGCCGGAATTGCACTGTCAGAGCCAACGTTTCATCCTGTAAATGCTTGTCTGAATGAGTGGCATATTATATGGAGTCTCTTCAAATCTAATCAGGAGGAGTAAGAAGGGTCACAAATACTATGAGACAGAAAGAGTGACATGGGCCGGAAGAGGAACAGTGTTTAGAGCCATCAGATGGGACCAGGCTGGAACGGGGACAAGGAGCCACAGACATTGGAAGCAAGCAAGACTGCAAGGGGTGCAACAGAGGATGGAACTATTGGAAGATGCAAGGTGGGTGTAAGCAGGTAGCCTTGAGTGGGTCCCACTTAATTTTGCATGCAGTAGGATGGGATTTTGGAAGATAGGGAGCTTTCATGTTTGGAAATCCTGAAAGTTCATTTGGAGTAGCTACAGCATGAGCAAATGTAAATGCATCATCAATACATTCAAATGCAAGTGATCCAACACTTTCTGTAGGATATATGGAAATCTTGCTTTTACGACACCGTTTGGCTTGTAATTTGGCAGTGATCTGATTTCGTTAATTTGCACATTAGCAAGGATGCATATCCCTTAACAACAACATTGCACCACCATGTAAACCCCCCTAATATGGGCTGGCACATGGCATAGCCACAAGAGTGGTGGCAATTCTGTCATCAGATCACCAGGTCCAACAATATGCCTAGACTTTCTTCTGGTCTAGGTGCTAAGGAGTAGATCTAGAGTATGTGTTTAAGTGCTGCAATGAAGTATAGGCAACAGCTGGCTAGGGTTGGTGTATTACAGAATGTATAGCATTTACTAGTACATAGTAGAATGCTCGGGATACTTACCAGTACTCCTCAGCACTCTAATTCCCTCCTTACTCATCACAGTACATACTAAATGAGTGAATGTACCCATTCACTATATACTGCTCAATACTTCCCAAGCTGTTTTCTATGTCTATCTGTAGTATGAGTATTTACCCATAAATACTCTCCCTTCTCACAATGCTTCCTGCTCTCTACCAAGCAAGGGTGGTGGAAGTAGGGGTGCGGGAGGTGCTGCAGCACCCGAAGATAGTCCTGCACAGGTTCAGAAGGGGAATGAGCAATAAAGAGGCCTGAAGTCTTAGTTTTTATCTCGCCACATTTGCTGCAAGTTCAAAGACAGAGGCCAAGAGTCAGGCAATACTGCGGCTTATTTAATATGGAGGTCGGTTTGAGAAATTGGGTTGTTGGTTAAGGGAGTTGAAACACTACTCAAGCAACAGCCACAATCCTAGCCAGGGTGAACCACAAGAAGTCACTAAATTAACCTGTGCTTACCCCTCTGGTAGCTTGGCACACAAGTAGTCAGCTTAACTTAGAGGCAATGTGCAAATATTTATGCAGCTCACCAACAGTAATAAAGTGAAAACACAACACAAGAAAAATCCCACACCAATTTAGAAAAATTGAGCAAAATGTAATGAATAATTTGTGACTAAAATGACAAAAATCAAATCAATAGAACTTAGATAAGCAAATTCAAAGTTTTAAGTTAAGCATAAGCACCTAAAAGCACAAAGTTCCACCTGTGGTTATCTGGACGCATTGTACCAAGACAAAGTCACAGGTTCAGGCCGACCACAATGGCAGGCAGGCTGGATACAGGCACCAGATTAGTCTTAACAAGGATTGTACCTTATGTCTTCTATGTGGGGTCTGCGTGCAGTGCTTTACTAGGCTTCACATTGTCTGGTGTTAGTTTTTTTTGTTTTTTTAAATTTTATTTTATTGATTTTCAAACAGTGATGAAATTACGATACAGTCATACGTACAGCACTTCAAACGCATCAGACTGCAATAAAAGCAGTGTCACCTTCCCATTATATAAACGAAGTTTTGCAATATCAGTAAGCTTTAGAACAGATCTTATTGAGAACTTTACATACTGACTACCAGTCCCGGAGTTGAGCAAGGTATAGGGGATCATAAAAATTTACAATACATTCAGCTCAACAAGATAGTGTTCAAAGAGCAGTCTCATAGTGTGGTCTAGGTACATCAGCATGGTGTCCATGAATAGCCCGTTGCAACCCTCCTGTGGGCTGAATAGAGTAAAGGGGGGCTAAAGAGATGAACAAATCCGCAGAGGCATCAATCACATTACAACTCTAGTATAATTCAAAGTATATCATGACGGCACCTCCTCCGGGGTGTCAGACGAGGCCACTGATGCTTGTGATAGGAGATAACTCTGAAGAGGAGCCCAGATGTCTCTAGGCCTCGAGGTTCGTGGAAGTGTTTCAGCATATACAGTCAGTTGCTCCTGGCAATATATTAGGTCATTAAGCCAATCCTTGAACTTAGGCGCTCGCCCCCTACCCCATCTACAAGCCACTCTGCTTTTAGCCAGTAATAAGGCCATGGTAACGTAACGGTGATTCGCCCTGGGGATGCGTTTAGTATGGCCTAGTAGGGCTGTCAGGGGAGTGCGTTCAATAGATATAGAAGTCATCTGTTCCAGAGCATTAAAGACCTGTGCCCAATACTGGCTCACTAGGGTACATTCCCAGGCTAGATCCAGAAACCCAGCCCCTGGACTTCCACATCTCTCACAATTATCTGTGTCCTTTAATTTGAAACTAAACATGTTGACAGGGGTGTAATATAGGCGTTGCAGGAATTTGTAATGTGTGATGCGTAACCTGCCACTGGCAGATATTTGTTCTGTTTGGAGGCAGCAGTATGTCCATTGCTCATCGGTCAGTTCATACCCCAGGTCAGAGTTCCATTTTATGCGTGAGGAATTGGGAGAGTACTCCTGTTGAGTGTGGACGGCATGATAAAGCTTGGAAAGCAAGTGTTCCGTAGATAATTAACTTATCATCATGTGTCAGGGAGCGAGAGTGTGAGGTTCCTGAGGGAACTCCTGTGTAATGGAATGTATGCCCTGACGAAGTCGGACATAAAGAAATATGTCTAGAGGAGAGGGTTGTATCTCATGAAAGAAGAGGTCAGTAGTACGGAATTCCCCATTGTGGTAGAGATCCCCCCCATGTGGCGATTTTCGTGCGCTCACAGAATCTATGAAACCCTGTCTCTTGAAGCAATGGCATTTGGGGGTGGTAAGAGAGCGGGAGAAGTGGTGAATACAACATAGGACATTGAAGGATATTCCGGATACGCTTCCAGGCATCGACTGTGCCTGTGATTGTGGTGGGTGCCATGTCCCGTGTGCATGGGATCGCGCATAGCATGCCATCTAGTGGGATGGGATCTGCTAACCATTGCTCCGCTGCAA
The DNA here is from genome assembly GCA_963921515.1 of Calotriton arnoldi. NCBI lineage: Eukaryota > Metazoa > Chordata > Amphibia > Caudata > Salamandridae > Calotriton > Calotriton arnoldi. The sequence goes on from CAWUFW010005780.1 coordinate 673,185, forward strand.
TCTGCGGCATATATCTAGGGGGGTGGAACCAGTATGAGGCGTAATGTGCTTGTGCGCATGTATAGTATAGTTCGAAGTCTGGGATATCGAAGCCACCCTGTGCGTAAGGTCACGTGAGCACTCTCCATTGTAGTCTCGGCTGTTTGCCCCCCCATATATACCTAATAATTTCTGATCGGAGTGTCTTGAAAAAATGTCGCCCAGGGTCATATGGGATATTTAAAAAGAGATACAGTAACTGCGGGAGCACCACCATTTTAATCAGTGCGGCTCGCCCCGCTAGAGAAAGTGGCAAAGAGATCCAGCGCGTGACATATCCTGTAATGCGGTCCATGGTAGTACCATAGTTGAGGCGCATCAGTTCTTCCCTATCTCCAGAGACCCGAATCCCTAGGTAGCGTAGATCGCTCTCGCACCATTCTAATGGAAAATCCAGGGGGAATCGGGTAACCGCAGTAGTGAGAGGAAAAAGTTGTGACTTCCCCCAGTTAATATGTACCCCAGACAACTTCCCAAAAACAATAAACTCACGTAAAAGAGGGTTCAGGTTATGTTGCGGATCCCTTACATAAAGAGTCATGTCATCCGCATATAAAGATATGAGGATCTGTCGGAGGTTACATCGCAATGCCTTATCCTGGTGGCACTGTCGCAATTTAGCTGCCAGGGGCTCAATGGCTAGGGCAAACAGCAGGGGAGAAAGAGGGCACCCCTGCCGGGTACCTCTTGAAATAGGGAACGCAGTAGATAAATGCTCATTAATTAGGACCCTTGCCGTTGGTAGCTGATACAGCAACCATATCCAGGATATAAATAGGGGAGGGACACCCATTCGCTGCAACACTCCGAGGAGGTAGTCCGATTCTACAGAGTCAAACGCCTTGGTGGCGTCTAAGAAGACCGCCGCCATCGGCAGTTCAGGAGCAATGGTCTGCAAGATGGAAAAGAGGGTACGCAGATTGTGTGTGGTAGATCGTCCCGGCACAAAGCCTGCCTGATCCGGGAGGACCAGCTTTTCCATTAGGAGGGCCAGTCGGTTCGCAATAACCTTGGCTAGAATCTTCGTGCCACAGTTTATCAATGACAATGGCCTGTATGAATCGCAGTGGAGCGGGGACTTCCCGGGTTTGAGGAGTGATGTAATGAGTGCCTCTCTCATAGACGGGGGAAGTGTACCGGTTTCTAGTGCATCCTCATAGACCTCTCTAAGTATCGGGCCATCAGATCTATATAGGTTTTATCAAATTCAGCAGGAAGCCCGTCCAGGCCGGGGGCCTTTCCGGACTTCATCTGCATGATGGCTTCCCGGATTTCATCAAGTTCGAAGGGGGCACATAGGAATTCCCTTTGAGAGTCGTCTAACCATCCAAGCGCCACTTCACCCAAAAAGCTTTCCAGTTCAAAATTGTCTCTTCGCTGCGAGGTGTACAGTGTGGAATAGTGTGCGGTGAAGGTGGCTAGTATGTCAGCGGTGTCACTGTGCACTACCTCTTCAGGCCCAGAGATCTCGAGCACATAGTTAGAAAAGCGTGGTTGTCGTATTGTTTCTGCCAGTGCTCTCCCAGGCCTTTCACCCTCTCCATACCTGCGAGCCACCCAGTATTTCCCCCTGAACTTCGTCTCACGAGCTGCAGTGGTGGTGTATTCTCATAATTTGTCGCGAAAAGCATGTTTGATATTGCTGTCCTCCCCAGTAGCCATTTGCTGCTCCAGCGTCTTAAGCTCCGCTTCCAACTTCCGAAGGGTACCTAGGATGTCTCGAAGGACACCTGAGCTTTTGGAGATACAGAAGCCCCGAATCGTTTCCTTAAACGCCTCCCATACTGTTTCCACACTATTCACGGAACCTTTATTTCTTTGGAAGAAGTCATGAATTTCCTCACCCAATTCACTATGAAATACTGTGTCTAACAGTGTTAAGGGTTGTAGCCGCCAGCTGCTACGTGGTGCATTGTACCCAGGAGGGGCGAGTGTGATTTTGACAGGTGAATGGTCGGAGTATGTTCTGGGCAGATGTGTGACGTCTTTTATCGATGGACCCAGCCCTCGGGATAATAAGCAGTAATCTAAGCGTGCCCAGGAAGCGGCTTGTGTTGTGAAGTGAGTACCTTCCAATTCAAAGGGATGAAGGTGACGCCACACGTCGAGTAGACCAGCATCCATCTTGATTCCCTGTAGGAATTTGTATGATCTATTATAGTGATGTGTTGCAGGGCTGGACCTGTCTACTGCTGGATTTAGGGGCACGTTGAAATCCCCCCCCATATTATGTGGGTGGAACCTATTTCCACGATCTTACCCCACAGTGAAGTAAAAAACTCAGGAGTATCTACATTAGGGCCATAGCAACACACCAGGGTGACGGAATCCACGCCCAAACGTCCCCATGCAAGGGAATATCTTCCGTTACGATCTGTGAGTGTGCCAGCTAGGGCAAACGGAGTTCGTTTTTTAATAAGCATAACAGTGCCTCTGGCATAGGAGGAATATGATGCGAATATCCTATGATCTGCCCATTTGGTAGCAAAGGTGGTAGGATGCAATGGATTAATGTGTGTTTCTTGGAGCATAGCGATGTTAATTTGGTGCTGGTCCAGATACGCCAGTATTTGGCGACATTTTCTTGGGTCCCCCAACCCCCGAACATTCCAAGTGATGATTCTTACATTTGGGTCAGCTTTCAGATCAGCCATTATCCCTATTGATGTGCGGGATAAACCTATGTCGATCTGTGTCACGTGTGAAGCCAACAAACAAGCAATCATATTTCTGTCTGTCGTGTTGTATCATACCATAAACCATGAACATTAAAACAAAGCCCATACCCCCCCTCCCACTGAAGCATCCCAATCATGCCAGACATCTCTATCCCACGCCCCACCCTAACATCCCAAAACACAGTAAACAAGCAGCACAGAAGAGTGCAGTGTAATTCAACAGGGAGGGTTTGCCCGCGGGGGGGATCTCCTAGGGTCATGCACGTGTTACCCCACCCTCAGACAACCTACGAGGTGATGACAACTGCCTCTAAGAGGGTAGGGGTTCTCGGCATAGTTTTTCTCTTTTACCCAGTATAATGGTCATTGAGTCAATAGAGGATATTGTTCTGCCACAGCAGGCGTAAGAGATATCAGGTCTGTTATCTCGGCGCCCACTGCCTCTCAAGTTCTCGCTTTTACTGCTGCAGCTGAGATATCATTCTGCAATCGGTGAAGTGGGTCTAGATGACACATCTGGGGATTTGGAGGCGCGATTCTGGCGGTTGAGACGTTTCAAGAATTCTTCCACCTGTTGAGGTTTAGTGAACAATGTTTGTTTGCCCTGATGTGTGATTCGCAGGCGAGCTGGATACATTAACGCATAGTCGATTTGGGCTTGTCTCAGCTTTTGCTTGATAGGGAGAAACTTACGTCTGTCTTCCTGCACTGAGGCTGTAAAGTCAGGATAGATGGTGAACGTATTTCCTTCACAGTTGAGCTGCCGTTTTTCCCGGGCCATCTTTAGGGTGACATTTCGATCCCTGTAATTCAGGAGCCTCGCTATAATGGGTCTGGGTGTGCTCCCCGGAGGAGGCCTGGGATCTAGTGAGCGATGTGCCCGCTCAACGATAAAATGGGAGGAGAGTGTCTCAGCTCCTATCGTGGCTAGCAACAATTTCTCCACGTAGTCTTCCATCTTGCCAGTATTCGTGCTTTCCGGGATACCCAGTATGCGTATATTATTGCGCCTGCTTCGCGCTTCAATATCTTCATTTTTCGCGGCGATAAGTTTGAGGAGTTTATCCATCTATGTCACATTTGCCTGGATATGTGAAGCAGTGTCTTCCGCATCAGAGATACGACGCTCTGACTCCTTTAAGCGTTCTTCGTGGTTATCCAATTTATAGACTATGGCATCCATGCGCGTTGTCATGGCGTCCATTTTTTTTGCAATTGCGGTGAGTCCTTGCTGGACCTCCAGCATTATGGCTTTCACGTCCTCATCGGCCGGTGAAGATGATTGCTGAGCCAGCTCCTCGCTGCTTCCCCCGGATTCTTCCTGTTGTAGTCGGGTGCTTTTTTTAGCGTCAAACGTTAGCCTTGGTTGCCTGGCGTCTGGCTTCCCCATGATTTATGCGTTGCAGCAGTGCGTTTCTTGCTGTGTGATAGGCGTAAGACCCGGAAATCTTCCGTCCAAAAAACCCCCCAAGGAGTGTTCCGTGCCTAATGAGACTTCCCAACAATGAGGACAGCAGATAATAGCAGGGTCACTTCCGCCCACACAGTAGTGCGCCCTAGTCAGTCACCTCAGTCATTCAAGGGGAATTGTGCACTAATCTGCCTCCACGATGGCCGCCCGCTTCAGACTTCAGCCAGTAGAAAAAGCCGGTTCACCCAAAATTACATACAGCATAAAGGCAGTACAGTGGTGTGCAGTGATGCACAATGAGCAGTTCCACAGATTTGACTCTAGTGCCCCAGCACCAGGCGCTATGGGGATAGACCCAACCCCCTCCAGCACCAGGGGTCAAAGCGAGCAATGCGCGGTCCCGGGGAAAGGTAGTGGCTATCAACGTCTGTGTCCATGAAATGTATACAGCTTTTCAGTTGCAGCTAAGTCGTATAAGGAGGAGTGCAGGGGCGGCTTGGCAAGTGTTCCAGGCAGGTACAACTCGTATCAGGCGTTTGTGAACAGCGCCAGTTTCACCACAGTCCGCAATGTAGACCGCGCGGCAATTAAGGTACGTTATAGGCTTGTAAATCCTCAGGCTTCGTTATGCTTCGCAGTTCTAGGCATGGGGTACTTAGCCTTCCTCAATAGCACAGTCGCAGCGTAACGGCAAAGGTTGTTCCGCCGCGTGGAATCGCCTATGGCCGAGCCGCCACCCATGCGACCGCGTTAACTATGGCGCCTTCGTCCTCCAGGGCCAGTGCAGACTCTGCCTGATGTAGTGCAGAGCTCTGTCTCCTCTACCTTAAGTTTCGCAACAGGCAGGTTAGAGTTGCGTCGCGCTTAGGGGATGTAACGCCGACTCACCGCTTGTCTCCGGGCGTCCATGGCGGAATCCAGGCGGGCAAGGCCTTGGCACCTCGTGGCAAGCACGGAGCTCGCGCAACGCGCCTCGCCCAGCCTGAGCTCCAGCCGGATCGGGGCCTCTCACCGGTATATGCAGGCACCTCCGCCAGCGGCTCAGTCCGATACAGCAGCGCCTTCAAATTCGCAGCATTTATTCACGGGTCATTAGGCACCTCAGCGCAATGATCGTATCTCTGCAATTTTCATCTGGGAAGGATTATGTGAAGGATAAATGCGCCGAGTCGCAGGAGCCTCACTCCAGTGCGGCCATCTTACTTGTGCGCCACCTAGCGCCCCCCTTGTCCGGTGTTAGTTCCAAGGAGCGGCGAAAGCTGCAATCTGAGGTCCAGTGTCAAGTTGCGTCGCAATGCGTTAGTTCTGATGAGGAGGTATGAGGTCCTGTGTTGAGTTGCGTTGTGCTGCATCAGTTCTGATGAAATTGTTTGGAGAGGCTTTGTGGGCTTTACGTCGCTCAGCCTCGATTCCGATGAAGTTGGATGCTGGGTCAGGGGGGGGGGATGCTAATGGGCGCAGCTTTGCAGGGTCTCGCATCGTTCAGCGTCAGTTCTGATAAAGGTTGCAGCTATGCGGCAGGGCTTTGGGGGGGTTTGCAGTGCATCCTAACTACATCAAGAAGATGGATTAAAGAATCTTCTCTGGTGTCGTCTACTGGACAAGAAGAGCAGTATCTTGACTCCTATGGAAGTTAGTAATGACCTTAGGAAGAAGTTTGGAGACTAGGAATATGACATCATGAACTTCAAAAATCCAAAAGTATGGATGTCGACATACCAAAGCGCCCAACTCACTTAAACGTCTAGTTGAGGTGATGATGACTGAAAAAAGAAGTGGTTTTAAGAGTAAGGAACTACTCAGATAAAGACTCCAGTGGTTCAAAAGGTACATTTTGCAGAAAGGACAAACTCAACGGAAGATCCCAGGCTAGAAATGGGTTACACACTATAGGTCTTAGGAGATCAAAACCCCTAAAGAGTTTTGATAATAGGGGTTCAATTGAGGATAAGTCGGTCCATGGGGATCTTATTCCCCCTATTGCTGATCACTGCAATCTAAGGGTGGAGACCACTAGCCCCTTATCAAAGCCCTCCTGTAGAAACTGGAAAATATTAGAGACTGAGGACTGAACTGGAGAGAAAGACCCCTCTGTGCACCAAGAATCGAAGGAGTCCCAATTGTGGCTATAAACTTTATTTTTCGATTCCATTCTGGAAGCCTGCAATGATTTAGACACAGAAAGAGAGAGACCCTTGTTCAAGACCCTCTCCTTCTCAACCTCGCGACCAAAAGTTTTAGACGGGCCTGGTAGTCTGGAGGTAGAAAGGACTGCAATTCAAGAGTAGGAGACAATGGTAGAATACATTCCTGTTCCAACAAAAGAAGTTTCAGGAGTGGAAACCATGGTCTCTTTGTCCAGAAAAGAAGGACAAGGATCATGTCTGCTGCCTCTCTGGAGCCTTGCCAGAATCCTTGGTATTAGTGGAATGGAGTGAAAGGCATAAAGAAATCCTTCCAGTGAATGACTGTTCAGAGCATTTATCCTTACTGCTTGATGATCGTGGAACCTTGACAGGAACTGTAGGTGCTGAGAGTTTTGGTAGATGTCGAACAGGTCTATTATAGGAACACTCCATCACCTTCATATCTCGCCAAGATAGCTGGCTTGAGGACAAAGTCCTGGTAGTCCGGAAAAGCCAGACTGAAAGAGTTTACATGAGTGTTCTGGGACCCCTAATGTAAATAGCCCTGATGTGCAATGGACTGATTTCAGCACAAGAACAGATCTGCTAGACAATATGATTCAGAGAAGTGGAGCCTGTTCCGAACTAATAATTTAGGCAAGACACTGTTACCATATTAACGGTATGAATATAGCATGTCACAACGCATGCTATTACATTGCGTGCTTTTACAACGCGGTCGTTACAACGACAGCGTTGTTAGTACGCGATACCTTTACATCGCAAGTCATTAGAACGACTTGCTGTAGGGGGCGCGCTGGACTTAGGAATAGTATTATTTACTATTCCTACTCAAATTTGCGCAACAGTAGGGAAGGTGTTGGAATTCATTTCCAATACCTTGGCACCCCCTACAGCAAGTCGTTCTAATGACTTGCGATGTAAAGGTATCGCGTAATAACAATGCGGTCGTTGTAACAACCGCGTTGTAATAGCCCTGCCATGTAATGACAGCGTTGTAAACGCTGTTTCCCTAACGTTATGTACTACTAAAGCCCTTCACCTTACCACCTGCAAGAAAACCTGAATTGCTCTCCAGATTTCATTAATTCCTTTCAGTTGGAAGATCTCCCCCTTTCTGACCTGTCCAAGAGACCCTGTGCAGCCAGTTTGATCTGCAAGTACCGCACTCCAACCCTTGCTGCTGGCGTCCGTTGGCAGAACAATTGGATTGGGGTAAACAAAGAGGGTCCCTCTGTCCCCCAAGCGAAATTCTCCCGAATTGCAGAAGTCATAGGGTTAACACACTTGCAGTTTTCTTGAAGGGGTAACCAATAATAAGGATATAAAGTACCACTGGTGCAGTCGTGACTAGGGAATGATGCTCAGAGTTGCTGCCTGCTAAGGCAAATAAAAACGAGAGGCAACTCTCCTTAGTTGATGAGTGGGGATCAAAAAAATATCCAGAAAAATCAGAAAATGTCCATATTCCCCTGGACTCAATCAAAGCCACTCTGTTGCTGATGCTTCTGATCTCAATAGTAGGTTCCGTAAAAGGCTCCTGAAGTTGATCTTCCTGGACTCTAGAAGTAATACTAGACTATGAGTCATGTCAAATATGGCCCCTATGTACTCCAACCTCTGAGATGGACTGAAATGTAACTTCTGCCAGTTCACAAGAAACTCAGACCTCTGAAGGGTCTGGATTGTTACTGTTGTATGTTCCAGCGATTGGCTGAGAGAGGGAGAATGGATCAGGCGATCGTCCAGGTATGGATAGACTACTACCCCCTGGGTATGGAAAAGGGCCACAACTGGATTCATAACTTTGGTGTACACTCTGGGGGAAGTCTTCAACCCAAAAAGTAGCACTTGGAATTGCCGGTGATGATTCCCTACAACATAGCTCAGAAATATCTGTTGTAGTAGAGCTATGGGTATGTGCAGGTAGGCATCCTGCAAGTCGATCTTGGTATGAAAATCCCAACTGGAGATTAGCGGGATGGCCTGCTGTAAATTGTTCATGTTGAAGTGAGTCATGGGGATATACCTGCTTATAATTATTCGATAATTGCCTGAGGCCATCTGCACGAGGAACACCTTGGAGTACCGTCCAAGACCCTCCAATCCAGAGGAACAGGAAGGATGGTTTCCTTGACAGGAAAATACTTTCCCACAGAGCTTCCTTCTCACTCTATCCTCGGGCCATGAGGTGTTAACAAATGCGGTTCTGGAACCTCTGGTGACACCTCTATGAAATATCCTTGAGAAATGTTTTGCTAGACCCATCTTTCTAAAATCGAGTCTCTCCAAATCAGGGAGAAAAGCCATAGACGACTCCCTACTGGACCAGTAGAGGAACTAGGATAGTCAGGATCCTTGTTTTGAAATGCCACTTCCATCTGGCTGAGAGGAGGAACCAGGATGCAATACTTTAGGGTGAAAGTGACTTTTATTCTGAAAAAGTCTGCTCTTTTCCTCCTATAGTAGTCTGACCTGTTCTTGTCACCTTCCCAGAATTTTTGTTTGTGACAAAATGTTTGCGTATGCTTTTTACTTTTAAAAGATTTCCTCAAAACCTTCTCCAGTTCTTCACCAAAGAGCTTAGTGCATGAGAAGGGCATTCTCAACAAAAAAAATTCTGGGCAGCCTTCATCTTCCACCCAGGTGTAAATGTTGTTTGGCAGCAACCGCATCAGCAGACACCATTGCCAATGCCTTGAGATTTTCAAACATCATGTCTGATAAAATTTAAGCTTGGATCTCCATTCTTCCAAGTGGTTGAGAATAATCCTCCCCTTCCTGGATGCAGGAGATAGAGTCTGAAAATCTTTGACCAAAGATTTAGTAGCATACACCCATGGATCTTTGCTCCCAGTGCTAGATCAAGTCCAGCACATCTTCTTTTTAGGGCACTATCAACCTTCTTGTCCACCGGATCTGAAAGAGCAATATCTTTAGAAGGAAGGGAAGGTTTGCCCATTAAATTTGCAAGGAATATATTTACTGCACATGTTTGAGGCAATTCAGTCTCTCCCTTTGGCAGGGAATAAAGCCTCCCCATGATTCTAGGAACTGAGATTCTTTCGGGGTCCCTTCATTGTCTCTTCAAGAGATTTTGAATAGCCAGAACATCTGGTACTTTAGAAACAGGTGTTTTTTGAAAGTGCCTAACCCATTCTCCGCTCATACTGGACTGATCTGCCTCTATAGGTAACTGGAGGCTAGAAGAGGGGTTCATCACAATAGGTTTAAGGTCTTCCTTCAAAATGTATTTCCCTGTAGGAGCAACAGGGTTCTCTGAAAAATCTGTATCCTCCTCATCATATTCTGGAGAAGTCCAGGAGAAACAGGAAGATGGTGAAGATGAAAGATAGCCTGAGTTGCCTGAGGATGCAGAGGAACTTGGTTATACGGTTATAAGCTTCAGACAAGGATCTCACCATCTCCTGAACATCCCTGTCTGAGACGGAAGAAGACTTTGAACTAAGTACTCTGCCTCTGACTCCATGAAGATATTTTTCCAAGAAAAGAGAAGAATGGCGCGATTTCTTTGTGTGCTTTCCCATATTAACATCAAGCAGTCATGAAAGGAATCATGATTTACAAAGAACTAGAACTCCCCTAAATGCCCATATGGGTCCTGAGTTGTGATGCCCTTCAATTGCCTGATTTCACACCCCTAGGATCAGACAAAGGCTTAGACAGCTAAACAGTGTTTAAAAATAATTTAACACATGGCCTCTCTAAAGTCCACAAAGGTGAGGTACTTGACCGGCAGTAACTGGCCAACACTAGTGCAAGAGGACCAGTGGCTCAACTATGTATCAGCCTAAATCATGTTAATTATCAGCAGAGGCTTTTCTTAATTAACCAGAAATGCTTAAAAATATATGCAGAAATGTAGGTGCCCACTGCAACCACAGGTAACACGGTGTACAAGTCAGCCAGGATTGTGATTGGGAAACAGTAGGGTGTGTCACCAGTGCAGCCATGAGCTCTTTCACCAAGAAGCAGATTTAAAATCTTAAGAAGGCAGCGCAATAGTTTGTCATTTTAATTGTCTACAAAAACATCGCCTCATTGGAGTTAATAATAGAAAAATTAAACCCAAGGTTGACAACATTTTTGTAGATGACAGTAAGGACACAGTATTTATCCCAGACAACCTGTATAAGATATTCATAAAAACTGCCCATAATATTGGGCTGATCCAGATTCGGAACGTGAGATTTTATAAAACCCTATACACGATAAATATAATTTCCAAAGAAACTATATGATTGAAATTGTAGTTGGGCAGTTGGTCGTATGGTAAACAGTGTTACATATAAGCACAGCTATAGGTAACTCTTATTCAGATAGTCAGGCCTCATTTTACTTGGAGAAAATTTAATTTCTAATCAAATAATTTATGTTTACCTGTATAAATAACAACCAGTCCAATGAAAGGTTCCTTTTGAGCCAGAATTGCACTGTCAGAGCCAACTTTTCATCCTGTAAATGCTTGTCTGAATGAGTGGCATATTATATGGAATCTCTTCAAATCTAATCAGGAGGAGTAAGAAGGGTCACAAATACTAGAAGACAGAAAGAGTGACCTGGGCCGGAAGAGGAACAGTGTTTAGAGCCATTAGGAGGGACCAGGCTGGAACGGGTACAAGGAGCCACAGACATTGGAAGCAAGCAAGACTGCAAGGGGTGCAACAGAGGATGGAACTATTGGAAGATGCAAGGTGGGTGTAAGCAGATAGCCTTGAGTGGGCCCCACTTAATTTTCCATGCAGTAGGATGGGATTTTGGAAGATGGGGAGCTTTCATGTTTGGAAATCCTGAAAGTTCATTTGTAGTAGCTACAGCATGAGCAAATGTAAATGCATCATCAATACATTCAAATGCAAGTGATCCAACACTTTCTGTAGGATATATGGAAATCTTGCTTTTACGACACTGGCTTGTAAGTTGGCAGTGATCTGATTTCGTTAATTTGCACATTTGCAAGGATGCATATCCCTTAACAACAACATTGCACCACCATGTAAACCCCCCTAATATGGGCTGGCACATGGCATAGCCACAAGTGAGGTGGCAATTCTGTCATCAGATTACCAGGTCCAACTATATGCCTAGACTTTCTTCTGGCCTAGGTGCAAAGGAGTAGATCTAGAGTATGTGTTTAAGTAAGTGCTGCAATGAAGTATAGGCAACAGCTGGCTAGGGTTGGTGTATTACAGAATGTATAGTATTTACTAGTACATAGTAGAATGCTTGGGATACTTACCAGTACTTCTCAGCACTCTGTTTCCCTCCTTACTCATCACAGTACATACTAAATGAGTGAATGTACCCAGTCACTATATACTCCTCACTACTTCCCAAGCTGTTTTCTATTTCTATCTGTAGTATGCGGATTTACCCATAAATACTCTCTCTCTTCAGACCTTATCAGATTTGGATACACAGGATTGACAACCATCCTTACCGGAACATCGACCTTACCCCTCGGAAAATCTTCAGGCTTCTGTTTCTCCCCCTCTCACTGATATGTCAGATGATCAGCAAGCCATACCCAAAGTTAAGGGTGACACAGACTTGAGTATCTTGAGCTGGAATGTAGCAGGCCTCCAGCCGAGGCTTAGTGACCAGGACTGGCTACGTGTAATAAAGGAACAGGACATAGTTATCTTCCAGGAGACCTGGGCTACCCAAGAATTATATATCGACGGGTTCCATTGCTATAATATTGTAGCCCCCACTCCTAAATTTGGTCGCCCCTCGGGGGGCTTATTTATTTGGATTAACATTACTGCCGGCGGCGGCATCAAGGTTATAGCAACCAACAGTCGTAATTTTCAAATTTTATTGTATAAAAGGAGAGTCTCTTTTTACTTGATTAATTTTTACAATAATGATTTTGACTCCATCCCTAACGAGATTTTCATTAAGCTTTTTGATTTTATTTCCAACCTTGATTGCCAGCAAGAATCAGCTAAAACTATTGGTATCCTTTTGGGTGGTGACTTCAATGCGAAATTAATAGATACACCATACAACTCAGGGGCTTTTAATTCCAGCTCTACCTGTCGCAGGGGCGCAGAGCTGGCTATGTTTTTGAGCATGCATAACCTCACCAACGCTATGGATATCGTGGGCGCAACATATGCAATTAATCATTCTGTGCCAACATTCAGAGAAAGGGGGTGCGTCTCCACCATAGATTTTGGTTTTTTTCTCCTCTTCTTGCAGACCACCTAATGGAAGCAGAAGTCATCGCTATGAGCCAAGGGGACCATAACCCAATTAGAACAGTGTTGAGACTAGCCCCCGGGCCCAGTTTACCTCTGAATGTGGGGCCAGGAACTTAACGCCCTCAACCGACAATCTGAGACTGGTATGGAGGGGTATTGATAATAACGACCTGTTTCAGACAGTGGTAAAGGACAATATGCATCTCATAAATTCATGTCTATCAGCCCAAGATTCATTCCCCGAGGCTGTCCATGATTTTAACAGACTCTGCCTAGCTATTAAAACTCTTTTGTCAAAACCTATTTCCGCAGTGAAATTAGGGCCCAGATGGTTTAATCGTGAGTGCTCTGAGGCAAATAGACAATTGCGCAGAGCCCTATCATCTAATCCTAGGAGCAACCTCGAAGTGAAACTGGCCAGGCTGAGGTACAAAACTGCGATTTCTAATCGGAAAGGGAAAATCCTAAAAAATCGCTGGGAGGCACTAGCAATAGCCGCAAATACAAAAAAGGGCGATATATTTTGGTCAGCCATGAGGGATCTGCGATCTATGGGGCAGCTTCTCACTCTCATTAGCTGCACCATTGCGAGTGAGTCGTGGGAAAACCACTTCACAAAATGTATGCAGCTCCGGCACAAGAGGCGGACTACTTCAAGCCTGGGCCACTAACCAGAATACAGATAACCCTACCTGAGGTGGAAGAAGCGATTCAGCAGAGTGTGGGCAACAAAGCTCCTGGCCCAGACGGGCTACCTATTGATCTTATCAAATGCAAACCAGATTTTTGGGCGCCTCTTCTTTTAAATGTTTTTAACAACTTAATTCATGCTCCGTTACCCAGTTCCTGGTCCACAAGTATTATTGTCCCGATTTTTAAAAAGGGGGATCGTTCCCAACCCAATTGTTATAGGCCCATCTCCCTAATTGACAATACTTTAAAAATTCTGGGCAGAGTCCTATATAACAAGATACTAGAGTGGTCTGAGGAAAGTGGTATTTTAGAGCCCTGTCAATTGGGTTTTCGAAGCAAGGTTGGCACCAATGAACAATGCCTAAATCTTAACCTAATTATGGGCAAATACACCATTGCGCGGGCCTCGCCAATCTATTTGGCCTTTATGGATTTGACCTCTGCTTTCGACCTTGTCAATAGGTCAAAGCTCTGGTCTATCCTCTTGGCCTATGGATTGGATGAGCCCTTGGTGCATTTCTTGGCGCACCTACACAAAGACCTTAAAGCCCGGGTCAGGATTGGCAGTGGGGGCGAGGTTACTGAAACTATTGAGGTAGGCAAGGGGGTTAGACTGGGCTGTGTGCTAGCCTCCCTCCTTTTCATTATCTACATTAATGAATTGAATAAAACATTAAAATTACTGACTCAAGATGTCCCAAAAATCTATGGAAAAACACTCCCCGTACTACTCTATGCGAATGACGCGGTCCTTATGGGCCGCACTCCGAATTCCTTACGCACCTTAGTGCAGGGTTTTGTCAACCACATGGATAGTTTGGACCTATGTACTAACTTTAAAAAGTCTTTTATAATGTTGCGTGGTCCCAGGAAACGCCAACTTAGTTTTATATCTGTGGGCAATCAGAAGTTGATGAGCACTAGCACCTTTCCTTATCTTGGGGTGGTCTTTGCTGTGAACGGCTCCTGGACTGAGCACATCGCTCACTCCAGGAGCAAGTTCTCAAAGGCCACCAACTCGATTCTCAGTCTCCCACGCCCAAAGAGAATAGGTGCCATTTCAGCTATTTAAAAATTTTTTAAAGCGCAATGCGTGCCAACAGCCACGTATGGCGCTGAGGTTTGGGGTATTGCCAAGAGTCCCTGTATCCAACAGGAAGAGAATAGATTCTGCAGGAAGCTACTAGGCGTCCCAATTTCTGCACCCCAATATATTTGCCATAGGGAACTCAACTTAAATTTTATAGAAGATTTTATCAAGGCCCGTCCTGCCCTTTTTTGGTTATCCGTTTGGAAAAACCCGGCCGCATCCCTAACGAGAGAGATCATTAGTGATTGCATTGGATGTGAGAAAGGGAAGTACATCCCCTGGCTAGCAGGGGTGTATCAGAGCCTATGTAGCGTTAACAAGGGAAGTATTTTCCTAAATCCTAGCACAGTAGTGACTATGAACAAAAATGATCTCAGGAGTGCCCTCTATTCGTTATATAGAGTGGAAAGGACTGAAAAGGAATCCAAAAAATCCCTTGTTCATAGCTACATGGCCACTGAACATCCCGTGCATCCGCTGGCTAATTACCTTACCCTGTCTATGAGCCATTGGGAGAGGAGCCTTGTGTTTCGCCTAAGGGCAGGCACTATTCATTTTTTTTATGTTTTCCTCTTGGTCACCACTCTGGCCTTGATCACTTTCCATGCCCGTGTGACGGTCAGAGTGGCCAATCCATTTTACATTTTTTTGTTTTTCTGTAAATACTATTTAAAGTATATCAAGTGGCTTGTAACCCTGTATTTTAAAAAGTTTACGCCCATTAGTGTGGAAAATGCTTACCTGAGGTTACTTACCCTGGAAGACGAAGAGCTGGTCTTTCGCACAGGCACTTTTTGGAGAATTGCTGTTCGAGCACGTCAGATGACGTCCAATCTTTGAGCTTTTACATTATTTATTCATGTATTTTTGCACGAATCCGAAAGATTAATGTATACTGTATGTTGCTAATGGATTTTACTATGACTCTCCTATTTGTGAATTTTAACTTGCTGTGTTGCTGTGCTTTTATGGATACGATGTTATCCGAATAAAGTTTCTTTGAACTTGAACTTGAACTACTCTCCCTTCTCACAATGCTTCCTGTTCTCTACCAAGCAAGGGTGGTGGAAGTAGGGGTGCGGGAGGTGCTGCAGCACCCGAAGATAGTCTTGCACAGGTTCAGAAGGGGAATGAGCAATAAAGAGGCCTGAAGTCTTAGTTTTTATCTCGCCACATTTGCTGCAAGTTCAAAGACAGAGGCCAAGAGTCAGGCAATACTGCTGCTTATTTAATATGGAGGTCGGTGTGAGAAATTGGGTTGTTGGTTGAGGTCGGTGAAACACTACTCAAGCAAGAGCCACAATACTTGCCAGGATGAACCACAAGAAGTCACTAAATTAACCTGTGCTTAACCCTCTGGTAGCTTGGCACACAAGCAGTCAGCTTAACTTAGAGGCAATGTGCAAATATTTATGCAGCTCACCAACAGTAATAAAGTGAAAACACAACACAAGAAAAATCCCACACCTATTTAGAAAAATTTAGCAAAATGTATTAAATAATTTGTGAGTAAAATGACAAAAATCAAATCAATAGAACTTAGATAAGCAATTTCAAAGTTTTAAGTTAAGAATAAGCGCATAAAAGCACAGAGTTCCACCTGTAGTTATCTGGAAGCATTGTACCAAGACAAAGTCACAGGTT
The DNA here is from genome assembly GCA_963921515.1 of Calotriton arnoldi. Taxonomy (NCBI): domain Eukaryota; kingdom Metazoa; phylum Chordata; class Amphibia; order Caudata; family Salamandridae; genus Calotriton; species Calotriton arnoldi. The sequence goes on from CAWUFW010005780.1 coordinate 689,114, forward strand.
CAGGCCGACCACAATGGCGTGCAGGCTCGATACAGGCACCAGATTAGTCTTAACAAGGATTGTACCTTATGTCTTCTATGTGGGGTCTGCGTGCAGTGCTTTGCTAGGCTTCACATTGTCCGGTGTTAGTTCTGAGGAGTGGCAAAAGCTACGATGTGAGGTCCAGTGTCAAGTTGCGTCACACTGCGTCAGTTCTGATGAGGCAGTATGAGGTCCTGCGTTGTGTTGCGTTGTGCTGCATCAGTTCCAATGAAATGTTTGGCAAGGCTTTGTGGGGCTTTACGCCGCTCAGCGTCGATTCCAATGAAGTTGGATGCTGGGGGGTGGGCGTGGTTCTTTGCAGGGGTCTTGCATCGTTCAGCGTCAGTTCTGATAAAGGTTGCAGCTATGCGGCAGGGCTTTGGGGGGGGTTTGCAGTGCATCCTAACTACATCAAGAAGATGGATTAAAGAGTCTTCTCTGGTGTCATCTACTGGAAAAGAAGAACAGTATCTTGATTTCTATGGAAGTTAGTAATGATCTTAGGAAGAAGTTTAGGGACTAGGAATATGACATCATAAACTTCAAAAATCCAAAAGTATGGATGTCGAGATACCAAAGCGCCCAACTCACTTAAACGTCTAGTTGAGGTGATGATAACTGAAAAAAGAAGTGGTTTTAAGAGTAAGGAACTACTCAGATAAAGACTCCAGTTTTTCAAAAGGTACATTTTGCAGAAAGGGCAAACTCAAGGGAATATCCCAGGCTAGAAATGAGTTACAAACTATAGGTCTTAGGAGATCAAAACCCCTAAAGAGTTTTGATAATAGGGGTTCAATTGAGGCTAAGTCGGTCCATGGGGATTTTATTCCCCCTATTGCCGACCACTGCAATCTAAGGGTGGAGACCACTAGCCCCTTATCAAAGCTGTCCTGTAGAAACTGGAAAATATTTGAGACTGAGGACTGAACTGGAGAGAAAGACCCCTCTGTGCACCAAGAATAGGAGTCCCAATTGTGGCTATAAACTTTATTTTTGGATTCCATTCTGGAAGCCTGCAATGATTTAGACACAGAAAGAGAGAGAGTTCAAGTGTTTTAAGAAGGTCCAGGGCTCCCAGTCCTGGATGGTATTGCCCAGTATGGTTCTCTGTATGAGTAGGTTTGAGGGGGTTCACTCAAAGCACTGGACCTCTCCAGCCTCTAAATTGTAACTGTAGGTAATGGTTGTAAGTGTTACCCCTCCTTCTTGTTAATGAATAAGTAGCTCGACGAGATCTCAGTTCGTTTTCAAGGAGCAGTTTATTTAGTGATCTTTTTATACTTGTTGATGTTTTGTGAACTTCAGTACATAGATAGTTTCCTTGTTATTCAGAGCATTGCTAACAGCACATTGCTAAAGCTGCACCAGCCGACACGTGTTTCGCCCAAACGGATCAATTAGACCTGGGTTTCTCAAGGCTTTTTAGAACATTGTTGTAGCACAGTCTGGTTCATACATTCGTCATTAAGATCAATTACATCGAGACGCAAGACGCGACGCGACACCGAGGGATTGGCCCAGGACTCTTACTTCATGTATGATGACATAAACTCTGACAAAACGTGAAACATGTAATTGATCTTAATGACGAATGTATGAACCAGACTGTGCTACAACAATGTTCTAAAAAGCCTTGAGAAAGCCCAGGTCTAATTGATCCGTTTGGGCGAAACACGTGTCTGCTGGTGCAGCTTTAGCAATGTGCTGTTAGCAATACTCTGAATAACAAAGAAACTATCTATGTACTGAATTTCACAAAACATCAACAAGTATAAAAAGATCACTAAACAAACTGCTCCTTGAAAATGAACTGAGATCTCGTCGAGCTTACTTATTCATTAACAAGAAGGAGGGGGTTACACTTACAACCATTTCCTACAGAAAGAGAGAGACCCTTGCTCAAGAACCTCTCCTTCTCAAACTCTCGACCAAAAGTTTTAGACGGGCCTGGTATTCTGGAGGTAGAAGGGACTGCAATTCAAGAGTAGGAGACAATGGTAGAATATATTCCTGTTCCAACAAAAGAAGTTTCAGGAGCGGAAACCATGGTCTCTTTGTCCAGAAAAGAAGGACAAGGATCATTTCTGCTGCCTCTCTGGAGCCTTGCCAGAATCCTTGGTATTAGTGGAATGGAGTGAAAGGCATAAAGAAGCCCTTCCAGTGAATGACTGTTCAGAGCATTTATCCCTACTGCTAGCTGATCCTGGAACCTTGACAGGAACTGTAGGTGCTGAGAGTTTTGGTAGATGTCGAACAGGTCTATTATAGGAACACTCCATCACCTGCATATCTCGCAAAGATTGCTGAGCTGAGGACAATTCCTGGTAGTCCGAAAAAGCCCTACTGAAAGAGTTTACATGAGTGTTCTGAGACCCCTTAATGTAAATAGCACTGATGTGCAATAGACTGATTTCAGCACAAGAACAGATCTGCTAGACAATATGATTCAGAGAAGTGGAGCCTGCTCCGAACTAATAATTTAGGCAAGACATTGTTACCATATTAATGGTATGAATATAGCATGTCATAACGCATGCTATTACATCGCGTGCTTTTACAACGCGGTCGTTACAACGACCGCTTTGTTAGTACGCAATACCTTCACATCGCAAGTCATTAGAACGACTTGCTGTAGGGGGCGCGCTGGACTTAGGAATAGTATTATTTACTATTCCTACTTCAGTTTGCGCAACAATAGGGAAGGTGTTGGAATTCATTTCCAATACCTTGGTGCCCCCTACAGCAAGTCGCTCTAATGATTTGCGATGTAAAGGTATCGTGTACTAACAACGCGGTCGTTGTAACGACCACGTAGTAATAGCACTGCGATGTAATGACAGCGTTGTAAACGCTGTTTCCCTAACGGTACGTACTACTAAAGCCCTTCCCCTTACCACCTGCAAGAAAACCTTAATTGCTCTTCAGATTTCATTAATTCCTTTCAGTTGGAAGATCTCCCCCTTTCTCACCTGTCCAAGAGACCCTGTGCAGTTTGATCTGCAAGTACCGCACTCCAACCCTTGCTGCTGGCGTCCGTTGGCAGAACAATTGGATTGGGGTAAACAAAGAGGGTCCCTCTGTCCCCCAAGCAAAATTCTCCCGAATTGCAGAAGTCATAGGGATAACATCCTTGCAGTTCTCTTGAAGAGGTAACCAATAAGAAGGATATAAAGTACCACCGGTGCAGTCGTGACTAGGGAATGATGCTCAGACTTGCTGCCTGCTAAGGCAAATAAAAACGAGAGGCAACTCTCCTTAGATGATGAGTTGGGGATCAAAAAAATATCCAGAAAAATCAGAAAATTTCCATATTCCCTTGCACTCAATCAAAGCCACTCTGTTGCTGATGCTTCTGATCTCAATAGTAGGTTCCGTAAAAGGCTTCTGAAGTTGATCTTCCTGGACTCTAGAAGTAATACTAGACTATGAGTCATGTCAAATATGGCCCCTATGTACTCCAACCTCTGCAATTCAAGAGTAGGAGACAATGGTAGAATACATTCCTGTTCCAACAAAAGAAGTTTCAGGAGCGGAAACCATGGTCTCTATGTCCAGAAAAGAAGGACAAGGATCCTTTCTGCTGCCTCTCTGGAGCCTTGCCAGAATCCTTGGTATTATTGGAATGGAGTGAAAGGCATAAAGAAGCCCTTCCAGTGAATGGCTGTTCAAAGCATTTATTCCTACTGCTTGATGATTGTGGAACCTTGACAGGAACTGTAGTTGCTGAGAGTTTTGGTAGATGTCGAACAGGTCTATTATAGGAACACTCCATCACCTGCATATCTCGCAAAGATTGCTGGCTTGAGGACAAAGTCCTGGTAGTCCGGAAAAGCCAGACTGAAAGAGTTTACATGAGTGTTCTGGGACCCCTTAATGTAAATAGCCCTGATGTGCAATAGACTGATTTCAGCACCACAACAGATCTGCTAGACAGTATGATTCAGAGAAGTGGATCCTGTTCCGAACTAATAATTTAGGCAAGACACTGTTACCATATTAACAGTATGAATATAGCATGTCACATCGCATGCTATTACATTGCGTGCTTTTACAACGCGGTCGTTACAACGACCGGGTTGTTAGTACGCAATACCTTTACATCGCAAGTCATTAGAACGACTTTCTGTAGGGGGCGCGCTGGACTTAGGAATAGTATTATTTACTATTCCTACTGCAGTTTGCGCAACAGTAGGGAAGGTGTTGGAATTCATTTCCAATACCTTGGCGCCCTTTACAGCAAGTCGTTCTAATGACTTGCGATGTAAAGGTATCGCGTACTAACAATGCGGTCGTTGTAACGACCGCGTTGTAATAGCACTGCGATGTAATGACAGCGTTGTAAACGCTGTTTCCCTAACGGTATGTACTACTAAAGCCCTTCCCCTTACCACCTGCAAGAAAACTTGAATTGCTCTCCAGATTTCCATGAATTCCTTTCAGTTGGAAGATCTCCCACTTTCTGACCTGTCCAAGAGACCCTGTGCAGTTTGATCTGCAAGTACCGCACTCCAACCCTTGCTGCTGGCGTCCGTTGGCAGAACAATTGGATTGGGGCAAGCCCCCCAAGCAAAATTCTCCCGAATTGCAGAAGTCATAGGGATAACATCCTTGCAGTTCTCTTGAAGAGGTAACCAATAATAAGGATATAATGTACCACTGGTGCAGTCGTGACTAGGGGATGATGCTCAGAGTTGCTGCCTGCTAAGGCAAATAAAAACGAGAGGCAACTCTCCTTAGTTGATGAGTTGGGGATCAAAAAAATATCCAGAAAAATCAAAAAATTGCCATATTCCCCTGGACTCAATCAAACCCACTCTCTTGCTGATGCTTCTGATCTCAATAGTAGGTTCCGTAGGAGGCTTCTGAAGTTGATCTTCCTGGACTCTAGAAGTAATATTAGACTATGAGTCATGTCAAATATGGCCCCTATGTACTCCAACCTCTGAGATGGACTGAAGTGTAACTTCTGCCAGTTCACCAGAAACTCAGACCTCTGAAGGGTCTGGATTGTTACTGTTGAATGTTCCAGCGATTGGCTGAGAGAGGGAGAATGGATCAGGGGATCGTCCAGGTATGGATAGACTACTACCCCCTGGGTATGGAAAAGGGCCACAACTGGATTGATAACTTTGGTGTACACTCTGGGGGAAATCTTTTTTTTTTTTTTCACTTTTTTTTAAAAAACTTTATTTATCCTTGATTATCAAACGACCACAAATTACGTTTCAGTTGGTGCAGTTGTCCATTGTACAGTATAACAGAAATAACAGTGAAATATATTCATCTCTCCTCTTAATACATAATGGTTACTCGTCAGGTTATACCCATAACATCTCATGTATCATAATACATGCCATCCAAGTCCCAACAGCACGACCTGCATAGCATGATCCCTGCAGTTTTATCCTAGCAGTAGATCATTACCCTTTGTCCGTTATTGTCCTTGTCCTAGAGCTCTCGATGATGTGGGGTGAACGAGAGTGATGTGGAGTGAAATACCCCCCTGCAACATGATGTCGTACATGACATGTCAGTGTGCAGACCGAATGTCCTAACCAACCCCCGTGGGTACTATCCCTGAATTAAGCTGGGAGAGTGAAGAGTTGTTCAGGGTGACAATATATGCTTTATATGGGCCCCAGATGTCTTTAGGGCGTGCTGTGTTGGGTAGCAGGCTAGAATAGAGTTCGCTATTGGTACTACAGAACGCTAAGCTATTCAGCCAGCCTTGTGTCGTAGGAGAGGTCCTGCTGCCCCAGTGTAGTGCTATCTCACGTTTTGCCAAAAGGAGGCCAAGGGAAGCTAGCTGCCGGACAGCTTTAGGAAAGTTGACCGTGTAGCCCAGCAGTGCCACCTCCGGAATAGGAACCAGTGTGAGCCCGAGAATGTCCCCAAGTGTTTTGTGCACCTGGTCCCAGTATGAATGAATGCGAGGACATGTCCAGGTCAAATGGGCGAAATCAGCGTGTTGTGCGCCACATTTCCGGCATGTATGTGGCCTTTCCGGGTCAATTTTATGTAGTTTTGCTGGCGTCATGTACATTCTACGGAGAAACTTGTAGTGTAATAGTTTATGGCGACTGTTTAATGACACGGTTTTGGTAACCGTGCAACAGGCGGACCACTGGTCGTCTGAGATAGGATGCCCCAAGTCGGTCTCACAGTCCAAACGGAGCTTGTCGTCCACACTAGGAACTTGTGCAATGCAGAGTTTATAAAGTGTGGAAATGATGTGTGTACCACTCTCCTTCTCAATGAGTAGAGTCAGCGGCTCGAATGAGTCCGGTTCCAACGGGAAGCCTACTATCGTAGCTCTTAATGCTGAATAAAGTCGTCTGAGGACGAATCTATCCATAAACGTAGCGTCATGGAAGCGCGTGTCCTCCGTGGCCGAAAATATGTGCCGCCAGGATACAGCTCGCCTATTTTGGCAATACCAAATTTAGTCAGTGTGCGTTGCACGAGTTTCTCGCCCGTTATGGGGAGCCAACGAGCGTTCGGTAATGGGAGGGCCGATGAATATAAAATTGAATTGCCCGTACAGCGAAGGAGCTTGCTCCAAGCCCAGCTAGTGGTCGAGACCGTTTGTATGTCGACTAGACTCCTGGGTTCGCCCCTGGGTAAGACAGCAGCCAGTTGCTCAGGGAGGACAAAATCAGCCTCCGGGCGTAGAAATGGGATCCGCGCGTCTGGGTGGTACCAAGCAAAGGCATAACCACATTGAACTACCAAATAGTATAAATAAAAATCCGGCACGCCCAATCCGCCTCTATCGTATGGTAGAGTGAGTACCTTCCATCGAACCCGAGGCTGTCTGCCACCCCATACCAGTCGGACAAGAAGGGATCGCAGCGTTGCAAAGAAACTCTGGGTGAGGGGCATGGGGATATTATTAAAAAGGTATAAAAATTTAGGGAGGACCATCATCTTAACTATAGCAATTCTGCCTGCCATGGATATGGGGAGGCGTAACCATTTCTCTACCAGAGTCTCCAGTTTCTCCATCGCTCGACCATAATTGAGGCGTATGATCTGGTCTTGTTTCAGGTGCACATGGATACCCAGATATTTGACAGAATCTGAGCACCATTCCAATGGAAACTCGCATTCCCAAGGGGTTGTGCTGCTGGTTAAGGGAAAAATAATTGACTTATGCCAATTAATGCCCAGCCCGGAGTGTCTACCAAAGCGGAGTATTTCCCGTATGAGCAGCGCTAGGTTCTGATGCGGTTCTCTGACATAGAGGATGGTATCATCGGCGTAGAGGGAAACCAAGAGAGGGCCTGTATTAAACTGCAGTCCTCTGTGGAGATGTCGTTCCTGGAAGTGCCGCAGTAAGGGGTCCATGGCAAGGATAAACAAAAGAGGTGACAGTGGACACCCCTGACAGGTGCCACGGGTTAGTGCGAATGGGCCAGATATAGTGCCATTAATGCGGAGTCGCGCCGTGGGCCGACTGTATAATAGGCTCGTAGTATCTATAAAGCCTGCTGGCATACCCATCCGACGCATTATAGATAGAAAAAAGGGCCATTCGAGTGTGTCAAAGGCTTTTTCTGTGTCTAACAGAATAGCCGCAGCGGGAGTTTCGGGATTTATTCTGTGCAACACTGCAAACCGAGTTCGTAAGTTTAATGAGGTCGAGCGATGAGGGACGAAGCCTGATTGTGCCGGGGAAATAATAAACTCCATTAATTGTGAAAGTCTGTTGGCCACGATTTTAGCAAGGATTTTATAATCTATATTCAAGAGCGATAGAGGTCTATACGACCCACAAAGCGATGGATCCTTGTCGGGCTTTGGAAGGAGAATGATGACCGCTTCGTTTAATGTGGGAGGCAGGGATTGTCTTTCCAGGGCTTCAGCATAAACCTCAATCAGTTTTGGCGCTAGAAGATCTGAAAAGGCCTTGTAGAACTCCCCGGTAAAGCCGTCAAGGCCCGGGGCAGAGGAACCACGCAGTGTTTTAATTGCCCCACGTACCTCATTCTCCGTGATGGGTTCCGCCAGGAACTCCTGCATGTTTTTTTCTAGGAATACTAAGGCAATTTCGGATAGATAGTCCTCCCGTGCGGTTGTATCACTGCTGTGTCTAGATGTGTATAGTGCCGTGTAGTATGTAAGGAACTCGTCCCTAATATCAGTGGAAGTTGTGAGAAGTGTTCCATCTTTATCACGGATCTCTGTGATGTATGCATTACTGTAGGGCGGTCTGAGGATCTGAGCTAGGGTGCGACCCGGCCGGTCACCCTCACCGTACCTACGAGCAGTTTGATATTTACCCAAGTAAAGGATCTCACGATCCGCTGTTTCCCTGTATTCGGAAAGGAGGACTAGTCTCCTACCGTGCAATGAGTCAGGGGTAGCGTGCTGCATTTCTGCATCTAGCGTTTCTAGTTCTCCCTCCAGCCGTGCCAGTGTTGTGCGCAGTGCTCTGAGTACCCCTGCGTGTTTGGATATGCACACACCGCGAATGTAGGCCTTGAATCCCTCCCACAACACGGCCCAGGAATCAACCGAGCCAGTATTAATAGTAAAGTAATCTTCAATTGCTTCACTGACCTCATGACAAAAAAGGTCGTCTAAAAGAGCGCGGCTGGGAAAGCGCCATTGTCTTTCAAACCCTTCGGGGCGTGGAACTTGGAGACAGCTGAACAGGGGAGTGATCCGAGTACGTCCTAGGGAGGGTCTTCAACGCTCGATACCATGGGGACACATCCGGGGAGATCAGCCAAAAATCGATCCTAGTCCATGTGTTGTGTTGACCAGAGAAATGTGTGTAATTAGTAGTGGTGGGGTTGCGCCTGCGCCAAATGTCTATCAGTGAAAACTGGTCACAGAGGTCACGGACCGCTCGCCTCGCTCTAGGTTTGGTGTCTGCGGTGCCAGACGTGCTATCCAAGCCTGGATTCAAAAGGAGATTGAAATCCCCGCCTATCATAATCAATGCAGGTTCTAGTTTGGAAAGTTGAGTGTGTAGTGAGTGGAAAAACTCCGGGGAGTCAGTATTGGGGGCGTAGACACAAATCAGATTGACCCTGTGTCCCATTACCGATCCTACCACTATAACATACCGACCCTCCCCGTCCCTGATGACCAGCCGGCAGCTAAAAGGGACTCTCTTATGGATTAGAACTGCTGTGCCTCTCGCATAATTACTAAAATTGGCAAAATACCTATGTGCACCCCAACTGGCAGCAAAACGCGCCGCATCAGTGATAGGTAAGTGAGTTTCTTGCAGAAAGGCGATGTCTATGTTATGTCTATTCAAGTAGTGCACTACTTGCCGTCGTTTATGTTGATTATTAAGACCCCTGACATTCCATGACAACAGGGACAAATTAGAGGGACCTGTGTTGAAACCTAGCTGTGCCATCTGAGAGTTTTAAGAAATTCGACGAGGACAAATGTCATGGTGTGGACAAGAAACCAATACCAAGGACAACATGCGTGACAATCAATAAGGAAAGCATTAAACGCTATCCCAAACCCCCTCCCTCCACCCAGCCTCACTGCAAAAATGGTAAGGCCTGCCCCAACCTGTGAACAAAAACCAAAGTACCAATCGACTGTACAATAGTAGAACTCAATTATAAACAGGTACATTCGAATCAGCCTGAAAGAACCCAAGGTATCCACCTAGGGGGGTGGCGACGCCTCGTCAGCAGCCCAACTATGAAAAATATACTCAGTCAAGTTATAATGTGTCCCCAAGTATTGAAGGAAAGAAGGAAGGTCAAATACTCAACAATGTCTACAATGTCACCCCACACCGGAGCCAGAGAACAGATCCACGCTTGCGACGGATCCGCTGTGCGGAGGAGACGGGTCGTCCCTGCCGTCCCGCCGCTGGTCATTGCTGTTTTTATAGGTGCGACAGAATTCTTGGACCTCGTTAGGATTGTCAAAGAAACGTACCCGGCCCTCAACCTCCACTCGAAGACGTGCAGGATATAACATGCCGTATTTAAGGCCAAGGTTCCGGAGTGCGGCCTTTACCCCAGTGAATTTGCGTCTGGCTTCCTGAACCATCACCGTGAAGTCAGGGTAAAGAGCGATTTTTGAGCCCTGCCAGGTGACGTCACCACGCTCCCTGGCCAAACGCAGGACCGTATCTCTGTCTCGGAAGTTCATGATGCGGGCTATCAGGGGGCGAGGCGGGAGGCCCGGGTTAGGCCGAGGACCAAGGGTGCGGTGGGCCCTCTCCACCACAAAGCCAGGCGTAAATGAATCCCTCCCAAACATGTCCGCCAGCAAAGTTTCCACAAAAATGTCTAAGCGACCCGTAGCTGTGGACTCCGGAACCCCAAGAATGCGCACATTGTTGCGGCGGCTGCGTGCTTCAAGGTCCTCATTCTTGATGGCCACTTCCTTTAGTAGACGGTCCATTCGATCTAGTCGTTTAGTTGCCTGTGCGGTACCATCCTCAATGTCGGAGATCCGCGCCTCTGCCACATCTAGATGCCGGTCGTGCGCTTGGATCTTTGCGCCCATGGATTCGAGCGTTTTGTCCAGGGAGTCGAAGCGACCGTCCAATGACCTGAAACCTGCTCTCATTTCTTGCATCCACTCTGCTGCAGGAGCCAAGGCTGATGCATCTCCAGCAGGGCTACCTGCCCGTTCCCCCATGTTGGGGTCTTCCTCCGCTGTTTTCTCCGCCAGTTTTTCAAATGGGAGTGTCCTTTGTTTCGGGTCTTTGCGACCCATGCCTTCGCGCAGTGACCGGAGACTGCCCAGCCGCCGCTGTTGCCCCCAGGATGCTACTGGCCGCGTTTGGGGTGTCGAGGTGGAGGAGTATCTTGAGAGCTGCTAGGCCCCGCAGTGACCCCAGAAGCTTTAAGTATTGCAATAGTGAGCTGGCAGAAGGATAGTACAGAGGGTCGGCGGGCGTCAGAGACAGGCAGCGGCCATTCTCATTCAGGGTGCACACAACCGCCCCTTTGAAGCAATAGCGCCTTGTGTGTGGAGACAATGGGGCAAAGGGCACTGCCGTTGAATGCCCAGCGCATTCTATCGAGGTTCCGACCGTTTAGGTGGGGGACCGCGCGGGGGCCACACCAGGCGCCGGGGGCATTTAGCAGGCTCGTACACTCGTCCCCCCCGCGATTTCTGCGTTGCCTTCGGACCAGCCTCGCCTGCCCTGCACCAGGTAATAGCGGTAGTGGGGGTCGGGAGGCAGCGCGGCCGGAACCTCACAACAGCGCCTGGGTGACACTGCCTCAGCCACGGAAGCTGCGCTTATCGTGCAAAAGCGGGGGGGGGAGCCGAGACAACCAAACCGGCACCCGGGCACTCACCGCACCGCAGGACCCAACACCGATCAGACAGCCGCTCCAGCCTCTGCGGGGGTAACGCTCGATCGTGATCGCCGTCCTAGGCCGCCATCTTGCCTTGCTCCGCGTCTCAGACGGAACTCGCGACAGGGCTGCTCCATGTGCGTCCCATCACTCGAACGACACCCAGCTCATGTCCCAACGGTTCAGGGATGCAGCGACGTCTCTGCCGCCATCATGTTGGCGCTGTAGGGTGGGGACTGCGCATATATCGTCGGACTGCCGGCGGAGCTTCAACACCGCGCGGCCATCTTAGCCCGCGGCTTCGCCACGCCCCCCTCTGGGGGAAATCTTCAACCCAAAAGGTAGCACTTGGAATTGCCGGTGATGATTCCCTACAACATAGGTCAGAAATCTCTGTTGTAGTGGAGCTATCGGTATGTGCAGGTAGGCATCCTGCAAGTCGATCTTGGTATAAAAATCCCCAGTGGAGATGAGAGGGAAGACCTGCTGTAAATTGTTCATATTGAAATGAGTCATGGGGATGTACCTGCTCATAATTATTCGATAATTGCCTGAGGCCGTCTGCACGAGGAACACCTAGGAGTAGCGTCCAAAAACCCCCAATCCAGAGGAACAGGAAGGATGGTTTCCTTGACAGGAAAATACTTTCCCACAGAGCTTCCTTCTCACTCTATCCTTGGGCCATGAGGTGTTAACAAATGCGGTTCTGGAACCTCTGGTGACACCGCTATGCAATATCCTTGAGATATGTTTTGCTAGACCCATCTGTCTAAAATCGAGTTTCTCCAAATCAGGGAAAAAAGCCGTAAACGACTCCCTACTGGACCAGTAGAGGAACTAGGATAGTCAGGATCCTTGTTTTGAAATGCCACTTCCATCTGGCTGAGAGGAGGAACCAGGATGAGATCACCAGGATACAATACTTTAGGGTGAAAGTGACTTTTATTCTGAAAAAGTCCGCTCTTTTCCTCCTATAGTAGTCTGACTTCTTCTTACCCCTCCCAGAATCTTTGTTTGTGGCAAAATGTTTGCGTATGCTTTTTACTTTTAAAAGATTTCCTTAAAACCTTCACCAGTTCTTCACCAAAGAGCTTAGTGCATGAGAAGGGCATTCTCAACAAAATAAATTCTGGGCAGCCTTCATATTCCACCCAGGTGTAAATGTTGTTTGGCAGCAACCGCATCAGCAGACACCATTGCCAATGCCTTGAGATTTTCAAACATCATGTCTGATAAAATTTAAGCTTGGATCTCCATTCTGCCGAGTAGTTGAGAATAATCCTCCCCTTCCTGGATGCAGGAGGATAGAGTCTGAAAATCTTTGACTGAAGCATACACTCAATCAATCAATCAATCAGGGAATTGTAAGCGCGCTACTCACCCGTGAGGGTCTCAAGGCGCTGAGGGGGGGGGGTCCGCAGATCTGTTTAGCCGAAGAGCCAGGTCTTGAGGGTCTTCCTGAAGGTGTTCAGGGAGGGGGCGCGTCTGATGTCTGCCGGTAGCTCGTTCCAGGTCTTGGCTGCAATGTGAGAGAAGGATCTTCCGCCTGCTCTGGCGATGCGCGGGGTTTCGGCCAGTGCGAGGTTGGAAGATCGGAGGTTTCTTTTGGGTACGTGGAAGTTGATTCTGTCGTTGAGGTATTTGGGTCCGTTGTTGTGTAGGCATTTGTAGGCGTAAGTGAGGATTTTGAAAGTGACTCTTTTCTCCACGGGGAGCCAGTGGAGACTTCGTAGGTGTTGGCTGATGTGTTCGTGTCGGGGGATGCCGAGGACGAGTTTGGCGGCGGTGTTCTGTACTGTCTGGAGTTTGCGGAGTAGGGACTTGTTGATGCCGGCGTAGAGTGCGTTTCCATAGTCCAGTCTGCTGGTGATGAGTGCGTGGGTGACTGTCTTCCTTGACTCAGGGGGATCCACTTGAAGGTCTTGCGGAGGATGCGGAGGGTGTTGAAGCAGCTGGAGGTGACGGCGTTGACCTGTCGGTTCATGGAGAGTGATGAGTCGAGTACGATGCCGAGGTTCTTGGCGTGGTCTGAGGGGGTAGGTGGGCTTCCAAGGGCGGTCGGCCACCAGGTGCTGTCCCATGCAGAAGGGGTGGTACCGAGGACGAGGACTTCTGTCTTCTCAGCATTGAGCTTCAGGCAGCTGTTGGTCATCCAGACTGCGACGTCTTGCATTCCTTTCTGGAAGTTGAGTTTGGCAGTGGTGGAGTCTTTGGTGAGGGAGAGGATGAGATGAGTGTCGTCGGCGTAGGATACGATGTTGAGGCTGTGTTGTCGGACGATGGCTGCGAGGGGGGCCATGTAAATGTTGAAGAGGGTGGGGCTCAGTGATGAACCTTGTGGGACTCCGCAGGTGATTTTTGTGGGGTCGGAGAGGAAGGGTGGGAGTCTGATCCTTGGCTTCTTCCGGTGAGGAATGATCGGATCCAGTCCAGGGATGTTCCTTGTATGCCTGCGTCGTGTAGTCTGACGACTAGTGTGCGATGGGAGACGGTGTCGAAGGCCGCTGATAGGTCGAGTAGGATGAGGGCTGCGGAGTGGCCTTGGTCCAGAAGGGTGCGGATGTCGTCTGTGGCGGCGAGTAGGGCGGTCTCTGTGCTGTGGTTGCTTCGGAATCCGGATTGGGATGGGTCGAGGACGGCGTTCTCTTCAATGAATCGTGTCAGTTTCCTGTTGACTGTTTTCTCTGCAACTTTGGCTGCGAAGGGGAGGAGCGAGATGGGCCGAGAGTTCTTGAGGTCGGTGGGGTCAGCTGTGGGCTTCTTGAGCAGGGGTCTGACTTCTGCGCGCTTCCAGTCGTCTGGGAAGGTGCCTGTTTTGAAGGTGGTGTTGATGGTGCGTTGTAGTTTGGGTGCGATGGCGGCCACGGCTCTGTGGTAGATGTGAGGGGGGCAGGGGTCGGTGGGGGCCCCCGAGTGGATGCTTTTCATGGTCGAGGCGGTGTCTTCGGCCGTGATCGGTGTCCAGTTGGAGATGGTGGGCTGGCTGGTGTTTCTGGGGGGCGGGGGGCCGTCTGTGGCGCCTGGTGGATGGTCGATGAAGTTGTCGTAGAGGTTTTTGATCTTGAGGTGGAAATAGGTTCCAAGCTTGTCGCAGTGGTCTTGGGATGGAGTGATGTCTGTGGCTTCGCTGCGTGGGTTGGTGAATTCTTGAATGACACTGAAAAGTTCCTTGGAGTTGGAGGAGTTGGCCAGGATTTTGTTGTGGATGAAGTTCCTTTTGGTGGCTCTGATCTGGTTGTGGTAGTCCGTCATGGCGTTCTTGTAGGTGGTGTGGTTTTCAGTTGTCTTGGTGTTTCTCCAGTTCTTCTCCAGGCGTCTGCAGGTGCGTCTGGCTTCTTGGAGAGCGGTTGTGAACCAGGTGGCTTTCCTGGGGCGTTGTCTGTCGGGGTTGCGTAGAGGGGCGAGCTCATCTGCGCAGTTGGAGATCCAGGTGTGAAGTTCTCTGGCTTCGCCGTTTGCGCTGTTTGCGTCGGGTGCCCAGGTGTGGTTGTCTCGGCTGAGGGTGGAGTTAAGTTGCTCGTCGGTAACCTTGCTCCAGTTCCTTCGTGGTGGGCGTGGGGCTGGTTTGGGTGCCTTGGGTTTGTTGATGGCGAAGTGTACGCAGTGGTGGTCGGTCCATGGCGGCTGCGTTGTGTGGCTGAAATGGACGCTGTTTCCTGCCGCGAAGATGGGGTCGAGGGTGTGTCCTGCTCTGTGGGTCGGTGTGTTGACGAGTTGTTTAAGTCCGATGCTGGCGAGGTTGTCACGCTGGATAGTGGAGTTGGGGTCACTGGGGTTGTCGAGGTGGAAGTTCAGGTCTCCAATGAGTATGTAGTTTGTTGAGGCGATCGCGTGGGGTGCGATGAAGTCGGTGATGGTGGTGGCAAAGGGTGTTCGGGGGCCGGGGGGTCTGTAGACGAGGGTTCCTCGGAGTGTGGCTTTGGGGGTGGTCTGGATCTTGAAGTGCAGGTGTTCGGCGGAGGGGAAGGTTTCGCTGGAGGTGGTGAGGCAAAGGGTGCTCTTGTGGGCGATGGCGAGGCCACCTCCTGGGTGGTTGGGGCGGTCTTTCCTCTGGATCTTGTATCCGTCTGGGATGGCGGTTGCTGATGTTGGGGGCGGAGGATGCGTTGGTCCAGGTCTCTGTGAAGAAGGCGATGTCGGGCGAAAGAGAGTCGAGTAGGTTCCAGATTTCCATGGCGTGTTTGTGTATGGAGCGTACGTTGAGGAGGATGCATTTTAGGGTGTCGCCGGTGCTGGCGTCGGCGGTATTGGAGGCCGGGGTGGCGGTGAGGGTCTGGCGGCAGTGGAGGCAGGAGAACTGGCCGTGGGTCGTGTTCAGCGAGGCCTGTTGGCATTCTCTAAGTCTTCCAGGGTTAAGTGCGAGGAGGGTGGTGGTGTCGTAGCGATGGGTAGTGGGAGGTCCAGGGTTCCTGGCGCTGGCCGCGGTCGGGTCACGGACGGGCGCAGACGGGCTTGCCTTTGGCGCGCCTTTGGCGCAGCGGCTGCCATTAAGTAGGGGAGGTGGGAGGGAAGAGAGGCTGGGAGGCGGGAGCAGGGGAATTCCGGGGGGGAATTCCGGGAGGAAATTCCGGAGGGGAAATTGAGGGGGGGAGGGGCCGCAGGGCAGCAGCGGCAAAAGGCAAAAGGAACAGGCAGGCACGAGAAAATAAAAACAGTGGTGGAATTAGAGCAAGACACAGATGGGCACAATAACAGTGGCACAACAGGGAAAAAATTAAGAAAAAAAAAAAGCGGCTGAGAAGGTTACGGTGGTTGGAGGCAGTCTGGTCCCAGCTGGAGCGGGCAGCAGCCTCGAACCTCCCAAGGAGGAGGTCGGGGTCTGGAGGCAAGAGACGGCACAGCGGAGCAGTGGGGAGAGAGTGGACCTAGACCATGGATCTTTGCTCTCAGTGCTAGATCAAGTCCAGCACGTGTTCTTTTTAGGGCACTATCAACCTTCTTGTCCACCGGATCTGAAAGAGCAATATCTTTAGAAGGAAGGGAAGGTTTACCCATTAAATTTGCAAGGAATAGATTTACTGCACATGATTGAGGCAATTCAGTGTCTCTCTTTGGCAGGGAATAAAGCTTCCCCATGATTCTAGGAACTGAGACTCTTTCGGAGTCCTTACATTGTCTCTTCAAGAGATTTTGAATAGCCAGAACATCTGGTACTTAAGAAACAGGTGTTTTTTTAAAGTGCCTAACCCATTCTCCGCTCGTACTGGACTGATCTGCCTCTATAGGTAACTGGAGGCTAGAAGAGAGGTTCATCACAATAGGTTTACGGTCTTCCTTCAAAATGTATTTCCCTTTAGGAGCAACAGGGTTCTCTGAAAAATCTGTATCCTCCTCATCATATTCTGGAGAAGTCCAGGAGAAACAGGAAGATGGTGAAGATGAAAGATAGCAAAACCAAAGGTGATGATGGACGGAGTGTTGAACATTGCAAGCACTCACCCCCAGTCAACTGATCTGGGTTTAATCCATCATCATTCTTTAGCTCACTCCGCCACCCCAGTTCAGACATTGCCATATGCAAATCAGTCTGACCCTGTGCCTCATGGGAACAGTCCAGCCCGAACTGCCAAGCCATGTCTTCCCTGGACCGGAAACAAGCATCCTGGGACCGGTTTCGGGTTCATAACCCTCATCATCCAGGCTATCTTGAATCCAGTGGCAAAGTGAGCAAGGGACCCACGTCTGGGCATACCCTGCCAACTTAGGGCGAACTTAGCAAAACCAAAGGTGATGATGGACGGAGTGTTGAACATTGCAAGCACTCACCCCCAGTCAACTGATCTGGGTTTAATCCATCATCATTCTTTAGCTCACTCCGCCACCCCAGTTCAGACATTGCCATATGCAAATCAGTCTGACCCTGTGCCTCATGGGAACAGTCCAGCCCGAACTGCCAAGCCATGTCTTCCCTGGACCGGAAACAAGCATCCTGGGACCGGTTTCGGGTTTATAACCCTCATCAGCCAGGCTATCTTGAATCCAGTGGCAAAGTGAGCAAGGGACCCACGTCTGGGCATACCCTGCCAACTTAGGGCGAACTTAGCAAAACCAAAGGTGATGATGGACGGAGTGTTGAACATTGCAAGCACTCACTCCCAGTCAACTGATCTGGGTTTAATCCATCATCATTCTTTAGCTCACTCCGCCACCCCAGTTCAGACATTGCCATATGCAAATCAGTCTGACCCTGTGCCTCATGGGAACAGTCCAGCCCGAACTGCCAAGCCATGTCTTCCCTGGACCGGAAACAAGCATCCTGGGACCGGTTTCGGGTTCATAACCCTCATCATCCAGGCTATCTTGAATCCAGTGGCAAAGTGAGCAAGGGACCCACGTCTGGGCATACCCTGCCAACTTAGGGCGAACTTAGCAAAACCAAAGGTGATGATGGACGGAGTGTTGAACATTGCAAGCACTCACCCCAGTCAACTGATCTGGGTTTAATCCATCATCATTCTTTAGCTCACTCCGCCACACCAGTTCAGACATTGCCATATGCAAATCAGTCTGACCCTGTGCCTCATGGGAACAGTCCAGCCCGAACTGCCAAGCCATGTCTTCCCTGGACCGGAAACAAGCATCCTGGGACCGGTTTCGGGTTCATAACCCTCATCAGCCAGGCTATCTTGAATCCAGTGGCAAAGTGATCAAGGGACCCACGTCTGGGCATACCCTGCCAACTTAGGGCGAACTTAGCAAAACCAAAGGTAATGATGGACGGAGTGTTGAACATTGCAAGCACTCACCCCCAGTCAACTGATCTGGGTTTAATCCATCATCATTCTTTAGCTCACTCCGCCACCCCAGTTCAGACATTGCCATATGCAAATCAGTCTGACCCTGTGCCTCATGGGAACAGTCCAGCTCGAACTGCCAAGCCATGTCTTCCCTGGACCGAAACAAGCATCCTGGGACCGGCTTCGGGTTCATAACCCTCATCATCCAGGCTATCTTGAATCCAGTGGCAAAGTGAGCAAGGGACCCACGTCTGGGCATACCCTGCCAACTTAGGGCGAACTTAGCAAAACCAAAGGTGATGATGGACGGAGTGTTGAACATTGCAAGCACTCACTCCCAGTCAACTGATCTGGGTTTAATCCATCATCATTCTTTAGCTCACTCCGCCACCCCAGTTCAGACATTGCCATATGCAAATCAGTCTGACCCTGTGCCTCATGGGAACAGTCCAGCCCGAACTGCCAAGCCATGTCTTCCCTGGACCGGAAACAAGCATCCTGGGACCGGTTTCGGGTTCATAACCCTCATCAGCCAGGCTATCTTGAATCCAGTGGCAAAGTGAGCAAGGGACCCACGTCTGGGCATACCCTGCCAACTTAGGGCGAACTTAGCAAAACCAAAGGTGATGATGGACGGAGTGTTGAACATTGCAAGCACTCACCCCCAGTCAACTGATCTTTGTTCGCCCTTAAGTTGGCAGGGTATGCCCAGACGTGGGTCCCTTGCTCACTTTGCCACTGGATTCAAGATAGCCTGGCTGATGAGGGTTTTGAACCCGAAACCGGTCCCAGGATGCTTGTTTCCTGTCCAGGGAAGACATGGCTTGGCAGTTCGGGCTGGACTGTTCCCATGAGGCACAGGGTCAGACTGATTTGCATATGGCTATGTCTGAACTGGGGTGGTGGAGTGAGCTAAAGAATGATGATGGATTAAACCCAGATCAGTTGACTGGGGGTGAGTGTTTGATTTGCTCTAACGCTCTGTCCATCATCCCCTTTGGAATCGCTTTGTTCGCCCTAAGTTGGCAGGGTATGCCCAGACGTGGGTCCCTTGCTCACTTTGCCACTGGATTCAAGATAGCCTGGCTGATGAGGGTTTTGAACCCGAAACCGGTCCCAGGATGCTTGTTTCCTGTCCAGGGAAGACATGGCTTGGCAGTTCGGGCTGGACTGTTCCCATGAGGCACAGGGTCAGACTGATTTGCATATGGCTATGTCTGAACTGGGGTGGTGGAGTGAGCTAAAGAATGATGATGGATTAAACCCAGATCAGTTGACTGGGGGTGAGTGTTTGATTTGCTCTAACGCTCCGTCCATCATCCCCTTTGGAATCGCTTTGTTCGCCCTAAGTTGGCAGGGTATGCCCAGACGTGGGTCCCTTGCTCACTTTGCCACTGGATTCAAGATAGCCTGGCTGATGAGGGTTTTGAACCCGAAACCGGTCCCAGGATGCTTGTTTCCTGTCCAGGGAAGACATGGCTTGACAGTTCGGGCTGGACTGTTCCCATGAGGCACAGGTTTCAGACTGATTTGCATATGGCTATGTCTGAACTGGGGTGGTGGAGTGAGCTAAAGAATGATGATGGATTAAACCCAGATCAGTTGACTGGGGGTGAGTGTTTGATTTGCTCTAACGCTCCGTCCATCATCCCCTTTGGAATCGCTTTGTTCGCCCTAAGTTGGCAGGGTATGCCCAGACGTGGGTCCCTTGCTCACTTTGCCACTGGATTCAAGATAGCCTGGCTGATGAGGGTTTTGAACCCGAAACCGGTCCCAGGATGCTTGTTTCCTGTCCAGGGAAGACATGGCTTGGCAGTTCGGGCTGGACTGTTCCCATGAGGCACAGGGTCAGACTGATTTGCATATGGCTATGTCTGAACTGGGGTGGTGGAGTGAGCTAAAGAATGATGATGGATTAAACCCAGATCAGTTGACTGGGGGTGAGTGTTTGATTTGCTCTAACGCTCCGTCCATCATCCCCTTTGGAATCGCTTTGTTCGCCCTAAGTTGGCAGGGTATGCCCAGACGTGGGTCCCTTGCTCACTTTGCCACTGGATTCAAGATAGCCTGGCTGATGAGGGTTTTGAACCCGAAACCGGTCCCAGGATGCTTGTTTCCTGTCCAGGGAAGACATGGCTTGGCAGTTCGGGCTGGACTGTTCCCATGAGGCACAGGGTCAGACTGATTTGCATATGGCTATGTCTGAACTGGGGTGGTGGAGTGAGCTAAAGAATGATGATGGATTAAACCCAGATCAGTTGACTGGGGGTGAGTGTTTGATTTGCTCTAACGCTCCGTCCATCATCCCCTTTGGAATCGAAGATGAAAGATAGCCTGATGTGCCTGAGGATGCAGGAGAACTTGGTTATACGGTTATAAGCTTCAGACAAGTATCTCACCATCTCCTGAACATCCCTGTCTGAGACTGAAGAAGACCTTGAACTAAGTCCTCTGCCTCTGACTCCATGTAGATATTTTTCCAAGAAAAGAGAAGAATGGCGCAATTTCTTTGTGTGCTTTCCCATATTAACATCAAGCAGTAACGAAAGGAATCATGATTTACAAAGAACGAGAACTCCCCTAAATACCCATATGGGTCCTGAGTTGTGATGCCCTTCAATTGCCTGATTTCACACCCCTAGGATCAGGCAAAGGCTTAGACAGCTAAACAGTGTTTAAAAGTAATTTAACATGGCCTCTGTAAAGTCCCCAAAGGTGAGGGACTTGACCGGCAGTAAATGGCCAACACTAGTGCAAGAGGACCAGTGGCTCCACTATGTATCAGCCTAAATCAGGTTAAATATCAGCAGAGGCTTTTCTTAATTAACCAGAAATGCTTACAAATATATGCAGAAAAGTAGGTGCCCACTGCAACCACAGGTAACACGGTGTACAACTCAGCCATGATTGTGATTGGGAAACAATAGGGTGTGTCACCAGTGCAGCCATGAGCTCCTTCACCAAGAAGCGGATTTAAAATCTAAGAAGGCAGCGCGATTAGCAGCTGCATGGACTGTTTAAATCTCATTACATGAAATCTAAAGTGGCGCCAGTTGCAGCCGCATGATTCGGGAGGTAACTCTCAACAGTCACAATACCACATAATTCTATTTATCAAAAAGACACTGCCCCAATGCAGTCACACCCCTATGTTTAACTTGCTGAGCTGCGCTGGATGCAGCCTCCAGAAAGGAAAAACAAAATGGGCAGAATAACGCACCCGATTTCAAGACTAGGCAGGAGTTCACCAAGACATTTAAACACTTACGTTAAAAAAATTGAAATCTCCTACCTGAATCAAGCATGGTTCTTAGTCCAGTGGGGTCTCAGCACCCAAGAAAAAATAGAAATTTCCCCAGCACATTCCTAACAATCCTCAGGAAGCGACAAGGGCACACAAAAAAAGGAACAGGAAGTATTGTGAGGTGGGAGAGGATAAATGGGTAAAGCTCCATACAAAGGATAGAGATAGAAAGCAGCTTGGGAAGTGGTAAGCAGTATGTAGCGAATGGGAACATTCACTCATTTAGTAAGGAATGGACCGATAAGGAGGTAATGTTTTAGATGCCAAGCTCACTGGCAAGATACAGGACATTGGATTAAAGGTGACTTATGATCAGCTAAGAGTCATCCCTGGTCACAAGCTTCATATTCAATAGAAAGGAGGGACTTTTTTCGTACTGTGTGTCAGGAGTATACACTTGTCAGGTACCATACCAAGTGAGGAGGCATGTTGTTCATTGGGAGCTGTGCAAGCAGGCAGAGATGCCAGAGAGGAGTGAAATATGATTTCACAGATCTTCAGTTGCTTATGACTGGCTGTGATTTGAACTAAAATATCATGCTTTGCTTCCTGACATTTTTCACGGCATGGTTGTGCTCTGAATGCAAATGTTGAAATTCAGATTTCTGTTAGGCTTCCCCTGCTGGAAAAGACAGGCCAGGTTGTTATAATGCCATGCAGATGAGGGAGTGCCTCCAAGGGCAGTGATGGAGTGGGGATTCTTAAATCTCAAACGTCAGGTGTAATTATCATACAAGCCCTGCCAGTGGTCAGATGGACTTTTCTTTATCGACGTGGAGAGAGATCTAGGAGCAATCATTTACATACATTTCCATGATGGTGAAGACCAATGGGGCTCCACAGGAAACAACAAAGAAAATTGTAGTAAGTTTAAAAGGATTTATTGACAAATTTAGTTAAATCTGGGTCATTACTTCATTAAGTATTCAGATTTTAAGCATCATTATTGCAAGTTTAAATTGTCCAAGAGCCCATATATTCAAAATAAGGAGGAAAAACAGAACGTTAACAAGAACTTCATAAAAGATACAAAATCCAAAAAGTGTGTTCTGTAAAGGAACACCCCCCCCCCAATCTAAATTAAGCAGGTATAGGTCGGGAAAGGGCATTCCATTAGGCACATAAAGTAAGATGTCATCTTCAGGAAACCAAATAAAGGTTTCTGATGAGAGAATAAGAATGCTTATGCATAAAACCTTTGCACTCAGGCAGTGGAGATCAGCTAAGCGAAGAAGGGTTTTCTCAGTTCGAAGTCAGTGAGCATCTCCTCTCTAGTATAAGGAACACACACTATTATTATTCAACAAGGCACTAGCTTGCAACATTACAGCTTGTTCTCACTCTTGGGAGCCAATCATTTTACTCCAGATTCTGGTAGCAGTAAATCCCCCTTTTTCTCAAGGCAACACCATGGTCCATGCATGGCTATTTCCTTTAATTGTTACACTGGACAGACACTCTTCCCATGAGTCGCTCTCACACCCTGGCACCTTCTTCTTTCGATGAGAACCTTACTCTCAGTCATCTAATACACAACAATAAACTAATCTCTAGATAGCAAAAGAAATCTGGAAAAACACAGGATTTGCAGTGGAAAAGCACATAAAATGCAAACTAAAGGAAAATGAAATGTGCAGGCCTCTTAGCCTTAAACGTGTAAAATATGATATTCAAAATGACAATAAAATATGGCTCACTTAAGCTGCATAGCATGTTAACTCGGGTGCTGTTTATAACAGCTAAATGCGGTCACCTACTACAAATTATATGATTAATATGCACAGATTATTTAATAATGTGAATCACACTTTGCTAATAAATGTTTTAATTATGCGAATGTAAAATTGCGCTCCTCTTGCTGTAAATGTCCTGCTTTGGAGGGCAGGCCCCCACAGGGCAGTGAGGGATCCACCCCACCCTCAGGAACATAATATTCTCTCCATTACATATGTGACTGGAGAAGGATAGGCAGTACTAATGATGTAACAGAAAGATTATCGTACCTAATTCTTCCCACTTAAGGAAAATTACAGCCACATTTTCTCTCAACCAAACCTATAGGTCGACCTGAGGTTGTCTCAGGAAAGTCTAAACACTATGTTGCCACACTAATGACAGTTGTATACTAAACAAACGACAGATACCATAGCCCATAGTGCATATCTGCCAAATTTCCCAGGACCATGCAGGAAGTGCTGCTCTAGTCCAGTTTATTTTTTTAATTCTGTAATTTGTAATCTTGTTTTAAATTGAAATAAACAAGACTACAAGTCCCAGAATTCACAGGAAAAAATGGGCTGAAGCAGCACATCAGGCATGGACCTAGGAAACTTAATGTAGTTGATAGTGGCTCTCCTTCTAAAATCATAGTAGTTTGATTTTTGACAATATAGATGGCCCTGAACTTCCCTCTCCCCCATAGACTATTTTATCTATTGGAAACGTTAATCTGCCCTACAGGTGCTTGCCCTACTTAAAAGGCAATAGAAATGTTTGCATTATTCTGTAGGGATTTGCCTCCCCTTCAAGGTATTTATAGATAATAGTATGCCCGTTGGGCAGTTCTACCCCACCCTTAAGTCAATTTCAAATAATATTAACATATGCACTGCTGTGTGGATTCCTGCCCTCTCCCATAGGGTACTTAAAAAATAAAGCTATATGTGATCTGTGGGGCCCAGATTTCCCCACAGACCACTCAAAAAAGGCCCAAGGCCACAGATGAATTCAGCATGTCAAGGGTATTAAATGCTTTGCGGACCTATCCAATGACTAAGCAACTGCATATTTCTGTGGTTAGAGGTTTCTGTAAAGGAGTTCACAATGGTCTAGAGTGAACCCTCTTCAAAATGAACCACCAAAGAATGAAGTATGTTCCAAGAATGAGTACTTTACACCACAAAAACAATAAAGTCATCTAGCACTACTGACCCTACTGGAAGCAAGGAAAACGGACCTCATTACCCTCATGTTGGGTAATAAAAGACAGCTATTATGGGGATGCGGTGGCCTCTTACATTCCTGGACCCCAGTTACCTACCTATCATTTAAATGAAGGCTAGAGAGGAAAGAGATACTCATCTGGAGAATGGAAAAAGGAATTGATGAGAAGTACTATATAACTTTAAGTTTGTAAACCTACAATTATCAAGGTGCAGCAGATCATCTATTTTACTAGGATGCCAGCAGACTGGTGAGAGGACAAAATGTGAGACGTGTATTATTAATATATGGCCACTGTGTCAGGAAATATAGCACATCATCCAGCAACTGAGATTTCTTATTTCATTGCTAATTACTGAAGTAGTAGTGGAGGATACCAAACCACTACTGAACCTTAATGCAAAGAATAATAAACAACAATATTAAACACTTTGCGTCTTGTACGAACCTCTTCATGAGCACTCACCAAATTACCTTCTAAAGCCTAAGGCCTGCCAACCATTTTTTAATGTTGACCTAACTGTTCAGATACAGGAGGACAACGGTCACCGTCTCCACATGCAGTTCTCTTCTTTGTGGAACTCCGAACCTTCCCAAAGAGGCTGGAAAATGGAGGCGCCCTAAGAACTTGCCTCTTTACCCTGGGATTTAGGTAATTACTCAGTATCCTATGTTCTGGCTGGTCAGATGCCTAAGACTGGCTTCACCTCTTCACCAGGTGTGAGGCCTCTTGCTCTTTCAAGACTTTCTCATGTAGATCAGGCCATATTCAACAGCAGGTTACCTCCAGGCTATGTCCATCGCTGCTGGACAATGGACTGGTTGTCCATATAGCAAGATAGTTGTTGCCTTATAGGAAGTGTAATCTTGATCCCATCTGGAGATAATGTAGGAATGCATCATACTCACGCTTAGTCAGCACTCAAATATACTCAGTCGTAACTAATGTACTAAAAGCAGCGGAGTATTTTATACTAAAGGTATTTTATTCGAAATATATGTGTTTAGACTGTGATTAATAAAGTTATGTGACAATTTACATATTAATATGACAGGAGAAACTAACGTGAAATGTCTTAGAGTGAGATACTTAACCAGGATGTGTGTAATTAATATTTGACTATTCACACATATAACCTGAATTAGTCATGTGTAGGGTAAAATTATAATGACACTTTCATAGTTCATTGCCTCATATTTGTGCCTATGAGAAGTTGAAGTTATTTCATTTTGTAGCCCAGTGCATTAGCCAAAGTCGATAACTAATTTGCGGCCTAATGAGTGTCTTAGCCTAACTCCATGTGTAATAGAATCTTAGCCTAACGTTCTCTGTTTCAGTACAATCTCACATTGTAATCTCATGTTCGTCTATGTTCAACTTTCGCTGTGGAATGTATTGTGTCATTTTGTTTCCACTGCAGATGTGGAGAAGCTTCATTAGTTAGAATAAAGGAGTTTTGTCTTAGTAGATAACAAAGCATGAGAAAGAGGAGTCGGCAGAGGAAATCGCAGTAACAAGCGAGGAGAGGAGTTTTCATGGGAGAGGAATGACCAAGGACGAGAAGAGATAATGTGCTATCTAGCTGGGAAAGGTGCTGAAAGTGTCCAGTTGTGCCAAAGCTATGAAAATTTACCAAGGAGAAGTCACACGAGAGTGTTACATCGATGGCAGATGATATAAAGTTTCGTGTTTAGTTAGGGAGAGAGTCCATCTTGGGGTTCCTTCGAGAGCAGACCTATGCTCTGCTTGCGTAGCTTTAAGCCTACTTGACCCATTATCGGAGTGTTTCTACTGAAGACTCTGATGGCTGACACCATCCTTCTTTTGTTATTTGACTACATCCTTACTCAAATGCTTTTAGTTTAGGGATGCCCTTTTCAAGGTAGTGTAAGGAAAGTTAGGTTACTCATGTTCATTAAAGAGAATTATTTGATGCAATTTAGCCTTCATTTCTTCCTCCTGATTGCCTGTGTCATTATTTTAGAGTTAGTCATTTGCTTTGTACTATACAGGGTACATCTCTTAAGGGGATTTGGACTTACTCTGATCTTTTTGTAGTTTTTTATGATTTTACTGAGATTGATCTATATTGCTTTGTTTCTAAATATATAATTACACCTATTAAACTCAGATGAAAGAGTGGAGTGGGTTAATGTGCAGCCACATTGGCTGCACTGTATTGGGATGATAACCAGTGACTTGTTTCCTTTCACTGCTCACTCTCCTAGAAAGACCTATCCCCCTGGAGAGAATTGTGTAAATGGGCCTAGATGTTAACACCTGCAACAGCAAACTTGAGGTATTTTTGATGACTTTCTTTGATGAGATATGGAAATATATGTCCTGCAGTTCAAATGAGGTACTAAAGTTTCCTGGGCGAACCACTGGAATGACCTCTTGGAGACTCTTGATTAAAGATGTAGAGTTTTTACATACATATTGTTGTCCCTCAAGTCTATTATGGCAGGGTATTCTCCTGACAGCTTGGGAACAAGGAACAGAATTGAATAAACTCATTGTCCTCTCTTTTATGAAGGTACTGGTCATATTGCTTTCTTTTGTAATAGCTTGTGAAATCACATAATTTAGAACAACCTCTTTAAAGGGTCTGTAGTTAGGTGGATTGTTTGAAATTTTGGAGGATTGAACTCTAGAAAAAGTTTATGGAGTAGCTTCATTCCACAGCCTCTAGCACCCAACTGTCTGACGTGTCTTTATTCAATATTTTGTGGGAATATTTGGAACGTTATATCTCTAAAAGGTAGGTACAATCTACACCCCCTCCAAAGCAAAAATTAAGTTTTAAAAGTTGTTTATTAAAGAAAACCAGGCTGACGTTTTAAAGCATGCTTAACCCTGGTATCAATATTATCTGAAGGGTTGTGGCTTCTGGAGCAATGATTGAACAACCAGATAAACAAGGAAAGTGAGAGCCTCTCTTAAGTGTATCTGGAAACATCTGGTCACCAGCTTGTAATTGATACAATTTATTCCACTACCTGGTAACTGAGACGTCTTGGGGTGCATATGATGGCTTAAATGAGTATTTTCAGGAATGTATTGTCTCCTTTTAGCCATGCTCTTGCAAGCTGAATTGGGGCGACATTATACAAAGTCACGTATACAATTAAACAATATATGAAATTGCCAGATAATAGCTTGATCTCCAGATATGAAGACGCTCTTCCTTCCCCACAATTTGATCCAAAGCGTAAGTAAAGTTGAAAGACCGCCCAAAGGCAGGCAGTCAGAGAACAGAGCAGCCATAGAATGTCTGTGCATTGGAGAAGGTCTTACTCTCCAACACTGATAGTAGTACGTTAAGGTTTATGTGTTTTTTTACATAGCAGCTTCCTAAAGAAACCAAATGTATAACTTACCTATGTAAAACTCAAGGGACCAAGGTTGAAGCACATGAAAAAAAAACTGACTTCCTGTTCCTATTGGGTCATTATATACTTGCAGGAAAAAGAAATCTTAAAGGTCTACAAAAGGTTATTACTTTCAAAAGAGACCTGTCATTTGGGCTGGAAGATGGACAAAGCGGTAATAGCACTTTACTAATAACACAAGGGAGGTTTGTAGCCCTCTATAAAAACTTCAACTAAAATAATATTAAAACATATTACTATAAGATTTAACCCTTTTGGGAGCAGTTTGATAGCTCTCTTGAGTAAAGTAGTGTGGTGCTTAATTTACAACTGACATAATGACCACAGCAGCAACCAAATTGTCCAGGTTCACACAATGCAGCCCGGTGGAGAAGCAGAGAAGATAACTCAGGTCTCTTGGTTTCAAAACTGGCAAGGTAAGCACAAGACCACTTGAACCCTGTCTGAGGCTCTGGGACTGACATGTAGAGAACCCAAGCATCCTGTTGCTGACTCACACGTGGAGTTCCGAGTGCTTTATAACCCTTATCTGATATTTTGATTTTGTGGCTCTACAAGTAAATATATAGTTGCTTTATGAGCTTTGGATTGAATGATGAGGTGTGAGAGCCTTGTATAGGAGAGTGGAGGGTATGCTTTAAAAAGCTGGCCCTTTTGCCCCACCAAATCTTGGTGCCCATGCCTCAATTTAAGTGGGGGGTGCAGCTGGTTTATCAGTAGTGAAGCCTTAGCTGGCTCCATCAAAAGTAAACACTGACATGGTGATCCGTCCGCCAGGGGACAACTGGCCTATATTTAAGGCAGGGTGACTATCACTTATTTTCCCTGCCCATGTTCATCATGCAAACATGGCAAACACAGGCATGGAAAATTCAATAGAATGACCTGGATACCCAGGGAAATGATTCCTGTGCGTCAGGGACATTCGTTTATTTTCATTTATAGAAGAGAGACTCTGGTTTAGAGAGTTTGTTTTCTCTAAACAAAAAGGTTTGCCTTGCACACACTTTAAACATGGCTCCTGCTTCATAAACTACACCTTCCTTAGCTGCAAAGAGATCCTCATAAGATAGGCAAGAATTTCTAAATAGGGTACAGTTGTCTACAGAGTGGCGTAGGACAAGGCCTCGGTATTCGAGGTGGAGTAGTGACCGTCCACCAAAATCTAAATGATCCCTCATATTGCATGGGGGAGCAACTACAGCCTCCCTCATAGAAGTATACACACACTGAAATTCAGATTCAAGGAATTAATTGAAAGTGCTGTGGGCAGCTAAGGCTTTAATCCTTTCAAGCCCTTCAGATACTGAAACGAGCCCTGACACCACCTGAGGTCCTTGCCTGATGCCATTACCAAATTGCTTTCAATAAGATGTGTAATTCCATTAGGTAAACTGGTTTATATCTAGGAGGGGCTCTACAGAGACTTCCACCTTTTGGCAGCTCTCTCTTTCTCAGGTCCATTACAAAGAACTGTCAATGTGTTTCCGTCATAATTGTGACATTCAGTCAGTTCTTTTTAGGTCTAAGATTTGCTAACAATATCTTGGGGACATTCGGAAAGCTTCCCTGGGAATTCATTCCGCCCATTGCTTACCATTGGCTTTGTGATTAGTAACTCACATTTGCTTGCTTTCTATTTGCTGGCTTTATTTGTTTTAGGCTGTCCAGCTTGAGTTCATTCCTTCCCTTGCCCAAACCCTATTTACAATATCTTTCTACCAGTGCTCGATTTCTGTAACCAGGCCTTTAAACATTGTTCTTGTCTTATTACATTTGCTGTCCATTCAAAGACAGGGGTCAAATGTCAGGCTCTGTCTTCCAGGGGACGTAGTGTTTACTATTCTTTCTCTGACTTCAAAGCAAGAGCATTTATGTGACAATCATGCTTGCTACTGGGAGTGTGCTGCACGGAAGTCTATACAAAGTTTTTTTCTAGCACACAAAAAAATCTAAATGTCTGTAAAAGAACTGTGCAGATATTTTAGAATACATCAGAATTAGGGAAGCACAAATGAAGCACATTTTTCTGGTAATTCTGAAGTGTGGTGGAAACAAATAATTTAATACGATTAAAAAAAATCAATAAAATAGGTGATGACATTTCCATGCCACACCAATGCGCTCTACAGCACTTTACTCAAAATCAGTGTACTCTACGTCACTGCACTTTACTGCTTCTACTTTGCACCACTGCATTCTACGCCAATATACTCTACTCTACAACACTTTACGCTACTGCACCCTAGGCCACTGCACGCTACCCCCACTCTGCGCCATTGCACTCTACGTCACTGCAGTTTACACCATTTTGTTCTACTCTGCACCACTGTACTCTACGCCATTGCTTTCTATACAATTCTACTCTGCACCACCCTACTCTTCACCACTGCAATCTAAGTCAATGCACTCTACACCACACCACGTCACTCTATGATACTCTACTCTGCAAGACTGCACTCTCCGCCAGTAAACTCTACATCATTCTACTCTGCACCACTACACTCTATGCCACTGCACTCTACTCTGCATCACTCAACTCTACACCACTCTACTGCACTCTACGCCAATGCGTTCTACGCAACTTTACTCTGCATCACTCCACTCACTCTAATCTACTCTGCACCACTGCACTCCACTGCGCTCAATCCCACTCTACTCTACGCCACACTAATCTACACCTCTATACTCTACCCTACACCACTCCACTGTACCCTGCACAACTCCACTATACTTCTCTCTACTCTGAAACAATCTACTCTGCGCAACTTCACTCTGCGCCACTCTACTTTGTGTCACTGCCCTCTACGCCAATGCGCTCTACAACACTTTATTCAAAACCAAAGTACTCTGTGCCACTGCACTCTATGCCAGTCTACTCTGTACTTTACGCCATTTCACTTTAAGCCACTTTACTCCACTCTACACCACTGCTCTCTATGACACTCCACTCCACTCTATGACGCTCTACTGCATTGAAATCTCTACTCCAAGCTATGCCACTCCACAACACTCTACGCCACTCTACAACACTACTCCACTATACGATGCTCTACACAACTCCCTGTACGTCACTCCATGCCACTTTACTCTATTCTATGGCACACTACTCCACTACACTTCTCCACTCTATGCCACTCCAATCTACAGCACTCTACTTTACTCTACTCCACTCCACTCTACAACACTCTACTCCAATCCACTCTATTACATTCCACTCTACTACACTAATCCAATCTTTGCCACTCCACTCTATGACAATATACTCAGCACTATGCCACTCTACTCTACAACACTCAACTCCACTCTACGCAACACCCTCTACGCGACTCAACTCTCCTCTACGCCACTCCACTCTACGACACTCCATGCCACTCCACTCTACAACACTCTACTCCACTCTACAACACTTTACTCCTCTCTATGACACTCTACTCCACTCTACAACACTCAACTCTACAACACTCTACTCCACTCTACACCCTTCCACTCTATATCATCCCACTGCCTCCACAACACTCCACAACAACATTCCACGCTACTCTATGCCACTTAAATCTACTCTATGTTACTCTAAGCCACTCCATAACACTCCACTCTGCTCCATGACACTTTACTCCAAGCCACTCTTCTTTCTGTCACTAACTTTTAACCATGCTCAACAGCAGCCACACTGGTGTACAACCTGGCTAAAATATATTGGCAAAGCCTATAGCTCTTGCATGCTTGTTACTTTATGTGCTATGCAACAGCACTGAGCAAGATGAAAGTTGTAGGTCCATATTTATAATGGAAAAGGCCCAGTATACATTTTGCTTCTTTGTTAATTACGAGACCTAGTTAAACATCTCCCTCGTTACACAGGACCAGTTGGTTGTCCTGATTGCTGGGCCAGAAATCAGGAGTTTCACCACTACCCACTGCATCATTCACGGATTCCTAGACTGATAGTCTGTGAGAAGCTGATGTAAACTATCTTCCTCCTGCAGCGTCCAGAACACAGAGGTAAAATTAGAAACTTGTGCATCCCTGGAAGCATCAGACGGTTTGCAGGTTGCAACATTTGAATTAAAGGATTATATATAAGGATTATATATTCATAAGAAAGATAAATAGAACAGGAAAAAATACACCGATTCGCAGATTAATGTTGAATCAAGAAATTTCTCTGACAGTGAAATATGGATTTCTAGCTTTCTTTGAATTCATAAGACAGGATCCTTTAGGCACTGAACCCTCCAGCTGTTTAGTATCTTCTGCCCTATCTGTACGTCTTTCCTGTCCACTCTTCTTCCTGTGTCCCTTGTAGACTCTCCTTAAAGAGCCTTCACAAATCATCTCCAGCACCTGGTACCATTCAGCATCTAGGGGGAGGGTAGAAAGGCACAGCTGGTTGAGGTCCGGACATGGGATGTCACGGTGAGAGAAGGTCACAGTCTTGGATAGGGTAGCATGCCTGAGCATGCTCATGAAGTTCCCCCAAGAGATTGGTTGACCTGGTAAGGGTACATTTGAGCACCAGATTGATGAAAAGGTGCTAATTACAGTAGGGATGTGTTCGAATTCAGTAAAGTTAGCAACAGCTGTTTTGCCTTCTCATCTTAATTGTTTTTTCCTGTATTCAGGACCCGCTGTTTTGCCCTCAGTTTCCGCTGTTGCCTTTGCCAGCAACAGACAGAAAGGAGAGACTTAGATGCTGTTGATAGTCAAGTAACATGTGTGCCAGCCATCTTTGGATGAGAGAGCCGAGGTATAGAAACAAACATGGAACTATGGTAGATACAGTGACATGAACACCTTGGGGTGTGACAATACAGAAACCGCAATTACCAACTTGCAAAGGCACAGTTCTGTTATGTTTAAATCTGAGTGTCTAGTCACTTGCTTCTGTGCCACAGCCTAGTACGGCTCCCATCTCTCTTTCTTGTAAACGTGCATGGCTAGAGCTCTCTTTGTTTTCTTCGGCCAAAACTGTCGTTCATCTTCACTAGTCATCCCTGGAGGTTGATTAGACTGAAGGAGTCCAAAGATACACCCCACAGAAGAAAGCTAAGGGTCCGGATGGCTCAGGACCTGAGCTTTGAAGAGGAAAGGACAGTACCAAAGGGCCACAAATAGTGCATTGTGAATGGTTAGTGAGGTTGGGCCATTCACTCGGCAAGACTCCTGAAAGAATGGAATTAGAGGAAGGAAGAGCAGCAGCAGCAGTGATTGACAATGGGGACAGAATTGTTTTCTTGCCATGCATGACACTGATATTTTTTCCTGAATAAATTGTTCAGCTTGGCAGGATTCATTTTTCAGGAAAGAGCCTACATAATGTTTGCCCATAAGGGTTCTGTGTTCTATTAACCTCAAGTCTATAAATTACTCTTATCACATCAGTACAGGTACGTAATCCCTAATCAACTTGGAAGCTCTCTGCTGCATTACTAGCCAGAGAACTTGCAATTAAAGGACATTGTGAACAGGAAGATACTACAAAGTATTAGAATATTGGAATATCGACAGCACCGCTGAAGACAGTGGAGTGGCAGAGGAGTATCAACATTACAAAGCCCTAAGCTGCATCCTCTGGCTCCCTCTTTTTTTTCCTGCCTCTCCAGGATATGTGAATTGGATTGCTAAGGTGAATGAAAAAGGCAGAGGCTGTGATCAAGGAAAAGCAGTAAGCCTTCCCCATCCTCCATGACTTACAGTGGCAATGGAGCACCAGGAGATGGGAGTGAATTCTCAGCAGCTCTTGCGTCTCCCTGTGTCTTGGCAAATTAGGAAAAGCAGAGATGACAGATAATTAGGGGCTGTAGAGACGTCACAGCTCCTTGTGTCAATGTGTGATGTTTGTTGATTAATACTGTGGCTGCGTGCATAGCAGGAATTGTCAAACATTCAAATCCTGAGCTGTGAAAGGAAGTAGGGCTGTTAGGGTTGCAGTATTGGTCCAGTGACTGGAGGGGGGCGTCAAATGTCATTGGAGCCCGCTTTGTTGGGATATACGGCTATAATAATGCATAATGAATCATTCATGTCAGGGCGCGGTAGGGAAATTAAGATCACTTCATTATCTAGAGGGTAGCAAAAGGATTTGCTTTGAATGATTTTGGGCTGTATGTACCATGTGAAGTCTCATACGTTTTATTCTGCGCTCTAAATATTTGTTGGTGCTCTTATAGGACAAAAATGAGTTAATGCACAACCTTCTTATCTATGCCCTTAATAAAATCATGATTTTCATATGAAAATCTGGGCAAATATGCCCAAATATGCGCCTTGAAAACACAGTCAGTGCCATGTTTTTTTTAAGGGTCCATGCTCAGGTAGTAATGATTGCTTATCTATTACAGGAATGGATGGATCTCAAACTTCGCTGGAATCCTGAAGACTATGGTGGGATTACTTCCATAAGAGTTCCATCTGAATCCCTTTGGCTTCCGGACATTGTATTGTTTGAAAAGTAGGTATACCTTTAGTGAAAGCAGCATATTTTTATTTATTTATTTATTTAATGCGATTTTATATAGCGCGAACATTACCCGAAGGTGTCAGAGCGCTTTACAAAAGAACCAGTTGCGTTACATAAGGACTTTGGATTACACGAGTTACATAAGAGATATAAACAGGAAAAAAATTGCAAATGTACAAGTGGAGCGAAAGGAGGAAAAATTGCAAATGTACAAGTTCTAAAGTCACTCAAAGAAGAGATACAAACAG
Source organism: Calotriton arnoldi (assembly GCA_963921515.1). NCBI lineage: Eukaryota > Metazoa > Chordata > Amphibia > Caudata > Salamandridae > Calotriton > Calotriton arnoldi. The sequence continues at coordinate 723,520 of CAWUFW010005780.1, forward strand.
ATAAACTCTAAAATCACATAGGAATGGTAGTAAGAACAAAGGTCTACTACATATACTAGTGGTTAGAGTTATATATACAAGTGGAGTGAAAGGAGGGAAAAATTGCAAATGTACAAGTTGTAAAGTCACTCAATGAAGAGATACAAACAGATAAACTCTAAAATCACATAGGAATGGTAGTAAGTACAAATGTCTACTACATATACTAGTGGTTAGAGATAAATATATATACAAATTCACTCAGGATTACATTTTAACAGCAATAAGGCTTGGACCATTATATATTACATATTTACAGAGCAGGACATTTTTGCCATCGCTCAGCCAGGTGTTCAGGTTGTGATGCACTCAAGGGTGGTGGTCTTGGGTCTTGGTAGACAGATACAGGTACAGGTCCTGCTGGCCTCAATATAACGTCAAACTGGGTTGGTGTAATAAAATTGTGTTGTTTTTTAAGTATCCATGTTGTATGATTGCCTGCACAATAACCCTGACTGTAGTGCAGGTCACTCCATTTTAAAGTCAGGCACCGAAGTCAGGCAAGCATGGTAGGCTTAGAGTTCAGTTACAGCAGCAAAGCATACAATGATCAGCTAAAAGATTGGACAAGGAATTCGCTGGAATACTTGACCGGCTGCAACAGAACATCAAATGGCACAGTTGGTGGCTCCCAAGGCTAAAGATTAACTTATTAGAAGCTGGGCGCCATTTTGTGAATCTGCCGAAGGTGCTGGTAAATTGTGGGCATAAAAGAGGATCGTTGTGAGGCAAGATGCGCTCCCCGTATGTATGGGCTGTGGGTAACACAGCGAGTTGAAAATGAAGCGTTTGTCACTCCGCAGAAGATTAAAATGCTGGCTGACGGTGCACGAGTGTCTCTATTGCGGCCGCCATCTTAGGGTCAGGCCACTTCTGGAATGCTCGCCGCGATGATGAATTAAGTGTGAATAAGTGTAGAGGGTAGAGGTACCTACCCATGGCGTCGGGCGGCGCCGTGCGAAGTCTACAGGAGGAGGCGACCTGCCCGGTCTGTCTCGAGTACTTCAGGGACCCGGTGATCACCGAGTGCGGCCACGTCTTCTGCCGGCGCTGCATCGCCCGGTGCTCGGAGGGGGGCCGGGCGTCCCAGCTCCTCTGCCTGGAGTACAGGAGGGCCTGTACCGAGGGAAGCCTGCGGCCAGAGCATGGAAAAAATCAGTTGCCTCTGCTGCTGGGCGCCGCCATCTTGGGAGACTCGTCGGATCGGGGCTCAGCTACTCTAGTGCCATTCCCTCCTCTCCCAATCCACCTTTTTGCTGGTTTCGGCAAGTCCTGTGGGTCCGGATCGGATGGAGAATACTCACAGGGGTAATGATTCATCCGGGGGAAAACAGGACGGAGCCAGATGGTGGCAAGCCGGTCGGAGCTCGCGAGCAGTGCTGCTCCGACCGGCTGACCGGAACTGGATGTGTGAACCATGCATAAGGAACAGAGTCACTCTAATAAACTGTCAGTGTACCTTCCTAGGTACTTTATAAAATAATATATTTTTTCAAATAATAAGTGCACGCTCTGATGGCTGGGGGTCAGGTCCCTGATTCTTGGAAAGGTGCAATAATAGTACTGATCCATAAAAAGGGAGATAAAGCTATTCTGAGCAACTATTGACCCATAAGCTTTTTTTTTTAAACATGTGTTTATTAACATTTTGTCATACATTGATCCACATACAGCATTATTATTTTCTCCATAAGACAGCATCTATAGCATATATGATACAATCATTCTTGGAGAAGGACTATTACAAAAGGTCAGTACAGTAGCCAAGTGCGCCGGAACATAATCATGTCAATACTTGACTGAGCCAGCAGTTATGCATACCAACAATTAGAGGTACCCATTCAGGCAGTTCAGGATCCCCACCGAATATGCCTGTTCCTCTGCCTCGCTGACCCCATATAGGTGTACGTTCTCGGAGGTGTGCACCGCATTTAGGTCTGGGTATGCGGAGTCTCCACCACGTCATGGCCCTAAGGCCTTGATGAAGAATAAAAACATGTCAAACAGGGATTTAAGAACTGGGAAAATGGCTGCCTGTCAGTGTCTAGTGGGGTGCTATACGTGCGTAGCGTGCTGTATGTCTCAGTTAGCGCCCGGGTGGGGGGGGAAGGGGGAGAAGGGGAGGAGAAGGGAGGGGCAGAAGGAAAGGGGGGGCGGCTTGAGGGCGAGTGGAGGAAAGACCGACTCGCCCCGTCAGTTGCTCTTGCGTAACAAACCCAACCCCTCTGGTGAGGTGGGGAAAGGAGAGGAGGAAGGAAAGAAAGGGGAGAGGGGGGCTGAAGAATCCACTCCATTCAACCATTTCCTCCGGGCTCCTGGAAGGCGTCGCTGTCTCCCCTCGTGGCGTCTGGGGATTCTGGGTGTTCCCATGTATGCAAGATGCCTCTCCATTGGTCTGCTATCGGACGCAGTCGCAGCCCTCTCAACTCTTCCCTACGCAGCGCTCTCTCCTCTGCCCCAGCCCATGTCGTCACCTCTCCCCTCCATACTGCAGCCTGCGGTCCCGCAGGTGATTTCCATGTGATTGCTATGCGCCGTCTTTCCAACGCCAGGGCTAAATCTATGAATTTATTTCCGACTTTATGTTTGGGTGGCCTAGGGAAGAGTCCCAGCAGGCAGACAGCCACTGCGCAGGGAAGCACACGATCTAATGTAGCATTGAGCGCTGTGAGTACTACGTGCCAGAAAGTCTGCGCGACCCCACACGCCCAGGTCATATGAAGGAAGTCTGCGTCCTCCCAGATACATCTTGGGCAACGCCTTGGTTCTCCCCCAAAAATTAGAAAAATCCTATGCGGAGTTAAGTACGTCATATGCACGTAGTTAAATTGTATGTACTTCAACAGTGTGCTCCGCGCTACTTTCTTAGGGGATGCCATGATCCTGCCCCGTTCTGCGTCTGTGAGTTCCCTCTCCAAGTATGTTTCCCATTTCTCACGCAACCGGGTCAAGGGGGTCAGTGAGGCCTCTCGCAGGGACGCATAGAACCACTTAATCTGGTGTCTTGCTGTGCCCAATGTAATCAGGGAATGCAGCACAGCATGCGTTTCTGGTTCCTCCCTATTTTGTCCCCATAGCTGTGCAAACGTTCTCTGCAGTATCTCATATACCAAGAATTGGCCTGCGGGTAGCCCACACCCCTCCACCAACTCCGCAAAGGGAAGCAGAATCTTTTCCTGGTAACAGTCCCCCGTGGTTTCGAGTCCCACCGCCACCCAAGAGGCCAATTGCTCTGCAGTCATGACCTGTTGTGGGTCGCCGTGAGGCAGTCCCACCAGGGGTAGCTCTGGAGAGTATTTGGGAGTGTCAGGTATTCTCCTGAGGCAACGCCTCCAGGACTGCAACGCCGTAGTCTGCAATACAGTTGTGTAGGGGACTCTTGTCTTGTGCGTTAGAAGTTTTGCCAGCAACAGACTGTGTGTCTGGCCAGGTTCTGTTAAAAAGGTTCCATCCACATTCGCACCCTCCAACCGTTGGGCCAGCCATTGCATCTGGGCTGTGAGCAAGTACAGCTCAAAGTCCGGAACTCCCAAACCTCCCGCGTCTATAGGGCGTTTCAATATTGAAAGTAACACTCTACGCCTGCCATCCCCCCATATCAGGTCCCTCACCATGGAGTCCAAGGTACGAAACCATGCCGTGGGCAATAGCACTGGCATATTGGCAAAATAATACAACACCCGAGGGAGCATAATCATTTTGATCAAGGATATCCTGGCCATGATGGGGAGACACAGTGTGCCCCAAAACTGGACATTAGATCTAAGGGATCTCAGCGCTTTTCCCAAGTTCCCTTCTCTCAGGTCCTCCAAAGAATGGAAGATCTGAATGCCCAGATATCGGAAAGTTTCCGACGCCCAATTTATATCTGCAGGTACCCTCAGCGGGCGTGCTATAGGTCCAGCCACGGGGAAGAGATATGTCTTACGTTTATTAACGCGTAGTCCTGACAGGTCCCCAAACATTTCCAAATGCCTCAGAGCCGTGACTGTCCCTCCAGCTATTGACCCATAAGCTTAATTGACAATATTAAAAAAAATTCTAGTTCCCAGATACTCAATAGGTTATGGGATTGGATTGTGCAAGATAAGGCGCTATACCACTTACAGGCTGGTCTCAGGCATAAAATTACACTTTTTAGCCATCAAGTGGAGGACTGGAGATCTGGAAAATGGGAAGTTATTTGTGGCCTTTGTGGATCTTCAATCCACGTTTGACCTCTTTCAAGGCCGAAGCTATGGGAAACCAGGATAGGAGTCCCAAGAGGCCCGTGGACCCTAATCCAGGCTCCATACACAGACAATTTTGCCCAGGTCAGGTGGGGACCTGCAGGAGAATTGACAGATAAAATACCAATTCTGAGAGGTGTGCGCCAAGGGTGCTTACTGGCCCCTACACTCTTCCTCTTATACATCAATGAGTGCTTACCATACCTTTTTAGCTGTGAGAACGATTCTCCTAAGATCAAAGATACAAAGACACCATGTTTATTATTTGCTGGTGACACCCTTTTATTGTCTAAAAGTCCCCGGGGTTTATCCATATTGCTTGAGAGGTTTTCCCTATACTGTAGGGACTACGGGTTAGAAATCAGTAATAACAAAACCAAGTATATGGTGTTTGGAGATCGCAAGGGCAAAATAAGAAGAACTATATTATTAGATGGGGAAGGCCTTGAGAGGGTCTTTGAGTTTGATTTTCTGGGTGTTTGTTTGGAAGACTCACATTGGTGGCCAGCTCAGTTGAGGAAGAGCACCCTGTCCCTAAAACAGTCCGTAGGGTCTATTATAAGGTTAGCGAATAGCTCTTCTTCTTTTCCCATTTATCCTTGTTAGACTTGGCATCTTTTGGCGTGTTTCCCCTGACTTTTTGCTTTCTGACCTCCTGGTTTTGACTCTGTTTTTGCTGGTGTAATGATTCTGCGCACTTTCCTCACTGCTGTCCAGTGGGAAAGTGCAAGTGCTCCTGTATAAAATGTGTTATGGATTGGTGTTTCCATGATTGGCCTATTTGATTTATGTGTCAGTCCCTTGTAAAGTGCACTGAGAGTGCCAGGGCCTATAGATCAAATGCTGTTGGTGGGCTGCAGCACTGGATTGTGCCACCCACGCAAACAGCCCGTAAAGTGTAACTCTGGCCTGCCATTGCAGAGCCTGTGTGCAGCCTGGGGCTGCCATGTCGACTTGGCAAGTGCACACACTTGCAAGTCCCTAAACCTTCCCTTTTCTACATGTTAGTCACCCCTAAGGTAGGCCCAACGTACCCCTGTGGGCAGGGTGCATTGTATGTGAAAGGTAGGACATGCCCTGGTGTGTGTGGCATGTCCTGATAGTGAATTACAGCCTATTTCGTTTTTCACTATTGCAAGGCTACCTGTTCCCCATAGGCCAGAATGGGCAGTTCTGATTATTACAGCTTATAATCCTAACTGACCCAGGGAACATGGTAGAAATTCGAGTTTAGTATGCCTGGACTCAGAATGATAAAATGCATCTTTTAGTGAAGTTGGTTTTAACATTCTGTGTTTGAAAATACCACTTTTAGAAAGTGGGTATTTTCTTGTCTAACCATCCAAGCCTGCCTCTGCTAGGTTGTGTATTCCTTGTCTGGAGTGTGAGTGACAGGGGCTGGGGGATGCCAGGAGACAGGGGGAGTCAGCACAGGGCTGAATAGCAAGATCTACATGTAGATGGGTGGGAGGAGATGCACCTGGGGCCTGAATAGGGCTGGGCCTTCCCTCCACAATGCTGGCTCCACCTCGTGGAGAAGTGTGGCTCAATGGTTAGAGCGGCAGACCCTGATGCAGAGATCTGGCCCGGGACCAGGGTTCAATTCCCGCCTCGGCAGGTCTTGGGCTCAATTTCCCCGGACCTGATAATTCTCGCCTCGGTGCCTATTCTAATCATGGGTCCCACTCTGCAACTCTGGGCAATAGCTTGCTTAATCTCCCCAACAGCGCTGGGATGCCTGGCTTCACCCTGGGGGTGCCCAGGAGTGGACATTTCACAGGGAAAAGCCAGGAAGGGTTCCACAGCGGTATGCGTACAGCGCCTGGACACCCCTTTGGGGGTATGGGTGCGCTTTACAAGTACAAATTTCATTTCATTCATTTCATTTCATTTCCTGTGGTGCGTCTGATGTCCCTGGCCTGCACTGTGAAAGGAAAGAAGGAGACCTGTCAAAAAAGTGCTCCAGGACTGACCAGAACTGGTTTGGACTAGGCAAAGGCCTCTCTGCCTTCAGAGAACAAAGAGAAATTGAGGATAAAAAGGAGGACCCAAACCCCAGAAAATTGGAACTCTTTGGGATCAAGAAGACTGCCAAGAAGAAGAGCTGGAGAAGCTGTGAGGAGGAACTACCACTTTTCTGTGTGCTTTGCTGTGTTGGCCTGCAGTGGCTGCTTCTGTCTTGGGCAGTGAAAGGACTGGAACTGAACTTTCTGCAATCTACTTTGTGAGTGTCTCCAAGGGCTTGAGGTAGAGCTTGCCCCCTGTTCAAGAAGTCTCAGGAACAGCAAAGACTTCAAGCCCGACGCCGTCTACGACGCCGCTGCCGACTCCGTGTCCTGAATGCACCGCAGAGGGCACTGCCGCACCGCGACCCTGGTCTCACCGACGACGCCTGCTGACGCCGCCACCGAGCCACTGCTCGCACCGCGACCTGTGGGCACCGCACCGCCTTGCTTCACGACGACGCCGTGGCATCCCCGACGACGCCGCTCCACGCCAGACTCGACGCCGCTGCTTGCACCATGGTTCGGGGGCACCGCTCGTAAGTTACACAACACACCGCCCTCATCCCGCACCGCAGCCTTGGCCCACCGACGCCGGTGCCATCGACTCCAAGTTCGTCAGCCGACGACAGCGCTGCAGCTACGACGACGCCGCTGCTGCACCGTGACCTGCCAGCACCGTGACGACCACCGCCTTCATCTCACACCGCGACCCTGGTCTCACCGACGACGCCATCCGACGCCGAGCCGCTGCTCGCACCGCGACCTGAGGGCACCGCACGCCGCACCGCTGCACTTCGCACCACAGCACCCGATGCCGGCCGACGCCAGCGCTCCTGACTTCAACAGAGAGGAGATCGATCTGCAACGCGTGTGACTTTGAGGGCCCCGACGACACCGCACCGACCTCCGGAACCGACGCCTGCGGACGCCGTGTGTTCGGAAGCTCACCGCAAGGTCATCGACGCCCTGCATTTCTGAAAGGTACTGTTTGCGGGTCCTCCCGACACCGTAGCTGACCCGCGACGCCGCGGTCAGCCAGAACTGTTTGGATTTGTTTGTTCACGACGCTGTGATAGCCCCGGACGGAGCTATCGACATCAAGGAACTGTTTTTAAGGACATTTTGATAACAGAAGATTTTTAAAGTACTGTACTGTGGATTTTTATCGTATTTGGTCTTGTTTAAAGTATATAAAAATATTGGATATTTTTTTCTAAACTGGTGTGGTGTCCGTTTGTAGTCCTTACACTGTATTACTGTTGGTTATGTGCAAATGCTTTACACACTGCCTCTAGAATAAGCCTGACTGCTCGTGCCAAGCTACCAAGGGGGTGAGCAGGGGTTATTTTAGGAGTGTAACTCCCTTATCCTGACTAGGAAGAAGGGTCCCTACTTGGACAAAGGTGCAAGCCCTTGCCAACTAGAGACCCCAATTTCTAACATTGGTTGTCAGCGGTGAGGATAGGAATTGTGTTTGCACTTGACTTACAGTAATTGGTGTGCACTACTACCATATCGCAGACCATTACGTACCACTTACAGGTTCTTTTTCTTTTTGGCCTATTTTTGATCTTGCCAGTTTGAACTTGCTACTTCAACATGCCTGATTCAATAGTATCATCAATTGCATCAGTAGAAATTGCCTTTGAGGAGGATCGATTGGAAGCCTACAATGTCAAGGAGTTAAAATCGATTTGCAAGAACCTGAAAGTCCAGGTCAGAGGCCTCACCAGGAAGGATGAGCTACAAAAGGCGCTGAGGGCCTGGGTAGCAGCCAGAGGTGCCAGTGGGCAATCTGGTGATCTCAATGGAGAGGTGGAGGAGCCTGTTCCTAGGGTGGATGTGCTTTTGGGAGGGGGGAACCCTGCAGGCCAGGCAGCAGTAGTTTGTCCCCAGAGGAGCTGGAGGACAGGCGGGAAGTAAGGAGGTTTGAATTGGAGAAACTCAGAATAGAAAGTGAGAGGGAAGAGAAAAGAATAGCCATGGAGGAAAGGAAAATGATACTAGATCATGAGAGAATGATCAAGGAGCTGGAGCTAAAGAGTAGATCCGGTTCAGATGGTGGCAGCAATTCTTCAGCACACACAGACAGGATTGTACACATCCCCAAGAATGTAGGTAAAGAGTACAAAAAGGGTGATGACATACAAAGGTGGTTTCAAGGGTACGAGTCGTCTATTCATATGAATGGGGTCCCTGAAAGGAACTGGGGAGCGGGGTTGTGGCCTCTCTTTCCAGAGGAAGCTAGGGATACTCTGATAGCTTTGGGTAAGGGGCAGGACCTCACCTATGCTGACATGAAAGACGCTCTCCTCACTAGGTATGGGCTCACACCTGAAAAGTACAGGGATCAGTTTAGGTCCAGTAAAAAGTCTGAAGCCAACACTTGGTTGGAATGTGTGGATATGTTCTGTAGGTCGCTGGATGGTTGGGTGAAGGGCAGTAATGTAACAGATTTTCAGGGGCTCTACAATTTGATTGCATGGGAGCACTTGTCTAGTCTATGTTTTGCAGATCTGCGCCAGCACCTAGTTGATAGTAAGCTAACTGACCCCAGGAAGCTTGCTATGGAGGCGGACCGCTGGGTGAGTACCAGGGTCCACAAGAAAGCGTTTGGGGGAGACTCAGCCAAAGGTGGGCAGGGTCCCCAGCAGAAAGGTGGGGGGACAAGGGTAAAGCACAGGAGTTCTCTAAAGGGCCCCAAACTAGTACCCAGGGTAAAGGTTTCCAGCCCCCGGTGATAAGAAGAAAGGGGTCTCTACAGGGAAGCCTGTTGAGACCGGCCCCCGCAAGTGTTATGCAAGTGACCAGGTAGGTCACTTTAAGGGGGACCCCAAGTGCCCAAAGGGGACACAGCCACCCACCGGTGGACAGTCCAAAGTGTTGGCCAGTGTAGCGCTTGGGGAGGAGGGGTGCCCACAGGAGGGTGGGGATCCCGCAGAAATGACCCTTGTCTCACTAGGGGACAGTGAGATGGTCCCAGGAAACCAGGTGCCCCCTAACACAAAGAAATATAGCACCTGGGTGACCATTAATGGGAACAGGGTAGAGGCTCTCAGAGATACTGGAGCTAGTGTGACCTCAGTCCGGTGTCACCTGGTCTCTGAGAAGCAGGTAGTCCCAGGGGCATTCCACCAAGTAGTTGCTGTAGACAACTCTGAGCGCCAGTGTATGGTGGCGCAGGTTCCCTTTGAATGGGGGGGGTCTCAGGTCCCTTGAGGGTGGTTGTGAGCCCTACCATGCCTGTAGATTGTCTGCTAGGTAACGACCTGGAGCAGTCCTTATGGAAGGATGTTGAGCTCAGGTCTCACTTGGAGATGCTTGGGTTGCCAGAGTGGGCATGCGTGTCTACTCGGTCAATGGCAGCCAGGAAGGGTGATCAAGAGGACTTGGAGCCTGGAACAGTGGCCCAAGTCCCTGCCAAGAGGAAGGGCAGGGGCGCGGGAAACCGGCCCCCGAAGTTCCCACGGACCGGGAGGAGGCGGACCTCGAGGGGGACGCCCGGTGCCTACAGGGGAGCAGGTAGCCGAACTGGGAGACATCTCTGAGCTGACCCATTGGCAGCAAGAAGGGGGTCCCACCAGGGAGGAGTTCTGCAGGGAGCAGAACGAGTGCCCTACTCTGGAGGGTCTGCAGCGGTAGGCTGCAGACCAGGCAGCTGGTAATCAGTCCGGGTCACATCTGATCTACTGGGAGAATGGTCTCCTATACAGTGAGCCTAAGGTTGCTGAGCCTGGGTCAGCCCGGGTGCTGGTGGTACCCCAGCGCTTCAGGACCTTCCTACTGGGTCTGGCTCATGACGTGCCTTTGGCAGGACATTTGGGGCAGGACAAGACCTTTGACAGGCTTGTTACCCACTTCTTTTGGTCCCAAATGCGAAGGCAGTCAGATGCACACTGTAGGTCTTGCCAAACTTGCCAGGCAAGTGGTAAGAGTGGGAGGGAGGTCAAAGCTCCTCTCCAACCTTTTCCTGTTGTTGGAACACCCTTTGAAAGGGTAGGGATGGATATTGTGGGGCCACTGGATCCCAAGACAGCCATGGGGAACAGGTACATCCTGGTCTTGGTGGACCATGCCACCCGGTACCCGGAGGCAATCCCTCTCAGGACAACGACGGCGCCAGTGGTGGGCCGGGCGTTAATGGGGATCTTTTCCTGTGTGGGCTTCCCCAGAGAGGTGGTTTCTGACAGGGGGACCAATTTCATATCCAAGTATATGTCATCCCTGTGGAAGGAGTATGGTGTAACCTACAAGTTCACCACTCCTTACCACCCACAAGGAAACGGTCTGGTGGAGAGATTCAACCAGACCTTGAAAGGCATGATCAAGGGTCTAACAGAACCCATGAGGCGTAAGTGGGACGTCCTCTTGCCATGCCTGCTCTTCGCATACAGGGAGGTGCCTCAGAAGTCTCTTGGGTACAGCCCCTTTGAGCTCCTGTATGGCCACCCTGTCAGAGGACCTCTGAGTTTGGTAAAGGAAGGCTGGGAGGCAGCTCCCAGGAAAACTCCCCAGGATGTGTTTAGTTACATGCTGGCCTTTAGAAACCAAACTGCCCGCTTCAGGAAACTCGCTCAGGTGAACCTGGAAGCAAGCCAGGAAGAAATGAAAAGGTGGTATGACCAGAATGCCACTCTGGTCGAATTTCAACCTGGGCAAAAAGTGTGGGTCATGGCCCCAGTGGAACCTTGTGCCTTGCAGGACAAGTGGACTGGGCCCTATGAGGTGGTGGAGCGCAAAAGTGACGTCACCTACCTGGTGGATTTGCAGGCTCCAAGGAACCCTTTGAGGGTCCTTCACGTAAACCGCCTCAAGCCCCACTTTGAGAGGTCCGAAGTGAGTATGCTCTTGGCGACAGATGATGGGGTGGAAGAGGAGAGTGAACCTCTCCCTGACCTCCTGTCTACCAAGGAGCATGATGGGTCAGTGGCGGGTGTGATCCTCTCCCCTACTCTGACTCAGGAGCAGCAGGGGGACTGTCACCAGTTGTTGGGACAGTTCACCCCACTGTTCTCTCTGACCCCCGGTGTTACTCACTGGTGTACCCATGACGTGGACACTCGTGACAGCCCTCCTGTGAAGCACAAGATTTACAGGTTGACTGACCGGGTCAGGGCCAGCATCAAGGAGGAGGTCTCTAAGATGTTGGCATTAGGGGTGATTGAGCCCTCCAACAGTCCTTGGGCCAGCCCAGTGGTCTTGGTCCCAAAGGCTGCTGCACCCGGTGCCACTCCAGAACTACGGTTTTGTGTGGACTACCGTGGGCTCAATGCCGTCACCAGGACTGATGCGCACCCCATCCCCAGAGCTCATGAGCTCATTGATCGGTTGGGAGCTGCCCGGTTCCTCAGCACGTTTGATTTAACATCTGGGTACTGGCAGATTGCCTTAACCGATGGGGCCAAGGAGAGATCAGCATTCTCAACCCCAGAAGGTCATTACCAATTCCGGGTGATGCCCTTTGGGTTGAAGAATGCCCCTGCCACCTTTCAGAGGTTGGTCAATCAGGTGTTGGCTGGACTGGAGGATTTCAGTGCCGCCTACCTGGATGACATTGCTGTGTTCAGTTCCAGCTGGGAAGAAAATTTACAGCACCTTGAGAAAGTGTTGAGGGCTCTGCAAGGTGCAGGCCTCACGATCAAGGCCAGTAAGTGCCAGATCGGGCAGGGTTCTGTGGTGTACTTGGGACACCAGGTAGGAAGCGGCCAGGTGACGCCCCTACAACCCAAGATTGACACCATTCTGGCTTGGGAGCCCCCCAAGACCCAGACAGAGGGGAGAGCCTTCTTAGGTCTCACCGGCTACTATAGGAGATTTGTTAAGGGCTATGGCACCATCGTTGCCCCCTTAACAGAGCTGACTTCTAAGAAGCAGCCCAGGAAGGTGATCTGGACTGAGTCCTGCCAGAAAGCTTTTGATGCCCTGAAGGCAGCCATGTGCACAGCGCCCGTGCTCAAGGCACCTGACTTCTCCAAGGAATTTGTCGTGCAGACCGACGCTTCAGAGCATGGTGTGGGAGCGGTGCTCTCACAACTGAACGAAGAGGGCCTGGATCAGCCTGTAGTCTTCCTTAGCAGGAGACTACTCCCCAGGGAACAGAGGTGGAGTGCCATAGAAAGGGAAGCTTTTGCTGTGGTCTGGGCACTGAAGAAGCTGAGACCATACCTGTTTGGGACTCACTTCCGGGTTCAGACGGACCACAGGCCCCTCAGATGGTTGATGCAAATGAGGGTGAGAATCCAAAACTGCTGAGGTGGTCCATCTCCCTACAGGGAATGGACTTTACGGTGGAACACCGTCCTGGTACAGAACATGCCAACGCAGATGGTCTGTCCAGGTTCTTCTACCTTAGTGAAGAGAACTCCAATGGGGTTGGGTAGTTCTCCCTACTTTCAGCTGGAGGGGACATGTGTTAGACTTGGCATCTTTTGGCGTGTTTCCCCTGCCTTTTTGCTTTCTGACCTCCTGGTTTTGACTCTGTTTTTGCTGGTGTAATGATTCTGCGCACTTTCCTCACTGCTGTCCAGTGGGAAAGTGCAAGTACTCCTGTATAAAATGTGTTATGGATTGGTGTTTCCATGATTGGCCTTTTTGATTTATGTGTCAGTCCCTTGTAAAGTGCACTGAGAGTGCCAGGGCCTATAGATCAAATGCTGTTGGTGGGCTGCAGCACTGGATTGTGCCACCCACGCAAACAGCCCGTAAAGTGTAACTCTGGCCTGCCATTGCAGAGCCCGTGTGCAGCCTGGGGCTGCCATGTCGACTTGGCAAGTGCACACACTTGCAAGTCCCTAAACCTTCCCTTTTCTACATGTTAGTCACCCCTAAGGTAGGCCCAAGGTACCCCTGTGGGCAGGGTGCATTGTATGTGAAAGGTAGGACATGCCCTGGTGTGTGTGGCATGTCCTGATAGTGAATTACAGCCTATTTCGTTTTTCACTATTGCAAGGCTACCTGTTCCCCATAGGCCAGGATGGGCAGTTCTGATTATTACAGCTTATAATCCTAACTGACCCAGGGAACATGGTAGAAATTCGAGTTTTGTATGCCTGGACTCAGAATGATAAAATGCATCTTTTAATGAAGTTGGTTTTAACATTCTGTGTTTGAAAATACCACTTTTAGAAAGTGGGTATTTTCTTGTCTAACCATCCAAGCCTGCCTCTGCTAGGTTGTGTATTCCTTGTCTGGAGTGTGAGTGACAGGGGCTGGGGGATGCCAGGAGACAGGGGGAGTCAGCACAGGGCTGAATAGCAAGATCTACATGTAGATGGGTGGGAAGAGATGCACCTGGGACCTGAATAGGGCTGGGCCTTCCCTCCACAATGCTGGCTCCACCTCCTGTGGTGCGTCTGATGTCCCTGGCCTGCACTGTGAAAGGAAAGAAGGAGACTTGTCAACAAAGTGCTCCAGGACTGACCAGAACTGGTTTGGACTAGGCAAAGGCCTCTCTGCCTTCAGAGAACAAAGAGAAATTGAGGATAAAAAGGAGGACCCAAACCCCAGAAAATTGGAACTCTTTGGGATCAAGAAGACTGCCAAGAAGAAGAGCTGGAGAAGCTGTGAGGAGGAACTACCACTTTTCTGTGTGCTTTGCTGTGTTGGCCTGCAGTGGCTGCTTCTGTCTTGGGCAGTGAAAGGACTGGAACTGAACTTTCTGCAATCTACTTTGTGAGTGTCTCCAAGGGCTTGAGGTAGAGCTTGCCCCCTGTTCAAGAAGTCTCAGGAACAGCAAAGACTTCAAGCCCGACGCCGTCTACGACGCCGCTGCCGACTCCATGTCCTGAAGGCACCGCAGAGGGCACCGCCACACCGCGACCCTGGTCTCACCGACGATGCCTGCTGACGCCGCCACCGAGCCGCTGCTCGCACCGCGACCTGTGGGCACCGCACTCCGCACCTCCTCGCTTCACGATGACGCCGTGGCATCCCCGACGACGCCGCTCCACGCCGGACTCGACGCCGCTGCTTGCACCGTGGTTCGGGGGCACCGCTCGTAAGTTACACGACGCACCGCCCTCATCCCGCACCGCAGCCTTGGCCCACCGACGCCGGTGCCATCGACTCCAAGTTCGTCAGCCGACGACAGCGCTGCAGCTACGACGACGCCGCTGCTGCACCGTGACCTGCCAGCACCGTGACGAGCACCGCCTTCATCTCACACCGCGACCCTGGTCTCACCGACGACGCCATCCGACGCCGCCACCGAGCCGCTGCTCGCACCGCGACCTGAGGGCACCGGACGCGGCACCTCTGCACTTCGCACCGCAGCACCCGATGCCGGCCGACGCCAGTGCTCCTGACTTCAACAGAGAGGAGATCGATCTGCAACGCGTGTGACTTCGAGGGCCCCGACGACGCCGCACCGACCTCCGGGACCGACGCCTGCGGACGCCGTGTGTTCGGAAGCTCACCGCGAGGTCATCGACGCCCTGCATTTCTGAAAGGTATGTTTGCGGGTCCTCCCGACACCGTAGCTGACCCGCGACGCCGCGGTCAGCCAGAACTGTTTGGATTTGTTTGTTCACGACACAGTGATAGCCCCGGACGGAGCTATCAACATCAAGGAACTGTTTTTAAGGACATTTTGATAACAGAAGATTTTTAAAGTACTGTACTGTGGATTTTTATCGTATTTGGTCTTGTTTAAAGTATATAAAAATATTGGATATTTTTTTCTAAACTGGTGTGGTGTCCGTTTGTAGTGCTTACACTGTATTACTGTTGGTTATGTGCAAATGCTTTACACACTGCCTCTAGAATAAGCCTGACTGCTCGTGCCAAGCTACCAAGGGGGTGAGCAGGGGTTATTTTAGGAGTGTAACTCCCTTATCCTGACTAGGAAGAAGGGTCCCTACTTGGACAAAGGTGCAAGCCCTTGCCAACTAGAGACCCCCATTTCTAACAATCCTCCTTTGGAAATCTATAGAAGCCAAGCTTGTGGGGCGGCCCTTTACGGAGTATACATCTGGGGCCACTGTAACTTGGAGATGCTGGAAATTCCAGAGAATAGTTTCCTCAAATCTCTGCTAAAAATTCCCCCGAGCACTCCCACACTCCCCATTCATATGGATCTAAATCTGAGACCCATTTCTGATATTGCAGTATTGAGACCGATCCAGTATTGGTTAAGGGTGTAAGTCACAGAAGAACTAGAGCCCTATAGGGAATGGCTACAAGGCTTATTAGAGGGTTCATGTGTCGATAGGATCCCTTGGTGTACTTACATAAAGCCCTGGTTACATAAGCTTGGACTAGGGTTTTTTTGGTTAAGCCCCCAAGATTTACCATGCAACTCCATTGAGAAGTTCAAAGTGGCCTATTGGGACTATGAGCTGGGAGAAAACATTTCCAAGACTGCTTCGGCTAGCCTGTCTGATGCTTTTCTCTCATTTAAATGTGGCTTTGAGTTTGACATGTATTTAGATATGGTTACCAAACCCTTTACACAAGCACTTTTTATCAAGTTTAGAATGGGAACACTGCCGATAGCTTCCTTCACCTGTCTTTGGAAGAAAGGGTCAGGATTATCAAACATGTGTCCTATGGGATGTGAGGTTCCAGAGTCCATTGAACATGTCTTATTCTTCTGCACTGCATACAAAAAGCAACGCACGTGCTGGATCAGACCTCTGTGCAAATTGATGGGCTTTAATGACTGTATAACAGCACTGAAAATATGCAGAACGAATACGAGTGGTCCGGTTGTCTTTTTAATTGGTAAATTTCTAACAGCTATATGGTATCTGAGTTCCAAGAAAATTCTTGTCCAAGAAAGGACCTTAGGGATATTTTACATTCCTCACATCTCTGTCAAGTGGGCTGTAACTTGTTTTTAGCATTTTGTAATCTATAGTGTTTTTATATGAACATATATGTATTCGGCTTTAGTCTGTTTTATTCATATATTATTGTATATTGTTGTCTTTTATGTTTTTTTACAAACCCAAAATAAGGAAATGAATGAATGAAATATCAATTATTATAAGCTTTATGTAGCTCATCATATGACTACTTACAAGCAACTAGCTGATTGTAGTTACTGTGCATATATTGTTAATTGTTAAATAGGGTTAGCTAATATGCATTTATTTATTTCTGGTGTTTATGTAGCGCTGTGTTTTCTTCTATTTTTGATAATAAAGTTTCCATTCATCTTTATGCTTCTTTCCCACTCTCGACCTCTACCTAACCATTTACACTGTGGGTCAGTCACAAAGGCTTTTTATGCCTAAATCGAGCCTATGTACGCAAACAGATAACTTTGCTAATATAAAATCCACATCCTGTTTAAAAGAACGAGGATTAGTAGAATCTTAATCTTATATCTGTAATGTGCACCTGTGAATGTAAATAAACCATCAGTAGGTTGAAATTAGCATGTTTTCCATTTTAGTGCATGTGCAGGAATGGGAACTCGTTAAGGCGATATGTCGTCTATTTTCAGAAAAAAATACATATGCACAATTTAGGGTACATGGGGAACTTTCAAAATAATTCTAGGAGGTTAAGGGGATGTGCCAAGATATTATTTTGGTACTAACACTTTTTGACATATTTTAAACTTATGAAAACATAACTGTAGTGCAGTGCAATGCGAAATACGTAAGCATACCTGTGAGGCAATACTACACCTTCATCACACAGACTATGTGGCAGAGTCAGAAGAACAGAAATGCCCTTCATAAATTACTTATTGTTTTTTGTTTTTTTTAACTATTGCTAGAGAAAATAAATCTTAGACCAAATTAAAAAAAAGTGTAAAACTTTTTTGGTGTCGAAACCACCCCCTCTGGAATGATCATTTAAGCTTAACGATGTGATTCTTGAGCCTCCTCACAATTTTGTACATCTTGAGTTCAGACTCAATAAGAGCGGATCACAGTCCTACCAGCTAAGTAAAAGTAAATCAGTTTTAATATTTCTTATGCTTCATACTATCCTTTTATACTGGGTTAGGTCCTTCTCTCTGTCGCAAATAAGACTTTCCCATCAAACCTGAGATCTGACGTTCTGTACAGGGCACAAACTTGAGTGGGGTGGGGATTTGGTGGCATTACTTTTGCAGTCTTAAGATCTTTCAGAAAACCACTTGAGCCAATTACCTACATCTACAGTCTAATGCCTCTGCACCTTGAGCAATGTGTAAATCATTGTACATACAGCTACAATAAAGCTTGAATGTTTGTGGACAAGATTATTCCTAATCTGACCTCCAGGGTTCAATCTGAGATCTGTCGAGCCACAATTGGGCCCTTACATTAGCCTGGTTCGATCATGGAAGAAGAATTTGAATCTTCCTTAAAGTTAGGAACAATAATCTGAACCAAACCTATTAAACAAAAGCAAAATCTCAGTGATCAAGAGAAAATATTGCAGTTTTGTTGACACTGATTAGATGAGAGATATTTAAAAATAAGTAATGGCAAAGCCAATAGGTCTCACGTTTTTCAAGAGCACAGTCAGTCAGACACAGGTACTTGCTGCAGCAGGCTGCAGTACCTTATCTTAGGGCATTTCTAAGGGCCCTGGAGTCAAACACAAGTGCGTTCTGCAGTAGACTGGAGTACCTTAAGCTGTTATTGGAAGTCCGTGAGTCAGACACAAATTTTGCTGTAGCAGGCTGCAGTACCTTACGTCATGTGCTCCCGCCACTGTCCACGCAAACCCAGAGTAATAGAGAATTATAAACAAACCAGATGCCCTTGAATGTCCCCTTTTGTTGAAAGTAGAATGGCAAATAGCCTCTACTGCGCTTTTATTTTGAGCTCAACAAATCATGTTGAGAGTGTGGCTTCAACATATAACTTTGCATAATCACTTTTGTAAGTGAAACGATCTGGGCTTGTTTTCTATGGCCTAAATGAATGCCCCATTGCTAAAAGATGATGGTGATAGAAATGTTGTAGGTCCTGAGTTTCTGAAGATGTCATCCTAACATAGGATGTACTAGTAGTCACATGTATATGCAAACTACCTGTGCACTTCACAAGGCACAGCTCTAGCTCTTTCTCGCAGTGAGCTGACACCGTTATGAGTAAAAGACAAGACAGAGACAAACAGAGGGGTAGAGGAATCGATACAGGGGAATGAAAACTAAAATGACAGAGGGAGAGTGAGGGGATGGGGAGCTAGGCACGACAGAGGCAAAGACCCATTGATTTGGACACATCACTTGCTGTAGAAGGCTGCAATATGTTCAGCTGCCTCCACAGGCCCACTGAGCCAGACCCAAATTCAGCTTGTCTCATGATTATAATATAAGCTGTAATGAGAGGCCCGTAAGGCTTCCACCTCTGCTTCCTCAAACTTGAGATGGCAGATAATTATGACTAGAGGCTTTCCAATGTCAGTAGAAAGGAACAATGGCCAATTTATCTCGACTGTGCTTTTACATTGAGAACAGAAAATCAAGGACAGAGCCTGGCTTTAACATATAAATTTGCATATTCTCTGTGCGGGTCTAATTATCGTTGCTTGTTTTCCGTGGCCTAAATATATATCCAATTAGTGGGTAATGTTGGTGATAGCTATATGGAAGATCTCAGAGCATCTACTGTATAGTTATCAAGAAACCACCCTAATTTTAATAGGTTTGTATTAGTCGCTTGTATTTAGAAATTATCAATATACTCTGAAAAGGAACAGATTTTTATGTATTTTGTAGACTTTGCTAGCACCTGCTCTGGGTATAAAAGGGATACAAAAAGGGGATGATGGACGGAACGTTTGAGCCAATCAAACACTCACCCCCAGTCAACTGATCTGGGTTTAATCCATCATCATTCTTTAGCTCACTCCACCACCCCAGTTCAGACATGGCCATATGCAAATCAGTCTGACCCTGTGCCTCATGGGAACAGTCCAGCCCGAACTGCCAAGCCATGTCTTCCCTGGACCGGAAACAAGCATCCTAGGACCGGTTTCTGGCATTCCAGCCGTCATCAGCCAGGCTTGATGGGTGGAAGTCCCTTGCTCACTTTGCCACTGGATTCAAGCAAGCCTGGCTGATGACGGCTGGAATGCCAGAAACCGGTCCTAGGATGCTTGTTTCCGGTCCAGGGAAGACATGGCTTGGCAGTTCGGGCTGGACTGTTCCCATGAGGCACAGGGTCAGACTGATTTGCATATGGCCATGTCTGAACTGGGGTGGTGGAGTGAGCTAAAGAATGATGATGGATTAAACCCAGATCAGTTGACTGGGGTGAGTGTTTGATTGGCTCAAACGTTCCGTCCATCATCCCCTTTTGTATCGCTTTGTTCGCCCTAAGTTGGCGGGGGTATGCCCAGACGTGGGTCCCTTGCTCACTTTGCCACTGGATTCAAGCAAGCCTGGCTGATGACGGCTGGAATGCCAGAAACCGGTCCTAGGATGCTTGTTTCCGGTCCAGGGAAGACATGGCTTGGCAGTTCGGGCTGGACTGTTCCCATGAGGCACAGGGTCAGACTGATTTGCATATGGCCATGTCTGAACTGGGGTGGTGGAGTGAGCTAAAGAATGATGATGGATTAAACCCAGATCAGTTGACTGGGGGTGAGTGTTTGATTGGCTCAAACGTTCCGTCCATCATCCCCTTTTGTACCGGGTATAAAAGGAGTACACAGAAAGGCAGGAATGAGCGGATCAAGAAGGAGCTAGAGTTTATGTAGGTGGAGAGGGGGATTAGAAAAGAAGATGTGAGCACAGGCAGTTGGAAAGAGGTAGGCACGAGGATGAAATAACTGGGATGTGTGAAGAGATGGGGATGAACATTGGTCCAAGATTGATGACAATGATTAGGATGATAATGAGTAAAAGCAAGTGAGTAGGAAAGAGAGAAGGAAGCAAGCAAGTTGCTTGGGCGACACAGGGTGAGGTCTACTTAAAGTCCTGTATCACCAAAACCAAATGTGATTTGTAACAGTATAATGTAACCTTCCATGAAATGTCATGGGCTTGAAAAACAGCCCATCCAGCCAATAGCAAACTTTGAAAACTACATGAAAGTCAATAGAATGTGCTGACTCAAAGTCCATTCTCTGTGCGCAACACTGTTTAACTCATTACTAACATGGGGTCACCCAGACAGATAAAGGTTTGTGTAGTGGGATCAAGAAAGCAATACGTCTCCGTAAAGATTACTAGCAAAAGGTTAGGGTATTTAGATGGTATTCATGTTCTTAATTTATGTGCTTTTCATTTACATTTTTGATCTGGTATTTTGCCTTTTAGATCTCTTACTATAAAATGAAGAACCATCAATTTAGCATAAACCTTTGTGATAGTACAACCATTGAAGATGAGACACTTGTGCGCTTTTTACTCACCTCACAGACGAGGTGGGTTACTTGCTCTGAACTGAGAAGTGAGGTGAAGGAGAGATACCCTGCATTACTGCAAACAAGCAGATGAAATAAAAACACTGTTTTACACAGCAAATTGTACATGAATAGTTTAGATGCACAGGAAGACTATTTATAAAGGGAATCTGAATTGGGCATCACCATTATATATTGTGAGCCTGCATTGCTGTAAAGCAGTAGTGTTTATATAAATCACTAGCAATTCTTGTATGGTTAGCCTATACCAGAATTGCATCTTAGCCTTGGTGTGGGTAATATGGAAGAGTGGTGTATATTATGGAATTTATGTATGTACAATGTTGGTAGTTTGTAATATATGAGAGTGGGGCATAAAGTTGGTTTTTGACTTAGGGGCTAATCATGAGTGGCTTGGTAATTGATGGGAGATAACTCTGCCTCCAGAATAACCTGTACTATATGGTATTTCCCCACAATTACCGTACCATTATCAGATACTAACCCAAGAATAACGTTCAGGTGCGGACTTAGCGTACCTAGTTATAGATGTAATAATAATAAACAATTTATAAAGTGCATGGCTACTTTGACAGGAGTGTCCCAATGCTGATAAAGTCTAGCTACCTAGGTAAGCAGAAGGCCTATAAAGAAGGCTGGAACTACCTGAATAGCCAAGTTTTAAGATTTTTCCAAAAAGAAAGCTCTGTGTTAGCTTGTTGGAGACACAGCAGAAGAGAGTTCCATAATTTGGAGGCAAGAAAACTAAAAGAGCTACCCCCAATGTGAACTTTCCTGAATGTGGGAATCTCTGCCAACAAAGACCCGAAGTACTCAAACAACTTGAAGGAAGGTAGGGTTTGATAAATCGATCGATATAGCTGGCACCATCTTTGTTAAAGGCTCTGTAGAAATACCAGAGAGCCTTGAAAGACAAGCGCTTCTTGATCGGAAGCCAGTGCAATTTATGCAGGGCAGAGCCCATCGAAGCCCGTCTGGGAAGGTTCAGCAATAGTTGAGGCGTGAAATTCTGTACGCGTTGGAGCCTCATAAGTCGTGATTTTAACATTACAGGGATATTTTTCAGCCCTTAGTCATACCTTTATTTGGCAGGCGGTACTTGGCTCAGTTTCATAGCACCCTGTATTTCCAAGGCAATGAAACCAAGGGACACGGAATCTGACTGAGTGTTACTTCTCATGGAGATTCCACCCACCTGACATGTGATTAGACCCTTCGAATGTTATATAAACTTTATGGTTAACTATGTGTAATCTGGATGCATGGGTTGAGTCCCAATTTTTACCTCATTGAAATCACAAATTTGCATAGACATTTTTACAAATGTGAAATATTAGAAGTATAATGCTTGTTTTCTGAGTTATACCTGGAGCAAACAAAATGATGATGATGTAGTGTACATCCACAAACTCGTAGCTTTATGTATGTTCACATAAGTCCTACGTTGGAAGTACTTCTGCATCTGACAGTAGCAATTGTATATATAAATGCTTGCCCACTGTCAGATTATGAAGGAAACACTAAATGGATGACGTCACATTGCAGAAGTATTGACATCTTTGTGTGGTGACTACTCTTAGAGCCCCCACGTTTTCCATGCCCATTTGGTGAGTACATGACTGGTACACAATCAGTGACTGGAGTTTTAATGTGACAGTGGAGAAGTGTGGCTCAATGGTTAGAGCGGCAGACCCTGATGCAGAGATCTGGCCCGGGACCAGGGTTCAATTCCCGCCTCGGCGGGTCTTGGGCTCAATTTCCTCGGACCTGATAATTCTCGCCTCGGTGCCTATTCTAATCATGGGTCCCACTCTGCAACTCTGGGCAATAGCTTGCTTAATCTCCACAACGGCCCCAACAGCGCTGGGATGCCTGGCTTCACCCTGGGGGTTCCCAGGAGTGGACATTTCACAGGGAAAAGCCAGGAAGGGTTCCACAGCGGTATGCGTACAGCGCCTGGACACCCCTTTGGGGGTATAGGTGCGCTTTACAAGTACAAATTTCACATTGAGAATACTCAGAATGACCCCACTTTTCTCTTTTATCATAGTTGCTTTAGTCAGATGACTATTGTCCTAATGAGACCCAATAATTGATTTGGGGTGGAAGTGTCAACACGCTGCCCTTGGTTTTTCATTTCTTTCTTTCACGTGGAGGGAATGTATGTGAACTGGGCCAGTCCCCTGAAAACCAGTGTAAAATTAAAAAACCTTGGGCTTTGTACTGTGCCTATTTGTTCTTTTTGTATATATGCTCACTTTCATCTAGCATTGCGTTGTCTGCACTAATTTTCACTGCACATATTGCACCTTTATGTGACTTGACAAATAACTAAAACTTGGAACAAAAATAAAAAGTTGTTTTGATTGATTTTTTGGAATGTTTTCTGGAATACAATGTATTAAGACATGATGGGAATACTCAAACACACAATTTAATTAGCTCTTAATCAAAAGCAAGGCATTGATCTGAATGAGTTCCATAGGACAATTGTTTGCCTAACGTTCACAGAGAAAAAGCAGAAAGTTTGGTATTGGGGTGCAGGCTGCCTTATGAGAGCAGGAACAGAGGTTGTAGCACTCAGCAACCAAACTCTGGGGAATAATATCTTTAATTTCTGCTCCACCTAACAGGATATGATTTTATAATCCTGTTAGACCTGTCAGCCTTAGGGTGGGCTTCCCTCAAACTTTTTGCCTCCCTCCTCCATTTTTGTTGATCTCGTTTTTGCTGGCCTTAGAACTCTGCACACTTTACCACTGCTAACCAGTGTTAAAGTGCATGTGGTCACTCCTTAAAACATGGTATTATTGGCTTAGCCCCAATTTGCATATCTTATTAATTTGTAAGGCCCTAGAAAATTGGCAAATACATGTGCCCAGGGCCAGTAAATTAAATGCTACAAATAGGCCTCAAGCACTGTTTGGGCCACCCACTTAAGTAGCCCTTTAAACATGCTACAGGCCTACCATTACTGCCTGTGTGTACAGTTTTTAACTGCCATTTCAACCTGGCAAAATAAACCTTGTGCCCCCAGTGTATTTAAAAGGTTGGACTTGTACTTTTAAGTTTTACATCTCCAGGTAGTGAAAAACTCAAATTCGTTTTTCACTACTGCAAGGCCTATCTTTCCCATAGGTTAACATTGGGATTATCTTATGGCATTTTATAATTGGAATTTCCAATTGGGGAAAGATAGATATTTCGAGTTTGGTGTTTCTGGACTTAAAATTTAAAATCACAACTCATGATAAAGTTGGACTTAAGTTGCAAGTCTGAAAATGCCACTTTTTGAAAGTTTGCATTTATTTACTATAACCATTCTGTGCCTCTGGCTGCTTCTGAATACACGTCTGGGGTGGGTAACAGCTGGGCTTTGTGCATTCCCTCAAGACAGACGCACACAAAGAGAGCTTAGGTGTGCCTGATGTGCCATTTACATCCTGATGGGCCAACAGCAGGCTGATGGAGCATCCTGGGCAGGATGGGAGGGAAGAGGTGACAACTGTACCTGAATACGGCTATGCCTGTCCCCAAACAAAGAGCCTCATTCTCTCCTGTAGTGAGTCTGGAGCCAGGGCAGGGGCTGTGTGCACTTTGAAGACCTCTCTTAGAAGTCTCCCCCATGTCAGAGGCACAACTGGGTATAAGTACTGGAACCCTAACAACAACTCAGTTCACTTCTGGACCTGAGGACATTCTGCCAGAAAGAAGGACTGCTGTGCTGCTGAAAGGATTGCCACTCTGCTGTATTCTGCTGGACTTTGCTGGACTCCTGCTTTGCTGTGCCGTACTGTCTGCTGCCCTCCTTGCCTGGGAGTGAGAAGGACTGGACTTGCATCTCTACATCCCCAGAACCAAAGTGACTCCAAGGGCTTGCTGGCTCGCCTTCTGTTCTGAAGTCTCAGGGACATCAAAGACTTCCAACAACCCTGCTACAGCCTCTGAACTCTGCCAACTGTGAGTCCTGCCCTGCCTTGTGGTGCAAATCCAGTCATGGGGCCTAGGAAGTGTTTTTTTTGGCTGTTTTCAACAAAATCCATGATTTACCATGGTTGTGCCAGTCGGAACCGATTCAGTTCACCTTGATGCCGACACATCGCTGCTGAGGACAAAGACATTGCATCGCTGCCTGCGCGGCTCGGCGATAACGCATCACCTTCATTGTAAAGGGTTCGCCAATGACACATCTCCCGATCAGAACCGACGCATTGCCTACATCCAGCCGGATTGCCGATGACGCACCACATCCTCTGTTACTCTCATCGGTACTTCGACGACGACACATGCTCCATCCAAAGGTACTTTTTCAATGGGACAAGGTTGGTCCCTGTATCTGATCTGCGCTCCATCGCGGTCAACCTGAACTTTTGGATATACTCCAGTCATGCGCGACCAGACGTCCCTGGTTGGAGCATTATGCTGTAAGCACTATATTTCAATTGTTAATCTTTAAAAATTCATAACTCCGGTTCTACTTATTGGGTTTTTGTCGTTTTGGTCTTATTTTGTTCATTAAATTAAACTCTATTTTTCTAACCTGGTGTGGGTTATTGTTGTGTGGTGTTTTCACTGTTTTTCCTCTTAAGTGGTGCACAGACAGAATATCGAGTCTGAAATATCGAAGTGCCAGAATATCGAGTTGGAAATATCGAAGTGGCAGAATATCGACATCAAGAATATCGGTGACCAGAATATCGACTTGAAGAAGTCAGTAATATTGTTTGTTAAAATATCGTTGTTAATAATATCGATATTTATATTAGTATTCTGTATTTTAGTATGTATGTCAAAAGTATGTGATCTAATGTTTTTTGTATAAGTATAGCTGTTTTTTTAATGTATGTGTGAAATTTTTAGAAGTGATTAATTTTATGTCAATTACATTTTGCGTATATTAGTTCTGTAGCGGGTTGTGGGTTTATAGGGGAATAGGGTGGGAAGTAATTAAATTATAATAAAGTAATTAATAATTTTTATTTATTAGTATTTATAATAATGTTTTTATTAATTAATCATTAATTGGTTATTGTTAGAAATGGGGATCTCTGGTTGGCAATGGCTGGCGTGAATGTCCAAGAAGGGACCCTTCTTCCTAAGTCAGAGTAAGGGGGCTACACCCTTTGATAACCCCTGCTCAACCCTGTGGTAACGTAGCACGAGCAGACAGGCCTATCTCAGAGGCAGTGTGTGAAGCATTCGTGACCATACACAATAACGCAGTGAAGACACCACAAAGGGACACCACACCAGTAACTATAGAAAAATGAGTAGCTTTATATCAGTTTAACACAAGGCTCGAAGACAATCAACAAGCCACAATGCACATAAATATAAGTTCACTGAAAAGGCAATAAAGCACTCTAAAGCGGGTGAAACGAACTTAGTTCGAGACCGAGGTCTACACCGACCCGGTGATGCACAGTGTACCTGAGGTTTAAAGGGGCACGGCACGCAGCTTCGGGAGGAAGCCGCGATGATGACAGGCGGACTTGCAGCGGCCGCAGCTCCCAGCTGCAGCGGTCCGCGGCGTGCACTCACGATGATCCTGAGGTGGTGATTAAAGGCGGGCTCTCAGCGGCCACAACTCCTCAGCTGCAGCGGCCCACAATAGCGATGATTCTCGTAGCACAGACAAATGCAGGCTCTCAGCGGCAACAGCTCCTCAGCTGCAGTGGCCCACAATAGCGATAGCGATGATTCTCGTAGCACAGACAAATGCGGGCTCTCAGCGGCAACAGCTCCTCAGCTGCAGCGGCCCGCGATAGCGATGATTCTCGTAGCACAGACACATGCGGGCTCTCAGCGGCAACAGCTCCTCAGCTGCAGCGGCCCACAATAGCGATAGTGATGATTCTCGTAGCACAGACAAATGCGGGCTCTCAGCGGCAACAGCTCCTCAGCTGCAGCGGCCCACAATAGCGATAGCGATGATTCTCAGCCCGCGTTCCCCGCAGTAGACCCAGAGGCTCTGGAATTCTCGACAGAGACCTCACCTGCGAGTAGAACCCTTCTCAATAGGAATTCAGAAGGCTGATGGGTGAAGTCTAATGTCCCTGAGACTTCAGCAGGAGGCAAGCTCAAATCAGGCCCTTGGGTAGTTGCTTCAGCAAGATGGATGAAAGTTTCAAAGTCCTTTTCCTCTCGTTACACGGACAGAGGTTCGTCTTGACATCCAGAAGTAACACACCCTCTAGGGGTTTCGGCCCAGATCTTTTATACCCCACAGGTCTTTGTTCTCAAAAGTCACAAGTCACTGAACCTAGCCAGAACCAGTTCGGTGTGGTCCTGGAGCACTTTATTTACGAGGCTGCATCCTGCCTTTGAGGAAGAGGGGGTCTGCCATCAGACGCACAGTGGGGGCTGGAGCCATCATTCACCTTGCCAGGCCCAGCCCTGCTCAGATCAAAGGGTCACCCTCCCCATACTCCAGCTGCAGATCTCGCTATTCAACCCAGGTCGGGCTCAGCCTGCCCTAACCCTCCAAGACCAGACATCCAATACACATAACAGCAGAGCACACTGGACGACTTGGGCAAGAAAATACCTACTTCCTAGAAGTGGTATTTTCAAACGCAGAATATAAAAATACTCCTCACTAAAAGATGTATTTTAATATTCTGAGCTCAGGCATACTAAATTCGACTTTCCAAACCTGTTCCTTGGGTCAGCTAGGATTATAGGATGTAATAATCAAAACTGCCCATTCTGGCCTAAGGGAACAGATCGCCTTGCCATAGTGAAAAATGCAATGGAGTGTAATTCACTATCAGGACATGCCACACAGACCAAGGCAGGTCCTACCTTTCACATACAACGCAACCTGCCATAGGGATGACTTACATGATGCCAAGGGAAGGTTGAGGGACTGGGAAGTGGGTTCACTTTACAGTCAAAGAATGGCAGTTCTGGACTGCGCACAGACTCTGCGATGGCAGGTCTGAGACACACTTTACGCGCTGCTTATGTGGGTGGCGCAATCAGCGCTGCAGGCCCACCAGCAGCATTCGGTCTACCAGCCCGGGGCACGCATGGTGCACTATACTAGGGACTAACAGGTAAATCAAATGAGCCAATTATGGGAATACCAATTCATCCAGTCAATTTACAATAGGGAGCATTCGCGCTGTAGCACTGAATGGCAGTGGCACAGGGCCCAGAGCCCAGAGCATCTAACACCAGCAAACACAGAGGAGACAAAAAGCGAAAGATGGAAGGGAGACCCACGCCAATGGTGCCAGGTCTAGCACGTGTCCCCTCCAGCTGAAATGTGGGGAGAACTACCCACCCACTTGGGGGTTCTCATCACTAAGGCGGAAAAATCTGGACAGACCATCAGCATTGGCGTGTTCTGTACCCGGGCGGTGTTCCACCGTAAAGTCCATCCCCTGTAGGTAAATAGACCACCTCAACAACTTTGGATTCTCACCCCTCATCTGCATCAACCATCTGAGGGGCCTGTGGTCCATCTGAACCCGGAAGTGAGTCCCAAACAGGTATGGCCTCAGCTTCTTCAGTGCCCAAACCACAGCAAATGCCTCACGCTCAATTGCACTCCACCTCTGTTCCCGTGGAAGTAACCTCCTACTAATGAAGGCTACCGGTTGGTCTAGACCCTCCTCATTGATCTGTGACAGAACAGCCCCCACACCATGCTCGGAGGCGTCTGTCTGGGCAACAAATTCTTTTGAAAAGTTGGGCGCCTGAAGTACAGGCGCTGTGCACATGGCAGTCTTCAGGGCGTCAAAAGCTTTCTGACAGGTGTCAGTCCAGTTCACAATCTTTGGCTGCTTCTTAGAAGTCAGCTCAGTCAAGGGTGCAACAATGTTGCCATACCCCTTGACAGACCTCCTGTAATAACCCGTGAGTCCTAAAAAGGCCCTCACCTGTGTCTGGGTCCTTGGGGGCTCCCAAGCCAGGATGGTTTCAATTTTGGGCTGTAGGGGCGCCACCTGGCCGCTCTCAACCTGGTGTCCCAAGTACACCACAGAACCCTGCCCAATTTGGCACTTACTTGCCTTGATTGTGAGGCCTGCCCTTCACAGTGCCATCAACACTTCCCAGAGGTGGCGCAGGTGGTCCTCCCATGAGGAACTAAACACTGCAATGTCATCCAGGTAGGCGGCACTGAAATCCTCCAGCCCAACCAACACCCTGTTGACCAACCTCTGAAAGGTGGCAGGGGCATTCTTCATCCCAAAGGGCATCACCCGGAACTGGTAGTGCCCATCCGGTGTGGAGAATGCTGACCTCTCCTTTGCCCCAACAGTCAAGGCGATCTGCCAATGCCCAGACATCAAATCAAACGTGCTGAGGTACCGTGCAGCCCTTAGCCGATCTATGAGCTCATCAGCTCTGGGGATGGGGTGCGCGTCAGTCTTTGTGACTGAATTGAGACCTCGGTAGTCCACGCAGAACCGAAGTTCTGAGGTGGCACCAGGCGCTGCAGCTTTTGGTACCAAGACCACTGGGCTGGACCAAGGGCTGCTAGAGGACTCAATCACCCCTAAAGTAAACATTTTGGAAACCTCTTCCTTAATGGATGCCCTAACCCGGTCAGTCACTCGGTAAGCTTTGTGCTTAACAGGAGGACTGTCCCCAGAGTCCACTTCATGGACACACCAATCAGTGACACTAGGCACCAGGGAGAACAGATCACTGAATTGTCCCAACAGTTGGCGACAATCACTCTGTTGCTCAGGGGTCAGGGTGGCGGAGAAGACCACACCCTCCACTGACCCATCTTGCTCCTTTGCACACAGGAGGTCAGGAAGAGGCTCACTCTCCTCCTCCATCCCAGCATCTGTGGCCAGGAGCATGCCCACTTCGGACCTCTCAAAGTGGGGCTTCAGGCGGTTGACATGCAGGACCCGCAAGGGGTTCCGGGGAGACCGCAAGTCCACCAAGTAGGTAACAGGACTCTTGCGCTCCACCACCTCAAATGGTCCGGTCCACTTATCTTGGAGCGCACAGGGCTCCACTGGGGCCATGACCCAAACCGTTTGACCAGGCTGAAACTCAATAAGAGTGGCATTCTGATCGTGCCAACGTTTCATCTCTTCCTGGCTGGCTTCCAGATTTGCCTCAGCAAGCTTTCTGAAATGCCGAGTCTGGTTCCTGAAGGCCAGCATGTAGCTAAACACATCCTGGGGAGGTTTCCTGGGAGACTGCTCCCAGCCTTCCTTGACCAGACCCAGAGGCCCTCTTACCGGGTGACCATAGAGTAGTTCAAAGGGGCTGAACCCTAGGGACTTCTGTGGCACCTCACGGAAAGCAAACAACAGGCATGGCAAGAGGACGTCCCACTTACGCCTCATGGACTCTTCTAGGCCCATAATCATGCCTTTGAGGGTCCGGTTGAATCTCTCAACCAGCCCATTACCTTGGGGGTGGTAAGGGGTGGTAAACTTATAAGTTACCCCACACTCCTCCCACAGAGACTTCATATATTTGGAAATGAAGTTAGTACCCCTATCGGACACCACCTCTCTGGGGAATCCCACACGGGAGAAAATTCCCATCAGTGCACGTCTCACCACGGGGGCCGTCACTGTCCGGAGTGGGATGGCTTCAGGGTACCGGGTGGCATGGTCCACCAAGACCAGGATGAACCTGTTGCCCATGGCTGTCTTGGGGTCCAGAGGCCCCACAATGTCAATGCCCACTCGCTCGAATGGGGTACTGACAACTGGAAAGGGCTGGAGTGGGGCTTTGATCTTCCGCCCACTCTTCCCACTTGCCTGGCAAGTTTCACATGTCCTGCAGTGAGCATCTGAGCTCCTGCGCATCTGGGGCCAATAAAAATGGGTGACCAGCCTCTCGAAGGTCTTGGTCTGCCCCAGATGTCCTGCCAATGGTACATCATGAGCCAACCCCAGTAGGAAGGCTCTGAAGCACTGGGGTACCACCAGCACACGGGCTGACCCAGGCTCAGCAACCTTAGGCTCGCTGTAAAGGGGGTCATTCTCCCAATAGATCAGATGTGACCCTGACTGATCACCTGCTGCCTGGGCCACAGCCTGTCGCCGCAGCCCCTCAAGAGAAGGGCACGTTCTCTGCTGTTCACAAAATTCCTCCCTGGTGGGCCCTTTTTCCTGCTGCCAATGGGTCAGCCCAGGCAGGTCCCCCAGTTTGGCTACTTGTTCCCCGGTAGGCTCCAGGGCATCCCCCTCACGGTCTGCTCCCGCCTGGGCCGTGGGAACTATGGGGGCCGGTTTCCCGTGCCCCCTACCCCTTCTCTTTAAGGCAGGGGCCTGGGCCATACTTTCAGGCTCCAGGTCCTTCTGAACGTCCTTACTGGCTGCCATGGACCGAGTGGTCGCGCACGCCCACTCAGGCAGACCCAACATTTCCAAGTGAGACGTCCTCTCCACCGTAGCCCACGGGGAGTTCTCTAAATCGTTGCCCAACAGACAGTCTACCGGCATGGCTGGCCTCACAGCTACTTGATGAGTTCCTGAGACCCCCCCCACTTAAAGGGAACTTGAGCCACCTCCCACTGGCTTTCAGAGTTGTCTGCTGACACTACTGGGCAGAATGCATGGGGGACAACCTGCTCTGGGGACACCAACCGGGAGCTGACAGCAGTCACACTTGCTCCGGTGTCCCTCAGAGCCTCCACCCTATGGCCATTGATGGTCACCCACTGCCTGTACTGCTTAGTGTTATCAGGCAGCGTGGGGTTAGGGACCTTCTCAAAGTCTCCCAGCGAGACAAGGATCAATTCTACGCGATCACACCCACCTGGGGCACCCATCTCCTCCCCTCCCAGGGCTACACTAGCAAGCTGGCGGGTTGGTGCACGGGGTGGTGCATTGAGGTCCCTCTGGGGACACTGGGGATCATAATACCGGTGGCCCACTTGACCACATTTAAAACAAGTAAGGGGCCCCCTATGAACAGGCCTACCTGTCGGGTACACTGGCTTCTTATCAGGGGGAGACTGGGACACCACTCCTGGGTTCCCTTGGGAATTACTTTGGGGCCCTCTCTGGAACTCCCTCTGTTTACCCCTGCCCCCCACTTCTCTGCTGGGGACCCTGCCCACCTTTGGCGAAGTCTCCCACATGACCCTTGCGAACCCGGGTGCTCACCCAGCGGTCCGCCTCCTCAGCAAGCGTCCTAGGGTTAGTTAGCTTGCTATCAATAAGGTGCTGGCGTAGCTCTAGAAAACAGTTACTAGCTAAATGCTCCCATGCAAACAAATCATACAGTTGTTCAAAGGTTTCCACTTTGCTACCTTTTACCCAGCGATCCATTGCTCTGCAAAGAAAAGACACATATTAAACCCAAGTGGTACCCTCTAACTTCTTACAGGTTCTAAATCTCTGCCTGTACATCTCTGGGGTCAAACCATATCGCGTCATCAAGGCCTCTTTCATATGGGCATACACCATCCAGCTCTTTTCAGGCAGATCCAACAGGGTATCCCTCCCATCACTCACAAAGCGTCCCCACAACCCCGCTCCCCAATCCTTCTCAGGGACCAGGTGGGACACCATGGCTATCTCGTAGGCGGCAAACCATTGCCCAATATCCTCACTCTTATGGAAATCCTTGATGACATCCTTGGGTATATAAACTCTACTCTCGGTAGGTACTAAAGGTATGCTGCCACCAGAGGGGGAGATCTCTAAACTCTTAGCCTTAATCTCCAGATCCCTCAATACTCTTTCATGCTCCAGTTTCATTTTCTCAAGTTCGAATGCCAACCGGTTATTCTCAATATCCAACTTTTTACTCTCTAGGTCCTTCTGACCTTCTAATTTGTCCATCTCCAAACTATGCCTACTATCTCTCTCCCTGTCCTCCATCTCTTCTGGAGACAGGCCCTTTGAGGACACGCTAGTACCTGGACTGGAAAGTGCTTTACCTCCCACTAAATCCACTTCGTCATCCTGCTGCCCTCCGGCATTCTCTCCCCCGTCCCCAGGCTCTCCCCCATTCCCGGGGGACTCCCTCGCCTCCCACCAGGCCTTTAGCGCCTTCTGGAACTCTTCCTTCCTAGAGAGGCCTGCAATAGGGACGGTGAATTGCTTGCAAAAAGACTTTAGCTGTTTGGCAGTGTAGGTTTCTAACCTCTCTTCCTCAAAGGTGAGATCCTCCGAAGCATTGGATGCTGGCTTACCCATTGTAGACATAACTGGCAATTACGATCAAAAATAGAACAAGATCAACAACGTAAATAGAACAAGATCAACAACGTAAATAGAACAAGATCAACAACGTGTGTGGTTGCGTTTAGGTCTGCACTCACTAGTAGTGTACACCAGTTATTGTATGTGGATCACAAATGCAAGTCCTGATCCTCACCGCTGACCACCAATGTTAGAAAAGGGGATCTCTGGTTGGCAATGGCTGGCGCCAATGTCCAAGAAGGGACCCTTCTTCCTAAGTCAGAGTAAGGGGGCTACACCCTTTGATAACCCCTGCTCAACCCTGTGGTAACGTAGCACGAGCAGACAGGCCTATCTCAGAGGCAGTGTGTGAAGCATTCGTGACCATACACAATAACGCAGTGAAGACACCACAAAGGGACACCACACCAGTAACTATAGAAAAATGAGTAGCTTTATATCAGTTTAACACAAGGCTCGAAGACAATCAACAAGCCACAATGCACATAAATATAAGTTCACTGAAAAGGCAATAAAGCACTCTAAAGCGGGTGAAACGAACTTAGTTCGAGACCGAGGTCTACACCGACCCGGTGATGCACAGTGTACCTGAGGTTTAAAGGGGCACGGCACGCAGCTTCGGGAGGAAGCCGCGATGATGACAGGCGGACTTGCAGCGGCCGCAGCTCCCAGCTGCAGCGGTCCGCGGCGTGCACTCACGATGATCCTGAGGTGGTGATTAAAGGCGGGCTCTCAGCGGCCACAACTCCTCAGCTGCAGCGGCCCACAATAGCGATAGCGATGATTGTCGTAGCACAGACAAATGCGGGCTCTCAGCGGCAACAGCTCCTCAGCTGCAGTGGCCCACAATAGCGATAGCGATGATTCTCGTAGCACAGACAAATGCGGGCTCTCAGCGGCAACAGCTCCTCAGCTGCAGCGGCCCACAATAGCGATAGCAATGATTCTCGTAGCACAGACAGATGCGGGCTCTCAGCGGCAACAGCTCCTCAGCTGCAGCGGCCCACAATAGCGATAGCGATGATTCTCGTAGCACAGACAAATGCGGGCTCTCAGCGGCAACAGCTCCTCAGCTGCAGCGGCCCACAATAGCGATAGCGATGATTCTCGTAGCACAGACAGATGCGGGCTCTCAGCGGCAACAGCTCCTCAGCTGCAGTGGCCCACAATAGCGAAAGCGATGATTCTCAGCCCGCGTTCCCCGCAGTAGACCCAGAGGCTCTGGAATTCTCGACAGAGGCCTCACCTGCGAGTAGAACCCTTCTCAATAGGAATTCAGAAGGCTGATGGGTGAAGTCTAATGTCCCTGAGACTTCAGCAGGAGGCAAGCTCAAATCAGGCCCTTGGGTAGTTGCTTCAGCAAGATGGATGAAAGTTTCAAAGTCCTTTTCCTCTCGTTACACGGACAGAGGTTCGTCTTGACATCCAGAAGTAACACACCCTCTAGGGGTTTCGGCCCAGATCTTTTATACCCCACAGGTCTTTGTTCTCAAAAGTCACAAGTCACTGAACCCAGCCAGAACCAGTTCGGTGTGGTCCTGGAGCACTTTATTTACGAGACTGCATCCTGCCTTTGAGGAAGAGGGGGTCTGCCATCAGACGCACAGTGGGGGCCGGAGCCATCATTCACCTTGCCAGGCCCAGCCCTGCTCAGATCAAAGGGTCACCCCTCCCCATACTCCAGCTGCAGATCTCACTATTCAACCCAGGTCGGACTCAGCCTGCCCTGACCCTCCAAGACCAGACATCCAATACACATAACAGCAGAGCACACTGGACGACTTGGGCAAGAAAATACCTACTTCCTAGAAGTGGTATTTTCAAACGCAGAATATAAAAATAATCCTCACTAAAAGATGTATTTTAATATTCTGAGCTCAGGCATACTAAATTCGACTTTCCAAACCTGCTCCCTGGGTCAGCTAGGATTATAGGATGTAATAATCAAAACTGCCGATTCTGGCCTAAGGGAACAGATCGCCTTGCCATAGTGAAAAACGCAATGGAGTGTAATTCACTATCAGGACATGCCACACAGACCAAGGCAGGTCCTACCTTTCACATACAACGCACCCTGCCATAGGGATGACTTACATGATGCCAAGGGAAGGTTGAGGGACTGGGAAGTGGGTTCACTTTACAGTCAAAGAATGGCAGTTCTGGACTGCGCACAGACTCTGCGATGGCAGGTCTGAGACACACTTTACGCGCTGCTTATGTGGGTGGCGCAATCAGCGCTGTAGGCCCACCAGCAGCATTCGGTCTACCAGCCCTGGGCACGCACGGTGCACTATACTAGGGACTAACAGGTAAATCAAATGAGCCAATTATGGGAATACCAATTCATCCAGTCAATTTACAATAGGGAGCATTCGCGCTGTAGCACTGAATGGCAGTGGCACAGCGCACAGAGCATCTAACACCAGCAAACACAGAGGAGACAAAAAGCGAAAGATGGAAGGGAGACCCACGCCAATGGTGCAAGGTCTAACACGTGTCCCCTCCAGCTGAAATGTGGGGAGAACTACCCACCCACTTGGGGGTTCTCATCACTAAGGCGGAAAAATCTGGACAGACCATCAGCATTGGCGTGTTCTGTACCCGGGCGGTGTTCCACCGTAAAGTCCATCCCCTGTAGGTAAATAGACCACCTCAACAACTTTGGATTCTCACCCCTCATCTGCATCAACCATCTGAGGGGCCTGTGGTCCGTCTGAACCCGGAAGTGAGTCCCAAACAGGTATGGCCTCAGCTTCTTCAGTGCCCAAACCACAGCAAATGCCTCACGCTCAATTGCACTCCACCTCTGTTCCCGTGGAAGTAACCTCCTACTAATGAAGGCTGCCGGTTGGTCTAGACCCTCCTCATTGATCTGTGACAGAACAGCCCCCACACCATGCTCTGAGGCGTCTGTCTGGGCAACAAATTCTTTTGAAAAGTTGGGCGCCTGAAGTACAGGCGCTGTGCACATGGCAGTCTTCAGGGTGTCAAAAGCTTTCTGACAGGTGTCAGTCCAGTTCACAATCTTTGGCTGCTTCTTAGAAGTCAGCTCAGTCAAGGGTGCAACAATGTTGCCATACCCCTTGACAAACCTCCTGTAATAACCTGTGAGTCCTAAAAAGGCCCTCACCTGTGTCTGGGTCCTTGGGGGCTCCCAAGCCAGGATGGTTTCAATTTTGGGCTGTAGGGGCGCCACCTGGCCGCTCCCAACCTGGTGTCCCAAGTACACCACAGAACCCTGCCCAATCTGGCACTTACTTGCCTTGATTGTGAGGCCTGCCCTTCGCAGTGCCATCAACACTTCCCAGAGGTGGTGCAGGTGGTCCTCCCATGAGGAACTAAACACTGCAATGTCATCCAGGTAGGCGGCACTGAAATCCTCCAGCCCAACCAACACCCTGTTGACCAACCTCTGAAAGGTAGCAGGGGCATTCTTCATCCCAAAGGGCATCACCCGGAACTGGTAGTGCCCATCCGGTGTGGAGAATGCTGACCTCTCCTTTGCCCCATCAGTCAAGGCGATCTGCCAATGCCCAGACGTCAAATCAAACGTGCTGAGGTACCGTGCAGCCCTTAGCCGATCTATGAGCTCATCAGCTCTGGGGATGGGGTGTGCGTCAGTCTTTGTGACTGAATTGAGACCTTGGTAGTCCACGCAGAACCGAAGTTCTGGGGTGGCACCAGGCGCTGCAGCTTTTGGTACCAAGACCACTGGGCTGGACCAAGGGCTGCTAGAGGACTCAATCACCCCAAAGCAAACATTTTGGAAACCTCTTCCTTAATGGATGCCCTAACCCGGTCAGTCACTCGGTAAGCGTTGTGCTTAACAGGAGGACTGTCCCCAGTGTCCACTTCATGGACACACCAATCAGTGACACTAGGCACCAGGGAGAACAGATCACTGAATTGTCCCAACAGTTGGCGACAATCACTCTGTTGCTCAGGGGTCAGGGTGGCGGAGAAGACCACACCCTCCACTGACCCATCTTGCTCCTTTGCACACAGGAAGTCAGGAAGAGGCTCACTCTCCTCCTCCATCCCAGCATCTGTGGCCAGGAGCATGCCCACTGCGGACCTCTCAAAGTGGGGCTTCAGGCGGTTGACATGCAGGACCCGCAAGGGGTTCCGGTGAGACCGCAAGTCCACCAAGTAGGTAACAGGACTCTTGCGCTCCACCACCTCAAATGGTCCGGTCCACTTATCTTGGAGCGCACAGGGCTCCACTGGGGCCATGACCCAAACCTTTTGACCAGGCTGAAACTCAATCAGAGTGGCATTCTGATCGTGCCAACGTTTCATCTCTTCCTGGCTGGCTTCCAGATTTGCCTCAGCAAGCTTTCTGAAATGCCGAGTCTGGTTCCTGAAGGCCAGCATGTAGCTAAACACATCCTGGGGAGGTTTCTTGGGAGACTGCTCCCATCCTTCCTTGACCAGACCCAGAGGCCCTCTTACCGGGTGACCATAGAGTAGTTCAAAGGGGCTGAACCCTAGGGACTTCTGTGGCACCTCATGGTAAGCAAACAACAGGCATGGCAAGAGGACGTCCCACTTACGCCTCATGGACTCTTCTAGGACCATAATCATGCCTTTGAGGGTCCGGTTGAATCTCTCAACCAGCCCATTACCTTGGGGGTGGTAAGGGGTGGTAAACTTATAAGTTACCCCACACTCCTCCCACAGAGACTTCATATATTTGGAAATGAAGTTAGTACCCCTATCGGACACCACCTCTCTGGGGAATCCCACACGGGAGAAAATTCCCATCAGTGCACGTCTCACCACGGGGGCCGTCACTGTCCGGAGTGGGATGGCTTCAGGGTACCGGGTGGCATGGTCCACCAAGACCAGGATGAACCTGTTGCCCATGGCTGTCTTGGGGTCCAGAGGCCCCACAATGTCAATGCCCACTCGCTCGAATGGGGTACTGACAACTGGAAAGGGCTGGAGTGGGGCTTTGATCTTCCGCCCACTCTTCCCACTTGCCTGGCAAGTTTCACATGTCCTGCAGTGAGCATCTGAGCTCCTGCGCATCTGGGGCCAATAAAAATGGGTGACCAGCCTCTCGAAGGTCTTGGTCTGCCCCAGATGTCCTGCCAATGGTACATCATGAGCCAACCCCAGTAGGAAGGCTCTGAAGCACTGGGGTACCACCAGCACACGGGCTGACCCAGGCTCAGCAACCTTAGGCTCGCTGTAAAGGGGTCATTCTCCCAATAGATCAGATGTGACCCTGACTGATCACCTCCTGCCTGGGCCACAGCCTGTCGCCGCAGCCCCTCAAGAGAAGGGCACGTTCTCTGCTGTTCACAAAATTCCTCCCTGGTGGGCCCTCCTTCCTGCTGCCAATGGGTCAGCCCAGGCAGGTCCCCCAGTTTGGCTACTTGTTCCCAGATAGGCTCCAGGGCATCCCCCTCAAGGTCTGCTCCCTCCTGGGCCGTGGGAACTATGGGGGCTGGTTTCCCGTGCCCCCTACCCCTTCTCTTTAAGGCAGGGGCCTGGGCCATACTTTCAGGCTCCAGGTCCTTCTGAACGTCCTTACTGGCTGCCATGGACCGAGTGGTCGCGCACGCCCACTCAGGCAGACCCAACATTTCCAAGTGAGACTTCCTCTCCACCGTAGCCCACGGGGAGTTCTCTAAATCGTTGCCCAACAGACAGTCTACCGGCATGGCTGGCCTCACAGCTACTTGAAGAGTTCCTGAGACCCCCCCACTCTTTTTTTTTTTTTTTTTATTGGTTTTTTTCCCCTTTTTATGCAAGGAATATATGACTCATCTTTTACAATCACAAATAAGGTCATCAGACATAATACAAATACAGATAAAGCAGCAGAAGCAGGCATCAAAAAACTAGTCAATATGTATCCACATATCGAAAAGCCAAATTATATAAGCATACCAAATAAGAAAATTTCTGCCCAAAAACAGTAACTGTCCATTATTAGGCATTAAATCCAGTCAGTGACAGCGGCCCAGATCTTAGCTCCCATTGCACTATTCCTTCTCCCCTTAGTCTTATATATGGCTGATTCCAAGTTATACATAGCAAGTAATCTTGCCCGCCAACTCGAGAAAGACGGAGGATCAGGATTTATCCAATCCTTCGTAATACATGCGCGCACCACTGCCATACAGATAAACAACAAAAGATGCCATTGCATTGGATCTTGTATAAGCCAAGGTATCTAAATTAAGACCAATCAAAACCAATTCCCCAGTTATGCACACTGATGACCCCATTATTAGTCCTAAAAATCGCTCAATAGACAAAAATAATTCAGCTAATTTGGGGCATGAAAAGAACATATGGACTGCATCTGCTGCAAATAAGCCACATCTATTACATTTGGTCCCAGCAGATGTCCCCCATTTAGAGATCTTTCTTGGGGTATAGTACAAATCATATATGGCCATATAGTGCTGGGTACGCATCCTCCCAGTCATCAGAACTTGGTTCGCAAGATTTAAAGATTCTATGACGTTAATTCCCTCTTGACCTAGCTTTGTTACCCACTTATCTTGACATACCTCAACATCGTCTGGAAGTACATCAATCAGTTGAGAATAAAATTGACCAATAGGTGTTTTTTTTTGCATCCTTTCAATAAGAGGGAACTTTCTCAATTGAAGTTCCAAACCAGGGCCTAACGAGTTCAAATAGCTATGAATTTGGAGGTATTTAAAAAATTCATGTTTGGCCAGACCATATTTTGTTTGTAACTCGGCAAATGATACCAACTGTCCATCATCACACAAATCCCCTAAGCATTGAATTCCTTTTAAGCGCCATCTATTAGACGTTTGGTCTCGAAAAATCAATGGGAGTAACCCGGTTGCTGAAAATGGGGTATATGCGTTTAACTTCGAAACCCCAAGTTGCCGTTTAACTGATCTCCAAACAAAGTATGCGGCTTTAAGGATTTTAAATTTAGTTTTCTTAAAGTAACTGGGTTCTAATACTTTAACCAGACAACCATTGGCCTCATCACCCAGCCCAAACTCGTAGATTGGAGGACTATGACAAGGCAAGATCTTAGCCCGATCCCCCACTACCAAAGGACTAATGAATTGCAAAGCCGCTGCCCAATAATAAAACATAAAATAGGGCATACCCCAGCCACCACGATTTTTCGGCAATACCATCTTTTTATAGGCCCTTCTCTGACGTCTATAGCCCCACAAGAATCTAGAGCTGATCCTCTCTAGCCTCTTAAAACACAAAACTGGAAATTCAAGTGGGATTGTTCTAAACATATAAAGAAACTTAGGCAAAACTAGCATTTTTAAAACGTTAGATCTTCCATAAAGGGATAAGTGCAAATGATCCATCCTCTCCAGCATTGAGTTCACTTTGATGAGCGCAGGATTCATATTTAGCTCTGGGATCTTACTGATTGGTAAAGAAATTTTAATTCCTAAATAGGTGACTTCAGAAGCAGTTGTTATATTATCAGGAGGTTCCCCACCAATAAATAGAATCTGTGTTTTGGAGATATTTAACTTGTACCCCGAAAAGAGCCCAAACTTAGATGCCAATCCGTCAATTGCCGGTATTGCGGTGACAATGTCTCTGGTAACAACAACAATGTCATCCGCGTATGCCAGAGCTCTATAATCAATATGCCGCAATTGGACCGGTTTAATGTCGATAGCCTGATTTAACTTATCCCAAAAAAAATCGATATATAAAGTAAATAATAAGGGTGAACACGGGCATCCTTGCCGTGTGTCGCGACTAATTGTAAACAAGCCCGACTCTTGGTCAGCTATTCGAATACAGGCTACTGGGAACACGTATAATGACTTCAGCGCCTGCCGAATCACAGGGCCAAAGCCCTTCAGCCTTAAGACCTCCCACATGTATGGCCAGGAAACCCTGTCGAATGCCTTCTCGGCATCCAACAGGGTTATCCCCATTGTAGAATTGGTTGCTTGTGCCCAATCCACAAATGATATTAGACGCCGAACATGATCTGCGGTATCGCGCCCAGGAATAAATCCATGTTGGAATTGTGAAACCAACGTAGAAATGATCCCCGATAGGCGTGCTGCTAGTATTTTAGAATAAACTTTGCTATCAGAGTTAATTAGCGAGATGGGTCTGTAGGATGACGGCAGTAAGGCAGGCTTGTCTTTTTTTTAAAACGTGATAGTGGATTTCCGCCAGGGCAGTGGCGCAATCCCCTTTGTGCGGACAAAAAGGTCGACATGACTTCCTCTTTCAGCACATGCCGGAAAGTTCTGTAAAATTCAAGCGGAATGCCATCCGGCCCCACCGCCTTGCCAACAGCCAATGATGTAATTGCTGCCTCCACTTCCTCCCAGGTGATATCGAGGTCTAATTTTTCCATTTGCTCATGTGTCACCTTAGAAATTTCGATATCTCCACAAAACTCCGCTACTTTATCTTCAACTCCCAAAATATCCTCATCCGTATACAATTGACTATAAAATTTGCCAAAGACCTCTAACACTTCGGCTGGCTTGTCCCGAATTTGCCCCTGCTCATCCTGAATGTTATTAATCCTTTTGGCAACCTCTTTTTGGTGTAGTCTTTTGGCCAGTATTCGGCCAGAATTTTCACCCACCTCATATATCTTGGAACTATATACTGCGATTTGCGCTGCCAGCTTTGTAGCAAAATTTTGGTATAGCCTCATTTTTTGAATAGCCAAATCGCTTGAAATCTGTTCAGAGTCCTGGCCATTGCTAACTGCCACCATAAACTCATTTTCTAACAGCCGCAGTTTATTCATTTCGTCCAAAAGTTCTACCCGTAGTTTGCGTTGTTTATTAACAGAATAGCTTAACGTCTCCCCACGAACACCTGACTTAAAAGCATCCCACACCATGTGGACGGAGGCAGACCCACGATTATTTTTAAAAAATTCCACTATCCATTTACACATTTGTTCGCAATAGGCGGAATCAGCCAATAACTTATGTTCAAAAGTCCAGGCCCTTATGGGAGATCTATAGCTAATTTCTAATTCTAACATAATAGGATTATGATCAGAAATTATTTTAGGTTGAATATCAATCCTGGCTTTACTAGCAAGCTCTGCAGTTACAAAAAAATAGTCTAAACGCACATGCTTTCGATGAGGTGCGGAGTAAAAGGTATTCCCTGGGGCACCCTTTCCTTTCAACCACCATACATCTACCAGCCCAAATTCCTTAGCAAGACCCCTGGTAGCATTAAAGGCTTTATTTTTCTTCCCGTCATAAAGATGGTTGCTTGATATATCGACATTCCCTGCTAAATGGAGATTGAAATCCCCACATAAAATCAAGGGAGATGGCCAATCGGCTAGCTCAATACTAAGCTCATTCATCATTTCAGGGTCATCTAAATTCGGCCCGTAAATTGAACAAATAGTCGTGGAAAGACCCTCTATCAATAACTCAATGATCACCCATCGGCCACAAAGATCTTCTTTTACACGCTTACACTCCCCCCACCCAAATCTTTTCAAAATTGCCACCCCTCTCATTGTTGACCCTTGACGTGTGCAGCCCACAAGGTCCAAGCCCAAATCCTTTAACCACCTCCTGTTATTCCATGCAATATGAGTCTCCTGTACACAAAGCAGGTCCACCCTCATGGATTTACGAATCTGGGCCATAATCCCTCTTTTTTTCCTATCATTCAGGCCACATATGTTCCATGTGCAAACAGAAAATTTACCCATCCTCATACAAAGAACATTTTAACATAACTGAATCACTTTGCCATTCCCTTACCACCAAACTTCCTAATAATATTGATACAAGTAATACATTTGTACCACCTTCATTCGCCCACTCCTTGCTGCAGCTCCAATACAAAAACCCATCTATACTATTCCTTGCCCCACCACTCCACCCACCCTCACCACCCTTATCACCGCCAGGACCCTCCCCCCCCCACCCATACACCCACCCAAATGAGGCAGAGGGACTGAATGGTCCCTATTAGCGATGGAGAGAAAGGGTTAAATGCCCTCCACTGGCCCCCCCAGCCCCCCGGCATAAAGAAAAAGAAAGAAAAGGAAAGCTGTCTAAATTGCCTAAATTACCTACACTACAGCCATCCCCCTAAATTGTGCCCAGAAAATCCTTTGCAGCAATATCAGAAATGAAAAATAGCGTTTTATCCTTATAGATAATTTTAAGCTTTGAAGGATTTAGTAAATAGGCCTGTGCCCCTTTTGCTTGAAACAGCGGAATCAATTGACGCAAATGCCACCTCTGCTGAACTGTGGCTTGACAGTAATCAGGGCGAACAAAGAAATCACATCCCTTCCCCCTTCTCTTACGGTCTGGCCTTGCTAAGTCGTACAAAGATTCACGGAGTAAAAAATTATTTAAGCAAATCAGTATGGCTCTGGGTTTACCATCCGCCCCCCTGGTGCCACCCTGCATATGGAAAGGAAATCTATGGACCCGCTGCAGCTCAAGTTCCCACTTCCATTGATGCAGTTCAGGAAAGGCTTCCGAGAACAGGTCGATAATAAATTGACGAATGTCTTTCCCTTCCGTTCCTTCCGGAACGCCTAGTACTCGCAAATTGTTCCTCCTTGATCTGTTTTCTAAATCAATTAGCTTCCAATTTATATCGTCCCGAAGAGAATGTAAGGAAGATACATCCGTTTTCTGCTGCACAATTTCATCCTCAATTAGGGAGATTCTGCCCTCCGCTTCCCCAATCCTGACCGACATCTCCGTGCAAGTCTTAACGACGCGGCGGACCTTATTCTGGAGCTTGCGGACTGCACCCTGCAACCGCAGGCCTTCTGCTTTTGTCTCCTCGCGATGTGACATTATAGCTTGATATATAGTGGCTAAAGTAACCTCGTTCTCTATCAGTTCACCAGGACAGATAGTTCCTCCATGTACACCAGCAGAGCCCCCCCTACTGTCGCTCATGTCGCTCATGTGGTAAAAAAGTATGATTCAGCATAGGGGACCCATTGTTGCCTAGTCCGTCCCTAGGCGGTGAATTAGATAGATCCTTTGCTTCCTTTGCCTTTCGCACAGTACTTCTTTCCCCAGAAGTTAGCAAAGTGTTTTCCTCTTCATCCGGTGGAGCTGAGCTAGTCAGACTTCTGTCATCTGCCCAGTCACCTTCAACACTCTCAATCTCCGAGGTATTAGATACGTCTGACATAGAATAGAAATTTCCACCTGAATCCCCGGAGTCCGCCTCTATTATCGCGTCTCTGCTAGATCTTTCGCTACTGGTCACAGACCCCTGATGTATTTCGCCAAGACTCATATTATTAGCCACTGTTGAAGATAGGGCACTCTGGAAATTGGTTAGACCCCCTAATGTCAACTGGGGGGAGGCAGCATTCTCTG
This sequence comes from Calotriton arnoldi, assembly GCA_963921515.1. NCBI lineage: Eukaryota > Metazoa > Chordata > Amphibia > Caudata > Salamandridae > Calotriton > Calotriton arnoldi. The sequence continues at coordinate 767,589 of CAWUFW010005780.1, forward strand.
CAGCAATTTCTAACGCTTCATCCACGCACGTATTACCCGCCTCAACTTCTCCCAATTCTTGCACAGTTTCCTGTTCTTTTGACACAGAAGATGCATTCAGGCTTGTCAAGGGCACGAGAGTATTTGTTACTAATTCAGGTGTGCCACAAACTTTATCATGCGATTTGTCATCTTGCAGGGTGGCTGTTACGCTCTTCGCTTGCTCAGCGGCCGGGGTCTTACCTTTAACTGGTGGTTTGTTTTTTTAAATCCCAGGAATCTTTACATTGGCCCCAGCAACATCATTAATCCGGGTAGCCCCCGGAGAGGAAATCGGATTCTCCTGCAAAGCACCAGGGACTCCAAGGACGTCGATAACTGCATTATCTGCACTTTCCGGAGGAAAGCCCCCGACATGACCAGGGGCAAACACTGTAGCGGCAGCTGCTGCCCGAGTCTTTGGGCCCTTCGCGTTGGCGCTGGCGTTCTTGGGACCCATCCTACTCCAGCCCAGGTCTTCCAGAAGGCCCGAGTCTGCTCAGCCACAGCCGCGATTCTCTCCACTCGATACCGGGTGCCAGCCGCAGCCCTGCTCCGACAATCTCCACGGTGAGCCACAAAGCCCCAAACGCACCGGCGACCTTGTTGATACAAATGTATCAGTAATAAAAACATCCCCAGGTACTTTAAGCCACGTTCCGCAAAAGGCTTCACTTCGACAGCTTCAGCAGCTACCGGAGGAGAAGGGAGGATTAATAGCGGAGAGCATTCTTAGCCTGCCTCACTCGGACACGGGCATGTCCGCCATCTTGCCTCCTTTACCGAGACCCCCCCCACTCAAAGGGAACTTGAGCCACCTCACACTGGCTCTCAGAGTTGTCTGCTGACACTACTGGGCAGAATGCATGGGGGACAACCTGCTCTGGGGACACCAACCGGGAGCTGACAGCAGTCACACTTGCTCCAGTGTCCCTCAGAGCCTCCACCCTATGGCCTTTGATGGTCACCCACTGCCTGTACTTCTTAGTGTTATCAGGCAGCGTGGGGTTAGGGACCTTCTCAAAGTCTCCCAGCGAGACAAGGGTCAATTCTACGGGATCCCACCCACCCGGGGTACCCATCTCCTCACCTCCCAGGGCTACACTAGCAAGCTGGCGGGTTGGTGCACGGGGTGGTGCATTGAGGTCCCTCTGGGGACACTGGGGATCATAATACCGGTGGCCCACTTGACCACATTTAAAACAAGTAAGGGGCCCCCTATGAACAGGCCTACCTGTCGGGGGCACTGGCTTCTTCTCAGGGGGAGACTGGGACACCACTCCTGGGTTCCCTTGGGAATTACTTTGGGGCCCTCTCTGGAACTCCCTCTGTTTACCCCTGTCCCCCCCACTTCTCTGCTGGGGACCCTGCCCACCTTTGGCGAAGTCTCCCACATGACCCTTGCGAACCCGGGTGCTCACCCAGCGGTCCGCCTCCTCAGCAAGCTTCCTAGGGTTAGTTAGCTTGCTACCAATAAGGTGCTGGCGTAGCTCTGGAAAACAGCTACTAGCTAAATGCTCCCATGCAAACAAATCATACAGTTGTTCAAAGGTTTCCACTTTGCTACCTTTTACCCAGCGATCCATTGCTCTGCAAAGAAAAGACACATATTCAACCCAAGTGGTACCCTCTAACTTCTTACAGGTTCTAAATCTCTGCCTGTACATCTCTGGGGTCAAACCATATTGCGTCATCAAGGCCTCTTTCATATGGGCATACACCATCCTGCTCTCTTCAGGCAGATCCAACAGGGTATCCCTCCCATCACTCACAAAGCGTCCCCACAACCCCGCTCCCCAATCCTTCTCAGGGACCCGGTGGGACACCATGGCTATCTCGTAGGCGGCAAACCATTGCCCAATATCCTCACTCTTATGGAAATCCTTGATGACATCCTTGGGTATATAAACTCTACTCTCGGTAGGTACTAAAGGTATGCTTCCACAAGAGGGGGAGATCTCTAAACTCTTAGCCTTGATCTCCAGCTCCCTCAATACTCTTTCATGCTCCAGTTTCATTTTCTCAAGTTCGAATGCCAACCGGTTATTCTCAATATCCAACTTTTTACTCTCTAGGTCCTTCTGACCTTCTAATTTGGCCATCTACAAACTATGCCTACTATCTCTCTCCCTGTCCTCCATCTCTTCTGGAGACAGGCCCTTTGAGGACACGCTAGTACCTGGACTGGAAAGTGCTTTACCTCCCACTAAATCCACTTCGTCATCCTGCTGCCCTCCGGCATTCTCTCCCCCGTCCCCAGGCTCTCCCCCATTCCCGGGGGACTCCCTCGCCTCCCACCAGGCCTTTAGCGCCTTCTGGAACTCCTCCTTCCTAGAGAGGCCTGCAATAGGGACGGTGAATTGCTTGCAAAAAGACTTTAGCTGTTTGGCAGTGTAGGTTTCTAACCTCTGTTCCTCAAATGTGAGATCCTCCGAAGCATTGGATGCTGGCTTACCCATTGTAGACATAACTGGCAATTACGATCAAAAATAGAACAAGATCAACAACGTAAATAGAACAAGATCAACAACGTAAATAGAACAAGATCAACAACGTATGTGGTTGCGTTTAGGTCTGCACTCACTAGTAGTGAACACCAGTTATTGTATGTGGATCACAAATGCAAGTCCTGATCCTCACCGCTGACCACCAATGTTAGAAATGGGGATCTCTGGTTGGCAATGGCTGGCGCCAATGTCCAAGAAGGGACCCTTCTTCCTAAGTCAGAGTAAGGGGGCTACACCCTTTGATAACCCCTGCTCAACCCTGTGGTAACGTAGCACGAGCAGACAGGCCTATCTCAGAGGCAGTGTGTGAAGCATTTGTGACCATACACAATAACTCAGTGAAGACACCACAAAGGGACACCACACCAGTAACTATAGAAAAATGAGTAGCTTTATATCAGTTTAACACAAGGCTCGAAGACGATCAACGAGCCACAATGCACGTAAATATAAGTTCACTGAAAAGGCAATAAAGCACTCTAAAGCGGGTGAAACGAACTTAGTTCGAGACCGAGGTCTACGCGACCCGGTGATGCACAGTGTACCTGATGTTTAAAGGGGCACGGCACGCAGCTTCAGGAGGAAGCCGCTATGATGACAGGCGGACTCGCAGCGGCCGCAGCTCCCAGCAGCAGCGGTCCGCGGCGTGCACTCACGATGATCCTGAGGCAGTGATTAAAGGCGGGCTCTCAGTGGCCACAGCTCCTCAGCTGCAGCGGCCCACAATAGCGATAGCGATGATTGTCGTAGCACAGACAAATGCGGGCTCTCAGCGGCAACAGCTCCTCAGCTGCAGCGGCCCACAATAGCGATAGCGATGATTCTCGTAGCACAGACAAATGCGGGCTCTCAGCGGCTACAGCTCCTCAGCTGCAGCGGCCCACAATAGCGATAGCGATGATTCTCGTAGCACAGACAGATGCGGGCTCTCAGCGGCAACAGCTCCTCAGCTGCAGCGGCCCACAATAGCGATAGCGATGATTCTCGTAGCACAGACAAATGCGGGCTCTCAGCGGCAACAGCTCCTCAGCTGCAGCGGCCCACAATAGCGATAGCGATGATTCTCATAGCACAGACAGATGCGGGCTCTCAGCGGCAACAGCTCCTCAGCTGCAGCGGCCCACAATAGCGATAGCTATGATTCTCGTAACACAGACAAATGCGGGCTCTCAGCGACAACAGCTCCTCAGCTGCAGCGGCCCACAATAGCGATAGTGATGATTCTCGTAGCACAGACAAATGCGGGCTCTCAGCGGCAACAGCTCCTCAGCTGCAGTGGCCCACAATAGCGATAGCGATGATTCTCAGACCGCGTTCCCCGCAGTAGACCGAGAGGCTCTGGAATTCTCGACAGAGGCATCACCTGCGAGTAGAACCCTTCTCAATAGGAATTCAGAAGGCTGATGGGTGAAGTCTAATATCCCTGAGACTTCAGCAGGAGGCAAGCTCAAATCAGGCCCTTGGGTAGTTGCTTCAGCAAGATGGATGAAAGTTTCAAAGTCCTTTTCCTCTCGTTACACGGACAGAGGTTCGTCTTGACATCCAGAAGTAACACACCCTCTAGGGGTTTCGGCCCAGATCTTTTATACCCCACAGGTCTTTGTTCTCAAAAGTCACAAGTCACTGAACCCAGCCAGAACCAGTTCGGTGTGGTCCTGGAGCACTTTATTTATGAGGCTGCATCCTGCCTTTGAGGAAGAGGGGGTCTGCCATCAGACGCACAGTGGGGGCCGGAGCCATCATTCACCTTGCCAGGCCCAGCCCTGCTCAGATCAAAGGGTCACCCCTCCCCATACTCCAGCTGCAGATCTCACTATTCAACCCAGGTCGGGCTCAGCCTGCCCTGACCCTCCAAGACCAGACATCCAATACACATAACAGCAGAGCACACTGGACGACTTGGGCAAGAAAATACCTACTTGCTAGAAGTGGTATTTTCAAACACAGAATATAAAAATAATCCTCACTAAAAGATGTATTTTAATATTCTGAGCTCAGGCATACTAAATTCGACTTTCCAAACCTGTTGCTTGGGTCAGCTAGGATTATAGGATGTAATAATCAAAACTGCCCGTTCTGGCCTAAGGGAACAGATCGCCTTGCCATAGTGAAAAACGCAATGGAGTGTAATTCACTATCAGGACATGCCACACAGACTAAGGCAGTTCCTACCTTTCACATACAACGCACCCTGCCATAGGGATGACTTACATGATGCCAAGGGAAGGTTGAGGGACTGGGAAGTGGGTTCACTTTACAGTCAAAGAATGGCAGTTCTGGACTGCGCACAGACTCTGCGATGGCAGGTCTGAGACACACTTTACGCGCTGCTTATGTGGGTGGCGCAATCAGCGCTGTAGGCCAACTAGCAGCATTCGGTCTACCAGCCCTGGGCACGCACGGTGCACTATACTAGGGACTATCAGGTAAATCAAATGAGCCAATTATGGGAATACCAATTCATCCAGTCAATTTACAATAGGGAGCATTCGCGCTGTAGCACTGAATGGCAGTGGCACAGCGCACAGAGCATCTAACACCAGCAAACACAGAGGAGACAAAAAGCGAAAGATGGAAGGGAGACCCACGCCAATGGTGCAAGGTCTAACACGTGTCCCCTCCAGCTGAAATGTGGGGAGAACTACCCACCCACTTGAGGGTTCTCATCACTAAGGCGGAAAAATCTGGACAGACCATCAGCATTGGCATGTTCTGTACCCGGGCGGTGTTCCACCGTAAAGTCCATCCCCTGTAGGTTAAATAGACCACCTCAACAACTTTGGATTCTCACCCCTCATCTGCATCAACCATCTGAGGGGCCTGTGGTCCGTCTGAACCCGGAAGTGAGTCCCAAACAGGTATGGCCTCAGCTTCTTCAGGGCCCAAACCACAGCAAATGCCTCACGCTCAATTGCACTCCACCTCTGTTCCCGTGGAAGTAACCTCCTACTAATGAAGGCTACCGGTTGGTCTAGACCCTCCTCATTGATCTGTGACAGAACAGCCCCCACACCATGCTCTGAGGCGTCTGTCTGGACAACAAATTATTTTGAAAAGTTGGGCGCCTGAAGTACAGGCGCTGTGCACATGGCAGTCTTCAGGGCGTCAAAAGCTTTCTGACAGGTGTCAGTCCAGTTCACAATCTTTGGCTGCTTCTTAGAAGTCAGCTCAGTCAAGGGTGCAACAATGTTGCCATACCCCTTGACAAACCTCCTGTAATAACCCGTGAGTCCTAAAAAGGCCCTCACCTGTGTCTGGGTCCTTGGGGGCTCCCAAGCCAGGATGGTTTCAATTTTGGGCTGTAGGGGCGCCACCTGGCCGCTCCCAACCTGGTGTCCCAAGTACACCACAGAACCCTGCCCAATCTGGCACTTACTTGCCTTGATTGTGAGGCCTGCCCTTCGCAGTGCCATCAACCCTTCCCAGAGGTGGCGCAGGTGGTCCTCCCATGAGGAACTAAACACTGCAATGTCATCCAGGTAGGCGGCACTGAAATCCTCCAGCCCAACCAACACCCTGTTGACCAACCTCTGAAAGGTGGCAGAGGCATTCTTCATCCCAAAGGGCATCACCCGGAACTGGTAGTGCCCATCCGGTGTGGAGAATGCTGACCTCTCCTTTGCCCCATCAGTCAAGGCGATCTGCCAATACCCAAACGTCAAATTAAACTTGCTGAGGTACCGTGCAGCCCCTAGCCGATCTATGAGCTCATCAGCTCTGGGGATGGGGTGTGCGTCAGGCTTTGTGACTGAATTGAGACCTCGGTAGTCCACGCAGAACCGAAGTTCTGGGGTGGCACCAGGCGCTGCAGCTTTTGGTACCAAGATCACTGGGCTGGACCAAGGGCTGCTAGAGGACTCAATCACCCCTAAAGCAAACATTTTGGAAACCTCTTCCTTAATGGATGCCCTAACCCGGTCAGTCACTCGGTAAGCCTTGTGCTTAACAGGAGGACTGTCCCCAGTGTCCACTTCATGGACACACCAATCAGTGACACTAGGCCTCAAGGAGAACAGATCATTGAATTGTCCCAACAGTTGGCGACAATCACTCTGTTGCTCAGGGGTCAGGGTGGCGGAGAAGACCACACCCTCCACTGACCCATCTTGCTCCTTTGCACACAGGAGGTCAGGAAGAGGCTCACTCTCCTCCTCCATCCCAGCATCTGTGGCCAGGAGCATGCCCACTTCGGACCTCTCAAAGTGGGGCTTCAGGCGGTTGACATGCAGGACCCGCAAGGGGTTCCGGGGAGACCGCAAGTCCACCAAGTAGGTAACAGGACTCTTGCGCTCCACCACCTCAAATGGTCCGGTCCACTTATCTTGGCGCGCACAGGGCTCCACTGGGGCCATGACCCAAACCTTTTGACCAGGCTGAAACTCAATCAGAGTGGCATTCTGATCGTGCCAACGTTTCATCTCTTCCTGGCTGGCTTCCAGATTTGCCTCAGCAAGCTTTCTGAAATGCCGAGTCTGGTTCCTGAAGGCCAGCATGTAGCTAAACACATCCTGGGGAGGTTTCCTGGGAGACTGCTCCCAGCCTTCCTTGACCAGACCCAGAGGCCCTCTTACCGGGTGACCACAGAGTAGTTCAAAGGGGCTGAACCCTAGGGACTTCTGTGGCACCTCATGGTAAGCAAACAACAGGCATGGCAAGAGGACGTCCCACTTACGCCTAATGGACTCTTCTAGGCCCATAATCATGCCTTTGAGGGTCCGGTTGAATCTCTCAACAAGCCCATTACCTTGGGGGTGGTAAGGGGTGGTAAACTTATAAGTTACCCCACACTCCTCCCACAGAGACTTCATATATTTGGAAATGAAGTTAGTACCCCTATCGGACACCACCTCTCTGGGGAACCCCACACGGGAGAAAATTCCCATCAGTGCACGTCCCACCACGGGGGCAGTCACTGTCCGGAGTGGGATGGCTTCATGGTACCGGGTGGCATGGTCCACCAAGACCAGGATGAACCTGTTGCCCATGGCTGTCTTGGGGTCCAGAGGCCCCACAATGTCAATGCCCACTCGCTCGAATGGGGTACTGACAACTGGAAAGGGCTGGAGTGGGGCTTTGATCTTCCCCCACTCTTCCCAGTTGCCTGGCAAGTTTCACATGTCCTGCAGTGAGCATCTGAGCTCCTGCGCATCTGGGGCCAATAAAGTGGGTGACCAGCCTCTCGAAGGTCTTGGTCTGCCCCAGATGTCCTGCCAATGGCACATCATGAGCCAACCCCAGTAGGAAGGCTCTGAAGCACTGGGGTACCACCAGCACACGGGCTGACCCAGGCTCAGCAACCTTAGGCTCGCTGTAAAGGAGGTCATTCTCCCAATAGATCAGATGTGACCCTGACTGATCACCTGCTGCCAGGGCCACAGCCTGTCGCCGCAGCCCCTCAAGAGAAGGGCACGTTCTCTGCTATTCACAAAATTCCTCCCTGGTGGGCCCTCCTTCCTGCTGCCAATGGGTCAGCCCAGGCAGGTCCCCCAGTTCGGCTACTTGTTCCCCGGTAGGCTCCAGGGCATCCCCCTCAAGGTCTGCTCCCTCCTGGGCCGTGGGAACTATGGGGGCCGGTTTCCCGTGCCCCCTACCCCTTCTCTTTAAGGCAGGGGCCTGGGCCATACTTTCAGGCTCCAGGTCCTTCTGAACGTCCTTACTGGCTGCCATGGACTGAGTGGTCACACACGCCCACTCAGGCAGACCCAACATTTCCAAGTGAGACTTCCTCTCCACCGTAGCCCACGGGGAGTTCTCTAAATCGTTGCCCAACAGACAGTCTACCGGCATGGCTGGTCTCACAGCTACTTGAAGAGTTCCTGAGACCCCCCCCCACTCAAAGGGAACTTGAGCCACCTCACACTGGCTCTCAGAGTTGTCTGCTGACACTACTGGGCAGAATGCATGGGGGACAACCTGCTCTGGGGACACCAACCGGGAGCTGACAGCAGTCACACTTGCTCCGGTGTCCCTCAGAGCCTCCACCCTATGGCCATTGATGGTCACCCACTGCCTGTACTTCTTAGTGTTATCAGGCAGCGTGGGGTTAGGGACCTTCTCAAAGTCTCCCAGCGAGACAAGGGTCAATTCTACGGGATCCCACCCACCTGGGGCACCCATCTCCTCCCCTCCCAGGGCTACACTAGCAAGCTGGCGGGTTGGTGCACGGGGTGGTGCATTGAGGTCCCTCTGGGGACACTGGGGATCATAATACCAGTGGCCCACTTGACCACATTTAAAACAAGTAAGGGGCCCCCTATGAACAGGCCTACCTGTCGGGGGCACTGGCTTCTTCTCAGGGGGAGACTGGGACACCACTCCTGGGTTCCCTTGGGAATTACTTTGGGGCCCTCTCTGGAACTCCCTCTGTTTACCCCTGTCCCCCCACTTCTCTGCTGGGGACCCTGCCCACCTTTGGCGAAGTCTCCCACATGACCCTTGCGAACCCGGGTGCTCACCCAGCGGTCCGCCTCCTCAGCAAGCTTCCTAGGGTCAGTTAGCTTGCTATCAATAAGGTGCTGGCGTAGCTCTGGAAAACAGTTACTAGCTAAATGCTCCCATGCAAACAAATCATACAGTTGTTCAAAGGTTTCCACTTTGCTACCTTTTACCCAGCGATCCATTGCTCTGCAAAGAAAAGACACATATTCAACCCAAGTGGTACACTCTAACTTCTTACAGGTTCTAAATCTCTGCCTGTACATCTCTGGGGTCAAACCATATTGCGTCATCAAGGCCTCTTTCATATGGGCATACACCATCCTGCTCTCTTCAGGCAGATCCAACAGGGTATCCCTCCCATCACTCACAAGGCGTCCCCACAACCCCGCACCCCAATCCTTCTCAGGGACCCGGTGGGACACCATGGCTATCTCGTAGGCGGCAAACCATTGCCCAATATCCTCACTCTTATGGAAATTCTTGATGACATCCTTGGGTATATAAACTCTACTCTCGGTAGGTACTAAAGGTACGCTGCCACCAGAGGGGGAGATCTCTAAACTCTTAGCCTTGATCTCCAGCTCCCTCAATACTCTTTCATGCTCCAGTTTCATTTTCTCAAGTTCGAATGCCAACCGGTTATTCTCAATATCCAACTTTTTACTCTCTAGGTCCTTCTGACCTTCTAATTTGGCCTTCTCCAAACTATGCCTACTATCTCTCTCCCTGTCCTCCATCTCTTCTGGAGACAGGCCCTTTGAGGACACGCTAGTACCTGGACTGGAAAGTGCTTTACCTCCCACTAAATCCACTTCGTCATCCTGCTGCCCTCCGGCATTCTCTCCCCCGTCCCCAGGCTCTCCCCCATTCCCGGGGGACTCCCTCGCCTCCCACCAGGCCTTTAGCGCCTTCTGGAACTCCTCCTTCCTAGAGAGGCCTGCAATAGGGACGGTGAATTGCTTGCAAAAAGACTTTAGCTGTTTGGCAGTGTAGGTTTCTCACCTCTCTTCCTCAAAGGTGAGATCCTCCGAAGCATTGGATGCTGGATTACCCATTGTAGACATAACTGGCAATTACGATCAAAAATAGAACAAGATCAACAACGTAAATAGAACAAGATCAACAACGTAAATAGAACAAGATCAACAACGTATGTGGTGCGTTTAGGTCTGCACTCACTAGTAGTGTACACCAGTTATTGTATGTGGATCACAAATGCAAGTCGTGATCCTCACCGCTGACCACCAATGTTAGAAATGGGGATCTCTGGTTGGCAATGGCTGGCGCCAATGTCCAAGAAGGGACCCTTCTTCCTAAGTCAGAGTAAGGGGGCTACACCCTTTGATAACCCCTGCTCAACCCTGTGGTAACGTAGCACGAGCAGACAGGCCTATCTCAGAGGCAGTGTGTAAAGCATTCGTGACCATACACAATAACGCAGTGAAGACACCACAAAGGGACACCACACCAGTCACTATAGAAAAATGAGTAGCTTTATATCAGTTTAACACAAGGCTCGAAGACGATCAACAAGCCACAATGCACGTAAATATAAGTTCACTGAAAAGGCAATAAAGCACTCTAAAGCGGGTGAAACAAACTTAGTTCGAGACGGAGGTCTACGCGACCCAGTGATGCACAGTGTACCTGAGGTTTAAAGGGGCACGGCACGCAGCTTCGGGAGGAAGCCGCGATGATGACAGGCGGAGTCGCAGCGGCCGCAGCTCCCAGCTGCAGCGGTCCGCGGCGTGCACTCACGATGATCCTGAGGCGGTGATTAAAGGCGGGCTCTCAGCGGCCACAGCTCCTCAGCTGCAGCGGCCCACAATAGCGATAGCGATGATTGTCGTAGCACAGACAAATGCGGGCTCTCAGCGGCAACAGCTCCTCAGCTGCAGCGGCCCACAATAGCGATAGCGATGATTCTCGTAGCACAGACAGATGCAGGCTCTCAGTGGCAACAGCTCCTCAGCTGCAGCGGCCCACAATAGCGATATCGATGATTCTCGTAGCACAGACAAATGCGGGCTCTCAGCGGCAACAGCTCCTCAGCTGCAGCGGCCCACAATAGCGATAGCGATGATTCTCGTAGCACAGACAGATGCGGGCTCTCAGCGGCAACAGCTCCTCAGCTGCAGCGGCCCACAATAGCAATAGCGATGATTCTTGTAGCACAGACAAATGCGGGCTCTCAGCGGCAACAGCTCCTCAGCTGCAGCGGCCCACATTAGCGATAGTGATGATTCTCGTAGCACAGACAAATGCGGGCTCTCAGCGGCAACAGCTCCTCAGCTGCAGTGGCCCGCGATAGCGATGATTCTCAGCCCGCGTTCCCCGCAGTAGACCCAGAGGCTCTGGAATTCTCGACAGAGGCCTCACCTGCGAGTAGAACCCTTCTCAATAGGAATTCAGTAGGCTGATGGGTGAAGTCTAATGTCCCTGAGACTTCAGCAGGAGGCAAGCTCAAATCAGGCCCTTGGGTAGTTGCTTCAGCAAGATGGATGAAAGTTTCAAAGTCCTTTTCCTCTCGTTACACGGATAGAGGTTCGTCTTGACATCCAGAAGTAACACACCCTCTAGGGGTTTCGGCCCAGATCTTTTATACCCCACAGGTCTTTGTTCTCAAAAGTCACAAGTCACTGAACCCAGCCAGAACCAGTTCGGTGTGGTCCTGGAGCACTTTATTTACGAGGCTGCATCCTGCCTTTGAGGAAGAGGGGGTCTGCCATCAGACGCACAGTGGGGGCTGGAGCCATCATTCACCTTGCCAGGCCCAGCCCTGCTCAGATCAAATGGTCACCCCTCCCCATACTCCAGCTGCAGATCTCACTATTCAACCCAGGTCGGGCTCAGCCTGCCCTGACCCTCCAAGACCAGACATCCAATACACATAACAGCAGAGCACACTGGACGACTTGGGCAAGAAAATACCTACTTCCTAGAAGTGGTATTTTCAAACGCAGAATATAAAAATAATCCTCACTAAAAGATGTATTTTAATATTCTGAGCTCAGGCATACTAAATTCGACTTTCCAAACCTGTTCCTTGGGTCAGCTAGGATTATAGGATGTAATAATCAAAACTGCCCATTCTGGCCTAAGGGAACAGATCGCCTTGCCATAGTGAAAAACGCAATGGAGTGTAATTCACTATCAGGACATGCCACACAGACCAAGGCAGGTCCTACCTTTCACATACAACGCACCCTGCCATAGGGATGACTTACATGATGCCAAGGGAAGGTTGAGGGACTGGGAAGTGGGTTCACTTTACAGTCAAAGAATGGCAGTTCTGGACTGCGCACAGACTCTGCGATTGCAGGTCTGAGACACACTTTACGCGCTGCTTATGTGGGTGGCGCAATCAGCGCTGCAGGCCCACCAGCAGCATTCGGTCTACCAGCCCTGGGCACGCACGGTGCACTATACTAGGGACGAACAGGTAAATCAAATGAGCCAATTATGGGAATACCAATTCATCCAGTCAATTTCCAATAGGGAGCATTCGCGCTGTAGCACTGAATGGCAGTGGCACAGCGCCCAGAGCATCTAACACCAGCAAACACAGAGGAGACAAAAAGCGAAAGATGGAAGGGAGACCCACGCCAATGGTGCCAGGTCTAACAGTTATCAAATTTTATTAATTAATTAATTGATAATTATGTAAATTGTGTTATTTTTTTTAGGAGTGGGTTGTGGGTTTATAGGGGAATAGGGTGGGAAGTAATTTAATTATAATAAAGTAATTAATTTTAATTTATTAGTATTTATAATTAATTTTTAATTAATTAATTATTGATTGGTTAGCAAATTTTATTAATTAAATAATTGATAATTATGTAAATTGTGTTTTTTTTTTTAGGAGCGGGTTGTGGGTCTATAGGGGAATAGGTTGGGAAGTAATTTAATTATAACTAAGGGGCCGATTACGATGGCGGTCGGTGTCAGTACCGCGGTGCCGGCGGTGCGGAAAAATGCCTTCTACCGCCCGCCAGCAGCGGTCCTCACGGCCGCCATATTATGAAGGGCAAATATGCCCCATTTCCCGACCTCCGCGGTGCAACGCCGACCGCCATGAAATTGCGCCCGCCACCGCGCCGGTGGGAGCCAATGGAGACTCACTGCCGTGCGGAATGACGTCCCGTCCGCTCAACAAATTACGATGCGCCAAACAACCCGTCGAACCGCAGGGGAGAAACCGCCCTTCCAGACACGGCGGAATCTCGACAGCGGAGCGTGAAACGAGACTTCCGGAGCCCTCCACCCGGAGCCGAACGCCATGGATCCAGCACTACACGTCCTCCCGGTGCTGTACGTGATACATCACCAGGCCAACATCGCCCGCCGCGGACGCCGCCGCAGGTACGTAAACAAAACACAATACAACACAAAACAGAACACAAATTCCACGGGCTGAAACAGGGCACCTGGCCACACCAGAGACACTGGTGTGGACAGGAACACATCCATCAGTGTACCCACACATGTCTCATCTGGCACCAATTCACACCCTGCATCAAGCCCACCAAAGTACCGCGAACATAATGTAATGTGTTGCTGACGACACCGCAGCGGTGAGCATGCGGGAAATCCATCGCACAAAGCAGAATGCATGTACAGCAACGGACAGGCCAGAAAGACCACAGGCCACCACCACCACCACCCACCACCCACAGCTCTGCCGCACACAGCAAGAAACATGCCAATCCCCCCCCTGTGCACCCCCATGTCCAACACCAAGCGAGCTAAATCCACACCCAGCAGCACACAACTAACACCTAGGGAGACAGACACAGCAGCATTTGGTGTAGATCAACACACAGCACAGAGGCACAGGCCCAGGGCAACACACACACACACCACAACACCACATACATGGCAAGAAAGCAGAATACAAGCACAAAATGAACATGCACACAAGGAACATACAGACTACTGGACACACACCCTGCCAACTCACACAGACATACCCCACACCGACACACAGCCACATACACAGACTACATGCCACCAGCAATGGAGCACAACATAGAGGAAAGCAAAAATGATGTGCACACAAATGGGAGGGCAAGGAGACAACCAACAACCAGGTGAACAGACACATGCAGGACAAGGAACCCAGAACAACATCCACACCCCATCCAAGCACATGGCTGGCACAGTGAGTGAAGTCAAACAACAGTCACCTCAGTGCAACAACTCAGGGAGACAGCAAGGTAACCCATGTATAGGGACAGGGATGAAAGGAAGGACCTCAAGTCAAACAGTGAACAGCAAGTACACATGAGTATCACACAGGGCACATTGGCACACTCAATGACTGCCAAACACAAGTAGGAGTCCCCAAACATACCCCCTCATATCTGCAGCACACAATCCCAATGCCAGACACACAGAAGGGCCTACATAATGTCCAGACAAGATACAGACAAACAATCAAACCCCCTGGGGGCATCCACAAACATCACACAGACACAGGGATTTCAGTACCAACGTCTGCACCAAAACAAAAATGGCAAACACAATTCAAAACAGAAACACATACAGAACCACAAAAATAACACACAGCACCTGTGCAGCCAAACTAGGGGAAGGCAATGGGAGCACACACACAACAGGAGTGCACCACCTCATCAGTCAGGAAAAATGCATGGGCTACATACCACAACACAGACAAGAAGTGCACCATCACAGAACAACACAGACACATCAAACACACAACAGATGCACAACACCACAAAACACATAGCAAACACAGCAGTACATCAGGGGATGTACACTAGGACAGCACAAGGCAACATACACCCACAGCACTGAATGCACAACAAGCAGTGTGTGCACACAAACACACAACAGTCCCACACAGCCATGAGTCACACGCCAGTAACACACACATCAACACACACGACAAAGCCACAACCAACACACCGTACAACCCTTGACCACCCAAATGCACACCATGTAAGTAACCGTTGTGACTAGGACGACTGCCCATCACAACATGACTACACATCTACACTGCTAGGCATACATGAAAGCAAGAACGCACATACATGTTGAGCCTGGTCAGCCTGCCTGCAATCCTGTGTATATGACCCCTCTATGTGTTTGCAGTGCCCACATACCAGGATGCAGTAAAACATAGCCAACAGCAACAAGGAAGGAACATGAGTCTGGTATGTCACCGAAAACAACATCAATGAGCCCACAAGTATCCGAGTCATGAAGAACTGAAGTCCCCGTCACCCCTGTAAAATAAATGATAAGTCAAACAAGCCAGTGGCACAGTTGAAGTGGCACACAGAGCATGTGGCACAGTAAATGTGAGACGTACAGGAAAAGCCTTATTCAGTAAGGACAATGACACAACTGACAACATGAGCAACTGTTTTTATTCACAAATAGCACTGATAGGAAACAATATCAGACAGGACCAAGGCACAAGATGCAGAGCCTGAACATGAGAAGCTGCACAGGCAGGGGGCAAACTGCAAGGCCAGTGGCCAGTCCAAGGTGCAGACAGAGACAATGAGAAGCTGCACAGGCAGGGGGCAAACTGCAAGGCCAGTGGCCAGTCCAAGGTGCAGACAGAGACAATGAGAAGCTGCACAGGCAGGGGGCAAACTGCAAGGCCAGTGGCCAGTCCAAGGTGCTGACAGAGTCAATGAGAAGCTGCACAGGCAGGGGGCAAACTGCAAGGCCAGTGGCAAGTCCAAGGTGCTGACAGAGACAATGAGAAGCTGCACAGGCAGGGGGCAAACTGCAAGGCCAGTGGCCAGTCCAAGGTGCTGACAGAGACAATGAGAAGCTGCACAGGCAGGGGGCAAACTGCAAGGCCAGTGGCCAGTCCAAGGTGCTGACAGAGACAATGAGAAGCTGCACAGGCAGGGGGCAAACTGCAAGGCCAGTGGCCAGTCCAAGGTGCTGACAGAGACAATGAGAAGCTGCACAGGGAATGTGTGTCACCAAACTCCGCCATGGTCAGCAACACAGTCTGGTGTGACACGATGGGCAGCACAGTTACCGGTGTGGGAGAGACAGGTCTGTGACATTGATCAACATTCAGACCTGGCTGTCAGTCTGACTGGGAGCTGACTGTGTGTCGGGCACAGTTGGACCACTTGACTGGGGAGTGAGACGCCCAGCTGAGGAAGAGCTATCAGTGGCCTTGGACGCTGGAGGGCTGCTTGGACCAGGTGGTGTAGTGGCACGTGGAGGTGGACTCAGGCCGACGTGGGACACAGTGTGGGAGGGAGACAGTGGAGGGGTGCCTTTCCACTTCTTGGGGATTCTAAATGGCTTGCCTGTCTTCGTATCAATGGGAAGTGGTGTGGACACAAACGGCACACTCAGCACCAAGGCTGCCGCAGGTGCACACGCTGGACCTCCCTTTGGGGATGTGCTGGATCCAGAAGGACGCTTAGCCTGGCATTGCCTCTGCCCCTCCAGCCCCCTGTGTGCCCCCTACAGTGCCCTCCTGTCCCTGCTTCACTGGACTTGGAATGGGAGTAGAGGTAGTTGGTGAAACAGCCTTGGATACCTTACTATGTGTAGCCTTGCCAGGCCCCACCTTCACAGTGGGCATGGAGAGTGTCTGCATGCTTTTGCGAGACGTTTTTGGGACCACAGAGTCTGTGGCCGGGGATTGCTCTGAGGCTTGTGACCCTGAGTACTTCCTCCTTGAATCATGTGCCTTTGCAACGCCTGACGGGCTCTTCCCTTTGCGCTCTGGGGTTGTTTTTCTCTTTGTAGGGGAAGGTGTCTGTGACCTTGACCGCTTGGGCTGCTGCTGCTGTGTGCTACGTGTGCAGTATCGTGACGTTGAGGTGTGTGAAGCGTGGTCACCGTCGTCAGACGTCGCCACTGGCATGGGGGTGGACAAAGGGACTGGAATTGGACTACGAGATTGAGCCAGTTGAAGTGCAGCCGCCATTGTGGAGGACATTGTCTGGACAGTGTGGTGCAGCCCACCCACGTCTGAATGGATGCCCTCCATGAAAGCTAACACCTGTGCCAATTTGCGGTCGTGGTCTGACAATGCATTGAGGAGCCCTGTCTGCCCCACACACAGCTGGCGCATAAGGTCCACACACTCTGCACTGATGGCAGCAGGGGGCACAGGGGCAGGGGCAGCGGTGCCTGGAATGAAGGACACCCTTCCCCTCTTTGTGGTGCGAACACGGGCAGCAACAGAGGAAGTGGCTGGGAGGGTGGGCACTGCACGCTGTGTGCTGGAAGATGTAGCAGACTCTCCGTTCCCTGTGTCCTCCAAGATGTCTGCACCACCGCCGTCATCAGATGATGTTGAACTTTGCGTCTCGGGCTGTGATTCCTCCAGCATACTCCTATCCCCCTCCGAGGCGCTGGTCACATCTGTGTCACTGGGATCCTGTGCAGCTGTTGTGCTTGTTTCACCACCACTGGTGTCCGTCCCCTGTCCCTCCGTGCCCACGGGAGATGCTGCATAACAGAGAGACATGTAGGGTCAGCAAAGTGACAGCAACAGGACAAACATATTCAAGCAAAGCAACACTGAGGATGACAAAGTCTACATGTTGCAGGCCACCCCGTGCAATCTAACCATGCAGACATACATCACTACCTCAAACAGTGCGTACAAACATCTAAACACGGCACAGCTGAGCCATGTGATGGGCAGACAGCACAACATCGTGCATGTTGGGGGTACAAACACTAACACCAATGGACCAGGCCTGCAGCACACCACCCACAATGCCATTGAAATTCCCAGGATTGGAAAAACATCAGTAAGTGCATGTATGTAATATCCGTGACTGCCACACCCAGCACAGGGGCCACTTACAACCCACTGCATCACAGTAACCACATCACGTACACCAGCGCAGGTACAGGCATGGTACACATGCAGCCACTCACAGACAAAATCAACATTCACAGAATACTCATCCCTAGCTTGCTGTTGATGCTCCTTCAAACGTGTGTCCAGCTCAGGCTGTGTCACAGCCAAGATGCGGCACATCAGTGGTGTCAAGCTGCGTCGTGACAACCTGCCACTGCGAGGGAGTATCCCCAGTGTCATCTCGGCAACGTTCTTTGCCAGTCGTGATATGTCGTCCCACCTCTTGTGGCAGTGGGTGCGCCGGCGGTTCGACACTCCCAGAGCCCGCACCTTGGTTGCAATGGACCTCCACACGGCCTTACGCTGGTGTACCTTGAGCTGCAGGTGTGGGAGACAAGAGGGGAAAACATCAGTGACACACTCTCATGGTAAAACCTCTCTCTCTGAACAGTGGCATGACACAGACTCATCTCCACACGGCAGATATGGGTCATTGATGTACACTCATGCGAACCACACAAGTATCACACTCTGTACAGTCAGTGATGTGTCCTTGTCACATTGGGCGTGGACAGTCCATGCCAGGTAGAATCACACAGAGATGGACAACGAGGACCCACACAAACAGTCACATGAACAATAACTGTCCAGAAACATGCATCACCAGATAGCTGTCACACCATATGGATGTGTACACAACACATGTCCATCCACCCTTCATGTCCATGCATTTAATGTGTGGGTTGCATACACCCCCTTAACAACTAGGAAACAGCATGTCAGCCAGTGCATTACACAACCCCACACTCTCAGGCACATACACCATCTGATCGACTACATGTGTGCCCCCTTGCACTCACACCCCCACTGTTGGAGACTTACCACAACATTTGGGCCACCATATAGCCGTGGGTATTGTGTCAGCACCTCGTCCACCAGGACATCCAGCTCCTCGCTTGTAAATGGACTGGCACGGATCTTCTCCGTCCTAGCCATCACTGTGGACATGAGACGTCAGCGGCGGCAGTGGGCGGTGAGGGGTCCCAGGCAGCAGTCCCTGGAGGCAGCAGCAGGTGAGGGGTCTCAGGCAGCAGTCCCTGGAGGCAGCAGCAGGTGAGGGGTCCCAGGTAGCAGTCCCTGGAGGCAGCAGCAGGTGAGGGGTCCCAGGCAGCAGTCCCTGGAGGCAGCAGCAGGTGAGGGGTCTCAGGCAGCAGTCCCTGGAGGCAGCAGCAGGTGAGGGGTCCCAGGCAGCAGGCTCTGTGAGCAGTGGAAATGTGGTGCTCCCTTCCACACATATATAGGGCCCTGGACTCATTTCATTGGTCATAGTCTTCTGCCATTGGTGTTCCAGGTCAGCCTTCTTCAAAAGCATCCAATGACCGCCTCCGCGGGGGCGGAGCACGCCTACCGCGATTTTTGAATCTGCATCATGCCACCGCGATAGCGGTCCCCATTGGCTGCAAGGGCATGGTTCATGGCGGTGACACACCGCGGGGTCCTGGCCGGCGCTACCGCGGTGGTGCATCTTACAAATGCATCCTATCTCCGCATCCGCTGGGGGCGGAGCACGCCTACCGCGATTTTTGAATCTGCATCATGCCACCGCGATAGCGGTCCCCATTGGCTGCAAGGGCATGGTTCATGGCGGTGACACACCGCGGGGTCCTGGCCGGCGCTACCGCGGTGGTGCATCTTACAAATGCATCCTATCTCCGCATCCGCTGGGGGCGGAGCACGCCTACCGCGATTTTTGAATCTGCATCATGCCACCGCGATAGCGGTCCCCATTGGCTGCAAGGGCATGGTTCATGGCGGTGACACACCGCGGGGTCCTGGCCGGCGCTACCGCGTTGGTGCATCTTACAAATGCATCCTATCTCCGCATCCGCTGGGGGCGGAGCACGCCTACCGCGATTTTTGAATCTGCATCATGCCACCGCGATAGCGGTCCCCATTGGCTGCAAGGGCATGGTTCATGGCGGTGACACACCGTGGGGTCCTGGCCGGCGCTACCGCTGTTTGATTGCCATAGAGTGACATGGTTGACCGGGATGTGGCTGGTGGAGCATGACAAACGCCATCTGCAGCTATGTGGAGGGCCATCACTAACACCAATGTGTCATGTGCAGCACATGACACACTTGCGTCAGTGGTGGGCATCGACACAGGTACAAATGGTGGTTGGCATGCTCCGCCACCCAATTCACGGACAGTATGTGCGTCCGCTATGGGGAATATGCAGCACCACATCGTACACTCTGTGCGTCATTGTGTTTATGGGGCACGTTTAAGGCACCTACGGACAGTTCTTGTTGTGTGTGGATCAATGGTCATTACTGTGCTACACACAGTGGATACGTACAGTGGCACATGGCACTGGATAACATTGATATGGTCTCCTGTCACAAATGTCAGCCACTGTGTAACGTCTCACACCAAATGGAACACTGTACTCCATTATGTTGATCAATATTTACACACAATGTCGTATCTGCCACCCATGCTGACCACTATCTCACACCTGAGCCCATGTGTTACACTGAAAACCCAGATGAATTCATTCATTCAGCATGACTGTCATCATTGGAAACAGATGTCACCCTGTTGTGTTATTGCTAAGACCAATTACATGCTGCATGTTATGTCTTTGTACACACTGGTAACTCCTGCAATGTATGTCCACATGTACAGGGGGGGGGCTCGACCTGCTAAAGGATGACGAGTACTTCAGCACCACACCTGGCATCCGTTGCATTATTATTGTTTGTCACTTGGGTAGACGGCCAGAGCAGATGTCTTTGCTACATGTCTGCCACCTGTAAACAACAGGGACCTATGTGGTAGTGTCAGGTCTGTGCTCATGTTGTTTGGACTGTTGTATGTGAATCAGTGACATGTACATTTCAA
The DNA here is from genome assembly GCA_963921515.1 of Calotriton arnoldi. NCBI lineage: Eukaryota > Metazoa > Chordata > Amphibia > Caudata > Salamandridae > Calotriton > Calotriton arnoldi. The sequence goes on from CAWUFW010005780.1 coordinate 788,280, forward strand.
CAATGGTGCTTAGCTACACTATGTTTTTGAGTGTTGTGCTGTGTTCCGGTGCTACTCACCTGCCACCAGTGCATGTCCATTGTTCACATCAGGAATGTTGCGTTGGCAGATGGACTGCATGCACGGTTGTGGATTGTGCTAACTGTATGGAATATAGTATGCAACATTTGTCCACAGGCTATGGGTGTCCAGTTTTGCCCGTGCAATGTGTGTGCACTGATTAGCGGGAATTGTCTGCAATGTTGGATGGTCAGCACAAGTGGCACACGTGTGCAGTGTGTTGCGACCAACACTAGTGTATGTGCATGCTATGGGGTGCTAGCCATCCTTGCTCACCATCTATTCCAGCACTGTGTGGGTGGATCACATCTGCTGGTGTATCAGGATGGTGTGGGCACCCAAGACAGGTGAGATGTACCTTGACTGTTGTGCCTGTGACACTCATCCAACTCCGACATTTGGTCAATGTGAGGTACCAGTGTCCCACTACTCATGCACAGCCAGCATGTTTGTTAGATGTGGGATATTGATTGTATGCTGTGTTGGGCCTGACAGCCTGTGTGGAATGAGGGTCAGGATGCATGTCCTTTGGGACATGTGGTGTAAAATTACATCCACTGTTTTCAGGTGTCTGAGCCAGTTGTCCATATGTAATGCATACAGTCTGTTCATGCGTAGACTTGTTGGCATACTGGCTTGGCATTGTCCATGTAGTTTTGTATGTTTGTGTTGTGGCACTGTTGTGTCTTGAAACAGCTGGATGTGTATCACCATGGTATGTGTTGTGGTGCACATGTGTCCTTGGGCAGTCCCTCCTTGATGCTGCATGTAAATGTCCAAAATGGGGGAAGATTAAGGGTGCATACAGGCCCTGCTGATCACGTCCCTCATCTATTGTTAATGTGTGCCACATTGGCTATCAGTGTGCTTGTAGAGAGTATTGGGCAGTGGGGTAATGGTGGCCTGTTACAGTGGTACACATACTCTGCACAGGCGTGACATCATCTGTCACTGTCCGACTTTGTATTCAAGTCAGCAGCAGATATGGCCTGTGTACTGATGACATTGGCACATGTATGGGTTTGGGATGTGAATGTCATTGAATTTGAGTGTGTTCGAAGTGGCACTGAGTACAAAGACAATCCCAATGATCTATCCACATTGTGTTGTTGATGTGTCCCCTGCAATTATTGGCCAAGGAGGTGTGGCAGGTACAGCAGCAACGTGGAAGCCAGCAGTGTCTCTGCTTCACACATGTCCTGTGTCATGTACACCCAAGGCTGAGTCCACCTCAGCTCGATATGTGACTCTTGGCATTCACATAGACAGTGTTCGTATTGTGTCTACTGACTGTGCACATCCATGACAGTTGTACAATTAATCTGTCTCATGTTGGGACAACACTGAATTGCACTGTGTGCTTTCAGGGATGACAGTCAATGTTAGCGCCGTGACAGGACAGACTTTATGAATTTGTGCACATCCTAATTTATGTTGCTATGACGTGTCCCCTTTCATCTCACCTAGGAGGCGACCTAATGTGTTTCGTACCTTCACCCTGCTGGCTAACATGGAGGATACCGACATCATAAGGCGATTCCGTCTGGATCGGACAAACCTCCTGGAACTTTGTGCACTATTGGAGCCACACCTGCTTCCACGCAGGACATACCCAACAGCACTCACGCCAACGGCAAAGGTGATGGCATTCCTACATTTCGTGGCTACGGGATCCTTCCAGCAAACTGTGGGCATTGCAGGGGGATGTCCCAACCAACATTCAGCATGGTGCTACGTGATGTCCTGTTGGCTATGATGCAACACAGGGACCAATTCATACATTTCCCCAGGCGGCATGAGTTGGCGGATGTGAAGGGCGAATTTTATGCACTTGGACACGTTCCTAATGTAGTTGGTGCAATAGATGGCACACATGTTTCCCTGATTCCACCCCAAGCACGGGAGCATATTTACCGAAATAGGAAACATTATCATTCCATCAATGTGCAGGTGGTGTGCCAGGCAGATATGGTCATCTCACACGTCTGTGCAAAGTTTCCAGGTTCAGCCCACGATTCACACATAATGCGCAACAGCATTTTACCACAGCTGATGGCCAATCTGGCGCCGGAGCGGGCATGGATTGTGGGTGAGTACAAAGGGTCGAGTCGTGTGCTGTTTGTGTGCCATGCTGTCCTCGGACACATGTCAGACACTCAATCTGTATGTGTCTTTCACACTTAGGTGACTCTGCATATCCCAACGGACCTTGGTTGCTGAGTCCACTTCGCAATCCCAGGACACCAGCTGAAGTGCGCTACAACAATGCCCATGGGAGGACACGTCGGGTCATTGAGCGAACATTTGGACTCCTGAAATCGCGTTTTCGATGCGCTCGACAAGACCGGAGGGGCTCTGCAGTACTCACCCGTCAAGGTGTGTCAGATAGTGGTAGCATGCTGCATGCTACACAACCTGGCCGTGCGGAAGGGGATCCCCTTAATCCAGGATGATGATGACCAGCCACAGCCCCCACCTGCAAACACCCAAACGTCAAGTGACGAGGATAGTGGAGAGGAGGAAGGTGTTGGACAGCGTCAGCAGCTCATCAACAACTACTTCACTTGATGGTCAGTGGCAATGTCAATACTGGCTGTTGTCTGATGATGTTGTGCTTGGTGAATATGTGTATGTGAGTTTTGTGACTACAGCATGTTGCAGAGTCAGTGCTGGCTGCAGGTGTGTATGGCAAGGGATCTTTTGACACAGCTACTTGATGTCTATGTTGGTACAGTTGCTCCTTGTGACATGTGCAGATTGTCGTACCTTGATGTGCTGTGTTGTGTGATGGTTGTTAGTCCACCACCTGAGTAGCAACTGATGTTCTGTTGTGTTTTCCTAGGTCCCTTCAGCCTCTACTTGCCTGCGGAGTATCCCTGCTCCTGTGACATTGTAATCATGGGTGTGAGTTAACATACTGTGATGAACATGGAACAGTGACAACTACATTGGTGCGTTATTAGTGTTTATTTACAGTGGATACATGTGATGTAGATGTGGATATTGACAGATTTGTGAATGGTGAATAACAGATTTGTCAGTGATGGTAGATGAGACAATAGAGTATACACTAGATCAGTATGGCAACACAGTCCAACAGTCATTTGCCATTCCCACGCCATTGTGTGTGGGGACAGTCTGCAGGGTACACAGCAGGGTGAAGAGGGTGCCATCATGGCTGGCTACTTGACTGGCTTTTGCCAGGTGCTTTGCCACGGGATGCTCCCAATGATTTTTTCGGGCGGCCCCTTGCTCTTTTGGCAGGGGGGACACAGGTGCATGGCCAGTGGTGTCTGATGAGTCCCCATGCTCGCTGGACGCAGGGGAGGGTGGGGGTCTGTCATCCTGCGGCACAACGGAGGGAGCTGTAGGTGTTGGCGGTGCCGCATGCCTGTCCCTGAGGACCTCCACTAGCTGGCCCAGGAGGTCCCTGATTTGGCCCATGCAGGCCACGAGTTGGCCCATGCGGTTGTCAATTGAGCGCAGCATCTGTTGTTGCTCACGGGCATCCTGCTGAGCCTGCCTCAACTGTCCCTGGGCGTGTTCATAGGCCCCCACAACTCTGTGAATGTGTGCCAGTGATTCTGTGGCAGGGTCTTCTTCCCTTTGGGTCAGCCTTGTCCTCACACCTGGCCTGCTGTCACGGCCCTGTTGCCTCCGTCCTGTGGGCACCGGCCTACTCTCCCGTACCTCCGCAGTTGTTGTGGTCTGGTTGGCCTGTGGAGCAGGGCGAGTGTTGCAGGCAGCAGTGGTAGTGGTAGTGGTGGTGGAGGTGGTGGTGGTGGCACAGGTCGTTGCAGCAGGGCTCTGCGTTGATGTTGTTGCTGAGGGTGGTGGGGCTGTGGGGTCCTGGGACACATTACGCCCTGCCACACCAGATGGTCCGGGTTGGTCCTCCTCCTCATCATTATCCAGGGAGTCTGCATCCGAGGGGAGATGTTCGGGAGCTGGTGACTGGCTGTGCTGGTTGAGGTTGTCGTCCTCTGCAGTCAGTTGTTGGTCACCTGTGGGACAGGAAGTAGATGGTAATTGCCTTACACACCTCAGGGTTGCTGTGTTTGATGTCTCTTATTTACATGTTATGCTACACACAGTTGCCTTTTTCACACATTGTATGTCTGCACAGTGATGTGCCTCATGCCATGAAGTGGAGTTACATTCATCATTTCACAATGGTGTGACCTGTGATTGGTTAGCATGCCACACGTCTAGTATTGGTGATTTCAATGTGAGGTTGTCATCTGACAACTGGCATGACTACAAGTTGATGTTCAGCATCTTTGCTGATCACTCTGCCTGGCAGACATTACCTGTGTGCATGGACTAGCCATTGTCATCACATGCATACCGTTGACATGTCCTGTGCTTGTATTTCTTTATACAGCAGACCATGCTAGTTTGGTTTTCCCATGGTCCTTCATGATCAGCACCCATGTACGCTACAGAGGGAAGTCTGGGTGATGCATGTCAGAGGCCCGTTTTCTTGGACATATTTGTTGAGAGTCACAGTTCTGTTTCTGTCACAGTTACGTACGCTGAGCTGTCTGCATCCTGTCAATGGCTGTGCTTTACTTTTCTATTTTTGGGTGAAGTAGAGCCTCATGTTGTCATGTCTCCCAATGCTTTTGTTGAGTGATGGTGGTGTGCATGCACTGTCTGATTACCTGTGCAGTGTCACTTTGGTTTTTACTTACAGACACATGCTTCTGGGTGGGGTGCCCCAACCTGCTGAGGGGTGGGAGAGGGGGCCTGTTGGGAGTTGTAGTGCTGCCTCCAGATACACATTCCCCATCCCTGTGAAGATGGCTACCTACCTGTTAGGTGGTGGGGGAGCGTTCAATGGCTGACACATGCTTCTGGGTGGGGTGCTCCATCCTGCTGAGGGGTGGGAGAGGGGGCCTGTTGGGAGTTGTAGTGCTGCCTCCAGATACACATTCCCCATCCCTGTGAAGATGGCTACCTACCTGTTAGGTGGTGGGGGAGCGTTCAATGGCTGACACATGCTTCTGGGTGGGGTGCTCCATCCTGCTGAGGGGTGGGAGAGGGGGCCTGTTGGGAGTTGTAGTGCTGCCTCCAGATACACATTCCCCATCCCTGTGAAGATGGCTACCTACCTGTTAGGTGGTGGGGGAGCGTTCAATGGCTGACACATGCTTCTGGGTGTGGTGCTCCATCCTGCTGAGGGGTGGGAGATGGGGGCCTGGTGTGTGTTGTAGTGCTTTTTGTCTGTACACATGCATCCCAGTTGGTTTTGTTTAGCTTTGTGCTTTTTCAGGTTGAGTGGTGCTTACATCTGTGTGACCTGTTTTGGGTATTGTGGGTCAGACGAATGTCCTTTGGCCTAGGGGTTGTAGGTTTGAATTTGTGCAAGACGGTACATGGCAATGTGATGTTATACATTGGTTTGTACTTACCAGCTTCCAGTCCCCGCGGATTCCTTCAAGACTCTCTGGATGTAGGATTCCAAGGACCTTCTCCTCCCACGGACTGTATGGTTTGGGTGGGATGGGAGTGCCTCCACCAGTCCCGTCAGCCAGCTGACGGTTCTTGGCCCTCTTCCTCTTCACCACGGTCTTCAGGTCATGCCACCGCTTCTGTATTTCCTGCTTGTTGCGGGGGTGGTCCCTACTGCATTGACCTTATTGACTATCCTCACCCACATTTGGGTTCTTGTGGCTAATGGGGTGTGTTGGACCATGTTGCCATAGAGTTGTGGTTCAACTCTTATTATCTCATCTACCATGACTGCAAGCTCTGCATCAGTGAATTTTGGCATTTTGTGTGGTGCCATGGTGTGTGCTGTGCAGATGTTCTGTGGTGCAGTTGTGTGGGTGTTGTGGGTGTTGTGGGTGGTGTAGGTGGTGTGTGTGTTGTGGTGGTGCTGTGTGCAGGTTTGCCTCTCCTTTGTTCTCTGGGGTTGGGACCTTCAGTTGTGGAGTGTAGCAAAGGATTGTGGTCAGGGAGGGGCTGGTTTTATGCTCGGCTATGGGGGGTGTGGCAAGCTGGTATGTTGCTGTCAGGTGTGTTGTGTGTGTTGTCCTGTGATTGGTTATTTTGAATTTCTGGGGCTGTTGTCATTGGGCACTTTTTGTGTTGGGACAGGTCTACTTCAGTGTGTGCATTGTTTGTTTTTTTTTCTTTTTTTTCAACGTCCGCCATTTTTTTTGCGGTTCCTCCGCAGCGGTTCCTCGGCAGCGGTGGCTATGCTGCAGCCCTTCCGCCGCATATCGGATTCGTCACTGTTCGCGCACGATGCGGTCGGATTCATAGGTGGGTACCATGGTGGTAGCGGGGATGTCATAATGTCACGGGCGGTTACTCCGTGTGCATGGCGGCGGTTCTTGGCTTTTCCGCTGAGTATCCGGCCGTTGCGGTCGGATTTTGAGCTGGTCCGGCGTGTGCGGGCGGTTTTTCGTTGTCTCCCGCCGCCGCGGACGGATTATTGTGGCGGTTCATCGTAATGTGTGCGGCGTTTTTCCCGGTGGCCATGCGGGCGGTTTTTGCCGCTACCATGGCGGTCGGTATGTTTTCCGACCGCCATCGTAATCGACCCCTAAGTTATTAATAATTTTTATTGATTAGTATTTATAATTACATTTTTATTAATTAAATATTAATTGGTTATTACATTTTATTAATTAAATAATTGATAATTATGTAAATAGTGTTATGTTTTTTTAGGAGTGAGTTGTGGGTGTATAGGGGAATAGGGTGGGAAGTAATTTATTTTGAATAAAGTGATTAATCATTTTTATTTATTAATATATATTTTATATTTTGATTTTATAGTGTTGTTTGTGGTAATTTATTTATTATTAAATAATTATTAATTGTTTGTTTATTATAATTAATTAATTGATAATTGTGTCAATGTAGGAGTCTTTTGTGCGTTTATAGGGGAATATGGTGTGAAGTAATTTTTTTTCAAATCATTAGTAATACATTTTTAGATTATAATTAATTTATATTAAATATAGTTATTGGTTTGTAAAATGGTTTTTTTAACTTCTATAAATTAAGATTTGTAGACAATTTTTTGTACTTTTTAACATTAAATTATTTTTTGATGTTTTGTAATTTAGTATATTTTTATATGTTTTTTATTTTTGTGTTATTAACAATTTTTATATTGTAGTTGGTATTTTGTTTCTTTTTTATTTTAATTTTAATTTTTTGGAAATATTAGTTTTAACCCTCTGCTATCCAACACTTTTCCTACTATTGCATTCTCTGGAGTGGGAATAGTAATTTTTTCCCCTCCGCTATCCAACACTTTCCCTACTGTTGCACAGTCTGGAGTGGGAAAAGTAATTTTTACCCTTTCGCTATCCAACACTTTCCCTACTATTGCACTCACTGGAGTGGGAATAGTAATTTTTACCCCTCCGCTATCCAACACTTTCCCTACTGTTGCACTCTCTGGAGTGGGAATAGTAAATTTTACCCTTTGCTATCGAACACTTTCCCTACTGTTGCACTCACTGGAGTGGGAATAGTAATTTTTATCCCTACGTTATCCAACACTTTCCCTACTGTTGCAGTAATTGCAGTGGGAATAGTAAGTTTTTACCCCTACACTATTCAATAATTTTCCTACTGTTGCACTCACTGGAGAGGGAATAGTAATTTTTACCCCTACGCTATCCAACACTTTCCCTACTGTTGCACTCACTGGAGTGGGAATAGTAATTTTTACCCCTACGCTATCCAACACTTTCCCTACTGTTGCAGTAATTGCAGTGGGAATAGTAAGTTTTTACTCCTGCGCTATTCAACAATTGTCCTACTGTTGCACTCAATGGAGTGCAAAATGTAAGTTTAAAAATTTATAAATATTTTTGTATTTTATTTTATAATATGTTTTTATTATTATATTTTATGTTATGGGTGTATGTATATATATATATTTTATAGTTCGTTTTTATATATTTATAATATTTTAAAATAAAGTTATTCGTTTATTAATTTTTTTAAGTAAATATACATTTATATATTTAATTTTATATATCTGTTTAAATTTTTTTAAATTAAATTTGTTTATTATATATTTTTTTATGTTTATTATATCTAAGTAATTATTTTTTTAGTTAATTTTATAATATAAGTGTTTTAACATTATTTTTTATATATTAAAAAAAACAATATTTTGGACTTCAATATTTTTTACATCTATATATTTTTTTCGATATTTTTGTCATTTACATTTTAAATATAGGATGTCGATATTTTGACTATCGATATTTTTACATCGATATTTTTGACATCTATATTTTTGTCATCGATATTATGTCAGTGATTCCTCTTAAGTTAAGCCTGACTGCTCTGTGCCAAGCTACCATAGGGTGGGCACAGGTTAATTTAATGTATCTGTCTTACCGTGACTAGGATTGTGGTCCCTACTTGGACAGAGTGCATACCTCTGCTAACTAGAGACCCAATTTCTAACATTGGTGATCAGCGGTGAGGATAGGACTTGTGTTTGTGCAGTGTCTTATAGTAATTTGTTGTACACTACCATCCACATCTAAGATAGTTCGAATCAATTCCTCCTAATTGGCAATTTTGTTTATTTCCTCTCTAAATTGGCATTTTTTAATTTTTCTATTCTCCTTGATTGGCATTTTTTTTTTTTCCATAAAATCATGTCTCTAACTAGAGGTAGGTTCTACATCTGCACCTGTAAAAATAGATTTTGAGCTGGCCAAACGTGAGTGTTACACTGTTACGCAGCTCAAGGAGTTCTGCAAAGACTAGGGGCATCATGTAAATACACCACCAGGAAGGTGGAGCTGCAAAAGGCATTGAGAGCCTGGTCAGAAGCCCATGCTGCATTGAATGTGACTCCAGAGGAGGATGAGGATCAGGTAAAGGAGCTGGAGGAAGAGGAGGATTTGGACCAGGGCCCAGAGGAGGGTCTTGGACTGCTGCCTGTGGAGGAGGGGGCAACATCCGTTCAGGATTGGAGATTCCACCCCAGGCAAGGAGCAGTGTGACATCCAGAGGCCTGTCTCCAGAGCAGCTGGGGGATAGCAGGGAGGAGAGGAAACTAAAATTAGAGGTTGTTACGTTAAATATAGAGGTGGAGCAAATGAGATTGGCTCTGGAAACAGAGCAGAGAAAGTTGGCAATGGAGGAGAGAATTGCTTTGGAGAGTTTGCCTCATGAGAGGAGCCTTAAGGAGCTGGACCTCAAGGCCAGGCAGGCAGAGGCCAGCAGTGATGGTGGCAGCATTTCCTCAGTGTCCTCTGACAGGAGGGTCCACTTACCCAAAGGTGTGGTGTCTGACTTTGGGGAGAGAGACGACATAGACAGATGGTTTGAGGCCTATGAGATTGCTTTACAGATGCACAAGTACCCTGAGGAGGATTGGGGGGGCTAGTCTGTGGAAGCATATTCCTAGTGAGGGGAGGAACACTCTACTAGCCCTAGAGGGGGTGACAGTGTGAAGTGTCCCCCCCATGAAGGAAGCCCTAATCATAAAATTTGGTTTGATCCCAGAGAAGTACAGCCAGAAGTTCAGGGACAGTCAGAAGCTATCCCAACAGACCTGGGTGGATTGTGTGGATTCCTTTTGCAATGCACTGGATGGTTGAGTGAAGGGCAGTGAAGTAAAAGTTAACCAGTGGCTGTATAACTTAACTGCAAGAGAGCACATGTTTAGTCTTTGCTTTCCAGATCTGCACCAGCACCTGGTTGATAGTGGGTGCACTGTTCCCAGGGAACTGCCTAAGGAGACGGATCTCTGGGTCAGCACCGGGGTCCAAAAGTAGGTACCTGGGAGTGACCCCAAGCAGGGTGGTTCAGGCTCCCTCCAGCAGAGTGAGGCGGAGGTCAAGTAAGACACAGGCAGGTCCCAGAAAAAGGAGGGAGTAAAGGGTTCCCATGTCCCTTCTGAGAAATAGGGAGGAGGGTCTGGTGGGGGGTGGGAGAGGGCGCCCTATTTCCAACCCCACTGCTTTGATTGTTCCCAGCTAGGACTCAAGCAGGGGGACTCTGTCTGTCCTAAGAAACCACCCATTTATGGTGCCTCTGCAGAGGTGGCAAATGTGGCCTGAGGGGTAAGTAGTCCCCAGGGGCAGGTCATAGACCATGCCATGATCTTCCTTAGCTGGGAGGTGGACTCAGAGGATGAGTTGATGGTCCCTGAGGGTGGGAGTCATCACTTCCACAGGTGAAAATGAATGGTGTCCCAGTCACTGCTCTGAGGAACACCAGGGCTAGCCAGACCATGGTTGTTGGAAGGTTGATTTCCCCAGAGCAGTATACCGGTCAGGTGTGTAGGGTGACGCAGGCCCAGGGGCAGGACTTTGTCCGTCCATGGCCCTGGTATCCCTGGAGTGGGGTGGGAAGGTGACTCGGAGAAGGGTCATAGTTAGTCCCCAGATGCCCATAGACTGCATTCTGGGAAATTTCTTTCCCCTGGTTTCAGGGGAACCTGGAGGGGTGGCTGGCCAGGGTGCCCTGACAGTTCAGTTTTCTGTGGGTACCACTCCCAAGTGGAGGGTACAGGACCCCAGATTGAGGGGCAGGGTGATGGAGAACCCACCCCTGTCACCTGTACAGCCTCAGGATACAGATCCAGGGCTGAGTGACCAGTCTCAGGATACCACCCCTGAACTGGTCGGAGGTAGAGTGGAGAAGGGGTGCAAGGTACCTGGGGCTACTGCCCCCCACTCTGGGAAACCACAGAGGATAGAGAGCCCTGGATGTCCAGGACCTGGTTATAGACACTGACAGCTGTCAGTGGCCTCTATTGCCTGTTTTCCTTGTGGACAGAGTTTTCCCTGGGTTGGGGACAGGAGTCAGACCCAGGGGGTGGAATGGGCCACATCACTTTGCTGGCCATGGTGGAACCGTCTTCCTACTGGGATGCATCTGTGAGCAAAGTAATGTTAGGTGCTGCACAGATGGGGTCCATAGATGAGAAGATGCGTTCACCATGGGTCAGTTGGGTGGCTCAGGTGAGTATAGAAAGAGGGATCCAAATGAGTTCAGTGAGACGTAAAACTGAGAAGCGCCCTTGTCGTAGTCGGCCATTGCCTACGTTCTGTCGCCTAAGCAGGGAGGTCCATCAAGGTATTGAGTAGTCTACCCTGGCTTTAGGCTGGAGGGGGGCTGTGTTGGACCTGACCCCCAAACTTTTTGCCTTCCTCCTCCCTTTTTCTGACCTCGTTTTTGTTGGCTGTAGGACTCTGGGTACTTTACCACTGCTAACCAGTGCTAAAGTGCATGCGCTATGTACTTAAAACATGTTAACATTGGCTTATCCACAATTGACATCTTTAATTTACTTATAAGTCCCTAGTAAAGTGCACTAAATGTGCCCAGGGCCTGTAAATTAAATGCTACTAGTGAGCCTGCAGCACTGATTGTGCCCTTTATACAGGTCTCAGGCCTGCCACTGCAGAGCCTGTGTGGGCAGTTTTAAACTGCCATGTTGACCTGGCAAGTTAATCCTCTTGCCAGGCCCAAACTTTCCTTTTTAATGCATACATATAAGTTACCCCTAAGGTAGGCCCCGGACAGCCCCAAGGGCAGGGTACAGTGTATTTAAAAAGTTGGTACTTTTAAGTTTTACATGTCCAGGCAGTGGAACACTCTTAAATTAGTTTTTCACCACTGCAAGGCCTATCTCTCCAATAGGTTAACATTGGGATTACCTTATGACCTTTTATAAGTGGAATTTCCAATTGGGGACAGATAGATATTTCGAGTTTGGTGTCTCTGGACTCACAATTTAAAATCACAACTGATGGTAAAGTTGGATTTTAAGTTGCAAGTCTGAAATTGCCACTTTTAGAAAGTTGGCATTTTCTTACTTTAACCATTCTGTGTCTCTGGCTGCCTCTGAATGCACGTCTGGGATGGGTGACAGCTGGGCGTTGTGCATTTTCCTCTAGACAGCCACCCACAAAGAGAGCATAGGTGTGCCTGATGGGCCATTCACATCCTGATGGGCCATCACCAGGCTGGGCAGGGTGGGAGGGAGGAGCTGACACTTGCACCTGAATAGGGCTGTGCCTGTCCCCACACAAAGAGCTGCAGTGAGTCTGGAGCCAGGGCAGGGGACCTTGTGCACTTCAAAGGCCTCTCTTTGAAGTCTCCCCACTTCAAAAACAAGTGGGTATAAGTACTGGACCCCTGACACCACCAACTCATTATACACTTCTGGACCTGAGGACATTCTGCCAGGAAGAAGGTCTGCTGTGCTGCTGAAAGGACTGTCACTCTTCTGGACTCTGTTGGACTTTGCTGGAATACTGCATTGCTGTGCCTGCCCTGCTGCCTGCTGCCCACCTTGCCTGGTAGTGAGAAGGACTTGACCAGCATCTCTACATCCCCAGAACCAAAGTGACTCCAAGGGCTTGCTGTCTTGCCTCCTGTTCTGAAGTCTCAGGGACATCAAAGATTTCCAACAACCCTGCTACAGCCTCTGGACTCTGCCAACTATGAGTCCTGCCCTGCCAAGTGGTGCCAATCCAGTCCTAAGGCCTTGGAAGCAGGTATTTTGGCTTTTTGTGGGCAAAATCCACGCATCGCCGTCGTTCCAGTAGTCGGAACTGACGCATCTCCCCTCAACGCTGATGCATCGCCGCTGAAGACAAAGACATTGCATCGCCGGCTACGTGGCTCGACAACGATGCATTGCCTTCATCGCAAAGGGTTCGCCGCCAACACATCTCCGACAGCACAGATCGGAACTGACGTGCATCGCCTACATCCAGCTGGATCGATGACGACACATCGCCTCCTCTGCTCCTGGCATCAGGCCTTCGCAACCACGCATCCTCCATCCAAAGGTACTTTTTCAGTGGGACAAGGTTGGTCCTTGTATCTGACCTGCGCTCCATCATGGTTAGCCTGAATGTTTAGATATACCCCGGTCAAGTGCGACCAGATGTCCATGGTTGGCGCTTTATGCTTTTAAGGACTATATTTCAATTTAATCTTTAGAAGTTCATAACTCCGGTTCAACTTATTGGATGTTTGTCATATTGGTCTTGTTTTGTTCATTAAATTAAGCTCTATTTTCTAACCAGGTGTGGATTATTCTTGTGTGTTGTTTTCATTGTTTTACTGTTTTAAGTTTAGCACAAATACTTTACACATTGCCTCTTAAGTTAAGCCTGACTGCTCTATACCACGCTATCAGAGGGTGAGCACTGGCTATTTTAGGATGTGTATCTGACTTACTCTGACTAGGATTGTGGTCTCTACTTGTACAGGGTGCATACCTCTTCCAACTAGAGACCCAACTTCTAACAAGCAGGTAATCAGTTCATGTTTGGTGTCTTGGGAATTGTAATGAAAAATCCTAACTTATGGTGAAGTCGGATTTTAAATTACAATTTTGAAAATGTAACTTTTAGAAAGTTGGCATTTTCCTGCCATTTAGGGCCTGTAGCCTGTACTTGGGTCCTGCAGCGGCCCGTCCGTGGAGGGGCCACACCAGGCACTTTTTGTACCTATAGAGTGTCTGTCAGGCTAAGCAAAGGTCAGCCTGACAGACACTTTTTATTTTCAGGTCAGGCAGCCAGGAGCTAGCCAGGAGCTAAATGCGCAGGCTCCTGGCTGCCTGACCTGATCTTTGCTGGGCTAAGGATGTCACAGCTCCTGTGGGCGTGACCTCCTTAGCTCAGCAAAGGTCCTAAAGACCTTTCCCCTCATAACGAGGGAGAGCGTCAGTGCAGCCTCGTATCTGAGTGCTTCATTTTTAAACCCTGAAGTGCCCAGGGCCGAGTGTCTTCCACTGACACCTCGTCACAGAGTGGGCAGGGTCAACAGTCTCTCTGACCCCGTCATACTCTGTGACGAGGTAGGCACTTCTGATAACCTTAGGTGGAGGGGAGGCAGAAGTCACAACCCTCCTGGCACCACTGAGGCTTCCCTCCCTGAGAGCTGCAGCAGGTAAGTGTTGTTTTTTTATAGACTGTTTGGTGCATGCGTGTATGTATGAATGTATGTGTATTTGTGAGTGAGTGTTGTGAATGAGTAGTGTGCGCCTGCATGTCAATGCATGGGTGGGAGTGGGCATGTGAGCACACGCCACCCCCCTATCAGTTGTACTTACCTGCCGCCACTGCTACTGCCTGAGTCACATGACTGGGTGTATCTGACAGTTGAGCTTTGTGTATTCCTCCTAGACAGCCACACACAATAGGGAGCTTGGAGGAGTCATCACTGGCAGGATAGGAGGGAGGAGCCGGGCACAGCCCCACTAACACTGTTGGCCTCCAAACCAATTTGTCTATGGTCCCATGCCCTTAGCATCGATTTGTTTTAACTAGGTTGCGGGTGGGTATTTTACACTTATTAGTTGCCTTTCCCGTTATGAACAACGTCCCAGTGGTATTATCCCATGCCGATGTAATGGTAAATCTAAGCAAAGCACAAAGCACTTTATTCTATTTTGTAGTTTTTATGACGGGCTGCAGGGATACCATCTGAAACCACTTTTTATTGCAAATAATGTGCACTGATGGACCCACTACTATGGTTTAATATTGCCTCATTCATATGGGGTGCAGTTCGTGTTAGGAAAGTTTCATTTTGTAGCATCATAATATGGATTATATGCACTTTATTAAATTTTTGAAGTTTTTATGATGTCATAGGAATGTTACCTGGAACTGCCCCTTTAAGGAAATATGAGGCAGAGTTATGGTATTCTTCCAGTTTGTTGTGTACTCAATTGAGTATTTTCATGTCTTTGCAATGTTTTATATTTTTAGACTGTGGCTGCATCAGGGAAAGTATTATATGTCTTGCTTATGACATTGTGGAGCATGGATTCTTTTTACAGACACTGTTTTAAAGAATGTTTATTTGTTTTGATTTGACTTTACATTTTAAGTATGGCTGTTTTTAAACTATTGATGTTGTATCTTTTGCTCTTTTATGGTCAATTTGTTTGAACCAAATAAAGACTTTGAACTGAACTGATATCATGTGACACACTGTCAAACACTGCAGACAAATCAAGAAGGATTAAAACGTCATTATTACCACTATCAAGAGTGATTGTTAAGAACAGCTGACTATGGAGTGCTGTGGTGGGACTGAAGAAGCTTGAACCTCTCCAAAGAGTCCACTAATTATGAGTTAACTATCTTTTCCAACATTTTAGCTGGAGCAGGAAGCAAGGAAATAGGTCTTAAATTGGTCAGGATCTTGGGGTCCGCTGTTGGTTTCTTTAACAGGGGTTTAACAATTGGCAACTTCCATCTGTCAGGTACTAAAGCCAATTTTAATGGCAGGTTTAAAATGAAATTTAAAATGGGATCTATGTCAATGGCTTTCTTGAGAATTGGTAGAGGGCAGGGATCAGTGTGCAAGCCTGCCTTACAAAACTGGAAAGCAGATTCTGATTGCTGCAACATGATCAGTTTGAACTCAGCAAATGCAAATTTGGAGCTCAAGGGGATAACAACTTAAGGCCCTATTATGTTGTTGGTCGGTGAGGTACCTGCCACACGGTGCAGGAGTTAACAAAAACTCCCATTTCTCTATGGGAGCTTGTGCTACGGCCGGTTTACGGCCGCAGCCCAAGCTCCCATAGAGAAATGGGAGTATGCGACCGCACCATTTGCGGTCACATTGTAATAGTGGTGTCAGGACCGCCGGCCGGAGGTCGGTCGGTCCTGAGACTGCAAGGGTGTCTCCCCACATCGTAATGAGGCCCTAAGAGTTCCAGCAGCTCATCAGGACTTGAATTGTTATTATGGAAACTGTACTTGAATAACTTCAGTCTTTTTTTTCCGAAAAAATTCTACAGACTGTTGCATAGCTCTTGGGAGGGCTGAATATTGGTGAACAGGCTTTGGGATGAAGAAAGCCCTATGCAATGAGAAAAATCTTCAGTGAAGCACTTTTAACCAATTCTATTTTACTAGTAAAATACTGCTTTTTTGCTTCCTTGATCAGTTTATGATATCTTTTAATGGCTAGTTTATAAGTGGCCCTATCGTCCAGGAGATAATGGGATCTCCATTTCCTTTCCAGCCTTTTAGAGGCTAATCTTTCCTTGGCCAGAGAGGAAGGAAACCAAGGGGCAGATGAATCCTGGTGCTTCTGGCTGTGATAAATTCACCAGTTTTAGCATACTGAGCTAACTAGAATTTGTGCTCCCACCATGCCCAGTGTTGTCATCAATTATGCCATTCGTCATCAATTATGTCATTTGAGATGTTATCAGTTATGTCATCAATGATGTCATTGAACATGTCATGAGTGATGCAATCTGTGAGGTCATAAGCAGAGCATGGAGGTGGCACAATTTATAGTTAGCTGGTCATTAGAGTCACTGCATCATAATACTTGAGACTGACAAAAAATTAAGTGCAGGAAACACTAGAATCATAATGAGTTGGGTAGACCTTATAGCGTAACATGTAGGGGACCATGTTAAAATGGGTGAGGGAGGAACAACTTCCTGATGGTGAACAAGGCCCAGGGTGGAATTCCGTTTGGTGTGGGCAGAACTTGCTGTCTCATTAATGTCTGAATGGCAGAGGATACCTAGCCCACTGTGAGTGCTGAGTCCAAAAGCCTGCTGGAGCAAGCTCAGACCGGTGTGTGTTTGGACACACCCAACGCCAATCCCCAGAGTAGCACATAAGGGTGAAGGAGATACTCAACTATAATTTCCCTAGACTTGGAACGCAGCAGCACATCTCCGGTTAATCCAACTTTCAGATAGACCCGGCTACCAGGGGATATGCACACCAAAATGCTGCTTTGCACCTGAGAAACACATGTTGTCTCCACCCCCACAGCTACAGGTAGCTACAGGTAGCTGGTGACCATGGGCAGTGAGTTCTGGATTTATGCATGGTGACTAGTCATTGAAGGCCACACCATGTTCATAGAGACCACACACCATATGCAGTGGAATCTGGGGCCTATTATAGCCCCATTGCACTCTGTAAAGACGAAGGCTGAGCACTGCCTTCTTAAGGTATCAGTATATGCTGCACATGCCAAAAAGCTGTTCACAACAGGTTCTGGGGCATGTACGCTTGCACAGAGTGACTAGGGACTACAGCCTATGCCCAGATCCCACTGTGCATGGCTAAATGCCACTAATATTTAGTTGTTCCTTTGGCCAAGGGCCATAGTATGTCAATAAAAGACAAAAAATAACCATTATTACAGCAAAAGAACGGTTCCATATTGAAAGCAGAAACAAAATGTTCAAATTAGATAGATATATATACAAAGTGCCGTGGGCATCATTTAGTAGGTAGGACTCAATTGAGTAACTCATGAGTCCCACAATCAATGTAATTACTTAAACACTTGAGAGAATTAATTTCAGTTCAGGATAAGCGATGAAATAGTCTGACATGGGTTTCATTCAAAATGTGCATTTATCCAAATTCTCTGTAATTATAAAAGTGACATTTATATACAGAGTGCAAATGATGCAATGCTCTAGTGAGTGTGCAATCATATACAACATAAATATAAGGCACTGTGTCACCAAGGTTCAATCAACAATCATAAATTAGGAGAGATAGCCTAGCATTGCATATATATCCTAATCACAATAGATATATTAAAACAAGGGGAAGATGTCACATCACCATTGACCTCATCCAGGAAATGACTGAAACTGCAATTGGGCACATGGGCAAAGAGCAGTTTCTGGCGAAATGCCAGGCCCTTTGCCCAAATTCTAGTGGGCATAACAAAGGACGAGCCCCTTGGGTCATAGGATAAGGGGTGCTGATTGTTATATTTATGATAATCTCTCTGGTGTTTTAGCGTTAACAGGGTTGCATGACCTGATTTCACATATCTATGGTTCGAATGGTGGTGCGTCCAAACTAAGCTGCAACTTTGCAATTTTATTGCATTCCTGCCCACTGAGTCATAAAAAGTAGCTAAATCTTGCGGTAAAGGGAAAAAATTTTTGTACTCACTATTGTTCTTACTGTAACAATTTTCAGGTTGTTCAACAACTGTACTGCTTTTTTATGGATGCTGGAATAAAAGATTCATAAACAATGTTTTTTCCCACGATGATTGCATGAACTGTCATCTTCTGATGTTCCAGTTCAAGGAAAGTTTACAGTCTACTTAAGAAACCTCGTGTAATAATTTCCTGATTGAACGTCCTTTTAGGGCCCGATTCCGATCTCGCTCGGAAGGGCTCCTAGCGGCATCCGTCAGTAGCGAGTCCGAGTCGTACGCGTGATTTCCGTGCGACTCGTACAGTAGTACGAGCGAGAAAGTACGATGCGCTTCAAGCCTCGCGCTACGACCGACTCGTACCCTTCAGCGATGCCTCCCGGGCGACTCAAATCTGTCTGACGCGTACAGTGCAATGCGTACGGTTTCCGGCTGGCCAAGTACGATGCGCGTTGCGAACAGCCGGTACGAGTCGGAGCCTCCGGCTCGAAAAAGCTCCGGGAAGCGTACTTCGGGGGTCCGCGCCGGACCCCCCTTCACCTGGAGCGCTACGACTCTGACAGCGCGGGGACCCACGGGTCCCCCTCACCCATGCATGTACGTTGCGGGGGGCACCGACGCGAACACGCGACAGGGGGCGCCCTTTTCCAAGACTTACATTTTTCACGATGGAAGCCTATGTACGCGGCGTACAACAGGCTCCCATTGACTTCAATGGGGCTCCGAGCGACCCGAGTCCGTCAGGGCTGCAGCGCATCGTACTCTGTCGCTCGGAGCCCCGGAGCACAAGTCGGTCGGAAAGCTCTACGGGACGGAGTCGGTCGTAGGGCTTTCCGAGCGAGAGCGGAATCGGGCTCTTTGTGTTTGAGATTGACAACTGCTCCTAATTCAAATCATTAGTCTTTTGTCAGATGCCTGACAGCAGCATGCTCGCTTTGGAATCATTAAAGCTGTCACTTACAATCAATCTAGTTTTCAATTGCTTAGCACTTGTGTATAGGTGTTCATTACCAACGGTGGCCTATCCTTCGGCTATATATAGGTATAAAAAAATAGAGTTTGTGACCTTCTCATATAGTTGTTTACTTATCCACATGTGCAAAATTAAATGTGGGGTGGGAGATCAATTAAATACTGTACAAGGAAAATGTATGTTAATGTATCCATGAATGATGTTTGTAAGATGAGATATCAAGATCTTGCACCTTCCTTTCAGTGCTGATGGGCGATTTGAAGGCTCGCTGATGACAAAAGCTGTAATAAAGCACAACGGGACAGTCATATGGACACCACCAGCCAGTTATAAAAGCTCATGTACGATGGACGTGACCTTTTTCCCATTTGATCGGCAGAACTGCTCTATGAAATTCGGGTCCTGGACCTATGACGGAAGCATGGTGGACCTCATTCTAATAGACCAAAATGTAGATCGGAAAGACTTTTTTGACAACGGAGAATGGGAAATCATCAATGCTTCTGGAGTGAAAGGGAAGAGGAAGGATGGAATTTATTCCTATCCATTTATCACCTATTCCTTTGTCTTGAGGCGCCTTCCATTATTTTACACCCTTTTTCTGATAGTCCCTTGCCTTGGATTGTCATTTTTGACCGTGCTTGTATTTTACTTGCCTTCTGACGAAGGGGAAAAGCTTTCATTGTCCACCTCAGTCCTGGTGTCCCTCACAGTGTTTCTTCTGGTCATAGAAGAAATTATCCCTTCCTCTTCCAAGGTGATCCCGCTGATAGGGGAATATCTGCTATTCATCATGATCTTCGTCACCCTCTCCATCATTGTCACAGTTTTTGTAATCAATGTTCACCACCGATCATCAGCAACATATCACCCGATGGCTCCCTGGGTGAAAGCACTATTCCTGCAAAAACTGCCCAAACTGTTGTGCATGAAAGGACACATGGATCGCTATTGTTTCTCCGACACTGAAGAAAATATTCCAGCAATAAAGGCAAAGTCATCAGGAAAACAAAAACTTGTTAAAATGAGAGATGGAGAAAAAGTCTTAATTTCCTTTTTGGAAAAAGCTGCTGATTCGATAAGGTACATCTCAGGGCACGTGAAAAAGGAGCATTTTATCAGACAGGTAAGTGACAGCAGACTTACCATTCGTATTTTTCAGTGGTCACAGTGAACTTCGGTATTGTTTCCTGAATGTTTTCTGGTTACTATTGAATCTGTATTGTATTTCTTTATGAGCTTCAGACGCCGTTACATATTCATCACTTTCTGCTCTTCTGTTAGATACCAAGGAGGCTACATAGATGGGAAATAGGCTTTTTATAGACCATGCCTCAAATCAAAGCCATATGCTATTGAATGAATAAGACGCCTTAGCACCACTTTAATTTCCATTCTCGATGGTGTGGCATGGCCAGTTTATTGCTCGCAGACTCCTTCACGTGGGCATGTTTGCAGAATTTCAACATAAATATGAAGTCAAATGACTTGTGATTTTTTTTTTTGTCCGCCATAAATACACCTTATATTAATTGACATAGCTTTCAGTTCTCTGAAGAACAATGATTCATTTAATTCGCTCAGAGTAGTAGGGGCCAGTGACATCTTAAGGATTTGTGGGGCCCAGGACAAGATATATATTTTGAGGCTCCTAGTTTGGAACAACTTTGGCCCTTATTAGGATGTCGATTAGGATTCCGCCAAACATCCTTGGTTTGAATTCTGACCGCCGTATTATGATTACAGCGGTTGGAATTCAAACCAGCCGGTCATTCCGGCTGGATTCTAGTCGGTACCGCCACGTAATCCCTTAAGGACGGCGTTTCCACCGTCAGGATTACGAGTTCGATTTCCGAAAGGCTTTTCATGTCGGGCTTTCCGACATGAAAAGTCTGTCGGAAAGCAGCGATTTTGGGGGCCCCTAGCAGGACCCCCATGCGGTGCAGGTATTAACAAAAACTCCCATTTCTCTAGGGGAGCTTGTGCTGGAGCCGGTTTCTGACCGGAGCACAGACTCCCATAGAGAAATGGGAGCTTACGACCACACCATGTGCGGTCGCATCATAATTTCGGTGTTGGGACCGCTGACCAGAGGTCGGTCGGTCCCGAAACCGCGGCGATGTCGGTCGGAGGCAACTCCAACTGACATCGTAATGATGCCCTTTATACTTATTACCTCCTTTCGGCTCCTTCAAGCTTTCAGGATGTCAAACAATATTGAATTATATGTTAAACATTCAGAAACAGGGACACACAGAAACAGCCGAATGTTGACGCTGCCTGGTGTCTGCCAGCCAAATAGTAGCAAAATTAATTCTGAGAAAGCTCTGAGAAAGCCATTCTTTTTGAGTTGGGTTCTGGGTTTTTAAACTTGCAACAAAAAACATTTTATGTGGAATTCGGAGTCTAACTATCTTGTTACTCCCATTGTAGGTAAACGTGCTAAAGGTGACTTGGTAGATGTTTAGTGGACAAGTGCATTGTTTTAAAATAAGACATTTGCACATGGCACTAGAAATTGTAGCTTCAGTTGGCAAACTAGTCACACATATAACTATCTTCACTACTCCTTTTCGCTAAAAGAGTGAATATCAAAGCACTGGTCTGAGGATTTTCACCATTCCATTGGTTAAAATCTAATAACCTTCAACTAATTTCTCTTATCATTGCTTGTTACTCCTCTTCTCTTTATATGTGTGCACTTCTACAGCTAGTCACCTGTAACCTTGTTTAGTAAGAGAAATGGGATAGGACAGGTTAAAAAAGAAGGACAGAGTATTAAAGAGAAATGTACAGTGAGAGATGTGAAGTAAAGGGAGTAGGGGTAGAGGTAGTAATTATGTAGAAATATTTGTGTGGTAGTTTGAGAAGTAAAGTTAATAGAGAAGGGTGCAGTAGCCTGAAGAAAGTAGAAAGTAAAAAAGTAGAAAGAGGAAGATGTAGGTAGAGAAATACGTAAAGTTTTAGAGGGAGCAAGCTATCCTACCGCCAGCAAGGGACACCACAAGCTCTGCGCAGCAACCTGGTGGGACAGGAGTCCCAGGGTCAACGTCGGGAACGCCGCTAGCGCCATCAGCCCATCCAGGCGCTCAACCCCAGTGTGAGGACTACCTGCCCCAGCATCCCTTGCTTTCACCGCAGGTGCCACTGTGAGGGGGAGGTGCTTGTTGTCACCGCGCTTATAGCGCTGCCTCTCCTCCGCGGCGCGGGAGCAAGCTATCCTACCGCCAGCAAGGGACACCACAAGCTCTGCGCAGCACCCTGGTGCGACAGGAGTCCCAGGGTCAACGTCGGGAACGCCGCTAGTGCCATCAGCCCAACCAGGCGCTCAACCCCAGTGTGAGGATTACCTGCCCCAGCATCCCTTGCTTTCACCGCAGGTGCTGCTGTGAGGGGGAGGTGCTTGTTGTCACCGCGCTTATAGCGCTGCCTCTCCCCCTGCGGTGCGGGAGCAAGCTATCCTACCGCCAGCAAGGAACACCACAAGCTCTGCGCAGCACCCTGGTGGGACAGGAGTCCCAGGGTCAACGTCGGGAACACCGCTAGCGCCATCAGCCCATCCAGGCGCTCAACCCCAGTGTGAGGACTACCTGCCCCAGCATCCCTTGCTTTCACCGCAGGTGCCGCTGTGAGGGGGAGGTGCTTGTTGTCACCGCGCTTATAGCGCTGCCTCTCCCCCCGCGGCACGGGAGTAAGCTATCTTATCGCCAGCAAGGGACACCACAAGCTCTGCGCAGCACCCTGGTGGGACAGGAGTCCCAGGGTCAACGTCGGGAACGCCGCTAGCGCCATCAGCCCATCCAGGCGCTCAACCCCAGTGTGAGGACTACCTGCCCAGCATCCCTTGCTTTCACCGCAGCTGCCGCTGTGAAGGGGAGGTGCTTGTTGTCACCGCGCTTATAGCGCTGCCTCTCCTCCCGCGGCACTGGAGCAAGCTATCCTACCGCCAGCAAGGGACACCACAAGCTCTGCGCAGCACCCTGGTGGGACAGGAGTCCCAGGGTCAACGTCGGGAACGCCGCTAGCACCATCAGCCCATCCAGGCACTCAACCCCTGTGTGAGGACTACCTGCCCCAGCATCCCTTGCTTTCACCGCAGGTGCCGCTGTGAGGGGGAGGTGCTTGTTGTCACAGCTCTTATAGCGCTGCCTCTCCCCCCGCGGCGCGGGAGCAAGCTATCCTACCGCCAGCAAGGGACACCACAAGCTCTGCACAGCACCCTGGTGGGACAGGAGTCCCAGGGTCAACGTCGGGAACGCCGCTAGTGCCATCGGCCTATCCAGGCGCTCAACCCCAGTGTGAGGGCTACCTGCCCCAGCATCCCTTGCTTTCACCGCAGGTGCCGCTGTGAGGGGGAGGTGCTTGTTGTCACCACGCTTATAGGGCTGCCTCTCCCCCCACGGCGCGGGACGCGCGCGGGCTAAGGGCGGGCCCGTCCTTGCCCGTCATTGCCAGGAAGAGGCAGGGCAGGGCCACCCCCCTTTCCACTGGCATTGGGCATCTTGCCGACTCAGATTCGCTGGACATTCAAGAACTGTCGTGGACTAGTTACGGTACTGTTAACGCGGATATCTCCCAGCATTGCCCAAACTACTCTCTTTGATTTTAAATAATTACGCTCTTTCTCCTGAGGGGTTTACGGGGCCGGTATAAGGGTGGCCTGCGGGTTCTCATTGTCCAAGGGGCCTGCTCATTTCTGATTGTGAAGACAGGTTGCTTTAGACCTAACCTGTATTATAGAGGTAGTATGGGGAAAAGGAAAACTATGGAGGGCAGTGGGGGAGGGGGAGGGGGAGGGGCGGGGAGGGATAGCAAAGGGAAAAAGGCTAGGAAGATACAGAAACATGAAAGGAGTAACTGTATACTGGATAGGATAGACACCCTCATTAGCGAGTGTGCGGACATATTAGTGACAGATACAACCACCCATGTAGCAAATACTAAATCCCCACAACGCTCTACCCAAACAGCTAGCTTAAACAACCCTACCACGGCCCGCCAACTAGCTATTCCAGATATGTTTCAGTAACCCACTAAAACAAGCATTGGCATAGCCAATAGGTCTCGCCTTTGGGACCTTATAAGTGTTTAGCTGTGCAACATTTGATGTTGTTGACGAAAGGATATTGTGCTGCAGAAGTAAATACTTATAAGGTCATAAAGGGGAGATATATTGGATATGGTAATGATTGTTTTTTTTAAGGACAAGAAGTGATTTTAGGCTGCGGCTGCCACTTAGTGTACCGTATTATACGTAGACGTTGTAGCTATATTTGAGAGAGGTAGCGAGAGGTAGAGAGGTGTATAGAGGTAGAGAGAGAGCTAGACAGATGTAGAGAGAGGTAGAGAGGTGGACAGAGGTAGAGAGAGGTAGAGAGAGGTAGAGAGGTGGACAGAGGTAGAGAGGTGGACAGAGGTAGAGAGAGGTAGAGAGGTAGAGAGAGAGAGAGGTACAGAGGTAGAGAGAGAGGTAGAGAGAGAGAGGTAGAGAGAGAGGTAGAGAGAGAGGTAGAGAGAGAGGTAGAGAGAGAGGTAGAGAGAGAGAGGTAGAGAGGTAGAGAGAGAGGTAGAGAGAGGTAGAGAGGTAGAGGTAGAGAAAGAGATGTAGAGAGGTAGAGGTAGAGAGTGGTAGAGAGAGGTAGAGAGAGAGAGGTAGAGAGAGAGAGGTAGAGAGAGAGTTAGAGAGGTGGAGAGAGGGAGAGAGGGAGAGGTAGAGAGAGAGGTAGAGAGATAGAGGGGGAGAGGTAGAGTGGCAATGAGGTAGAGTGGCAGTGAGGTAGAGAGAGAGAGGTAGAGAGAGAGAGAGGTAGAGAGAGAGAGAGGTAGAGAGAGAGAGGTAGAGAGGGAGAGGTAGAGAGAGAGGTAGAGAGAGAGGTAGAGAGAGAGAGGTAGAGAGAGAGAGGTAGAGAGAGACAGGTAGAGAGAGAGGTAGAAGGAGATGGTAGAGTGGTAGTGAGGTAGAGAGAGAGGTAGAGAGAGAGGTAGAGAGAGCGAGAGGTAGAGAGAGGTAGAGAGAGGTAGAGAGAGAGAGGTAGAGAGGTAGAGAGAGAGAGGTAGAGAGAGAGTTAGAGAGGTGGAGAGAGGGAGAGAGGGAGAGGTAGAGAGAGAGGTAGAGAGATAGAGGGGGAGAGGTAGAGTGGCAATGAGGTAGAGTGGCAGTGAGGTAGAGAGAGAGAGGTAGAGAGAGAGAGAGGTAGAGAGAGAGAGAGGTAGAGAGAGAGAGGTAGAGAGGGAGAGGGAGAGGTAGAGAGAGAGGTAGAGAGAGAGGTAGAGAGAGAGAGGTAGAGAGAGAGAGGTAGAGAGAGACAGGTAGAGAGAGAGGTAGAAGGAGATGGTAGAGTGGTAGTGAGGTAGAGAGAGAGGTAGAGAGAGAGGTAGAGAGAGAGGTAGAGAGTTAGAGGGGTAGAGGGAGAGGTAGAGTGGCAGTGAGGTAGAGAGAGAGGTAGAGAGAGAGGTAGAGAGAGCGAGAGGTAGAGAGAGGTAGAGAGAGAGAGAGGTAGAGAGAGGGGTAGAGAGAGAGAGGTAGAGAGGGAGAGAGGGAGAGGTAGAGAGGAAGAGGTAGAGAGGGAGAGGTAGAGAGAGAGATGTAGAGAGAGAGAGGGAGAGGTAGAGAGAGAGGTAGAGAGAGAGAGAGAGAGAGGTAGAGAGAGACAGGTAGAGAGTTAGAGAGGTAGAAGGAGATGGTAGAGAGATAGGTAGAGAGTTAGAGAGGTAGAAGGAGATGGTAGAGAGGTAGAGAGGTAGAGAGAGAGGTAGAGAGAGAGGTAGAGAGAGGTAGAGAGAGGTGGAGGGAGAGGTAGAGGGAGAGGTAGAGGGAGAGGGAGAGGTAGAGGGAGAGAGAGAGAGGTAGAGAGATAGTTAGAGAGGTAGAAGGAGATGGTAGAGCGATAGGTAGAGAGTTAGAGAGGTAGAAGGAGATGGTAGAGAGGTAGAGAGAGAGGTAGAGAGAGAGGTAGAGAGAGAGGTAGAGAGAGAGGTAGAGAGGTAGAGTGAGAGATAGAGAGAGAGGTAGAGAGAGAGAGAGGTGGAGAGAGGTAGAGAGAGAGAGGTGGAGAGAGGTGGAGAGAGGTGGAGGGAGAGGTAGAGGGAGAGGTAGAGGGAGAGGGAGAGGTAGAGGGAGAGAGAGAGAGGTAGAGAGATAGTTAGAGAGGTAGAAGGAGATGGTAGAGAGATAGGTAGAGAGTTAGAGAGGTAGAAGGAGATGGTAGAGAGGTAGAGAGAGAGGTAGAGAGAGAGGTAGAGAGAGAGGTAGAGAGAGAGGTAGAGAGGTAGAGTGAGAGATAGAGAGAGAGGTAGAGAGAGAGAGAGGTGGAGAGAGGTAGAGAGAGAGAGGTGGAGAGAGGTAGAGGGAGAGGTAGAGGGAGAGAGAGAGAGGGAGAGAGAGATAGGTAGAGAGTGAGAGAGGTAGAAGGAGATGGTAGAGAGGTAGTGAGGTAGAGAGGTAGAGAGGTAGAGAGAGAGGGGTAGAGAGAGAGGGGTAGAGAGAGAGAGGTAGAGAGAGAGAGGTAGAGAGAGAGGTAGAGAGAGAGGTAGAGAGAGAGGTAGAGAGAGGTAGAGAGGTGGAGACAGGTAGAGAGAGAGGGAGAGAGGTAGAGAGAGAGAGGTAGAGAGAGAGGTAGAGAGAGAGGTAGAGAGAGAGAGAGAGAGAGGTAGAGAGAGAGAGGGAGAGGTAGAGAGGGGAGAGGTAGAGAGAGAGGTAGAGAGAGACAGGTAGAGAGTTAGAGAGGTAGAAGGAGATGGTAGAGTGGTAGTGAGGTAGAGAGAGAGGCAGAGAGGTAGAGAGAGAGGTAGAGAGGTGGAGAGAGGTAGAGAGAGAGAGAGGTGGAGAGAGGGAGAGAGAGAGGTAGAGGGAGAGAGGTGGAGAGAGGGAGAGGTAGAGAGAGAGAGAGAGGTAGAGAGATAGAGGGGTAGGGGTAGAGGCAGAGGTAGAGTGGCAGTGAGGTAGAGAGAGAGGTAGAGAGAGAGGTAGCGAGGTAGAGAGAGAGAGGTAGAGAGATAGGTAGAGAGTTAGAGAGGTAGAAGGAGATGGTAGAGAGATAGTGAGGTAGAGAGGTAGAGAGAGAGAGGTAGAGAGAGAGAGGAAGAGAGAGAGAGGTGGAGAGAGGTAGCGAGAGAGAGAGGTAGAGAGAGAGAGAGGTAGAGAGAGAGGTAGAGAGAGAGGGAGAGGGAGAGGGAGAGAGAGAGAGGTAGAGAGAGAGGGAGAGGGAGAGAGAGGTAGAGAGAGAGAGAGGTAGAGAGTTAGAGAGGTAGAAGGAGATGGTAGAGTGGTAGTGAGGTAGAGAGAGAGGCAGAGAGAGAGAGGTAGAGGGTGGTGGGCACGGAACTCATTTTGGGCAACCAGTCCTTGTTTTCCATAATCAGATTTCGACCCAATGCAGGCGAGAGAGAGAGAAAGTTAGACAAGAAGGGCTGAGCGAGAAGGGATGGGGGAATGCCAGCAGCAGAGGCAGGCGAGAGAGAGAGAGAAAATTAGACAAGAAGGGCTGGGCGAGAAGGGAGGGGGGAATGCCAGCAGCAGAGGAGCTTGATCAAACCTCACGAAAAGGGAGGGGGAGAAGGGAGGAGGGAGTGCGAGCAGCAGCTGTGCACGTGCAAGCAGGCTGGCAAATGGTGTGCGATGTGCGCGCACCATGACGAGAGAGGAAAGCCATATGGCGCCTCTGCTCGTCATTGTGCGCGTACTCGCACGCTCTAGGCAAGCCCAAAAAAAAGTAGTCGCATTTCTAAATGCCCACTTACAAAATGTCTCGCCCAGACCAGCGCAAGCGCTGGCTTCAGGGCGAGACCTAAAAAGGGGGCTCAGACATAGGCGGCGAGGGAAACCTAGATGCTGGAAGTGATAGCCAATCCTCAAATAAGTCATCTGGGAGTGACATACAGAAGACAGGGTCGTGAATCCTGTGTACTAATAGGTTTCTACCGCTGGTGGAGTTGCTGGAGGAGGACACCGAAACGGGGCCTAAGTGTCACCCCCCTCATCAAACACAGCATCCCGAGACATGTATCCTAGAGCCAGATTGTAGATCTACCAATGTTCCCCAAGAAACACTTAGCCTCATTAATACTCTCAGATTAGAGGTCAAGGATATGAGAACCATGATTGAGGGTCTTACTTCCCTGGTAAATCAGCTATTGAATAAGGACCCTTTCTGTCCTTCTCACCCCGTGCCCACTGACTCTACATCTCGTCAGGTGATTAATCCAGAGCGTCAGATACCCACTGAGGTAAGGCTCCCAAGTTGGCATCTTTTAGCAAGCTAGCCCCAGCAGCCATGCCACGTATAGCGGTTCCAGCACCCTCCAGGTCTGAGCGCCCAATAGTCCCTGGCCATGCCCAATACAGGGCAAATTGCAGTAGTGTACCCCCAAAGTTGGCTCACCCACCGGTTACTAGATCCACCGAACCACCCCCATCACAGCGATTTACACAAAACCATAATGCACGACTGCCTGCGCAGTCTAATATCAATTCGCCTCCCTAAATTTACATGGTTAACGTACCCAAATATGATCCAAGCAAGGGCCATGAAAATAATGATTCCCTGACCAATAAGGTCATACATTGGATACGCCATGTTAGAGGCTGTCGCTCTGTAATTCGTGAAGACATCTCAAGGGCTTCCAGGCTTACCTCCCGAACCCAATTACTAGATTGTATCGAGCTTACATTGAATGAGGTCGATGTTGCGGAAAATCTTCTTTCCCTGGAATATCGTACTTGTCCCCCAGAAGGTTCCTCGATCCAATTCAGACGGTTCTTACCGAGCAGTACGTGCCACCAAACACTAGAAAATACACTGCCTAGACTAAGGTTTTTCTTCTCTTGAGGCTAATGATTGACTGCTTTGTAATGCCCGGAACAAACTAGATGGTCTTTTTGCTCCCCATATGATTAAGGAAACCCCTCTCTTACCCTTACCTGGTACTCAACCCCCTTGTCTTCGTCCAGGACGGGAGGCTACTGCCTCTCGGGAAACACCCTCTGTACCTGTAGGAGTATCGGGCCCAAATGATGTACTTATTGATGTTACAAACGGACAGAGGATAAGTTCACCTGCTACCCATGGGACATCCATGTTATCCTGGAACGTAGCAGGATTGAAGACGAAGACCGTCTCCCCTGATTGGTTCACTTTTATTGATCAGTTTGATGTCTGTTGTTTTCAAGAAACCTGGGCAACAGACCCCCTATACTGCTTAGGCTATTTAAATTACTATACCCCTGCAACATGTGGGGGTAAGGGACGACCCTCAGGGGGATTGGTAATCTGGGTGCGCCAGGCTGGCGGTTTTAATATTGAGGTCCTCGAAACACAGAGTAATGATATTTTTGCGATCAGGTTGAAGTGGGGCCAACAAGGGATTGTAGACGTTTATAACGTTTACGCCAGGGGCTCAAAGGGGAAGAAGTCTGAAGTTATAGCGGCTTTAGACGACTTATTAGATCTACACTCCCAAGGTTCAAACATTCTGATCGCGGGGGATTTTAATGTGACTTTTGAGCCCCTCACTCTTGAACATTGTGATTTTATTGCAGATGCTGACGAGCAATGGGGGATCCCAAAGTTAGAACTGCCACCAATAAAAAAATGGTCTGACGTGGCAATTCAAATCAATGCCACTTGTCTAGAGAAGGGACTACGGGCGGCGAATGGCAGATCCACATCCGATAGGCATGGAGCAAATACTTTTAACAACGGCCACTGTGCTAGTCGCATAGACTATTTATTAATCAACCTGCGACTGTGGCATGCCTTAAGGGATATGGTAGTAAGAGAGCGGCCAGAGAGTGACCACAACCCCCTGTGTGCAATTCTTGATTTGTTACCACAACGGGAACACACGCGACTAGAGAGTAATTTGCTCACGAGGGATGTGGTTCCATCAAATGACATGAGACGCCTAAAATGGGCTCATATACTCGATCACCCCGAAGCTCTAGCTTCAATATCCCTAGACGTTGTAGGGGCGATTTCAGAGTTGGAAGTATGCATGGCAAACTCACCGGCTCTTGACCCGGTGATCGGTACTCATGTTAGGTTTTTTGCCAAGCTACGCACTTATTTCATTAGACGCCATAAGGCCAAGGGAGCCTATCCTAGGAAAGGCCCACAATGGTTCAATATGGAATGTAAAGAGGTGCGTAGACAACTAGGAGCTGCGATTAAAGAGGGAAATCCCAGTGCTGTACGGCAACTAAGGTATAATTACCGAAAAGCACAAGTGAAGGCAAAAAAATCCTGGGACGAGGCTAGATGGCAGGAACTCAAATTAGCGTGCGTAAATAAAAATCCCAAACAGTTTTGGAACATAGCTAAGTGGTTCAGGGGTGGTCTGCCAACCCAGCCGCAAAACCACCTTTCACAGGAGCATTGCGTCACTCACTTTAATTCTCAATATGCACGTAGCTCAGGGGAAGGGACGGAAGAGAAGCCCTCGTGCCGGTACTACACAGGCACAGTTTTTGAAGATGCTGATGTTAGTTTGGCCCTGGGGGCAGTAACGGGAGGTAAAGCACTGGGCCCTGACAGCATTCCGCCGGACATATTTCTGTATGAAAAATCTAAATGGTGCCACTACATCGTGATGGTGGCTAATGCAATTGCGCAGGGTGCCCCAGTTCCTGATTCGTGGAAAGGGGCGGAGATCATCCCCGTTTTTAAAAAGGGGGATAAATCCCAGCCAGGCAACTACAGGCCTATCAGCCTGATAGACTCACTCCAAAAGATAATTGGGCGTCTAGTTTTGAACAAAGTGCAGGATTGGGTGGGAGAGACAGATAGCTTATCCCCTCTACAGGCAGGCTTTAGGGCGTGTACTAGTACCATTGATCAGGTATTTCGTTTTATTATGCTCTACTGGAAGACTGTGGTCTTGAACAAGGTAGCCTTTATGCTGCCTTTGTGGATCTTAAATCGGCTTTTGACCTCGTCTCCCGTATTAAACTCTGGTCTGTACTACAAGAAATGGGAATGTCTCCGGAGTTATTAACCCTTATAGTCAGACTCCATGAGGATAACTTCGCCCAGATTCGCTGGGGAGTTCAGGGCGAAGTAACTACTCCCTTTCCTATAGAGAGAGGTGTGCGACAAGGGTGTGTAATGGCTCCCACATTATTCTCCCTATTTATAAACGGTATTGCTGACTTTTTAGCTACCACCCCCACAGACGCCCCTGTACTGGCTGGTGTTAAAATCCCAATTTTAATCTTTGCAGACGACACGTTGATTATCTCAAAAACGCCAAGCGGACTGCAACGAGACCTTAACCGATTTGAAGAGTTTTGCCAAATAAGGGGTTTGGAAATAAACGTGTCGAAAACAAAATTTATGTCTTTTAATCCACACAAAGCGTTCAAGGATGGTATTGTGCTGACTGACGGGCCCTTGGAACAAGTCACAGACTTTGTCTATTTGGGGGTCACCCTACAGAGAGACCTTAGTTGGAAGCGACAACTTAACTTGGCCTCATTAAAACACCGGCAGCAGGCCGGTGTCCTACAATCTGAGTTTAGCTCCTCTTTTACAAAACCAATAAGCCCAGTGCTGCAAATATATGATTAGAAAGTGGTCAGCTCTGTCCTATACGGGCCGAGCTCTGGGTGTCCTACAATCTGAGTTTAGCTCCTCTTTTACAAAACCAATAAGCCCAGTGCTGCAAATATATGATTAGAAAGTGGTCAGCTCTGTCCTATACGGGCCGAGCTCTGGGGTTTGAGAAACTTTCACAAATAACAATAGAAGAAAACAGGTTCCGTATGCAAGATCACCTGTCTCCCACAAATCACTCCGGTATGCCCATTTGTAGGAAGGTGGAATCTGACTATATGGTTGCCCCCACTTTTTTTATGGTGTTTTGCTGGTTTATGACTTAGTTGGACTGAGATCCTGCTATTCAGGGCCCCAGTCTATCTGCTTTCTCTGTAAAAGGTTTCCATGTGCCTTAGGCACATCTCTGATTGGAATCTGGAGTGCCCTTATAAGTCCCTAGTATATGGTATACTATGTACCAAGGGCATAGGTACCTCAGAGGCCTGCCAGGGGCTGCAGCATGTATTATGCCACCCCTGGAAGGCCATCCAAACTGACACCACAGGTCTGCTACTGCAGCCTGGGTAAGGTGGTGCATGCACCTCTTACTGTGATATAGGTTACCTATATCACTAAATACATACACACATATAAACCTATAAGTCACTCCTAAGGCAGGCCTTATCAATCCTAAAGGCAGAGTGCATGGTTCCTATGTGAGAGGGTGCCCCTGCATGAGTAGGGCCCCTCTGCAGCGTTCGGAGACAATCTCTGATGCTGTTTGTAGTGCAGCCTGACCATATACTCTTAAGCGCATTATATCCTCGCTGTAAAATGCTAACTTTGGAATGGCTGCACCTAAACATGTCGTGTTTGGTGTCAAACATCTTGGAATACTACCCCCCCGCCAATTCTGGCGGCGG
The DNA here is from genome assembly GCA_963921515.1 of Calotriton arnoldi. NCBI lineage: Eukaryota > Metazoa > Chordata > Amphibia > Caudata > Salamandridae > Calotriton > Calotriton arnoldi. The sequence continues at coordinate 820,679 of CAWUFW010005780.1, forward strand.
GGGTAGCCTTCCACCCTTCTAGAGGGAAAGACATGTTAACTCTGACTGACCCGGTAACTTCTCTCCAAAGCCCTGGCATCACAAAATGGATGCTGCTGCCACAGACACGAGTCTGGCCTCCTGCTGCTGGACGAAACTCCGGCAGGGGAGGCCTGGACAATAGGTTTCCTGTCCCAGGGAGGTGTGACCACCTCCCCAGACAGGATAATGTGTATTGGGGCTGGGCGGGAGCACCATCTGTGTGCTTTGAAGTCCTGCACTGGGGGCACATTTGGTGTCCCTAGTGCATACCCCAGTTCAAACCGGATCAGGGCTTGCAGCCCCTGCTTTGGCGCGAACTGGACAAAGGGAAAGGGGTGTAGCCACCCTCTGCCCTGACCCACCCATAGGTGGGGCCACAGAGTAGTCCAACCCCTATCTTTAGTATAAAGATAGGAACCCAGTCCTTAGGACTTTAGATTATCCCTGGACGAAACTCTGAAACTGAATCCTGGACCTTCGACGCTCTACTCACGATTAGAGGACAGAAGAATCTCCCTTGGGGTCAAGGAGTGACTCCCTGCTTGGCAGGCACCAAAGAAGCATCTGTCCGGTTCGCATTTCTGAAGCTCCCGTCGGACGCCGAAGTCATCGCATCACCAGAGGTGGATTCTCAGACTTCCCGAGGCTACCCTGAGTCCCCAGCAAAGCTGAGGCCCGTGGCTATCGTGGGTGACTTGAGACCGTGACCCCTGGACACCGAGCACATTTGCAAGTGCATCCTCTTCTGGGTCTCTCAAGAAGTCGTGCTTTGGGCTCCGAGTAGCCCTAGCCTCCAGCACCACCTGCACCGAAGATCACTGGCCCCCACTCCACGAGTGTCCTGTAAGCCAGATCCACGTGCGGCGTCACGAGGCTCCTTCGCGGTCGCTAGCCCGTTGGCTAGTAGCCCTGAACGAAGGCCAATCTTTTTCTAACTTGGCATCCTGGTTGCTCCAGGCCTGCCCTCACTTACCCTCGCTGAGTGAGTTCTCCAGACCTTGCTGGTCTGCACCATCGACGATCTTCCTCTGCATCGAGACTTGCCGTTGCCAAGGCTTGTTGGGTCCAATCCGGTCGCCGACACCTCAGCACTCGACAGACATTGTGTACCAGCCCGAATCCTGCTCCTGGTTGCCGACAACGCCTCCTGGACCTCGTGGTTGAAGAGTCAAGACATCCGTCAACGCACCTGAAGCACTCGACATCGGTGGGCATCTGTCCATCGCCTTCCTGGTCACTGGCTAGTGACCCAGACTCTGTCCCCTCTGCTTTCAGGTTCTTCAAAACTCCGATCCACTCTTGGATCCACCCGGACACTTTTCACTTGGTCGCCAGCAGCACTTTGCAGCAGATCGCCATTCAAATCGACGACGAAACCCGACCCCGAAAGGCACCTATGCACCCGGCTCCCCTGGGTGAGGTAACACGAGTACTCCGGTGCTCCCATGGGTAGAGACTCTTCAAAGTCCTAGATCTCAAAGGGTTTGGTCCAAGTCCTCTTTAAGTGTCCCTTTTCTCTAATTTCCCGATCACGACTTTCTCCATAGAAGTCAACGGCGTATCGCGGTTGTGTATTTACACTGCACGCGTCTCCCGTGGGTCCCCTGTGTCACTACCTTGGGTGGTTCCTTGTGGTCCAAGCACTTCTAGAGGCTCTAGGCCTAGTGTCTAGTTCAGTCGTGGTTCGCATACCACTTTATTGGTATATGGTTTGGTACGCCCCTGGGGCCCAAACGTGTATTTGTGCTATTACTGTGATTTAATAACTTCTAACTTATGTACTTCGAACTCTAGCCTCATAAAGAGACTAGAGGGGTGTGTTTAGCAATAAATACATATATTTTGAATATATACCTGGTGTGGTGCTCTTTCATTTGATCACTCAAGAGATTATAGACTGGTAAAACAAGCTGCTTTACATTCCTTCAAGACTTAGCCTGAAGGCTGCTCTCCATAGCTACCACTAGGATAGCTTTCAATAAGGTTGTCTTTAACCTATCTCCAATAAGGGGTTGTTTGGACTGGTGCAAGGTGCCCACTATAATTAGTGGACAGCATATGCCAGGCCAACTTCTCACACCATTGTTATACGATCTAGGCAAGAAGGCAATGGCAGATAGAGCAAGATTGCATCCCCTGCTTTATTGGCGGAGAATCTGGTGTACCCCTGAGCTGACTAACTATGCCGCAGGCATTTGGGATCTAATCAATGCTGACTGTTTTCATAAGATCAAATGGTTGCGGGGGATTAGAGTTTCCTTGATCAATCTTGGGATGGTTCACTTATGGGAAAAACCAGTAAGCACGCAATTCCCCTTGAAAGCAGTTTTAAAAGCAAAATATTGGGAATGGGTGGCCCAAGGTGCCTACAGGAATAGTGATTCCTCCTCCCTTACAGGGAGTTTCCTTGCTGTTAAACCGGCACCGAGTTTCGAACAGTACTGGGATATCATTACTAAACCATATGCTCGGAAGCTTTACTTCCAATTTAGGGTGGGTACATTGCCAGTAAGATCATTTACAGCAAGATGGGGAAATACTGAAGTCAATTCTTGCCCCATCTGCCCTACCCACCCAGAGTCTATAGCCCACGTACTATTTGCTTGTCCGGCATATGCTGCCCCCCGACGAGTATGGCTGAAGCCTATTTGTAATCTTTAGGTACCAGAAGGTCAGAGGTTGCTCTAAGATTACTACGCTCTGATACAACTAGCTTTATTGTTGTAGCCATGGCAAAGTATCTGAGTTGGGCCTGGGCGATTAGATCACATGGCCTTTCTTTAGGCTAAGGGCTGTTCTTATTGCTCTCCACTTTAGATTGTACGAACTGTAGACTCTGACTACATATAGGGTGGCCGGTGTTATAGACGATGAGGAAAAGAACAATGACATCAAGGTTTTGATAGTTCCAACAACTATGACCACTCTGTAAATGTGTACAGTTTTATAGTATTTATGATAATTTTTAACTTTAAAAAAAAATTATGTTTGTAAGTATGCTTTGATGACACATTTGTCGAATAAAGCTATTTTGACTTGACTTGACGTAAAGTTTTAGAGTGTGGTAGAGAGAGAGAGATAGGGAGAAGGAAATGTAGAGAGAGTCAGAGGAGTACAGTACTCCAAGGGGTGAGGTAGAAAGAGGTAATGTAGAAAAAGAGGTGCATTAGAGAGAGCTAAAGGCAGCTTGAGGTAGACAAAGGTACATGAGACCAAATAAAGGGATGCTAGGTAGAGAGAGAGAGGGGGGGGAGAAATGACAAGACGTATAGAACAACAGGTGTTGGACCTTGACCTCTCTGCAGGGTCACTCACTAACGTTTTGCCTTTTACATTCCACTTTTTGCTGAATCCGTTTTTGTTGGCCTTAGGATCCTGTGCACTTTTCCACAGCTAAGGAGTGTTAAAGTGCTTGTGCTCACTCTCCTAAAACATGGTTAGATTAGTTTATACACAATTGGAATTTTTAATTAACTTATAAGTCTCTTGTAGAGTGGTATACCATATACCCAAGGACTGTACATTAAATGCTACTAGTGGGTCTGTAGCACTTATTGTGCCACCCACTTAAGTAGCACCTTGCAACATGTCCCAGACCTGCCACTGCAGCTTAAATGCAGTTTTAAACTGCCATGGCGACATGGCATTTAAACCCCCTTGCCAAGCCGTAAACTCCACTTTAATTACATGTAGGTCACCCCTAAGGTAAGACCAAGGTAGCCCATTGGGCAGAGTGCTGTGTAATTACAAGTTGAACATGTGTTTTTAAGTTTTACATGTCCTGGGAGTGAAAAACTCCTAAATTCATTTTTCACTACAGTGAGGCCTACCCCTCCCATAGGAAACATTGGGGATTCCTTATTACATTTAGTAAGATGTATTTGATGTTGAGACAAAATATTGAGTTGGAAATATCGACTTGCAGAAATATCGATTCAAAAATATCGTGACATGGAAATATCGTCAGCAAGAATACCGTTGTCAAGAATATCGATTTTAAGGTAATTAATATTGATTTTTAAAATATTGAAGTCATTAATATTGGTTACAAAATTATAGTTGTTTATGATATAATTTTTTAATTAATGTTATGTATTTTGGTATATATTTTAAATGTTTATGATGTAATTTTTTGTATAATTATTGTTTATGTTTTTTAATGCATTTGTGAATTTTTAAGCAGTTAGTAATTTAAATGTAAGACATTTTTGTTATTTTTTAGTACTGTGGCGGGTTGTAGGTGTTTAGGGGCACAGGGTGGAAAGTAATTTAATTATAATAAATTAATGATTCATTTTTAATTAATATTGTTTGTTTAATTAATAATTAATTATGTTAATAGTGTAATTAATTTTTTTAAATTTAAATTTTATGTGCAGGTTGTGGGGTTTATAGGGCTATAGGGTGGGAAGTAATTTAATTTTATTATCACATGGTATTATAGGTCGCTCTATGCACGTTGCATGATAGAATACCAATTTCGGTGTACCTAGGACTTTGTCTGTTTTCCTTCTTGTATGGTTTTGGTGCGGTAATTGGCTTTTTCACTGCCTATAGGGCAATTACACCATTATAAATCAATCAATCAGGGTGTTTAAAGCACGCTACTCACCCGTGAGGGTCTCAAGGCACGGGGGGGTGCAGCTCCGGTTCAGCCGTTTATTGGCATGTTTATCACATATATCAAGCTTAGTGCAACTGCATTCTCTTGCTCAAAATGGTACATACGTCTGAAATCTGCTTTTTCTATTTTCGCCCTTTTTTTCTTCCCAATTTCTTCCACATGTGTTTTTAATTATTCATAAGATGACATTTATTCTTTTCACACCAATAAATGTAATCAGGCATGTATTTTGAAGTCCTGATGATGATCCTGCATTAATCACTGATCGAAACGTCATCAACCTTAAAAACTCTGACCCATTTAAATATGTGTATATGACTTCTGGGTGCAGTAGTGTTCTCCTTGATGTAAATAAGTGACCCCCATTGTGGATACAACTGATGGTCATTTAATGTCTCATGCCTGTTTGTTTTCATGGTTTTAACACCCGTTGAGGATTACCCCAATGGGGTTAACCTTCCACATCTATATATATGTTTGATTAAAAGTGTACCACATATCCATTTTTGATTACTCCTGGACATTATTTTTGTCTCCAGAGCATTGTTTTCTATTCGTTGACTGTAGGGACCTTTGTTCCTGAAAATAATATTCAGTGAAAGCTGCCTTTATTATGGGTCCCATCTTAAGGCTCGCTGACCAAAACCTACCATTTTTTGTGGATACTGATGCAGCTTCCTTCACCTTTGGAGCAATCCTCTCATAATGACATCTGCCGTCTGAAGCTGTACATTATCTAGCTTTCTTGTTGAATCATTTACCTCGGCAGAGTAGAATTACACAATTTATAATAAGAAATTATTGGCAATCAAAAATGCTTTTGCTCTCTGGCGAAATCACCTATAGAGGGCCTCATATCCAATAACAGTATGGACAGATCATAAGAATTTAGAGTTCTTGAAGTCCATAAAATATACCAACTCCAAGCATGCAACGTGTACGTTGCTTTTCTCAAGGTTTCAATATGAAATCGCCAATCAACTAGGGAAAAGGCATTGAAAGGAAGATGTTCTACAATGCCATTTGAAATATGAAAAACCTCTGATGAATGACCCTCTTGTTTTAGCCTTACAAAACATTACTGTGTCCACTTTAGAAGGATTTTTCAGAGCCCCCAGGACATCTAGGACTGGTTTGGCAATTTTTATGTCCTGCAATGCAATAAAATTTCAGCCCAAAAAAGCTAAATATGCTGTAATTTTGGTACAAGCACTAAAATACTGTGGCCCAGCCAGCAAATTAGTTTCGCATGAAAAAACCGAGCTGGATAGATGGATGTCTGATGCCATTAGAGAGTGCAAATTTCAATTGGCTAGGAGCCCGTGTGGAATGGCGGCTGTATATGAACTCCTGCGAGCCTCCAGCGATTGGAACACTTCTCAGTATCACAATAGCTCAAGCATGCAACAAACAGCTGCAGAGTGCCCACAGTTACTGATTCCTCTCCATTTGGCTCGACTCCAGTCTCCACAGACGAGGATTGCAGTGGATATGTGTCAGGGTTCACAGGAGGTTTCCTCCTCGTGACCCTACTGTGGCCATTATTTCCAATTCACGATTTTGCAGGCAAGGCTCGGGGTCTCGTGGTGACCTTAGCTGGCGGGCATGTTGGCAGCGCTGGACCTCTGAAATGGCCGCCGATTAGCCCGTCGTGCAGCGGTCTAGTTTTCATTAGAATCTCCTTGCTTGGTGAAGCGCGCGTCAACATTCTACTGCGCACTTCACGGGAGATTTTCCTGGGTTAGCTGCTTATCTCCGTGGCTCCGTCACATTCAGTCAGTTAGGGTAGTTTCGTCTTGGCCGGCGTTTAGTTCCGACGGTTCCCTGTGTTCCAGAGCTACTTGGGTACAGGTCAGTGACAATTCAGGCGCTTAATAATTTTCAATGTCTATTTAATTCGGAGTTGCTCACGGAATTAGTATTCCTGTCAGAGCGCTCTAGAGTTAACTTTATGCTGGTGCGCTCTTTTCCTAACGCCGCATATCTGGTTACAATGTTGCAGTGTTCAAGGTCAATCTAGTGGAAACACTTCTCAGGTCAAAAGAGTTTAGCTAAATGTTCACTATCGCTAAAAAAGATAGTCTTATCACTTAGAGCGAAATTACTTAGTTTTCCATCCTACCGTAGGATAATAAATACATTTAAATATAAGAGATTCAATCCTGCCATTTACTCGCTTGCAGTCTAAATTAATACTTCATTCCACTTAAAAAGTATAGCTCTCACTTACCTGAAATTCTCCTTGGTGAAGAGTAGCGCGAAGTATTCATTCCATCTCTTTCTGCTGTGAAGAACAGTGGTATTCTGTAACTCTCGTCAGAAGTTTCTCAGTTCTTCTATCTACAAGTGAAGACAATAGAAGAGAAGCTAAGGCCGAGAATACCTCTGGTAAGGACAACTTGTTAAGATGCATTGTAAAAAATGTGTTTAGAATAATTTAAGAGTTATTGAGAATTTGTAAATTGTTTTCAGAAACCCGCAAGAAGAAGCAGCAGAACAGACAGAACACAGGGATCCTTGGGAGTCTCTTCTTATCTCCCCATCCCCTTTCCCCCCTTGGTACTTACCTGTGAAGGACAATTAAAAACCTAACAGGAACGTTCCGAAAGGGGCATTGGGAACTAGGCTTCATTCTGTTCCTGTGCTGTCAAGAACTAAAGAGACCTTGGTTCTGACAGAGTGAAGTGCCCCCACATTGGTACTGGCACCCGAGCAGAATGGCTGAAGGGTTTGATGTAAAAAATTTAGGTGACATCCTGGGGAATATCCAAAGAGATTTAGAAGCGGTCAGAGAGGAGAATAAAATTCTAAGACAAGAAATAATCAGCTCTAGGAGAGAAACTACAGAACTAGCCAGTAGAATGGGAGAGTCTGTTTCAGGGATTAATCAAAAGCCCTCAACCTTCGAAAATCAAAGACCTAGCACAAATCCTTTATCATTTGCCCCTACTCAGGTTATCCACTCATTATCTCCTGTGATACCTCTATCCTCCCCAGAACGATTTAATGGAGACCCCCAAAAGGCGCAAATTTTTCTGACCCAATGTTCTCTTCACTTTATGTGCCGCCCAACGATTTTCCCCGAAGCTCAATCTCGTGTGGCATTCGTCCTATCGTATCTCAGTGGGGACGCTGCCTCCTGGTCCATGCCCTTGGTGACTAAGGATGACCCCATTCAGTACAATTTTGAAGATTTTAAGAAAGAATTCCTTCGAATTTTCGATAGGAGAAGAGCATCGAAGGCTACAGACAACAAATTACTCGAATTAGGGCAAGGAAATCAGGAGCTGGTCACTTATCTGGCCCAATTTAACAAGTTAGTCGTGGAGACGGATTGGCCAGAAAACAAGAGGGCAGCAGTATTTTACAGATGACTAAAAGAAGAATTGAAAGACGCATTGGCGCAAATCCCGAATTGTCCTACCGAGATCTCGGCTCTAGTGGATTTGGTCTTGGAGATAGATTTTCGCCAGAACGAACAGAAAGGAGAACGAAAGAGAGATTTCCGACCGAGTGTTCCTCGTTTTGACCGAATCAAGTCGGACGCAGTTCGAACTACAGAAAATGCCGCTGGAGTTGAACCAATGCAAATTGGCGCCATTCAAGGTCCTTTATCCAAGGAATAAAAGTTGAAAAGACGTCAAAATAAACTATGTATGTATTGTGGGAGCAGCGGACAATTTGCAAAAAGCTTGTCAGAAGAGACCAAAGACTCCGATTAAGGAAAAGGAAAACTTGAAGCACCACCAGTAAGCGGAGTTGGACTGGTGGATGCGAGCGAAGAAACAACTCCAATAAACCATAATTTGGCAAATACCCTGTAATTATCTTCTCCCCATTTAATCTTGACTGTAACACTAAAATTCCGCAATGTGATTTTGAAGGACATCTCCGTTATGATCGACTCCGGAGCTACCGGAAACTTCTGCGACTTGAAATTTGCTGTGCGCATAGGTGTACTAGCCATCAAAAAGGAAAGAAGTGAGGTTGTTCGAGCAGTCGACGGAACCAACTTAACGTCTGGTCCAATAACAAGCCATACTGAGTCCGTGCAAATGATTACTACAGAAGGTCATCAAGAAGAATTACAGTTCAACTTAATTAACGCCCCGCAATTCCAAATGATTTTAGGGCTTCCATGGCTAACGGAGCACAATACATCCATTGATTGGGGAGCTCGAACTGTCCAGTTAAACTCTGAATATTGCAAGAAACATTGTTTTGTGGAGAGAGAGAACCAGTCTGAACCAAGTGTGGCCACGTTGCTTTGTGAAAATGGAGCGTCTGTGTGTGTCATACAGACAACTGAAGTTCCAGAAGAATATCGAGATTTTGCAGACGTATTCGATGAAGTCAAGGCCGAGAAGTTACCGCCACACAGGTCTTATAACTGTAAAATTGATCTGGAGCCTGGGGTGAACTTGCCATGTTGTCGCATCTTCGCCTTGACGGAAAAAGACAATCTGCACCTAAAGGAGTATATAAGAAACACCTAGAGAATGGGTTCATCAGACCATCACAGTCCCCAGTCTCATCTCCTCTCTTCTTCGTGCCAAAGAAGGGAGGGGATCTTAGGACTTGCATAGACTACAGAGCGATAAACAGGATAACCGTAAAGAATCGTTATCCATTGCCCCTTATTTCGGTTCTTTTAGACCAAGTGAAGGAAGCAAAAATCTACACCAGATTGGACCTGCGTGGAGCCTACCACTTGATCAGACTTAGGGAAGGCGACGAGTGGAAGACAGCCTTCAGGACCAAATACGGGCTCTATGAATATCTTGTAATGCCGTATGGTCTGTGTAATGCTCCAGCAGCGTTCCAATACTTCATCAACGATGTGTTAAGCGATTTTATCGACAAGTGTGCAATTGTGTACATTGACGATGTTTTGATCTACTCAAAAACGGAAGAAGAACATCGAGCACAAGTGCGAGCTGTGTTACAACGCTTAAGGGAAAACTCTTTGTATGTTAAGCTAGAGAAGTGTCTATTCAATACCAACACTGTAGAATTTTTAGGATTCGTGCTGTCGCCCTCCGGAATAACAATGGATAAACAGAAGGTGGAAGCGGTAACTGCATGGAAATCCCCCACGACTATCAAGGAAGTTCAGAGCTTTATTGGGTTCGCAAACTTTTATAGAAGATTCATACATGAGTTTTCCCAGAAAAGTTTGCCCTTGACACGAATGTTAAAGAAAGGAGTACCCTTTAAATGGTCAAAGGAAGCTGAAGAAGCCTTTAATTTCCTGAAAACAAGCTTCACTACAGCGCCAATACTACTTCATGCTGATCCTACTGAGCCCTTCTACCTTGAAACAGACGCTTCCGAACAGGCCATCGGGGGTATACTCTCCCAGAGACATAAGGAAACTCGGCAATTGCATCCGGTAGCGTACCGTTCCCGTAAGCTCAACCCTGCTGAATGTAACTACACCATCACAGAAAAAGAACTTTCGGCGATCAAGGACGCCTTCAAGGATTGGAGGCACTATTTGATGGGGGCTAAGCACACGGTAACTGTATTCCCCGACCATAGAAACCTGAAATTTCTAAGATCAGCCCGAACCCTCACACCTCGTCAACTTCGATTGTCGCTTTATTTTGCAGACTATGACTTTGTCATAACCTACAGACCGGGTTCGAAGAATGGTAAGGCGGATGCGTTATCTAGACTAGATACAGAAAACCAGAAGAAAACCATCGAGAATCAACAAATAATCCCTGAAGACAAAATCATAGGAACCATTTCCCAAGTACCATTTGAAGAGCAAATTCGGCGCACCTTGAGCTCTACGGAACTTGAAGACTGGTTGGCCGAAGACCCTCAGAGAATTATCCGAGAAGGTTTGCCCTATCAAGGAAAAGCATTGTTTTTGCCCACCAAAGACCTGCAGACCAAGGCATTGTACGAGTGTCACGACAGCCCATTGGCAGGCCATAAAGGAGTACGGAAGACGAAAGACCTAATCAAGCGAAAATTTTGGTGGCCACACATGAGTCGAGACATACGCCAGTATGTTTTAGGATGTGAGATTTGTGCACGGGGAAAATTTGACAGGCAGGCTCCTAAGGGACTGTTACAGCCATTACCCACTCCCCCGTATCCTTGGCACACAGTCTCCTTACTCCTAATTGTAGATCTGCCATCATCCCTTGGTTTTCATACTGTCTTAGTTTGTGTTGACACATTCAGCAATATGTCGCACTTTGTACCCTTCAAGGGAGTACCCACAGCGAAACAACTGTCCCAACTACTGAACCAAAATGTAATCCGACTTCATGGGGTGCCTAAGGTATTAATTACTGATAGGGGCTCTCAGTTTTTGTCATGATTTTGGAAAGCTTACACCAAGGGTTTGCTTATAGACCATCGATACTCCACGAGTTTCCACCCAGAAACTGATGGGCAAACTGAGCGAACTAATCAAGAATTAGAACAATATATCCGGCTCTATTTGTTAGATGAGGAAGGGGATTGGCCTGACTACTTGTGGACAGCCGAGTTTGCCCATAACAATGCCCAAAATGTGTCCACTGGTTACTCCCCCTTTTTTATAAATTATGGCAGACATCCTAATTCTCAACTGGATTTTGGCAGTTTAGAAGTTCCAGCAGCTCAGGAAATGGCCCAACACATAACCAAGGTTCATCAAGCAGCAACGCAGAATTTGACTTTAGCCAAAGACCGCTATAAACACTTTGCTGATCTCAAAAGAAAGAAAGAACCCAATCTCCAAATAGGTGATCAGGTCTGGCTTTCCACAAAAAATCTAAGGTTAAAAGGTGACCGCAAGTTTCAACCACGTTTCGTGGGGCCATATCCTATTGAAAAAAATCATCAACCCAGTCACTTACCGTTTAACCCTCCCAGAAACTACCAAGATACATCCAGTTTTTCATATTTCCTTGCTTAAAAAGGTTAAGCCAGTTTTAAGACGCACGACCCCTCCTCCTCCTCTAGTTGTTGACGGTGAGGTTGAATACGAAGTCAAAAGACTCTTAGACTCAAAAAAGGTAAACGATGACCTTTATTACCTTATCGACTGGAAAGGTTATGGACCTGATGATAGATCCTGGGAGAAAAGTACTGATATTCATGCTTCACGCTTGGTCAGGGCCTTTCACATGAAGTTTCCTACTAAACCACGTTTGGAGGAAACCCCGTTGAGAAGGGGTACTGTCAGGGTTCACAGGAGGTTTCCTCCTCGTGACCCTACTATGGCCATTATTTCCAATTCACGATTTTGCAGGCAAGGCTCGGGGTCTCGTGGTGACCTTAGCTGGCGGGCATGTTGGCAGCGCTGGACCTCTAAAATGGCCGCCGATTCGCCTGTCGTGCAGCGGTCTAGTTTTCATTTGAATCTCCTTGCTTGGTGAAGCGCGCGTCAACATTCTACTGCGCACTTCACGGGAGATTTTCCTGGGTTAGCTGCTTATCTCCATGGCTCCGTCGCGTTCAGTCAGTTAGGGTAGTTTCGTCTTGGCCGGTGTTTAGTTCCGACGGTTCCCTGTGTTCCAGAGCTACTTGGGTACAGGTCAGTGACAATTCAGGCGCTTAATAATTTTCAATGTCTATTTAATTCGGAGTTGCTCACGGAATTAGTATTCCTGTCAGAGCGCTCTAGAGTTAACCTTATGCTGGCGCGTTCTTTTCCTAACGCCGCATATCTGGTTACAATGTTGCAGTGTTCAAGGTCAATCTAGTGGAAACACTTCTCAGGTCAAAAGAGTTTAGCTAAATGTTCACTATCGCTAAAAAAGATAGTCTTAGCACTTAGAGCAAAATTACTTAGTTTTCCATCCTACCGTAGGATAATAAATACATTTAAATATAAGAGATTCAATCCTGCCATTTACTCGCTTGCAGTCTAAATTAATACTTCATTCCACTTAAAAAGTATAGCTCTCACTTACCTGAAATTCTCCTTGGTGAAGAGTAGCGTGAAGTATTCATTCCATCTCTTTCTGCTGTGAAGAACAGTGGTATTCTGTAACTCTCGTCAGAAGTTTCTCAGTTCTTCTATCTACAAGTGAAGACAATAGAAGAGAAGCTAAGGCCGAGAATCCCTCTGGTAAAGACAACTGGTTAAGATGCATTGTAAAAAATGTGTTTAGAATAATTTAAGAGTTATTGAGAATTTGTAAATTGTTTTCAGCAACCCGCAAGAAGAAGCAGCAGAACAGACAGAACACAGGGATCCTTGGCAGTCTCTTCTTATCTCCCCATCCCCTTTCCCCCCTTGGTACTTACCTGTGAAGGACAATTAAAAACCTAACAGGAACGTTCCGAAAGGGACATTGGGAATTGGGCTTCATTCTGTTCCTGTGCTGTCAAGAACTAAAGAGACCTTGGTTCTGACAATATGACATTTGCCCTGAAAAAGTTTGACAAAAGAAAATGGTGGCGTCTGCTTGCTAATCGATTCTGTGACAGTGGGTACTATCATGGACCAGTGATAAGGGATCATAAGGGTCAATCAAGTTGAACTAAGGAGGCAAGCACTGCCTGACTGTCTTACCGGCCTCCCTCACCCTCAATTGATGCAAACAAAGTAAATTAACAACTGGTATGCGGCCATCTCTTACCTCAAGATATTAAGGGTGGGACTCTGATGAGGTATGCCTTGCTTACGCCAAAATACTGAGTCTTTCGTGCTCGCCCTATATACTCTCCTGGGACTGTAGTGGCAGTTGGTCGTGCTGCACACTGCGTTGTTACTGTGATTTGATGGCTCAGTGACTTGTTTTCCCAACTCAATGAAGTGCCTGCAGTAGGGGAGGTATGCCGTTGACTGGTCATGTGCAGCTTCATAAAGGTGTAGCACAAAATTGTTGTCTTTTCCTGATATGTAGTAATGATGTTGTGGTTCAGTATATGATGCATTAATTGTCATCCTGCCTGTCAATTTAGTAGGGGCAGAAATGTAAGGATTGTCTTCCCATCAGTGTGGATAGGACCAAGTGTTGGACATTCAATCCAGAAGGGGACATTTCCATCGATGTGATGGATGTGTGACCCATCAGATCGTGTGTGGCCGATGACATCTAAGATCAGCCTATTCACTGTTATCATCGAGGTGCACCATTAGCTATAAAGAAAGTGATCCAGTCTCCTGCTATCAAAATGAAAATCTGAAAGAAATTGAAGATAAGGACACTGATGTCAATTGAAAAACATCAAAACAAGACTCTCCAATACCTGAGTCTCTGGTCAAAGACAAACCAGATTCTTCATCTACGTGGGAGACGATTTTAAAGAAACTTAATACAGTTCACAATATTGCTCAAAGTAATAAGACCAATACAGATTTATCACAAGTTGAGGTGGCAGGAATACGAAAAGACCTAATAGATTGTACAATTAGAATTACCAATGCAGAAGCGAGAATTAGCTCTCTGGAAGACCACAGCAATCTTTACGCCAAGCAATTACAGAACTCAGATAAGTGACTCATCAACCTTAAACGTAACATAACAGAATTGGAAGATCAAAATAGAAGAAGAAATTTGAGAATGTTCAGCCTCCCAGAGGGCACAGAAAGTTTGGCACCCTCCCCCATCATAATCCTGGAAACATGGATTCTGGAAACTCTGAAGATTTCGTTCAGCAGAGACTTTGAGATTGAATGTGCACACTGCATTCCATCTTACAGAACTAAAAACTTGTCTCAACCAAGATCACTGATCTTTAAACCCCTACATCATCCGCACTCTGAAGCCACCCTTGACCATATGAGGAAAGTTAAATGTGAATATCGCAAGACTATGCTAAAGAAACTGATATCTGGCTCTAAGGAACAACCTCACAAAAAATGCTATCGAACACTTCTTTCTGGGTCGTCCTAAGTTTAAAATCATCTATAAAGGTCAAGCTCTGATCATTATATATCCTGGAGACCTCCAAACCTTTATTACCAGGACATCTGAATCTAATATGGAAGCAGATCCCAGTCCAAGTAAGAGATCTCCGTGACCTCACAATCTTGGTCATGGGGAGTAGACCTATCTATAGGTTTTTCTAACCATTCTGGTACTGTATGTGATAAATCAACAATTGTTTGATGACAGTAAGACTTTCCGGGCTCAGAGATATGTCAGATGTCAGAAAATGTTCACCCACTAGGCAATATCCAACAGTACTGCACTTTATTACCTAGCTAAATATACATTGCTTTTCTATTTTATTGTTCTGTTTATGCACTAGTAACTGCTACTTTCAGATAAAGATACCTGTTGGTATTAGCGAGTTAAGGTTAGCTCCCCATGTTATGTTGATTGTATTTCATAATGTGTCCCTTTCAGTTATTCACTCACTCTGTAACATTATTGTAGGGACATTAAGATCTGGTTGTTAGTTGTGTTCACCCCTGTTCCTGACATGGGTCCCTTCATAGACCCCCTTAGTTTCCCTCTTTTCACTGAGACACCGCCAGGTGGGGTTAGGAGGTGGAAGGACAGATGGGCTTTCTAAAGCCTTAGATTTTTCAGTCTTATCTGTTTGAGGATTTTTATCCTCCAACTAAAGGTTCCATTACTTCTACTGCTGCTCTGTTTCATGATCTTTATTTTCCTCTCCCTCAACTACTTTAGAGACACCAGATGTTTTTCCTTGACGTATAGAATGAACAAGCATGTTACATATAGTTGGTCTCAATTTTCAGGTACATTGCAAGCATGTAAGAGAATTAGACAACCCCCATGACTCCTATATAAACACTATCCCTTAATACCAAGGGACTAAATCACCCAGTGGAGAGGAAGAAGATCTCTAATTGCTGAAATAGTCTGAAAAGTGCATGATTTTTCTGCAAGAATTCAAGCTAGGCTATTGAGAAGCATTATTTTTATGAAATGGGTAGGTCAATGACCTAGCTTGTTCAGGTGCGGTAACAAAACAGAATGAAGTATTCACATTAATATCAAAAAGATCAGGCCTGCTGATTATATCTGCAGAACACAATGAGGATGGGTTCAAAACTCTCATTCCTGCACACAAATGCCCAAATCATACTAGGTGGTGACTTCAACCTCCCAATCAATGATACCTTAGATAGACAATCCGCCTTCAGATTCAGACCAGTGAAAGCCCATAAACAGATGCATAATTTATGCGTTAAACATGGGCTTTCGGATATTTGGAAACTCCATAACCCTAAAAGTAATGATTTTACTGTTTTGTCTCATCCCTACCAAAGTTTCTCACATATTGATTACTTAATAGTTGACTCCATAATCCTGCAACCCACATTAGATCATTCGATTGAGCCAATAATTGTTTCTGATTTTCAGATTGTCCAAGAGTTAAAAAAGAAATACTTTTTTTCTTTAAAGAAAATAATGCCTTGGTCTCCTCCCCCTCTATCCTATTTTAAACGCTACATCAGAAGACAACTCATGGGCCGAATAGCTAGGAAAAATAAAGAGATGAAAGATTCATTAGATCTACTCTCCAAAACAATCAAATCAAAAGAACTTGAACACAGGGATCTAAAAGCTTGGATCTCCTCCAAGAGAATAAAAAATTAAAATATGAATATAATACTATAGTAAGTGAACATGCACATCTTTGGGTACATGCTCAAAAAGCTAAAAAGCTTCTGCATCTTAATAGAGCTGGTAAAGACCTTGTTGCTTACTTGAAATTTTAAAATAACTCCAATTTGGTAATTCACATTCAAGATATGGATGGCTCTATCAGACCTAAAACCAAAAACAATTTAAAGGTTTTTAGAAACTTTTATGTGTTTTTATTGAAACCATATAAAATGTGCTCCAAAACGGAATGATCAGGATTCTTAAATAAAGTGCCATTTAAAAACATCTCAGCAGAAAATAGAGAGAGTCTGAACAAAGCATTAGGGAAAGATTAAATTTCTGGAGGCAATTAAGCTTTCAGCATCAGAAAAGGCACCCGGTCAGGATGGCTGTCTGATTACTTTTATAAAAAAGTCTCTGATCCCACCATTGATCCTTTTTCTGACACCCTTAATCACTTTGCATCCCAAGGTAATGTTATAGGCTCTGCAGCTGAAGCTACGATTGTGGTTTTACCAAAGAAGGGGGATCATTCAGAACCGAAAAACTACAGACCCATTACATTGCTAAACATGGAAGCAAAGATATATGCCAAAGTTCTAGCTAAACGATTGGAACCATTAATCCCCAAACTGATGCATAACTCCCAAACAGGCTTTGTTAAAGATATATTGACTAGTGACAACATTAGAACATTCTGTTATATCATTGAAAAGGCCTATCTTTCTTTCTTTACAACAGCCGCAGTGACCTTAGATGCAGAAATGGCCTTTGATAAGGTAAATTGGCCATTCCAGCAAGTGGTAGTGATGAACATGATCTTGGTGAAATCTTCATCACAATAACCATGGCACCCTATACCAATCAGAGTGCAAGAATCAGAATCAACGGCTCTCTTTCGGAGCCCTTAAACCATCCACAACGCATCAGGGTTGTTCCTTCTCCCACCTATTGTTTCTGCCACCCACTGGCCCCTTTATACAACTTCTAAATGACTCAAATGTTATTACTGGTATATGCTTTGACTTTACTCCCTTTAAGACAGTGGCTTATACCGATGAAATCCTGATTTTCTCTGAGGAGGCAGACAGAGCTTTCACAGTGATAATGGATATTATTTGCCAATTTTCAGATGTCTCTGGGTATAGTCTGAACAAAGACAAGACAGACGTTTTCCCACTCATCCTGTATTGTCTGCACATACATCTTGGTGATTCTGGACTGATGTGGCAACTAGAATATATTAAATACTTAAGTGTGTGGTCTTGCTACAATGTTGAAGACTCAGTAAAGTACAATGAGCAAAAACAATTGAGTAAATTAAAGAACTTCCGACTAACTGGTCCTCCGAATACATCTGCTGGGGTGGTAGGGCAGAAACTCTAAAAATGATGATCACACCTCGTATCAACTTTGTCTCTAGCATGATTCTTATATGCCTATCAAATACCTTTTTCACCACTGTTCATAAGCTCTTATTTGAAAATTTCTATGGCATGTTGAGGTGCCAACTCCAAACAAATTATTTTAGGCACAATCAGGGCCTTGATAATTCTTGATAAAAAATGACAGAGTCCATTTTCAAATTAAACCTTCTCTCACTTTGGAACAATAAAAAGATATGTATAGAGAATTTGGCATTTTTGGGACCAAAATGGGCATCCAAAGGAATATGCTTTATCAGGGATTTATACGATCACTCAAGAGCTTATTCTTTTGTGGGACTCCAGGTGAACTATGCTTTTGAGATCATAGACATCTATGATTTCTTGAAAATTAAAACCAGAATATTTAGGCTTGGTCATCTAAATGAACCAGACATAATCTTTCACCTTAAACTGTGGTACTCAACAGGTCACACTGCTTCAAAGATATACTAATCCATCAACACCTTTCCAATAAAGTTACTGCCACCTATTCAGACTAAATTGAATATTCAATTTACTTCCAAAGGGAAAGATCCCCTCCCAGAAGGAATCTGGTCCTCAATCTGTCCCTTTAACCAATCAAAAATGTTCACCATGCATTTGATGCACTGGACCCCTGAAAAATTATATAAACTCCATCTAAAAGAGAGATGAATATTGGGGCTGTAAGATTTGAAGTGGGGACCCAGAGTATATGCTCTTTAGCTGCACACTCCTTAAATCATAGTGGGAAAATGTTGCCTCTTTGCTCACAATGATCTTCAAAACCAACATTGGCTTAGGATTCCCAACTTTCAGAACCGCGGTCCTCACCCTTAGCGCTTATCCTCACTGAAAATAATAACTACCTATTAGATATTTTGCTAACTATCAAAGTCAAAATAACTCTTATAGACTAGAAATCATATAATCTTATCTCACATCATACCCGGTGGGCTTGGGTCTATTATCAAAGAAGCGCACACAGATTTCAGGACTGTCTCCCAGGGAACCCCCAGATTTTACAAAAACTTTGGAATTCATTGGATGCTTTTATTCAAAATTCTCTTTCCACTTAGTTAGTGTCAGGAGTCCGCTGACGACAGAGGAACTGATTGGCCCCCTGACGCGGTTAACAGCGTGCTGTTGCCTTACATGCAGGCCGGTGTGGAGCCCTTTAAGGAATCTCCTTCGGAGGAGTCCCCGGAGGCGTGGCCCATGACGTATCCGTCGTCCAACCAATCGGGTGAGAGAGCAGCCGGAACAAGAGAGGGGAGCCCCCGCACGTATGCGGAAGGAGAATCCCAGCCGACAGGAGAGTTGGAGGCGTGGAGGTTGGAGAATCCGGACGGACGGAGAGGAACCGAGAGAGGAAACGCTGCCCTCGACAAAGACGTCAAGCCAGGAGGCCAACAAGACCGTGTTCCGCCCCGCCGCCCTCCAGGAGGAGGGTGGCTTGACAAGGTACGGGCAAAGCTTCATGGGTTTCCAGGGCACGGGTAGGGGGAGGTGGTAACCGAGAGGGAGGTCACAGCAGGGATCGCACGGTGTCGGCGTTCGTGGTGGTGCATCATCCCTCACTCCCCGCTCCCCTTGTATGAGGAAGGAAGTTGCTTCCCCACTGATCCCCTTCTATTTTTCTTTGCCTTTTGGGTTGTTGGACTGCTTCCGGTACCTGAACCACGGATGTGGGGAGAAGTCAGGACGACCTTGTTGCACTCGTCTCCCTGGGACAAAGAGGCGACTCCCAAAGCGGCCCCAACCAGGGGAGGACCCTAGTGCACAAACCCTGCTGTATGGGAGAATAAATAACTGGTTTCACCTCATCCTTGGTCTCCTTGTTGTTTAGTGCCCCTCCGGATAGTGATCCCGTTACAGTTAGTTATGTTGGCCAATCATCCTACATTGCAATGTATACCTTCACTCACAGACGGATCTGTTCTATCTAGTGTTCTTATCTCCCTCCTCTATCTTAGTTCTCTTATTTTTCTTTTTTATTCCTTTCTCTTCTCACTCTCCCCTAACTTGGATTTTCTCTATTGACCCAAATGGCATTTGAGCCTACCTTAGTTGACATTTCCACTCCTTATAAGATATTTGGGTTGTACCCAGCCTTACATTGGTTAATTGTTTCATGTTCAAATACTATGTCAATGGTCAAATATTACTTGTGGTTAGGTGTCACATAACATTTTTACATTCTGAAGATTCTGCAAAGCTAGGAAATGTTCTCATGTTTCTGTAGTCTGCCTGCAGGTCACTAACATCTTGGTACTTCTGTTCTGCTTTACTTGTTTTGGTATATTAGTTATGTATGCGTTGTCTCTATTAACTATTGTAAAACCTGATTAAAAGTTTTATTGAACTAAAAAAAACATGCACTCTTTCTGGCACCATCTTGACATGTCTCTTCCCAGCGTGGAATACATTCTGCCGGAGGGAGCTCACACCCCCATTTCCCATTTGAATGTAAGGAGGGTGGAAGGGGCGCTACTTAACAGGACCTTGCAGCACAATGTATTTCACGCTGCTCGGTGCATGGGGGAGGAAGGGGCAGGGGGCTAGAAAAGGTGACAGGGGATGGTCGGAAATAGCAAACTGCGAGGGGCTGGGAAAAAAAGAACAAGGGAGGATTGGGAAAGAGTTAAAATAAAAAGCGGTGGGGGGAGTACCACAACAGGAATGGTGGGACGGAGGAGGACTGCCAGGGACAAGTGGGTAGGGGGACCAAAACAAGTGATGGAGGGAGGAGCACAGAAGAGGAGGCCAATAGAATGTACTACCAAGGGGGGCCAGGGAGCTCACATACATGTTGTATCTCGTTCTCCAGCAGCTCCAGTAGTCTTTTTATTCTAGTTGTAGTTCCCTTACGGTTTGTTATGAGCTTCTCTGAAGCCCGCTCTGCCTTAAAGAAGCTCATAGTAATTTAACACACCACACAAAGCAGAGGAGAGACCGAAAATACCTCTTGTCTGCCCTCCCTCCTTTTACTGACCCAGCACAGCAGCACATGGTAAATACAAAGAGGATTTAACCAAGTTTTCAAGTTTAAAAAAAAAAAGATTTTTGTGGGAGCTTTTGTAGAAATTGCAGGATTTTTACAATAGTCCCAAATACACAGGGGCCGATTCCGATTCGTGTCGGTAATTTCTCCGACCGAGCCGGCCTCGGAGAGATTTCCGACCGAATCGGACCCGTGCAGTCCGACCGAACGAGTCCGATGCATTCGTATGCCACCGGACACGAGTCGGTCGGACTCCCATTGAACTCAATGGGAGCCGGTCGTACAACGCGTACGCGGGCTCCCATTGCCTCAATGGGTGCGAGGCAGACAAGGGCGCCCCCTACAGCGAGTACGCCGCGAAGCGCTTCGCGGCGTACACGCACAGGTAGGGGGACCCATGGGTCCCCCCTGTGTGCGCCTCGCACGGGTACGCGCATAGCAGGGGTCCGACACGGACTCCCAAAGTACAGCTCCGACAGCGAGTTCGAGTCGGACGGCGCGAGTCGGTCGGAGCGGTCGAGGTGCGCATCGTACTTACCCGGCCGGAAAACGTCTCCATTGCGCTGGTGCGACCGGGTCCGACCGAGTCGGTCGGAGCGGTACGATCCGGGAACCAGTCGGTCGGAGCGGTCGGGTCGCCCGGACGAGTCGGTCGGCGAATACGCATCGTACTCGCCGCCCCGGACGCTGCGTACGACTCGGTCGGAAAATAGGGCTCCGGATCGGATCCGGTAAAACCGAATCCGATTCGGAGCACTACCGGCCGAGATCGGAATCGGCCCCACAGTGTTTTGGCAGATCGTGAACCGCAAAATCCTGGAGGGTATGAATATTAGCTCATTTAAAAGCAGAACTTTCCTTTTGGGACCCACAGCGTTGGATTGAGGAAGATTCCAATGATCGCACCATAGCAGAAGGATTATTCTTTCAGAAAAAGAAACGGTTACTTCAGTCGAATTTCCGAAAAAAGTGCTATCTTGTTGTCAAGATTCCCCCTTTGTAGGACATCCAGAAGAAAGAATGACTTTTAATTTGGTTATTAGACATTTCTGGTGGGCCACTATAAGATTAGATGTGAGTAAATATGTCAAAGTTTTGTTTGTGCTCGGATGGAGTCCTCCTATCAGAAAACTGCAGGTTCCTTACTTCTATACCACTCCTGAACGACCTTAGCAAAAGATCGTTATGGATTTTATCACAGACCTTTCTCCTTTAAAGAAAAACACCATAGTGTTAATTGTCATGGATTATTTCACTAAATATTTTCTATTCATTCCATTGCACATATTGCCAACAATAGCTCAACTGAGCATGATATTTTTGAAAGAAATAATACGACTACATGGGCTAACTTCAGAGATTTACAAAGACCGAGGGGCTCAGTTATTTTCAAATTTTGAAATACGTTACTTCACGGGTTGGGGTCAGTCAACTTCAAGTCAACCAGCATCATCCCCAAACTGATGGTCAGATTGAGCACCTTAATCAGTCCCTTGAGCAGTTTCCCAGATACTATACTATGAATCCACAGGAGCAATGGGTTTGTGGCTACCAATACCAGAACTAGTTTATACTAATTCACTACACTCCTCCTTGGGCCACTCTTTCTTTTGCTCATTTGGTTTTCATCCTCAATTTTTCCTAGGAATCATGCAGGTCCCCTAAGTTCAATCTGTTACAGCCTTCCTATTTATCCTCACTATAAACAATTTGCTCATCATCATTGACAAAAGAATCCCAATTGCACAAATAGGGATAGTGTTTGGTTGTCTACTAGTTTCTTGTCTTCGCCCAGTTTCCACCCCAAGCTTGCATCGAGATTTATGGGACCTTTTCCAGAATATCTCGAGGGGTAGGGCAAAGTGCAGTAGCATTAGACCTTCCTAAGGGTTGAAGAATACATCTGGTCTTTCACATATCCCAATTTAAACCTGCCACTTGTAACAAAACAACTATTCCACCTCCCCCAGTCATTTTGAAGAGTTTTAGGTTGAGGTTATAATTGATTCTAGAAGTGGTAAGGATCAAATGGGATGCCTGGTAGCCTGAAATGGTTGTGTACCAGCAAAACGCTCTTGGGCACCTTTCACTTTTGTCCACGCTCCTAAATAAGTGGCTTCCTTTCACCAAAAGCTCCCTCACAAGCTAGCACCAAGGCGGGCCATAAGGGGAGAGTTACAATCAGGAATAACAGGGTTATGGTCGCCATTGAATTTGCATGAGAAAGCTAGTATTGATATGGAAGACCAGTCTATGGTGGCTGTGGTGTCAGGAGCACCACTGGGGAGGGTTGAGGGTAGGGACTGCCAGATCAAGCATGGTATTAGGGCTTTATAAACAGTCCACTTCCTTTGGGAAGGTGCCTGGCAACTTTCCATGTTATATTGGCTCTTTCACTGTCACTTCAGTTAGTTTACCATCATTGTGGCCCTGACCTTTTTTTTGTTTCCCTTCTTGTTCAATTCTATTCCCGGACCTTTTCTGCCTGGTTTTGTCTTTCAATTATGATTTGGTCTTGTATGGTGACGGGATGCCTTTCCCCTACATTATAATTTGTTATTGGTTGCTGTATTTATTCTCCTGCTTCCTTCGTGAATTCCAGGTTCACTTTTGACATGGGGATCCACAGTTGATGCTACCTGCTTCCTTCGGTTGTGGTTTAGGTTCCCTGCAGCCAACCTTTGCAAAGGCAGTAAGCACTACCACCAATACCTTCTTTGCTAAAGATATTACCTATGGGACCTGTTCACAAACTGCATTTGTAGTTCGTTTAGTAGTAAACAATTGTACTCCTAACATGCTACAAAATGCTGTTTACAAACATACAATGCAGAGGTTCTCCCTCTGCCTCTCCTTTTTTTTTCTGTGCGGACATCCCTTCTCCGACTGCAGAGTCTTCGCACATGTAAGCATACGTTTTAGTAGTAAATGTGGGAGGGGCATAGAGGAGTAGCTGGAAGATGGTGAATACTTACGGCTAAATGGGAAGAGTTAAATGAAGAGTAAGGAGGGTCTAAGGGAGATTTAGGGTGTTGTTTAGGGAGGGGTTTAGGGAGGGACGGGCACCGACCCACAAAAGAGTAGGCCCATTGCTATTTACAAAAGCCAAAAATCACCCAAAAAGCCTTACATTTTCTCCAGCTCAGAGCTGGAGTTAGTCCAGCATCACACATGGCCAACCACTGGTACTGCAACACCCTTCTATAAAAATAATGGCGGTAGGGACTTAAAATAAAACCCCACCCTACTAATGTAGTACTAATGAACGTAGTACAAAGTACAGTTTCTGTATAGGTCCCAGTGTGTTTAGTTTGAATGGCAGATGTGTCAATTTTATTACCACTACTTAACCTACCTTTTTGACTTTTGATAAGTGCTATTTTTGCTTGTAGAGACCAAGTCACCACAGTTGAGAGCGGTGTGCTAGGTTGTGGATGGTGTTGGTCACTTA
Source organism: Calotriton arnoldi (assembly GCA_963921515.1). NCBI lineage: Eukaryota > Metazoa > Chordata > Amphibia > Caudata > Salamandridae > Calotriton > Calotriton arnoldi. The sequence continues at coordinate 844,725 of CAWUFW010005780.1, forward strand.
TAGTAGGGTTATTTCAGCCTGCCCATGTTTTACCCAGTGTGGTGTCAGTTGACAAGGGGGTACTATTGCTCCTGCCCTATTAATTAATATGGACTGGTTAAATTTTTGTTGGATGATTCTAGATGCCTTTGTAGGGATCTCCACATGGCATTTCAGGTGGGAGAATCTCTAATTTCTTCAGTTTATCTTTTTCTTAGACGTTTAATTGCGGTCCTACATTTTGATGGATTCTTGTAGTTTCTTCATCACCATTCTTTCCAGAATTGGAACATTGACAAAAATTTGATCAGGTGCATTGGGGTCATTTTCAAGTGTAGGTTATTTTAGTAATAAGGTCACCCAGTCCTGTTTAAGAATATCCAGAACAAACCCTCGTTTAAGAGATGCATTTACAAATTTGACATTCTTGACACAAGGTGATCAAGGGTTTGAGTTAATTTTGGCCATAATCATTTTCCTGTCTGTTGTGGCAAACAACTGAACAACATCCTGAACCTCTGAATTGTTTTGAGGGAATGTGGTATGCAAAATTCAACAGTGAACAACAGAATAGAACTGGGATTTTCAGCACACATGTGTATTAGGCCCAGCATGGTATTACACACAAACACACAAGACTAGCAAATATAATTTTATTATTTCATCTTCCATTACCTGGGATTGAGAATTTAGAAGCAGATGGCACATGGAATCAGTAATATAGATTTAGTAGTTCACACGCATTTTGAAATATAGGTGATATTGATATCGGTGGAACTACAGCATCTATTTTCACATTGTCATCGAGTAGAGCTAGGAGCAGAATTGGGAATAATGGATCGTGACCCGAGACTATTGGCTGGCTGATAACGGACACGCAAGTAGGTCACGAAGGCCGCCCTACAACAAATATGATATCTTGCATCACCGCCAGATAACTGCGCTTCAGTATATCTTGCGCTGATTTAGAATACGCAACAGGATGGTCATCAAAACACATGAAGAACATCCTTTCTGAAAAAAAAGTGATTGGCAGTAGCCAGTAACGCATGCTTTGCACCATGGCATTCCCTAGGGCTCCTCTCTGAGCCCCACTCCATTTAACATCTACGTTCAACCGTTGGCTTAGATTGTGAAAGACCTGGTGCTCGCGCTGGTGTCCAATGTCGACGACACTCAGCTTGGGCTCTCCTTCTCCAACAATCTTATCTTGGATTTGGCCAAATTCCAGAGTGGCATGTTGGCTGTTGCAGAGTGGATGACTGCTAATTGCCTGCAAATGAACTTGAGCAAATCTGAACTTCTCCTTCTAGGTAAAGATCTCCACTCTTGGGGTGTCCATTGTTGGCCCTCTTCCCTGGGGCTCCCTCTGCTGCCCAAGTCGGTGGTAAAAAACTTAGGTATCTGGGTGGACAGTGCTTTATCTTTCAAAGCACAGGTGAAATCAGTGGTAGGCATGTGCTTTAAGCTTCTACATGGGCTCAAAACTATTCTTGGATTTTTTGATTCCCACATTCGACAAGTTATCATTCAGGCAGCCATTCTTTCCAGGTTAGACTATTGTAAAATCTTATACCTGGGATCTAACAAGGCAGTGATCAGAAGACTCCAGCTGGCCCAAAATGCTGTGGCAAGACTGCTATTCTCTCTCCCAAAGTTTTGCCTGGTTTCTAGCCCTATTTGCAGATTGCATTGGCTCCTTGTGGACAAGCTTGTCCACTTTAAGGCCTTGTGTACGGCTTAATTAATCAATCAATCAGTGCTTGTTAAGCATGGCTACTCATCTGTGAGGGTCTCAAGGCGCTAGGGGATGGGGGGGGGAGGTCCGACTCGGTGCTGTGGTTCATTTGAAGACCCAGGTCTTTAGATCCTTCTTGAATTGCATGAGAGGCGGGGAGAAGTGAAGAGGCATGGCGTTCCAGGATTTGTCGGCGAGGTAGGAGAAGGATCTTCCTCCGGTCCTGGTCTTGTGTCTCCGAGGGACGGTGGCCAGGTCCAGTAGGGCAGAGCGGAGGTGTCTAGTGGGTGCGTGGAATGAGAGGTGGTGGTTCAGGTATGCAGGTCTGGCATCGTGGAGAGCTTTGTAGGTGTGTGTAAGGACCTTGAAGGTATGCTTTTGTTTACTGGGAGCCAGTGGAGTTCTTGTAGGTGTTCAGAGATGTGGCTGCGGCGGAGGAGGTAGAGGACCAATCTGGCTGCTGCGTTCTGCATGCTCTGGAGTTTTCTGAGGAGTTTCTGGGTGGCTCCTAGGATCCTCTTCTCCCAGGTACCCCATTCTGTCCAATCTGCTACGTCCGTATCTACCCCGTCAAGTCCTGCGCTCAGCCAACTTTAATATGGCTTGTGTTCCATGTGTTCAAAGAGTAAGAGCAGGTGGCCGCTCTTTCCACGCCAAAGCTCCTGCTCTCTGGAACACACTTCCCCTATCTATCAAGAGCATTCAGAACCACTGGTCCTTCAGGAAAACCCTGAAGACCTGGTTGTTTTCCGCTTAAGTGCACTTGTGCCCCTTTTTAGTTTGGTCGTCATTCTGCAGCTGCTCTTTCTGAGACTAGCGCTGGGACACCCCGTTCCTGGGACAGCCATGCGCTTTACAAATTCTATTACATAACATAACATTAACACACTTGCCAAGCTTTTGGCATGTACAAACTAAGGTGGCAAGTAGAAACAGGGCTCCAACTAGGTCTACTGCTACATGGTGCAGAATTACCAATTTTTTTCTATGGTAACATAATACATTCATACGAATACATACGTCAATGTCTCAAGTTGTAACTCACTTCTGTATCAGAGATCAGGAGGTTGTTCATGGTGACCTACCTCTGGATGCTGGTGGGCCAAGGATAGTAAACCTTTCAGTTCCTCTTCGTGTACTGTAACACACAAGCAGTCCATGACCAAACCGCCAGGTGACGAGAGATCACTCATGGGGAATTGGCAGGGGCGTAGCTTCATGGGGGTTTTGGGGTGTTACACCCCCCCCAATAAATGCATTTTCTGATAAGTAGTTGGGTACAGGTGCTTTCAGTCGGGTATTGTGAGATGCCAGTCAGATTCCCCCAGCAATTTATACATACACACAGAAAAAACACACACACTCTCTCACTCTCTATTTTGAAAGTCCTAAAAAATATTGGTTATTTTACAAAATGCTGTGTTTTCTCTATTAGTAATCCTACCAATTCGCATTCTTCTCCCTTTCCACTGCCCTTTAGGCCCCTCTCATGTACTTTGCTTGTCGTATAATGTATTTAAACAATAGGTGCCAGCTTGATTGTTGGAAAATGTGAAGCTCACCGCCTATCTTACTGACCAAGCTACAGCCCTGGGTTATTGGTACCACGGAAAGGTGAAGGAACTTCCTAACACAAAGAAATATAGGAATAGGGATGAAGCCAGGGCCATGCATGTCTCATATACATTCAAAATTAGGAATCAATGTTTTTCACAACACCTCAGAAAGAACGGAGTAGTTCACATTTGTGTGAATTGAGTGCAGGCAGTTTCTGAAGTGCCTCAAGTTAAAAAGCAAAAGAAACAATTGATGGACGGAATGCTGGACAATGCAAACATTCACCCCCAGTCACAAGGATCTGGGTTAAATCCATCATTCTTTTGCTCACCACACCACCCCAGTTTGGACCCAGCCATATGCAAATCAGTCTTGACCCTGTTCCTCGTGGGAACAGTCCAGCCCGAACTGCCAATCCAGGTCCTCCCTGGACCGGAAACAAGCATCCTGGGACCAGTTTCAGGGCATCACCCTTCACCAGCCAGGCTAGCTTGAATCCAGTGGTGTAGTGAGCATGGGACCCACGTCTGGGCATACCCTTCCCACTTAGGGCGACAAAGGCAAAAGAAACAATTGATGGACGGAATGCTGGACAATGCAAACATTCACCCCCAGTCACAAGGATCTGGGTTAAATCCATCATTCTTTTGCTCACCACACCACCCCAGTTTGGACCCAGCCATATGCAAATCAGTCTTGACCCTGTTCCTTGTGGGAACAGTCCAGCCTGAACTGCCAAGCCAGGTCCTCCCTGGACCGGAAACATGCATCCTGGGACCGGTTTCAGGGCATCACCTTTCATCAGCCAGGCTAGTTAAAAAGCAGCAGACAGAAATTTCTACCTGAAATGTGACGTTTTTCAGAATTGCCTCTACAGCACAAGTTATTTTTAGTAGATTATAATAACCAATTAATGAAGCTAGGATCTTAATATCTATATTGTAGCTAGACTTACTGCCACCCGGGGCGGCCCCTAAGTTTGCCGCCCGGTGTTGGTAAGAGGGGGGGGGGTTTGTGACGGCCGACTTGTTCACGGGGGATGGTGGTAGTCGACAGGCACAACTTACTCACCTCCATCGCCCCCCAAAAAGAGTGCCGCCCGGGGCGGACCGCCCCCCTAGCTATGCCACTGTATTTTAGGTATTTCTGCCCTTGTGCCAGCTTTCAAAACAATGAAACATTCTCTGATTCTCGTCACAGCACATTCTTGTATGTATGTTATGCCAGAAGGGGGCGCAAATGATTTTTATAACAGTTACATAAAACAATAATGCATTTTATCACAATGGACCAGTAAGCAATAGCGGTCAAACAATCATTGAATAATTGCAATGCAGTGTTGCCCAAAGTGCTTGCATCTTTCATGTGAGCATTTAGTGTGAAATGATCGACTAAAAACAGCCTTCCTTTCTCTAGCGTGGAGAAAGTGGTACTCATATTTAACAGTATTTCAATATTTCCTTTCATGGTTGTTTAATACACGGTCACAATTGTAGCTATTTAGCAATATCCTGGATGGACACCTCATTGTGGGAACTAAAGACTCCAATATCCCATCTGAATATCAAGTACAAAATATTGTGTGCGAAATATTGAGGCCTAAATGTGAAGAACCAACAATAGTTTGTATTCAGTATTCTGACCTTCAATAAGGTAGTTCCAGCTATGGCCATCCTTAAGGACGGAGGGGCCACACCCACCACACCTTTTTTCGGACACAAAGAGTGTCTGTCAGGCTGAGGAAAGGTCACTGACAGACACTCTTTATGTTCAGCTCAGGCTGCCAGGTGCTCTACATGCGCTAAATGTGCAGGCGCCTGGCTGCCTGAGCTGAACTTTGCTGAGCTGAAGATGTCACAGCTCCTGTGGGTGTGAACTCTTCAGCTTGGCAAAGCGCTTGGAGGCCTTCCCAACATTGGGAGTGAAGTGTCATTGATAGCCTCAGACCTGGGCTCTTCAGTTTTAACCCCTGAAGTGCAGAGGGTCAAGGGACTATCATTGACACCTCGTCACAGAGTGGAGTGGGGTCAGCAACTCTCACTGACCCCATCCCACTCTGTGACAAGGTATGGACTACCACCTCCTCTCATTGGCTGACCTAAGGTCCTCCAGTGAGAGGAGTCAACAGTCCCAACCCTCCTGGAGCTTCCGAGGCTTCCCTCCAAAGACGCTGCAGAAGCTAAATGTTATGTTTTTATCTAATGTTTGGTGCGTTCATGCATGTATGTATGTATGAATGCATGTTTATATGTGAGTGCGTGATATGAATGGGTGTGTGTGTGCATGCATGGGTGTGAGTGAGTGTGCATGCGTGTGGCTCCTCCGCCCGACCTATGATCTAATTACCAGCCGCCACTGGATAGTTCATAGGTTACATTTTTAGGTCTCTATAGAAACATCTGTAGTTTTCTGTCAGAGCTCATATAATAGGAAAATATGATGCAAAAAAAACAGAGAGCGAGGCTTCTGTGGTCATTTTAGCAGTGCTACATTTTGCATTGGATAGGAGGGAGCCAAGTAATCCTTCTCCGTGAGATCATTATCGCGCTTCCAAGACATAACTTCTGCCCCCTGCTCTTATTGTCGTCACCACACATCAAGAACGATAGTGGAAATTTCATCTAGCAAAACAGTAGGGACCACAGCATCAACAACAGCCGCAATAGCCTCAACCACAGCAGAGGCTGAAGCAGCATAAATAGGAGTCATAACACTAGGCACAACAGCTTCGACCATAGCTCCTATCACAGTGGCAACAATAGCTGGAACAATAGTCACAAACACAGCACAGGGTCTACAGCTGTGACTACTGCTTCCACCATAGCTTTAACTACAGATTGGGCCACAGTAGTAAACTCAGCTGACACAGTAACTGGGACAATAGCAGCAACAAAAGCTGTAACCACAGCAAAGTCCACAGCTGCCTCCGACAGAGGGACAACAGCAACCATAACTGGAGGGACTACAGCAGCAACCACAACTGTAACTATAGTGGAGCTAGGAATGGGATGTAGTATGGTGTTACAGCACGTTATGCAACGTTACACTACGAGGGGCGGAGCTGCCTGTGTGTTGCGAGTGAGCCGCGAGCTGCGAGCCGCGGCTTGGCGGCTGTTTTGCACTTTTTTTGCTCCCGCTAGTCCCGCTTGTCCCCCGCTTGGATCAACTGGCTCCCCGCCGTGACTCCGCTGTGACTCCCGCGGCTCCAGCGCCGTCCGGCTGGCTGAGACAGAGACAACGGCAGCGGCGTGGAGGTGAGGCTGGGAAGCTCTGCAGTGGGACCAGCAGGGTAGGGCAAGCGGCCAGCCCATAACTCCCACGGAGCGGCCCAGCTAGGTGCAGCTTTCGGGTCGGTGGGCCCCCACTCGCTAGGCCCCCGCCATTGTTCACCGTCATCCCGCATCCGGCGGGTCTCGAACTCCCCCCGACCTCGATAACCTCGCCCTGACTGCCCTTTGCGACTAACACCATTCTGCTTTGGAAGCAGCGAGAAGCAGGATGCAAGACGCAGGACTGAGACTGAGACGGCAGACCCGTTGAGCCTCGGAGCCCCGGAGTTGCCCAGAGTTGCGGGTGCCACGGGGAGTTCACCCGAGGCTGAGGATTTGCTGAGCTGCAGGAGGAGCCTACGGGAGCACTTGGGAGCCCACTGGGGGTCGAGCTCCCGCGTACTCTTGCTCACTCCCGCCCAGCACTTCACGTATGTCTGCGGGAGCTTTGCTGAGGTCGCGGAGGGAAGGGAGAGGTTAGTGTGAGCCACGGGAGGCGTCTCACTGCTCCTGCCGCCTCTCCCCCCTCCCCTTGCCTCCCCCCTGTTTGTCACAGCCCGCACGGGAGGTCGCGTGGCTGCCAACAAAGGACCACAGAGGAGCCAGGGCACAGCTGTCAGGGGGAGCACAGCAAGGACAGTCCACCCCACACCTGCCCTCCCCGTTTTGCCCCGCCAGCGCTTCTGATCAGCAGCTCGTACCACCCGGCCAGGTCGGCAACGACAGCAAATACACCCCCCCGGCCCCCCGGGCTTTCTCCCCTGCAAGCCACAACACGCGGCAACAATCGTCACTGGGTACCCTACAACTGCTTGGGACAGTGACGGGTTTTTGGCAGAGCCCCGAAGCTGAGTCTACACTACCTGGATTTATCTGACTCAAGGGCTGCAACGGATCGTGGGCTGTAAGCTGTATGCTGATTGCGGCAGACTGCAGGTGGACCAGAGAGTGCCTCAGCCGGCTTCAGTTGGCGGTAAGCACTGGGGCCAGAGGGGACCGCGAGCGCGCCACCACTTAACCTGCACAGTTGCTACACTCTTCCACAGTGTTGCGCATCCAGCGCGGGGCTATGAACCCAGCAGCAACTCGCAGCTCAGGAGCTGGCAACGCGGCTTTCGTGGATGCTGGGGGATACTCTAAAGCAATCTCCAGGTAATCCAAGAAGCCCTTAATTACGGGCCAAGGGCATAAGCCAGCATCAGCCAGGAGCTGCGTCCTGCTCTGTCCCCCTGTAATATTACTAGAAACCTGTGTATAAGAACAAGGATAAGATCGGCGCAAGATAAAGAGTATGTCACTCAAAAAGAAACTGCTACATGATAAGGAATCAGATTCGGCAGAGGCCGAATATGCAAGACTTGCCCTAAGGAGGATAACAAGAAGTACAGCAACCCTACAATCACAAGCACAAAACAACTACGATATCTCCCACCAAGAGCTCATCACTCACTTCTTCCAGGTCTCCGGTGGTCCAATAGACTTAACAGACACACCGGCCAGCCCCTCGCTAGGGGGGAAAGCCGACCCCCCCCTTCGTCAGGTCCCCCCGGGGACAACAAGGTGCGGAGCGACGCTCACATCAGAGAGCTCGCCGCCACCCAGATAACGGGAAGCCCCGTGAAAACCTCAACATTCGAAGCCAAGCCCAAAAGCCCAACATGGATCACGGCAGAAATCCACCAATGGCAGACAGAGGAGGAGGACAAGGCCAAAGAGACCAAGACGGGGTTTGTGGCTAACCCCGTGACAAACACAGAGATCAGATTCGCCTTACCAGCGTCTGCCCGGAAGGACTGTCAGGCCAACTCCCCAGTCACGGAAGATGCAACCACCTCCTTTTTGCAAAAATTAGAGCTGGCCATCGAAAGAACACTGAACGCCACCCCAAAAAACATGGGAAAGAGCCTGGAAGGGAAAACCTATCAAACAGACGGCGGAAGCCCGATGGGACAAGAAGCTCACCAACATGCAACGGAAGCAGCAACCTACGAAGTCTTAAATTTGTCAGCTCTGAGGGAAACACAGGACACAATCGCCAGGGCCCTGTTATGGCAGTCTACCAAAATGGAAGTACTAATTGACTTACTTCAGTCAATTGCTCAGCACTTGGTGCGCCAAGACGACAAGCTGGTAAAAATAGAGGTTTCTCTTGACACCCTCAAAGCCAAATCAGCTCGCACCAACTCCTGTGCTGACATTATTGACAAGTGGGCAGGCCTACCTGCAGTTCTAAAGGACATCTTGGCCTTAGCGCGGGGACACAGGGAAACGCCGATCCTAGAACAAAGCCCCCAAATATCATCAGGGGGGGAGATCGTGAAACCAGACACCCTAATACTTCATCTCCCTGAAGAGAATAAAGTAATCAAGGATCCTCAGGCAGGGCCATGCTATAGGAGTAACAAGAACACCCTCAAAGCCCTGGGGAACGAGGACAATGAGGCCTGCTTACGTGACACAACAATCAAAGACTCCCAAGAAGAAGCAGCCCAATGAGCTAAGGCGGTAGGTGCTGTGGAAGGGGCAGTAGCCCCACTGTCAAGGAGGGCCAAGAAGAAACTGAAGAAACAACAGAAAAAAACAAAGGTTACACAAAGAAGATCATTATTAGTTACAGCATTGAATCACGGCTGCAAAGAGAATACCAACAACTTAAAACCACTCTTTCCAATTTTCAATCTCAGAAAGTCAACTAAACTTAAAATGATAAGTGAGACACACAACAGGAAAGACGAGGACCAAAGCCGACAGAACTCCCCTTCAGAGGAGGGCCCACAACTAGCAGGGCAAACAATATTGCAGACCCGAGTAGAGGCCGCTCGGCAGCCTACACCTCAGGAGACCGCTGGCACCCAAACCAGGGCCACCACTTTCCCGGGCCTAGAGCTCCAACAAAGCGCGATGCAACGTTCCACATCGACCAAACATGGGCGGGACAGCCTAATTGGGCAGCAGACAGATTCTCAGCAAGCGATATCCACAACAATCAATTAAATCTGATCCTTTCGAGGCCTGCTCCGTGGAAGGCAGCCTCGACCTTGTGCACCCCCAACACTAACAACGACCAAGCAATCTACGAGGTGTTGCACACCCCCAGATACAATGCCAAAGGCTCCTACGATATTCTGAATAGATCTAACATCTTACGGCTCCTGGGTCATCTTGACGCTCTGGCAACGATCACTTCAAACAACATAAAGTAGATAAAGTTTAGAACCCTGGAGAGGGATACACATGGGGACTGCACCCTAGTCGGCTTCACTCAACAGCAAGTCCAACTGGCCGTCCTTGGTGAAGCCTCTCGTCTTGCAGAATGGGGAATCAAAGGTACTGCACTCAGCATTCCAAAATACCCTCACATTCTAATACCTAAACATGCTCAGGGGGAACCTGCATCAATCCTCAAAGGCACCACAAACAAATTTCTAGGTGAGAGAGAGAAAGTTGGTCGATCAAGAACCCCATTAAAAATCCACATCATGCACAGGGAAATGCAGCGCAGAGTGCAGCCGCTTCAGCAAGAGCAGGCCCACAAGGTGGAGTCTCGGCTACAGTGTCCCTAACCAAAGAAACCAGAACGACAGCAGAGGATGTCCAACCCCACGTATTGGAGAACAAGGCAAATTAACCCTCATTTCATGGAACATCGCAGGGCTAAGTATTAACCTCAATGACAAGGTTAGACAAGACTATCTTGTAAAGGGGGACATTTTGTGTTTCCAGGAGTCCTGGGCAAAGTCAAATACCCCAATAAGTGGCTTCTACAAACATTACAAACCTGCCATCAAAAACAACATCTTTGGTCATCCGTCTGGTGGCCTTTGCATATTCCTAAATCATGCACGCAAATTCAAAACGACAGTCATAAAAGTAGAAACACCAGATCTCCAAGCAATTACAATCGAAGGGCTAAGAAAGGGACCTCAGCCCCAGTCTCTACTACTAATTAATTGTTATATTAACCGAACAAAACTTCAAACTCAACAGGCTTTGGAATCCTTCATTAACATCCTGGAAGACATACTCATAAGATTTGAGAAATGTATTGTGATAATTGCGGGAGATTTCAATACGAGGGGTCTAGAGCAAGCCCAAGTGTTACCCAGCTGCGGGAAGAAGGCGGGCTTGCTGCTCTCCCTTCTCAAAAACTTCAAGCTTCTATCCACCCACGAAATAAAAAAAACATCTGTCCCGCATGGTGCCCACTGCCGACTTTCAGGAATATATCTATCATAGATTATATTTTAATCAAAAAAGAGGAGGTACTTAAACTAAGCGACTTCGCAGTGGATGACAGAGATGAAAGCGACCATAGGCCACTCCGTGCCATTTTCATTCTGGCCCCGGAATCAGCGGATGTCCTGGAATTAATTGGTGCATCCCTTGGCGAAGACCGACATCTGGTACTCAAAAGATTAAAATGGACCGCTAACCTAAGCACCAACCTCATGGAGTATGTAGCCGGAAGGGAAGTGGCATTCCAGACTCAGCAAACTAAGAACATCATTGATCTTTGGGAAACGCTGATAATGGACCTACAGCATTACCTGGGAAATAGCAATGGACCAAACAGGAACCAAAACCCTATTCGACTGGCGCCGAAATATAGAGCACCGAAATGTTTGAAACAACGAAAGCGTGAGCTCAGAAAGGCTATTAAGGCAAAAAGGAATGGAGCCCCGCTGTCTCAGTTGACTTCAATATCGGCCCTGCGAACCACATATAAAAAGAAAGTTTGGGAGCTGAAGAGATCCCACACGGACAGAAGCTGGCTTAAAATGTTTTCACTAATTAAAAGTAAAGACAACGGCAAGCTACGGAGCTTTATTAACAGCCAGAGTTCTCACAGCCCGCCTAAAGAGAACAACATTGCGTGCAACGTGTGGGAACTGTACGTGAAGGAGCTGTATATAGGCGCACCGACCAAGGAGGGCCCCTCCGGTACAGAATGGGCCCAGGCCGCAGCCACAGCTAACAAGTCACAAAAGGTGCAGGGAGAACCAATAGCACCCAGTTACTTTGAAGTATACACAGTGGGTGTGATCGCCAGGACCATCAAGGCTACCAGAACCAACGGGGCCCCAGGACCAAACGGTATCCCGGCCCAAGTCTTTAAATCAGTTCCAGCCTTTTTTGCATCCACCCTCACTTCACTATTCAATCACTCATATCTCACAGCAATGGTTCCACAATCCTGGAAAGGCTCTATTCTGTGTCCAATATTCAAGAAGGGTGACCACTCGAACCCAGCCAACTACAGGCTTATAGCCCTGCTTGACATTGAAGCAAAGATCTACGCCCGCTTACTATTAAGGGACCTAGAAGACTGGCTGGATAAGAACGGCATCCTCCCGCCTTATCAAACTGGCTTCAGGGCAAACAGCTCCACTATGGACAACATCTTAGCGCTATCCTACCTCTCGAAGCAAGCGGCAACGAGCAACAAGCCGCCCCTGTTTTGCTGCTTCATAGACTACTCCACGGCCTTCAACAGAGTTAATCGCGGTCCATTATGGGCAAAACTTGAAGCCTGGGGGATCCAGTCCCCCCTTTTAAAGGCCATAAAAGCCCTCTATGGGGGGACATGGGTTCAGGTCAAACTAACCCCAACATTGGTAACCTCAAGAATCTACACCAACATCGGGCTAAAGCAGGGATGTGCTCTGGCCCCTCTACTATTTAATCTGTACACGGCAGACCTGGGGCCCGCTCTGAAAGACGCTTGCTTAGTTCCTCCAAGATTGGGCCAGACGACCCTGGGCACTCTCCAATATGCAGATGACACAGTGATCATGGATCACACCAGGGTGGGGCTCCAAAGAGCATTAAAAAGTCTGGCAGCCTACAACCAGGAAAATAGTCTGCAAATCAACGAAAACAAAACAAAGATAATCATCTTTGGTAAATACCCCCACAAAAAGCAAGCAACATGGTCCCTTGGCGAGCATCGAATCAGAGCAACAACTGCCTACAATTATTTGGGGATTTGGTTAACACAGCAGGCCACAGCTTCAAACATATAAGGGAGCTAAGGCCGCGAATCAACAAAATAATTCTGTCTCTTAGACGACTAAGCTATCGGCTAGCTAGTCCATCGATAGAGCCCATGTTGACTGTACTTAGGGCCAAACTAATGCCGGCTATTACCTACGGCCACTTAGCCTTTCCAGGCGCCTTAACGAAAGTTATCAATGCAGCTCAGGTAAAAGCATACAAAACAGTGCTGCAGGCGCCTAGACATGCTCGAAACACCAGGCTAAGGTTGGAGATAGGCCTAAACAGACCGGACTTGGTTCTTCAGGGGGACCTAATAAAATATTACATCGGAGCACTGAAAGCACCAGAAAAGAATCTTAAACACTCTTTAAAGCTGATCTTTAGGCCAGAGGGTTCCCCGTGGCACGTGAAGCTGGACCAAGCCATACCTCGCTTGAAAATAGAGGCAGGGAGCTTGCCCCTCCATGAAATCCCCTATTCCGCTTGGGCTAAAGCCGTGAAGTGCCAAGTTCATACTCTCTCCTTCGAACTGGATCAATCCTCACTCCGATATAATTCTCTCACTTTGCCGCTAAATAACTCATACACCCCTGGGAAAGCTCAACCTTACATGCGTGATCCTCTCTCAGCCCAAGCTAGAAGGAAAATCTGTTTTTTCCGTCTCACCGCCCTTAGGATTCTGGACTTCAACCCAAAATGGGCACGAAAAGACAATGACGTCTCTTGTCAGTTATGCAATTACCACAGGGAATCCTGGCTACACCTTCTATGTTGTTGCCCAAAACTAGCCGCGGACCGTCATGGTCTGTTGCGCCCAGCACTAAAGGACAAGGGCCTGAGAACGTGCAGGGACGCCTCGGACTGGTGCTTTATGGAAACAACTACCTGCCTTCTTGCTAGAGTTGGCGAATTCGCTCATCAAATAAAAATTGCTCTTGACCCCCAGCTACCGGTCGCAGATCCTGGGGCTTCCACTTCCCAGTAACTAAATCAGCTGGCGCTCTAGCCCTGGCGGATGTCATCTAACTTAGGGGCCCACAGTGTGGTTAAATAGACTATAAGTGAAAGCGGGTCCGCTTAACTAGATCTGGCAACAATGACTGATGAATTCTATGTAAAAGGGATTTTTACAGGACAAAGTAATCATTGGTGTGTTCAGGAGTGTCTTCATAATTTTAACCTATTGTAACATAGTCTCTCCCAGGAGTATACTGCTAAAAACTGCGCCCATGCAGGCATGGTGCACTCTATTTTATTTATTTAATGTGTTTTTACTGTAAAGATTTTAAGTAATCGTACGGTTAATAAAGAATTAATTCATTCATACTATAGTGGTATCTACAGCAGTAACTGAATTACCACCACAGCAGGGACCATAGCCCCAACTCAAGCTGTCATGACAACAGAGACCACAACTTCTACAACCGAAGCAACCACAATGTGGACCACAGGAATGACCACTGATGAAATAAAACAGGGAATATTGAAGTGGCCACTGCTGCTACAATGCCAGAGAAAGCAACAGCAACAACGCTGCTTGTGAGAGAGGGAGAACAGGAGTGGGAAACAGCTGCATCCAGAGCTGGTACCTCTTCAAGGACCACAGAAGCCACCACATTTGGTACCACAGTGCAGATTACAGCAGCAACAACAAATGTCACGACAGCAGTGACCACAACTGGCGCAATTGCAGTGAGAGAAGCGGGGGCCTTGAAGTCAACCCGCAGCTGCCATTATGACAATGACAACTGTATTGACTACAGTTGTAAGAACAGCAGAGATAACAGCGATGACATTGTAACAGCAGTCGAAACAACAACAGTGACCATAACTGCCACCAAAACCTGGACAACAGCAGCAACAACAGCTTTTGCCACAGCAGAGACCACAGCAGGAACAATAATTGCCACAATAGCAATGGACCACAGCAGCATCTAGAGCTGTCAGCTCAGCAGGAACCACAGCATCAACCACCTCAGCTACCAAAGACGGACAACAGTAGAATCCACAATTGTCGTATCAGCAGTGGCCACAGCTGCTGCTACTGCAATGACCAAAGTGGGGACCCAGCAGTGGCCAACATTGCAAGCATTGCAGGGACAAAAGCATCAACAAAAATTGTAACCACATCAGTGGCAACAGCTACCACAACAACACAAACCAAAGGAGCAGTAGTGATTGCCACCTTAGATGGGACAAATTAATACAAAACAGCCTCCAGTAAGATAGGGACCAGAGCAGTCACCACATTTGTGATGAGTGAAATGCATGAATTAACCTCAGCCACTGATAATTACTCTGCGATACATTCCAGTCCATTATTTGTTCTGCTCATTCTGCTACCATAGACAGGCCCAACCAAATGCAAATTAGCCTTGGTCCCACTCCAGTAGGAGCAGCCAGTCTTAACTGCTAAACTGTGTGACCTCTGAATGGGAATACAAGCAACCCTACAGTAATTTCTGTCTAGAGGCATGTAATGAGTCCTGTAGCACAGCAAGCAGAGGACCCTTCTCAAGATATATCCTTTGCGTTTAAGGCCCCTCACTGATAAAACAAAGCATTGGTAAAACGAATAGGTCTGGCTGTAATGAAGTAGTGCAATTAAACAAATGCATGCATAAATGTGGTAAGACTATTTGGGTTTTGTCCCAATGCAAACTACCTCTTTGTCTGCCTCTCATGTGCGTAGCCTGATTTTTTTTATTCCCCAACTTGAAGTGCCATGCTGTAGGTTACAGTGCGACACAACACAAATAGTTTGTGTGCATTTACGCATGCCGTGTCTGCATGCATTGTGTTACAGCAAACAAATGATGGACGGAATGCTGACAATGCAAACATTCTCCCCCAGTCAAAAGATCTGGGTTAAATCCATCGTTCTTTTGCCCACTACGCCACCCCAGTTTGGACCCAGCCATATGCAAATCAGTCTTGACCCTGTGCCCCGTGGGAACAGTCCAGACCGAACTGCCAGGCCAGGTCTTCCCTGGACCGGAAACAAGCATCCTGGGACCGGTTTCAGGGTATGTCACCCTTCTTCAGCCAGGCTAGCTTGAATCCAGTGGCACAGTGAGCAAGGGACCCACGTCTGGGCATACCCATCCCACTTAGGGCGAAAAGTGTTACAGCAAACAAATGATGGACGGAATGCTGACAATGCAAACATTCTCCCCCAGTCAAAAGATCTGGGTTAAATCCATCGTTCTTTTGCCCACTACGCCACCCCAGTTTGGACCCAGCCATATGCAAATCAGTCTTGACCCTGTGCCCCGTGGAACAGTCCAGACCGAACTGCCAGGCCAGGTCCTCCCTGGACCGGAAACAAGCATCCTGGGACCGGTTTCAGGGTATGTCACCCTTCTTCAGCCAGGCTAGCTTGAATCCAGTGGCACAGTGAGCAAGGGACCCACGCCTGGGCATACCCATCCCACTTAGGGCGAAAAGTGTTACAGCAAACAAATGATGGACGGAATGCTGACAATGCAAACATTCTCCCCCAGTCAAAAGATCTGGGTTAAATCCATCGTTCTTTTGCCCACTACGCCACCCCAGTTTGGACCCAGCCATATGCAAATCAGTCTTGACCCTGTGCCCCGTGGGAACAGTCCAGACCGAACTGCCAGGCCAGGTCCTCCCTGGACCGGAAACAAGCATCCTGGGACCGGTTTCAGGGTATGTCACCCTTCTTCAGCCAGGCTAGCTTGAATCCAGTGGCACAGTGAACAAGGGACCCACGTCTGGGCATACCCATCCCACTTAGGGCGAAAAGTGTTACAGCAAACAAATGATGGACGGAATGCTGACAATGCAAACATTCTCCCCAGTCAAAAGATCTGGGTTAAATCCATCGTTCTTTTGCCCACTACGCCACCCCAGTTTGGACCCAGCCATATGCAAATCAGTCTTGACCCTGTGCCCCGTGGGAACAGTCCAGACCGAACTGCCAGGCCAGGTCCTCCCTGGACCGGAAACAAGCATCCTGGGACCGGTTTCAGGGTATGTCACCCTTCTTCAGCCAGGCTAGCTTGAATCCAGTGGCACAGTGAGCAAGGGACCCACGTCTGGGCATACCCATCCCACTTAGGGCGAAAAGTGTTACAGCAAACAAATGATGGACGGAATGCTGACAATGCAAACATTCTCCCCAGTCAAAAGATCTGGGTTAAATCCATCGTTCTTTTGCCCACTACGCCACCCCAGTTTGGACCCAGCCATATGCAAATCAGTCTTGACCCTGTGCCCCGTGGGAACAGTCCAGACCGAACTGCCAGGCCAGGTCCTCCCTGGACCGGAAACAAGCATCCTGGGACCGGTTTCAGGGTATTTCACCCTTCTTCAGCCAGGCTAGCTTGAATCCAGTGGCACAGTGAGCAAGGGACCCACGTCTGGGCATACCCATCCCACTTAGGGTGAAAAGTGTTACAGCAAACAAATGATGGACGGAATGCTGACAATGCAAACATTCTCCCCCAGTCAAAAGATCTGGGTTAAATCCATCGTTCTTTTGCCCACTACGCCACCCCAGTTTGGACCCAGCCATATGCAAATCAGTCTTGACCCTGTGCCCCGTGGGAACAGTCCAGACCGAACTGCCAGGCCAGGTCCTCCCTGGACCGGAAACAAGCATCCTGGGACCGGTTTCAGGGTATGTCACCCTTCTTCAGCCAGGCTAGCTTGAATCCAGTGGCACAGTGAGCAAGGGACCCACGTCTGGGCATACCCATCCCACTTAGGGCGAAAAGTGTTACAGCAAACAAATGATGGACGGAATGCTGACAATGCAAACATTCTCCCCCAGTCAAAAGATCTGGGTTAAATCCATCGTTCTTTTGCCCACTACGCCACCCCAGTTTGGACCCAGCCATATGCAAATCAGTCTTGACCCTGTGCCCCGTGGGAACAGTCCAGACCGAACTGCCAGGCCAGGTCCTCCCTGGACCGGAAACAAGCATCCTGGGACCGGTTTCAGGGTATGTCACCCTTCTTCAGCCAGGCTAGCTTGAATCCAGTGGCACAGTGAGCAAGGGACCCACGTCTGGGCATACCCATCCCACTTAGGGCGAAAAGTGTTACAGCAAACAAATGATGGACGGAATGCTGACAATGCAAACATTCTCCCCCAGTCAAAAGATCTGGGTTAAATCCATCGTTCTTTTGCCCACTACGCCACCCCAGTTTGGACCCAGCCATATGCAAATCAGTCTTGACCCTGTGCCCCGTGGGAACAGTCCAGACCGAACTGCCAGGCCAGGTCATCCCTGGACCGGAAACAAGCATCCTGGGACCGGTTTCAGGGTATGTCACCCTTCTTCAGCCAGGCTAGCTTGAATCCAGTGGCACAGTGAGCAAGGGACCCACGTCTTGGCATACCCATCCCACTTAGGGCGAAAAGTGTTACAGCAAACAAATGATGGACGGAATGCTGACAATGCAAACATTCTCCCCAGTCAAAAGATCTGGGTTAAATCCATCGTTCTTTTGCCCACTACGCCACCCCAGTTTGGACCCAGCCATATGCAAATCAGTCTTGACCCTGTGCCCCGTGGGAACAGTCCAGACCGAACTGCCAGGCCAGGTCCACCCTGGACCGGAAACAAGCATCCTGGGACCGGTTTCACGGTATGTCACCCTTCTTCAGCCAGGCTAGCTTGAATCCAGTGGCACAGTGAGCAAGGGACCCACGTCTGGGCATACCCACCCCACTTAGGGCGAAAAGTGTTACAGCAAACAAATGATGGACGGAATGCTGACAATGCAAACATTCTCCCCCAGTCAAAAGATCTGGGTTAAATCCATCGTTCTTTTGCCCACTACGCCACCCCAGTTTGGACCCAGCCATATGCAAATCAGTCTTGACCCTGTGCCCCGTGGGAACAGTCCAGACCGAACTGCCAGGCCAGGTCCTCCCTGGACCGGAAACAAGCATCCTGGGACCGGTTTCAGGGTATGTCACCCTTCTTCAGCCAGGCTAGCTTGAATCCAGTGGCACAGTGAGCAAGGGACCCACGTCTGGGCATACCCATCCCACTTAGGGCGAAAAGTGTTACAGCAAACAAATGATGGACGGAATGCTGACAATGCAAACATTCTCCCCAGTCAAAAGATCTGGATTAAATCCATCGTTCTTTTGCCCACTACGCCACCCCAGTTTGGACCCAGCCATATGCAAATCAGTCTTGACCCTGTGTCTGCATGCATTAGCGCATTAAAGCCGGAACATGTGGCTTTGCCAAGGCTTGTTAAAATGTACTGCTGACAGAAGAAAAAGTACTTTAATGCAGAAGAAAGATCAGTTTTAAATGTAATGCTACTTAATTTAATTGTTATCTTCAATCCAACCCTAATGGTAATGTTAACACTTAATTTATTTTAAGTATGTTTATTAAAATTATTTGAAATTCATTATCCTAGCTCACATCACTATCCTAATACTCAACTAATTTAAATAAAAAATAATTACCTACTATGTGCCTAACATTAATACTTACATATTTGCATTAAATTAATTAAATAAATATATTAATTATAATCTGCCTAACACTAACCCTAATTACAACCCTAAATTAATCTATGTCTAATTCAATTAAATTGATGATCCTCTACTTATTGCCAATACTAATCAAGCCTTTAAATAGTTTATATTTTTACCAGTTTTTATATTACACTAAACTATTTATTTTAAACCAAATAATTATACTTATCCTAATATGAATATATTAAACTATTAATTATCATACATTTATTAACTTCGGCTTTAATTATCCTAAAAATATTGTCCCCTTTGCTCTTTTATTTTAATAAATAATATTAAATTAACCCTTTTCACTGATTTAATTAATTTTTCATTTGTTGTGGTCGTCTCTGTAGTTGTTATTATCAATGTAGTGGCATCAGTTCACTGACCCATCAATGTAGTGGCATTTATGTGTGGAGCTAGAACGCCAGATGTTCAGATTAAACAGAGAGAAGATCTGCCTCACAGAAAACAATGTCACCCCTTACAAAGCCAATACTTTAGGAAGATCACAGGTTGGATAATATAAAAAAAAGTGGTCTTTTTATCTGACTAAGGTCTTCTGTCAAATGCTAGTGTTTCCACAAGAGGCGTGGTCATCTGGTGGCCTCAATGTAAAAACCTCACTGATAGCAAAGAAAAGAGAACAGCTGCACCAGCACATTGTTCAGTTTGGTGACAATTAGCAAATCTCAAGGTTGTTTAGAAAGGAATAACAAGTGGTTTCCCATTATCATTGCATATGGACCTTTAATTGGTGGACCATGGATATAGATGTTTGTACATTATAAGAACTTTAATCTCAAAAGCCTCCTAGAGCGCACTTATGCCACTACAAAGATAAAATGCAATAGCTCCCTAAGGTGCACTAGAAAATATGTGCAAAGTATCCTAAGATTAACATAAATGTTTTAAATCTGTGCCAACAATGGAATTGAGAACTTACATGAGGCTTTAAATGGGCTAAAGTGGAAAGAGCATAGTTCACATTGTCCGGTGGCACAATCTGTGATGCCACACTTAGCATGTGGTGAGTGCCTGTATTGCCAGGACCGCCCTGGTTTATGTGTGCTCGAGGACCTCTGAAAGGATGTACCACCAGCTCTTTAAAGTACAAGATGAGAATAGACAAAGCGGGATAATGGAATGCAGTGCTGGGTGAAAGATGTCAAACTTAGGCTTCTACTTTGCTTTCCAAGCGAGTGCCATGATTTCCAGAATAAGGGCACGATCAAGCCTTAAACTTTTTCTTTTCCATGATGGTTGCCTGTTCATAGGATTTGTTATCTGACAATTCCAATCTAAGATGGAGCAAAGTATTGTTCCTGTAATGTTAAAACCGGATAAAAGGAGGAAATTATAAGTGAAGGATGCATTACAACACATTCATTCACTTATTTGTTGTTGCATTCTTCATCCCCTCGCTTATCTTTTTGCACCTGATTGTTGTTCCTTAAATCTGGACTTTAATACTGGATTCTACTATTGGAATTTTGCCAGGCGCCATTCTCGCTCTTCTTTCTCCAAAGGAGTTTGATGCTTTGCTATTCTCTTCATTTCTAATCTTCACTTTGAATCTAGGATGCCAAACTTGAATTTCTCCTTTGTGTTTTTTTCCTCCTATTTGGAAAACTCCTAACAAGACACTTGAAACCTTTCATGTATGTTAATCTCTTTAGGTGGCACAATGGCTACTGGGAGGAGTCACCCTTTCTTCAGTCTATCTAGAATGGGACTCAAAAGACTGTGCAGCCCTTGACAAAAATCCACAAATGGTCATGAAAGGACAATTATTATTAATATTAAAGTTGTTGTTGTTATTATTATCAGGCATATCACCCAAGGAGATGGCATTTCTATCATTTATTTCGATTTTGAGCATTCTGTTGGCCAGACCTATTGATTCCAATTTACATAGAGTGGGCTTGGGGTCAGCTCCTTGCTTATGATAAGATAACTCTGTTGTCTATCTCCCTTTCCTGCTTCCGATTTGATGGTTTTCCTTCCTGTTCTTGAGTTTGTCCTACCTAAGAGCATTTTGGTCTCACAGTGTTCTGATTGGTTGACTTGTATCCTACTACTGCTGACATTACTTGCGTTCAGAGAACTACTTTTTCTTTTTCTTTAAGAACCCCAAGGGAGTGCATGTGTTTTCTTGCACTCTCCCATGTATGCTGCTTTCTCATTCACTTCAATCCTCTCTATGTGTTGCTACCCTCTGTCCCACCACTCTACATATTGCTTCCCCCACCCTTCCTGCTCTGCTTTTTATTCAATATTCACTCTCTGTTGTTCCCTCACCCTTCCCACTTGGTGCCTCTTCCCCTGTGTTATCTCCCTCCCTCCCTGCCCCTCTCCCGCTTTGTACTTACCAACGCTATTAGCTTTTGCTAATATCAGATGCTTTTAAAATGTGCTGGCATTGGAAAAGCGAATATTGGTGACCGGTCATTCTAAAGGTATAGAAAATATTGTTTTCAAGACTTTCAAGATAGCCACCATGTTGCATGGCACAACGTGATGATGCAACATAGTGGCTGTTTGAAAAGTGTATGAAACAATACATTTACTTGAATCAATTGCCGAATTCCTGGATATCTCTCATTTCTTTCAACACTGCATTATGTTGTATTGTTTTTGCATTGTGTAGGCCGGCAAACCCTATCAATATAGGGAGCGGCACTGCAATCCAGTGTGCTTTCAAAGCCATGCAGGGTCAGGGTACCCGAGGTGTGGCTGGTTCCATTTTAATGGCCCAAGGCGCTTGGGTTTGCATTACTGCATTCTTTCTCCACAGAGAGCCATGGAGCGTTAGGTGGGCGGCAGGGTGCGGTCCAAATCCCCAAGGAGCCAGTGACTCTGTCACTGCCGTCAGTGGTGGCATGCTGCATTGCCCTAGTACACAGAGGTTCATGGATCTTGGTCATGTACTGCCTTGCTAGATATATTAAAAGTAATTTAATTATAATAAAGTAATTATGAATTTTTATTTATTGGTATTCATCATTAATTTATTGCTAATTATTTATTAATTGGTAAATAATTTTTATTAATTGATTGATTATTATATTAATTGTGTTAACTTTTTTAGGAGTGGGTTGTGGGTTAATAGGGGAATAGGGTGGGAAGTAATTTAAGTATAATAAAGTAATTATTAATTTTTATTTATTGGTATTGATAATTATTATATTGTTAATTATTTATTAATTGGTTATTTAATTAAAAAAATATTAAATTGATAAGCATGTTCATTTTAACCCTCTGCTATCCAACACTTTCCCTACAGTTACAGTCTCTGGAGTGGGAATAGTAATTAATTTTTACCCCTACGCTATCCAACACTTTCCCTACTGTTGCACTCTCTGGAGTTGGAATAGTAATTTTAACCCCTTCGCTATCCAACACTTTCCCTACTGTTGCAATCTCTGGAGTGGGAATAGTAATTTTTACCCCTACGCTATGCAACACTTTCCCTACTGTTGCACTCTCTGGAGTTGGAATAGTAATTTTTACCCCTACGCTATCCAACACTTTCCCTACTGTTGCACTCTCTGGAGTGGGAATAGTAATTGTAACCCCTTCGCTATCCAACACTTTCCCTATTGTTGCAGTATCTGGAGTGGGAATAGTAATTTTTAGCCCTACGCTATCCAACACTTTCCCTACTGTTGCACTTATTGGAGTGGGAATAGTAATTTTACCCCTACGCTATCTAACACTTTCCCTACTGTTGCACTCTCTGGAGTGGGAATAGTAATTTTACCCCTACGCTATCCAACACTTTCTCTACTGTTGCACTCTCTGGAGTGGGAATAGTAATTTTTACCCCTACGCTATCCAACACTTTCCCTACTGTTGCACTTATTGGAGTGGGAATAGTAATTTTTACCCCTACGATATCTAACACTTTCCCTACTTTTGCACTCTCTGGAGTGGGAATAGTAATTTTAACCCCTACGCTATCCAACACTTTCCCTACTGTTACACTCACTGGAGTGGGAATAGTAATTTTTACCTCTTCGCTATCCAACACTTTCCCTACTGTTGCACTCAGTGGAGTGGGAATAGTAATTTTTACCCCTACGCTATCCAACATTTTCACTACTGTTACACTCTCTGGAGTGGGAATAGTAATTTTTACCCCTATGCTATCCAACACTTTCCCTACTGTTTCACTCACTGGAGTGGGAATAGTAATTTTTACCTCTACGCTATCCCAAACTTTTCCTACTGTTGCACTCTCTGGAGTGGGAATAGTAATTTTTACCCCTACGCTATCCAACACTTTCCCTACTGTTGCACTCACTGGAGTGAGAATAGTCATTTTTACCCCTACGCTATCCAACACTTTCCCTACTGTTGCACTCACTGGAGTGGGAATAGTAATTTTTACCCCTCTGCTATCCAAAATTTTCTCTACTGTTTTAGTTAATGTAATGCATAATTTATTTTAAAAAGATTACAAATATTGTAATTTTTTAATTTGTTATTTATATTTTTTATATTTTGATTTATATTATTTGTTTTTTTGTATATATGTATTTATAATGTTTTAAATGTTTTTTAACAATTTATAAGTTATTAAAATAATTATTTATAAATATTATTAAGTAAGTATATATATTATATTTTATACGTATATATGTTTAATTTATTTTTACATTATATGTATTAGTTATAATTTTAAACATTTTAAAATAATTTTAACTATGTTTATTTTAATTATATGTATTATTTACTTTATTTTACATTATTTTTTAAACATTAAAAAAAAACGATAGTTTTAACAACGATATTTTAGACAACGATATTTTTTTATCAATATCTTTGTACTTACCATAATGTAGATAGGACTTCGATATAGTGGCCATCGATATTTCGGCTCCGATATTTTTGTCGTCGATATATGTGTAGTCGATATTCTGTCAGTGATTCCCCCCATTCTATTGAAATTAGCCCCAGGGAGGTTGCGGTCCCCGGGGCAGCGGGGGGTCCGTGAGGCCCCCCATTATTATTGAAATTAGCCCCGGGGAGGTGGAGATCCCCAGGGCAGGGGGTCCGTGAGGCCCCACATATTGTTTTAATTAGCCCCGGGGAGGTGGCAGTCCCTGAGGCAAGGGGGGTCCATGAGGCCCTCCCCACATAGATGGAATCAGCCCTGGGCGGGCTCTGCATTAATACTTCAAATAGCCCGGGGAGGTGGCCCTAGGAGGGGGGCCCAATGCGCCCCTCTCCTATAATTAGAATATGCCCCCGGGACCCGGACCACCCTGGGGTTATTTTAAAGCAAGTGTGGGAGCCTGCACTTGCTTTTGTTTTTTATATTTTGCCGCAGATTAATGGATCCCTGGCAAAATAAAAAAATTAAATGCTTTTTACCCCCGGTGGGGTCGCTCAGGCACCCCCCCCACCATATCTGGGGGAGTCAGGGTACTCCTACCCTGGCCCCTTTTCTTTTTTTTAACTTTTTTTCTGGGACTGCAAGACACATTTTGCACTAAGAAAATAGAGCTAAATGCATAAACAGAATAGATAAAGCAGTGCGAGCAGCTGTTTACCCTCACTAAATGTGCTCTCGCAGTAGGATTTCCCACCCCCCAAATTTCTCTTAATTACTTAAGCAGGCATGGTTGCATTATTATATATAATTCTGCATCAAAGAATAATGCGGAAGTACTGAAATTACTCCAAATTACTCCAATTAGTCTGATGCCATTAAAATTAATCCCAGGCCTAACTATGACCTGCAGACATATAGTGGTGAGGAGTCAACATGTCAGGACACATTGTGGACACTTTCGCCCTTGTGCTTACACACAATATATACTTCCATAACTTCTCTACACTCAAAACATACATCTGTTCCCCCTCTTGTTGAAAGAAAACCCTTATCATTGTACCTGGGAGAATTTCCCCAGGTAGTTACTAACGAGGCAGAGGCAGAGGGTCTGAGATAAAGCTGAAAGCCCTGCTCCACCCTAGTCAATAGTTACCTAGGAGCGCTCTTCCCCAGGGATAATATTGCTACCCTTAACATTTTGGGGTGAAATTCATAAAATTGTAAAGCGCGACTGCTCACCTGAAAGGGTCTCAAGGCGCTGGGGGGTTGGGGCTGTTGATCTGTCGAAGGCACTGTGGTTTAGTCGAAGAGCCTGGTATTGAGACCCTTCCTAAATTGAGGCAGTGACGGTGATTGCCTGAGGTGGAGAGCAGGGTGTTCCAAGTCGTTACTGTGAGGTAGGAGAAGGATCTTCCTCCAGCCTTGGTCTTGCAGATAAGGGGGACGGTGGCCAGGGCCAGTTGGGCGCAGCAGAGGTCTCTGGTGGGTGCGTGGAATGCGAGGCAGTGGTTGAGGTATGCAGGTCCCGCATCAAGTAGGGCTTTGTAGGCGTGTGTCAGGAGCTTGATGGTAATTCTTTTGTTGACTGGGAGCCGGTGGAGGTCTATCAGGTGGCCGGTGATGTGGCTGCGGCGGGGGATATTAAGGATGAGTCTGGCGGAGGCGTTCTGAATGTTCTGCAGTTTCTTGCAGAGTTTCTGGGTGATGCCGGTGTAGAGTGCGTTGCCGTAGTCGAGTCTGCTGCTGATGAGTGCGTTGGTGACCATGTTTCTGGACTCGGTGGGGATTCACTTGAAGATCTTTCAGAGCAGATGTAGCGTGTGGAAGCAGGATGATGAGACAGCGCTGATCTGGCGGTTCATGGTGAGCGAGGAGTCCAGGATGGTGCCAAGGTTTTGTGCGTGGTATGTGGGTGTGATCCAAGATCTGCAGGCCACCATGAGTCGTCCCAGGCGGAGGGGGTGAACCCAGGATGAGGACTTCGGTCTTCTCTGAGTTGAGCTTGTGGCAGCTGTCCTTCATCCAGGTGGCCTTCATCCCATCGTGGAAGTTGTTCTTGGCGAATGTGGGTTCTTTGGTGAGGTAGAGGATCAGCTGGGTGTCGTCAGCGTAGGAGACAATGTTGAGCCGTGGTTCCTGACGATGGCTGTGAGCGGGGCCATGTAGATGTTAAAGAGAGTGGGGGCTCAGGGAGGAGCCCTGAGGCACTCCGCAGCTGATCTCTGTGGGTTCAGAGTGGAACGGTGGTAGTCTGACTCTCTGTGTTCGGCCAGTAAGGAAGGAGCGGATCCATTCCAGGGCTTTGTCATGGATGCCGGCATCATAGAGTCTTGTGCATAGGGTGCGGTGGGAGATGGTGTTGAAGGCGACCGAGAGGTCCAGGAGGATGAGGGTTGCAGTTTCGCCTCGGTCGGGGAGAGTGCGGACGTCATCTGCGGCGGCAAGGAGGGCGGTCTCTGTTCTGTGGTTGCTGTGGAAGCTTTCTTAGTTGTTCTAATGAGGTGGTGGTGTGCGGTGACAGCGGTTTAGAAGGCTGAGTGGTCTTCCGGGGTCTTGCTCCTCCTCCATCAGCTGCTTGGATTTGATTAAATCATCTTTAAGAGAAAACATTTTTGTCACATGATTTTCTCCCTGAATTTGAAGGTAGTGGGTCTGAAAGTTAAAATGAGGACACAATGTCACCATATTCACAAATAACTTTCTCTGCTGTGTAAGAAAAAAATCTGATATGCTGAGTAAAACGGATTTCCCATACTTTCATCACAGAGTTCTACTGCAGAACTAGACCACTAATAATATATATTTTTGACAAATGTGAGGCACACAATTTTTATGATTTTTTAATTATCTTCCTCATCTATTTCAGAAAAAAAGTCTGCCATCCTTAGTGAAACATATGCTTCCAATACCAGCAGCAGTCTGTCAGTCAGTTGGTTTGCTAGTGTTCCACACAAGCTTCACCAAAGAGTTCTAATGAACAACTAGAATGCTATCATTCTATATTTGTGACAAAATGCAGGCACTCATGAATGCCGTGCTGCTGGACTAGAAGTTGATTTAATATACCGCCCATTCGATGGAGTAGGCTGAAGTAAATGAGCATTGATGGATTCATGTAGAAATGAAACCATCTGTTTTTTAAACGTGAGGGGAAATATGTGACTTATTTTCGAAGGGCTAAAAACTGTCTATGGGAGCGATCCCTACCTAATTCCAACATCGTCTTTCCAAATCTTTTACCTCAGACTATCCATTCACTCTGTCACCTAATACTTACTTAATTTTAAAATAGAGACATTTGCTATCAAAGGTTTTTTAAATCTTCTAATTTAAATGCATGACAATCGATTTTTAGAAGTGCAGAGAGTATTTGAACACATATCTCATATTTTAAATGAATAGATTTGTGCTCCTATAAGTAGCGAGACCCTCCAAATGAATTGAAGGTTGGACTTTTTCTTTTTACTTGTACCACTTCCTTTTGTTCTTATTGGTGTCACTCTTTGAACGTGCCCTTGCCTTAAAATACATTTTTGTTCTGAGTTAAATTTGAGTGAATGATAAACATGTTTAAATACAAATGTTTACTGTCCATAAATGCCTCTGAAATGAAATAAAATGATAATAGGATTTCTAGAGCGCGACTATTACCCGGGGGGTATCTAGGCACTACGCCAACTCAATGAGACTGTAAATGATGACAGCAAGATGATAGGAACTACTTGTTAAATAACCAGGCTTTTGTTTTACTTTTCCTAAATTCTAATAGGTTTGGTTTACTCTTGAGTACTAGGGGTAGCGAGTTCCACAACCTTGCTGTGCCTCTTTGTATATCTTGTAAATTACTACATTCAAAACTAGTTAATTAAAACATATGTTCAAAAGGTAACTTTGTAAATGAGACAGAGCAACAAGGGACCTACTTTAAAATACAGTCTAAACTGTCATGTACTACACAGTTTTTGGAGACTAGGGACACTTAGGGACATATGTACAAGGGAAGTGGCGGAGAGAGGCGTTAGCCTTCCTGGCTTAATGCCTCTCTCCGCCACTTCAGAAACACATGGCTGCACCATATTTACAAGAATATGGTGCAGCCCTGCGTTTCCACCTGCGCTGGCGCTACAGTTAGCAGCCTAGCGCCAACGCAGGCACCCTTGCACCATAGTGCAAGGGTGTCTGCGTGCAGGGGAAGATTGTTTATGTGCAGGAAGCTCCCTGTGGACATGGCAGAGCAAAGAAGACTGGAGACACTGATATCTAGTAGCAATACTCAAGAGGCTGACTCCCTACTGAGCTACGATGTGGAAAATATTGGGAATTTATACCTTGAAATCCGAGCCTTAAATAGTGATCAGTGATGAAATATCTCTTACTGAGCTCACTTTAATCCATCTTGAATATAGATCTACCACAACAATCAAATAGGGAGTATCATTCACACCATGCAAAGGACCAACAATATCAATTGCGATTTCATCCCAAAGATGAAGAGGAAGTCTCCTGCAGACCATGGGCATTTGTTTGGTTTTCAAAATGTTGTCACTCGCAGAACACTCGAAACAATCCCTCACCATCCTTTCAACTTCTTTATCCATCCCCGGCCACCAGAATTGCATCCTCAAAGACTCCTTTGTCTTCACAATGCCTAAATGTCCCTCATGTGCGAGAATGAGAAGCTTATTCCGAATGCCCACGAGGACGATTGCCAGAAGAGACAGCCTGATGTTGAGGTGAGAGGTATACAGTCCCACGCTCATCGCCAAATTAATGTGGTGTCTACCACATTAAAATAAACACCATAAGATGGTTTGTAGTCTCAAGTTGTATTTATTCAACTCACCCACCAACAGCTCATCTCCAACTGTCCATAAAAGAACTCTCAACATAACTTGGTTCCGAATGGAACCCATGATGATGTCACACAGGGCAGCAAGGGAGGAGAAGTGGCAAATGTAGTCCTCGATGTTGACAAGCAGGATGGGCCCAGGATCGTTGCAATAAGTGCCATTCCCGTTGCGATAGGGGCTTGTACATATGCCCCTTAGATTGAATGAAAAGAATTTGTGAACCATAATGGTACCCTAAAGAGGTGTTCTGGCTCTAACAGGTGCAGGTGTGTGAACAGAAGAGGGGGCAAGAAGAATTATACATACCATACTAATATATAGAAATGAATGTTTTCAGGACTCATACATTTCAGGAACTTGTAGCAGCAGACATAAGAATCATTTTCAGTTACATATTTGGACAGTGCACAGGAAAGTGAATGTTTCTAAGGCTTTCGTGTCCAGAGGCATGCTTCCCAGTGCATGCACATTTTGTGAGATGGTTAAACTATTTAGCTCTTTATGAGAAATTTGTAATCTTTAGAGGCTGCTGTTAGAGGACCAAGGTGTAGTGATAGGTGGGTTGATACAGTGATGATATTTGCCTCAGTCAGTAGCTATGAACCTCTTCGATGGATGTCAGCTGGCTAGACGTAACCTAAATGGTGGATTGGGGCAATGCATGTACACGTTGCCTGACGGCAGTGAGCCGGAGTCCACACCCCTGAGCTGCGGCATGGCAGTGGTTGCTGCGTTGGTGCAGCTCATGAATGTCGCATACTGTCTGAGGTGTATGGGCACTTTTCTCGCAGCGATGTGCTTGACTTCATTTAAGGATTCAATTCAGAGAATCAAGAGGTTTTGTTGGCCCCTTGAGAGCATCAGTGGTGCTGGATCCGTCTTAGTTTGCAAGCAACTTCAGCAGGATTAAGGCTCCTCAGTGGGAGTAACTGTGTGGTAAGGAGATGCTAAGCTGACAGGAGACTGGGACATACTGTTTCATTGAACACGGCTGGTCTTTCAGCCTGTCTATTTGCCTGTCTAGGAGGAACAGCGTTGGGCTCCTGGGAAGCCTGGGGCTGAGGGTGGAGTATCCCAGGTAAGGCTCTTCTGACTTCCTTGTTCCTCTCCCAGGCTGAGATCTGCACTAGCGGTGAAAGTGCCCTTCTGTAAGCATTTCAGTGAGCCTTTTCCTCAGTTCAAAATCTGTGTGGCCCAAGTATGTTTTAGCCATGCCAAAACACAAATGTAATGCCAATTTATTAGCTCCAATGAGGAGAACCTTGGAAGGCTACAGTAAAGATTGGTGCAAGGGGATGGCAACAAAAATAAGTGCATCTTGTCAGTCTGCCAAATCCCAGGCTCATATTTTCATACTTAAGACAAAGGGGGAAAACGGCTCTGTGGTCAGAAGCTGGGTTAAAAAATATTGAGGCAGCTGAGGAAACAAGCGGTTGTTCTACACCCGAAACCAAGGGTAGCCACAAGTCTGGCAACAATACGGACCCTGTAAAGCTCCCTGTGGACATGGCAGAGCAAAGAAGACTGGAGACACTGATATCTAGTAGCAATACTCAAGAGGCTGACTCCCTACTGAGCTACGATGTGGAAAATATTGGGAATTTATACCTTGAAATCCGAGCCTTAAATAGTGATCAGTGATGAAATATCTCTTACTGAGCTCACTTTAATCCATCTTGAATATAGATCTACCACAACAATCAAATAGGGAGTATCATTCACACCATGCAAAGGACCAACAATATCAATTGCGATTTCATCCCAAAGATGAAGAGGAAGTCTCCTGCAGACCATGGGCATTTGTTTGGTTTTCAAAATGTTGTCACTCGCAGAACACTCGAAACAATCCCTCACCATCCTTTCAACTTCTTTATCCATCCCCGGCCACCAGAATTGCATCCTCAAAGACTCCTTTGTCTTCACAATGCCTAAATGTCCCTCATGTGCGAGAATGAGAAGCTTATTCCGAATGCCCACGAGGACGATTGCCAGAAGAGACAGCCTGATGTTGAGGTGAGAGGTATACAGTCCCACGCTCATCGCCAAATTAATGTGGTGTCTACCACATTAAAATAAACACCATAAGATGGTTTGTAGTCTCAAGTTGTATTTATTCAACTCACCCACCAACAGCTCATCTCCAACTGTCCATAAAAGAACTCTCAACATAACTTGGTTCCGAATGGAACCCATGATGATGTCACACAGGGCAGCAAGGGAGGAGAAGTGGCAAATGTAGTCCTCGATGTTGACAAGCAGGATGGGCCCGGGATACACACGGTGGTGCCCAATTCAATTACTTCGATAAATGGGAAGGTTGTTACAGTACCACTGTAGGCACCTTTAACAAGACGAGACTTGAGACAAGTTTTGATGGTTGTCCTAACCGCTTACATAAAATTCCTTTAATGCCACTGTATTTTTTAAGAGTCTGGTCATAATACACCCAAAACCCTGTGATATCGTTGGATGATCCCAATAATCAGACAACTTTAATGACCTGAGTCTCTAAGATAGTGTTAGCACAAATACTTACCCGATTCTGGCAAGTAACAATTAAAATTAACCCGAGAGCCCATCCTCCCGCCCCAATATGGCCACCACGGGACACGCACTAGTCTTTGAAGATCTTCAACAGGAAGTTGAGAAAACTTTATTTGACTGCCCGGGACAGACAGCTCTGTCACGGAACACAGAGCCAGGGTAGGTGCACACAACACCTCCGCTGAGTGCGTATTGACCCACAGAAAGATGGCAGACAGGACTTAGAGTAAGGCGCTCGATCACTGCTAACCTGCGCGATGCAAATGAGCGGTTCACTCTGTACGTTTCCGTTAGACCCGCACTGACCCAAAAACGGGTGAGTAAGCCTTTAAGTTACATTGTAGACACATTTGAGGAGATGTTACATCACGGCACATAGCCTCTGTCGGCGAGCCTTAATGTTTGTACGCAAAGTCAATTAAACTTGAACCCAGTGGGGAACACCAGCAGTCTCATGACAGGGGTACCGGTCACAAATATAGATTAATTTTGGTTGTCATATCTACGATAAAGGGCACCGAGACCACGTGCCTTTTAGTATCTACGGCTTACTGCTGACACAGGTTTGGCATTGCACACGTGTTAGGCAATGATGAATCAAGGCTCACAGCCTCTAACTATGAGCTTTCTCTTGTGTACGCAAGGGTAAATGGCTTTGAACACGAAGGGTGACACATGTAATCCAACAGCAGGAGCCCCTTCAACACAGACATAATTATTTTGTCTGTGAATTCACGATAAAGAGCACTGACACCACATTATTACTGCGAGCGGTGTTTACTTGCAGGAGAACACACAGGTCACTGACGTATCCTTGGGTAATGTGCACGATGGTGACACCATTTGTTCTCCATATTCTCTCTGGTGAGACCATTTGTTCTCCATATTCTTTTTCCCTTCTTCCTCCCTTTTTTTCTTAATTGATACCGTGAGCTGCACAATTTGGGCATCAATGTATTAAGTAAATGAGCATAAAGCCAATGTACATTTTTGAATTCAGCCCTTCTATGGTCAGAATCATGATAACATTTTAAGTATCACATGCACTGTTTGTCATTTTTTGTCTTTCAGGTCATTTGGATTAACAAGGTAGACTCATGCTTTGTATCACATGTTGTGACTGGTTACGAGAATTTCCAATACACTTGAACTAATCAGTTGCACAGTAGTGTAGGTTGCTTTTTCTCCAGTCCTGACGAATTGCCAACAGACCCTTGGGGCTATTGTAGGCAAGAAACATGTTGAACTCACTTTTTAGAACCTAATCACGTCTGCTTCCTAGGACCATTGTATCCCATACGAGCACCACTATATGTTTTAATTAGGGAAGTGAGCTACACAAATAAAGTTTATTCAAACCTAGGATCCCTATACCTATTTTAAGTCTCTTTCACCACATCACATACACTTCACACCCCACATACCCACACTTCATGCAGCGGCAAAATCAAAAAGATCTCCGGCAAAGAGCCCCTTCGCGGGTGCCCGTCGGGCATTGCAGCGCTGGCCCGTTAAGGAGCATGCCCAGATGATGAAGCATGACACCTTTCGGGGTGTGTGAGGGCACTTGCTCCTATTGGAGCATATTCCACTGACTTGATATTTCACTAGTACTTTACCCTTGTTTAAGGAACTTCACACTCCTGTATTTCAAAGGTTGTTACAGAGTCATTTCCTTTAGCTGCCACAAAATTGGCCTCTGGTTAGCCAAATTCAATGGCTGTGGAGAAATTGTTTCCACTGTTTAGCATGGTAAATCGAGCTGCAATTAATGTAAAGTCAGCTACTTACCTAAACGTGGCAGAAAGAAAGATAGGTGAGGGTGTGCCACCTTCCTCCAGCCCCCGCGAAGCAGCCTAAAAGTGGCCTCTAATTTTGTTGAATTGGGTGATATGGCCTATGAGCAGTATGGGGTAGATACAAAAATGTAATCTCTACTGTTAACAATTCTGACTGAAATTCAGGCAGAAAGACATCCCACAATTCACTTGCTCAAGCACTAAGTACTAGAATGGCAAAAATGGAGAAGGTCTTTGAGACATTTGCGGGGCAAATGGAGGCAATGTCAAAAAGGATTTTGGATCTTGAAGATATTCAAACTAAATTGCTGAAAACCAACTTAATTCTTAAGAAAGAACATTGTTCTGTGAAACAACAGCTGGAGGATCACGAAAACCGGGCAAGATGGACTCATTTTAGATTTGTGGGGATTCAAGAGCGGGAGGAAGGAAAGGCTGTGACTACTATTGAATTTATGGATGATTTAAAATAGAGAACATTAAACTGCATGTGAAACTGTGAACGTAATATTAGAGAGCTGTTGAGACATATGTTAAGTGCATCTAATGTGATGCTTGCTGAACACAGGACGTGTCTGCCCCACTGAGCCAGACTACAACAAACAAAAGAAATTATTCCATAAGTTCCTACCACCCACCTACAATTGGGAATCTTTAGATTATGATGAGAAAAAGCTCGGTATCTGCCCTGATGGATAGTTACTGGAGCCATGTGAACAAAGTCTTAACGGGGGATCTGGAGTAGAGAGACGACAATGTGTAAGGAGCAGTGTGGGCGTTATTTATGCATCTTGGGAGTAGGGCAGGAGTTGGTTTTTCTGAAATTCTTTGAGGGGTCATGAGGAGCTATGGCGGCCTGTTATTAGCTTTAAAGTTCTCTGTAAAATCGTGTGGCATTGCAGTATATCACTAGGAGTCACCTATGTAGGCCTCTTTTTTCCTCTCTACAGAGGGCAACACTCCCTACCTGGGCCCATCTAATAATCTCTCCTCTCCACTGTGGGATTAGAGGGGGGGTAGAGAACTTCCACTTCATAGATATTGCCCTTTTGGGGAGTAGAAGTGCCAGGTCTATACATCCCATAGCAGCCTTCATATTTTTGTGCCTAGGAAAAGTCCCTTCACACAGTGCTGGGCAAGGGAGATATCTGTCCATACAGTGGTCAGTGTGATATCCTATAACACCTCCCCTCTGAATCTTCTCAATGCAGAATGCACCCATAACATATGCATTATGTCAGCCTGGGAGGCTTGACAGCGGGGGCAAATGTCTGCATTTATAAGGTATATAAGGTGCAATCTAATGGGCTTTAGGTTAGGCTCTATGTAGGCTGAGGAATTGGATACACTTGAACTGTACATTCCTGGACACCTTACAGTGATATTCTAGCATATTCATCCAAACTAAATCATTAAAAGCTTGCCCTATGAAATCCTCTCATTTGTTTGTTGAATGGGTGTAGAAGAGGAATATTTTAACAGCAACACAGTATGGTTTTAGGAAGGAGAAAGGGACCATTGAGCAGTGCCTCAACTTGAGTATGTTAATTGCTAAATGTACTGTGACCAAGAAAGAGCACATTTTTATGGCCTTTATGGATCTCTTGGCCACATTTGATTGCGTCTCCCATTCCAAACCGTGGGCTGTTATGGAGAGTATGGGCATTGATGTGCTTATAGTTGACTTCATAAGGCAGATGTACTCACGGGCAACTGCATTTGGCTGCTTAGCAGGGAGGGGGAGTGTACCAGACCCTTTGAGATTGAGCGGATCGTTAGACAGGGCTGAGTCCTCTCACCATTCCTGTTTTCTCTTTATACAAACAGGGTGGAAGCAGTTCTGGCGGGGTCCGTTAAAGATGTACCCTACATTGATTCAGCCCCTCTCCCGATACTCCTCTATGCAGATGATGCAGTGCTCATAGATAGGACTGGCCAAGTGCTGCAGAGACTCATAGAGGAGTATACTTGCTTCATAGATAGTTTGGATCTCCACGTAAATGAAGTTAAGTCCTATGTACTTGTTGCTGGTGAACGGCCAAAGAAACTTCCAACTTTTCACATAGACACTCGTAAGGTGGAGGTCGTGGAAACATACTCCTATTTGGAGAGCCTTTTTGATGGGAAGAAACGCATGGAAAAATATGGTGTCAAATAGAGCCCTCTTATTAGAAAAAAGTATGGTGGCCATCTTTAAATTCATGAAGAAGTTGGGGTCAAAGCTCATCCCGGAAATATTAAGTGTATACGCAGCTAAAGGCATCGCCAGTGCCACGTATGGAGCAGGGGTAGGACACGTTTATTAAAAATAATTTATCTCTGCCCAGTAGCTGCTCAAACTTCATATGCCACAGTGAACTGGGTATACCTTATATTTCTGATAATATTCGGCTTGCACCAATTTTACTGTGGCATTCGATATAGAGGAGGGAGACTGGAAGCCTGAATCAAGCCATATTGAAGGACTGTTTAAAATTGGATTTTGACTGCAAGAGCCCATGGCTTCAGCACGTTAAGCGCTCTTTGGTAGATTTGGGCTTATGTAAATTATTTGAGGCCCCGCTCACTTGTGCACATATTACTAAGGCGAGGCTTAAGGAGACTTTTCTGGCATAGGCTGCCGTAGATAGAAGGGATTTAAACAGAGATAAATCCACCAGTCAGATAATACCAAATGTCCCGCCCCCCCCATCAAACAGAATGTACATTAGTAGTTAGCATTTGTGTAGCATTTACAGCATCAGTTTATCCTGACAAGGTTTCGCCTAAATTATATCCCTCTGATGCTTGGTTTTCAAGCTAATGCCTATAAGGTAAGGGAGCTGACTCTATGCCCCTGTGATGGGGTGTCAACGCAGTCGAATTTGCACATATAATTTTTTTGCTTTTATTATATCTCACAGAGGAAAAGATTCATCATCACGTTATTGCGTAGATTTAATTTTATCCAATGTCGGCTTGCATTATTTTACATTCAACAGCTGGAGGACCCTCTGGTGTGTCACTATGTAGTGTCATTCCTCTGGGCTTCTTTGAAGAGCAGGCGATTTCATTTGGATTGTGTGCAAGAATATGAATTAATAGTTTGACCTGCGTTCTGGAGGATGAATTGTAATACTTATGATTACCTCTGAGTGGCTCATATATTTAACTTAGAACCTTTTAATAAATTAAGACGCATGGGCCTAATGAAACAATTGGATCGACCCATGAAATGTTTTTAATTTTATGCACTAGCACATCGCTACTTTTAAGGGAAGTATTGTTTTGCACTATTATGCAGCTTTTATGAGTAGATGATTTTAGGACTAATCCCATATTCCCCCAGGCCTTGGCACGACAATTCTATGAACCTTAGATAAATCCCCTGATATCTACTTATAATCGATTTGCATCTCTAGAAGGTCTGGATTCTTGTGATTGACAGAGGGTGGATAGCAGGAGTCCTGAAACCCCTCTGGCTTCTGGCCGCAGGTCTCTAATGCCTCTCCGGATATTAGAAGAGGAAACTGAGTGGGCAAACTTAATTTGTTGGAATATAGAGGGGCTAAGGCATAAACTAACGGATCATAATTGGATTGATCTCGTAAAAAAAATATGATTTAATATGTCTACAAGAGACATGGGAAACGGGTCCGGTCTATATAGATGGTTTTCAATCTTATTTTACCGCTGCTCTACCTTCCAGAGCCGGACGTGCAAGTAGAGGTATTCTGACATTGGTAAGAAACACTTTAAACCTCAAAATACTAGTTTTTTGTAATGATTCCTTATACTATCATCTTTTGCTGTTTAAAATCCCGGTTGGTGCCATCATTTTACTAATTAATTTTTACAATAATAATTTTACAATAGAGAAGTCAAGGATTCTAGATATAATAGATAAAGTAATTGAAGCATATACCAGAGATTATAATAGCACTATAACTATTTTATGGGTGGGTGATTTTAATGCCCACAACTGCCACAATATGATAAAGCCAGTGTGTGGTCTAGCAAATGAGGAAGGAGAGGTGATCTCTCATTTCTCACATAATGATTATGGCCAAGCACTTAATAGACTGCTCATTACAAAAAATCTAGAAATTATTAATCCAGCTGATAGTAACACAGGTTTGTCACACAAAACATTTGGAACTAACTTGCAGGGTACCACTATTGATTACCTGATAGTCTCAATTTCACTCAAGACCCTTTTCAGAGACATACAAATATATCCCTCATATTTTAGAGACCACATGGCATTAGTGTGCAAAATGAAATGGGGAAAAACACACGTTCTGGACACTTGTATCCCAAAGCCGTGTATAGGGAAAAAAATGGGATATCTCTCAAATGGGGTAGTATTGATAAAGGTAAAGCGGTCCCCTTGGTGATTAACAATAGATATCCTGAAATAATGACCTGCCTTAATCAAGACTCCCCTCAAACCAATGTGGTGGCAGCCTTTGAGCTAATTCTGAAACAGGTAAAATCCAATCTTGTACGTAAGGCCACCAGTCATAATGCTTCTAGTCGAGGTTGGTTTGATTCAACCTGTACAAAAGCTTTAACTAACCTTCATAAAGCTCTCAAGGTAATCCCTAGGGACCAGCCAGTGGTTAGTTATCTTCGTAAACCGTATAAAGAGGCCAGAAAGAATAGACAGAAAATTTTAAAGGCGGAGGCATGGGAGCATCTTAAACAAGCTGCCGTCACAAATAATTCTAAAGATTTTTCGGCGGTAATAAACTCTCCATTTCTGGCAAATAATTCAGACCCTACCCTCGAGACCCAAGTGGATGAAGACACTTGGATCGAATATTTTCAAAAAATCTTTGGTCCCATTCCTGGTGAGCTGGAATATCATTCGAATGATCCCCTATTAAATATAAATACTTTCTTAATTTTCGAAGAATTTGAGATCAGAAATGCCATAGAGCAGTGTAATAGGAATAAGGCTGCAGGACCGGATGGTGTACCTATTGATTTCTTTTTCGATAAATCAGACCTGTGGGCCCCTTTTTTAACCAATGTTTTTAATGCAATAGTTAGTGTTGGACCGCCAGAATCTTGGTCGAAATCAATTATAGTACCAATACATAAACAAGCATTTGCAATGCAATAGGTCTCGCATGTTTTTAGAGCTATTGGCCTTGTAATGGAAATGTTTTTTACTTATATGTGCAAGACCTCTCGGAAGCTTTGAACACCAGAGTCCATCCATTGTTGAAAAGGTAGAACTATTGGCATTACTATGAACGAGAGTTAGTCATTGGCAGCACCCTGAATGTTACGATTTTATAGTGTTGGATGTTGTGCCTACCTGTGTTAATTCTGGGGGCACCATACGTGTTGACTAGGTGGGCGGTGTGAGGAAGCACTGCCGGGATGCGAACTGTATGCACACAGAAGTGGGGGCGGCAGACTGGGGCTGCGGCGTGCGTGGAACTGAGAAGGTCCTGCACTTACCGGTAGTGGTGGAAGGCAGCAGCAGTCCAGCTACAGTCCTTATGTTCCGGGCGCAGAGCAGCAGCATGCACAGGAGCTGCAGCTTGTTTCACCATTTTAATTTTATTAATGTATCAACCACAACAATTAAGGAGCATGGCGCTGTGGAGAAATAAAGACGAGTGTGTTGAAGCTCAGCTCTGTCCCTTAAATTTAAAGTGGCGCAGTTGATAAATAAATTCATGTGCCCGGCGATGCTGTGTGGGGAGGGGAGAGGGATTTTCATTTGAGTAAAGGCAATTTGGAAGTACACAAGCCAAAAATGATTACGGCTTTGTTAACAAAGGGTCAGAACAACCAACATTTGAAGCAGAGGAGGGCAAAAGTGAATGTGGCACTCTTATTAAATAAATAAAGTCGCGCTGCCATGCTGTGTTTGCATCTGAGTAAAGGCACCATTAATTATTTTAGAAGCACAGGAGCCAAAAGTGATTGCAGCGCCCTTGATAAGTAATGGTCGGGTCAAACAACAATTCAAGCAGAAGAGGACAAAAGTGAAAGCGGCACTCTTATTAAATAAATAAAGGTGCACGGCCATGCTGTGTGGGGAGGGAGGTGGGAGGGGATTGTTTGGGAGGAAAGCCATTAAGATGAGCAGTAGAAAACTGGCTTTTTTACCTCTTCAGACTCGGGCTGTATTAGTGTGCCTTGCTGTTTCTGGTACGCTGCAGTTCTTCTTTTATCTGCCACATTAAAGTTCATCTGACATTTTCTTAAACCGTGCTTGAATTTCTGTCACAGGACACGGTACAAGTTGGTGCCCATCCATTTGAAATCCTCGACTGTGTTACAAGTAAATTATATCGGCCATTTGTATAAACAAATGATCCAGTGACACAGCAAGAATCATGGAGCCTGCTGTTAGTCCTGAAACATAATACGGAATAAACTGTGCACGAATCAGCAAAGAAGAATACTGAAAAAAAGCGGCTGCCATTGCCGAAGCCGGTGTTTTTTGCTCCCTGTCTGCAAATTGTAAAAAAAATACCGAACAACAATGTAAAAGCGGGGCTGCGGCGCTGCCAATTAAATAAATAAAGCAGCGCGGCCACTAAAGCGGACTGTGCTGCAAATTACAAACAACAAAAACAAGCACTGGCAAAGCCAAAAAGTCGGACATTCACTGCCAGCTTTTTGCGCTGCCAAGGCTTGTTCTTCTACCAAAAAACAAGCCCATTCCTCTGTAAAACAAAGCCCAAACCCAAACTAACATCCTACTAAAAAGAAGCCCAAATGACGGTCGAAAGCAAAAATTGCTTAAAAGCCTAAAAAATATAACCACGAAGAGGGAGGCATGGCGAAAAAAGTACCCCCAATAAAACTGTGGAATTAGGAGGAGGTGGGAGGGAGGAAAACTATATTTAAATGTAATCAGCTATGGTGCCGAAACTACACACAGGCAAACATAAACAGAGCAGGAAACAAAGAAATAAAGTAGTCCCCCCCCGAGAACAGACAAAGAACTGTAGTGTGATGAGACAGTACTTAGTCCCTGCTGCATGGGAGGAACAGAAGAGAGAAAGGAGGGACAAAGAGGCAGGACTGACCACTGGCAAGCAAGGATTTTTGAGGGACACTGAAACAAACAAATCAAAAGCTGGGGGATGGCTTTAACCCAACATAAGAAATTACAATAGGTCTCAAATGCTCGACCTAAAAAGGTGATAGATCAATCCCCAAAAAGTATCAACCCATTTCACTGATGGACAGCACCGCAAAATTGATGGAATGTGTCCGATTAAACAGATTAGAGGACTGGGCCAGTCAGAGGAACATTCTGATTCCGGTGCAATATGGCTTCAAGAAACATAAATGGCACTGTGGATCAATGTTTAAATTTACATTTGATTGTCTCCAAATATACCGTTGCTAAAATGGGAATGCTCTACATGGCGTTTATGGACTTGACAGCAGCTTTCAACAGTGTTTCCCACCCCCAACTATGGCTTATTATGGGAAATATAGGAATTGATAAAGCCATCACCTTTATAAGACAACTGTATGCACAGGCCACAGCCTGTGTATGATATGGAAATAAGGGAGAATGTACAAGGTGCTTTAGAATAGAAAGAGGGGTCAGACAGGGGTGTGTCCTTGCCCCTCTCCTTTTCACTTTGTATACCAATGGAGTGGAGGTGCCCTTGCTTGAATCCACTTTAGATGTCCCCATGATAAACTAGACTTGCATACCCATACTCCTTTATGCAGATGACGCAGTGCTAATTGCTAGGACTGGCCTGGCACTGCAGAAACTAATAACGGAGTATGTGTCTTTTATGGAAAAGTTGAACCTCCGTGTAAATGGAGCCAAATCCCTTGTGCTAGTGGCTGGCCAACGGGCAAAGAAAAGCCCTGTCCTCCATATAGATGGCCGTAAAATTGAACAAATAGACCCCTTCTCATATTTGTTAATATTGTTTAATAAAACTGCCACTTGGGACCATATGATTGACAACAGAAACTTGTTTTTAGGGAAAAGCATTAATGCAATTTTTAGTTTTATCAAAAATCTGGGCTCTAAACCATTAGATGTTATAAAACAGATATATAGGGCCAAAGCTATTTCTGTTGCAACATCTGGCACAGGTGTATGGGGTTACACTAATTGTGAGTCACTTCAGTCCACGGAAGACATTTTCCTGAAAAAATTGGTAGCCCTTCCTAGAAGTTGTTCTTCCTTTAATTGCCACCTCGAGCTAGAAGTACCATATATAATCGATCAGGTCCGTCTAACACCAGTCTTGCTGTGGCACTCAATCTGGCGAAGGAAATCATTACACTTAACTCAAAATATCATTAAGGACTGTCTTTCGCTTGATAAAGCTCACAAGTTGCCATGGATTTCATATGTTCAACGTACCTTTACCACTTTAGGTTTACAACATATTTTTGAGACTCCATCTACCTGTGGGTTAATATCTAAAAAAAATAATTAAAACTACATTTTTATGCGAAATGGAAAAAGCAAGATATGCATATAATAACCATAAAAGAACGGTTTTAACTTACCTGGGTATACCTGTTGTCCCTGAGGGAACAGCTTCTTATCTGTCATTTGTAACAAACCGTCAGCATCTATATGTTCTGTTAAGGTTCAGACTAAATCTTACCCCTTGCATGTTGGGCTATCCTTCTGGCATCTACTCGCAACAAGCTTTGCCTTTTTGTCAATGTGATGGAGTCTCGACTCAAACTGATTTGCACATCTTGTATTTTTGCAAACACTATGCACTTTATCGGAAATATTTTATAGCTCATATCATGCGCAAATATAATCTTAGGCAATGTCAAGTAGCGTTATATTTTTTGCAAATGTTACAGGATCATTTTATCTGTTATTCAGTAGCATCTTTTTTATTGTTTGCGTTAAAAGCAAGAAGGCTTATGAAGTAATTTGGGACCAGCTACCTTTTAAACATGTATATTTATTTGATTAATTTTACAATGCTTCTTGTTAATTATATTTTATTGTAAATTGTGTTCTGTGCTTTTATGATCTATGTGCTTTTAGATCAAATAAAGTATGTCTTTGACTTTTGACTTTGAGTAGATAATGTACTAAATTCTATTTTTATTCAGTTTTAGAATGTTTTTTTTTAAAGTCTTGTTATTGATGACATGACAGGGAATATTACAGTACATGCAATAACTTCGTCCAGCTTCAGAATGACTTGGTAAAATCAGTAAACACCACATTCCATCGTTCATCTTTATTATCTAGATTCCTGCCTCTCTCCCAGGGTACCCATCTATCACTGACTCGTCCGATTGTGAGCTCCCATCAAGGGGTTCGTGCATTGACTCCCCCCTATACATGTTCCACTTACCCCAGATCTGTTCCCACTTTCTAGGACAACCCCTACTTTTATATACCACCTTCTCCGCTACCATACACCAATCCAGGTCTTTCATCCAGTCTTGTAGTGTTGGTGTGTCGAGTGCTCCCCACAGTTTTGCGATATTGCGCTTGGCAACTACCATTACCAGTGTTACCCAGGTTCTTTCTTTGCTATTGAGGTCAGTTGCTTCCCACACATTTAGGAGGCACCACTTGGGTGTAGGTTACAACACCACACCCAAGACCTCACTCAAACAGTGAATAATTGTCTCCCAATACCTTTTTTCGAGTGGGCAGTCCCAAAGTGTATGATAAAATGTACCCTCTTGGCCACGCAGTCTTCTACAACCAGGGTCCAACCCCCTGCCCATCTGAGCCAGAGTATGGCATGAAAAATATGCTCTGTGCAATATCTTAAGTTGTATTAACTTAAATCTCGCTGAGATGGCCACCTCCCTCGGAGAGGTCAATGCTTCTTGCCAGTTCTCATCATATAATTCTCCTATGTCCTTTTGCCACTGCTCTCGGAGTTTGAGGAGGGGGTCGGGAGAATTATTGACCAATTTTTGGTACGTCAAAGAAATCGCCTTGCGGTCCATATAGTCTGTCATGATCCTATCTTCCAGCGGGGAAGACTCAGGGAGTTCCACTCCCTTGGGGATGGCAGCCTGGAGTTCATGCCTGATTTGTAGATATCGATACGTCTCTGTATCCGCTAATTCATAATCTAGTTGCAGTGTTGTGAATGGAAACTCGCCCCCCCCTACCACAAATCGCCCACTCGGGAAATGCCTATTAGGTCCCACTTGTCAAAGGCGGGGATTCTCCTCCGAGTGCTTAAGCGTTCCGCATCCCACAGCGGGGTGGCCTGTGTTATCTTGTTATTCCATCCCATACTTTTTTGTACTTCATGCCAAAGCTGGATGGTGTGTTTTGTTGGACCCGTAAGCTGGAGGTGTCTGGGAGTAGTGTAAAGTGCCCTCGCAAAACACCCTGCCTGTAGGACAAATGTGTCCATTCTATATGCTTGTTTGTCTAAGGGTCTATGTAAACATTGGTTAATTACCATTAGTTGTGCGGCCCAGTAATATTTCTGTATGTCCGGCAACCCCACACCTCCGTCAAACCAACCTCGCACTAGCTTCTGTAAGGCTATCTATGCGGGGTTTCCGTCCAATAATAACGCTCTTTGTTTGCTTTCTATTGCTTTAAAGTATGAAGAGGGGACTGGATACAGTGTTCTGCAGAATGTACAGAAATTGGGGGAGCACCATAATTTTGCATAGGGCAGCTCGCCCCAACAAGGAGAGTGGCAGAGTCCTCCAGTGGCGCATATCCCTTTTCAAGCATAGCAGTGGGGGCTGGAGATTCTGATTGTAGAAGAGGACGGGGTCTATGGTGATGTACACACCGGGGTATCTGAAGTCCTCTGCTACCACCTGTGCCTCGCACTACTTGGGCAGTGAAGGGAGCGCTCCACTCAGTACGTAGATTATGGACTTCAACCAATTAATAGTGTAACCGGAGTATTTTCCAGAGTTAGTGAATATATTCAAGAAGATTTGGGCAATGCCACATACAAAAGGATGTCATCCGCATACAGGGATATTCTATCCTCCCAGTTTTCCATCCAGCTTAGGCCCCTTATC
The DNA here is from genome assembly GCA_963921515.1 of Calotriton arnoldi. Lineage (NCBI taxonomy): Eukaryota > Metazoa > Chordata > Amphibia > Caudata > Salamandridae > Calotriton > Calotriton arnoldi. The sequence goes on from CAWUFW010005780.1 coordinate 888,792, forward strand.
AACGGATCTCTATGGATCCAGGTCGTCAGGGGTTCGAGTATTAGGGCAAAGATCAATGGCGACAGCCCTGCCTTTTCCCCCTACGGAGGGGGAATGTTTGGGAGGTTCTGCTGTTTACACCTACTTGTGCCATTGGGTCCTCATATAGGAGTCTCAGCCAAGCCATGAATTTAGGACCAAATCCCATCCTCTCCAGCACTGCAAATAGATATGGCCATTCCATTCGAGCATCAAGCGACATGACCACTGCTTCCTCCTGTAGTGCATCAATTCTTCCCAGTACCCCGTGGAGTCTACGTAAGTTGAGTGCCGTATTCCTTTCCGGCATGAAGCCACATTGGTCGGGATGTATCAGTCCTGAATGATCTGTATTAGGCGAGAGGCGAGAAATTTGGCCAGGAGTTTGATTTCTGCGTTGAGCAGGGAGGTGGGGCGATGGGATGAGCAGCTGTCTCTTGATTTACCCTCTTTATTAATTACCACGATTGTTGCCAGCCGCTGGTCTGTTGGGAGCCTCCCCTTCATCTGAGTTTCTAGGTACATATTTTTCAGGTGGGGGCTAGCTTGCCGACTGCCAATTTATATAGCTCGATTGGGAGGCCGTTGGGTCCCATTGCTTTGCCTGACCGGATACCATGAATTGGCTGGGTTACTTCTTTGTTGGTTATGTCGCTCTCCATCAATGCTATGTCATCAGCAATAAGGGTTGGTAGGGGTATGTCTACTAGTTATTCCCTAGCTGCTGCTCCCATCGATGTCTCAGTCGGTGAGTAGACGTGGTAGTAATGAGTAGCGAAAGCATCCGCTATCATTTGTGGGTCCCGGAGTATGTCGCCCGCATCAGTTTTGATAGCGTTAACTAGTCTACTCACCCTCTCACGCCTTTCCAGCCAGGTGAGTAGTTTCCCTGTCTTGTCCCCAACTTCATATATTTTGTGCTGTGTGGCTATATATCTGGATTTTGCCACCTCTGTATCTAAATCTTTATATTCTTTCTTCCTGAGGCTTAGGACATGTCTGCCACTTTCGGGGTTGTCTCCCAGCAATTCTTCCTCTAACTGTAGGATTTATTTCTCTAGTCCATCTTGTGCGGCTCTCTTTTCCTTCTTAAAACCCACCATTAGGGAGATAGCCTGTCCGCTTATTACTGTCTTAAAGACTTCCCATAAGGTCTGTGTAGACTCTACGGATCCAACATTTTCTTCAAAGTAACACTCTATTGCTTGTTGCAAACCTTCCCTCACCCGCTGGAGTTTCAGGCTCCACGGATTTAGCTGCATTATTTTTCTGGGTTATGCCGCAGGTGACGGATTTCCTTGAATTGTACCACTAGATCGGCTAGGGTGAGTATGTAGTCTATTCTGGAAATACTATTATGTGCTCCCGAGTGGAACATAAAGAATTGTGCATCTGGGTTATGAATCCGCCACACATCAACCAATCCCATAGGTTTAAGAAAATCGGAGAAACATAAGTTTCTGCATGGCAGACTTAGAACGGTTTTTAAGGTTGTTTTGCTATTAAGTACCGTGTGACATGTATTTATGTACCTTTTATGCTACAGAAACTAAATGAAATAAAGTTTTTTTTTTTTTTACTTTGACTTTGATATTATAAATGACTGAGCATCATTGACTCAGTATTGTGAAATTCTCATTCTCCTCTGTGACTAAATATAACAGTTGGATGTACTATTATCAGTGGCTCTGTGCTATCAAACATTTCATGGTATTGTTGGTGAGCAAACTAGTCCTAAATGATCATACCAAAAGACATGCCAACGGCTTGAACCGGGAGCGATGTAGTCCCGGTATGGACTTTGGTGCTCCCCGATTGGACCCGTACCTAATACAATTATGAACAAATTCAATATTCAGTGCTGAAACATTTGTATAAGAATGACAGACTCTGGTTGTAGTTTGAAATTTCATATAAAGAATTAATAGGCAAAATACATGAAATATGCCATCAGTAAGTTTAATAGCGAAGCTCACAAATTATAAGCATAAAGAACTCAGTACAGTTCTATATGAAATCTGGCGTAAATTCGCCTCCCAAAGGTAAGGAATAGTGGTTCTGGGGTACAGAAAAATACACGTCCTGTATAGGACTTTAGACAAAGACTTTCATACATTCTACACAAATAAATGTTTCTTAGGATATGCACCAATAAGGAACAAGCAAGAGGAAACATTTTACAACAGAACACATTTGAAGATTCTCTCATACTAGTAATACATGGGATTTAGTTGTTCTCACAGTTTATTCAATCGTATTAGTTGATACATTGTATACTGATAGCCTGAGACAGTTAGGATGTTCTTGGTTAGGTACAGTGCTGGAAAGTTCTCTGGGAACACTCTGTTTATTACTGTAAAGCTTGCAATTCTTTATTTAGAACAAAAAACAACAGCAGTAGTCATCACATGGTGTATTATGACATTGATGCAAGATGGAGGACAGTGTAAACATAGTTTTATGTTGGCATAAGCTCAGGTTATAATGCATTTAAATGGGAAAAGAAGACCAACTCTCACAACTGCCATCTGATGATTTCTAAATCATCACTTCATTTCTTCATTACAGCACATCATTCCTTAACTTTGGGTTCTCCTTGGATTCTCCCAAGTCCTTCAAGGTATCATAGTGATTGCTTTGCATTTCTTCCACCTTTACGTCGAGTTTCTTTCTCTTTCTTCCTCTCGTTGTTGACAGCTTCTTATACCAACAATTCATACCATTCAGTGATGATATTCTTTTGCACAAGTTCAGGAAAACAAGCACACATGCAATGCCGATTAGTATAACCAAGAGAGCGGTTAAAGGCAATTTTAGAATTCCTCCACCTACGCTACCAAGCACTCTCCTATCTTAGCAAAACCTATCCCGATAGATCCAAATACAGAACCTAATCCTTCACAGACTCCGGTCTCTTCCAGCTCAGATTGTTCATGCGTTATGTCGGTAATACTAGTAATGTAGCTGTGAAGCTGTTTATCTATGCGCAGAATGTAAGCACAACATTCCAGAGCGTGAATGACTTTACAAACTCCGCCTTCCTTTGCGAGGAGCAAACCCAACTCAAGGCGATTTGCATAATCATATCTCTTATTGCAAGCAATTCTTTATTGATTACAGTCAACGCTCCTACCATGTTAGTAGCAAGCCAATCTACCAATGTGGAGAGCTTTCTAATCTTTACATCAATTAGTGCCACTCCTCTAGAAGGTGTAAGTGCTCCAAAGATATTGCTAAGGATCTGTTTTAAAACTACGCTTGCTGTATTTCTCAAGAGGAAATCTAGCTCGTTAGTGTGATAGATCCTAGGGAAAACTAGAGCTGCTTCACAACTGCCTACCCAGTTATATGGCAATTAGAAATAAGCAGCCTTACCGCACAAATAATAGATGTCTTTTATACTTACCTCAAATTTCGAAAAGGTTTTTCCCTTGACTAAGTAATTATGCTCACATTCGCTCCATCCCAATTTCTCTACAGTCTCTTTTCCCTCGGGTTGCTGTATTATACTTAAAAGACCCTTCTTGGTGGCATCAATGCTCAATCTTGGGGGTGGTTCCTTTAAGGTGTTCTTACCCTTTCCAAAATGATGTTCTGAAATTGTTTTCCTTTCTCCTTTCTTTACCTCTCTCCTTAACCTCTCAATCAGTTCATCTACAAATACCCTTTCATCTTTACTAACTTTACAGGTTACATCATGCATGCTCTGGGTAGTAACGCTCATGTTAGTTACGGGGTAAAGAATTTCATCATATACTCATGCTGATCCCTTGACTTAAGCCCTTTATATAAGATCAAGAAACATGTTTAGTAGCTAACAAATACAGATTTGCACCTCTTTTTACAGGTTATCAAAATCAAATCAGAATAGAACAACTTAATGAAATAAAAGAGATTTAGGAAAATGGAGCAAGAAAAAGAGTAGGACGCTGGTAAATGATAATAGGCTGTGCCCTCGGTCGCGGAGGCTGGAAGGTAAGAGCACAAGAAGCAATTCTCTACTTCCATAACTTTCAGGTATTCATCTAGCATTTGATAATGCACATTATAAATGTACACACTCTCATGCTGTGGGACGTGTGAGACCTTACTCTTGTGTGCGGGTGTTTTGACTACAGATTTAAGGGTGGAGTTAGTTAGAGAATGAGGGATATCCCCTCCCAATCGATAAACATCCAACAGCCATCCAAACATAGAAGCAGAAATGGCAACTGCTAAACCTACAAGCAAAACTTTCCAGCATTGCTGTGTCATGTTAGTTTAAATCAGATCAAGGAAACCTCACATGATGACGGTTAGTCCTCTAGGCGCTACCCTATCATCACTATCCTGTCTCGAAAGCTACAGGGATTTTTTTCTGTATCAGCTGGAGGCCTGAAAGAGCTACTGTCCTCTGACTATTACCCTAACTCTCTGACCATCCTTTCAACATTTGTCAGTAATCAACATGGATGTGCTCTTGGTGCGGCTTGTCTTGATCTCAGATTCAAATTTTATTTTTGCAAGTTATGTCAAATCTGGGCCTGAATACTTCTGGTTGACCTTTTTCTCCCTTTAGGGTTACTTTGCACTGGTCAAGTCCAGGCTTTCATCCACAATGTCAGGCTGATCAACCTGTTCTGGTTCCTCTAACTCACTATCTTCCCTGATTGTCTCTGGTCTTTTCTTAGCTATCAACAGTCTCTTTTGGGTGGGTATTGCCTTTGGCCATTCTTCCTTAGATGGGCCTCGATCTTTAGAGGTGCTTGTCATTTCTGGTTCTGATGAAGCTGATTCACTCTCGGAAGTGGAACTTCCCTGTGCCACTCTGCTCTCGAACTCATGCAACTTTGCCTGCAGCAGGTTAGTATCAGCTTTCCATGGAATTTCATTGTCCCAGTGAATGCGTATTCTCAGTCCAGTGGTTGGTATTACAGTGGTCGCTGGAATAGCAGCAACTTTGTCTGGCTCTCGTCCTGGATGATGCTTTTCTGATGAAGCCTCAGACACTTCAAACCTGGGACAACTCGAGGAGTTAGTGGATGTTGGCTCCGCTTCTTCCTCTTCTCGCCTTACCCTTTTGGTTTGGGAGGTGTGTATCCAGTTTGGCAGACCAGCACACTTGACTACGGTGTTGGTGACCAGGATCACCTGATAAAGGCCTCTCCAGCACTCCTCCAAGCAAGATTTGTGGACGTGTTTATTGACATGAACCCAATCGCCAGGTTTCCAATCATGCCCTGAAGCTTGTCATACCGCAGGAGTAGCAGCATCGACCAGATGAGAGATAGAATGCACATCAGATAATCTCTTGCAGGACTCGAAAATCAGGTCATCTGTGATATTCACAAGAGCAACTGCAGGAACAGAAGGAATTCACATGGCTCTCCCCATCAGTACTTCGTGAGGAGACAATCCTGTTCGCATACAGGGGGTACTTCGGATGCTCATTAGCATCAAAGGAAGGGCGCCATTTGAGCAACGTAGGGGCACAGACTTTGGCCAGTTTAGCTTTGATTGTTCCATTCAACCTTTCTACAATGCCCGATGCCTCGGGTCATGGAATTTCTGATCAATCCCTAAGGCGGTACACAGCAACTGCACTATCTCACTCTTAAGGTGTGTTCCTTGATCCGATTCACGATGAACTTGCATCCCGAATCATGGTATCAACTCTGTTAGGATGTCACATCTCCTGGCAGGCTATGCTTCAACCCATTATGAAAATAAGCACACAATGACTGGGACATACCTCAGTTGGTTACATCAGGACATCTCCATTAAATCAATCTGGAGATGGTTGAAGGGACCATGGTATTTCCCAATATGGCTCAATGTCACCACAACTCTTTTGCCCACATTTTGTTTCTGGAATGTGGCACAACGCTGGTACTAGCTTTCTGTTATTGATTGGAAATGGGGATTGAACCAATAAAGCCTGTAAGTGGACACCATTCCATCTCTACCCACATGTGTTTGACCATGCACGTGCTGCACCAATGCGGCCAACAGGGAATCAGGGAGAACTGGCTTCCAATTACTGGATACCCAAATGTCACTGGCATCCTTTCCACACCTCATCTTTTCAACTTGGTCTTCTCTAGCTCTGGAGCTGTATGTTGCAATTCTCTCAGCTCATTGAAGGTATGTACAGTTTTCAGTAGCATACTGAAATATTTTCTCCCTCTGCATTACATGGTTCATCCAAATGGAAGGTGCTGGACTGAAGAGCCTAATATCAGGCAATTTCGTCTGCATAACAGAATCACTGCCACTTTTGTGTGCAGCACACTTCACCACAGCAATTCCCTTTGGCAATTGTAAAGCATCCAACAGATTCAAAACGTACTGTCCATTCTGGATGGGGGAACCAGCTGAGGTCATAAAACCTCGTTGTGACCACAGCTCCCTGAAGTCATGCACAACTCCAAACCCATGCCTGCTGTCAGTGTAAATGGTAACTCATAAGCCTTCTGATGTGCAATAGGCTCTTGTAAGGGCAATCAGTTTTGCTACTTGCACAGACGTTACATGGCACAAGTAAGATGCTTCCACTACCCCATTCAGCATACACACAGAATAGCGGCTGTTAAAATTCTGCATCGGTCTCTCATGCAGGACTCATCAAAAAAAAGGGTATGGTCCGATTCGGGAAGGGGTACATCCAGTATATCAGGTCTCAGGTTTGTGCACAACTCACTAACACTAACATAGTCGTGGTCAAATTCGCCATCATCATCTCCTTCTGGGGTCAACAACAGAGAAGCAGGGTTTAGTGTGTTACATATACTGATGGAAACACTTTTGACAGTATTGTAATTACGCAGGAGAGACCTTATGCCCGTTCACAGCCAAATGGTTGAGCAGAGCAATCATGATTGCTTGCATGCTTTCCTGGTCGTCGATACAATCCAGAGATCATTGATGTATTGTGTTAAGGTTGAATTACATGGTAGCTGCAGAGGTTCTAGATTCTTTTTAAGTATCTGATTGGAATAGTATGGGCTTTCAGTATACCCTTGTGGGGTGCGACACCACACAAGGGTCTTCGCTTGGAACCAGAACACAAAGAGAAACTGGCTCTCTTCATGTAAGGGAACTGAGAAGAAGGCTTGGCAGAGGTCAATGACTGTTAACCACTCAGCCTCAGGGGGAATTTGGAACAAAATTACAGAAAGGGTACGGTACCACAGGATATCATGGAATTATAATTTGGTTAATTTTCTGAAGAACCTGAACAATCCTCCACTTTTTGTTGACTTTTTGTAAAGCCATGATTGGTGAATTACATGGTCCCCTGATGACTTCTTTTAGAGTGCCTTGCTCTATCATGCGTTCAATGACAGGGGTGATCCCTGCAACGGCTTCTGGGGTCAATTTATAAGGGCGGGTCTGTGGAAAAATGGCATTCGGTTGCAGGGGGATCTTTAGGGGTTTGGCACCTTTGATCAATCCAATTTCTCTCCTTGTGAAGTCCCAGACATCCTCTCTAACTGTCTCTCTCAAATCGACTGGTAGGTCCTCTTTTGTAATAACTGGTTATAACCTGACAACAGGATCTGGCAATTGTAAGTTGAATTCAGCATCGGCTGCTTGGGTTTCAATTCCGACTCCATCCTACGTGCAGCAGATGACGCAGTTGAGTTTACAAAAAAGGTCTCTTTCTAACAAGGTTACAGGACTAGAATCACAGATCACAAACGAATGTTGCTCCTTGATGTCGCCTATCTTTACTAGAACGGGGGCAGTAATTTGATTGGTACACTGCTGATTAGTAAGGCCTACAATTTGGGCCTCTACTCCTGAGAGGGGTAGGTTAAGGACTCAACTGTTCTAACCATTGAAGGAGTGGCTCCTGTGTCTATCAGGATAGATACGGGTGTCCATTAACCTTTCCATTTACATATACGGTCCACTCTGGTCTACTTCCAGGACTGCGCCAAGTATGCACTCCTCCTTCCCCCTCAGGCACCGTCATTGGTCCTTATCCAAATCTGTGGAAGTCTCAAACATCATGGGGATTCGGCCATTTTAAGACATCGGGTTTGGGGTACTCTGTTGCTCAGCTGGGGATGTAAAATACCTCCCTGCATCTGCATCGGGTTTTTTTTGTTTTTTTTGTGTTCAAAAAAATAATTTAGTGGATGATAGGCTTGCATATTCCTGGTCATAATTACCAACATTTTAATGTTATTTTGAAAAGAAATTAGCCACTATTTGATCACGTATCACATGACCTGCTATTGTGTTCTCAATATCCTCTTCATGTTCATGTGGGATTGCAGTCTCGTAGTCCCATGGCACATTTGTTTTGAGGCAGATGTTATGCAATATTGCACATACTAAAATAATTTTGCAGACCATAGGAGGCGAGTACAGAAGTCTTTCGCCTTATTTGTCCACGCAACAGATACGGGACTTTAAGACCCCAAACATTCGCTCCACAACATTTTGAGTTTTACTCAGAGCCGAGTTATATTTTTTCTACCCATCCGTCTGGGGATTTTGAAATGGGGTCATAATTCATGGCTGCAAACCAAATCCTTGGTCACTAAAACAAAAATACAAGGTTGCGGTGTACACAACGGTGGCGGGAGCAGCCAGCCCTAAACCCCGATGAACAAGTCATACGGGGGGTCATGTTTCAAGTTGTTAAGTGTTATGTTTGACACAACTCAATATCGGCGAGTAGAAATAGTCCTAATGTGATCTGCAGGAGGAAGTGACATATATGGTCTAGGCATTGACACGTTAAACAGAATTAGCGCTATACATTTCTTTGAGCCGGATATTGGACAGCCAAACAATTAGAACTGTCACTTATCTGAGTCCACAATATATCGATATAGGATGCCGGTTGTAAACGTCACCTGAGAAAGTGTAAAATGATCGTCGTCAGTGTATACAACATTATTCAACATCCGATGCGGTCCCTTGTTCTTCTTGTGCACCTCTTGGGGATTTCCGTCGTGTCTGCTGCGATGGTTTCGATTTCAAGTATTTAAGTACTTCTGTAGGCGTGTTGTAGACTCTACTCTTACCGTCATCTGTGATTCTCAGATGCGCCGGGTAGATCATCGCGTAGGGAATATGCATTTCTCGTAGTTTCTTTTTGACGTCTAAGAATTTTTTCCGGGCTTCTTGGACCTGTGCAGTGAAATCTGGATAGATAGAGATAGTCATACCTTCATAATTCAGAGTGCCCAGTGCACGAGCCTTACGGAGTGCTGCATCACGATCCCTGTAGTTGAGGAGTTTGGCTATTATGGGGCGCGGCCTTTGCCCCTAGCGGCGGAGGAGGTGCCAGTGATCTGTGTGCCCGCTCCACAATAAATACGTCTGAGAAGGTTTCTCTGCCCAGTAGTGTGGTTAATAGGGACTCGATATATCGTTCCATGTTGCCTGTGTTTGTTGTCTCCGCAATGCCCATGAAGCGCAGGTTGTTGCGGCGTGATCTCGCCTCCAAATCTTCGGTCTTCGCCAATAACGAGGTTAGGGTCTTGTCTGTTGTTGTTTGTTTGTTTCGCTTCCATTTGGTGTTGTGCATCCTCTGTTTCCGAGATGTGGCGCTCCGCCATATCAATTCTCTCTGTATGCCTATCGAGACGCTCAGACATGCGGTCAACTCTGTATGTTAGGGAGTCTATTTTCCCATCAATATTTGTCAGTGTGGATTGGATCGCCGTGAACATGGAGTGAAAATCCACCGCTGTGTCCGTGGTTCCTGTGGGTGAAGGCGTCTGGTTCCCAGATGCGTCATCTGTTGAGTTCTCAGTTATTTTTTTGGACTGTTCAAAGTGCAGTTTGGGTTGGTTTTTGTCTGGTTTTCCCATGATCAGTGTTCTCCTTATAGCTCCTGATTAATGAGGGGGTGAGTGGTTGGCCATGTCTCCGCAATATGCAGCACCACAGCTCAGTCGTGGGCCCCAGCCACACTCCGGGTATCACACCAGTTGTCTCGAAGGTATCGGAGCACCAGGTCTCAGGGCCCCAGAAGCAGCCCGAGGCGGAAGGTCACTGTTTACAACTATGGCTCCAAGGCTGTAGAGCTATAACGTTATGCGTCCAAGGATTTCGCCACCCTACATGTGCCCCATATTCGCCACGCGCCACCTCCGCCCAGGCTCCGGCCGGCGAATGTAGCAATTTACTTGTTGAGGTTTGCGGCAGTCAGCACTGTGCACCGTGTAGTTCACATATATCCGCCCCAGTTGTTTAAGCCTTAACAGCCGTTCCCCAAGGGTGGCATCGGTATCTCTGTGTGCTGGCCAATGTGAGGGGACCCGCGCTCCACGCGCGTCAGCAGCACGCTCTGTATTGTGGAATGGACAGTGGGGGGGGCGGGGTTTACCGGCCCTCAGTAATGTAATGTCCATATGGGTTGCCCCCAATACTCAGCAGGAGGTTTTAATATGTGCCGGTGTTGCGTTGTTTGTATGGCATGAACTGCGCCAGAGAACCGCTCCGTCTTTTCTGCACCAGGTGCAGCGTCGTCCAATTCGGCGCGGGTGTATCCTAACTGTCCCGAACCCGGAGCCACATGCAGGGTATTATATGGTGGTACTCACTGAATGTGCGGTGTCGGGTCCACACTTATTCTTTTTCGCCGGCCGCGCCCTCGAAGGCGACCTGGCCCCCCCGCTGCTCCTATCGACTTTCCGGGATGTTTGCAGAGGCAGCGGACAGCAAGCGGCACATCATGAGGGCAGTCTGCCAGGTCGCGCCTGTTCAGCTCACCCGCCCGGTACGCGGTCTAGCGCGAGGCAGCAGCACATCACCACCGCCGGGTCTCACGTAGCAAGCACGCCGAGGGCGCAGACCCACACAGCGCAGGCCGCGCTCCGGTCTAGGTTCCTTGGCAGTTTGAGGGCCTGCGGCGCTGTCTTCGGCGGCGATGTCGGGTACAGATGTTCCCACCGCTATCCGGAGGCTGGACCAGGTGGTTTTGTGGTGATATTAGCGTTGTATATTAAGGATCAATGCAGGATACGAACATGACCGGAGGAGCTCACTCACATTGCGGCCATTTCCAGGCGTGGCTAGCTCCGCCCCCGCGTCTGCATCGGGTTAAAGGTATTCTCCAGTATTGTATCTTTTATAGATTCACATGCTTGAATCTTCCCCGTCGTCATGGTGGGAGTTCCACGGTAACAGTAGAAATAGTAGTCACCGTCAACGAGACCATCTCTGACGACGAGACCTTCGTCGATGAGCCTTCCTCCGTGGACGAGAATTTCTCCGTCTACGACCACTTCGTCGTCGACGATGTCCTCCTTTCCGCTGACGGTCGTGGTGTCAGCGTTGACACCATCGACGGTACCGTTGACGGGCCCGTCGACGGGAGAAAAAATCCATTTGGGACTTCCTAAAGTTCAAGACTATTAAAAAATTTCTCCGCTGCCACCTACACGTTTGCTTGATTTCCAGGAGTCTGAGGATGACAGCACGTTTGGCCCTGCATATAGTCCTTCCCAGCTAAAAGTCAAATGTCAGGACTTTGATGATGATGAGGACATAGAGGACATTAATCCATCCTCAAACCTTGCAGGAGAGTATTCTTTCACTGACTCGGCTACCGTTCAGCAGCCAGAATCTTTGCAAGAGCGTTATCCCTATGAGGAAGAGGATTCTCGCCATTTTAGGGAACCATCTATTAACGTACCAGTGTCATTGGTAACAGACTTAGGTCACATGCTAAATGACTACTATAGACGCTTTCCTGAGGCAAATGCTCCGCAACATCCTCCACCGCCTCAGCAGGCCCCGGTGGAACACGTAGGACAAGTGACTCCTAGACCCACGAGGGAAAAGGTTTTGCCTCCTCCAACCGTTATTCCTGATGAATCACGGAATGTGGACCAACAACAGATAGAGGAAGGAGAGATACACACTGATGTTGACACCCAGGACGAATGGTATGATTATGTAGTTCCCACACCGTCATCTCCTATCCCTCCTCCTGCAGACTCTCCCCCTGCTGACATAGGGAGCTTACATGACCTTTTAGAACGTGCCTCGAGGCACTTTGATCTACCCATGCCAGTTAAACAAACTGAGTGTTTCTTATATGACTTTAAGCCAGGCACTCAACGATCCATTAGGGCAATTCCCATAGTGGATTACTTATGGCAGGAGGGTCTAAAACTGATGCGGACACCAGCTTCTATCCCAGTAGTAATCCCGAAGCTGGATAAAAAGTACAAAGCCCCGGATAATTCACCCACATGCCTCATCGGTCATCCTAGACCCGATTCAGTAATCATGCAGGCTGCTCAAAGAAGAGCTAAAAATCGGGCATCTCAATGTTCTGCACCTCCGGATAAAGAAGGACGTCGGCTGGACAACATAAGGAAGAGGTTTGCCGCCCTGGCAGCCACTTCTATAAGAACCTCCAACGCTATGACCATTCTGGGTAGGTACGACCGATAGATGTGGTCAGACATCTCTTCGCTCCTAAAACATCTTCCCGAAGATAAGAAGAAGGAAGCAAGGGACATCTTATCGGAAGGGGAAAGAGCTTCCACTGAGATGATAGAGATTGCAACGGATATCTCTTCGACTTCATTCCGGCAAATGGCAGGAGCAGCGGTGTTGAGGCGTCACGGGTGGCTCAAGGCAACTAGCTTTCGTCCTGGGGTTCAGGCTAAGGTGCTAGATATGCCTTTTGACGGCAAATGCCTATTTGGGAATCATATTGATGAAGCCCTTCAATCTATAAAAAAGGACACAGACAAAGCTAAATCCCTGGAAATGCTACAACATCGTTTCCAGTCCTTTCGGGGCAGAGTTCGAGGGCAGTACGCATCCAGACCGCAGTTCCAACAGCGGTTCCAACATTACCCTCAAACATCCTATCGGGCGTACAATCAACCTTACAGGTCCGGCACTGCATCGTCCTATTCGCGACCCACCGGTCGTAAAAGGCAGCAATCTGCCGGAAGACAACAAGATTCTAACAAGAGGCAATGAGTTTCTCCAGGCCCCTGCCTCTACAGTCCCACAACAATTCGAACCAACTTGCTCAAAATTTTTAAAAATTGGACGTCCATCTCGTCGGACAGATGGGTTCTGGATGTCTTCCGTCACGGCCATACCCTTGAGTTTGTTCAGTATCCTCCAACTACCCCTCCTCCGAAGGTACTACATCGTCATCTGCCAGATCTCAAAAGGGAAATAAAAATTCTTCTCTCCAAACGTGCCATAGAAAAGGTACCCTTACGTCAGCGCAATCGGAGGTTTTATTCCCACTTCTTTTTAATCTTAAAGAAGACGGAGAAATGGAGACAGGTCTTGGACCTCCGGTTACTGAACAAATTAATCAAAAACCAATCTTTCAAGATGTTGTCTCTGCAGGATATCCTTCTTCTTATGGAAAAAGGGGATTTTCTCAATCTCTCTATCTTCTCGATGCTTATTTTCACATCCCCATTCACCCCAAGCATCGAAGATATCTCAGGTTCGAAGTGGCGGGGTGCCATTATCAGTTCAGAGTGCTTCCCTTCGGTTTGAAGTCGGCCCCAGGAGTCTTCACCAAATGCATGGCGCCGATAGCTGCGTTTCTGAGACGCTCAGGTCACCAGGTATTCCCCTACCTGGACGATTGGTTAATAAAAGCTCCTTCGTTTCAGGCAGCCAGGAACTCTACTCAAACTTGCCGGAATCTCTTCCAGTCTCTGGGTCTCCGCCTCAATCCAGAAAGTCCTCTCTCATTCCTTCCAATTCTCTGACTTTCCTAGGAGCTCGCATCGATACAAATCTCGGCAAAGCTTTTCCAACTCTCGAAAGGGTCTTGCATCTCCAGGGAATGGCACACCTTCTATCGTCAAAAAGGTCTGTTTCTGTCAGAAAGTACAAATCTATGCTGGGAATGATGTCCTCATGCATTCAACTAATTCCCAATTGCCGTCTTCGGATGCGCCCACTGCAAGAGCAACTGGACACTCAATGGGTTCAATCCAAGGGGTCATTCAACGACATGATTCAAATCTCTACGGCTATGAGAGCTGCAATGTCTTGGTGGGAGATCGAGAAAAACCTGACTCAGGGCCTGTCCTTCATTCACTCAACTCCTCAGTTTGTGATGACGTCGGATGCATCCATGGAAGGTTGGGGAGCTCACCTCCAAGAGCTTCAAGTGCACGGAAAATGGTCCAAACAGGAATCGAAATGCCACATAAACCTTCTAGAGTTAAGAGCGGTGTTCTTGGGCCTCAAAGCATTCTTGCCTCGGATTCGGGGATCTCCAGTTCCGGTCCAGACGGACAACCTCACCACCATGTTTTATCTCCAGATACAGGGTGGCACGAGATCTCAGGTTCTCTCTCTTCAAGTGCAAGAGATTTGGGAATGGCTTCTCCTCAACCAAATTTCACTCCGAGTGGAGCACGTGCCAGGAATCCACAATCAGTGGGCCGACTCTCTCAGCAGGGTGTCAAAACAGTGCCACGAATGGGAGCTCAATGACCAGATGTTGCAGATGGTCTTCCGGTCTTGGGGCTTTCCACCGTTAGATCTATTCGCTACGTACCTAAACAAAAAGTGCACCTTTTACGCAAGCAGGACTCCTCAGCCGGGATCGTGGGGAGACGCTTTTCTGCTCTCCTGGACAAGAAAATTTGCCTTCCCCCCGTTTCCTCTCATTCCTCGAGTTATCCAGAAAATAAAATGGGAGCTGTGCCGCATAATTCTTATCGCTCCCGGGTGGGCAAGGCAATTTTGGTACACAGAGCTTCTTCGCCTATCAGAGTGCACTCCGATTCTCTTTCCTCCAAAGGAGGATCTGCTTTACATGGACACGGGGCAAGTGATTCATCCGCAAATCTCTTCTCTTAACTTATCAGCTTGGCTCCTCACTTCAGTGAATTTAGGAGTTTACACAAACCCAATGATTGCAAAGCAATTTTACTAAATTCTCGATCTCCTTCCACGCTCAAATGTTACTCTGCAAAATGGGAAAAGGTTCTGTGTGTGGTGCAGCGTTCATTCTCTACATCCTCTTTCATCCACACCGGAGCAAGTATTACCATATCTCTTACACCTTGCTAAGGCGGGACTCTCACATTCGCCATTAAGATTCACCTTGCTGCAATTTCTAGATGCAGACAACGCCTAGATCAATCTTCATTGTGGTCTCATAGACTTATTAAGGAATTTCTGAAGGGCCTACTCAGGACCTACCCACCGGTGAAATCTCCTCCAGTGCTATGGCAATTAAATACGGTCTTATCACAACTAATGCGTTCTCCATTTAAACCTATACACAAATGTGACTTAAAATTTTTCTCCTGGAAGGTAGCCTTTCTCTTGGCCATTACATCAGCCAGACGTATCAGCGAAATCCAGGCTTTTTCTACAAAGGAACCATTTCTTCAATTTTTAGCAGATAGGGTTATTCTGCGTACAAATCCTTCTTTCATACCTAAAGTACCATCATCTTATCACCTCAACGAGCCTATAATTCTGCCTACATTCTTTCCAAATCCGACCACGGTGGCGGAAAAATCTCTCCATTCTCTGGACATCAAACGCTGTTTGAAATTTTACCTACAAAGGACAAAATCCTTTCGTAAGTCTTCTCAGCTGCTGGTTTCTTACTCTGCACCCAGGAAGGGACTCGCCCTAACAAGGGCCAGTATTGCTCGCTGGGTCACTTCAGCTATTGTTTTCTGCTATGAGAAGGCTGGACATCCATTGCCTGCAAGAGTGCAGGCCCATTCGACGAGAAAGGTTGCAACTTCTTCAGCCCTGTTTGCGGGGGCTTCTCTCCCTGACATATGCAGGGCAGCAACGTGGGTGAGGACGCACACGTTCACAAAGCATGACTGCCTAGATGGTTGGCGGAAGGCAGATATAGCCGTGGGACATCTCTTTGCGTAAGGTAGGAGGCTTGTAGCCATCCCGATTTCTTTATCTACTTATGGTGTGTATTCTTGTATAATCTTTTTTTGATGGTTATTTCTACCTGTATTAACCCCTTCGGTGCGCGGCCGATTTTCGCCCTGTGCGGGGCGTTTCATTGAGTGGGCGGGTTCATGACGAGCTCAGCTCGTCATGCGCACACGAGCACTGCGCAGCATGACGAGCTGAGCTCGTCATGAGCATAGAAGGGGTTAAGAGAATTCTGGTTTGATTTGTATGTTTTTCTGAAACTGTCATGGTGGGATTGTTCGCCTTCCCACCTTCATTGTTGTTTCTATTCATATATAGATATACTGCTGTTTAATCGGATTCAAGCATGTGAATCTATAAAAGATACAATACTGGAGAAAAAACAAGTTGCTTACCTGTACACTGTGGTTCTCCAGTATTGATATCTTTTATAGATTCACATGCGACCCGCCCTCCTCCCCGGTTAGGCTCACCATTCTACCTCCAGAGTAATATATATAATATATATATATATATATATATATATATATATATATATATATATATATATATATATATATATTCACTGAAAAAACCATAGGTTTCAGGCACGTTATAATTAGAAATTAGCATTTAAAAAACCTTTGAAATTCACTGAAAAACCATAGGTTTCAGACACGTTATAGTTAGAAATTTGCATTTAAAAAACCTTTGAAATTCACTGAAAAAACCATAGGTTTTAGGGACAGTTATAGTTAGTTGGACATTGCACTCGTACAAAACCCGTGAAATTCCCCCGTTATAGTTAGTTCAGCTAACTATAACTCACGCCCCCGCAATGCACTGCTGATGACGTCCCATATTACATCACTCATGACATGGTCAGTGACATCACTGATGACATCTCAAATGACATCACTGATGACATCATGCAGTGACTGTGTGTTTCTATAAAGTTTAAATATGTTTAATATATATGCCAAGGTGTATTGAATAATAAGTGGGTGTATAAGTGTCTGGATGGATGATTTAGTAGGTGCGTGACTGACTCTATAAGTGAGTGATTAAACGTATCTTACTAAATGCATGGGTTAGTGACTAAACTGTGTGAATGTCTTTATCCGTCTGTCTGTTGGTGTGTAAGTGGCTGCATGGGTTTGTAAATAGCTACATGAGTGTCTATATGAGTTATTGATTGGTTGTCTGAGTATCTGTATGGGTGCCTGAGTGTTTGTGTGGATGGGGTGTGTGTGACTGCACATAGATGTATCAGTGGGTGATTCACTGGGTGCATGGTTTCAAGAGTGCATCTGTGATGGACTGTATGGGTGGGCGAGTGTGTGTATGGGTGTGTTAGTGAGTGAATGTATATCTCAGTGGTACATGTGTGAGTAACTACATATGTGAAAGGCAGTATATATGTGTGTTGGAGTATATAAATGGGTATAAGTGAGAGTGTGTGATTGTGAGAGTGGCTGTATGGATGAGTGTGTACTTGTATTAGTGATTGTATAAGAGCGTAAGAATGTGCTAGTATTTGTATGAGTAAGTGAGCTGGTGTGTGTATAACTGTATAGGTGAGTAAATGGCAGTGTGATTAATTATTTGCATGACTGACCAGGTGTGTGAGTACCTCTATGGATGAGTGGCGGTGTGTGAGTGTCTATGTAGGTGTATGAGTGCATATGATAGTCCTGTACTGAGTGACCGTAAGTATGAGTGACTGTACAGGTGAGTGAGTGGATGTGTGTGTAGACCTAAGAATCAGTGAGTGGGTATGTAGTTATTGGTGTTGGAGTGTCTATGGTTTTGAGAATGGCAGTCTGTAATTTAGAGTGGGTGTATCAAAAGTTATATTAGGGTGTGAGAAGATGCATGAAATTATCACATGGATGATGTCATCAGTGATGTCATCAGTGATGTCATCAGTAATGTCATTTGAGATGTCATCAGTGATGTCATCAGTGATGTCACTGACCATGTCATGAGTGATGTAATATGTGACGTCATCAGCAGTGCATTGCGGGGGCGCGAGTTATAGTTAGCTGAACTAACTATAACGGGGGAATTTCACGGGTTTTGTACGAGTGCAATGTCCAACTAACTATAACTGTCCCTAAAACCTATGGTTTTTTCAGTGAATTTCAAAGGTTTTTTAAATGCAAATTTCTAACTATAACGTGTCTGAAACCTATGGTTTTTTCAGTGAATTTCAAAGGTTTTTTAAATGCTAATTTCTAACTATAACGTGCCTGAAACCTATGGTTTTTTCAGTGAATTTCAAAGGTTTTTTAAATGCTAATTTCTAACTATAACGTGCCTGAAACCTATGGTTTTTTCAGTGAATTTCAAAGGTTTTTTAAATGCTGATTCCTAACTATAACATGTCTGAAACCTATGGTTTTTTTCAGTGAATTTCAAAGGTTTTGTAAATGACAATTTTTAAATGTATTAATTGTTATCTTTATTTTATGGATACTGATTTACTACATTTTTTAAACTATTTATTTTTAGATATTTTATTTTTTAAATTACATTGTAATTACATTATACATTACATTACAAAATATACTTTCTCAGAATGAATTACTTTAGTTTAAATACTTTGCAAATAGGCAATAGACTTTTAAGTACAGTAGTTACAGTTGTTGCAATGGGCAACACAATTTCAAACACAATGCAACATTGAGCTCAATGTGAATTTCTAGTTAAATGCAATTAGTTACTTTATGGATTACTTTTTCTAACCACAGGACTGGATCCTATATTCAGTCCTGGGACATCTCCTGTAAACAGTTGAGTAAAAGCGTTTTGGTTACAGTAGTGATTTTTAAGGAATATTATTGTATTTTAAAAGTTGACACTTAGAAACTTTTTCACATAGAATCACCAATGTTATCCTATGGGGGAAATTCACTTAGCAGGTAAGTAGTGTTATTGTTACTTTTTCTTACTCAGTGGTGGATCCTGGATCCAGCACTGGTGCATCTCCTGTAAACAGTTGAAAGAATGCGTTTAAGTCATACAGGCGATTTTTAAGGAATATTTGTAGTTTGTGAAAATTGACACAAACTTTTCTGCTGAAAACCAGACAATGGATTCCTATGGAAGAAAATACAAGTTACTGGTAAGTACGGTTAGAATTACTTTTCAGGGTCAGTGCTGTGCTAAAAGATGTAGCACTGGGTTCTCTCCTGATAACAGGTGAGTAAATCGGAATTCGTAGTTCGGCTGATTTTAGAGGAATATTATAAAGTTCCAAAACTCCACACTTAGAAGAATTTCCAAGTGAAACCAGTCAATGTTAGCCTATGGAAGGAAATTCAAGTTACTGGTAAGTACGGTTAGAATTACTTTTCAGGATCTGTGCTGGGCTCAAAGATGCAGCACTGAGGTCTCTCCTGATAACAGGTGAGTAAATCGGAATTCGTAGTTCGGCTGATTTTAGAGGAATATTATAAAGTTCCAAAACTCGACACTTAGAAGAATTTCCAACTGAAACCAGTCAATGTTAGCCTATGGAAGGAAATTCAAGTTACTGGTAAGTACGGTTAGAATTACTTTTCAGGATCTGTACTGGGCTCAAAGATGCAGCACTGAGGTCTCTCCTGATAACAGGTGAGTAAATCGGAATTCGTAGTTCGGCTGATTTTAGAGGAATATTTGTATGTTTCAAAAATCGACAGAAACTTTTTCAGCAAAAGCAGGCAATGATATCCTATGGAAGGAAATTCAAGTTACTGGTAAGTACGGTTAAAATTACTTTTCAGGATCAGTACTGGGCTCAAAGATGCAGCACTGAGGTCTCTCCTGATAACAGGTGAGTAAATCGGAATTCGTAGTTCGGCTGATTTTAGAGGAATATTATAAAGTTCCAAAACTCCACACTTAGAAGAATTTCCAAGTGAAACCAGTCAATGTTAGCCTATGGAAGGAAATTCAAGTTACTGGTAAGTACGGTTAGAATTACTTTTCAGGGTCAGTGCTGGGCTAAAAGATGCAGCACTGGGTTCTCTCCTGATAACAGGTGAGTAAATCGGAATTCGTAGTTCAGCTGATTTTAGAGGAATATTATAAAGTTCCAAAACTCCACACTTAGAAGAATTTCCAAGTGAAACCAGTCAATGTTAGCCTATGGAAGGAAATTCAAGTTACTGGTAAGTACGGTTAGAATTACTTTTCAGGATCTGTACTGGGCTCAAAGATGCAGCACTGAGGTCTCTCTTGATAACAGGTGAGTAAATCGGAATTCATAGTTCGGCTGATTTTAGAGGAATATTTGTATGTTTCAAAATCGACAGAAACTTTTTCAGCAAAAAGCAGGCAATGATATCCTATGGAAGGAAATTCAAGTTACTGGTAAGTACGGTTAAAATTACTTTTCAGGATCAGTACTGGGCTCAAAGATGCAGCACTGAGGTCTCTCCTGATAACAGGTGAGTAAATCGGAATTCGTTGTTCGGCTGATTTTAGAGGAATATTATAAAGTTCCAAAACTCCACACTTAGAAGAATTTCCAAGTGAAACCAGTCAATGTTAGCCTATGGAAGGAAATTCAAGTTACTGGTAAGTACGGTTAGAATTACTTTTCAGGGTCAGTGCTGGGCTAAAAGATGCAGCACCGGGTTCTCTCCTGATAACAGGTGAGTAAATCGGAATTCGTAGTTCAGCTGATTTTAGAGGAATATTATAAAGTTCCAAAACTCCACACTTAGAAGAATTTCCAAGTGAAACCAGTCAATGTTAGCCTATGGAAGGAAATTCAAGTTACTGGTAAGTACGGTTAGAATTACTTTTCAGGATCTGTACTGGGCTCAAAGATGCAGCACTGAGGTCTCTCTTGATAACAGGTGAGTAAATCGGAATTCGTAGTTCGGCTGATTTTAGAGGAATATTTGTATGTTTCAAAATCGACAGAAACTTTTTCAGCAAAAAGCAGGCAATGATATCCTATGGAAGGAAATTCAAGTTACTGGTAAGTACGGTTAAAATTACTTTTCAGGATCAGTACTGGGCTCAAAGATGCAGCACTGAGGTCTCTCCTGATAACAGGTGAGTAAATCGGAATTCGTAGTTCGGCTGATTTTAGAGGAATATTTGCACAATGGTGAAGGAAGGGGGTGGGGCCTGAGGTGACATGTCTGCAAACACGCCCTGTGGCGCGTTTTAAGTTGGAGAATTAATTCCTCCTCAATCCCGAGGGACCCTAGGGGCCAACTAGCCCACCAGATACCTCCAGTATGCGCCAGAGAGCTGCGTTGTAGAGAGGTGTTCAGAGGCCACGCCCCTTTACAACACTCTGCAACGCAGCTCCGTGGCGCTTACTGGAGGTACCTGGTGGGCTAGTTGGCCCCCAGGGACCCTCAGGATTGAAGGGGATTTAATTCCCCCTCTTAAAACGCGCCACGGGGCCTGTTTGCACACATGTCACCTGAAGCCCCGCCCCCTCCCTTCACCACTGTGCAAACATGCCCCGTGGTGCGTTTTAAGTTGGGGGATTAAGTCCCCTTGAATCCTGAGGGTCCCTGGGGTCCAACTAGCCCACCAGGGACCTCCAGTAAGCGCCACAGAGCTGCGTTGCAGAGAGGTGTAAAAGGGGCATGGCCTGGACCACCTCTCTGCAACGCAGCCCCTGGCGCATACTGGAGGTTCCTGGTGGGCTAGTTGGCCCCCAGGGACCCCCAGTATTGCAGGGGAATTCATTTCCCAACTTAAAACGCGCCACAGGGCGCGTTTGCAGAGTGTTGCTGGGAGGGGGCGGAGCCTCGGCACGATCGCATGTTTTTTTTGTTTTTGGAAGAGGGGCTGTGTGGCCCCTCTTCTTTTTACTTTTTTTGGGCCCTGGGGACCCCATCCCCCAGGGCCTGACCCCTTTTTTTATTAAAAAAATAAATAAATTAACAGGAAGGGGGCCGCGTGGGCCCCCCTCCCGTGGCCAATTCCGGCCCCGGGGACCCCATCCCCCGGGGCATGGCCAAATATATATTTTTGATTATGGAGGGGGGCTGCGTGGCCCCCCTCCTGAGGCCTCTACTGGCCCGGGGACCCCATCCCCCAAGGCGGCCTTTATTTATTTAAAAAAAAAAAATCTTTTAATTATGGGGAGGGGGGCCACGTGGCCCCCTCCCGGGCCACTACTAGCCCCGGGGACCCCATCCCCCGGAGCTGGCCCTCTCCGTTGGGGACCGTGGGGGGGTCCCAATCCCTCACGGTCCCGCCGGCTCCCCGCGTCCCTCGGGAGCCGGCATTGCTTTTCCACATGGGGAGCTGCTAAGATGCAGCTCCCCGTGTGGAAAAGCAATCTGCTTTGGTTTTTGGAAGAGAGAGCAGGTTTCCTGCTCTCTGTTCCAAAAACCAAAGCAGTTTGCTATGACAGGACGGGAGCCGCGAGGCTCCCGTCCTGTCATAGCAAACTACAGTGTCCCGGGGGTAGGCACCCCGGGACACTGCAGGAGCCGGCCCTGGGGGGTGGCGGTCCCCAGGGCTGCCACCCCCCTCCCTTCACATGCACAACCCCCGGGAGGTGGTGGTCCCGGGGGCTCGGGGGTCCGTTCCGGACCCCCAAATTAGCATTTTTTTTTAGTGCCCCGGGGAGGTGGCAGTCCCCGGGGCGTGTGGGGGGGCTCGATCCCCCCCACACAGGTATATTATTTTTTTTAAAAGAAGCCCCGGGGGGTGGCGGTCCCCGGGGCCATTTTGTTTAAAGCCCCGGGAGCCCGCACTTCGTTTTTTTTTTATCGGCAAGATCCGCGCACCCAGCGCGTTTTTTGCCGATTTTTTTTTTTTTTAAAAAAAAACATTTTTTTTGGGCCCTGAGCAGGCCTAGGGGGTCAGGGTGTTTCTACCCTGCCCCCTTTTTGCGTTTTGCGCACTTGTTTTACTGCTTTCTTGTTCCTCGGTTCTACCGAGGAACAAGATGGCTGCCAACACTTCCTGGTTTGGAGTGTTGACAGCCAATTAGCATGGAGCTCGTGGTCGGGAGGGTGCGCAGATCCACCGCGGCCATAGATATCGAAACTTTTATTTTGGATTTTCTCAGCAACTACTAAACGGATTTACACCATTTTTAAAAAGGGTGCTTTCTGAACCAAGCGATACCTTTTTGCAAAATTTGGTGTAATTCCGTTTAGCAGTTTTGGCTGTAGCCTTGCATAAAGTTTCCTATGGGAAATTGATTTTTTCACTCTTATTTTTTGAATTTCTCCGCAACTACTGAACGGATTTACACCATTTAAAAAAAAGGTTGCTTTCTGAACCAAGCGATACCTTTTTGCAAAATTTGGTGTAATTCCGTTCAGCAGTTCGGGCTGTAGCCGTGGCTAAAATTTCCTATGGGAATTAACATGGAGAAAACACGTTTTGGGACCCCCCTTTTTTCTCGGCCCCCGCTTGATGAATCACCCCGAAACTTTCAAGACAGGAGCGGACGGAGCGCCCCTTAGTTTTGAAAATTTCGCAATGATTCGTCAAACGACGCCAAAGTTATTGGGTATAGAATGTTACGGATTTCCTATGGATAATAGGTCCTAACTATAACTATCTACTGGCGACCGCCAGTAGATAATATATATATATATATATATATATATATCTATATATATATATATATATATATATATATATATATATATGCACACTTGTGCTCGAAATCTGAGGTGTGGTGGCTCTGTGGAGAGGGTTACTCTGAGGTCTCTGCTGTGATTGGCTGAACTTTGGATGTTATAAAATGAGGTTGATAGAGTGCTCAATTGAATTTTCTCTCTATGGAGGTCTATGTAATGTTTTCAGTACTACTATTTCTACTGTTACCGTGGGACTCCCACCATGACGACGGGGAAGATTCAAGCATGTGAATCTATAAAAGATATCAATACTGGAGAACCACAGTGTACAGGTAAGAAACTTGTTTTTTCTCCAGTATTGTATATGGAAGGTTCTGCTCAATGTGAACCGTAGCTCTCCATCTGTGGATCTGTATTCATGCCATTGGCTAAGCCACATGCACGTGTGTAACCCTGTCTTGGCTGCCATCTCCCTAGCTGGGGTACCTTTGGGGGGAACGTTTCCTCCTTACTTACATCCTACTTTTTTGACAAGAGGTTGCCAGTGCTTGTTATCTGTGTCTGACTTTGATTGGTGACTCAGCATAATCCCCCCCCGATTGCTTAGTATAGCATCATGCTGGTATTCAGTGGAACATTCCTACTGCGATGTTAGTCTGAGCCTCTGACCTGACATCTCTGACCTCTATCTGGCTGTGGATATGGTACTAAATGAGTACAGCTGAGTGTGCCTTAGTGCACCTGGTAAGAGAGACAGGACCTATAGCACTAGGGCAGCTTTAGTCTGGAGTGATAGTGGGCACACAAGACTAGAGGCAGAACTAGGCTGGTTGAGTTTGGAGAGGTTGCCTCCATCCATGAAGCAGGTATTTGCAGCAGCGGCTCCTCCGCTATGGCGGAGGAGCGGCGCCCGCCCTGCCAGCAGCCCCAAAACTCGAAAACATAAAACGATAATAACACAGGTTTATTATCATTTTATTTTTAGCACGAATGAGTCTGTGGGGCGGGCAGACGATGACAAGCTGTAGGGAGAATGGTGGGCAGCACTGCTGTCAGTGCGCATGTCGGTTTGGTCGGTTTCTCAAGACGGCCAAACCGACATGCACACTGAAGCTGTCTCCAACCCAGCTGCGTTGCTGGGTTGGCGACTGCAAGCACAGGCTCCCAGTCTCCCTTGGAGCGCAAATTTATAGCGCTCAGACCAATCCTGATGCTTCTTTCAAACATGAGAGCAGCATCAGGATTGCCTGCAGGGGCGCCTGGGAGCCTGTCCATTGCAGCAGCAGAAGAGCACAGAGTCGGCGATGTGGCAAAAAGCAGGTAAGTGGTTTTATATTTTTTTTATTATTTTTTTTTTCGTCCACCCCACACCTCACCACTCTGCCCTGATACCAGCCACCACTGGGTATTTGATTGAGTAGCTCTGCCTGCTGAAACAGCAAAAAGAGACTCGAGACACATGCAACCAGTGAAGAGTAGGGAAAGCATGAACTCCTGAGGTGAAATAAAATAGACAGGTAAAGCAGGAACCACTATAAAAGCAACTGAAAGGAATTGTGATATATATTTCTAAAGCAAGAATGGCTGAGAATAGGATGGCATACAAATTAAAATTTGAAATAAAAGAACCATTTAGGTATAGGCCTTACAAGAGGTTTTCTGAGGTGAGTGTTAGAGGGGTATGTAGTTTATTTTCTGTCATATGGATTTCTATGGGATTCAGATTGACGCAGGATCTGTTACCAGTAGGTTGTCTTGTAAAATATTTAAAATTATAATAACACCCCTGGCACAGGACTTAGGGCCCCATGCATCAAACTGAAAACCGGTCGCAAACAGGCAGATTCTCAGAATCTGCCCCTTATGCGACTGTATTTTTGCATTTGGGATGCATCATCCCAAATACAAAATCGGAAATTGCATTGACAGTTTAAGGAATCGCAAATTGCGATTCCTTAAATGCAATGCTAGAAGCAATTTAAAATAGCAAATTCGCTATTAGGGGTTGCAATTTACCGAAAAATAAAACAGGTCGGTAAATTGCAAAAACTTTGAAAAATGCACTAAAGTGCATTTTTCAAAGTTACATGTCACACACACACACATGCCCTTGGGGCATGTGTGTGCGCAACATGGGTGCACATTTCAATTTCAGGGTGCAACAGGGTGTCCTTTGACACCCTTGCACCTTGAAATTGCATGCGCTATTTGCGAGTACCTAATGGGTACTCGCAAATTGCGCATGTACTTCCATTCATTCCTATGGGCCTGTGGGCCCATAGGAATGAATGGGAAGCCATTCCTTAATTGAGACTCGCAATTTGCGAGTGGCAATTAAGGAATCTTTAGGAATCGCTATTTTTATAGCGATTCCTACATGCATTGGCTTTTGCGATTCCTTAATTGCGATTCCTTAATAATCGCAATTAAGGAATCGCAAAAGCCTTCCTTGATGCATGTGCCAGTTAGAATGAGAAATGTTACTATGGGGCACATTATATTAGAATAAACAAGTCTCCACAGAGATAAAATGTCCCTGCTTCCTTTAGTAGGACCTGAAGAATTGAATTATTTCAAGAGTAAGGTTACTACTTTTACCAGTTTACCAACTTTGCATTTGGTATGTCTGGAAAGCTGTACTAAGCACGATTGTCAAGGCTTTTTTGCTGAAAATGTCATGTGACATATACCACTGGTTCCTATTCTCCCATGCATAGGCCCAGTGGACTGGGATTGAGTGCGATATTTATTGCACCGGAAAACAATCTGACTTTGTGGGGGTCAGAATTTATCAAGTGCGATAAACAGCATCTATTACTAGTTTTGGGGGAATAAAAGATGGATTTTGATGCTTACCACACCAAAATCCACATATTCCTGTAATTTTGAGGCATTTGTTCCCTGGCAAATCTTGGCATGTATAACCTGCAGGAAATTTACTTGGGAAAAATTGTGAGTGTGTGGTGTTGGTTGCAAAATGTATAATTCTGGTTTGTGTCATTACAAGAATTATTACACATACTGGAATTTAAGGGTCCACTTCTAGTGAGGGCCATAGCATAGAATTTTGCACAGGGTGAATGATGCCTCCTGTGCTAATGCACATTTTTTTCCATGGCGAATGCTTTTTCCTGCACCTGCCAGAAAACCTGGGGGTGATCTGTTCCTCTTCCCATCCTGGAAGTGGCGTTCCTCCAGCCTTTAGACGAGTGAAACTCCAACCACTCCCAGGGTGGGAGGGCATTGGATCGGAGTTTGGGAGGCCCATAAACCTCCAAAGTAGATGTCCTCTGCCTACCTGGTAAGTGGAATTCGAGTTGCAGATTTCTCTACTCTTGTGGTGGAGAAATTTTCAGGCATTTTGCATTTTGCATTTTCAGAAATTTTGCATTTTCAGGATTACCAAACAGGCAAATTAGGCACCTGCCTATGGGCCGCGACAATGGCTTAAAATAATATTGATTTGATCTTGAAAGAAAATTACAATCAAGCTTTCTTAAATATTGTTTCCAAAAGATCGGAAAAAAGGAATCAACTCAAAGAAACTAACACTTTACATTAAAGACTCTATAGAGAAAATACTGTATTCATGTAATGTACCCATTAACAACTTAAAGTATATAAACCAGAGACATCAGATCTCTGCATGTTCCGCCCCAACACCCATTGATTTTGACGCTGCCCCCCTATTTACAAGGGTGGCGTAAATAGGAGGCAGCGCCAAAATTAAGACCAGGGAAAACCTGGTCTTACCCTGGCAAAACGAGAAGAAATGCTTTATTTCTCTCAGTTTTTGCTGTTTCTATGTGTGCTGCATTGTGCCGCACACATAGAAACAGCAAATTTCCATGAATGATTGTTTATGTGCTGGAAGGTGTCCCTTCGTGCACATAAACAATCATTAAAAAAATGAGGATTTGCAACTTCTATGTGTGCTGCAGAATGTAGCACACAAAGAAGTTTCAAACACCATTCTGGAATGTTTATTTTGTAGGGCGGGACACCTTCCTGCACATAATCATTCCCTCAACGCAGGCACCCTTGCACTATGGTGCAAGGATGCCTGCATTGGCGCTAGGCAGCATAATTTAGCGCCATCACAGGGAGAAACGCAGGGGGGCACCAAATTATTGTATTGTATTTTAAATAGAAACTAAAGTGACGGAGCGCGACATGAGCTGTTTTGGAGCTAATCCACGCTCTGCCACTTTATTGTAAATATGCCCCTAGATCTTCTAATTGGAGGGATCTTTGCACATCTTAGAAGAGCGCAGGGGTCACCCCGGAAGGTACGGGCAGACCTGCGCTCGGGAGATCATGGGCCCTGTTTTCGAGAAGGCCCTGTGTGCAATACAGATTGATCTGAATTTAATCCACTCTGCCACAGGGAGCCAATTAAGGATTTTGGGGCAGATGTATCAAGCATTCTTGCATTCACAAACTGGCAGATTTGCAGAATCTGTCCGTTTGTGAACGCAAAAATTGCTTTTCCTATGCAGCAAACCTAATTTTGCGATTTGGTAACCTGTTACCGAATCGCAAAATGGGTTTGCGATTCGGTATTAGGAAGGGGCGTGTTTAGGGCGTCCCTTCCTCATACCGAATCGCATCGGTATGTATGAATGTTTTGTGACCGCATTTGCGGTCACAAAACATTTGCATGTTACCACCTACTTCAAGTAGGTGGTAACCCATTCGCAAATGGGAAGGGGTCCCCAAGGGACCCCTTCCCCTTTGTGAATGTTTGTAAAACCCTTTTTAGGATTGTAACTTTTTATTAGTTTCAGAGGGAAAAGGGGGGGGGGGGGAAACAATAGCACTCACCTACATCCAGTGGCCGGCGAGGAATACGCAGTAGCATTTTAAGTTCAGATTACAGTATCCTGCACCTACATCCACTGGCCGGTGCGATATGCTTAAAACAAACAAAAGATAGGGGAGAGGGAGGGGGGGGAGAAAGGGGGAAGGGAAACATACTTCAAAATCACTTCCAACCTGGAGCTGAAAGGAAAAAAACATGTGCTCATGTTAATGCGAGGACTTCACTTTTCTTTCTCCCCTGAGTCTGCGGGATGCGGGGGGAGGGTGTTATCTGCAGTATACGTAGGTATATCGGGCAGGTCAGTTGTTGAAATTCTCCTCCTAGGTGTGTGATACAGGAGCCCCATCTTTTATTGAACTTGGGTAAGGTATGATTAACCATGGCCGTTAATTTCTCCATCCCTAGGAGATCCCAGAGTTTATGGAGCCAATCGGAGTGTGTCGGTACCACATCGGTGCCCCATTTAGCCAGCAAGACCTGCTTCGCGGCACACAATGCCAATGTAATGGCCGTGCCCCGCTCTGAGTGTAGGGGATAAGTTAAGGCGTTAGGTAACCCTAAGAGAACATAAGCTGGAAAGCGTGGTATTTCGGTGTTGAACATTGTGTCAATATCCTTTAAAACTTCCTCCCAGTACCGGTGAAGTTTGGGGCAGTGCCATAATAAGTGGGTAAGCGTGCCTGAGTGGGCGCAGTGTCTCCAGCACTCGCCAGGCCTCCCCCTCTGCCAGGAGGCCAAGCAGGCTGGGGTGTAATACCAGAAGTGCGCCAGCTTTAGGAGAGTCTCCCGGCCTGCGGCACTCATTGTAAAACCATTTTTAAGAGCAGGCAGTGGTCCCCCGCTCTTTAAAAATGAAAAGAAAACTTTTCATTTTTCGTTTTGTAAAGCATCTCGTTTTCCTTTAAGGAAAACGGGCTGCTTTACAAAAAAAAGATTGCTTTATTTAAAAGCAATAACGGACATGGTGGTCTGCTGATCTCAGCAGGCCACCATCCCCGTGATTTTTGCGATTCCTAGAGGGTCGCAAATTGCGACCTACCTCATTAATATTCATGAGGTAGGTCATTTGCGACCCCCTAGGAATCGCAAAAGGTGTACTATACACCTTCATACATGGCATTTTGTGATTCCCTAATTGCGAATCCTTGTGATTAGCAATTAGGGAATTGCAAATAGCTATCTTGATACATCTGGCTCTTTGAGGCTTTGGCGAGCAGAGTGGTGTCTTGGAACATTGTGAAGAATTCGAGCGGCTGAATTTTTCATCACTTGCAGACCTCGAAACAATCAGCAGACCCGATGCCAGAGGGCGTTTGAGACACAGTAGACAGTAAGACATTAGAAAATGCATGTCTTATCTGTGGTCTCAAAGGATGACAACGCTTAGCATGGTCTGTCTCGATAAAGTGGCATACGTTCGGATTGTCACTGCGCTGGGATGCCGCAATCAAAAATCAATATACTGCTACTCATGTGCTGACAGAGCAGCAGACATCATTAGATTTTATCCTTGAGAGCTCTGCGTGGCAATAAACTTTGACCTCCCGTTAAACCCGGACATTGTTTGAATTCTAAATGCTTTGTTCATAAATGCATCACTGTAAACTTTTGTAACCTCTAGTGAAGAAGCTATTCAGAAGTTAAAAATGTTACCACATGATGGCAGCATTGGAATATTTTTAAAATGTGTTAAAAGTTTATACTTTCGTAACAAGAATACCAAGGGGCAGATTTACAAGCCCCTTGCGCCACTTTTGCGCCGCCGTTGCGTCACTTTTGTGACGCAGCGGCGACGTAAACCATGCGCCACGTTGCGCATTATTTACAACGTGACGCATCTAGGGAGATGCGTCACGTTGTAAAGCTCCTGCGCCACATGAAACCTGCGTCAGGTTTCATGTGGGCGTTCCTCCGCAGGGTGGGCGTTCCGTCGAAGGAAAGCCTCGCAAAGTGACGCAGTGAAATCTACAAGATTTCACTGAGTCACTTTTCCGACTGCGCTGCGACGAATCCTTACGCCTGCTTCAAGCAGGCGTAAGGAGTGGCGCACCACGTTAGGTATGGGCAGCCCACGAGCATTGCTGGAGTTGCGTCGCGCTTGCGACACGACTCCAGCAATGCGCCGCTCTGCGCCACAGGATGCGACACGCATCGGCCTTTCCTTGCGCCACGGCGCGCCGCATTGTAAAGGCGGCGCATCCGTGGTGGCGCAAGGAGAGAATTGCGTGTCGCAACTATTCTGGCGCATCCCTGCTGATTTGCAGGGATGCGCCAGAAGTTGTAAATCTGCCCCCAAATGTGTTAAACTGCATTTGAAGAAATTGATTCCTTTGGGCGCCAACATCTATGGGGCCCAGGGGCGCAAGCCTGTGCAATATTTTAGCTTATGGGCCCGTAAAAGAGTGCACCTAAACCTGGACTCTTCATGGGAACAAAGCACTAGCAGAGTTTTCATTTCTCAATTCAGGCCCCTTCAGTTGCTGCTAGCATGACCACAGAAGGGCTGGGGGCTGCTGCGTGTGATGGTATGACCAGGGCCTACTACACACAGGGGCTCTCACATAGTGATGGGCAGAAAAGCTTTTAGCGAGCTCCATTGGTTTTAAGGAGCATGAATGTGTGCCCATTAACTCGGGAACACAAACACGTGCACATGAAAAGCAATCTACACTATTCCATTAATTCTGTGAATGACCTATGCTTCCAAGATTAACAAGCATTTGCAATGCAATAGGTCTCGCATTTGCTAGAGTTTAAGCTATTGGCATTGTAAATGACCTTCCCCCACATGCATCAAAATGTGCATTTGCGATTCCTAAAATGCGATTTTTAAGCAATCACAATTTAGGAATCGCAATTGCTTATGCATGTAGGAATTGCAAAAAAAATTGCGATTCCTACACATTCCTTAATTGCGACTCGCAAATAGCGACTCGCAATTAAGGAATTGCTTCCCATTCATTCCTATGGGCCTCTGGCCCATAGGAATGACTGGGAATTGCATGCGCAATTTGCGAGTACCAATTAGGTACTCGCAAATTGCGAATGCAATTTCAAGGGTGCAAGGGTGCCAAAAGGCCACCCTGATGCACCCCCGAAATTGGCATGTGTGCCCTAAGGGCATGTGTGCACTTTGAAAAATGCACTTTTGTGCATTTTTCAAAGAAATCACAAATTACCATCCCCTTGAAAATCTCGGTAATTTGCGATTCCTTAATGCAAAGTCGCAATCTCAGATTGCTTCTTGCATTGCATTTGAGGGATCGCAAATTGCGATTCCCTAAATGCAATCGCAATTTAAGTAATCGCAAATTTAGCGATTACTTAAATAGCGATCTTTGCATTTGGGATGATGCATCCCAAATGCAAAAATTGCGGTCGCAAAGGGGCAGATTCTACAAATCTGCCCCTTTGCGACCGCAATTTCCAATGATGCATGTGTCCCAATGCCTTTTATTTATCTGTTTTGTTAATTAACACCTAAATAAAAGGCATTGTCATTTACAATGCCAATAGCTCAAATTCTTGTAAATGTGAGACCTATTCAAAAAAGCGGCCGCCATTGTCCCGGCTGCTGGGAAAGTGAAAGCACGCATGGCGCGCTGAATGTTGCAGGAACGCATGCTGTGCCTGCAGTAGGAGAAACTCATTAAAGAAAATAGTGCTTACGGAGTAAATAAGACAGACTGTGTAACAACCGAAGTAAAAGGGCCAGTCCTCATGGGAGTTTACAAATAAAAACAAGGCGGTACTTAGGAGGGACTAACAAGCCTATTAACGAATCAGAAGCCAGCATTTACGAAGGACAATGACTCGAGCCAATGACAAATTATGCAGGGCTTCTATTCCATACTCCAATCCAGCATGGCTTGCAGAGCAGCGTATGCGCTGCCCAGGGTCGACCAAAAAGGAAAGTCTTGGGTAAACCACTACAAAAAGCCAGGATCACATATGCACATTTGCCTAAAAAGAAGTGAACCTCTGTACCAGGGCTCATGGGTCATGCTATACTTAGCTGGAGTGTTTTTCCCCTTTCTTTTTTTTTTGTGCTCATTGTGTGTTTGAGCTATGCCTTCGGGTCACACTAATTAAAAGCCAGTAATATGCTTTCTTTGTGCGGGTAAGTATCATGTTTTCTGGTGATGTGCATTAGAGCTAAAAAGGCTTCTATACCTGTTCTAGTGATACATGCCTGCTCAGAAAAACATGCACTGTTCTATTAAAAGATTATGCAACAGATTGTTTTAAAAACATTTTTTAATTTCAATTATATGGTTATCGCGTTTAGGCGGTGCAAATTTTTTCCCTTTCATTTTATTTTGGCGGCATTTGCATGGCTATAAGAGACAAGTTAGTTGTGGGGTGCACCATCTAAGACTTCAGTATTATTTGTTAATGGTAGTGCTGCCTGTTGCTGCTTAATCTCACATCCCGTCAGTGACAAAGGATCCTTGTAAGTTTTAAATGACAGGTTGTTATTAGCTGAAACAGGTGGCCCATGTTGCTGCCAAAGTGCTGGTCTATTCCCGGTAGTGGTCTCTCAGCAGTGAGGGGAAGTTGGCTTGTTGGCAGCCCTCCATCCCCTTCTGCACAGGCCCTGGCTGTGCAGAAATCATCTGCCCTGGTCCTTCCAAGTGAGAGACTGCTGGGAGATGGGCGGCCCAACTAGCAGGCAACATGCACACAAGCGTCGGTGAGAAGAACGTGTAAAGGTGGACAGGTGGGGCAAGAGAGAAAGTTAAAGCGCAGAAGAACGAGGTGGAGCAAATGAAGGGAAAGAAGACAAATTTGGAAAAAAGAGTTAAGGGTGCACTGCCCATAATCAGGCTGGTTATAGCGCCTGAAAGGCCGTGTGCCTGGGAACGGGACCGAAGGGCAAAGGGGTGGTTGTTCACGGGGGCTAAAGCAGGTGTACCAGGCAGCGATGGACCAGAAGTGGTCGTACGTGGGAAGGAGTTGGGACATGGGGCCATAAAGGCAGGTTAGTGTTGTCGACAGAGGCGGGTTTTGATAGGAGAGAAGAGAGAGATGGGTGAACGGGGAGGGAGTGGTGAACAAATGGGAAAGGGGAAATTAAGGACAAAAGAATGGCGAGAGAAGTGGATCACATGAGGGGTGCATGTCAATGAAACCCAGGAGTTGGCGATGGGGCAGAACGCTGGAGAGCCATTGTGAGTAAAGGTAGACACGTTGGGACTTGCAGAGAGCAAGGCCTCATAAGAGATGTTGAGGTGTGCGAGAGGTAGCCATGGGAAGTGAGGGACAGGATAGATGGAAATATGAAAATAGGGTCTGGGAGGGATGGCATCAAAGTGAGAACCCAGTGGGACAAGAGATTGAAAGTGAGGGGACCTTTGGTAGCCCCCCCTCCCACTGGATGGATATTCAGTTTGGATAGGTAGGTAGGTGGGTGGCAAAGATGGATTTTAGAAGAACTGGGATGAGTGGCCTTGAAGAAGGTATAGAGTTAGGCTTGCACGTGGAGGAAGTCAGTAAGAGGTGTTATGCATTGCTTCAGATGGGCAGGTAGGGAGTACCTGCACTCCTTTAATTTGCATGGGAGAGTACCAGCACTGCTCACGTGTAATGGGGAATTGATTAGTATTGCCACGGGTTGGCCTGGGCGGCTGCATGCTGTTACGGGGCTCGCCAGGGCCCGGGTTTATCGCTTCGGGCCTCGGCATGGGAAAGCTCGGCATCCTGAGGAAGTGCGCAGGGTGGGACCAGCAACCATCTCAAAACACCAGCAGGAAAGGGCGCTCCTCTGCCCGGGGCCCGAGGGTGGGCGTCCACCCATGCTCCCTGCAGGACTTGCAGAAGGGAACGAGCCCTGTCCCTGGACAGGCTGTTCTGGAAAAAAAAACTCCCCTTCTCTTTGACTTATGTGCCTCGTCCTTGGTAATCAAAACACACAAGATGATGGACGGAATGCTGCACATTGGCAAACATTCACCCCAGTCACAGATCTGGGTTTAATCCATCGTTATTTTGCTTCACCACGCCACCCCAGTTCAGACATAGCCATATGCAAATCAGTCTTGACCCTGTGCCTCATGGGAACAGTCCAGACCGAACTGCCAAGCCATGTCTTCCTGGACCGGAATCAAGCATTCTAGGACCGGTTTCTGGCTATCAGCCTTCATCAGCCAGGATAGCTTGACTCCAGTGGCGTAGTGAGCACGGACCCACGTCTGGGCATACCCTTCCCACTTAGGCGAAATGCAAAACACACAAGATGATGGACGGAATGCTGCACATTGGCAAACATTCACCCCCAGTCACAGATCTGGGTTTAATCCATCGTTATTTTGCTTCACCACGCCACTCCCAGTTCAGACATAGCCATATGCAAATCAGTCTTGACCCTGTGCCTCATGGGAACAGTCCAGACCGAACTGCCAAGCCATGTCTTCCCTGGACCGGAATCAAGCATCCTAGGACCGGTTTCTGGCTATCAGCCTTCATCAGCCAGGATAGCTTGACTCCAGTGGCGTAGTGAGCACGGGACCCACGTCTGGGCATACCCTTCCCACTTAGGGCGAAATGCAAAACACACAAGATGATGGACGGAATGCTGCACATTGGCAAACATTCACCCCCAGTCACAGATCTGGGTTTAATCCATCGTTATTTTGCTTCACCACGCCACCCCAGTTCAGACATAGCCATATGCAAATCAGTCTTGACCCTGTGCCTCATGGGAACAGTCCAGACCGAACTGCCAAGCCATGTCTTCCCTGGACCAGAATCAAGCATCCTAGGACCGGTTTCTGGCTATCAGCCTTCATCAGCCAGGATAGCTTGACTCCAGTGGCGTAGTGAGCACGGGACCCACGTCTGGGCATACCCTTCCCACTTAGGGCGAAATGCAAAACACACAAGATGATGGACGGAATGCTGCACATTGGCAAACATTCACCCCCAGTCACAGATCTGGGTTTAATCCATCGTTATTTTGCTTCACCACGCCACCCCAGTTCAGACATAGCCATATGCAAATCAGTCTTGACCCTGTGCCTCATGGGAACAGTCCAGACCGAACTGCCAAGCCATGTCTTCCCTGGACCGGAATCAAGCATCCTAGGACCGGTTTCTGGCTATCAGCCTTCATCAGCCAGGATAGCTTGACTCCAGTGGCGTAGTGAGCACGGGACCCACGTCTGGGCATACCCTTCCCACTTAGGGCGAAATGCAAAACACACAAGATGATGGACGGAATGCTGCACATTGGCAAACATTCACCCCCAGTCACAGATCTGGGTTTAATCCATCGTTATTTTGCTTCACCACGCCACCCCAGTTCAGACATAGCCATATGCAAATCAGTCTTGACCCTGTGCCTCATGGGAACAGTCCAGACCTAACTGCCAAGCCATGTCTTCCTGGACCGGAATCAAGCATCCTAGGACCGGTTTCTGGCTATTAGCCTTCATCAGCCAGGATAGCTTGACTCCAGTGGCGTAGTGAGCACGGGACCCATGTCTGGGCATACCGTTCCCACTTAGGGCGAAATGCAAAACACACAAGATGATGGACGGAATGCTGCACATTGGCAAACATTCACCCCCAATCACAGATCTGGGTTTAATCCATCGTTATTTTGCTTCACCACGCCATCCCAGTTCAGACATAGCCATATGCAAATCAGTCTTGACCCTGTGCCTCATGGGAACAGTCCAGACCGAACTGCCAAGCCATGTCTTCCCTGGACCGGAATCAAGCATCCTAGGACCGGTTTCTGGCTATCAGCCTTCATCAGCCAGGATAGCTTGACTCCAGTGGCGTAGTGAGCACGGGACCCACGTCTGGGCATACCCTTCCCACTTAGGGCGAAATGAAAAACACACAAGATGATGGACGGAATGCTGCACATTGGCAAACATTCACCCCCAGTCACAGATCTGGGTTTAATCCATCGTTATTTTGCTTCACCACGCCACCCCAGTTCAGACATAGCCATATGCAAATCAGTCTTGACCCTGTGCCTCATGGGAACAGTCCAGACCGAACTGCCAAGCCATGTCTTCCCTGGACCGGAATCAAGCATCCTAGGACCGGTTTCTGGCTATCAGCCTTCATCAGCCAGGATAGCTTGACTCCAGTGGCGTAGTGAGCACGGGACCCACGTCTGGGCATACCCTTCCCACTTAGGGCGAACTGGTCCTAGGATGCTTGTTTCCGGTCCAGGGAAGACATGGCTTGGCAGTTCGGGCTGTACTGTTCCCATGAGGCACAGGGTCAGACTGATTTGCATATGGCCATGTCTGAACTGGGGTGGTGGAGTGAGCTAAAGAATGATGATGGATTAAACCCAGATCAGTTGACTGGGGGTGAGTGTTTGATTGGCTCAAACGTTCTGTCCATCATCCCCTTTTGTATCGCTTTGTTCGCCCTAAGTTGGCGGGGGTATGCCCAGACGTGGGTCCCTTGCTCACTTTGCCACTGGATTCAAGCAAGCCTGGCTGATGACGGCTGGAATGCCAGAAACCGGTCCTAGGATGCTTGTTTCCGGTCCAGGGAAGACATGGCTTGGCAGTTCGGGCTGTACTGTTCCCATGAGGCACAGGGTCAGACTGATTTGCATATGGCCATGTCTGAACTGGGGTGGTGGAGTGAGCTAAAGAATGATGATGGATTAAACCCAGATCAGTTGACTGGGGGTGAGTGTTTGATATGCTCAAACGTTCTGTCCATCATCCCCTTTTGTATCGCTTTGTTCGCCCTAAGTTGGCGGGGGTATGCCCAGACGTGGGTCCCTTGCTCACTTTGCCACTGGATTCAAGCAAGCCTGGCTGATGACGGCTGGAATGCCAGAAACCGGTCCTAGGATGCTTGTTTCCGGTCCAGGGAAGACATGGCTTGGCAGTTTGGGCTGTACTGTTCCCATGAGGCACAGGGTCAGACTGATTTGCATATGGCCATGTCTGAACTGGGGTGGTGGAGTGAGCTAAAGAATGATGATGGATTAAACCCAGATCAGTTGACTGGGGGTGAGTGTTTGATTGGCTCAAACGTTCCGTCCATCATCCCCTTTTGTATCGCTTTGTTCGCCCTAATTTGGCGGGGGTATGCCCAGACGTGGGTCCCTTGCTCACTTTGCCACTGGATTCAAGCAAGCCTGGCTGATGACGGCTGGAATGCCAGAAACCGGTCCTAGGATGCTTGTTTCCGGTCCAGGGAAGACATGGCTTGGCAGTTCGGGCTGTACTGTTCCCATGAGGCACAGGGTCAGACTGATTTGCATATGGCCATGTCTGAACTGGGGTGGTGGAGTGAGCTAAAGAATGATGATGGATTAAACCCAGATCAGTTGACTGGGGGTGAGTGTTTGATTGGCTCAAACGTTCCGTCCATCATCCCCTTTGTATCGCTTTGTTCGCCCTAATTTGGCGGGGTATGCCCAGACGTGGGTCCCTTGCTCACTTTGCCACTGGATTCAAGCAAGCCTGGCTGATGACGGCTGGAATGCCAGAAACCGGTCCTAGGATGCTTGTTTCCGGTCCAGGGAAGACATGGCTTGGCAGTTCGGGCTGTACTGTTCCCATGAGGCACAGGGTCAGACTGATTTGCATATGGCCATGTCTGAACTGGGGTGGTAGAGTGAGCTAAAGAATGATGATGGATTAAACCCAGATCAGTTGACTGGGGGTGAGTGTTTGATTGGCTCAAACGTTCCGTCCATCATCCCCTTTTGTATCGCTTTGTTCGCCCTAAGTTGGCGGGGGTATGCCCAGACGTGGGTCCCTTGCTCACTTTGCCACTGGATTCAAGCAAGCCTGGCTGATGACGGCTGGAATGCCAGAAACCGGTCCTAGGATGCTTGTTTCCGGTCCAGGGAAGACATGGCTTGGCAGTTCGGGCTGTACTGTTCCCATGAGGCACAGGGTCAGACTGATTTGCATATGGCCATGTCTGAACTGGGGTGGTGGAGTGAGCTAAAGAATGATGATGGATTAAACCCCGATCAGTTGACTGGGGGTGAGTGTTTGATTGGCTCAAACGTTCCGTCCATCATCCCCTTTTGTATCGCTTTGTTCTCCCTAAGTTGGCGGGGTATGCCCAGACGTGGGTCCCTTGCTCACTTTGCCACTGGATTCAAGCAAGCCTGGCTGATGACGGCTGGAATGCCAGAAACCGGTCCTAGGATGCTTGTTTCCGGTCCAGGGAAGACATGGCTTGGCAGTTTGGGCTGTACTGTTCCCATGAGGCACAGGGTGAGACTGATTTGCATATGGCCATGTCTGAACTGGGGTGGTGGAGTGAGCTAAAGAATGATGATGGATTAAACCCAGATCAGTTGACTGGGGGTGAGTGTTTGATTGGCTCAAACGTTCCG
The DNA here is from genome assembly GCA_963921515.1 of Calotriton arnoldi. Classification (NCBI taxonomy): domain Eukaryota; kingdom Metazoa; phylum Chordata; class Amphibia; order Caudata; family Salamandridae; genus Calotriton; species Calotriton arnoldi. The sequence continues at coordinate 927,376 of CAWUFW010005780.1, forward strand.
TCCATCATCCCCTTTTGTATCGCTTTGTTCGCCCTAAGTTGGCGGGGTATGCCCAGACGTGGGTCCCTTGCTCACTTTGCCACTGGATTCAAGCAAGCCTGGCTGATGACGGCTGGAATGCCAGAAACCGGTCCTAGGATGCTTGTTTCCGGTCCAGGGAAGACATGGCTTGGCTGTTCGGGCTGTACTGTTCCCATGAGGCACAGGGTCAGACTGATTTGCATATGGCCATGTCTGAACTGGGGTGGTGGAGTGAGCTAAAGAATGATGATGGATTAAACCCAGATCAGTTGACTGGGGGTGAGTGTTTGATTGGCTCAAACGTTCCGTCCATCATCCCCTTTTGTATCGCTTTGTTCGCCCTAAGTTGGCGGGGGTATGTCCAGACGTGGGTCCCTTGCTCACTTTGCCACTGGATTCAAGCAAGCCTGGCTGATGATGGCTGGAATGCCAGAAACCGGTCCTAGGATGCTTGTTTCCGGTCCAGGGAAGACATGGCTTGGCAGTTCGGGCTGTACTGTTCCCATGAGGCACAGGGTCAGACTGATTTGCATATGGCCATGTCTGAACTGGGGTGGTGGAGTGAGCTAAAGAATGATGATGGATTAAACCCAGATCAGTTGACTGGGGGTGAGTGTTTGATTGGCTCAAACGTTCCGTCCATCATCCCCTTTTGTATCGCTTTGTTCGCCCTAAGTTGGCGGGGGTATGCCCAGACGTGGGTCCCTTGCTCACTTTGCCACTGGATTCAAGCAAGCCTGGCTGATGACGGCTGGAATGCCAGAAACCGGTCCTAGGATGCTTGTTTCCGGTCCAGGGAAGACATGGCTTGGCAGTTCGGGCTGTACTGTTCCCATGAGGCACAGGGTCAGACTGATTTGCATATGGCCATGTCTGAACTGGGGTGGTGGAGTGAGCTAAAGAATGATGATGGATTAAACCCAGATCAGTTGACTGGGGGTGAGTGTTTGATTGGCTCAAACGTTCCGTCCATCATCCCCTTTGTATCGCTTTGTTCGCCCTAAGTTGGCGGGGGTATGCCCAGACGTGGGTCCCTTGCTCACTTTGCCACTGGATTCAAGCAAGCCTGGCTGATGATGGCTGGAATGCCAGAAACCGGTCCTAGGATGCTTGTTTCCGGTCCAGGGAAGACATGGCTTGGCAGTTCGGGCTGTACTGTTCCCATGAGGCACAGGGTCAGACTGATTTGCATATGGCCATGTCTGAACTGGGGTGGTGGAGTGAGCTAAAGAATGATGATGGATTAAACCCAGATCAGTTGACTGGGGGTGAGTGTTTGATTGGCTCAAACGTTCCGTCCATCATCCCCTTTTGTATCGCTTTGTTCGCCCTAAGTTGGCGGGGGTATGCCCAGACGTGGGTCCCTTGCTCACTTTGCCCCTGGATTCAAGCAAGCCTGGCTGATGACGGCTGGAATGCCAGAAACCGGTCCTAGGATGCTTGTTTCCGGTCCAGGGAAGACATGGCTTGGCAGTTCGGGCTGTACTGTTCCCATGAGGCACAGGGTCAGACTGATTTGCATATGGCCATGTCTGAACTGGGGTGGTGGGAGTGAGCTAAAGAATGATGATGGATTAAACCCAGATCAGTTGACTGGGGGTGAGTGTTTGATTGGCTCAAACGTTCCGTCCATCATCCCCTTTTGTACCGCTTTGTTCGCCCTTAGTTGGCGGGGGTATGCCCAGACGTGGGTCCCTTGCTCACTTTGCCACTGGATTCAAGCAAGCCTGGCTGATGACGGCTGGAATGCCAGAAACTGGTCCTAGGATGCTTGTTTCCGGTCCAGGGAAGACATGGCTTGGCAGTTCGGGCTGTACTGTTCCCATGAGGCACAGGGTCAGACTGATTTGCATATGGCCATGTCTGAACTGGGGTGGTGGAGTGAGCTAAAGAATGATGATGGATTAAACCCAGATCAGTTGACTGGGGGTGAGTGTTTGATTGGCTCAAACGTTCCGTCCATCATCCCCTTTTGTATCGCTTTGTTTGCCCTAAGTTGGCGGGGGTATGCCCAGACGTGGGTCCCTTGCTCACTTTGCCACTGGATTCAAGCAAGCCTGGCTGATGACGGCTGGAATGCCAGAAACCGGTCCTAGGATGCTTGTTTCCGGTCCAGGGAAGACATGGCTTGGCAGTTCGGGCTGTACTGTTCCCATGAGGCACAGGGTGAGACTGATTTGCATATGGCCATGTCTGAACTGGGGTGGTGGAGTGAGCTAAAGAATGATGATGGATTAAACCCAGATCAGTTGACTGGGGGTGAGTGTTTGATTGGCTCAAACGTTCCGTCCATCATCCCCTTTTGTATCGCTTTGTTCGCCCTAAGTTGGCGGGGGTATGCCCAGACGTGGGTCCCTTGCTCACTTTGCCACTGGATTCAAGCAAGCCTGGCTGATGAAGGCTGGAATGCCAGAAACCGGTCCTAGGATGCTTGTTTCCGGTCCAGGGAAGACATGGCTTGGCAGTTCGGGCTGTACTGTTCCCATGAGGCACAGGGTCAGACTGATTTGCATATGGCCATGTCTGAACTGGGGTGGTGGAGTGAGCTAAAGAATGATGATGGATTAAACCCAGATCAGTTGACTGGGGGTGAGTGTTTGATTGGCTCAAACGTTCCGTCCATCATCCCCTTTTGTATCGCTTTGTTCGCCCTAAGTTGGCGGGGGTATGCCCAGACGTGGGTCCCTTGCTCACTTTGCCACTGGATTCAAGCAAGCCTGGCTGATGACGGCTGGAATGCCAGAAACCGGTCCTAGGATGCTTGTTTCCGGTCCAGGGAAGACATGGCTTGGCAGTTCGGGCTGTACTGTTCCCATGAGGCACAGGGTCAGACTGATTTGCATATGGCCATGTCTGAACTGGGGTGGTGGAGTGAGCTAAAGAATGATGATGGATTAAACCCAGATCAGTTGACTGGGGGTGAGTGTTTGATTGGCTCAAACGTTCCGTCCATCATCCCCTTTTGTATCGCTTTGTTCGCCCTAAGTTGGCGGGGGTATGCCCAGACTTGGGTCCCTTGCTCACTTTGCCACTGGATTCAAGCAAGCCTGGCTGATGACGGCTGGAATGCCAGAAACCGGTCCTAGGATGCTTGTTTCCGGTCCAGGGAAGACATGGCTTGGCAGTTCGGGCTGTACTGTTCCCATGAGGCACAGGGTCAGACTGATTTGCATATGGCCATGTCTGAACTGGGGTGGTGGAGTGAGCTAAAGAATGATGATGGATTAAACCCAGATCAGTTGACTGGGGGTGAGTGTTTGATTGGCTCAAACGTTCCGTCCATCATCCCCTTTTGTATCGCTTTGTTCGCCCTAAGTTGGCGGGGGTATGCCCAGACGTGGGTCCCTTGCTCACTTTGCCACTGGATTCAAGCAAGCCTGGCTGATGGCAGCTGGAATGCCAGAAACCGGTCCTAGGATGCTTGTTTCCGGTCCAGGGAAGACATGGCTTGGCAGTTCGGGCTGAACTGTTCCCATGAGGCACAGGGTCAGACTGATTTGCATATGGCCATGTCTGAACTGGGGTGGTGGAGTGAGCTAAAGAATGATGATGGATTAAACCCAGATCAGTTGACTGGGGGTGAGTGTTTGATTGGCTCAAACGTTCCGTCCATCATCCCCTTTTGTATCGCTTTGTTCGCCCTACGTTGGCGGGGGTATGCCCAGACGTGGGTCCCTTGCTCACTTTGCCACTGGATTCAAGCAAGCCTGGCTGATGACGGCTGGAATGCCAGAAACCGGTCCTAGGATGCTTGTTTCCGGTCCAGGGAAGACATGGCTTGGCAGTTCGGGCTGTACTGTTCCCATGAGGCACAGGGTCAGACTGATTTGCATATGGCCATGTCTGAACTGGGGTGGTGGAGTGAGCTAAAGAATGATGATGGATTAAACCCCGATCAGTTGACTGGGGGTGAGTGTTTGATTGGCTCAAACGTTCCGTCCATCATCCCCTTTTGTATCGCTTTGTTCGCCCTAAGTTGGTGGGGGTATGCCCAGACGTGGGTCCCTTGCTCACTTTGCCACTGGATTCAAGCAAGCCTGGCTGATGTCGGCTGGAATGCCAGAAACCGGTCCTAGGATGCTTGTTTCCGGTGCAGGGAAGACATGGCTTGGCAGTTCGGGCTGTACTGTTCCCATGAGGCACAGGGTCAGACTGATTTGCGTGTGGCCATGTCTGAACTGGGGTGGTGGAGTGAGCTAAAGAATGATGATGGATTAAACCCAGATCAGTTGACTGGGGGTGAGTGTTTGATTGGCTCAAACGTTCCGTCCATCATCCCCTTTTGTATCGCTTCGTCCTTGGTAATCAGCAGGGGGGCTGGGACACTGAGGCGAAGAGGAAGGGGGTGTGTGCGGATAGGAACGATGCAAAGAACCGTGCAGAAGTAATACCAAGAGTGAACAAAAAAGGCGCTACACAAGAGGTTCAGTCCTCAAGACACTTGTCAGACTACGAGAAAGGAATGGCGTGCAGTTAGGAAAACCCCACAGCTGATGAAATTGCCATGGAGCCTAAAGTTAACAAGAAAAAAAAAAACGAACCAGCCCCCGCCTTCTTTTATATCACGCACTGATCTATCAAACATATCACCTTGCGTTCTTCCTGGCAAACCCATTTCTTTTGCACATCCCCATATCGTTTATACTCTGTAGCTGCTCCACTCTGGTCTGTAAACTGTTCCCAGTCATAAAACTCACATCTCGCTCCTGTTCCTAAATCCCTGGACGCCTCTCCATTTTAGTCCGTGCACCATCCGCTCTGAAAGCCCCAGTTCATACCCACACCACATACTTATTTTCATAAGCCCCTAATCACCCCTTCTCCTCTGCGCTGCTCGTCTCTTTCAGCACTCTGAGGTAGCTTCACGGCACAGTGCCTACGGCCATTAACTACAATAAATAAACCCTCTCCGCTCATAGTGAGAACAGCTCCCACAGGAAAATACGGCACTGAGCCCCTCCAAGTACTGCAGCCTCCATCTTGGAAAGGTAGTCTTGGAAACAGCGTTCGAGTCTTAGGGGACCGTGCTGGGTGCTACTTTACACACACGCCCCAAGCGTGCGTACGCACTGGTTTAACCACAGGACAACACTCTGTATCTACAAACGCGCAACGTGGGGTTTTCTACAACGCTTTTGTATTGCGATTGAGAACCACCACATATAAAGCTATGTAGACATTATTCTAAACCCAAGAAGGATGGAGGGAAGTCTAAATTGGTCACAAGGAGAACAAGCAGTCATCGACTGCACTCCCAGGTCAGAACTGCACGCAGGGACTGCGTGTGGGTGGCTGCTCTCTCCTGCGGCAATACTCCAGGGGAGTTAACTTCCCAGAAAAGGTGGGACATGCACCCACCAGTAGCCATTTCCAGGCTACGATTCTTAAAAGACACAGGCAAAAGCCAATGCAATGCCTGCGAGGAGTCAGACCCACACAGAGTACCTACAACAGATTGCCTAACAGCGCAAGCGCTGTAGGCTCGACCTAAAAAGGCAGAAAAGCACAAACTGAATCTTGAATTAAAAAAAAATAATTTACATTGTTGCAAGTGGCTCATTATATTGTGTGACACCGTCAAACATTCCTGGCCACACAAAACTAGATTCACACAGTGCATCCCTGTGCTGCATTGTGTGACTCCTAGTTTTTAGGTCGAGCCTAGGCGCGCATGTATTGTCTGCAAGACCTGCTGTAATCCTAAATATGACTTTGATCCCACCTGCTTCTTACCATAGGTTCGCTCCATTGTCCGTCTTCTTTCCTGCCTCCTAACTCATTTGCCCAGTGATACCTCACTTCCGTTCAAGGCTGAGGAGCACAGACCAAGTACAGTTTTCTTACCATCCTTTCTTTAGCTGTTAGTGAGAGAACTCTTTGTTTTCTATTGTTACTTTCCACCATAGCTGCTTGTTTTAATTTGCTTTCTGCCCGTAGCATTAAAGTTTGCAGTACTGCTAATAAACTTATGTCTAGCATTTGTATCCGTTTGCAATTGATTTATTTTGCTAGCAAATTATCATCCTGTATTTAAATTGTTTTTTTTTATCAAGTACGGGAGAACGCATACGATACTCGAACCCTGGTCCACAGTTCCAAAGTCGGCAGCTCGGGATGTTACGCCACATTCTTTCTCCAAAAGCTGCTAGGTGTAGGCAGTGTGTTTTTGCTGGGAGAGGCCGAGTTTCATTATTTATTTTTGTTTAAAGTGAAGCGATCTGCCAGCGGCAGCGCCTGCTTCCTTGCTTTATTTGGTGTGTTAAGGTTTGGTATTTAACTAAGTATTGCGTGATGTTGGGCGTGTTTTTGTGGTACTATTTAACTCTCCAGCTCGGTACTACATTCTCCCTCTGGATTATGTTCAACACGTTTTGGTGGCAGCAGCCTCCGCCATCTGTAACATATTTGTTGCTGGTGATCTGCACTGCTTCTGGTTTGCACCAGGCTTCTGAACCCACCCACTGCTCGCTGTTTCTGCTTTGCTTTCCCATTATTTTCTTCTACCTTTTGTTTGAGTTTTCTTTGCTTTAAATCGCCCAGTTCCCCAAGGCACCCGTTGATAAAGCAAGTAGTTATTTATTAAAAATAAGGGGGCATATTAGCAAGAACATGCGATAAATATCGCAAACCTTGCTTAGCGCGCCTTTTTTTATTGCCGGCTATCGCTGGATATTACCGCGGAAATAACATGCTATTAGCAAGGTTTATCTCCATTGCGATAAAATATCCAGCGATAGCGGCGAAACCCAGCTTTAACGCGAGAAATCCAGCGATAAAATCCTATCGCTAATTCTGGGGACTTAACCTTACAATCCACCTCCCATTGACTTTCATTGCTAAGTCATGTTTTTATCAGTTCTTAAAAACAAGCGATAATCGGGGTTAGCGCGCGTTTTTTATCGCTCGCGGGTATTGCTAATAGGCGATAGGTATGTAAGCGACTGTTTACCGTCGCTTTTAGTTGGGAACGCCTACCTTGCATGTCATTAGCGATAAATATCGCTGACATGCAAGGCGATGTAATTCCCGTCCTCTAACGCCTGAAAGCTGTCACTAACGCCTGTTAGCGACAGCTTGCTAATAGGGCGTTAAAAATATCGCCGCTTTAGCGGCAAAAGTGCCGCTAAAGCGGCGATAAAGCCCTTGATAATATGCCCCAAGATGCCCAGACGTGCAAGCTGGATGAGGATGAACAAAAGGTTACACGAGATCGATCGCTGTAACCAGACGAACATTTTAACAACCCTTTCGAGACTGCGCTGCTTGCAGAACTAATTGTTCCATTCGTCCAGCTCACCTGCTTTTCGTAAACCCTTTCTTCCTCCTGCTACATTCCGCGGCCTCTCCTCGTCCCACGCTCTCCTTTCCCTGCTTGCCACCCTATCCCTGCCCTGCCATCCACACCCTTTCTCACAAGAACCGGACAAATTTTACAATGGTGCTCCGTCGACTTTGTTTGAATGCCCAGCTCCCGCTGGTTCTCATCTCCAGTCTTTTAAGCAGAACGTCAACTCTAAGATTGTGTTTTCAAACTAGATCCGACTTCTGACAGGCAGAGTTGCCGGAGTAAATTACTCCATTGTCTTGTTCTTTTGGGCATTTCTCACAACCTCACTGTCCTTGGCGTGTATTTACAGTGACCACCATCCTTCATATACGTGCCTTCCCGCTGGAGACACGGACGGGTGCAGCACACACTCGCCTCTTCTTGCTAGGGCTCTGCAAGTCTGGCTCAACTGTTTGGTCTCCTGTTCTCAATGGATAGCCTTCTCCTGAACATAGGGAGTTTCTCTAATATGGTGTCATCGCATCTTTAAGGATTGGTTTCAGGTTATTAATCGGAAAGTAACATCCTATTGTAAGTTATTAAAAAGTGCCATTGACTTAAGAACTGTGTGTCCCCGTATAAGCAGGAGGGCAGTGAAGTTATTATGAGGGTGAAATGTAACGGAATTTGTTTGTTTAAAAAAACATTTATTTTAAAGCTATGGTTATATCACAATGTGTGTCAAACATTAGGTTATGCAGTCTAGGTGGCACAGAGGTGACGTCTTTCGTAAGTAGTGCAGCACTTCACCGGTTCGCATCCCAACCGCGGCCAGTGTCTCATTTTCTTGTTGTATATTTCAACCCTCCTAGCTCTCAGCTGACACCATGTCACCAGGGAACATGCAGCCACCCCTGACTTTCTACTGTGCATGCTAGTAATTGTAGTTTCTCTTTTTCCAATATTAGCACGGGCCTACACGAGTTAGCATGCAGAGTGCTGTTGGTTAAAAAACGTGTGTAGGTTAACAGAATTGGTGCCTATAAAAGGCCCTAAAGTGCGGGGTAGGGTCAGTCACCTAGAGTCTGGAAGTATCACAATGCAAATAATAAAATTGGATTGGGACTTGCTTCTCTTTTAAGCTCTAGGGGGGCATATTTACGTTCCCTGGCGCATCCTTGCATATCAGCAGGGATGCGCCAGGGAAAATGCGTCACGCAAGTTTACCCTTGCGCCACGTCCGATGCGCCGCATTTACAATGCGGCGCATCGTGGCGCAAGGATAAGCAGATGCGTGACGCATCTGCCGGCGGAAGGTTGGCGCAGTGCTGAAGTTGTGTCGCAAGCGCGACGCAACTCCAGCACTGTTCCAACCTTCCCTATCCCTAACATGGTGCGTCAATCCTTATGCCTGCTTGAAGCAGGCGTAAGGATTTGACGCACCAGCGTCGGAAAAGTGACTGCGTGAAATCTTGTAGATTTCACTACGTCACTTTTCCGAGGCGTTCCTGCGCCGGAACGCCCCCTGCGCCGGTACGCCCACATGAAACCTGACGCAGGTTTCATGTGGCGCAGGGTTTACTACGTGATGCATCTCCCTAGATGCGTCACGTTGTAAATATAGCGCAACGCGGCGCATGGTTTGCGTTGCCGCTGCGTCACATGCGTGACGAAGCGGCGGCGCAAAAGTGGCGCAAGGGGCTTGTAAATATGCCCCTAATGTGTTTATTACTATAACGCTTTCTAGTGAAACGTGTTCATAATAAAGATAACATGTACCACTGCTGAAACTAATGGGGTTATTCAAAGGGGTTTGTGTTGTACAACAAAGGTGTGTTTACAGCAAAAGTCCATGGCCAAACTTTATGTGCCATTGCTGAGTGAGTCTCCTTCTGAAGAAACAATGAGAGTGACAAGTTCAGAAGATTAATCACTGGGAATATCAGTTCAGTAAGAGTTATATTTTTCTATGCCCTGATGAAGCGAAATTGTTCCCATATTAAAAAAAAAAAACATGAATATAAGGAAAAAATAAAAGCATTTAACGTTTTCTAAACCTATCAATCAAGCTACTTTCATCCTAATTTCAGTGATTTGAAGATACTACGGTCCTCATGAGTGACACATAAATTAGAATGAGCCCGAGATTCCCCCATCAGATGTATGAGCTGAAATCTCCATGTGAAACTCGAGGGAAACTTTATGAAACACTATTCCCCGCACAGACTGTAAACAATGCTGCAATACCAGTCTCAAAGAGAAGATAACTATATCATGTCAGTCAGTCAGTCAGTCACACAGCTTTATTCGATCTTTTTAAAACTGATCATAAAAGCACAAATTATCTAAAATTCCAACACAATATATACACATATATACACATTTAAAATAAGAATTAAACAGTTGCCGTGAACCACATAAATTCATATAAAAAACATTTAGGAAAAAAAAGAAGCCATTCTGAATTAAAATTAGTCAATTAATTGTTACAACTAAAATCTCGTCCCGCCTTTTTCCTCTTCCTGAAACAAGCCCACAAAAATGAGGCAACAGAACAGCATACAAATGGGTCCCGTAGAGATTTTAAAAAGTACATAGCCACCCGGCACTGCCTAAAATTGTGGTACCTCAGGATAGGGAGTATAAATGTTTTCCTTTCCTCTGTGTAGGTCTTACAAAATAATACAATATGCAGATCTGACTGTACTGCGTGATTATTACAAGGACAGGGTGAGAGATCTGCTAATTTATATTTATTTTGGGGGTATCCCAGGAGTAGCGGGATCATGTTCATGCGGAAACGCAAAAAAATAAATCTGTGCTGCGCATTATTTATTCGTGATAAATACTGAAAACCTTCCCCCAATCTTGGTGGTACCAAATCATAAAGAATGGAGGAATGGTAAGTGCGTTTCTTTTCTCTTCGAGCATACTTTGACCTATTAATAAATAGTTCAGTTATTCTTTCCTTTGAAACCCTTTTACAGGACTCGGGGTCCTGAAATAATTCTCCCATCCCTAACGCTTTCAGATGGATCTCTACATAGTTTAACCATCCAATTTTTTTATAATAATCTAAATTACAACAGTCCTTAATAATGGTTTGAGTCAGATCCACTGTAGACCTCCGCCATACTGACAGCCACAACAAGACTGGAGCCAGTCTTACGTTGTCGCTCAAATAGGGAAGCACCAATTCACAGTGTAAAATATAGTTTGGGGCTGATTGCGGTAAGGACACACGATTTTTAAAAAAGGAATCTTCTATTTGTTGTAGCGGTGCAACGTTAACCATACCCCATACACCTGCCCCATATATTGCAGCTGACTTTGTTTTAGCCGAATATATGTTCTTGATTGCATCCAGTGGGCTGCCTCCCAACTTCTTAGCAAATCTTTTAACAGCGTTAACACTCCTTTGCATACCCTGAGCTCTTGCTGCCACTAATTTAGACCATGAATGGTCTTTATCAAAAAGCACTCCAAGGTATGAAAAGGAGTCAACTATCTCAATTTTCTTGCCTGACAACTGGAAGTGGGGATGTCTTTCACCTCTTGCAGCTCCAGACACAATTATAAATTATTTTGATTCATTGACCTTTAGGTCAAGGGAGGCCATAAAGGCGGAGTAGGCTGTTATTAGCGTTTGTAAGGCTAAGCCCGATTTGGCCATCAATACCGCGTCGTCAGCGTACGCCAGAATCGGAAGGGGGTTACGATCAAATTTAGGCACATCTACCGGTAGAGCAGACAGGGAGGACTCTACCCCGTTAGTGTAGATTGAAAAAAGAAACGGGGCGAGAACACAGCCCTGTCTTACTCCCTTTTCGATTTTAAAATGGCGAGTGCACTCCCCCTTCCTGCCATCCCTCACACAGGCAGTGGCATTGGCGTACAACTGACGCATGAAGCCAATTATTGGTGGATCAATACCCATGCTCTGCATCATGGACCACTACCTCGGGTGTGACACACAGTCAAAGGCCGAGGTTAGGTCCATGAAAGCCATATACAATTTGCCAGCCTTTGCCTTAGTGTATTTCCCAATAGTGAGGGAGAGATTTAAACACTGATTGACCATCCCCATTCCTCTACGAAACCCATATTGTGCCTTCATAAAAATATTATGCGATTCGGCCCAGTCCTCCAATCTGGCCAAAAGGACCCGTCCCATGAGTTTGGCAGTAGTGTCGAGGAGGGATATGGGGCGATAATTCTTTGGGGATCCCCTGTCACCTTTTTTAAAAATGGGCACAATTAAACTCTGGTTCCAAGAAAGAGGCGTGCCTACTATCTGAATACTGTTAGAAATGTTTGTAAGTAAAGGCACCCACATATTATAATCCTGCTGAAAGAGATCAATTGGAACTCCATCTGGCCCAGGCGCCTTACCAGGGGTGCAGGCTTCCAGCGCCTTTCTTATCTCTAATACAGAGAAAATTAGCCCTCCCTGTGGTAAAATCTCGGGGGAGGATAGTAGTGGAGTTGGGGAGATTGCTAAACCAAATATTCCTTCGAAATGGCTCACCCATGCCTCTTCCTCTACATGCACATCTAATGTAGGATCCTGGATGTCTTTAAAATGTGGGGCATTCACAATTTTCCAGAAATCTTTACTACTGCCTGACATAGCTGCTTCCTCAAGATCTACCCATGATTGTGCCCTAAGATCTTCCTCCCTAGTCCTCCTCACTAGTTTATAATCTTTACGTAACGCACACACTACGGAACAATCTCTGGGATGCGTATTTAAAGCTTTCACAAGGGCTTTTTTTTGCTGTGGTACAGGGTGTATCAAACCACCCCACTTTGACGGTAGCATTAGTTGACTTAACCCGGGTGAGTGCTAATTTTACTTTTTCCAGAAGAGCAATAAACTGGGTAACCAAGAATAGAGGTGATGAATTCTCTTCCAGACAGGCTAATATTTCCTCCTTTATTTGAGCTATAATTTCAGAGCTTAAATGTAATCTTTGTACTTGTGACCACTTCAACTGGTAACCATTTTTTCTGGACAAATTCACACCTTCTACAACCTTATTGTGCTCTTTAGGATCAGATAAAATACTTAAATAAATAGATAACATAGCGTGATCACTATAAGAGCAAAAACGAGTACTCGTGTGGACCACTTTCCCATGTAAATGAGCCGAAGCTAAAATATGGTCTATAGTAGGCTCTTGGGTACCCCTTCTAAAAGTGGACTCTTGCCCTCCCTCTTCTGGTACATTTATTAAGGACAAGTTCCACTTATATAACAGACTGTTCAAAACATCACCGTACTCATTATGTGCAAAGTGTGAAAAGAGGTTATTGTAGGAGTCCACATACTCTAGTGCCATTGAACTTACAGAGATGAGCATTAAAATCCCCCACCCATACAAGGTTTACACTACCCCATTTTTCCCATTATACAATTTCTCAATCTCTAATGCTAGTGCATCTACCACTTGCCTCGAGTTCCTCCCAAACTCATTATTGTAAAAATTAACAATTGTCCAAATGCCCTGTTTCCTACTACCCATCTCAAAAATCTGAAAATGAGTATGTCTAGGACCAACTTCTTTGATTTGTAGGGGTATAGTATTTGCAAATAGAGTAAGTAAACCCCCTTCGCCCTTCCAGAGAATGATGGACAGCTGGGCAATGGAAGGTGCGAAAGCCTTAAAAGAAAATTGGATCTATGGCCCAGGTCTCTTGAAAGAATACTACCTCCATACATTGCCACTTATTTATCCATTCAGGGTTGGCTATTTTAGAAGCTAGACCTGCCACGTTCCACGTTAACATATTGGGCCTCGTTCCCTCAATCTGTTATGCAGGTTGGCAAGGGGTACTCAAATTCCTGTACCCCCCTGGGTGCTAAATTTGCAACTATGGTGGCCTCCTTGGAGGATCGTGTACGCAGTGGAATCCCCAAGGGGCTAACCTCTGCAAGGGCCACAATAGTTGCCCTGCTTAATGGTTTAGGGGGTAATACAGGTAGTCAATCGCATTCCCCCAGGTTCGACAGGGGTGCAAATCTATTATATAAACTAATTCCCGGATTTAAAAGGGGTCCCTCGTTCATACCATAAGGCGTTTTCAATTGTGTACCCCTGTATTCCCCTCTCATGGTCACACCCTGGCCATTGTAGAAGTATTCCAGGGGTAAAGGTATTATCTGGGAGTTCCTTTGAGAAAAGCCATGGGAGTTGGCTAGAAGAGAAGCACTTGTGTGCACATTGTTAAAATGAATTACCACACAGTCGCCACCAAACGCTTTTCTTAAACCCCCCACCCATCCCACTCTCCTGGCCATAATAACTTCATTGGCCAATTGCCTTCTCCCCCCCTCGGTCATATGGACATTACTTGTTAACCAATGAAGACATTTGTCCATTAATTGTCTTGTAGTTTCACTTTGATCTTCTCGATGAAGTGGGACATTTGCCAAAACCAGGACCAGTGGTGCAGCGGCAGGGGGGAGATGAAGAGTTTGTTGTGGCTGGTGCTTAAGTATTCCAGTAAGGTTCTCAGGTAACCCTGCCTGGTGCATACCTCTTCTACCTTCCATCCTTGGTAGTAATGGCTGGCGAACTAGGTCCCCGTCATTTAGTCCTTGGCCGGGCTGAGTAACCCTTGTTACATTCGTATTAGGGAAGGGGTTTAAGGGCTGTAAGACAGCGTTGGAGAAGCCTCCAGGGGGTATAGACGATGTCAATGTCATTATTGAGGATGGAGGTGGCCCTCGTGCCTCCATCGATGGTGCTGATTCAGTATTCCTAGGTGCTATCATAGAAGCAACATTCTGCGGGGGCATACGGGCAAGTAGTAAACAATTCTGCGTTTCTAATTCCCCCAGCTGTGTTTCAATTAAAGACAATTTAGTCAAAATGGGAGCCATTATATCTTTTAGCCTTATAGAAACTTCTGTCCAAAAAGAGTCCGGTTGCAGTGCCTGAAACGATGGTGTGTTAAGAGACACTGACGCTACCTGTTTTTTAGAATTCGTAATCTGCACTTTTGTTTGGACACTTTTAGTTTTAGGCACACGAGTAGTTTTAGGTTGTTTGGCTTTTATTCCACTAACGGGCCCTCCTGCTCTAGTTCGCTTAGCCGGAGGAATAGGTGAAGAATCCAGTAATGAGCCATTCAAGGGGGAGTGCTCTTTACCTGTACTTGGTAAGCTCCCTGTATCCAAATTGGAAAGCAATGGCCCATGTTGGTCTTGTATAAGGACTAAAGTATTTTGGAGCAATGGCGATTGTATTGGTTGCGTAACTGGGAGGATATCATTTACAAGGCCTGAGGACACACCCTGTGATAAAAGGAGCGGCTCCATAGAGAGACGCCTTTCCGTCAGCTCAATCTCATGCGAGAGGACGCTGGCTGCTCTTACTAGGAAAGAGTCCAAAGTAGTTCCGACTCCCCCTCCCATCTTCGCTCTCGTTCCCTTTACTTTCGCCATCTGCGGTGTAAAATAAATAAAAACGTCTGTACCTCAAATGGCTGCAGATGTAAAGAGGGTAGGCCCAGCCCAGCCTTCTCCGGGCTCCGACGGGCGTGGACGGGCCCGCCCTTGGTCCGGGCACGGCCCGGGCGCGTCCCGCACCGCGGGGCGCGCCTTGCATTTTGTAGCGCGTCCGCGCGCTATGAATCCTGGACGCTGTGGTCCGTGGGGGCAGGAGACAGGAGAACAAACAGTCCCGGCGACTACAAGCACCGCAGGGCGCGCCTTGCCTTTTGTAGCGCGTCCGCGCGCTAGGAATCCTGGACGCTGTGGTCCGTGGGGGCAGGAGACAGGAGAACAAACAGTCCCGGCGACTACAAGCGCCGCGGGGCGCGCCTTGCCTTTTGTAGCGCGTCCGCGCGCTAGGAATCCTGGACGCTGTGGTCCGTGGGGGCAGGAGACAGGAGAACAAACAGTCCCGGCGACTACAAGCGCCGCGTGGCGCGCCTTGCCTTTTGTAGCGCGTCCGCGCGCTAGGAATCCTGGACGCTGTGGTCCGTGGGGGCAGGAGACAGGAGAACAAACAGTCCCGGCGACTACAGAAGATTAATCACTGGGAATATCAGTTCAGTAAGAGTTATATTTTTCTATGCCCTGATGAAGCGAAATTGTTCCCATATTAAAAAAAAAACATTAATGTAAGGAAAAAATAAAAGCATTTAACGTTTTCTAAACCTATCAATCAAGCTACTTTCATCCTAATTTCAGTGATTTGAAGATACTACGGTCCTCATGAGTGACACATAAATTAGAATGAGCCCGAGATTCCCCCATCAGATGTATGAGCTGAAATCTCCATGTGAAACTTTATGAAACACTATTCCCCGCACAGACTGTAAACAATGCTGCAATACCAGTCTCAAAGAGAAGATAACTATATCATGTCACTTCATCTTTTCAATAGAATATTTTGGATCTTTCTTCAAATAGTGTGTGACTATGTTTAATCTAGGTGGTGCAATATCTCTGATTAGCACCTCTCATCTCTCCTCACACTCCCACCGACCCTGTTGTCTTTCACTCACAATCCCCCTGCCCTCATCTTATCTCTTCCTCACACTTCCACCAAACCTGTCATCTCTCTCCCACATCTTCACTGCCCCGTTCATCTCTCCGTTTCACTCCCACTGCCCCTCTCATCTCGCACTCCCACTGTCCCCTCTCATCCCTCCCTCACACTCTGTCTCCTCTCTGTACTGCCTGCTCACACATGCTGCCTTCCTGTACCTCCTCGCACTCATCCACCTCTCACCCTCCCCTCTGGGTGCCCCTCCCACTCGTTTTGGTGCTGCTCTCACTTCTACTCGGAAACTGGAAGAAGTGCACAGCCCCTCTCTCCTTGCTCTCTCTGTCGGCTCACAAGTCTCTTTTGGTCCAGTGGCCATCCTCAGTGCCCTGCCGTCAGCTGGTGGGTGATCCTTGCCTCTCTGAACACCTGCCTTACTTTCAGGTTAATAAGGTTTCTTTGGGAAGAGCAACCAGTCCCTCTCTCTCTCTCTCTCTCTCTCTTGTACTCTCTCTCACCCCTCTCTCTCACTCTCACATACACTCTTCCTGCCTCTTTCATGTGGTTAACTTCAGGTCTTCAAGCACAGTTTCTTTCCCGTGCCTTTTTAAGTTTTCCATCCCTCAATCCCACACTCTCCTCCTCTTCTTGGGGTGTCTTCTGCGTACACAGATGCTCCCTCCTTATGCATCTATCGCCTGCTCTTCCCTTCTTTCTCACATACTCTTTCTGCTCCTCTGTCTGGAGTTCATTCAGCACTTTGTGCACAAACTACCTATCCCTCTCTGTATTCCTGTCTATCTATTCTGTACAGCTCTCACCCCTATCTATCCACCATGTCACATAGTTCCATTACACAAATCCACTCCACACCACACAATTCCACAACTAACAATTCCAATCGAACCCACATAATTGCACTCCACACCACATACATCCACTCCAAACCAAAACACATGGATAAAAAATATCATTTAGAATGCCAATGGCTCTAACTTTCGTTTACTTTTGTAACCGTCCATGAGGACTGCTCCTCTTACATGTGGTGTTACTCGTCATGTTATTTATTAGTGTCTGAGCACTCGTTTTTTCATTTAACGCTCCCTCCCCCTCCTTGGCTACAGCTGCTTTGGACGTCACGCTTTATCGGCCGCTTTATATTTACAAAAAGCGCTCGCCACACACGCTTGCTCCCCCTCCTTGGCTACAGCTGCTTTGGACGTTGTGCTTTATCGGATGGTTTATATTTACAAAAAAAGCTCGCCATACACACTCGCTCCCCTTCCTTGGCTACAACTGCTTTGTACCTCGCATTTTATCGGCCGCTTTATATTTACAAAAAGCACTCTCCACATGCCGCAACATCTTGCTTTAACTTAAAATACAGTGGCAGCACCTCTTCTGTGCCACCTAATATTTACAAAAAGCGCATGCCACGACGTTGCGCTTTAACTTTAAATATTATGTTTTTTTACAATGCGCCACACCGCGCTTCAGACTTAACATGGCAGCCAAGCGCCTTTCTTTTCTTCTGTGCGGCTCACCTAAATCCACTTTTGAAATGTATTTTTTTTTTTTCAACAACGAGCCATGCTGTGCTTTAACATTAACAATGGCGCCTGTGTTCCTATTGTCAGCAGCTCACCGTCCCTTTAACATGCATGCTATCCTCCCGGCCTGCTCCTCCACTGGACCACTGCCTGCACCTTTAAATCCTGACTTACGTCCTGCAGCAAAGACCACCCACAGCACATACAGCACCAGCTTTTCAGCATTTTCAACACCAAAAGCTCTAACTTTGACAAATGCAAGACCTGATGCATTGCACTTACTTGTATTTGTAGTCACCGATCCAACACGGATCGGTAACCAAAGTGAAACCAGCATTTGCAATGCGATAGGTCTTGCATTAGTGAAACTTCAACATAGCAGCCGGCTGCATTTACTTTCTATTTATTAACTTTCATAGCATTGACGGCACCCCGCGCTTTAGCTTTAAACATATAAAGTTAATGCGCTGCATACCGCAAAAGGTTACAAAATAAAAAAAATGCTTGCTCTCGTGCTTGTGTAATTCTTTCCCCCTGCACTCTGTTGTTCTGTCACCCATCTGCTTCGCCCTGATTCCTCTCTATTGCGCTTGTCCGTCTCCTCAATTCACTGCTTCTACCACCCGCGCCCTTCGTGCTGCTTTCCCTATTACCTTGTTGCTTCCGTATTCTCTTCACCTCCCCCCGTTGTTGCTTCTGCGTTGTCATGCCCTCCAACATGGTACTCCCACCACATTCCCCCTCAGAATCACCCGTCCACTTTAAAAATAAAAATAAAATGCTTTCACACGTTTTCTTTTATTTTTAGTCACTGATCCAACACGAATCCGTAGCTAAAATAAAACAAGCATTTGAAAAGCAACAAGGTCTCGAATTAATGAAACTTTGAGCTATTTCTGTTGTAAATGCTAATATATATATATATATATATTTTTTTTTTTTTTTAAGCCTCTGCATAATTCTATTTCCATATTACGCCTCAAGGAAAGGGTGCAGTACAACAGACTGTTACTAGGTGTCCCTGTGAAGTTATAAAGTACTGCACCCTTAATATAAATAGATACATTACAGCTGAGCATATGTTTCCATTTGTTTTTATTAGAAGTGACATTTTTGTTAGCTTGTGTTTTAAAAATGCACCATTGTTGTTTGTTTAACAAACAGAAGTAAATAAACAACAAGGGTGCATTTTCAAAATGCAAAGTAACAAAAATCTCACTTTCAATAAAAACAAATGAAAACGTATGCTCACCAGCAATCTTGCTCTTTATTATTGCATTAAGGGTGCAGTACCTTATGTGGCTGATAAAGGTCCCTTTACAACTCCACAGGGACACCTAGTAACAGCCTCTGGTACTGCACCCTTTCCTTTATTTGTGGAAGATGGCAGGATTCATACAGCCCTATACCGCAAGTCCACCGCAGGGAACTCCACATTGTTTGCAACTAGCAGTCATCCACCTAAACTTATCCAGAGTATACCATACGGCGAGCTTCTTAGATTAAAGAGGAACAGCACTAGGGAGAAGGACTTTGAGGCGGCTGCCTCAGAGAGTATAGCCAGGTTCAATGTGAGGGGGTACGAGCCCGCAGCATTGAATGCTACATTACAGAAAGTAAGAAGAATCCCAAGAGATAAATTGTTGATCGATAAGGACAAACAAAGGAAGAGAGATGATAAGGGTAAATTCCGGATGGTTACCCCTTATTCTGCAGAAGCCAATCATTTAAAACAGATGCTCAAAAAGAATTGGCATATTTTGAAAACGGACAGCACTATACGTGATGATATTCCAGCCTATCCCCTACTGACCTTTAAGAAAGCAAGGTCGCTTCGCGATATGTTGGTCAGGAGCCATTTGGAAAAAATACCACAGAGAGTGAGTACTTTGAAAGACATGATGGGATTCTTTCCATGCAGTAGGTGCAAAGCTTGCACCAACAGCAAAAGGGTCCTATCATATAAGATACCGGACACAGGAAAGGTAAAGAAGATAAGCAAGTTTATTACTTGTAGCACCTCATATGCAGTATACTGCCTGGTGTGCCCATGTGGGCTACGATACATAGGCAGTATGGTCCATCAGTTGAAGATCAGAATATTTGAACATCTGAGAGCTATTGATAAGATAGATTCTGCATATCCCGTAGCACGCCACTTTGCTGAGAAACATCAAAGTGACCGTAAACAATTGCAATATTACGGTTTGGATTTTGTTCCTTTAAATGTCCGAGGAGGTGACAGGGTACGTAAATTACGGAGACTGGAGTCACGTTGTATTATAGATCTACTCACGAAATTTCCAAGAGGCTTGAATAGTGGAGAGGAGTTAGCCGTACACATAGGCTTTTAAATCTTAAATCTGTATTGTTCGGGGACAAGTATGGCTGGGATGTAGGACTGGGAGCCCATATAATTGAACTTGGAATTGTATTTGTATTTGTAATATGTTTTCCTAAACAATAGAGAGTAGAGAGAAAAAAAATGAAAATATGAAAATAATGCACGCCCCAATTTAATATCAGATTGCATTGTAAGAAGTGCATGTATGAGAGTTACAGAAGGAAGGGACATTTGCCGATCCACGGCGAGATTGATTAGTAATACCATGTCAAACAGTGCATTATAAAACCGATACACGGTTGATGTAATTATGAATTGTAGATAAAAGTGAGTTGTAAAATTAGCTATACAATCACAAATGCACTGCGTAAATTCATGAATTTATGTTCTTATGTATTTACAATGTTTATTTACAATTTTGTATTTTTAAATTATGAGAACAATCATGGTATTCATGAATATTATCATGGGAGATATGAGCTACATATGCAATGTTGGTTTATATGAAACTTCAAGATGGCGCTGACGTAAGAGCGAGAGCGCTGGTCCCTTCTTTGTTACTATGCACAAATGTAATGCTTTTAAACATGGCCTTTTCCGGTGTGTCATTGACACCGAGGAAGGCAGTTCGCCGAAACGCGTTTGTTGCTGCTGGTTGCCGAGGAATAAAGTTTTTTCGAGCGCCCCGAGAGTGCGGAGTTTCTTTTGCAAATTAAAGGAATGGAGCGATAATATATATATATATATATATATTTTTATTTTTTATTTTTTAAGCCTCTGCATAATTCTATTTCCATATTACGTCTCAAGGAAAGGGTGCAGTACCACAGACTGTTACTAGGTGTCCCTGTGAAGTTATAAAGTACTGCACCCTTAATATAAATAGATACATTACAGCTGAGCATATGTTTCCATTTGTTTTTATTAGAAGTGACATTTTTGTTAGCTTGTGTTTTAAAAATGCACTATTGTTGTTTGTTTAGTTTTGTTTCACAAACAGAAGTAAATAAACAACAAGGGTGCATTTTCAAAATGCAAAGTAACAAAAATCTCACTTTCAATAAAAACAAATGAAAACGTATGCTCACCGGCAATCTTGCTCTTTATTATTGCATTAAGGGTGCAGTACCTTATGTGGCTGATAAAGGTCCCTTTACAACTCCACAGGGACACCTAGTAACAGCCTCTGGTACTGCACCCTTTCCTTTATTTGTGGAAATTCATTTACTAGTCTATTACTTATGCTACTACTGGGGTCTTTTTAAACAAACACATTTTTTTGGGCATATTTGACGCCAATAACTCAAAGTTTCACTAATGAGAGACTTATTGCATTGAAAATGCTTGTTTAACATAGTAAGTAGGGGCTATTGGCTAAAAGGCCTGGAATATCAGTGGAGTCCTGCATTACATAAAATCACTCAGACATTAAGGACCTGATTTAGAGTTGGCGAATGGATTACTCCATCACAATTTATTACAAGCGCATTATACATTTGTGACGGAGTACTTCGTCCCCCAAACCTATGTTATTTAACTTTTACAAAGTTAATTTGTCTATTTTCACTGCTGTTACCAATTTATCTGTGTGAAAAAACAAAAACCATTGCATCTGTTTTAGGGTGCATTATTCCATTCCCATGCATGAAAACAAGCATTGACCATGTCAATTGTTTTTCAACTTTTGAATAGGGTTTAGACCAAAGGTTTTTACCACGCTTCACTGATAGGAGAGGGATGGGAAGAGCTGCAGCAGTGCAAGCTTTTCTAACGCAACTCAAGCAGACTAGAAAATGGATGTGTGAGTGATGCAGTGCCACTGAGAATATGTGAGTGTGTTAGAAAGGGAATGTGTACGTTTGTGTGTTATGCTTTCACATGTGCTGCTGACCCTAACATATTGGAGGTTATTGCTGACCCGTGGGATATGGGTGGGGTGTTCACATGGCAAAATGCAGTTCCTGGAATATTGGAAGTAGTTCTTGGCCTATGGGGCAACCGTGACAAAATGCTGTGCTGTCATATTAAAGGTCATTATTGGCATGAGAGAGGGCACCCAGGGCATGAGGGCATCCATGATAAAATGCTTAACCCTTGCATATCAGAAGTCATTTTTTAGATATGGGGGGGCACCCATAGTATATGAGGGCATCCATGGCAAATTTACAGGTATTCTGTATGTGAGTGATTCCCAAACTTTTTCAAACCACAACTCAGTCAGTCAGAATAACTTTATTTCGCCAACACAATGAAGGCATAAAAAGTATACTACAAATAAAACATTCCACAACATTACAATAAAGTTAAAATACAACGGATTATACGGAATTACCACAATAAAATGTATACATACATAATTATTAACACAATCCAATAAATTGGTTCCTTTTTTAAAGATAAAAGTTTAACAGATTCAACGTCTCTTTTTTAGGGCAGATAAAAAGAAAGACGCCAAAGATAAACAGGTAAGAGGGTCAGATAATAACTGCAGATAGTAAAGGGCCACACAACACTGTTTAAAATTCATTTTACGCATGAGGGGGATAATAAACCTTTTCCTTTCATCACGATAAAATTTACAGAAAAACAAAAAGTGCAGATCATTCTGTATAGATCGCTCATCACAGGTACAAAATGGGAGATCGGAAACAACATAGATATTACGGGGAAGACCCAACATCAGAGGAATGTAATTTAAGCTGAATCTCACCAGAATATACCTATGGTGTAGGTTAGTGACGAACGATAGATATGTTGAGGTTGTATCCATTTGCATTATGCTAGGGGCTGCCAGGTATGCTTTAACTGTCGATAGCTTAGAATTTAAAGCCTCCCTTCTTGTCTGCAAATTAGATAGCAAATGAACTTTCAAGTCATTCTTAGAAATAGACCAACAGGTTGTAGGGTCTACAAAGAGATGATGTAACCCAGCTGCTTTCAGAGTAGATTCGACATATCGTAGCCAGCTGATATTACCCACCCCATCTAATTTCAAAACATCCTTTACAATATCTCTTGTCAGTGAGAGGGTATCCTTTCGCCATATTGAATGCCACATTAAAATCGGTGCCACAGAGATTTTATCGGTAATATAAGGGGCTCTCAATTCCATATGGCACTTAAAATTGGAGCATGACTTTGGCAGTGAAATTAACTTTTTTTTAAAGTTATCTTCAATAGATTGCAGTTTCGCGCAATCTCTGGTTCCCCAAACAGCCGCTCCATAAGTGGCAGCAGATACCGTCTTAGCTTCATACACTGTTTTTATTACATCTACAGGTTTTAAGCTAGTTTTTTTTAAATAAATTTAGTTAGGGCCCCAATGTTCTTTTCCATCTGCATCCCTCTGTCTAAAATCATGTTTTGCCAGTTAATTTGACGGTCAAACATAATCCCTAAGTAGTTAAAAG
Organism: Calotriton arnoldi; assembly: GCA_963921515.1. NCBI lineage: Eukaryota > Metazoa > Chordata > Amphibia > Caudata > Salamandridae > Calotriton > Calotriton arnoldi. The sequence goes on from CAWUFW010005780.1 coordinate 950,466, forward strand.
AATCGACAACTCCCAGTTTTCCCCCTTCAGTGTTAATTTGGGGCTGTTTCCGCTGTTTTGGGCCTGCCACAAGGATAAAAGACTTTGAGTAGTTGGCTTTCATATCCAGATTGTTCATAAATTGCGTGTATTCCAACACTAAACGACGCAGCGCATTACTGGTACGAGCTAGAACTACTGCGTCATCCGCATATAATAGTATTGGTACCTGTAATGAATTAATATAAGGAACATCTGGAGTAGATCCCAAAAGGGCAGATTCTACATCATTGGTGTAGAGTGCAAATAAAAAGGGGGCGAGAACACACCCCTGCCTCGCACCTCTCGCAATTTGAAAATACCTGGTACACTCCCCACCCTTTCCTAGCGGACACAGGCTGAGGCACCTGAGTACAAGTCGCAAATAATATTAATAATATTCAGGTCAATCCCCATTGCCTCCATGATCTGCCACAGCCTAGGCTGTGCCACGCAGTCAAAGGCTGCGGACAGATCCATGAAGGCAAGATAGAGATGGCCTTTTTTGGCTGCCGTGTATTTTGCTATAATTAGAGTCCGGTTCAGGCACTGATCCACAGTGCCTTTCCCTTTTCTAAAGCCAAACTGACATGAAATTATAATATTCTTTTCTAGGGCCCATTCCTCCAATCTATTTAAAAGCAGCCAACCCATTAGTTTTGCGGTGGAATCTATCAAAGAAATTGGTCTATAGTTTTTCGGAATTGACCTATCCCCCTTTTTGTAGATAGGAACAATTACAGTTGTCTTCCACGAAGGGGGGGGCACCTATTTGGGCAATTTTATTAACAACATTTGTTAAAAGCGGGGCCCAAAGATCTTGATTCTCCAAAAACAAGTCGATAGGGACTCCATCCGGTCCCGGTGCCTTTGCACGTTTACACTGATTTAGAGCATACTTTATTTCTTCAAGTGTAAAACTAACAGCACCCCCTGCCCTTGCTAAAATTTCGGGAAAAAACTGAGCAGTTACCGTCTCATCAGCTCCAAATAGACTTTCAAAATGGGTCACCCATTCCTCCTGTTCAACATGTGTATCTGTGGTCATGGAGTGCTCATCTCTTAAAAAAGGTGCGTTAATCAGAGACCAAAATGCCTGCGAACTTTTTAATATTGCAGCCTTCTACAAATTTTCCCACCACTCTACCTTTAGGGCTTTCACCCTAGTAGTCCTTGCTTTTTTATAAGCTTGGCGCAAAGACTTAACCAAAGGTGGGTTACGAGGTTTGGACTTCAAGGCTATATGAAGATTTTTTTAGAGTTTTATCCAGTTGTCATCAAACCAACTACATTTTTTACGATGACCATTACGTATAACACGGGTTAAGTTGTTTTTAACATCATATAAAATCAGCTCAAAGGCCGGAGCTTCGTCCCCCAAACCTATGTTATTTAACTTTTACAAAGTGAATTTGTCTATTTTCACTGCTGTTACCAATTTATCTGTGTGAAAAAACAAAAACCATTGCATCTGTTTTAGGGTGCATTATTCCATTCCCATGCATGAAAACAAGCATTGACCATGTCAATTGTTTTTCAACTTTTGAATAGGGTTTAGACCAAAGGTTTTTACCACGCTTCACTGATGGGAGAGGGATGGGAAGAGCTGCAGCAGTGCAATCTTTTCTAACGCAACTCAAGCAGACTAGAAAATGGATGTGTGAGTGATGCAGTGCCACTGAGAATATGTGAGTGTGTGAGAAAGGGAATGTGTACGTTTGTGTGTTATGCTTCCACATGTGCTGCTGACCCTAACATATTGGAGGTTATTGCTGACCCGTGGGATATGAGTGGGGATTCACATGGCAAAATGCAGATCCTGGAATATTGGAAGTAGTTTTTGGCCTATGGGGCAACCGTGACAAAATGCTGTGCTGTCATATTAAAGGTCATTATTGGCATGAGAGAGGGCACCCAGGGCATGAGGGCATCCATGATAAAATACTTAACCCTTGCATATCAGAAGTCATTTTTTAGATATGGGGGCACCCATAGTATATGAGGGCATCCATGGCAAATTTACAGGTATTCTGTATGTGAGTGATTCCCAAACTTTTTCAAACCACAACTCCCTTTTTACATCAACAAACTTTCATGACCCTCCTAGCTTTAATCACCATAAGGCGGGCAGTTTTTTAATGTAACTAAAGCACTGTGTGATAGCGCACTGTCTTTTACAGAAAGCACATTCTCCATTGAAATGGATACTAAATTTGCACAGACATTCAGTTTTACTGAGAAAACTATATTGCATACTGGAGTAGCGCAATTTAGACTCCATCCCTTACACGTCTTCATTGCTCTATTTGCATTTATATTTTGACATTATATCTACTGTGTGCCTTAATAATATTATTGTGTGTGAACATTTAAACACATTAATTAAATGTATTTACTGTAGAAACTAGAGTTTATTAAACGTGTGCACTAATGTTCAGTTTAACATGAAGACATGTATCTGTATTCACGTTTGCATTTATACTTTATATCACAGTTGCATATATTCTGAAAGTCCTATTTGAAAGTGTAATCATGTATGCTTTTACTCATGTTTGCATTTATTCTTGAGTTATATGTGCACATGTATACCCATGTATTTGAAAATTATCATTAAATGTTTATTTATTTATTTTATTTCTGTCATTTATAAAGCGCATGAATCACCCCAAATGGGGTATCTCCGCGCTAATGGCGACTAGAGAGGCACGGAGAGCTAAAAAGTGAAGTTTTAAGTTTTTTCCTGAAAGTTAGGTAATTAGTGCATTGGCGGATCTCCAAAGGTAGCTGGTTCCATAATTGTGGGGCTATGTAGGAGAATGCTTTGCCTCCTAGCCTAGTTTGTTTTATGCGCGGGACAGTAAGAAGGCCCTTATCTGCTGATCGAAGGGTGCGCGAAGGTGTATATCTAACCAGTTTATCTGCTAGATATTTAGGTCCCATTTTATTGAGGCCTTTGAAAACCAGGCAACCAATTTTAAATTCTATTCTTTTACGTATAGGCAGCCAATGTAATTTGCGTAGCAGGGGACCTGATGGAGTTCGGGGGAGCACTAGTCACCAATCGGGCCGCCGTATTCTGGACCACTTGTAAGCTGCTCAAGGCAGTTGTTTTAGCGGAGATCAGCAGAGCATTGCTGAAGTCCAGTCGGCTAAGGACCATTGCATGTATCAGGGTTTTTCGTGTAGAAGAAGGGAGAATGTGAAAAACCTTCCGGAGCAGGCTGAGAACATGGAAGCAAGTCCGTTTTGTGGTGGCTATATGGTCATCCAAATTAAGTTTGCTATCAATTAGCACACCCAGATTCTTGACCACTAATTTAGGGGATGGTGCTGGTCCCAGCTCTTCTGGCCACCAGCACGGTGACCATCTGGTCACTGCGTCTTTGAATAGCATTATTTCAGTTTTATCTGCATTTAACTGCAGAAAGTTATTACTCATCCATGATGTGATAGTTTTCATGCCATTTGCAAAAGTGCTCTTGATGTTAGGTGTATTTTTGTCGAAGGAGAGAAGGAGCTGTGTGTCGTCCGCGTATGAGATGGGAGTAAATCCAATCTTTCTTAAAAGTGCTGCAAGTGGGGCGACATATATATTAAATAATGAAGGGCTAAGACAAGAGCCCTGAGGCACACCCTTTGTTACCATACTTGTCTGTGATTTGAAGGGGCCAAGGTTAACTGTTTGAGTTCTTCCCTTTAAGAAGTCAGTTAACCAATCCAGTGCATTGTCCTGTATTCCTATAGCCCGTAATCTCTCCAACAAAATCTGATGTGAGATAGTGTCAAATGCTGCGGAGAGGTCGAGCAGTATAAGAATCACTGCTCGACCAGCATCCGCATGCATTCGGATGTCATCCATGACATTGACCAGAGCTGATTCGGTACTGTACTTGGGACGGAATCCCGACTGCGAATAATCAAGACAGTCTGATGATTCTATAAAGGTGGAAAGATGAGTGTTGATGTGCTTTTCCAGCATTTTACTGTATAGAGGGAGAAGTGAAATGGGACGATAGTTGGAAATTACATCAGGGGGTAGTTTGGTGTTTTTCCTAATAGGCATTATCTGGGCAGCTTTCCACTCGGAGGGAAGCTTGCCTTCTTTAATTGAACTATTTAAAATAGAACACAGGGGAGCAGCCAACTCTGCTGCTAAACTTCTGGAGATTTTAGATGGAATTAAATCTTTAGGGGATCCGGATTTAATAGATTGTAATACGTTTTCTGTACTTTTAATAGTGAGCGGAGGAAATTCTTTTAAAGTGAGAGAATTATATGAGTCAGGGGGTAATTCTGCAGTTGGTTCATTCCTAGTGCTAGTAACAGTAGTAATTATTTTATTGTAGATGTTATCAATCTTATGCGTGAGAAAGTCCGCAATGTTATCACAGAGTAACTGGGTTGGTGCGTCTTCCTGGGTACAAGCTTTGGGATTTATGAAGGTGTTAAGTACTTGGAAAAGCGCTTTAGAGGTGTTATCTGCTTGTGCTAGCTGGTCTGCTATATATTTTTTTTCGAGCAGCTTTGATGTTTTTATGATAGGAGTCTATGGCAATTTTATATTTTAGTTTAGTTAAAGTTAGCCTGACTAAAGGCCTTTAATCCTGAAATGTACTTCGATTGGTCAGAGTGTTCTTTCTTTTGCAAGTGCGTTCTCAAGGTTTTATTAGCTAGAAAAAGGAGTATTGTTGTTTGTAATAGTTTCTTGATAGTAAGGTGTAGGAAGGTATGATCCTTCTAGCATGGTTACCCCCACGTTTTGTTGGTGTCAGTATGTTTTTTTTGTCTAGTCTGGCTGGGATCCTGCTAACCAGGACCCCAGCCACTGTGCTTCCTCCCTAGATTTGACATGGTAAGTACTTTGGTACCTCCACAATTGGCTACTGGTGTATCCTTGTAAGTCCCTAGTATATGGTACTAAGGTACCCAGGGCATAGGTACACCAGGGGTCTCCCATGAGCTGCAGCATGTATTGTGCCACCCATGAGAGACCACTCAGACTGTGACTACAGGCCTGCCATTGAAGCCTGTGAAAGCTGGTGCTAGCACCACTTACGACAGATATATGTTTCCTCGTATCTGAGGTCACTACACTTAAAACCTATAAGTCACCCCTAAGGCAGACCTTTCAATTCTGAAGGCAAGGTGCTGGGTTATAAGTGTGAGGGTGCCCCTGCATGAGCAGGACACCCCGTACAAACCCCGGAGTCGATGCTCCAGGCTTTGTAAGTGCGGTCAGCCATTTTGATACATATAGTGGCCATGCGTCATTATGCGATGACTAACTATATAGTGGCTGTGCCGAACCTGGGCATGTTTGGTATCAAACATGTTGGAATCATACCCCAATACCATTACCGGCGTTGGAGGTATGATTCCATGCACTAGGGGGCTCCTCCGAGAATCCCCCAGTACTCCCGGGAACAGCCTTTCAGGATCTGCTAGCAAGCTAGTGCTGCTGCCAACCACAGACACGATTCTGCCCTCTTGGAGCTGAGCTGAGCTCAAGCAAGGGAGGGTAGAACAATAGGTTTCCTGTCACAGGGAGGTGTGACCAGCCGCCAAAACAGGACTTAGTGTATTGGGCTGGGGAGGGGGCCCTTGCCAGCGCCACTAGACTGCTGTGAAGGGCACATTTGGTGCCCTCCTTGCATACTCCGGTTTGAGCCAGTTCAGGGAGCCCTTGGCTCCCGCTGTGGCGTGAAACTGGACAAAGGACATGGGAGTCTCCTCACCTCTATCCAGCCCCTCCTCTGGGAGGGACCCCTGAGTCATCCTAACCCCTTTCTTAGTGTATAAAAGGGCTTACCTGTGGGTGGGTCCTCAGATTCGTCATGGGACAAGACTCAAGCCTGAAACCACATCACTCTTCGACAGTCTGGACACTTGGACTTCGCTGGACTTTGCCTGGAACCGAGACTGCATCAAGGAAGACTCCTGGTGCTCCTGGTCTTGCTGTTCTGCAAGTCTTCTTCGCCGTCTGTGTCTGTACTTCATCCAGGATCATCAACAGACCTGTGGCCATCAAGGACACCCGAAGTAATCTCCCTTGGGTGAAGGAGTCACTCCCCTGCATCTGCAGGCACCGCAATGAAGCTGACCGTTCTGCTGCTCCTGAAGTCCCATGGACTTCGAAAGGCCCAGAAACACAAGTGGTGGTTCTGCAACTCCCTCAAGGCCTGACCTGTCCTCTCAGCCAGTTTGAGGCCAGTATTCCTCGTCGGAACCGCTGGGACCAAACCCCTGTGCACTGCATCGACTTGCCATTGCCAAGGCTTGTTGGCTCTGTACTCCAAAGATCTTCGGGCTACAAGGAAGCTCCAGCCTCCAGAATCTCTTCCTGCCAAGATGTTTGTCCTCACCGCATCCTCTGCACCGTGGGCCTTCCTCTTTGGCGAGCTGCTCGAGATCCTCTTGCGACTCCTGGGCCTTTGGCCTGTGGGTCCTCTTGAGGGTCTTCTCTTGCTTCAGTGGACTACTCTGCTTGCTTGGGGCCTGCTCTGACTCTCCTGCACTTGGTGAGTCCCTTGGACCTCGCTGGTCCCAACGTTGCTCCTTCATCGTTTTCCGCATCTGTTGCTGCTGCCAATGCTTGTTGGTGCTCCGGCTGGACATCGACCTCCTGGTTCTCGACTTCTGACGCGGGACAGCTCAAGAATGGCTCCTGGTCTTCCTCAGCATCGCCTGGTCCTCAGAGCTGCAGCAACAAGGTCACCGTCATCATTCCTGCAACTTCTGTCATCATTGGTCATTGCTCTTTCGTGCCTCCTGGTCATCTCCGAGTGGCATAGACTCTGTCCCCTCTGCTTGCAGCTTCTTCTCTTCAAGAATCTACCCTTGGATTCCACCGGACTCTTGCACAGTCTTTACCAGCAGCATCTTTTCTGAAGGCCTCCATTGTGGTCTATGGCGGTTTCCGACATATCCTGGTTCCTGGGGTATCCACAGGTGGGGTGACTCTCCAACCTTCTGTCTTCCATAGGGTTTCTTCAGGGTCCACTGGGAAGGGTCCTTCTACTTTAAAACTGCAACTGCAACTTTCCCTTTGACTTGTATTGAGTACGCAGCTGTGTTTCCGCTTTGCACACAGAATCTGTGGTGTTCCTGTGTACTTACCTTGGGTGGGTCGTTGTGTCCCCAGCTTTTCCGAGTCTCCTGATCCAAGTCCTGACTTTGGTGGCAGTTCGCAATCCACTTTCTTAGAATATGGTTTGGTCCACTCCTGGAGAACACTGTGTTAGTGTGCTTATTACCTGTTTGCAATTGAAGTATTGTGTGTAATTGTGTTTATATCCCCGTGTAGGGGATATACCAATGTGTTAGTGAGTGTTGTATAATAAATAGACTTATTTTTATAAATACACTGTGTGGTTCTTTTTCGTTTAACCTACACCACATGATTAGATCTGGAAAAACAAGCTGCTTAACACTGCTTCTGGACTAAGCCCGAAGGCTGCTCTCCACAGCTACCACTTACAGAGCTTTCTAAGGTTGTCTAAGACCACTAAAATCACCATAAGGGTTGTCTGGATTAGTGCAAGGTGCTTCACTTAAATAAGTGTGCACCGTATACTAAGCCAGTCTCCTACATATGGTCTGAGAAGAGAAATCTTGGCAAGAAACGTGAAGATCTAATGAGAAGATGAAGCCCCTATTCATCGCGTATCAGGAATGAAGAATGCTCAAGGTTGCAGTAACTGCAGTGCTTAATTTGAGCCAGTGGTTTCCGGTGCTCTGCACCAGCACTTATCGTCAACATCGACCCAAATGCTTTTCAAGAGCACCAGTTAAGGACACATTCGTTTTTGGTACGCACTGGGAGATTAAGTAATTTGCCCAGAATCACAGGATGTTGAGCCTACACTGAGACGCAAACCTGGTTCCCCAGCTCCAAAGTTGGTAGCTCTAGCCATTATGCCACATCTTCTCCTCACATTCAGGGTTTCATGGTTAATAGTTGGTTCTGTTATAGGCGGCGCTAAAAGAAGCAATGGGCTGGTGCAAGCTGCCTCCTGACAAGAGCCCCAGCTCTTATTTTTTCACAAATTAACCACTGAGCAACTGTCCAAGTTCTGTGGAATGGGAACGTCTGGTAATGTTGCAAATGCACAACACAAGAAAAGAAATAATTGGTTTCCGGTGTGGTGGGAACAGATTTCTTTAGACTTTGAGGGGTACAGACGTCCTTGTTTCCTTTTATTCTTGCAAGTGTGAAGCTTCATGCTAAACACTTATTCCAATTCTGGAAGACTTCTACTGAAGTCTTAACTAAGCTGACACCTTCTTGCAAATTTCCTTGGGACTGTGTTCTATGAGCCATCCTTATTCTTAACTTAGAGCCATGATCTGATTAACTTTTTAACTTATTCATGTTCAGAATAGAGAATCGGAGTTTCTTTAAGGAACACCTATTTCTAATTCTCACTTTCTGTATTGTTGTGGCTGTGATTAATTTGTATCTTATCCTATTGAAACTGAACCAATTGCAATATTTCAGCTTGCCAGCTGCAATACAGTATTTTTTAAATATTTCCCTGAAATGCATATGTATTGCATTGACTATTAATTGGAAATAAATGTCCTTGACTTCAATCACTGATTCTTGGTCCTTATTGTGTGGCCAAATGGGCTTCACGAAGATTGAATTGTTTTATTATTGCTAACTCCCTTGGCGTCTCAATCAACTCAAAAAGATCCATCAGATGGGAGATTGTAAATCACGCACCTGTAAATCATTCACCAGTTCTCTGTCAGATGGCTGCTTGTCGGATGGTTTAGTTATTGAGACAGAGGGAATTACTGTATCCATGTGAGAGCCGAGTCTTGTCCAAGGCCAGTCCTGATCCCAAAACCCATGCCCAATTTGGAGAAGCAGCCGTATTCCAGCAATTCTGAATGAAGTTGTAACAGCGGAGGAGTGAGTATTAATAGGGTCACGCATTGCAATTGCTTATGTCTAGCTTGCAATGTTTTACTGATATTGTGTGGTGTGATGCAGTGACGTTTTAAATTGGTGTGCGGATGTGAAAGCACTTAATGCAAAGAAGTTGAAGTGGTTATCAGACTCCACGTAGCCTAAGATCCTGAAATAGTAATAGGTTATCAGTGTAGAAAACACTGTGTTGTAATTGTCTGCTAAGTTTGGTGGTGCTAGTTGTGAGACATCGTTGATGCCACAATTGAGATAGGGATATTTATCTTTGTGGGAGAGTAAGGTGTGGATGGTGTGGTGGAACATTTTGCACAGAGGTAAAGCTACACTAATCCGGGTGATTCCCTGCTGGTCGAGGTTTCACTCGAGTGTGAGTAAGAGTAGGCAAGAAAATGTCGCTCTGGACCATTTCTTGTTTGATTTGAATACTATTGAATCTTTAGTGGAGGAGACAGAATTGTTGAATTTGCTTTGTGCTTGTTGCTGTGCTTGTATTGCAACGCTCGAGAAAAATTGTAAAGGAGAGAGCCGCTGCAAGGAGTGAGAAAGACGTCACAGTGTGTTGAGTTGAGATTGGATAGTTGCCGTTAGTGCTGCGCTGTTATTGGTTGATACATCATAGAATGCTGCGCTGTTACTTGTTAACATCGGACGAGAATTGCAGACAAAAATAAATTATTTTCTGTTTTAAATGAAATCCAATTGTGATTCTTGATATTATTATTGGAAAATTAAATTCTTTAAGGCTATACGAAATCTAATAAGGGGAGATGTGCGAATACTGCTCCAGAGGGGGAAGAGGCACCACCCGAAGGCACGCCAGGTCATAGGTCGTTATATGGCCATAAATGTGGGCCTTCACACATGTATTTGGCTGAGTCAGTGGCATAGGGTCACTGAGAGAGAATGTGCATTGATGTTTCCACTCTATGGCACATTCAGTTTGAGAATCATTGGAAATTTGAAAAGAGTATTGTACGAAATGAAGTCACCTCCTAGGCCTGCACAGTTCAAAGCACTTAATGCTTGGGAGCGTGCACCTCATGTTAGGAAAAGGGAAAATATCAGGGAAAAGTCCAAAAGGCAGTGCATAGCTGTGCCAATGCTAGATGGGATGCATAACAACAACGATGGAGAACTGATATAAAAGAGGGAAAGAGACTGTACCATCCAATGATGAGTGAGTAACCAGAGAAAAAGAAAGAAGGAGGAAAAGACAAGAAACCTAGAGAGTACAGGCGAAGATAGTGATAATGATCCTAGCGATGATTTCCTAGATATGTTGTTATCAAAACGACCACCTCATCGTGGTTCTATATCGAATAGCATTAGGGACCTCCACTGGTTGCCTGTTCAGTATAGGGTAAAATTCAAGGCCTTTTGCATTGTACACAAGGCACTGCATTGATTTGGACCTCTTGTCTTTCAGAAAATCTTTGCTTGGCATGTCCCTCGACGTGACTTAAGATATTCCACTGCTCAGCTGGTGGTTATTTCTAGGGTAAAGAAGGCTAAGTGGGATGGCAGAAGTCTTTCCTCCTTGGCTTTCAAGCTATGGAATTCCATGCCTTTTCCCCTGAGGTCTCAAATGAACAGGCTGTGTTTCAGAAAACCTCTGAAGACTTTGGGGCATATTAGCAATGCCTGGCGATAATTATCGCAAAGCGCAATTAGCGCTTGGATAATTATCGCCGGGCATCGCCGGTTTCTATCGCGGAGTTAGCGTGCAATCAGCAATGCTAATCTCCAAAGCGATAGAAACCTTGGAGAACAGTGTGAATATCGCCTGGAAACAGGCGATATTCACACTGTTCCCCAGTTCTGCTTGCTGATAGTGCGAGGGGGACTTAGCCATGTAATCCACCTCTCATTGGATTACATGGCTAAGTCAGGGTGGGACCAGGTGTTAGCAAACCAGCGCTAAACGTGTTTAGCGCTGGTTCGCTAATCACCGCCCCTGCCTCGCTGATAGGCGTTAGCAACCTCAGCGACTGTTTCCAGTCGCTGTTAGGTGGGGAACGCCTACTTTGCATGCCATTAGCGATAAATATCGCTGGCATGCAAAGCGGCACACAACCCGGTCGCTATCGCCTACAAGCTGTCGCTAACAGCAGTTAGCGACGGCTTGTCGATAAGGCGATAATATTATCGCCGCTTTAGCGGGAAAAAGTCCCGCTAAAGTGGCGATAATCGCCTTGCTAATATGCCCCTTGGTTCTTTGTTTCCAGTGTTGAGTAAGTTTTCTCTCTTACCGGATTAGTGGTAGCATGTTAGCGCTAAGACACCTCGGCATTCATGCCCTTTAGAAAAATATTACTTACTTACCTCCATATAAGGTGGCCCAACCTGAAGGAAGGACTAGTGCGGTTACTGGTGGAAACTCTGGAGTAGCCGCTGCACCAGTAAATACGAGTCAGAATCGGATGGGAGAGAGTTCAGGGATCAGTGCCCCTTTTAACGCCACCGTTCATAACACCCCAGATGCAATGACTGTTCCGGCCACTATTGGTCCCGTAGTTCCTTTGTATCAACCAGAGTCGGCAGGAACCATGACACATACTTTGATGATCCCTACTGGAGTAGATGTATCTGCTAATGCTCCTGTGGTCCCAGGAATAGGAATAGGAAGTACTCCTTTAGTCCTGACACAGGTGAATACCCCTTTGTTGCTTCTATAGCATCAACCATGAATCAGACAGGATTTACTCCTATAAGAGACTCCACTCAAAGATCGCAAAATTCTAACACATCTATTTGGAATTCACCTCATATTGTTATCAACAGTAATCCCGGATGAAGCATAGCATCTGATTCCTCTGTAGTACAGAATGGCCTTAACTCCAGAGAACTAGATGATTTTATAAGGCTTCAAAATGGGTCCACAAGAGAAAGTGAAGATTCGGGATTAGGCAAAGAAATAATTCAGACTCCGATGAGGGAAAATGCAGTGTGTGTGTTCAAATTAAAGTTAGAAGTGAATGAGATGATATTAAGAACCTTTGATCTTTCCCGATTAGATACCTGCCAAGAGAACAAACTTGTATTCATGTCTAAAGATGCCACTAAACGAGCAGGACACACTCATGATAAATTGTCTGAATTGGCCCAAACTTATGATGTCGATTTAAGCCAAACCAAGTCATTGCAGAAAGGTTATAGTGTATTAGATGAGATTGGCATTTGCAATATGAGAACACCAGGAATGAAAGTGCAAATTAAGGAATTAATTAGTTGCATTCGAAAATGGAGTGAGCTAGATAAGTGGGAAGGCAGATGCGCAAAGGAGAGAGCTCAAAAGAAAACGAAAGGAAAGCCGCCTCCGTCTTTAGTGGATGGAGAAGGTGCTTCAAATTTTCCATTGAGGGAAGTGCCTGGTGGAGGTTATGTTCATGTGCCTTGAGTAGCAGTGATCTTGTCATTCACCAATGATTTCCCAAAATTGAGAGAAAAACCAGTGGAATTCTATACACCGGTTGAGCGATTTGTGAAGATTTCACAAGTCTTGTAGGTGAATACCTTCTTCGACACTGTGGTACCGAGTGATTTGTGGGCAGATGTAAAGTAGCTATAGAGTGGCCCGGAGAACAAACCCGAGAGAAAACCGATATCACATGCGCCATCACCGTTAGTGATGAAAAAGTATCAACAGGTAAAAAGGAAAGATACCAGCTAAAGACATTGATTGGGTCAAGAATGACAGGATGACTCGAGAGTCAGTTCAAAGAGTCAGATCATGCCTATTATGACAAATGGTTGCAGGTGTTATAGCAGTACAGTGGAATAGAGACTCTCAAAGCTAAATTTTGTATCTTGGTTTGTGACAGAATTGAGACCTGAGATTAGCTTGATGATTCAGTAGCATTTGATTAGTTGGCAGAATAAATCGGTTGATGTGATCTTGATATATGTGAAATATTGTAGTGATGAATTGGAAATGAAGCAGAAGCGATCGAAGGAGAAATTGATAGTGGCACAGATGAAAGCAGCACAACGAGGAAGTCGGAGTCAACCTTTTGTAGGGAATGTTGGTTCTATGCAAAGGAGTGTATTAGCAAGGAACTCCTATGATGCAAGGTGTGAATGGGTTCCCGCAACAAGGTAGAGGTTGTAGTGTTACAATTGATCCGAGTACTGGGATTGATGTGGCAACTTTGAGGGGATCGAATTCTTGTCACTATTGCAATAAGTTAGGACATTGGAAGCGGGAATGTCGTCTTAGTCCCAACAAAGTGATGAATGAGAACCAGGTTCAGAATTCAGGGTTTACACAGCCCCAATAACCCCGTACAGTCACAGAATGAACAGAGAATGCAAAATTCTAATGTGCCCCAAGCTCCAGTGATGCATATTTCACAAGCCCCGGTGCAGCAGCAAAATGCAGATGGTCCACGATTTAATCCAAATCAAGTCCCAAATTTAAATCAGAATTCCTTCCAAAACCAGAATGCGTTTCAGCATTTTCCTATGTTGGATCTGCTTGAGGGCTATGGCTCTGATTAGTCACAATGACAGTGCCTGATGGGGTAGGAAGATTGCGTACTTGGCGAAGTCTTGGAGGTTGGCCAGAGTGGTCCATTTGTAGAAGGTGAGGTGACCGGCCAACCCGTATCATTCTTGAGCAATACTAGTGCTACCCGTTCTACTGTTAGAACAGTGGAAGTGCTAACTACCCCTCTTGGGAAAAAGAATCCAAGTTGTAGGAGTTGCAAATAAGCAAATGACAAACCCTGTAACAGAAGAAGTACCTGTTAAAATAGGGTCCTTTGAGTAGAATCACCAGTTTGCGATGTGTGTGATTCGAGTTCTGTGAGTTTACTAGGACGTGATCTATTGTACAAATCAAATCACTTTATTTCGTCCGCCAGGGCCATAAAAGTACAAACATAATAAAATACATATAATGAGTAAAACATACTTAAGAAATTCTCCAACTAGACAAGTTAGAAGATAAAAGTAGGTACAATGTAATAAATATTATATGTAAAAAGAAAACGTATGTTAATTCATGGTTAAATTTATTAACTGTCTAAGAAGAATAAAAATGTACACAGTTTCCTATGATAAAAGAGGGTACCATCATATCAAGCAATTGTCAAAACAATAAAACACATGTACACTGACAATACACTTAAACAGTCAGGTAATAGGTCCACAAAGAGCTTTGCTACGGAGCACCCACATGGCAACCAGGAATTTAGAGATCCATATGGCTATTACTGGGCGGGAATCCGATCTAAGAATTCGAAGGACATCCTGATGGGTAAGTACTCCGAGTAGCCTGCATACAGGTGCAAGCCAAGTTCGACGAGGGGAAATATAATCTGGGCACATAAATAAAACATGGGGAATACTCTCTTCTGAGAAGTAACAACTAGGGCAGCAAGTGTCTCCTCTGCCAGCCCATCCAGAGGTTACCACTCTCAGAGGTAGAGTGTTTATTTGAAACTGCAAGCATAATTTTTTGTGCAATGGAACTGACACAAGATCCCAAAATGACTCAAACCCATGAGTTGGCTTCCTATCAACAAAGTCAATAGCCAGTTTGAGATTAGCTGCTCTCCGAGATTCCTCAGTCTCCATCAATGTCCAATATTGCTTTTTCAGAAGGGCCTTTGATGGAAAAACAGTGGAGGCTGGGTGATCCCACAAATTGTGCAACCCTAGCGAGTACAATGCTGATTTTATATTCAAGAACCAGGGAATTTTATTAAATTGGTCCACCGTCACAACCATCATAAGTCCTTTACACTTTCCACATAGTGGACAAGTTCGGGAGAGGTCCATAGGCATCTCCAATACAAAAGGGGCTATAAAGGGATTTTACCCGCTGCCCTTTGACTCCTAGGTCACTAAACAGTGGATGTAACTGGGTACTAGGCGGAAGGGAAGCAAGTTCTAAGGAATTTATTCTCTGTTCTAAGAAGATCCTCATGTTTAGAAAAACCCCTTAATTCAGCCCCATATAAAGCTGTACCCAAAGCCTTAGCCTCATAAATCTTAAGTGCCGGTGAAATAGGTTTAGTGTGGGACATAGAAAATTCCTTAAGTATTGCATCCAAAATCTGTTTAAGTTCAGTAGTTGCCTTATTGATATGAAGGTGCCAGCTCATGCCCTCTGCGAATGTAACCCCTATGTTCTGCAGGGGAGTCAACCCTCTTGAGGGGAACTCCCCCCGAGGATAGGCTGCCCTTAAAGAATTTGTGTTGCTGTAAGAACATCACCTTAGTTTTGGAAGTGTTGATCGCCAAGCCATGTGCGGCACAGAACTCAATAAAACGAGTCCGAAGTTTCTGAAGCCAGAACGGGGTCTTAGACATGAACAAGGTGTCATCCGAAAAGAGAAGAATTGGAGTTTTAATACATGCCAGAGTTGGGGCGCCTGCTTCCACTTGTGACAAAAAGGGAACAATGTCATTAATAAAAAGTGAAAACAGAGTGGGAGCCAGGACACAGCCCTGGCGAACACCTTGCCATTTGGTACCCTTTCCGTCAACTGGGCCTGATTTCCCCCCCGCCCCCCCCCCACCCCAATGAATACGCTCATAATTATCCTTATGCAACTGAATTAAAAGTGATAAAATATGAGGGGACATTGCCAAATCAGCCAGGGCACTCCAAAGACCGGGTCAGAAAATCAAATCAAAAGCTGAGTTTAAGTCAACGAAGGCGATATAAAGGCTTCCCCTACCAATCAAAACAATTCTCCTGTAAATTAGCACATAAAGGAAAACTTGGCCAATGGTTGAAAGCCTACGATGGCAGCCTGCTTGAAATGGACTAAGAACGTCGCTTTCCACCATCCAATCCTGGATTTTCTTAAAAAGACGACTAAATATTTTTTGAATGAAGTCTATAAAACGTATTGGCCTGTAATTTGAAGGTGAAGAGCGGTCACCAATTTGTGTACAGGTAATACTATAGCACCTTTCCACGAACCGGGAATGGGTGCCCCTGCAGCAATTGCATTGGCCAGGACTAGAATATAGCGTGACCAGGCCTCTATATCAGATAAAAATATTTCTGCTGGGATACCATCGGAATAGGCCTCTCGTCCACGCGAAACAGTGTTAAGGGATTGGACAATATCAGCAATATCAAACGAAGGCAAAACGTTAGTGTTTGTCCAGCAATCAATAGTGGCTATTGCCTCTGTTGAATCAATAGAATAAGCAGAATAGAGATTATGAAAATAGTCAACCCAGACAGAAGTGGCAACACTGTAAGTGGGATCCGATACAGCTTTAGAACATCCCCGTGCGACCAGTGACCAAAATTTTGAAAGATCGCTGACTAAACATGTATCCAGAACGACCTTCCACCTCTGTTCATCTAAATCTCTTTTGGCATTGGAAATAGCCTTTTTGTGATCCTTCCTTATCAGCAGAATACTGGCCAAATCTTTGGCTTTTATGGCATTAGCTAAAGAATGATTTAGTATGTAACATTCTTTGTTATACCAAGATTGAGGTTTACCAGCATTTTTCTGATTACATACATTTGGAATGGTAAAAAAAGATAAAATACGCTCAAAGAATGCCCTGTGCATAAGCAACAGTTGACCAGGAGAGCTGGCTTGAACCTCCGCAACATGGATAAGGACTGAATTAAGGCCCTCGTGAATAGCAGCCAAAATTTCAGGGCGAGTAACAATCTGCTGCCACTTCAGGTGACGTTTGTCTGCTGTCAAGATAGTATCCCTAGTATAAGAAAACTGCCGTAAATCTGAGGGGATAGTCTAACAGAAAGCCTGAAAGGTTGAGGATTGAGGACTATGGTCACTTTCAGTTCTTTCTAACACAGTCATGTCAATGACTGCTGGACATAATCGCAAATCAACAAGAATAAAATCTATGCGGCTTGTATGGAAGAGTTTATTAAAAGTGTGGACGCCGTTAAGGTCAGATTTAGTACGGCCATTAAGAGCCTTCGAACCATACTCAACTGTGAGTGCCTTTAGATGAACTGCAGAACGAGTCCAGTTACGGATTGGTGGAATATCTAGAAGGGGAACTGCCCAATCCAAAAAACCAAAACCCCAGAGGCTCTTCCCCTTGGGCTGGGAATAGCAGGAACAAAAAAGTTCAGGTATCTTGGCCTGTGGATAGAGTCCAGAGACCGGTTTCTTGAAGAAGGCAAAAGTCATATTTGTCCATTAAGCTATTCCAGTCTGGAAAGGAAATTATGGATCTGAGACCAGCTATGTTCCATGAAATATGACACAGTTCAGTTGGGTCAGAAGATACATGGCCCTCTAAAGAAGTTGTGGACTCCAGCGGAACAGGCAGGATACTACTGGATGCTGCATATATTGAAGTGATGCCTGCATTAGAAATAGACTCATTAGTGTGCAAAAGGTCAGAACCAGAAACACTCAAAGACGGCCTCACAGGAGACCCTGGATGGATTAAATGGTCGGACGCCCCTCCAGCCAGTGAAGGGCCTGTTAGGATGGAATTTGTTGGCTGCAAAGGAGATGGATCACAAGGTAGAACAGTCACTCTCTAAGTCAGTCTATATCACTAAGCCTTGTGGGAGAAACATCAGGCATCATACTGATAGCCTTAGTTGTATGCTGGTATGAACAGGGGTATTTGAATTGAATGCTTGATTGGCCAGGGCCACCAGGTTGTCAGCTAAGGCCTTGGACGTAAGAGTTAATTCGAACGTATTAGAATTAGAAGAGCTGGACCTTTTGGCACTAATGTCATCATCACGAATAAAACAACAACAGCCCCTAACATGGCGTATCCAATGGGTCACTTTATTCTTCAGCGAATCTTCCCCCTTCATGCTTCCCTGTCATGATCAGCTTGGGAACATTTGTCATAAAAATACAATTGGCACCAGAAGTATCAATTTGTGAGTTATGTAGGTTGGTATTAAAGACAGAACTATGGTTATTCTTGTTGGGAAGGGAAGAACTAGTCAGATGTTTTTCCTGGCCCCTCAAGAGGCCGGCCACCTCGGGAAGAAGGTGTTAACAGGTCTGGGTGAGGAGCTTAGCGGTCGCATGCTTAGAAAAACACTGCTCTCGATTAGTGGTTACAATACTACACAGAGGTTGAGAGGGGGGCCTTGTTCACTGGTCCCACTACCTTGAGACTTGGACTCAGCGTAGAGGAAGTAGACTGCCTATATATAACTTGCTGTTTGCTCAAGGCTAGAAGCTGACTCAGAGTCCATCAAGAATAAAACCATGGATTTAAGCGCCCCAACTTCAGCCTTCAAATCGAGAATGAGAGTAGCATGCTGGGCCTGATCTCTTTGTGTGCTAGAGGAAACTACCTGTGCTGTAGAAATGCGTTCACACTATGAGTGCACACTATACCTTACTTTGGTATAGTATATACAGAGCCAGCTTCCTACATACATGTTATTTAGGTGTGGTTTTCCCAAAGATTTATCATGTAGAACATTTGAATGACACTGTGTGGGAAACGAAAACTAGAACTAAACGAGGTAGTAGTGGTGCTGAAATTGTGGAGACATGATTCCATCTGTAGGTGTAATCTTGAATGATCCTAAGATTAGAAAATTGTTCACCATAGTGGGTAAATTGGCCCCAAGTACAGCAATTTCCTTACTGGCTGTAGATGCTGAAATGGTAGCTATGAGATCCATGGTTTTGCCGAACCGTCTTGTGTTAGACATCCTTCTTGCGAAAGAGGGTGTAGTCTACAAGATGTTAAAGGTCCAGCAATATCGTACCTATGTTCCTGACGAGAGTGAGGACTTAAAGAAATACATTTAAAACATTACTGATCTGGAGTGAAATCTCCTCCTTCGCCGCGGCTCCTTTCACAGGGCTGTGCACAGGACCGGGCACTGGGGCCGTGCCCGCCTCCTCAGCGGGCAAGAAGCGGTGAGCGTGGGCCAGTAGAGCGGCTCCTCATCCCTCAGTGCCCTAGGCAGTGTACCGTATTGGTCCCACTCTGTAAACTGGGAGGAAGATGGCGGACCCGGCGGAGTGCAGCATCAAAGTGATGTGCCGGATCCGGCCCTTCAACAATTCTGAGGTTACCCGCGGAGACAAGTTCATCGCCAAGGTGCAGGGGGATGACACAGTGGTTATCGCGTCCAAACCATATGTTTTTGATCATGTATTCCAGTCCAACACAACCCAAGAAAATGTTTACAATGCTTGTTCGAAAAAAATTGTCAAAGATGTGCTTGAGGGGTACAATGGTACAATATTTGCGTATGGACAAACATCCTCTGGAAAAACTCATACTATGGAGGGAGTACTCCATGATCCAGACGGAATGGGAATTATTCCAAGGATAGTGCAAGATATTTTTAATTATATTTATTCTATGGATGAAAACTTGGAATTCCATATTAAGGTGTCATATTTTGAAATCTATTTGGATAAAATAAGAGACCTTTTAGATGTGTCAAAGACCAACCTGTCTGTGCACGAAGATAAGAATAGAGTTCCTTATGTAAAGGGTTGTACAGAGCGATTTGTTTGCAGTCCAGAAGAAGTTATGGATACCATTGATGAAGGAAAATCTAACAGACACGTTGCAGTCACAAACATGAATGAACACAGCTCTCGAAGTCACAGCATATTTCTTATAAATGTAAAACAAGAAAACACGCAAACCGAACAGAAGTTGAGTGGGAAACTTTACTTGGTGGATTTAGCAGGCAGTGAAAAGGTCAGTAAAACTGGAGCTGAAGGTGCTGTGTTGGATGAAGCAAAGAACATCAACAAGTCCTTATCTTCTCTTGGAAATGTTATTTCTGCTCTGGCAGAGGGAAGCACTTATATTCCATACCGTGACAGTAAAATGACGAGGATTCTTCAGGATTCGTTAGGGGGCAATTGTAGAACCACTATTGTTATTTGTTGCTCTCCTTCATCATACAACGAGTCTGAAACGAAGTCCACTTTGTTGTTTGGACAAAGAGCCAAAACTATTAAAAACACTGTGTGTGTCAATGTGGAGCTCACTGCTGAGCAGTGGAAGAAGAAATATGAAAAGGAGAAAGAGAGGAACAAGACCCTTCGGAGTACTATACAGTGGCTTGAAAATGAGCTCAATAGATGGCGAAATGGTGAATCTGTGTCGGTTGAAGAACAATTTGATAAAGAAAAAGCCAATCTAGAAGCCCTTGTTGTCGATAACATGGTTATCAATGACAAACCAGCAACAACAATTGGAGTTAATTTTACTGATGCAGAGAGAAGAAAGTGTGAGGAAGAAGTTTCTAAGTTGTACAAACAACTTGATGACAAGGATGAAGAAATTAATCAGCAAAGCCAGTTGGTAGAAAAGCTCAAGCAGCAAATGTTGGATCAGGAGGAGCTTTTAGCTTCTACTAGACGGGACCAAGACAATAGCAAGTGGAGTTGAACCGCCTCCAAGCAGAAAATGATGCCTCCAAGGAAGAAGTAAAGGAAGTGTTGCAGGCCTTGGAGGAACTTGCTGTAAATTATGATCAAAAATCTCAGGAAGTAGAAGATAAATCCAAGGAGTATGAGACGCTCAGTGAAGAACTCAGTCAGAAATCGGTTATTTTATCTAGTATCGATTCAGAACTGCAGAAACTGAAGGAAATGACCAACCACCAGAAAAAAAGGGCAACAGAAATGATGACATCGTTGTTGAAGGACCTTGCAGAAATTGGAATTGCTGTAGGAAATAAGGATGTAAAGCAGCCTGAAGGGACCGGTTTAATAGATGAAGAGTTTACGGTTGCAAGACTGTATATTAGCAAAATGAAGTCAGAAGTCAAAACCATGGTGAAACGCTGCAAGCAGTTGGAGAGCACCCAAACTGAAAGTAACAAAAAGATGGATGAGAATGAAAGAGAACTGGCGGCATGCCAGCTACTTATCTCACAGCATGAAGCAATGATCAAGTCCCTGACAGAATATCTGCAAAATGTGGAGCAGAAGAAACGGCAGCTGGAAGAGTCTGTGGGTTCTCTCAATGAAGAACTTGTCAAACTAAGAGCACAAGAAAAAGTCCATGAAATGGAGAAGGAGCACTTAAATAAGGTGCAGACTGCAAATGAAGTCAAGCTTGCTGTTGAGCAGCAAATTCAGAGTCATCGTGAAGCCCATCATAAGCAAATTAGCAGTCTGAGGGATGAGATTGAAGCCAAGGAAAAACTTATCACTGACCTTCAGGACCAAAATCAGAAAATGATCCTTGAGCAAGAACGTCTGAGGATTGAGCATGAGAAGCTGAAATCTACAGACCAAGAAAAAAGCAGAAAATTGCATGAACTCACAGTTATGCAAGACAGGCGTGAGCAAGCCAGGCAAGACCTGAAGGGCTTGGAAGAGACTGTGGCAAAAGAACTTCAGACGCTGCACAACCTTAGGAAGCTTTTTGTTCAAGACTTGGCTACAAGAGTGAAAAAGAGTGCAGAGATGGATTCGGATGACACCGGAGGCAGTGCTGCACAGAAACAGAAAATTTCCTTTCTGGAGAATAACCTTGAACAACTCATAAAAGTCCACAAACAGTTGGTACGTGATAATGCAGATCTTCGGTGTGCGCTTCCTAAGCTGGAGAAATGACTTAGGGCTACAGCTGAACGAGTTAAAGCCTTAGAATCTGCACTAAAGGAAGCCAAAGAAAATGCATCTCGTGATCGTAAACGATACCAACAGGAAGTCGACCGTATCAAGGAAGCAGTGAGCTCCAAGAATATGGCACGAAGGGGACATTCTGCACAGATTGCAAAGCCTATCCGTCCAGGACAGCATCCAGCTGCTTCGCCAACCCATCCAAGTGCAATTCGTGGTGGTGGTGCATTTTCACAGAACAGCCAGCCAATCGCAGTGCGTGGAGGTGGTCCCCGGCGGGACAAAATCTGCTGAATAAAGTGTGAAGAAGATTGGTTGGCATGCAGACGTAGCGAGGAATTATTGTCTCAAGGGGAGTGGGTTCTTCTCTTGGGATTCTAGGCTTATTTTACAAAATGTATAAACTATACCTGGCCTGTACAGCTCTCTTGTTTATCCCTCCCCTTCCACAATTTCTGCTAACTGGTTCAACAAACCTATAGTGCAATCCTGGCGTCTTGCAAATCATGCCATGTAATTTAAAGCGTATCTGTTGATTGCAAAGTTTGTTATTCATGTCTTAAATTTAGTCTGCACTGTGCCAAGTTGAATGTATGTTACAGGTTAAGAGAATCTTATTTGAAAATACCTTGCCTACTCTGTGTACATTTTAATGTGTAAGGACCATGGAACAATGTTGGTCTAGATTTAATATGTTTGGGGGATAACCATTAAACGCAGATACAACACTACTGTCACTGTATTAATGAAAGCAGTGACATACATTCAGGACTTGTAAGCTGACCGCATAAAGCAAGAACTCAAATTCTTTTTACAGTGTCTAGATATTTTAGAGGGCTTTGACAACTGCCATTTGCCAGTGAATTCTTGAAGTCACAAAATCTGTGAATTCATTTTTGGTATGACAATGCTTGTCAGCTGTTTCCAGACAATGGCAACTGCCAGGCTATTCTGTATGATAACAAACTGCAATAGTGATATTTTATGTCCTAAAGGAGGAGTCTAAATGTTTGCATTTAAATGTTTTGTCTGTCCTTTTTGATTCTGCACAGAGCATATAGCTTGGGGTGAAAATGTCCTGCTCAATTCTAATGAACCTTTCCACATGGGCACAGTGTGTCTATTCATTTTTATCCATCAAATTAACATAGTTAATGCACTAAGAGTGGATGTGGTTCAGTTATCTTTTATACCTTCTACTGTATTAGTAACATGTCAACTAAGTAAAAGGTAGTGATGATCAATTATGAAATTGTTTTAAAACAATCGAATAGCAAATTCAAAGACACTAATGAAGTCTGGGGTGAAGTAGAATTTAGTACAGTTACTTAATACAAAATCTGAAACTTTCTTTCACAGTAAAGTGCATCCAATGAATCACACCACATAATTTCTACTAATTGACCATCCGTGCTATTTAAACCTATACCTAAAATCTATTTGTGCATCTAAAATGTAAAAGTAATTTATTTTTCTGCAGACTACCTCCTACAGTTGTATGTTGGAAAGACTTGTAAAATAGTAATGAAAATAAAAATGTATCTCTTTTGTGGTTAGGATACATCCTAACATTTTTTTAAATAATAAAAAAAAAAACATTACTGATCTGAAAGGAGGAATTGAAGGAGTTAGAAGCTACAGGTGCTTGGGAAGCAATTGGCAATCGATTTGCTGCAGTACGCAAATGTTTGGAAGCATTGGAAGTGGAATATTTGGTTCCATTTTGAGACCCTTTGGGATAATTGCTCTTGGTGCAATATCTCGGTTTGTAATCTTTAAGGGGTACCAGTACATGAAAGCCAAAAGAGAAGTACAAGAGAGGAAGGGATTGAAAAGAAAGAGAAATTATGTGGAATTGGAGAAGAGTCAGTTTAGATTTTATGATGACATGGATCACCTGGAAAATACTAGATGAAAGTTGTTAAACTTCAAGGCTTTGACTTGATCTCACTTGATAAGGACACGTGTGTTATTGTGATGGCTAACAGTGTTATGAGAGGGGGCATTGGAGTATCGTAATTTAGACCCCATCCCTTACATGTCGTCATGCAAAATTTGCATTTATATTTTGACATTATATATACTGCGTACCTTAATAATATTTAAATGCATTAATGAAATGTATTTACTGTAGAAACTAGAGTTTTATAAACATGTGCGCTAAAGTTCGGTTTATCACGTATTTACGTTTGCATTTATACTTTATCACAGTTGCATATATTCTGAAAGTCCCATTTGAAAGTGTAATCATGTATGCTTTCACTCACGTTTGTATTTGTTCTTGAGTTATATGTGCACAAGTATAACCATGTATTTGAAATGCTCATCAAATGTTTAATTAAAGTTAGCCTGACTAAAGGCCTTAATTCTGAAATGTACTTTGCTTGGTCAGCATGTTTTTTCTTTTGCAGGTGTGTTCTCAAGGTTTCATTAGCTAGAAAAAGGAGTGTTGTTCTTTGTATTAGTTTCTTGATAGTAAGGTCTGAGAAGAGAAATCTTAGCAAAAAACATGAAGACCTAATGAGCAGATGAAGCCTCCTGTTCATCGCATCTCAGGAACGAGGAATGCTCAATGTTGCAGTAACTGTCCAAGTTCTGTGGGATTGGAAAGTCTGGTAATGTTGCAAATGCATAACACAAGAAGAGAAATGATTGGTTCCTGGTGGAGTGGGAAGAGATACGACTGTTACTGAAATTTCTGTTTGTTTTAATTAGTGTTTACACTGTTAGAAGTTAGAGCATATACCCTTAGACTTTGAGGGATACAGACCTTTCTGTTTCCTTTTATTTTTGCAAGTGTGAAGCTTCAAGCTAAACACTTATTCCAATTCTGGAAGACTTCTACTGGAGTATTCACTATGCTGACACCTTCTCACACTTCCACATTTCCTTGAAACCCTGTCTAACCAACCATCATTGTACTAAACTTAGAGCCTTGATTAGATGAACTTTAGAACTTATTCATGTTTAGGAGAGAGAATCAGAGTTTCTTTAAGGAACATCTATTTCTAATTCTCAGTTTCTGAATTGCTGTGGCTGTGATTAATTTGTATCTTATCCTATTGAGACTGAATCGATTGCAATATTTCAGCTTGCCAGCTGTAATACTGTATCTTTTTAATATTCCCCTGATATTGGATTGACTATTATTTGGAACTAAAACTCCTTAACTTCTATCACTGATTCTTGGACCTAATTGTGTGGCCAAATCGGCTTCACGAAGATTGAATTGGTTTATTATTGCTAACTCCCTTGGTGTCTCAGCCAAGTCAAAAAGATCCATCAAATGGGAGATTGTAAATCATGCACCTGTGCGCTCTCAACTCAAATGACAATGTGTGGAAATTGGGTTTCAGTAAATATTTATCTTTTGTGCACCAGCACGTGAAGTGTTTGATCCTATTAAAATCGTTGTTTCCATCACATTTCAGAATTACACTAAATATGTACTTCAGTTTTTGCTTTCCTAACTGCTCAATGTGAAAAGTTAATTTACAGTTATTTATATATTGTTGTTACAAAAAAATATTGTCACGTGATTATTTTTACTTTTCTCTCTCTGACTGTAAAGTGAGAGGAGTTTGTAAACACCAATGCCCATGTTAAAAAAAAACAAAAGCAGCAGTTTGTCAGAAGACATAGCCTGACATTTGACCTCTGTCTTTGAAGAGCAGCAGAAGTGGCAAGATAAATACAGAATTTAAACATATCTTTATTTATTGCTTAGATGTTCGCGACCCACCAAAATTGGCTAAGACCCACCATTTGTGGAAACACTGCTGTATGTAATTCTTGGCATAAGGTGGTATGACATATTGGGTGCACATCAATGCTTGCCTGGCAAACTGTAGGCAATTCTTTCATACAGGGGAAGCCTATGACAACCATCTGGCACTGGTATACTGGAGGTAATTCATAATGTATTGAGTGAACCCATGGCAAATTAAAAAATAATTAGTCAACTTCTGGCGATGGTCATGCTTCCTTGGCTTTGTTTGTTTGTTAGATTTCTGGCCATGTATTATAGCCCACCATTTTCAAAGCTTGCTAGTCCTGCTTGGTGAGGAGAAGTGACAGTGAGCAAATGAGGAAGTGTGTGAGCAGAGGGGCCAGTGTGTGTGCAGAGGGGGCAGGAGCAGAGATTTAGCATTAAAAGTAACTGCATTGTCCAATCTTAAAATTGATAATATTGCTTATTTTACAAATGGATAAGCCCACCACACTTACTTTGTACTTGCAGTTCTACCAATTTGAGATCATGATGGCATTGCGTTTGGTGTGGGAATTATGGTTTGCTTGGCTGTTGCACCAGTTATCGATTTTGCTCCCTACTGTACTTTAACTGTGATTTGTGGATTTTTGAGAGATAGATAGATAAATACATGGATAGATACATAGATAGATATGATTTTGGCTCTCCTAGCTCATCGCCATTCCTTCCACTTAATAATGGTAATAAATACAGCATTACATTATGTGCATCTTCATGTATACAACATACTGTCTACATATTTATTAAATGTTTTACAAAAATGATATGTACTGAATTATCAAAATATTGTAGTAATCCATGATGTAGTTGTCATCAATGTATTGGTTTCATGAAGTATTGCACTCAATGTAGTGGGGATGCACATAAAATGACACCTGCTTTCACCTGTTGAAGCAAGAGCAGGGTACTAAGTGCCTGCAACTGTTGGGATTGCAATTCATGAATTGTATGATTTACGGAGAGTTCTTATATCTGTGCATTCTTATCTGTTTTGCCTTTTGGTCTGTGCACATCATAGCAGCATACTACCATGATACATTTGCAGTAGACAGTGAATCATGGGTAACTGTGAGAAATTGGGTTATTGGTTGAGGGGGGGGGGGGGGTGAGACTTTCTCAAGCAGCAACCACAATCACTTTCGAGGTGAAACATAAAAATTCGCTAAATTAACATGTGCTTAACCTTCTGGTAGCGTGGCATAAACCAGTCCGATTCCACAAAAGTTTAGAAAAATAGAGTAAAATGTAATAAACTATTTGACACCAAGACGACACAAATCAATTCAGAATCAGAGATATGCAATTATAAAGTTGTAGGTAGAAATAGTGCTTAAAAGCTCAAAGCACCAACTGTACTTATCTGGTTGCACCGGACTGGGACAAAATTGCAAGTTCAGGCCGACTGTGATGGCACGCTGGCCGGTTACAGGTACCAGGTTAGGCACGCTGAGATTTGTATCTTATATCTCTGATGCAGGGCATTGCACCGAACAGCGGGTGATTCCGATGAGTGATGCGGAGTCTTGCGTTGAGTTACGTCATGCTGCGTTGGTTCCGACGAGGAGCTGCGAAGGCAGTGATGCAAGGTCCACGCTGAGTTGCATCGCACTATGTGGGGGGGGGGTCATCATGCTATGTCGATTCTGATGGGGGCCCCAGCTAGGCTGGCAGAGCACCTTTATCCCGAATTCCAAGGGTCCAGTACTGGGAAGGCACCACTTGGATGGTTAGGATTCACGGTAGGCAGAGTCCAGGTGCAGGGTTATAGAATGTTGG
This sequence comes from Calotriton arnoldi, assembly GCA_963921515.1. Classification (NCBI taxonomy): domain Eukaryota; kingdom Metazoa; phylum Chordata; class Amphibia; order Caudata; family Salamandridae; genus Calotriton; species Calotriton arnoldi. The sequence goes on from CAWUFW010005780.1 coordinate 977,509, forward strand.
AACCCTTGGAGTCAAGTCTTTGTAAATCTGGGATTGCGTTAAAATTAATGAGTGGATGTGTGGGAATGCCCATACTCCAAACATGGAATGCCTTCCTGAGGCAAGATAATGCAAGGTAGCGCTATGCGCTGCGTTACTTTTTTTTAATAAAGCCACAAAAGGGGGCACATATCACCCCTTGCAAGGCTTTCCATATCCCAGTTAAGGACCTGCGTTTCCTTGTGACAACCTTCTTAACACTAGGACAACACAAGTCCTTAGTAAATCTGGGCCTGTATTTAAAGGCTAGTATATCACTTGTGGTTGTAGTAAATAAAGGGATAGACCACATGCATTTTAATGGCGAAGTGTGTCATCAGGTTGATCTGTGGTTAGGCAGAATACATATTTTATATAATTCTGTCTTGTGTTATCTCTTTTCTCGTCACTTGTAAGAGAAAACGAGTTGCCACTTGGTCTGTGTCATGCAAGATTGCTGGGCAGGCGGATCATTGAAACATTCAAGTTTCTGCCTGGAAGGAACATGACATAAGGTATCAGGCCACATAACAATTTTGCACATGTGGCCTTGCATGCTCCATTTTTGAGATTTTGAAATGTTATGTGGAGTATGTTCCTGGTGAGGTCCTTTGCTAGATGATATCTTTGCACACACCCCATAAATAAAGTCCTGCACTGCTTTACTTTTTTGAATACACTTCCTCTCTGTTTTTTCCTCCTTTTCCTAGCATGGCTCATAAGGAGGTCTTCCACTTATAGTTAGAGGACCATGTGATGCAGCTTCTGTGAGGGAATGCCATCTTCGCTGGCTCCATTGTGCGTAGTGATCTCGCAGTGTGATCATTTGATTATGGATGTGCCTGAGCGTGTGTGGGTGCACATGCATGAAATGCACAATGCAGTTGTTTCTTTTGGTATGGTAGCAATTGTACATATGTGTTGAAGGGTTTTGATGTCTGAAGAATGAATTTTATCTTCAGTTAATTAGTTTGCTGTGTTTTTTCACATATTCTGTTCAGATTTTTTATTTGAAGTAATTGCACACATTTCCATATATCTGCATGAGTTGTACACAAGACTGGCCTGTAAGGCAAACTGGAAGTGCCAGAATGGCAGGGGACGCAGCGTTTGTCGGGGGACTCCATTCCTCAGAGGGTACCACTTGATTTCTCCCGCCAAGAGGCGGACTGACTGCACCTGACTGGCTCAGTCAGCCCTCAAAAGGGATTCCATTCTCCCACAGCGCGGGACGCAGCGTTTGTCGGGGGACTCCATTCTCCAGAGTGCACCACTTGATTTCTTTTGCCAGGAGGCAAATTGGCTGCACGTGACCAGCCCAGCCAGCCAGGATGTTAAAGGTTCTATAGTCCACGTTTCCGCTCCTTATTACATTCAGCTAGCAAAAGGGCTAATCCCTCATTTGGTGTTTGTTCAATTTTACTTCTATTTCTTTGCTGCGTGTGTTTTGTTTACTGTGGAGAAAAGGAAAGCTGCGACTAAACTTTTGGGCAGCTCGGCCCAACCAAATCGTCCTAAGCAACCTAAGCACATGGCCACTAACTGTGTATCTAATGATATTAACATTTTAATCGAAGAAGTTGAAAGTCTGCTGAAAACCAATGTCCTGGAAAAAAACATAACACCGAAAGGGGGGAAGGTGGCTGATATCTTCAAGAGGAAGAGGAGGCCCACAACATATTCTGCTTGTAACAATCCGACTTCCTCCTGTTCTCCCTCTCATATTTCCACCCCTGCCTTGCAAACCAGCTTAAAATCACCAAAGGGACTGGAGGGTGTGTCTGAGCAAGTTATTTCTAATGTTAAGTGCTCCAATAGGTTTGAGATTCTACACCTACATCTAGTCTCTCCCACCCCTCATGCCTCTTACAAAGATCTGCCGGCCAGCGGTAATATGCTGTGACCAATCGGCTTAAGCAAGGAGTTCCATACAAGAGAGTCTCCTGCATTTCGCGTTCCACGGAGACCCTACCATCTACAAGACTAAAGTTCCTAAACAAAAGTCAGGAGCTCGAGAGGATAGCACCTCATTAAAGAACAAGATCCTACATTGGATATGAGACATCAGACAGTGTTACTTGATCGTCTATTCTGAAATTGTACATGTAGGGCGCTTTTCATCGCAGGAGGAGCAGTGGGATTTTATTGAGATTAAGATTGTAACACAGGATTTGGAGGAGGGCTTGCTTTCGCTTGATTTGTGTACCCCCTGCAACTGGGTCTGAAATTCATTTTAAGTTGAGGCCCCCTGGTGACACGTCCGGAGGGATAGTGAGTGTACCCAATTCACTCCCACGATCTGGAATGGTTCCTAGCCCTAGTCTCCTCCCTATTCCTTGCTCTGTTAGTGATAGTGGTCTGACAGAGATTGACTGACTACGCAATTCTGTTTCCCCCCAACTAGCTGCTGGGTCCTTCACAACTTTTGATACTGGCCTGTAAACCGTTCCTAGGCCCAGTGATGACATCCTTTCCTTTATGAGTGGGGAGACTTTGATATCTAATCCTGCCATGCTCAAGGTGCAGGACATCTCCTCGGCATGCTAAACTCCTACCCAAAGTTCTATTTCCCCTATGTAACAATTACCATCAAGTTTACAGATGGTTAGTTGGAACAAATCAGGAATTACATCTAAATTGTCTGATCCTGAGTTGGGAGATTGTATTGACAAATTTCAGATTTGCCTCGTTCAAGAGACCTAGGTGATAGATTTGGTCCATAGGCAGGGCTTTACTTCTTTTGGAACTGAAGCTATGCCTTCAACAGCTTGTTTGCCTTCAGGAGGTCTTATCACATGGGTTAAAACGTCTCTTGACTGTTCAATAAAGATAGTTGACACCAACTGTACTGATCTTTTATGCGCTCCAACAGACACCAAAAATAGGGACCCCTTACCTGCTGCTCAATGTTTATAATAGATCATACCCCTTTAACAAAACCTCCCAAACCTTAAAATCGCTATCTGCATTCTTAGAAGTTCATGGAATTCGCCACCTTTTGGTCAGTGCCGGTGACTTTAATACTTCCTTTGAGCCCTATCCCCCTTTATTGGAGCTGCGGAAGGAAGAGGATGAAGGTTGGGGGATTCCAGCCTATTCTGGCCTTAGGAAACAAAAGAGGATGAGATCAGCTGCCTTGCAGATAGCAGATCAAGTTATGGCTCATGGCGTATGAGCATGTAATGGGCACTCTCCGTCGGATTTGGGAGCCAATCCAACCTTCAGGAGGGAGATTACAGGAGTCATATAGATTATGTACTACTAGATGTTAGGGCTTGGAATGAGATGGCAGATATGGAGGTTAGTCTTCGACAGGAAAGCGACCATTTCCCTCTACTACTCACCCTGGTGGGGTCCTACATAACAGACTTTCTTACCCTGTGATAGCATCTTCCATTGAAATTGCCTTAACTAACAACATGCGTAACCTGAGATGGGTGGGCAGTTGTAATGTGCAACATATCCAGGAAGATATTTATTTAAGAAATAGTGAGGTCCTGGCAGCATTAGTTGATTATAACTGGACACCCTCCCACATTCTGCCTGCACATAATGATCTGTTTTCTAGTCTGAAAATCTTTTTGAAAAAGAGGTTAAGCCCTGCAAGAAATCCCCCAAACTACATGACTGGGTTGACCACCATTGCAGAGTGGCAAAATCCAGCTTGATGAGAGCCCTAAAAAGTAATATAAGGTCTGACATTTCTATTGCGAGGACGACCTATGCTGCAGTCATTAAATCCAGCACGGCCAGGTAGGAAGCTGGGATTAGGGAGGATATGCTGAAAGCAGCAAGAGTGAAGGATAGTAGACTATTCTGGCATCTAGTGACGCACAGTGGATCTAGGGATTATGCTCGCCCTGAACGCCATATCTCTGCAGGGGAATGGGTTGAATAGTTTACCACCCTCTATGCTCAGCTTGATCTTCCTGACCACTCTCTCAATCCTTGAACTCTTCCGCTGGTAGAGAGAGGGGACCCTGTTGCTTTTACACTGGGGAAAACGCTTAGTGCGCTCTCAGCACAGAAGATGGAAAAGGCTCCTGGTCTCGATAGGATCCCCGTTGATCTGTTTAGATCCAAACACTTAATATGGATTCCCTATATTAATTCTTTGTCCAAGGCAGTTGCGGCAGGTGCTCCCATACTGCGCTCTGGGAGAGGGGCGGAAATCATACCCATCTTCAAGAAGGGAGCTAGGCAAGACCCAAGGAACTATTGTCCCATAAGCCTTATGGATAATGTACACAAATTCCACAGCAAACAAATATTGATTAAGCTTTGGGACTGGATATGTTCATATAATGCCCTGTCGCACTTCCAGGCTGGGTTTAAACCTGGTATTGGTAGATTGGATCAGGTCCTCCGCTTTCTTACTGTAAAGTGGAAATCGGTTGACTTTGAACTGGGGTCTCTATTTGTTGCGTTTGTCGACCTGCGGGCGGCAATTGGCCTTGTCTCCAAATGGAAATTGTGGGAGGTCCTTGGGGAAAATTGGGGTTCCACATGGCTTACTGTCCCTGATCCAACAACTCTATACAGGGAATTTTGCTAGGGTAAGATGAGGTCTTGGGGGTGAAACAACCACTGACATTCCTATTCGGTGTGGCGTCCGCCAGGGGTGTATATTGGCACCCACCTTATATTTACTCTTTATTGATGGGTGCATCCCTTAGCTAGCAAACTGCCAAAATGATTCCCCCAAAATGGCAGGGACTAAAGTGCTGTGTCTGCTTTTTGCAGACGACACTCTCCTCCTCTCCAAACCCCTGCCTGGATTAAACATCCTTTGGGGATGTTCAATTCATTCTGTAGGGATTATGGCTGGAACTTAATTGGAACAAAACCATGTTTATGGTATTTAGTCACCACAAAAAAATCTGTTGGACCTGGCCCTAGCGGGTGATAAAATAGAAAGGGTCAATGAATTTGATTGCCTGGGCGGTAGATTGAGTGACTCCAACAAATGGCCAGCCCAGATCAGAAAAAGTGCATTATTTCTCAAGCATAAAGCTGGGTTAATATTAAGATTTGTTAACAAGGCAGCTTCATATCCTATTTCCCCAGGGGTAGAAATTTATAAGGCTCATGCCTGTGGAGGAGCGCTATATGGGGCTGACTTGTGGGGTTATTGTAATCTCGATTCATTAGACACAGGTGAAAAGAATTTTATTAAATCACTCTTGAGATTACCAAAAAGCACCCCGTCACTTCCTCTGAGGATTGACTTAAACCTCAGATATCTCTCTGACATAGCTTGTCTGAAACCTATCTTATACTGGACAAGACTCTGGTTGACACAGGAACTGGTCCTTATAGAGACTGGCACTTACGATCCCCTGGGTATCCCATATAAAAACCTGGTTGCTCAAGCTTGCCCTCTCTGAATACTGGTGGAATCCTTCTTCTATGCCCAAGAATGCCTGAGAAATTGCTAAAGCAAGCTACTGGAACATTGTTTTTTGCCATAGGATGTCGACTGTTCTCTCGGGCAGTTTGTCTGATTTTTTATTTATCTTCAAAGTGTGATTCCCGCTTTGAAGATTTCATTGACTATGTGAGCACTCCTTTGGAGAGTTCCCGGTTTATTAAGTTTAGGCTTGGCACTCTCCCGTTGGCTGCTTTCACTGGCACATGGGTTAAAAGCTTTGCTACGTCCAACAACCTATGCCCTATGGGATGCCCGAGTGTTGAAAATGAAGAACATGTTTTATATTTCTGCACCGCTTAGGCAAAACAGTGTTTACGTTGGATAGTCCCTATTTGTCAGCTCCTTCATCTAGAGAATTGACATTTAGCTCCGTGGACCTGTAAGTCAGAAACTAGTGTTGTATACTCAGTCTCCAACATTTTATGCTCATTGTGGTATATCGGACCAAAAGCTGTTGGGGAAAGCTCCCTTTAGAGGTGTGACCCATATGGTTTTAAAACCACATTGGTTTAACTTTTATTCTTTCTTTGCATTATGCACTTTAGTACTCTAGCGAAATCTAGCGTTCTGAGGGAACTTCCAATTTAGATCACAACCTTAGTTGCCTGAATGTTCTAGTTGGCCCTTCGAGAGCTTACTTTAGGCTATTGTTAGAGGTTTTTATCCATCCATAGCACTAGTTGGTTGAGGGGGTATCCCTGTGCGTTCCTTTTTATTGAGTGCAAAGTTTGTGCTCTTTACTACCTTTTAATGCATGGTTTTTGTAATTTTACTGACTTCCGAAATTTGGTTGGGAACGTTGGCTGCTTGAGAGGAAGTTCCCGGTCTTTCAAAGGCTCGGGACACCTGACTAGATTTTACTTAGGCTTATTCTAACTCAACAATTGCAATTGCCATTATTTTTCTTCTTATTCATACTGTTGACAATTGTATATTTTTTCCATGTATTTATTTTATCTTTTTATATTTATATATTGTCTTTTTGTTAATCTGATGTGTTATCATGCACTTTTATGGTTCTTTTGAGCCGAAATAAAGTTAGTTGATGATGATGATGATGGCTAGTCTGACAGGTCAGTGTGTGGGCTGTTATTTTTGGCTATTTGTGGGCCTGTTTTAGAGTCTAGTGGGCCATTGTTTACTGTGGTTTTCCCTGATATTAGCACAAACATTGCTTGCAGCAAGGACAAATGCATGCAGTCTCCCATTCTTTGTAAAACACCTATACAGCATGTGTTTACAAGTTCAAAACTATGGTGATATGCAGAATGTGGGGCATTTATTTAGCTGTACAGTTCGCTAAAGGAAGGCACTTTTATTTTGGCGCCTGGGCCTATTTGCTGTCCCAGTCTGACTTTAGTCGTTTATGAAACATAAGGTGTTGAGAGGACTAGTGGAATGGTGAATGTACTTCTTGGTGCGATTTATATTTTGTATTCTTGCTTTATATAAGTGTGTGTAAGTGTGATTCAGCTGTCTGTGCCATAAAATATGATATGCCACTGGGGACTGGAAGGCATCCAGCTGTTCTTTCTTGCAGTGATGCATTTATTTTTATTTATTTATTTTTATTTTCGAGGTTTTATATAGCGCTAGCCAGACCCGAGGGTATCGGAGCGCTTTACATCAGTCGAGAAGCATTCCAAAATGAGTGCAATTGTGTAAAATGTGACTGCTGGATTTTGCTCTAGTTTATAGCTTTATCTATCCCAAATTGTCAAGAAGTGCAACCCTTATTTGTTCATTCTTTCACACTCGGTGCTTGTCCCTCATAGGCCTAAAACCCATGATTGGTTCCCAATCTGGCTAAGTATGTGGAGGATTGGCTCTTGAGATCGGATGAGGAAGATCTTACATCTGTATTACAAACCAAAATCTATATTTGAAGATCTCCACACACTCAGATTTCTGCTTACGCATAGGCAGATATCTATACCAGAATTGTATTAATCAAATCTGGGTGGAAATCTAGTTGCAGTATTTAAAAGTCCACACCCCATTATACATGGTGTTGGCACCTCATAAGTTTGAAATTATGACCATATAGTAAATGTACGGTTAGATTTCCATAATATGCTTACTATGCCTGTTGGGGGAGTTCTCTGCCGCCAGCTGAGGAGATCTCTGCTGCCTGAGCAGCAATCTCTACCACCCAGGCAGAGAACCTTGACTGGAAGGCAATAGGGAAACAACCAACACTTCACCCAGATCACAAATACCTGACACACAATTACACTCCAAATACATAAGTCTCTCAGCTCTTCCCTGTTTCTCTTGTACTTCTTAACAAACAGAATGCCACACAACACCTACAGTTTGCAAATGTAGGCAGCCACACTCAAGAGGAACTTCCCAGAGGAAGAGCTGGACATTAACTTTGTTGTTGATCATTATTAGGAACTACATGGTCTGCCTTCATACACCTTCAGTTGAGTGGAGAAGGCAGCCTCATGAAAGGAGTTGACAAATTATGTCAATGCATTGATAGTGAAGGCATGCTCATTAGTGGATATCAAGACAAACTGTCAGGATGAGAAGAGGCAGGTGAATGAGAACTTCTCCAGGATACAAGTGTTAAGTTCTCTTTCTGAAGGCCTACTTAGATCTCATCTGTCTCAACTCCCTCGAGGAGCCCTCGTCACCATGCACCCTTGCCTGTGTTTGGCCTGCCTGTTCCAGAAAACCGCAGCATAAGGAAAGGTAGAAATTCATTACACCTCTCTCACAGGTAGTTCTTGTAGTGCCACTCTGCCCTTTCCCCAACCTTCACATTTAAGCATACACCACAAACACATATGCTTATGTAACAGTATATTACACTTACTAACATCAAACTACATTAAGATTACATAGATTGCTCATAATCAATCTACGTAGTAACATACGTGAATGTGTGATTAATGTTACTTGTTTCTAGATATCATGTTTACTTTTAAGAAATTACATTAAATAACAAAAAATGTAAATGATAAAATAAAATTTTTGGCATTCAGAAATATTTTTCAACTATTTTCCTAATTTTCCTTATGTGTTGTTATTCTCATTCCTTACTGCTATTGATTTCAATACCATTGTGTTGCAGTACCAGTGACTTGCCATATGTGGTACTTGACTTACTCCAAAGCAAGGCTGGAGTACACCTGAGCCTCTTTTGGCACTAGTACTACTGTGGAAGATTTAGGTTTAACTTTTGTGAATAGCGATTGTCTTACTCTTTTGCGGGTGTGTTTTATTATTTGTTGTATAATTTTTTGTTAAAGCGCTGGGAACCCCCGAGTGGGTAGCTGTTGCGCTATATAAGCTTCTTAATCTAATCTAACCTAATCATATTCCTCCCTAAACCCCTCCTTACATTTTTCTAAACTCCACACAATTAGTGTTAAATATTCCCCATTTTCCAGCCACTTTCCCTTCTCCATTCCACTTTACTACCAAATATATTGATCTGTGTGAGGAGATCTCCACACTCTGGCAAAGATCTCTGCGAAAAAAAGCTAAGGCATGCGGAGTCAAAGATTAGTGAATAGCATTTGTGAGAACGGAAAGCACTAGACCCTCCATGGAAAGTCTGTCTATTTGCTATTGAATGTTGTGATAGGAGTAAATCCTGGCATTTAATTGGGCATTCAAAGGGTGTGTGACATTCTAGCATTTTGGTGAATTGATATGCACGTCAGACAAGGAGAAAGCAAGGGACATTCACTTTAAAAAAGGTGAAATAGAGGAATAGAAAGAAAAAAAACAACTGTGCACACATATTCTACCCTTCAAATTGACCCCATATTCTTTGTTACATACCCTTGTTTCTTTGATGTGTTCCTAGCAATTGTTTCTAAATACTCTTCGCTACTTAAATCCTAAAATATCTGATCAGAATGCAGTGCGGGGCTTGGCATTGTAGGTTTGTCCCCCAATTATGGGGGAAGAGTTTCTCCTATTTATTAAGATACTATTTACTCTTTTTGTATACCTTTAATTCTGCAACGTGCCGTTTTAAATGTACATTAACTACAGTGAAACGGAAACTGATTGAAATATTTTTTTCTTTCTTGCAGGTAGTACAAGATTGGAAATTTGTTGCTCAAGTCCTCGATCGAATCTTCCTGTGGTTATTTTTGATTGTGTCAGTGAGTGGTTCTGTTCTGATATTTACACCTGCTTTGCACCTGTGGTTACACAGCAGCAATGTATAAAAGGTTGAACTTTATGATACATCACATTTTAAACACAAAGAGGCAGTGACACTTCACAGGAAAAATATTGTTTGTGGAAAATTTAAGTAACCTTTTACAATTGAGTACAAAAATCACAGAAATTATTTTATAATTGTTCATAGGCACACTACTTGATTTTATAATTGTTCATAGGAACACTACTTGATTATCTTGTTAATTAGAAAGAAACAGTTTTCTCACTTGTCTTTGGTCTCGAGAGTCAGGTAACATGGAGCCTTGGGGAACGGTATCCTCAAAGACAATCTACTCAAACGTGGCATGGAGACAAAAGTACCAAGACAGAGTGACTTGGGCCGCGAAATGCCAGACACAGGGATAAAATAGCAAGACTTGACACAAATTGAAACGGAGTAAGCAGATGACAGATCTCTCCCAACTGCAGTGAGACAGAGCCTCAAGAAACCTAGGACACATTGTGCCTATTACATCCTAGATCAGGAACAATATGCTCCATAAAGAAAGAGAAAAAGGAGAGGAGGAGGTCTATAAAATCCTCATTGAGAAGGCTGCAAAATCAATGACAGAACACACAGCAGGGATAATGCTCATTCACTCGGGTTAAGTTGGAGGTTCATAACTTCCGTCATCCCACAATGAGACACCACCATAGGGGAATGCCTCACTTCTCAGACTCATTGACCCAAAGTTACTCATGCCACCGAAAGGTTGAATCTCCTCCCCCGCCTAAAATACTCCACTGGGTGAATTCACAACTGAAGACGTCAGTCTACCTTTGAGATTCTAAAGAGCCAAGAGGACAAAGAATTTGCATATGGTATATTATACAAAAACCATGTAACAACATAACACAACCTGATACGATATAACATAGATGTTGTTCCTTCATGCCTGCCAGTGTGACAGAGTGTTTACTTCTACTCGGGTATATTTAGAGTTTCATAGCATTGTGGAGTTGATTCTTTTAAAGAAAGAAGGCTGGTGGAGCAGATCACAAACTCGGGACACACTGTTGTACTCCTCTATAACCAAAGTATTTCTCCCATGTCACCCATCTAATGCATAAAGTCTGCTTATTGATCAACGTCTTTAACCACTCATTCTTGATATGCCTGCCCTGTGACTCCATCATCAATTATGTTATATTCATTTTTTAAAGATATGTGATCGCTATCCCTGGCAACTAGCATCCTCTTTTATTTTTACTGCCGCTTTGACTTCTATTGGGCGGGAGTAACATGCTTTTCTTTGAGGTGCATTTCAATACTATTTCAGTGTCTTCGTGTCCTTGACATAACTTCCACTAAAGGTTATTATGACCAAATGCTTGATATTTGAAGTATTGGTTATGTAATTGTTTTCATTTAGGATTCAAGTGACTAGTCCACTCGATGGAAATGTTGAGGCTGGTCGCACCTAATTCTCCAAGGAGATCCTTGAGGGATAAGGGCAGATAAATCCAGAGCAGCTCACAAGCTCAGTATTTCTACATTTGGCATTAGCCGAGATCTTTTGTTTTTCTGAAACATCCTTAAAAAAATAAATGCATTTACATACAAACATACACAAGGTTTTAGTCAACCCTCTTCATCCATTGGTCTCTTGTGGCGGCATTCACATTTTGTATGGGGCAATGGGTCAGTCCGTTTCAGCCATTGGTTCCTGTAGGAGGCTGGCTTAGTATATGGTGCACACTTATGTAAGTGGAGCACCTTGCACTAATCCAGACAACCCACATGGTGATTTTAGTGGTCTTAGAAAGTTCTCTAAGAGGTAGCTGTGGAGAGTAGCCTTCAGGCTTAGCCCAGAAGGAGTGTGAAGCGGCTTGTTTTACCAGTACTAATCATATTATGTAGGTTAAGTGAAAAAGAACCACACAGTGTAGTTATAAAAATATGTATTTATTATAAACCCTCACTAATACATTGCAATATCTCCTCCCCGGAGATATAATCACAATACTTCAGTAATAGAACATGTAAGTAGCACAAATACACAGTGGTCTCCAGGGGGAGACCAAACCATATACTAAGAAAGTGGAATGCGGCCCATGACCTAAGTCGAGACTGGAGTCAGAACACTTAGAAGAGCCGGGTACTCAAGGAACCACCCAAGGTAAGCACCCAGGAACCCCACGGAGGCCGTGTGGGACCACGACCGCGTACTCAATCCAAGTCAATTGGGAAGTCGCAGTTGCAGTTTTCAAGAAGGACCCTTCCCAGATGACCCTAAAGAAACCCTGTGGAAGATGGAAGGTTGGAGAGTCACCCCACCGTGGATACCCCGTGAACTAGGAGACCTACACCAGGGAAGCTGGGTGCATAAGTGTGAAGGGACGTCGGAAACTGCTGTAGACCACAATGGAGGACGTCTGTAAAGATGCCGCTGGCGAAGAAGGTGAAGGAGTCCGGTGGAATCCAAGGGTGGATTCAGGATTAGAGGTACCTGCAAGCAGGGGGGACAGAGTTTATGCCACTCAGGAGTGACCAGGAGGCACGGAAGACGAATGCCCACCGATGTCGGAAGATGCAAGAGAGTTGATAGTGACTGTGGCTCTGTAGCTGTGCGGACCAGGTGATGCAGTGGAAGACCAGTAGCCGTTCACAAGCTGTCCGACGTCGGATGTCAAGAGCCAGGGGGTTGGTGTGCGGTGGGAGCACCAACAAGCCTTGGCAGTGGAAACAGACGTGGCAGATGAAAAAGGTGTAGTGTCTGGACAAGCAAGGTCCAAGGGACTCACCAAGTGCAGGTAAGTCAGAGCCGGCCCGAGCAAACCAGGGAGCCTACTGGAGCCTAAGAAGACCCTCAAGAGGACCCACAGGCCGAAGGCACAGGAGTCGCAAGAGGACCTCCGCCAGATCACCAATGATGCAAGCCCACGGTGCAGAGGATGTGATGAGGACAAAGAACTTGGTAGCAAGAGATGCTTGAGGCACTGGGGTACTGCTCCAGGGGTTCAGACGAGGGATACTGACTTCAAACTTGCTGGGAAGAAAGTGCAGGCCTCGAGGGAGTAGTAGAACCACTACCTGTGTTGCTGGACCTTTCAGAGTCCGTGGGAGTTCAGGAACAACAGACCGTTCAGCTTTGTTGCGATGCCTGCAGAAGCAGGGGAGTGACTCCTTCACTCCAAGGGAGATTCTTTCGGGTGTCTTGGATGTCCACAGGCCTAGAGAAGAACCTGTATGGGGCACAGGCACAGATGACTCGGAAGACTGGCAGTATGACGAGACCAGGAGCAGCAGGAGTCTTACCGGTGCAGTCCCGGTTCCCAAAGCGAAGTCCAACGAAGTCCAAAGTGCTCGGACGGTTGAAGATGAAGTGGTTTTGGATCTGAATCTTGTCCCACAACAAATCTAAAGAACCACCCACAGGTAATCCCTTAAGTACCCTAAAGAATGGGTTGGGACGATTCAGGGGTCCCTCCCATAGGAGGGGCTGGACAGTGGGGAGGATACTCCCATGTCCTTTGTCCAGTTTTGCCCCAGAGCAGGAGCCATCAGTTCCCTGAACTGGTTCCAACTGGAGTATGCAAGGAGGCACCAAATGTGCCCTTCAAGGCAGTCTAGTGGCGCTGGCAAGCACCCCCATCCTGGCCCAATACACTAAGTCCTGTCTGGGAGGTGGTTACACCTCCCTGCGACAGAAAACCTATTGTCCTGCCTTCCCCTGCTCGAATTTGGCTCAGCAGCAGGAGGGCAGAATCATGTCTGTGGTCGGCAGAAGCCATAGCTTGCTGTCAGACTCTGGAAGACTGGTACCGGGAGCACTGAGTGCATGGAATCATAGCTCCAACACCATTTACGGTGATGGGGTATGATTCCAACATGTTTGATACCAAACACTCCAGGGTTCGTTACAGCCAGTTTAGAGTTAGCCATCGCGTAATGACGCATGGCCACTCTGTTTCGTAATGGCCGATGCACTTACAACCCTGGAGAATGGACTCAGAGGATTGTAGGGGTGTCCTGCTAATGCTGCTGGAGCACCCTCACACTTATAACCAAGCACCCAGCCTTCAGGATTGAAAGGCCTGCCTTAGGGGTGGCTTATAGGTTTTAAGTGCAGTGACCTCCGATATAAAAAAACATATATCTGTCGTAAGTGGTGCTAGCACCAGCTTACATAGGCTGCAGTGGCAGGCCTGTAGTCACAATTCGAGTGGTCTCTCATTGGTGGCATATACATGCTTCAGCCCATGGGGGACTCCTGGTGTACCTATGCCCTGGGTACCTTAGTACCAGATTCTAGGGACTTACAAGGGTACACCAGTAGCCAATCTGGGGGGTACCTAAGTACTCACCAAGGTCCAATTTAGGGAAGCAGCACAGAGACTGGGGTCCTAATTAGCAGGATCCCAGTCAGACCATGAAAGCAAATTCTTCTTTCCTACAGTTCCCTTTTGAGTGTGTCAGGAATCAGGTTCAGAACAAACAGATGTTGAAGCATATTGCTAGTGGGGGTTAAAGACTTTTGAGTACAGGACAATGGAAACTGAAGAGGCTGGGACACTAAACCACTAACTGTCTGACTAACAAACTCACTTCCTTATTATTGATATACTTCCAGGTCGTTATGGGTGGAGCCAGTGTTTAAGACCATTTGTGACATGCAGCCCTCACTGGCAAGTTATTGTGGCTCTTCTCTTTGTACCTATTTGCACCCATTATCATCCCCTCATGTTTGTTTTCTTCCCTCTCAGTTCCCTCATGTTAGATTCCCTTTTAGGCATCCTTTCCCTATATTATGCTTGATACCTTTGGGAATCTATCTCTTGTTTACCTCCTCGGCTCATGACCATCCTAGTTTACAGTGGCATTCTGAGGTCTGTGTCAGTTATCCTGGTCTGCTCAAAGGCTCAACATGGGAATAACCATTACTGAAACAGGTAAGCCAGCATCGCATTTATATCTTATGAGTGCACTCCAGCTTATACCCTATACTTACCTTTGGTCCTCTGTTTCCCCTACAACCAGTTCAATGACCTTCCATGGCTCCAGCACCAAGGTTATTCTGTGCCATCCCTCATCTGTGACGAATCTATTCCAAGTATGAGATGCCGTCCAATGTTTCTCTCTCACTCCTCACACAGCAGGTTCTTTCACTTGGTCTGTACATCAGTAACCTTAACGTTTGCCAATGCAACCATTGATCCAATGGATAAACCATTCCAGTGATGGCTCAAGCCATCACTAACATACATCAAAAGTTTCAATTTCCATTTATTTGTCAGATCGAATGTAAAAAATTAATTGACACAAGCATAACAAATGGAATAAACATACAGTGAAAGTCAGTGAAACATACCGACCAATAAATTAACATGAAAAATAAACTGGAATACATCATGAGTCAGATACTACCCATTAACAACAGGTGTTCTTGCTGAACTGAATAATTCAGGTGGCATCCATTTCTGCTGCCATTGCCACTTCCTGTCACACTTTGGAAAACATTGCAGTGGATAATATTAATGACAGAAAATAGCACTAATTCTGGAACTGGGATCATTAGAAATATGCTACGCTACTACGTAACACCTTAGGTTTGATGACGCCTGAGAAATTCAGAGGTGATCATCATCAATTTCAGAGGTTTTTGGAACCATTCTTTGGCCCGACTGAAACCTCCTACTGACAATACGTCCAAAGTAGCTTTTGCTTTATCTTATTCAACCAACAATGTCCTACACGGCTGATTTTGAATCAAAGTCCTTGGCTAATTAACTGGAATTCATTTCTGACAGAGTTTAAAGCCATCGTTGGCAAAAGGCACAAAACCCAATCAACTCATGCTGGGCGGTTGATAATAAAACAAATAAATAAAACAAGACAACACAGAACTTGTGGGCTATATTGGAAACTTTCAACAACTGTCCTCAGAATCAGTTTGGACTATTGAGGTTGCAGGAGCAGTGTTCTATCAAAGCCTGTGGGAAGGCTTAAAAGACACTTTTTCTCTGGTAGTCAATTGACCTACTACCTTCACAGCTTTAATAGACATAACACTCTAAATAGAAGCTCAGAGGTCTCTTATGGCTTAGGGGAAATGTTATACTCAACGATACTAGATTCCTAATATATTGAAACCCATTGATCGCCAAGCTGATCAGGATGAACTGATCCCGACTGGGGGAGCTTGAAAGACTCTTACTACAAAAGAGTAAAAATGAAGGAGAAAGGTAGGCCTTTACTACAGAATGAGTAACGGACAAGTGACGAGCAACAGAATAACTGAAAGGTCTGTTAATAATAGAGCCCCATATTTTTTTACAGGTGCTTATGACCACATTTGGAGGGTCAATTCCAGTTTTTGCATTAGTTAACTCTTGGGCTTCAGGGTGCTTTTTGGATTATGCATTTCAAATGAAGGTACAGATTCCAATTACTGTGAAATCTACCCCTGAGGAAATTCAGGGAATTATGGAACAGCATTCACCTACAAAGCAGCTTGTAATAAAATATTACCACATTTGATAGCAAAGTAGACTAGCCTTGTGAAACGGTCTTATTGATGCACCTATATTTCCCACCATCCTGGGAACAACATGGCCGAGGACAGCACAATCATCAAATAAATAGAGATACTCAGACTATTATATCATAGGAAGCAATACATGAAGATCATTCTATACCACCATCTTGTATGGTTTTCTTGAACATCTTCAGCAAGAAAGGAGTTGATATGCTGTTTCACCATAGGGAATATGACTATATGATAGATTTAGTGACAGGGAACCTATTCCACATGGAAGAATATGTGTTGATGGTGAAAGAATATGCAATATTGCATCAATACCTAAAAGCAGGAGAAGGGTTTTATCCAATCTACTCAGGTGGAGCTGCAATCTTCTTTGTGGTCAAGTGAATGGGAATATCGACCTACATATTTATTATTGAGAACTGAACGATATTAGCATCCAGAACCATTATCCTCTCCCTCTGATCACAGTCCTCTTAGATAAGGTCAAGAAAGCAAAGCTCTTCACTAAACTTGATCTGTGAGGGGGATGCAGCTTGGATAGAATACGCAAGCTGGATGAGTGGAAAATGACCTTTAATACTCAGGACAATCATTTCCTGTAAACTTGATCTGTGAGGAGGATGCAGCTTGGATAGAATACGCAAGCCGGATGAGTGGAAAATGACCTTTAATACTCAGGACAATCATTTCCTGTAAATACTGATGTCCTTCAGAATTTCTAATGCTCCTGCTGCCTTTCAGCACTTTCTTAATTACATCTTCTGTGATCTCTTGAATATTTACATAGTTGTCTACTTATGACATCATATTATGCTCAGACATATTACAGCAATATTGCCTCCAAGTCTGAGAAATTCGTAGCCAACTGAGGAAATATTCATTATATGCTAAAGCAGAAAAAAGCTTGTTTGAAGTCTCCAACATCACCTTCTCAGATGTGAAATCTTAGGTCAAAGAATCAGGATGGATCCTTCCAAAATGAAAGCATGCTTGGAATGGCCAACCAGTCGCTCCATCAAGAAGGTACAAAGGTTAATCAGGATTGCTGATTGCTTTCAGAAGTTCATACAAGACTTCTCAACCATCATTTTTGGGTAGAGGATCTAGCCTTACAGCTAGAGTGGTCGACCTCGAAGCTGGGGAACTGGGTTCGTGTCTCGGCATGGACACTCAACATCCTGTGTTTCTGGGCAAATCACTTAATCTCCCTGTGCCTAACAAAAATGAATGTGTCCATCTGTAACGAAACTGGTGCTCATGTAAAGCGCTCTGATACCTGATATCTTCGGGTCTAGTTCATGCTATATAAAACTCTAAAAATTTAGCGTCCCGATGACAAAGAAATCATTTTCTTTTTGTTGAGGTGAAGGACTGGAGCAAGCCTTTCAAAAACATAAGAATTTACATCAGTACTGAGGCATCCGGATGATCTCCTGCCATCTGTAGTAGAAACTGATGTCTCATCATTTGCAATAGTAGAGGAGTTAACTCATTGAGAAACTCAAGACTATGGACTTGCATCCTTTAGCCTATTATTCCTGAACTTTTCCAGAACCTGAAAGGAATTATACGATCCAAGACAGTGAATTATTAGCAATCAAAGAATCCTTATCTCATTGGAGACATTATCTGAAAGGGGCACAAAATAATATCAGTGTGGACAGATTATAAAAGCCTACTATGTCATACTTCCATGAAATGTGCTTATACCAGGCATGCAAGATGGACTTTATTCTTCTCCATGTGGCCTAACGGCTAGAGCGGTCGACCTCAAAGCTGTGATTCTGGGCAAATCACTTAATTTCCCTGTGCCTAACAAAATGAATGTGTCCGTCTGTAAACCAACTGGTGCTCATGTAAAGCGCTCTGATACATTTGGGTAGAATTCGTACTATATAAAACAAACAAAAAAAAATCTAAGACTTTACGCACACTTTCCCATAAATGGTAAAAATAAAACAACAAGAAAGTCATCATTGTAAACTCTGGTTAGATGTCTTTACAGAAAGGATTGATATACAAAGGAGAAGATCTATTTCTTGCCTGAAGAGGACTCAACTAGCAGACATGAAATGGTGTCATGTTCTCTTACTGCTGATCACCCGAGATAGAGAAGGATTTTGGAGTTAATCAACTGATACCCCCGGTGGCCCTATCTCACGGCATTGATAAAGAAGTATATTCAGAAGTGAGACATATGTGTGCAAGCCAAGGCCTCGCATGTGCCAGAAGCAGTAGTCTTGCAACTCCTCTCTACTCCAACACCTTCCTGGAACATAAATTCCACACACTTTGTCACAGAATAACCTCCATCAAATGATTATGCAACATTTTTGCTTGTCATTGGTTACTTCACTAAATGGGACCCATCTTTATACTCCAGAACCTTCCCATTGCAATATAACCAGCTGGTATCTTCATCTTACACATTCGCCATTTACATGGTCTTCAAGAAACTATCATCACCGCTAGAGGATCTCAATTCATTGACCTATTGGAAAGAACAGATGAGAAGAGTGGGTACCAGGCATTTCAAATCTGCTAGCCATGGTCTTCAAACCAGTGAGCAGACAGAGCATCTAAATCAATCCAGAGAACAACAACTGTGAGGTTTCTTGTGTTTCTCGATTTCTCATCAAAATGCCTGGTACCAATGGATTACATTGGCAGAGTTTGCATACAATGATATTCTACACTCTTCATTATGAAGATCTCCCTTCTTCTGTTCCTATGGTTTCCATCTGCAGATATGGCCTCAAGAGTTCACAAGCTCCATTGGTCCCTCGGTGACTATACTTCTGCATCAAATTCTGACAATCCAAAAGATTGCACATCAACACCTTTTGCAAGTCAAAGCACAATACAAATGTTTTGCAAACAGACACCGTAAAAAACACCTGTATATCCAAAAGGGAAAAGGGTTTGGTTGCCTGCTAAGTACCTATCGATTTCAGGGTCTCATTGTAAGTTCATGCCTCAATCTATAGGTCCTCTTTTCATTACAGGGAAGGTGAGCTCTTCTGGCTATCACTCCTGTCACACTGGCACATGCACCCAATATTCCTGGTATCCCGAGTTAAGGCTGTCATCTTAGATGTAGTAACCACTCCTCCAGTCTTGCTGAACAGATCTCAGAAAAATGGTGGAAGAGATTGTAGACAAAAGTATACATTAACGCCAATTCAAATAACTAGTGCCTCCTGAAAGATCATGGGAGCCTGCAGATTTTGTTAGTTCCCCACGATTAGTGAAGATTCATAGGTGCTTCACTTTAAAACCTGATCCAAGCACTTGTTTCTGACCGGGGAGGAGGTACTCTTTTGGGTGGAGGTGATAGATCCAGCTCAGCACAGACAGCTAATCAAGCATAGGGCGAATGAGGGCTGGAGATTGTGGAGAAAAGTACAATGAAACCTGAAGAGATTATGAACACAAAACCGCAAATTGAGTGACTCACCGATGCATTCACTTCCTGGTTATTGGTACACTTAAATGGTGTTATGGTTACAGCCAGTATAAGACCATTTTTGACATGCAGCCTGGCAGTGTGTCATGAGTTGCTATAGGTCTTCAATTCAAACCACTTTGCAACTGTTAGCCATCCATCACATTCATTCATTGTTTTCTTTCCTCTGTTTCCCCCGTTACATTCCCTTTTAGGTGTACTTGCTGCCTTTGTTGTGCTTGAAACCTTTAGGTATCTATCTATAGCTCCTTACCAGCCTGGTCTGCGGTGGTGTCCTGGGGTCTTTATCTGGTATCATAGTCCGCTCAAGGGCTCAACAAACCGCAACCGCTGGCAAAACTGGCAAGCTTTCATCATTTCTGTATCGCATGAGTTCTCTTCAGCTAGTACCCTAAACTTACCTGCGTTGCTCTGTTCATTGACCCTCCATACTTCAAGCACCAATGTTGTTCTGTACTGTCCTTCGCCTGTGACAATTCCATGGTGGGAGTTTGATTGAGTCCAGTGTTTCTCTCGCTCTCTCCTTCCTTGGTTTCCAGTGTGTAAAACTGTTCCTGGACAGCAAGGGTTTTCAGTTTCTTTACTAATCAGGAACCTGAGAGTGGTGGCATTCTGCCCAAGCACAATGCCGTCCGCCCACAGAAAATAGTCTCTTTAAGTCCTGTGGCCCGGTGGGCCATTGGGTAAATTTATTGAAAAAAACATTATTTCCTGTATTTTTACTGTAGTGCACTACTTCTAGCAAAGGCATTGCAGTAAGTGACCACGTATAAATATACTTTCAAGCATGGCTGCTCGTTCGTGCACATGCACTCACAGGTGCATTCAAAAGCAATCATCTTTAAAAGACTTCTGGAATAACTTAATGAAATCCATTCAAATATTTGTCTTCCACTTGTACATGTGTGCGGATGCATTGGCGCCCATTTCGAAATATATTTTTTTATCATACATTATACCAAAAACAGTTTCAAGTTGCCACGCATCGGTGCACACACACACTGCCAGCCATCTTACACTGTTTTTTTTATAAAGTATAACAAAAACCATTAAAAAGATAGCCACCACTCATCTGACTGTGAGGGCAGTCGTCTTGAATATTTTCTGTTATACTTCAATAAATCCATTCAAAGGAAATGCATATTGCAAAGCCAGTAGCTGGGCAGACAGTCAGTAGCTGGCCAGCCTAAGTCAAATCTATTGGCTTGGCCAGCGCGTGTTGATTTTTGGAAATTAACAGGTATTTCAGAAGACTTAAAGACAATTATACATGTGTCCAGTTAAACGTCCTTAACAACATGTATAATTAGATGTGGCAAAATGGGTGCAACTAGATGGCTAACAAGAGTCAGTCTATGGCATGGTGTAGGTAGTATGGATATCAAATTGTAAGTAGTGAATCCAGCATAACCTTGGTAAAGATGCTGGCCTGCTAGCCTTCTATTATCCAAGCGAGGTATACACATTTGTAAGAATGGCTGATTGAGGGAGACCCCCTCCCGGATATTGCCACAGGCTGGCAGGTTTAAAGGGCGCCAACATTGAAGTTTACCAAAGTCAACCTCTGGGTAAAGCTTTTATTTGTACGGGAGAGGCAGGTGGGCTCATTCTGAGAGCATCTTTTCAGGTTGTTGGTCTTTTGCAGAATCAGTCTCTGCATTTCAGTTAATATTGTGCTAGTTTAGACTGTGTCTACTGTGAATAGGTAAGGTGCACATCAGGAGCAATTAGGGTAACCTATGGCACCACAAAACCTACACGATGCATATGTCTCCATGCATTTGCCCTTAATTAAGTGTACATAGTAGTCCCTTAAGATATGTTCTCCTCTCAGGTATTGGGCATGAAATGTGAGAAATTGAATATATATGTATTGCCTTATAGAGGCTCTGCTTCAATATTCTAATTTCTCTCTCTTGAAACAGGCTGCTCAATGGTGCTAAAGGAAGCTCTCCTGCCTCAGATGCACAAGGCCTATGCAAGGTCATGTTTCAGGGTGCATTTAATGTTGTGGTAGGGCAGTCATGACTGCCCCATGAGAGAATCTCCCATTATTCATTTCTCGCGTAGAAACCTGTTAGCTGCTTTCATCTCCTATCCTTATTGCGCTCTATAGGAGCAAAACCATTATATGCTTGTGCCCCTTTAAGCCTAGCTTTTAACCTCACCTGTCTGCTTTTCCTTAGTATTCTAAAACCCTTATGAATTTTGGGAATTTGGGAAACAATATCTTCCTAGAAACACATCTCTCCTTTCATGAATTAGCCTCCTTTCTATACCTCCCCTTCATAGAGACATATCGCAATCAAAAACAGCTATACGTCTCTCTTTTGGTAGGCACATCAAATACCTTATATATATATATATATATATATATATATATATATATATAATATATATATATATATTTCTTTTTTTTTAAGAAGCCGTGTGGCGAAACGCGTCTGTCAGGGGGGGGTTTGCACAATAAAGTATTGAACTAAAAGAAACTCCGTGAGTGCTCTTCGTTGGGGTTACGGAAGAGTTTGCCTGGTTTGCGTATATATATATATATATATATATATATATATATATATATATACTCCAACTTTGCTCAGCAAATTGAGGCCGCACACCACAACAGGTAAAAGAACCTCTTTTATTCCACAGAAACAGACAGCTTCCGATCCCGTCTTGGAAACCCTTGGCCTGACGCGTTTCAGAGTCTCTAACTCTTTCCTCAGAGGCCATCAGAGCATTCAGTAAATTCACTTGCAACCCCACAAAGATTTCTGCGTGCTTTAAATACTTTTCATTGGCCTCCGGTGTGCCTCATTAGTCATTGCATTTCCAAAGCATGCTGGTCTTTGTAGTTAATTTTAGCATAATGTCGCCCTCCAGTGGGCCTGTTTGCTCCGATATTATTCAGGGTTTGATTTCTAGCCCTCCATTGAGCCCCGAATCGGACTCTGTCTGCTTAAATTAGGTACCTGCTGCGCCATTCGCAGAGAGAGATTTCCCCTGCGTGGTTCCTCCTGTTATTTCGGACGGTGCGATCCCTCTGTGGCCTGAAGCCGCCACATCAAACATACTCCAACTTTGCTCAGCAAATTGAGGCCGCACACCACAACAGGTAAAAGAACCTCTTTTATTCCACAGAAACAGACAGCTTCCGATCCCGTCTTGGAAACCCTTGGCCTGACGCGTTTCAGAGTCTCTAACTCTTTCCTCAGAGGCCATCAGAGCATTCAGTAAATTCACTTGCAACCCCACAAAGATTTCTGCGTGCTTTAAATACTTTTCATTGGCCTCCGGTGTGCCTCATTAGTCATTGCAAAGTTGGAGTATGTTTGATGTGGCGGCTTCAGGCCACAGAGGGATCGCACCGTCCGAAATAACAGGAGGAACCACGCAGGGGGAAATCTCTCTCTGCGAATGGCGCAGCAGGTACCTAATTTAAGCAGACAGAGTCCGATTTGGGGGCTCAATGGAGGGCTAGAAATCAAACCCTGAATAATATGGCCTCTGAGGAAAGAGTTAGAGACTCTGAAACGCGTCAGGCCAAGGGTTTCCAAGACGGGATCGGAAGCTGTCTGTTTCTGTGGAATAAAAGAGGTTCTTTTACCTGTTGTGGTGTGCGGCCTCAATTTGCTGAGCAAAGTTGGAGTATATATATATATATATATATTATTATTTCTTTCTGATATTCACAACCATTTCTACATGGAACTTGATATTTTTCTTGCTATTTACCACACCCCTCAAATATCAGATGCCACTGCCTATAGACAGGGCTCAACGCTCAACAAGAAGATACTCCTGAGGCCTACGGAAGTGTTTTGGATATGCTTTTACAGGTTAAGGCTGCAGTTTATCGGATGTAGCTGTTAGAGATTTTAGTAAATATTAGTATTCCTCTGCCTTGTAATTTTAAGCGTAGCCAACAGGCAAAGAAGAATATATTGCAACGTGGATTCACATATACTTGAAACTTCATAGAAATTGAATTACATTCCTGCTCTACTCGTCCTCTGTGAAGAACAAAACAAATCCCTTAAACCTGTGAAATCATGGTGGGCTAGATGTACTAAGATACTGGTCACAAGAAAATGGTTGCAGATTATGACCAGACATTTTGCAGCCAGTATCTAATTTTGTGAACTGACCTACTGCTCGAAAAAATAAGTAATTGAAAGGGGTCTTAGAACGACTTTCTAGAGAATATTAATTTGGACATAGGGCAGCTTTAATAAAAAAGGTTTCAATTTGGAAAAACTTCAGTGAGAATTGGCAGTGAACCTCTGGACCACTGCTTTTTTCACCTAAAGTTGCCATCCTGATTCCCAAAGCCTAATGAGTCCAAAGGAAATCTCTTCCTCTTTCTGAATCTATTACTGCCCCAGCTTGTGAGTCGGTAACTGTTTAATGGTTTGCAACCGGAATTACCGTTGATAATTATGGTACAGAGGCACAATTTGGAAGGAACGTCCAAACATGTCCCCTCAAAATTGCAAATCGGTACTGAGTTCTAAACTCATTTTACAAGTCGCCTAAAATGGATTCTGTAAATAAGAAGAGATTTTGCAGACACAAACCCGGTGATTTTGTGGATCGCAGGGTTGCGACTGCAAAATCCCTCTGTTTATGTGGCCCTATATTCCATAACTCTTGAGGGATCTGTGGGTATCTGAATCCCTGACCAATGGTACAGGATCAAGACTAAGCCCCACTGAAACGTGTTCCCCAAAAAGGTGGTAGACCTTTCTCAGCAAGACCTCCTTGATGAAGAGTAAGCACCAACCTCCTCGCTCTTACAAGTGAACAGCTCCAAAAACCCATTCAGACTGGCTGATTACACAGTACCAATTTCTGCATCTAGCTTGTTTAGGTGTACTAAACTAGGTGAACCAGACAAAAAGACCAAATGCAGTGCGGACTGTAACTTTATCTTAAAGCTTAGCTTTCCTTCAGAAATCAGTTTTCACATTGTTCCTTTCTTGGAGGCTCCAAACCAAAATATGGCACACCTCTCAACTCCGATGCTGACAGGCTTGCATACATTCACTGTTTTACCAATCAAATACTTTATTTTGGCCTGAATGCCATACAAGTTTCCCACATTCACAATTTATCACCAATATACAGTATATGAAACTACAAAAGTAAACTTTTGATAGATATCAGCATGAATTAGTAAAAAGACAATGCTTCTACAAATTAAAAATGGCTAAAATGCACGTCTACACTAATATTGCAGTTAAAATTTCGAAATAAAATAAGAAATACAAAAGAGCCAAACACCCAGAGGATATCCTTTTTAAATCAATACTACCTAGTGCTCATTAGTACCTCTCGGTGTAACATAGCTCTATTATAAAACGCTCAATAACGAGTATGGGGGAGATATCCAAGTGCAGATAGCATTAGCCCCAACTTAGATCCCTGGTCCACAGACTATAAAGGTGCAAATGCATACAGTATAAAGGAATTAAGGTGCTTACAATAACACATTAAAAGTTCTATTAAATAAGTAAGCTGTGAAGGATTAAAACTGGAGATAATTAAAAAAGGTAAAACAGTAAGCTCTATAAACATCCACCAGAGATAATCAATTAGTAATTTTCAGCAAAGATCTTCTGATTGCCCACATCTTACCGAGGAGCTTAGCAACTGCGCATACTATCAGCAAACTAGTATCAGATTTTAAGATGCGCAGTGATACTCGATGGCAACGAGTACCAAGCCACTTACAAAGAGGGGCTAACCATCTCGATCTTGGGGGTCTATAGAATGGACAAGCAAAGAGTATGTGGGCTGTCGACTCGACAGCTAAGGGTCACCTTGGACAAAGCCCCGATTGAGAGGGAGACTTTCGCCATGAGGCTGTGAGTGAGTTCACCGGAATGGAGCCAAATCTGAATTGCATGTACAGCTCTCTCCAGCGGCACAGTTATGGCCTCCAAGTATTGCTCATATTTTCTTGTCAGTTTGAACTCAAGAAAATCCCAATGTAAGACGGCCCCATTGGTGGTGACTTAAAGAAGACTGGGCCACCCCGTCCCAGTATTTTTTCTTAATTAGCGCCTTACTGGGAAGCAGTGCGGGATCCCTAGCATCCCATAGACCCTCTAGCCCTATTGCGGTAAGCAGACTTTTCAGTTTGTTCAACCAACCAATTTTCTTAAAGCGATCGAGGGCAATTACCTCAGATAGAGCAGCGGCATATGGGAGCAACTCGGGAGTACTCCTAAGACGCAACCAGAACAAAAGGGGGCGAAGCATAGCCTTCTCGATAATAGAGGTTCTGCCCATGTCCAGCCTGAGAGGATGGAGGGGGGTACTCTGTGGGAGTGAAACCAGGGCTCTCAAGAATTTGTTCTCCGTGGTTAAAAGGCCATCTAAGTTTTCAAACCCCCACAGTTCAGCACCATAAAGTGCTGAGCCCACTGCCTTAGTCATAAATGTGAAGCGGAGCTGCAATAGGACTGCTAGAAGAGGTCCTGTGCTCCTTAATCAGGGCCCCTGTGATCTGTCTCTGTTGCAGAGTTCGCTTCACTATATGGGACTTCCATGACTGATCGTCAGAGAGGGTAATCCCCCAAATACTCAAAGGTACTCACTCTCTCAAGGGGAACCCCCCCCCCCCCATGTGAGCTTTCCATTGAACATTTTGTAGGGATTGATCATTAGCAGTTTGGTTTTCGAGGTGTTAATCTGATGGCCATATTACGTACTCGTATGTTGTCACCTTTAAATACCTCATGCATTCAGGGAACAAGGTTGGCCATACACACCTTCAACCAATCTGCATTCTTTCTCCAGTTATGGCACATCTGACATCACATTCCAACTTCTAAAGCCCACTGCAAGAAAAAGGTCATGCAGCATTCACCCTGTGGTGCTGAAGCCCACTGTCAATCAATCAATCGGGGAATTGTGAAGCACGCTACTCACCCGTGAGGGTCTCAAGGCGCTGGGGGGAGGGGGGGGTGCAGCTCCAAGTCAGCCGAAGAGCCTGGTCTTGAGGCTATTCCTGAAGGTGTGCAGGGTGGGGTAGCATTTACTGTTGACCGGGAGCTTGTTCCAGGCCTTTGCTGCGATGTAGGAGAAGGCTCTTCCACCCGCTCTGGTTCTGTGGATGCGTGGGGTTTCTGATAGGGCGAGGTCAGCGGAGCGGAGGTTTCTCTTGGGTACGTGGAAGGAGACTCTTCCGTTGAGGGATTTGGGTCCGGTGTTATGGAGGGATTTGTAGGCATGGTGAGTAGCTTGAAAGTTACTCTCTTCTCGACAGAGAGCCAGTGGAGGTCTCGTAGGTGTTGGGTGATGGGATCATGTCGTGGGATGCCGAGGACGAGTCTCGCCGTGGTGTTCTGGATGGTCTGGAGCTTGTGTAGCAGGGATTTGTTGATTCCAGCGTAGAGGGCATTTCCGGAGTCCAGTCTGCTTGTTATGAGTGCATGGGTGACGTTTTTTCTGGAGTCAGGGGGGATCAATTTGAAGGTCTTGCAAAGGATGCGGAGGGTGTTGAAGCAGCTGGAGGTGACAGGCGTTGATCTGGCGGGTCATGGTGAGGGAGGAGTCGAGCATGATGCCGAGGTTCCGGGCGTGGTCCGTGGGGGTGGGGGGGTTGCAGAGGGCGGTGGGCCACCAGGTGTTGTCCCAAGCTGAGGGGGTGGGTCCGAGGACGAGGACTTCAGTCTTGTCCGAGTTGAGCTTCAGACAGCTGCAGCTCATCCAGGATGCAACATCTTTCATTCCTTCCTGGAAACTGAGTCTGGTGGAGTCGGGTTCTTTTGTGCGGGAGAGGATGAGCTGGGTGTCGTCGGCGTAGGATGCTATGCGAAGTCCATGCTGTCTGACGATGGCGGCTAGGGGGGCCATGTAGATGTTGAAGAGCGTGGGACTGAGTGATGATCCTTGGGGTACTCCGCAGTTGATCTCTGTGGATTCGGAGAGGAAGGGGGGGGAGTCTGATCCTTTGGGTTCTGCCGGCGAGGAAGGAGCGGAGCCAGTTGAGGGCGGTTCCCTGTATGCCGGCGTCATGGAGTCTGGCTGTGAAAGTGTGGTGGGAGACGGTGTCGAAGGCTGCAGAGAGGTCTAGTAGGATGAGGGCCGTGGTGTGGCCTTGGTCGAGGAGCGTGCGGATGTCGCCTGTGGCAGCGAGGAGGGCCGTCTTGGTGCTGTGGTTGCTGCGGAATCCGGATTGGGAAGGGTCGAGGATGGCGTTCTCTTCGATGAAGTTAGTCAGCTAGGCGTTGACGATCTTCTCAGTGACTTTGGGCGCGAAGGGGAGGAGAGAGATGGGCCTGTAGTTTTTCTGGTCCGTCGGGTCTGCAGAGGGTTTCTTGAGGAGGGGCTTGACTTCTGCGCGTTTCCAGTCATCTGGGAATGTGCCGGATTCGAAGGTGGCATTGATGGTGCGTCGTAGCTCGGGTGCTATGGCGGCGGCTCTGTGGAAGATGTGCGGCGGGCAGGGGTCCGTCAGTGCTCCTGAGTGAGTGCTCTTCATGGTCGTGGCGGTATCTTCAGTGTTGACCGGGGTCCAGGCGGCGATGGTAGCCTGGCTGCCGTTGCTGGAGGAAAGCGTGGTTTCTGGAGTCTGTTAGCTGAAGTTGTCTATGAGGGCCTTGATTTTCAGAAGGAAGTAGGAGTCGAGCTTGTTGCAGAGGTCCTGGGAGGGTGTGACATCTGTGGTTTCGCTGGGGGGTTTGAAGAATTGTTGGAAGAGTTCCTTTGAGTTGCTGGAGTTGGCGAGCATATTGTTCCGGATGAAGGTCCTTTTGGAGGATCTGATGAGTAGGTGGTATTCTGTCATGGCGTTCTTGTAGGTGGTCTGGTCTTCAGTGGTTTTGCTGTTCCTCCATCGTTTTTCAAGACGTCTGCAGGTGCATCTGGATTCTTGGAGGTCAGAGGTTAACCAGGTGGCCTTCATGGGGCGCTGTCTGTCGGGATTGCGGAGGGGGCGAGCTTGTCTGTGCAGTTGGTGATCCATCTGTGAAGTTCTTTGGCTGCGAGTTGGCATCGGTTGAGGTGGGGGGGGCTTTGCGGTTAAGGGTGGGGTTGAGGTGCTCCTTGGTGACCTTGCTCCAGTTCCTTTGTGGAGGGCGGGGTGCAGGTTTGGGTGTGGTGGGGTTGTGGACGTGGAAGTGTATGCAGTGGTGGTCCATCCAGGTGAGTTGCGTGGTGTGGCTGAAGTGGACGTTGTTACCTCCTGCGAAGATGGAGTCAAGGGTGTGTCCTGCCTTGTTGGTAGGGGTGGTGACGAGTTGTTGCAGTCCGAGGTTGGCGAGGTTGTCCAGGAGGGTGGCGGAGTTGGGGTCGCTGAGGCTGTCAGGGTGGAAGTTGAGGTCTCCATGAGTAAGTAGTCAATGGAGGCGATGGCGTGGGGCCGATGAGGTCGGTGATGGTAATGGTGAACGTGGTTCGAGGTCTGGGAGGTCTGTAGACGAGGGTGCCTCGTAGGGTCGTTCTGTGGCTGGTCTGGATCTGGAAATGGAGGTGTTCGGTGGTGGACGGGGAGTCGCTCGTGCTGGAGGTGGTGAGACCGAGGGAGCTCTTGTGCGCGATGGTAAGTCCTCCTCCTGGGCGGTTGGGGCGGTCCTTCCTCTGGATCTTGCATCCGTCGGGGATGGCGGTGGCGGTGGCGATGGCGGAGGTGGGGTTGGTCCACGTTTCCGTGAAGAAGGCGACGTCTGGTGAGAGGGTGTCGAAGAGGTCCCAGATCTCTATAGCATGTCTGTGCAGTGAACGCACATTGAGGAGGATGCACCTCAGGGCTTTGGTGGGGCTCGCATCCGGCGTGGGTGCGGAGGCAGAGGTGGTGCAGAGGATGGTGAAGGATTGTCGGCAGGAGAACTGGCCGTGGGTGGTGTTCGGCGTAGACAGCTGGCAGTAGTTGTTCCTTCTGGGGTTGAGTGCGAGGAGGGTAGCTGAGTCGTATCAGTGGTTGGCTGGAGAGCCAGGGTCCCTGGCGCTGGTCGCGGTCGGGTCGCGAACGGGTGCAGACGGGCTTGCCTTTGGCGCGCCAGCGGTGGGGCCGCACAGCGGCCACCATTAAATAGGGAAGGGGGAAGGGAAGCTCAGCAGGGAGGCACGAGTGGGAAGCGGCAGGGGGGAGGGGCCGTAGGGGCAGCCACGGGGGGAAAGGGCGATGAGACGGGCACGGAGGACACAACAAGGGCACAGGTACAGGAACACAAAAAAAAACAGGCAACTTAATTAAAATAGACAGCAAATGACACTTACAAGGCACAAAAACAAGTAGACAAGACAAAGGACAGAAAAATGGGCACAGACACAAAGACAGACAACAGCGGACCAGCAGAAGAGCAAGGCTCTCCCACTGGATCACCAGACCCTGAGTTTTACATGGTTATGCACTTTTGCAATTTGTCCATCCGCCCGCCTGTTGAGGAAAAAGACCATAATAGCCTCACTGTACATTTTCATACTTTTGAAACTCCCCAAAGGCAAAAAATGATGATACATTTTCACACAGTGTCGCATTGTACCCCTCGTTTTGTTTTGCTTAGTCTTCTTTACATCTTAGTCACACTTTTTTGTATCCATACAATTTATTTAAAAATCGCCGCCACTTATTCTATACATCTCTACAACTATCTTCATTGACTGCTAGTCTAACAGTTATGGCTATGTAAGCTTGGCAACCCCTCACGTGTTTTTCACGTCATATAAGACTTAGAGATTTTGTAATAAAATGTGTTCATTGCATTTGTAATGTACCTATTTTAAGCATCCCTTTTTTCATTTCTAACATGTTTAGTTGTCTGTAACGGTTTGCAATCTTGTGCAAAATGTGTTCTGCCATAAGATGAAAATAAAATGGCAAATCATATTGTGTATGTATTTGGATGATATCTTTGTACTGCCTGAGAATTTGAATTTATCATTTCTCCAGAAGTTGTTTTTGCTCAGTATTGTAAAACGTGTGGTTACAAGCAATACAAATGGTCTTTTGCAATCTAGAATACCTGCATTGATTGTATCCCGATGGTTGGTTGTTTCTGAACCTATCTGTTTTTGAAATGAGAGTGATAGAAAAACAAGGAGTTCAAATGACAAATAATTCATAAAGTGCATACTTTTGGTGACAGACAATGTTATGTGTTCAAAGAGAAATATAATCTTGCCTTATCCTCATCTGTATGAGATTTGTTCCTAATTATCACTGCTTTACCACAAAAAATCTTCTTGTCTTACTGTAGTTGCGAATGGTTTATTTCAGGCGTGCTCATGGTAAACTCCGGAGTGTGGATTCATTACAGGCTCCCAAGACAGCCACTGCTAAATACGTTTCATTTAGACTAATTATATAGAAATCTTTTCTGTTTAACCTAAACGTGATCATGGATCCCATTTGGACGTCTCCAAGTCACTGAACACCAATGGTTTATTTCATCATCCTATTGCTTTGAATCTGAATCCATAAAAGCTGCTGAGCTATAGAATTGTACTTTCTTGTGTCTGTGTCTGCCACAATTACCTAAAGACCCTTGTAGATGTGAAGTAATAAGCCCTGATTTCGTTATAATTTCATTTTTTCTGTCAGCTTGGATGTCTAAATGATTCATCCTGCATCTGTGCTATGTGTACTATTCTAATCTATCTAATGTGGTCATTCATTCTCTTTTGCGATGGCTGTGCCACATTTCGCTTTGTTGTATATTATGAATTAATCATGAATAAAATTAACACCAATTTGTTGTGTTTGGAATGATTATTTGTGTAGTTCACGGTGAACTTGGAAAGATTGGTCTATTTCAAGATACAGTATCGAGTCAGACTTGAGACAGTTCAGGAGCTTGGCCTCATTTTGCAGTTGTCTCACTCATACTCTTTGGGTGTTAGAAAAAGTTAGTGCCACCAAACTTGGTTGTGCACAGCAGGCCATCCCAATTGGGTCTCCCATTGCCAAGGCTGAAGCTGTGCATAGCAGACTAAGGGTCTATGGGTTAATGCCTCACAAAAGAAGAAAACTTGTGAAATATAAAAAAGGGGTGATGCAAAAAAAATCAAAGATATGAAATGAAAGTCGTTTGAAGACAAATGAATCTTATGATAGTGAATGTGGGCAATGGAGAAGCCTCAAAGTCAAGAAACACATTAAGTAAAAAGGTATGGGCTTGATTCCAGGATAAATGTGGTTTAGACTACAGATTAATTGTTTGTCTCTTTAAAGACTAAATTCAACTATGCAGAGTGGACATGTACTCTTCCTCTTCCCCAACCCCATATGGAATCACTAAAGGTATGTTTTCATCTTCATGGATATAGCCCTTTTAATTCTGTCTTTACTGAAGTCTTGTCACCACTTATCTTACTGTTGGACATGTTATTTGAATGGACTTCTTAACAATTGTTTTTTTTCCCCAAAATTCCTATTTGATTTTAATCAGGTTTTTAAAAAAAATGAAGTACCTCTGAAGTATTTCCTTTTTCTTGTTTTTCTCATAGATGCACCAAAGGCACCAATAAAAACATTAAGAGTGCATATTTCAGTAGTATTCAGAGACATTAAGGTGTGATTCCCACATGGCTTATCATTTTTAGAAACATGACTGCTTGTATCCACTTCAATGAGTCTGTCTGGATGTACCAGCCATTACCTTTAAACCTTTCCGTTCTTCGATTTATGGAGGTCACTAAACTATGAGGTGGCGGTAGGAGGCTGGAGGTAAACAGCAGGTCCAGTCTGTGCATTTAGCATTTTGTTATGTTTCCTTTTTTTTTTTTACTTGCCTACTCAGATTGTACCTTCCTTTCTTTACATCATCCAAGGAATCGTTGATACAAGACAAAAGATTGACCTACTGCAGTAAACAGTGCTAAACAGCATTTGCATATACAGAGCTGTTTGATGAGACTAAGTACCAATTAAAAACACTACTGTAGGATACCTTCATCAATGACCATTTCTAAGGTATTCTTGTAAATGAAGTTTCTCTATCCTGGAACTTCAATTGTTGCCCATATGTCACTGCATCAGAATGTGCAACATAGAAGGAATAGGGCACTTTACCCCGCACACTTTTACTCCGCATGCCATTACCCTGCAGTTTTTACACCGAAAAATCTTTTACAACGCAGGGCTTTACACCGCAAACTATTACAACGCATTCCCCATTACAACGCAATTTACTATTCTAACTCCACCATGGCGCTACTTTGGGGAATGCATTGTAATAGTTTGCGGTGTAAAGCCCTGCGTTGTAAAAGATTTTGCGGTGTAAAAACTGTGGGGTAATGGCACTGCAGAGTAACGCATGCGGTGTAAAGGATGTTTCCCACATAAAGGGATGTGTCTTTGTTGGCAAGATAGCTCAGTGAGTTAATGCTGAGTGTATGGGCATTTGCAGTAATCTGAAGGTTGTAAATCTAAATCCAGACAACAAAGCATTCCATCTTGGCAAGGTTGGTTAATTGAGTACCATTAAACAGAGTATTAGTAAGATTTGTGTTTTACAGTGCTTGGAAATTGCACAAGTCTTGTATGACGTGCTATATGACAACACGTTAATAATATTGTTGTGCTCACTTGTTGTACAGTGTGGCTAACCAAGTGTTTGTATACTCTATGAAAACAGATCGGGTCATTAACGCTTATCCTATATAAGGAAAATGTTCTTTTATCATAGTGGAAACACTGTATCTATTACTTTTGCGGGAGGTAAAGCTCTGACACAGAAAATTACAATTACAATCCAAAAAGTAACAATCGTTTATCACAGTACTTCTGTTGCCCTGATGAGGATCCAAGGTACCGAATTTCCCAAGGCCAACACTTGTGGTAGCTTCTCTGTATCTGATCTGTAATAGGCAAGAATACTTTCTAGTCCCAAGCAAATAACCGAGTGACCAGTTGCTGATTTTTCTGTCAAATAGTTTTTTGTTTTAAATTACACTACCCTCGGCACTTTGCTCACCCAATGCTCCATGTAACAAACACGAAAGTTTTTTTTATCTGTCTGAAAAAGTGTCCCTGAAATATACCCTATTTCTCTCTATTTTGAGACAACAAAATTATATTTTGAGTACTTAGTAATGTTCTACTTTACATGCTATAACCAAACTTCCCTGTTGGATTTTGTGTGTGGCCCTTGTCTGTTACTTGCATTATTTGGCTTCATTAAATTTCAATGGGTGTAATACCACCTTCTACGGCTTACAATTGCTTGTATTGTACCTGAAAGTGCTAGACTGTATCAATATGTCAGCCTGCCTGCGTCTTGTTGTATATATCCGCATGTGTGGATCTGCATGTATGGGTGTGCCTTTATATGTCTGTGTGGTGCAGTATTTTTGGACCCTATGAATGGAATGAGAAGTGGCTTGCTAGTATTACTATCGTAACTTCCTGCCTAAATTGGTCATTATTGCTAATGTTGCCTGAAGTAAATTATTTCTGTTCCTACCTGGTAGCCCTCATTACGAATCCTGGTTGATGGCTGTGCTCATTCTAATTCTGCATTTTTAATTATGCTGAGAGTAATTTTCGCTAGTTTTTGCCTCATATGATCGTTATTACACATACTTTCATGATTTAGTAACTGATATATTCCTACTTCCTTTCTGATATGATGCATATTGCTAGTTTATGTCTTATTATCATTAATGCTACTTCATTGAAGGGTGGTCAATGTATACACGTTTAACCCTGTCAGGCGAGTTCCAGGGTACAAAGGATGAGGGGAGCCAAAATGAAACTTTCTTTAATATAGCAAAACCATTGCACAGGCCCTTGTTATTTGCTTATTTGTATCATTATTAATGAGTGAAGCATAGCTAAAAGATGCTCACATTTCAATGCTTTATCTCCATGATCAGTTCCTCGTTCTTATAGGACTTGTGTCTAGCTCCGTGAAGTAGGCCATCATCACCCAAGTTTTAAAGAACCAACTACAAATAACCTTAGCTTACTACCGATTAGTAATCTACCCTACCCCAGCAAATCATAGAATAGGAAGTTACGAAACAACTTCAAGCACATGCTGGACTAAATCATCTTTATGGCCATCAGTTAGGATTTAGACTTATAAAGAGCACTGACACTAACATGGCAAATTTCAAGAATAGTTTTTCCTAATTTTGGTTAAAGACAAGAAATCCCTGTTGAGTCTCATCAATTGTGCAGTACCTTGCAGCAAAGGGGTCAATGGCATACTTCTTGGAAGGCTACAAGAATAGAGGACTGTTTTAGGTCCTCCGTGGAATGTATCTAATCCTTCTTATCCACTGCGGTCAACACGTTTGAAATCAGTCAGCCGAGTCAACCTCATGGTGGAATGCATTATATACAAGGTGGTGTTTGGCCACAATATAAACTTTTTAATATCGGGCTGAATTATTTCGACTCCACAGTGTCGACTAGCAACATTTTGTCAAAGTAAGTACATATAATGTTAAGAATGGCACTTTTATACTTCACTATATGCGCTTACTTTGATAACAGGTTGGTAGTCCACATAATAGAGCTAATATTTGTGCAGGTCGATGTTACTGGCCCCAACATTGTGACATACAACCCCCAGGATTAATCCTTCTACTGTTCAACATCTGCGTTTAGCCACAAGTGCAGCACTTAGACCAGAGCAGGAGGAGCTTTGAAGAGTGCAATGATGACACAAACTCCATTTCAATTTATAAATTAAATTTGGGGTCCAAGCTCACATCGGTTCATGCCCAACATGAATTTTGCACGAGGGAGAAATCAGTGAGAACCACGATTCTGTTGCTTGCTGAAGTGGGGTTAGATTCACCACATTCCTATTGGTGCCCAACTCAAGGCTTGTCTCATTCTACTTTATGTGAAATTAAGGAACCAGGGAGTAATTTTCAGTCAAAACCCTTATTCATTTATGAAGTGAATGAGGTCATGGGGTAGTAGATTATAGAAATACACAATATTTAAAAAAAATAAAAAAAATTAATAACACTAGAAAAAGTGTTGGACTTCAAAGGAGTCAGACTACGTGATGTAACTCCAATTTAAGCAAATGTAGGAAAACTGTTGGAGTTTGGAGGGGCTAGATTTACTATTCCCACTGTAATGTAAGCAAAAGCAGGGAAAGTGTTGGACTTTAGAGGGGTTACATTTACTTTTCCCATGCCAACATAAACAAAACCATGGAAAGTGTTGCACTTTGGAGGGGTTAGATTTATTATTCCCACTTCAACATAATGAAAAGCAGGGAAAGTGTAGGACATTTGATGGGCTAGATTAACTATTCCCACTCCAATCTAAGCAAGAGGTGGGAAATTGTTGGACTTTGGAGGGGTTAGATTTACTATTCTTACTCCAATCTAAGCAACAATAGGGGTCTGTTGGACTTTGGAGTGGTTAGATTTACTAATTCCACTCTAGTCTAAGCAGCAGTAGGAAAAGTACTAGACTTTGAAGTCTATTTAATATTCCTACTCCAACATAGGCAAAATCAGGGAAAGTGTTAAAGTTTGAAAAATTTATATTTAGTATTCCAACTCCGATCTAAACAACGGTAGGGAAAGTATTGGACTTTCGTGGGGTTATATTCACTATTCCCACTCCAATGTAAGCAAGGTCTGGTAAAGTGTTAGACTTTAGTGGAGCTAGATTTATTATCCACACTCCAATCTAAACAGTAGGGTAAGTTTTGGACTTTGAATGGTTTAAATATACTATTACCACACCAACATAGGCAAAATAAAGGAAAGTTTTGTACTTAGAAAGGGTTACATATATCATTCTAAATCCTAATAATTAAAATAAAAAATGTTAAACCTAACAACATACAATTATTAAAACATATTCAAAATAAAAAATATATACTATATAAATACAATTACATGTAAAACAACACAACAATAATGTAACAAACAAAAAATACATTAAAAAAAGCATTTCCTCCCTACAAATCAAAAGACAACCTCCCCAAAACATAATAAACTATAACTACAACAATGATAGCATTAAAATATTAATTAAAAAAACAAAATTTAAACCAAGAATAAATATAAAATATAATTTACAAATGTTGTCAGTAAATACAATAATGAATCAATTAACAATCAATTAAAAACTACACAAAAGCATACCAAATAATCAATTTAAACCCAGCATAATTAATTAACAATTAAATAATTACATAGAAAAAATAGAAATGTTTTGATTTAAATAACTTCCCGCACTATTCCCCTACAAACCCCAAAACATGCAACTAAAACATAAATTACTACTTTAACTATACTAAATAAAATATACACACAAAATTACAAAATACAAGTATATGATTAATTTTTTTTTAATCAATTATTCAATTTGAATAATCCCCAAATAATATTTAATTAACATAAAAATAATTGCAAATATAAACAGTAATTTATATAATTTAAATACCTTTTAAATATTTAAATAAAACAAAACATTTATTAAAAATCTAAAATGTAAATAGCTCCTCTCCCTGTTGCGGAAACTGAGTCTCTGGCTCAGCTGTACAAGGCTTGTTTTCACACCCACAGGTGACATGAGTGAACTTAGTTCAATGTACCAGCACTGAATATGAAAGACAGGTTATTGTAGTCCCACAGAATCCCACCCAATACATAACTGAGGTGGTGTCAATGCTTTTGCTTACTAACGGGGAGCAGTGGTAATCCAAACCATCGTTCATTAAGGATTTACACACTCAAGAGTAATAGAAAAGGCATATGCATTTTAACATATTTATTTTAAATAGGTATTTTAAAATGCCAGGATCTAGTGCACACTATATTGGTAACATCACAAAAGATAAAAAGCAGCTAAGCTTATCAATAACAGTAAAAAAAGGGACACAATCATAACATCACAATTTATAGCCCTTAACTCATTCAATGTGCTCTCTCTAAGCACTATGCTAGTTTGAGCAGATGAATAATTAATAAGCCTGAGTTTCAGAGGTGGTGCTCATACCTGGACAACCGGGTTTGTTATCTGTTTGGAATATCTTGTCAGCTATTTCGAGCACTAGGCCAAGAGGTAGGAGATTACGGCTGCGCAAGAACATAATCCTGGCATCAGTTCGTGAAGACAGAATGGAAGGCTTCAAAGAGCCTCAGAGAGGCCTGCTCGAAGCTTCTTCATTCAAGATGGAATCTGGTGCTGTGCTCATCTGGATCTGAAATGTGCGTCTGTGACCTAGGTGAAGTTTCCTCTCCTGACAAATGGTGAAGTGGCAACTCTTTTATACAGTGTATTATCAAAGATGGAATTTCCAACATTACCTTAGGAATGTCTTTACATAATCAGATAATAAGGTAAAACTATGTCAATATAGACTACATTGTTATAGGTATGGTTGCTATTTGACCTTGAAAAAGGCACCTGTCCCAGACTGATGTTGCGCTGGGTATTTTTAAATGAAAATACTTTATTTCAGCCGTAGGCCATAAACATTTTGCAACAAT
This sequence comes from Calotriton arnoldi, assembly GCA_963921515.1. NCBI lineage: Eukaryota > Metazoa > Chordata > Amphibia > Caudata > Salamandridae > Calotriton > Calotriton arnoldi. The sequence goes on from CAWUFW010005780.1 coordinate 1,015,520, forward strand.
AAAAAAGACGATAGCAAGTATAAAACATACTACATGGTTCACATCAGCACCCAATACATTACTCTTGTGGCCCTCCATATTTGGTCAGCATTACATGCAGTAATTCTCTACTTGTATAGTTTTAACAGAAGAATGGAGGCACATGAACAATACTCGTAGATAAAAACCTATATGGCCTGCCATGCCTAATGGTACGATCTCAGTCTGCACTACATCTACATGTAAACCACAGAACCATATCGTCCAGTCTAAGACAGGGCCACAGCCAAAGTAAGGGTTCTAAGCATAAAATAACCTATTCGATTAATTGCTTAGGGCTATTTGCATGCTACTTCATAAATACATAAGAAAACCTCACGTTATTGGTCAGGTGATAACAGACTGTTTCAGAAAAGAGTGTAAAATACATGTGCAACACGTTCAAGGCAGCAACCTAGCATACTATTTAAGAAATACATAATAAAACATCACATTATTGGTCAGTTAATTACAAGCTGTTTCATACATATATGTTGTTAAAAGAAAAAAAGAACGTAAAATGCACTTGCAGCGAGTCCAAGGCAGCAATTTAGTCCTACAATTAAAAGACATAGGGGTCGATTCCGATTCGGGCCGGAAATTTCTCCGACCGAGCCGGACCCGGAGAGATTTCCGACCGAATCGGACCCGTGCAGTCCGACCGAACGAGTACGATGCGGCCGTATGTTATCGGACACGAGTCGGTCGGACTCCCATTGAACTCAATGGGAGCCGGTCGTACAACGCGTACGCGGGCTCCCATTGCCTCCAATGGGTGCGGAGGCGGACAAGGGCGCCCCCTACAGCGGGTACGCCGCGGGCGCCCGCGGCGTACACGCACAGGTAGGGGGACCCATGGGTCCCCTGTGTGCGCCTCGCACGGGTACTGCGCGTACAGGGGGTCCGACACGGACCCCCAAAGTACGGCTCCGACAGCTCTTACGGGCCGGAGTGCGCGGCTCGGTCGGACTGCTCGCGGCGCGCATCGTACTTACCCGGCCGGGAAACGTCTCCATTGCGCGGTGCGAGCCGGGTCCGACCGAGTCGGTCGGAGCGGTTCGAGTCCGAGCGAGTCGGTCGGAGTTGTCGGGACGCCCGGACGAGTCGGTCGGCGAGTCCGCATCGTACTCGCTCGGCCGGACCCGCGTACGGTTCGGTCGGGAAACAGGCTTTCGCATGGCTTTTTTCCCGACCGAATGGTATTGGGTGCGCCTCCGACCGAGATCGGAATCGGCCCCATAGTCATTGTAAGCTTTTAGAAATAGTATTTTAAAAGCAGGTGGAAAGTACATAAAGTTAATTTCAAACATGGTGGTCCTTAAGTAGATAAATAAAATATTTCCAGTAGGCCAGATACCACCCATAAATTGTAGTTTAATTCAATGAAATTAGATTTTGACCAACGACATACTATAGGAATTCCAAGTGGGATGAATATACAAATCGAAGGGGCCTGTCAAATTTGATACATGATGTTTTATGCTATGAACGAGCTTTGATGCAAAAATGTTGCCACAGCACAGACAATTAACTCATGCAACTGTCTGATGGCCCTATCGCATTTTATGATTGACATCTGCCTGCAGCTAGCCAGCATTTTCTGGGAACATCATAACCCGGACAAAAAAAATAAAAAAGTGTGGGAGTCTTTTATCTGCTTGGAGACAAACTGAGCATACAGTACTTAGATCAGTGAAATTTTTCCACTTTTTGCTAAAGCTCTTCAGGGGAAGGGTGCCATAGCGAAACTTGATAAAGAGCTGCCTATCTAGAGGGACCGTTTATATAATCTAGAAAATCCTCAAACTCACTGGAGTTTTTAATTTCCATTAAGTATGAGGTAATGGTACCTGGACTTGGTCTCCTTACTTCCAAGGCCCATATGTGTTCCCAGTAAGTTTTCTTCAGGAGGTATCTGGGCAAGGTTGTTTGTTGTGTTTTACTGACCCAAAGCTCCAAGCTGAGATGTGAGAGAAGCCCTTAGATTTTCCACCCACTTAATTTTCCTGCCCTTTTCCAGTTCAACGACTTTCTTAAATGCACAGAAATAGTTTTCTAGTACAGGGGTGCTCCTCAATTTCCACCAAAATAAAATGGGATGCAGCTTGGCCCTGCTCACAATTGAATTGATACCCATGTCCCACAGTAGGGGCAAAATAGGAGTGCTCTGAGGTAACTTCACTAAAGATATTAACTTATTTTCAGCAGTTGCCAGTGCAGTAAGCCAAGCATGGCTTCAGAGCCCAGCTCCGTATAAGGCACTTGCTACAGCCTTCATCTGGTAGATGTTAATCGCCGGGGATATCTGTCTCGTTTTTGATGAATTGAACAGCTTTTCAACTTGATGCATAATGGCATAGATTTAAGGCACTCTTTTTAATCTGAGGTGACCAAAGCATGTTCAAAATCAACCTGATGCTAAATAATCAAAACCATGAACCTTCCCCAGGCTATGTCCATCAAGTTTGATGAAACCTCTAAAGGTTTTATGAGGATTTATTCACATGAACTTTGTTTTCCCCTGATTTATTTCCAGACCCCGATCTAATCAAAAGGTTGCAAAGTTATCCATCAGGGTTTGGAGACCATCCCATGTCTTAGAGACCAGCAGGGGGTCATCTGCATAAAGCAGTATAGGTATTTTGCGGCCTGCAATCATTGGGGCATCATTCCAGCACTGTTCCATCTAAGCCACCAAATTGTTTAGGTACAGAGAGAAGAGGGTGGGGGATTACAGACACCCCTGCTGCACCTCTCTCTTAACTCTATGTGGTCTGTGAGGTCACCTTGCTGGCTCCAACGCATCTGTGCATTTGTACCGGTATGTAGAAGAATTAGGATGTCCAGTAAAGAAGATGGGATCTCTATCTGCCTCAGTGTCTTCCATAGCTTGCAACTGGGAACTAAATCAAAGGCAGTTTTGAGATCCACAAAGATCACATACAAGTGGGACTTCTGGTTGCCCACCATTTTCCATACTATGCTCAGAAATCTAAACAGTACTCACACTTTTCCTAAAACCAACTTGCAGCTCTGATAGGGCAGCTCTATCTTCCATCCAGAACTCAGGAGCACTCAGAATCTGCCTACAAAATAATTTTTGGGCTACATCAATTAGACTGATCGGTTTATAGGTTAGCGGTCAGTCTTTTGGGCCCTTTTTATGGATAGGCACAGTTTCTGCCGCTTTCCATGATGGTTGGGATTTGTGCTCCCCTACTATTGCATTTGCTGGTTTATTGAAATATAAGGACCAGTTCTCAAAGTCAGCTGGTCCTGTCACTTTACCTGGCAATATGCTAATAATAGCATTCCTGGTGACTTCTAATTCTATAACCAGGTTGCACCTGGTTGGATGGCAGCCTCCCTCCGGGTCTTCAGAAGCATCAGTGGTATCCTCCCCTGTTACATCATACAGATCAGAGAAGTGCCTCCGCCATGCCTGGGGATAATAGATCTGTCCAAAAAAATAAGTTCTACACTGACAATTAACTCCCCAAATTTCTTACTATTCTTGAGCTTTGTAGCTTCAAATATTTGGTCCCAAAGGTTCTTATCCCAGGCTCAACGAGCCAGCACCTGAGTTTTTTTTGTAGTGCACCCTCTTGGCCCTCATAAGGTAACCCCTGCCATCTTTCAGTGCCTAAAGTAAGTTCATTTTTGCTACCCCACAGTCTTTGTTGAACCAGCTATTTCTATGTATGTTTAGGGCAGGCATTGGACTTCCTTTCATTTTGGCGAAAACAATAGCCCACTTTGGATAGAAGCTTATTATGTATGTCCAGAATGGCAAGATTTCTAGCCTTAGTGGTCTCAAGTCTTTTTATGCCCTCTAAGGCTATGATTCATGCCCCTTTTATGAAATCCAGGGTCTCTTTCTTAGTCGAGACTCTAGCCCTGTTCAGGGAGCACCTGTTATTGACTGACCTCAGGTCCCTGGCTAATGATTTGGGGGCATCTTCCAAGCAATCTATGAAGTCCCCCAGTGTACAATGTAGAGTATTGTGGTCACTGTCTTGCCTGGGGACCACCCTCATGTCTTCAACAAATCTCCATAGGGGCAGAGAAACAAAAACATAGTCTATTGTACTTGAATGGCATAGATGATTATATGTATGGAGGCCTTGGGAGTCGGATCTCATGCGACCATTGCAGGCCCTGAGGCCAAAGTGCAGTGCCAGGGGCATCAGTTAGTAAGCAGTGTCAGTTTGTCGATTCACCGGGGGAGCCATTAGAGCAGGCATACCCCATTCTTCAGCTTCAGCGGGAGATTTCCCATCACCATCCAGTGGCTCAAATGTGGTATTGAATTCCCCTGCTACTATCAGGGAGTCATGATCGTAATTCCCCCTGTGCATCATAAACTGTTTCAAGGTGGGACTTCCTCTGTAGTTCCTGACCCCTCTGTTGTAGATGTTATACATACGGGTTAGGCAGCCATCCATGCTCCTTGGGGAGATGCCCAAAATGTCAGGAGAGTTTATATTAAGTAATCTATTACTAGTGAGCATTGCTAATTTTACCCATATGATAAGTCCTCCAGAAGGGCACCCATTCCCAGAGTGGCGAGCAGGTATACAATAGCTTAAGTACCCCGACCTATGTACAGGTTCCGAACACCACATCTCTTGGAATATACAAAAATGAAAAAGATCTATAACCGTGGCCCATTCCGGGTCTCCAAGCTTTTGCTTCAAGACTGCAATATTCCATGATGCAATGTTATTGGTGTTGCAAGTTCTCGGTTGAGCCTGTTGCTGTTCTGAGGAGGGCACAACTATAGTTGCTCGCTTGGCAGGACACGCCCCAACCCCTTGGATCGTTAACACAAGGAGTTTTTGTCTATGTCATTGACAAGAAGATGTGACTTATTCAGAGGTCAAGAGGATCTGACATGTTTTCAGATCCTCAAGAAGATGAAGTCCACCATGTTTTAGACCTAGGAAGTTAAAGGCCGACATTGGCAAGACAGGCCTATGACAAAATGGAGACTCTGCCTGCACAAAATGGAGACTGCATTTATGAGTTCAAGAACCTAAAACTAAAATAAAGAAGTCTAAAATCAAGTGATACAAATAGATAAAATAATAGATTTATGAATTTATGACATTCCGGGTATAATTTCTCAACTAGTCACTAAAGTATCACGGAGTCTATTTTTGATTGATCCTGCTTACCAGACATATTCATTATACATTCCCAGAATAAAAGCACATGCCAGAAATTTGCATCTGATGAAATAGCAATTCATCACTTGTTACATGTTCAATAACACATGCCTTTAAGCTGAGTTGAAAAAGGGACTTGTGTGCCAGAAGACATGAGCCTTATGACACCCCCTTTCCCCTACAAACCCAGCAACATGCTACTAGATTCTTAATTATTAATTAAATGTAAAAACAGTTTAATTGCCCATTAAAAATTACAAACTTCAAAGAAATGTAAAACAATTACATTAATAATATTAACCCATAGAATTAATTAAATAACAAGCGGGGCCTGATTTACAAAGGTAATCTACACCTTCGAGTAGGTTTACACTTTGTAGTAAGTTTACTTGAAACGCCCTAAACCACTCTGACTCTGCCCTCATTCCATCCTCTTTAGTATTACGCCTGCCCCGTTCCTATTCACTCTCCTGTGTCCCTCCCATATTTACCACTAAAATCTATATTCACTTGTGCAGATACTCTGCAGTCCTGGCAGAGAACTCTGCACCAGAAGTGTAGGCAAAACATACTTTTTGTAGTAAGTTGCGTCATACTAAAACTGTACTACAAAGTGCAATTTGTGGAGTCAGGCACATATATTAAAATTATTTATAAAATGATATTTGATAAAATTATATTAAAGTAAACAATAGTATATACAAATATATTTAAAAAAATGATATTGTACACATAAAAAATGATATTGTTACCTTATATATTTTGTCACCATTTTTTTAGTGGCATTACTTTAGACATGATACTCGTGTCACAAGATATTTTTGAAGCAATATGTTTGTCGATCACCAGTGAAGGGTAATAGCAAGTAACATTTTGTACTTCAGGTAATTTTTCCCTTTCTCACTTTTTTCTCACTCTTCACCTAAAAGGATGGATGCGGAAGGTAAACTAGCAGGGTGACCACAATGGTCAGTGACAAGCATGTTTTTACTTATCAGAACTCTTGTAGTGTTAATATCAGGATGTGATGTGATAAAAAGATCATACACAGAGCTTTAGAAAACCAGTAAATTCATATTTACAATTTATCGTCCACTGGTAAATATTTCATTATACTAGCATTGTTATTACTACTTTTGCACATTTTTTGTTTACTTGTATGTCTTACTTGTGTGGTGTCTTTTATTGAAATGTTTGAAAGCTGATTTATTAATTCAATACAATTTTTCCTATTCAGATTTTGCCTTTTATACATTGCATTGTAAATGAAGGTTTCTCCACTCTAGGTGATTTACTTCCGATGATGGTCAGCTTAAAATTGTTTTTCTCCTTGCAATAGTACAACTATAGCTGCTTTGTCAAAACTCCTCCTTAATAAAACACATTCAACTATATCCACACCAGTTTTAGCCTGCCCTCCAGCATTGTTTGAGTATTACTCCTCTACCATCATTGCCCCTTTCAAAGTGCACAACGTGGCCATTTACTGCCCAACTTGAAACTTCAGGCCCAACTCACAAACTGCATTTTGGGGTATGTAAAATAGTATTTCAGTAGTGCTACTTACTTACTACAAAATGCATTTCACAAATTTACAAGAGTAAATCTCCACCTCTGCTGTCCTTTTTATGTAGAGATGCTCGCACATTTAACTTTACTACTTGGTAGTAAATGTGGTATTGACTAGGAGGAGTGGCTGGAAAAAGAGGCATACTTACTACTAAATAGGAGAGCTTCAGGGAGGAGCAAGGAGGGGTTTGGTGAGGGTTAAATCGGGCTTTAGGAGGGGTATGCATCCACAACAAAAGAGTAAGCCCTTTTCTATTCACAAACTGCACTTAAAAAGTTACTAGAGTCAAACAGTACCAGAAACTATAGTAAATGTACTCTGGCTCAGAGCTGAAGTAAGTCCAGCAACACACCTGGCAAAGCAGTAGTACTGCAACACCATTCCATTAAAAATAACGGCAGTAGGGGTTTAAAATAAAACTTCATAGAACATCATATTAAATTAAATTATTTAAACTAATTTCCAAGTTTATTGATTGATCGAAAATATAATTTCAGCACCAAACCATCATAAAATACATTCGACAATAAAAACGAATCCAATATTATATAAATAGAACACCTAGGTGCTCACATATTTACCAATAGTACAATAAAAAAAAGAGATTTACAGGTTGATAAAATATAAAATCTAGAAAACAAGACCGATTTGACATCATTTCTTCAAGGTTTGGTTAGCAGTTTTTGTCGGATGAACCAAGCTGCGTACAGAAACTTTGATACAGCAACTCTAACTAATGTTGAGGAATCAAAATCCTAAGTGCTTGCCTTCTTTCCTTCAAACTTAACCACCAGCAGAGAGGGGCAATCCACTTACTTCTGACTTTAGCATACAATGGGCAGAAGAACAACAAGTGTCTCTCTGTTTCATCTTCAAAGGTACAGAAAAAACAATGTCAGGGTTCTGGCGGCATCCCATTATGAAGTTTAGGCTGCAATTAGAAGGGTTCCATATCTAAACTGTAAAACCAATGTGCAAGCACATGCCAGACAGATATCATTTAAAAATTTCTCTGGATTTTTAATAGATTTGTGCAATAAAAAACATCCAGTAGGGCTGCCCATGGAATTCTGCAACTCAATTTGGGCAGCAACTTTCTCCTGAAAATGCAGTTTCACCATTGGGGCAGCTTTGGCGTGTATAGAAAAGGGATCTTCCCAAAAATTTGCCAAACCAAGATCTAGCCAAGCTTTTTTTTAACAAAGAGAGCCATCAGATTTTTTGTGGACAAGTGCAATTTTTAAATATCTGCAAGCCCCTATTTATAATGGTGCAGTTAGCTGGTAGCCCAAATACATACCCAATATACTAAGGGTATCAAGGAGGCTAGCTGTATGATTGAAGTAATGCCTAAATCCAATCATAATGACACCAATGGCATACCCCGCCCACGAATGGCATACCCCTCCCAAGGCCAATAAGAGCTCTGATGAAATTGTTTTCAGCAACCCTCAACGGGCCCAAGTTGCAGTGACCCCAGAGCTTGGCGCCATACAGTGCGGCACCCCTGACTTGTGCCTTATAAATTTCCATGACAGGAAGAATTGGAAAACAAGAGGCCATTTTTGCAAATCTGCCTATGGCCCCACCTCTATGTTTATTCATAAGTGAGCCTTTGAGGATCTGCAGGTTCCAGGAACCAGAGTCTGCCAGTCGAATTCCTAAGTAATCAGACTCCCCAACCCTTTCTGATGCTCCCTTTCCTAAGTTGATGGCACCCTCCACCCTTTTTTTCTTAGAGTAGGTCATCCAGGTAGTTTTAGAAGTATTGATTTCAAGGCCATACTCGGTACAAAACAAACTAAAGATGTCAATCAGGTTTTGTAGACCCCTCTTAGTTTTTGCCAATAAAAGAGTGTCATCGGCAAAAAGAAGGGCTGGGACTTACTGTCCTAACAGGGTAGGGTAGTCACTGACACAGTCGAGCAAATACTTGGCACAGTTATTGATGTATAAAAGAAAAAGGGTAGGCACAAGGACACCGACTTGACGCACGCCCTTATCTATAGGAATAGCCTCAGTTAGCTTCCCTCTTGTATCACACTGGACCCTTGCATATTTTGCTTCCTGGAGGTGCATAATTATATATAACAAATTTAGAGGAATCTCCCATCCCATGTGGGACTTCTCATAATTTCTTTCTAGGGAACAAATCAAAAGCGACACGCAGAACAATGAATGCCACAGAAAGTTCCCCACTCCTATATCTACAGTCTTCCACTTAACCAAAAGGAAGCGGAAGACCTGATCAATTGCACTTGTTTTGGACCCAAAATCTGCCTGGCGAATGAAAGTATTTGATTTTCGTTAGACCAGTCCAAGAGCTGCTCCAACTCTTGTTTACAAATATCCTTTTGAACATTGTCTATAAGGCTAATAGGGCAGTAACTTGAGGGGTTGTTAGGACTCCCCTTCTTAAAGATCGGAACAATCTGAGTACCTTTTCATGGGGCAGGCATGGGTGCCGCAGCTGCAACTGCATTGGTAACCACGTTAATATAAGGGACCCAAATGGAGGTGTCTGATTTAAAGAGGTCTGCTATTGTGGATCGGTATTGAGCTCTTTACTCCCTTATCTCCAGGGTAACTCCCTTTTTAATTGCACTCAGGAGCCTATTCTTTGCATCTCTACAAGACTGAGTAAACCATTCCTTGGGGGAGTTCATTACCAGTGGTCTCAAGGATTCTATAGTAAGAAAGTCCTTAAGCTTGTCCGATACTCCATTGTGCTAGATCATGATTGCTACGTTGTTACCCCAATTTTCTACCATAATCTCCATATGAGAAGCAAGAACTAAATAGACATCTGAGACAGCATTGAGGGAAGAGTACACTACCTCCCACTTCACATTTCTATGATTGTCTATAATTTCCGCTGCTGGTCATATCTCTCTGAGTCAGAGGGTGAAGCAAGAGAAATGGCTGTTTCATTTTAAGTACCAAAAGGTTATAATCACTCTCCTCATGCTCAGACACTATCACATCATCCATCTGACTGCAGAGTCTCACACCCAAGAGAATATATAATCAATAAAGCTGGAATATGACCCTCTCCTAAAAGTGGGGAATGAGGTAGTGTCAGAGGGTGAACAGCCATTACTGGCTCGAAGGCCGTTTCCAAGAGTAAGATCAACCACTTGAAGAGCAGCCATTGTAAGGTTCCTCCTTAGTGGTGAAATTAAATCAGGAATTCCCAATATTTGGTCTTCCATACTAGATAGATCTTGAATAATACCGCAGGACTCAAAGGTTAGGTTGAAATCACCAGCCACAATAACATAATGGTACTCCAGATGGCGTGACAAAATTTTGTTCAACAAATGAAGAGTCGTTGATTCATAACTATACCCACAACTTCTGTTGTATATATTTACCAACAACAGAGGCTTATCCTTAGAAGGGGAGAAAATCAGCCCTTTTATGTCCGGAGAACCAGATTGCTGTTCAACTACAGGACAAGAAAGAGAAGTACACACCAAAGCGAGTAGCACACCCGACGGATGCCCCGCTAGTGACCTGATTGCAGAGACACTGGGGATGGATGATAGCATCGGATAGGCATACAGTATCAGGCAAAGATCAAATCCAACAATCAGGGGCCAATAGGGGTCGTTCACTTTGGGAAGAGGAATCTAGATGAATTGGCCTTTGATGCCATGGAATAAAGTTGCATGGACTGCATACCAAAATAGACTTGGGAGCTGTAAGGTTGTCATCAATGTGCAGTCAGTTGACCTAGGTAAGAGTAGAGGGGGTCTCTACAGAGACAGGTGGGGTCATATGGGAGCTAATTCTGTCACTGCGAGGGACCACCAATCGAGATGGAGGTAGAGAAATTTGCGGCACAGACCCAGGCCTCAGATGGCTGTAGAAATACCCCAAGGGGAAATATATCAGAGTGTAATTCATTATGTTGAGAAATTTTAACCAGTAAATTTTGCACAATATTTGTTTACCTGAAATTAACAATTACACAATCTCCTTCAAATGCTTTTGCCAAAGGACCAACCCATCCTGCCCTTCTAACTATCAAAATAATTGGTGCATCAAGATATGATAGGCTGTAAAGGCATGCAACCAGTGTAGGACCTTGTTCTTGAGTTGAGTGAATGACTTAACCGAGCCTGCAGGTGAACAGGCCTGTTAGACAGCCCAATAACATATGGGCATGTATCAGGGAGAAGATTGACCAAATTAGGATTGGGTTCCTTGGCCAGAGTGGCCCGTGGCCCCCCTTGCCTGAGATGCCCCCACACACCCATGGATCCTACCCCTTTAAACACCTGGTATAGAAAGTTCAGCTCTCATCAATTTGTGGAAGGCCATACTAGGTCTAGTTGCAGGCGCCCCAGTCAAAGAATGATTTCCCACCAGCACAGCAGCCAAATTCTCTAGCCTGGTAGGCATAGTAGGCGAGGTGGTAGAAGTAGTGGCCACAGAATGAGAAGTGGCAGGTGACACTGGGACCTGCTGCTGGTTGGCTAGGGATAAGTTCAGCTTAAGTAGCTCTGCCTCTATTGGACTCAAACAACACCTACTGCCCTCTGGAGGACTCCATCCAGAGAGGTGCCAGTCTGGGCTTTGGGCCGATTTGCCGGGGGCTTGCGCTTCTGCATTTTGGGGACTGGACAAAGCTTGTAGAAAAAAGAGAAGCTAACAGCACCTGCTTAATGTTGGGTGAAAGAGGGGTGGCCCAGCCCAGCCTCCTCCAGGTGGTGACCGGCAAAGACATGCAGGCTATTGGCCCATTCTTCACCTGGGAAGGCATCTGGGTGCATCGTGTGTGACTCCTGGCAGTCTTTTAAGCGCCCACCTGGCGCTATCTCCATGCAGGTGTGGCCTCCCTGCCACAGGGTATAGTGGGAAATGAAGTCCGGACCCCCCACTGAGCAAAGTTTGTGCCCCCCCGCTGTGGGAGTCCTGGAATCCTTTTAAGTGCCCACCTGGCGCTGTCTCCATGGAGGCTCAGTCTCCCTGCCGCAGGGTATGGTGGGAAATGGAGTCTGGGCCCCTGCTGGGCAAAGTTTGCATCCCCAAAAGCTAGTTAAAAAGTTATTAAAATATAAATAAATGTAATTTAATGTTAAAAATATTTCAAAATAAAAGATATTAGTCTAACAGTCTTTTTAAATGTGCAAATTAATATAGCATTGATTTTTATTAAAATATTATTAAATTCAGTTTGTCTCAAAAGTACTTTATTCGTTTGTCATAACCATCAAGCATACAATAAAAATACAAAACGTCACAATAAAAAACAATCACAATATAAATGTAAATAAAAATGATTGAAATTTGATTGTTAATAAGTAATTTTGCCATGGAACTTCTCGTGCAACAACTATGAGATATTCTCCAATGGTCTAATTATAACAGGCACTGCATTGACATGCATACAAATCAGCCAGAGGGACTGAGAACACTTGTAAAATTTCCCCTCATAATAGAAAATAATACACATTAAAATAGCTAGTCAGCAAACCTAACAAAGGTACCAATGTAAAACTAGATAAAATGCAAAATCATATTAGTGCAATTGATTAACAGTAATAATGCAAAGTCAGAAGTGCAAGATTTACAAAGGGCAGAGTATCAAAGTTATTCCAAAAACCTAGCCCTAGACAGTACTAAAATAGCTCTGTTTGTATCAAACCTGCTACACGTTGGACCAATTATATAAAAAATTAAGGGGCTGATCAAGATGGCGGTCGGACTGCACACTGACAGGCCATCGGAGGCGGTCCGACAGTCATTCGGTCCAACCGCTGACAGCCATTCGGTCTGACCGACAGACTACAATCCAGGCGGTTAGACCCACAGAGGTTGGGGGGGAAGACCATCGCCTCCGTCAGGATCTGTGATCCTGACGGGAGGCAGTCGGAATCGCAGTCCGGCGGGGGCCGAGGCATGTACTGCCGCCTGGATTGCGAGATCCCTTTCCGACTGCCTTTTCATGTCGGGAAGACCGCCATGAAAAGGCTATCGGAAACGGAATTTGGGGGCACATGTAGTGCCCTCCCTCACCTCCGTGCACCGTGTGCCATGTACCACATGATGCATGGCACACTGGGCATGCAGGTGCAGGAGGTGCTCCATACCACGGCAGCTTGTGCTGTGGCCCTTTTCCTTGGGCGCAGCACAAGCCACCATGGTATGGAGCAGTTTCTGATCGCCAGCACGGCAGTCAGATCATAATACGACAGTCGGACTGCTGCATGCTTGTCAGATCACCATCTTATTCATGCCCTTAATGTACTTATACCATGCATTTAACAAAAAGCAGCTAACTGCAAATACAGTTGGGCATGAGGTATCAGTTTTCAGAATTCTCTGGACAACTAAATAGTGGGTCACTCCCAGGTTCTGACACACTGGGCATATCCACTTGCGGCACGAGCCAAAATATTCTGAACAGAAGAACTGAATATGCTCCTCTGTCTCAGGAGTCAGACCACAGGTTGGACACAAGTCAGAGGTCAGATCTTTCTACCATCTGCTTGTGAGTGATTTCAGGGGTAAATTACCCAATCAAAAGCGCACATACAAGCTCTTGGCTAAAGATGGTGTGATAGTGTCCAAGAATAGTTCGAAACATGGATTGGTCTTGAACTCAAACTGATTTGTTAGGTGCTCATTCGTCCCACTCACAACATGTTGTTCACAGACATAAGCCCAGTAACTGGATTTTAGACCAGATTGCTGTTCAACTACAGGACAAGAAAGAGAAGTACACACCAAAGCGAGTAGCACACCCGACAGATGCCCCGCTAGTGACCTGATTGCAGAGACACTGGGGATGGATGATAGCATCGGATAGGCATACAGTATCAGGCAAAGATCAAATCCAACAATCAGGGGCCAATAGGGGTCGTTCACTTTGGGAAGAGGAATCTAGATGAATTGGCCTTTGATGCCATGGAATAAAGTTGCATGGACTGCATACCAAAATAGACTTGGGAGCTGTAAGGTTGTCATCAGTGTGCAGTCAGTTGACCTAGGTAAGAGTAGAGGGGGTCTCTACAGAGACCCCCTTACAAATATTTCCTGGGTCTTACAATAGTTTCAATAAACCTACCTTCTTGAACCAGCTTGATACATACTTGAGCCAGGGGACTTTCATAGCATTATTCATATTCCCCAATTCCTCAAGAGAATCCCTATATTCTATTAGCTCCGGCGTGGGCCAGAGACATATCCAATAAGTTAAGGGCTTCAGTTGTGCCACGTCAGAGATTCTATTGATACCTATAGCAAGGAAAAGAGGGATAAGGGAGTGCTAACTGGGACAGAAATAAGGGATCTTAACTAAATTATTCTCTATTATAGCCAGCTTCTGGATGTCAGTCAGTCAAATAATCTTTATTCGGCTAACTTGCAGGCATAAAAGAGTACATCAGAAATTTAAAAAAACCATTTAAAATATAATACAAACAATATATAATAGACTTCATGACAATAGAGATTCATAATCAGCAATGTAACAGTGATAATTATAAGCTTAGAAACGTGGCTAGGTTACACCTTGCGCAAAACCAATATTTGAGTATCACTGTAGCAAAAAAATTTTTGTCTCAATATTGCTCTAGGGAACAAAAAGAAAGCGGCCACCCGCGTCCCAAAATACCCCTGTGACTAAAAGAACACAGAGGATAAACAGTAAACAGAATATTGCTCCCGAGCAAAGAGCAAATTAACATTCAAAATTGAACCATAACAAATCATCAGTCCAATAAAATGTCCAAATTCAAGATCTTCTCAAATAGTTATTCTTCATTTTATTTTCTTGTTTTCTTTATCTTTGTCACAAACATCGTTAAATTATACACAGATTCGCAGTAGATAAGTTGGTGTAGATAACATCACCAAATGTAGCCAATAGCCAACACGTGTTTCGTCTCGGGGAGAATCACCCGATGACTTCCTCAGGGCAAGCACAAATCTCTAATAACAATATCACCACATTTCAGGTAAAGCCTGTATGTGGTCCCATATAAATATGAATCTAAAGAGCATATAAATAGTACGTTCAGCATTCTGACGTATTATATTAGACAATATCTCCTTTCATCTTGATCTCAGCCAGACAGACTGTCTCCTTGTACCTATAATTGGAATTGTTCTTAATTGCAGTCTCTGCGGTCCCTTATTTTTCTATTTATCTAACAGTGATAATTAAATTGATATTTCAACAAATAGCAGCATGGCACTAGTTAGCAAATAAAAACAATAATAAAGTTATCGAACAACAACCATAGATCAACATACAGACATATATTGATCTTTAAAACAACCCTATGTCCCTAAAAACCATGATATTCAAAAACAATTCATTAAAAATCAGATTAGAATTTATAAAATCATTTCCCAACCGAATTCCGTAGGCAGACAGCTGTGTAAATATATCTGTAAACCATTAGGCATGTATATTCATCATTTAAAAGCTGGAGGTGTTATAGAGCCGGCCGACACTTCCTGCTATTTAAAAAATTTTAATAGGGGGATGATAAAATCCCACCTCGGTTTAGTATAAAGTTGACAAAAAAACAGGAAATGCAGCGTATTCTGTATTGATTTAGAGTCACACGGGCATGGATCCAGTTTAGCGTCACAGTAAGCTTTGAGAGGATAGGAAACCAAGAAGTGCGCAATGCTAAACCTGAATCAAATAAGATAAAACATTTTTGCATGACAAAAATAAAAAGAGAGCTAGGGCTCGACACTTGGTGAGCGTACTAAAGGCAAATATTCCAATACTCTTTTTCCCTATCTCCAGATGCTCACTAGACAACTTTAAAAAAGATAAAAGGTCTTTTTTCAGCTGAATTTTTGAGATCTTTGCAATACGTTCTGGGTTGTAAAAACAACCCACCAGCCCCACTGTCTCCAACTGCCTTTTTATATAGTTGAACCATGGTATCTTCTGCATGTGATCGAGTCTAAAACAGTCCAATATAATTGCACAATTAAGGGTCTGCTCATCATTTGCCCAAACTGAATCCCATAATAAAATTGGCGTAATTTGTATATGATGGGTTAAGGGAGTCAAGCCAAGTTTATTATGACAGAAGATGATGGGGAGACTACTTGGAACTGTTAATAAGCGTCTCAGAAAATTATTCTCAGCTACCTGAAGACGTGTTGTTAATTATTGAGTCAATGGGTCTTGAACCTAGTTTCTTTGTGAACCTAGTTTCTTTGTAAACCTAAGCAACTCCTCCAAATTTTGGTTAAAACTACTAACCTTTGTTTCAACTAAATGGTGCCAAGTACTTTTCTGGTCCAATGTGATCCCCAGATACGAAAAAGTTGCGACACAGGACAACCTTTCTTTATTAATAAAACATGATTTTAAAAGGGGGGGGATTTGCCTGCCACCATGGTGTAAGACTTGGCCGTATTAGTCTTTAAACCCAAATCAGTCATGAAATCATTGAATCTAGTGACAAGCTTTTGCAGGCCCACACTGGTTCTGAACATTAACACACAGTCATCGGCATAGAGTAATGCCAAAAGATTTCTAGTGCCTATCTTGGGAACATCAACATGCCATTGATTAATATAACGTTCTAAACCATTAATATAAAGACAAAATAAAAAGGGGGCAAGGACGCACCCTTGACAAACCCCACGATTCATTTTAATGGGAGCGGTGAGTTCCCCGTCCACCCCATACCGAACCCTCCCAGTCACATCCTGGTGCATCTGGTGCATCTGAGCTAGAAAATGAACTAGGGGTGGATCAATGCCCAGGTCCAGCATTTTGTCCCATAGTTTCCCTCTCTGCACCCAGTCAAAAGCCGATGTAAGATCCATGAACCCAAGATAAAGGGAACCGCTCTTGGCTATTGTGTACTTACTTATGACCAGGTGGAGGTTGAGACACTGTTCAACAGTTCCCAAGCAACTCCTGAAGCCATATTGTATATCAGAGAACTTCCCACTTTCAGTTACCCAAGTCACAAGACGATCTAAAAGGACCCTGCCCATCAGTTTACAAGTACAATCAATTAATGAGATTGGGTGATAACATCTTGGGTCTGACCTGCCCCCTTTTTTAAAAATGGGAACTATAATCACGGTGGCCCAAGATTTTTGAGGGCCATGGGAAGCTATACAGCTTAGAATATTGGTCAGCAGAGGAAGCCAGAGGACAGGATTGGCCAGAAAAAGATCGGCAGGGACGCCATCCGGGCCAGATGCCTTATTCTTTATAGTCTGATTTATTGCCTTTTCAGCTTTATCAAGCGTTGGGTGTGCCAGCTCTAAAATTCTCTGACCATTTTTCGTGTCACTATAATTTAAGATGGAACAGTGCTCACCATTATTGCTATATAGGGTGGAAAAGTGTTGTACCCAAGCATCGGGCAAAATTGTGGCATCAATGCTACTATTGTGGGAACTTTGGAAAAAAGTTGAATTAACAGTTTTCCAGTAAAGTCTAGGGTCTTTATTGAGACTAGCTTCATGCAATTGTTCCCATGCCTCTTTTCTTATGTCCAATTTACGTTTCACAATAGCCCGTTTGTATTCATTTTGGAGATGTTTTACCACTAAATTATACCTGTTTTTTTTCTTTTCAGTGCCTTAATAAGGTTGCTGTGAGATTGTGAGCAGTCACTATTGAACCATTTATGAAACCTCTGGGATCTCGGTCTACTGTCACCTCGTAAAACTACGTTAATGGTCTTGGTTATTTTAGCGAAAGCCCTTAACATGGACGGGGTGTCAGCAAAGCCCCATACTTCAGCTCCAAAAAGCACTGCGAGAGCGGGGGATGTTGAGCGGTAGTGGGTTTTATTATGCAATCAAAGGATTGCTTCGGATCTGATGGACTCATCAGATAATTTAACCAACAGATAGTCAAAGCAATGGACCTTCACATAGCCCATTTGCATCAGATAATTTAACCAACAGATAGTCAAAGCAATGGACCTTCACATAGCCCATTTGTATTCATTTTGGAAATGTTTTACCACTAAATTATCCCTGTTTTTTTTTCAGTGCCTTAATAAGGTTGCTGTGAGATTGTGAGCCAACAGATAGTCAAAGCAATGGACCATTTACAGAAGTTCATTACCGACCCTTGCTACATAATTCCTAGCTACACCTGTCCCAAACACCATGTATTTTGTTTGTGACGTATTCCACTCAAGGCCTCTGACTTTACAAAATCAAACAAACTTATCAGTCAAGTTCTGGAGTCCCATAGAGTTCTTGGAAATAAGAAGGGAGTCAGACGCAAAAAAAAGCATGGGGATTTTCTTACTATTTAAGATGGGTGACTCATTCTTGCAGGTCATAAGTTCGTCCATCACATCATTGATATACAATGTGAACTGGGTTCACACCTGGCGCACACCATGTAAGATGAGAATGAGGTCAGTCAGTTCATCCTTGCTGTTCCAGCAGACCTGAGTATAGTTCCTATCATGCAATCTTGTAATAAGATTGATCACATTCCCTGGTGATCCCATTTTGCTTGAAACTCTCCATAGATTCTCACGAGGGACAAGATCAAATGCAGGTCACCGAACTACAAAATCTACATATAATCTTTGTTTTTTCAGCAATATATACTTCCAATACAGAAGAGAAAATCTAAAGACCTGATCGGAAGTACTAGTTTTTGTGCAAAAGCCAGCTTGGAGTGGGGACAAGATGAGTTCTTCGTCTATCCAGTTTAGCATCTTGTCAAGGACCTTCCTTGAATTGGCCTTCTGTTTATAAGAAGGGCGATGAGTGCAGTGCGTCTAGCTATTGGCCTATAAGCCTAATATTATTAAATTACTTTTACTTGATTATGTAAATCCCTTTTAATAATTTAATACTTGTAATACATATTACAAAATATTGTTTGCTTTCAGTGGGATTTTTTAAAAATTATACTTTATAATTTTAATTTAATGTAATATATACAAATTAATTCAATTTTCAATTAAAGTTGATGTTAATAGTGCTGTAGCATTTTCTTTATTTCTTTGGTTTTATTTTTGTAAAATTATTTTCCATTATTAATTAGCATAAAAATTGTTCTACTATTCTTTCCAGTTTAATATTTTTTTATTTTCTTGGTATGTTGTTATAGGGAGATCTCGGCTAATGGAGTAGAGAACCCACTATGGTAAAGTATAGCGAAAAGAAAATAATAGTTAACACCATTATTTAAAATTTGATTATCTTAAATAATAATGTAAATTAATGTTATGTTTTTACTTTAAATGTAGAACGAAATAAAAAAAAAGCTACAGCAATATAAACTTAATTTTGAATTAATTATTATAATAAATGAAAATTACTTTAAAAAAAAAGATGTATTAAATAAATCCCACCTAAAATAATTTATATTTATTTATCATGTATTACAAATTACAAATAATTACATATAGAGTTAATGTAAAATATCTTATTTTTTTGTTAAATTAAAGTTACTTTAATTTTTAAATTGAAAAAAGATTAACATATTTTATAATAAAATAGTATTTTCTATTGGAGGTGACAATGCATTACTACCTTCATTACGAAGATACTGCTTCTTCTATTTTCGATTTCTTGAGAAGTGGAAAGATCTTTCTAGCCCTAAACGTGGACGTTTACAAATGGAACCATTCCAATTGAATGAAATATTATGAATTTTGCATCTTGTGGACATTTATGCTGGACGTTTCTAAGTTTTTAATTTATAAACTAGATTGTTGATGAATAACAATGAGCATTAGGTTTACTTTCAAACTTTTATTAAACTGTTATTAAAATTTAGATTTTGAAACTATGTAACAATGTTCCTAATCCTGATGCCTCAATTTATATGGATAGCTTCTAATTTATGTAACAATCCTCAGTGATTTCTTGCATCATTTTATAGTACTCTAATTTCCCCTCTTTGACCACCTATTACTCATTACACCTGCTATTTATTTATCCACCACAGCAGAACATTTCACATCCTTCTTCATAGATTTTTGGCATCAGAACAAGTCTAACTGCATTGTCGCTTACCCCAACTTCACCAATGCTGCCTAACATCTCTCTTTAATTACTCTCTTAATAAAGGCATATATCTACTTTGCTTTAAATCTGCACTAGTCATAACACTACTAATCAAATACAAACTAATGATGCAACTACCTAAAAAATCCACTGCTGACCTTTTTGCCCATGCTAATTGCATCATTCCATGCATTTGTCTCTAAAACTAAACGTTTTCAAGAACTCTGTTCAGCAACTTCACTACCATTCTTTACCTATAACCTGCTTAACCTCTTTCAAAGAAGGCTCTTGTGTTCTAAACTCAATAGAAATTACCCTTTCTCATATATCCAGTTTCAAAACCACGGAAAAACACAATGACTTCACATTGAGTCATATATTTCTGAATCTCCTTGCCATTTTGGCATTGCCAGTCACCCCACCCTACTATCCACACTCTCTAAACCCAGCATCACAGACCTGACACTAAAGTGGTTTCATCCTATGTTTTTGATCACTGATTTTCACCTTTACAGCAGGCTGAGTCGTGGGCCCTCTAATTTGTTTCAGACAGTATCCCTATTCATGTAGCCAAGGCATCACTGCCTTTGGGATATAGGGCCAGATATATGAAGCACTGGTCGCAAAATACTGGGCGCAATTTGGGACCAGTATTATCGCAACCAGTGTGGTATTTAGTGACCCGAGCTATGTATTAATAGGTCAGTTGGCAAAATACAGAATCGTAGTAAGTTGCAATTTGACCAACCTCATGAATATAATAAGGTAGGCTCCACATTGCGACCCACTACACTTCTCTGCCATTGCAGGGATGGTAGCCTGCTGGGGTCAGGAGACCACCATGCTTGTGGTTGCTTTTAAATTAAGCAATTGTTTTTTTTAAAAATGCAAGCCCTTTTCATTAAAGGAAAATGGGATGTGTTTCAAAAAGAAAACGCAACTTATATTTTTTAAGAGTGAACAGTCATCCCTCGGACCACTACCTACTCCTAAAAAGTGTTTTTGTCAGCATTCACAAAGGGAGAGGGTAAGGGGCCCTCTTCCTGTTTGTGACTGTCTTCCCACTACCTTTCAGTAGACCGTAATACATTAATTTTTTTAGACCAGATTTCAGTCACAAAACATTAATACATTCCTGTATAAATTGGTATTTGGAACAGACGCCCTAAACACACCCCTTGCAAATACCGATATGGTATGTAGTTGAAAACCCAAATTATGATTCAGTAACATGTTACAGAATCACAATTTGGGTTTTTTAAATGCCAAAATGCGTATTTGCGATTACAAATGGACCAAATCTGCAATTCGGATCTTTTGCAAATGCAAAATGTCTTCCTGCATCTGGCCCTTGATTTCTTCTTTATGCTGATAATAACCGAATCTTTATCTGGTTTCCCTCGTCAACTCCATCTACATATGCAGATGTCTGTCTGCCTCTTTGTGATGCATTATTACATGGCTGTCAGATCTCTCAGGTTAATTCATCCAAAATGAAAATAATCTATTATTCTGTCACATCAGCCCTGATCACCATTCTCTGCCTTCTCCTGTCCCCACCCAGTTCCCCTGCCTGCCACTTTCTCGACCAGAAACCTTGCAGTACACTTTAGTACTTCTGTGCCCCAGATACATTCATCATTAGCACAACCACTAGAGGTAGTTTTAAATATCCAAACACCTGGCCTTGCATTTCTTCCCAGGCATTCTAGCTTGTCCTTAGCAAACTTGAATAATGCAACAGTCTTCTCATTGATCTCCCCTTATATATTCCACCCACAAGACAAAGAATTCAGATTTCCACTAGGACCCTTTACAACATTTGCATATGATTTCCTCCCTCTGACTACTGTCACCACTACAGCTGACTGTCAGCTAAAAACGGCTCTCTAAAATTTACTGACCTTGGTATTTGTGAGAAATTGGGCTGTTGGTAGAGGGGGATGTTAGCCGTTCTCATGCAACAGCCACAAACCTTGCCAGGGTGAACCACAAAGAGTCACTAAATTAACCAGTGCTTGGCCCTCTGGTAGCTTGCCACAAACGCAGTTAGGCTTAACTTAGAGGCTATGTGGAAAGAATGTATGCAGCACTTAAACAGTAATAAAGTGAAACACAACACAAGAAACATCCCACACCAATTTAGAAAAATAGAGTAAAATGTAATAACCAAAGCCAAAACGACAAACATCCAACAATTAGAAGCAGTGACATTTAATTTAAAAGTTTTAAGGTAAGTATAGTGCCTAAAAGCACAAAGCACCAACTGCAGGTATCTGAGTGCTCTAGACCGTGACAAAGTCACAAGTTCAGGCTGGCTGTGATGGATTGTGAGCCGGATACAGGGACCAGGCTAGTCTCGCTGAGACTTTATGTCCTTGATGCGGAGCGTTGCGTCATGCTGCATTGGTTACGATGATCAGCTGCGAGGGCGGCGATGCTAGGTCCTGCATTGAATTGTGTGGCAATACGTCAGTTCCAATGAGGAGCTGCGAGGGCTGTGATGCGAGTTCCTGCGCAGCGCTGCCTTGAGTTGTGTCACGCTGTGCCAGTTCTGAGGAAACCCACGGTTGGGCAAGGAGGAGTACACTCTGATGCCAGCCAAGGGTCCAGGACTTGGGAGAAACTTCTGGGGGATGTGGACTCACTCCAGCAGGGGCCAGAAGCAGGAAACAGGCAGGTCCAGGTGAGTCTGGACAGGTGGGCAGATACAGGGCAGATGCCAGGCAGGTCTCTGGGGCCAGTCAGTTTGGAGTCACTCTGATGGTTCTGGGTTCAAGGAGCATGTCCAGTCTTCCTTCCTCAGGTAGAAGGGGGCAGGTCAATCCTTTTCATAGCAGGGCAGCAATGCAGTCCCTCCTGCAGCAGGGCAGCAGAGCAGTCTTTATTCTGTCTTCCACAGGTCCAAGGGTAATCTAAAGATTGGGTCTGAGGGCCCATTTTTATACCTTGTGCTAGCTTTGAAATGGGAGAAGCTTCTGGGGTTCACCCCCGCCGCCCCTTCTTGCCTTGGATGGCCCATACTGCCAACACTCAGGCCCTCTATTGTGTGGCTGTCTAGGAGGAATACACAAAGGCCCACTGCCAACTACACCTAGTTATGTCACCCAGGAAACAGACTATTGGCACCAAATGGCTAGGGCAGAATATGCCAGCATACTAAAAGTGACATTTTCAGTATTGGGACTTAGAATCTGACTTTACCATTAACGTGGTTTTAAATTACAATGCATTTGAGTGTAAACATGATGTCACTACCTGTTCCCAATCACAAATTATCACTTACTAAATGTAATAAGGTAACCCAATGTTAATCTATGGGAGAGGAAGGTCTCACAGTAGTGAAAAACAAATTGTGAGTTTTTCACTACCAGGACATGTAAAACTTAAAAGTACATGTCCAACTTTTTAAATACAGTGCACCTTGCCCTGTGGGCTGTTTAGGGCCTACCCAAGGGGTGACCTATATTTATATTAAAAAGAGAGATTTAGGCCTGGCAAAAAGTTTATTTTGCTAGGTCGAAATGGCATTTTAAAATTGCACACACAAGCTCCAATGGCAGGCTTGAGACTTTTTGTATAGGACTACTTAAGTGGATGGAACAATAAGTGCTGCAGGCCCACTGATAGCATTTAATGTACACACCCTGGGTACTTGTGGTACCACTTTACTAGGGACTTAAAAGTAAATTAAATGTGCCAATTGTGTGTAAACTTATTTTACCATGTTTAAAGGAGAGAGCACTTTACCACTGGTTATCAGTGATAAAGTGTGCAGAGTCCTAAAGCCAACAAAAACAAATTCAGCAAAACAGGAGTAGAGAAGGCAATTGGTTTGCGGGAAAACCACGCCGGATGTCAGGTCTAACAGTATTAAAAACAATAAATACCTTCTCCCATACCTAATTCTTTTCCATCCTCAGCAGTTATATCTAAACTCATAACATTGGCTAAGCCAACTGTAATCTCTTTGTTACTCCTAAATCTCCACGTACAACATCCTTTTTTCGGTTCTTTTATTTATTGGGGCCCCAGAACTGGAATTCTCTCTCGGCTGCATTGCGCTCTCCGTCTTTGCTCTTCTCCTTCAGGACTGCTCTGAAGGGTTATGTTTGGCAAGTTCTAGCTATTATTGAAACGCCAGCATCATATTGACACCAAATTAGGGACAACTGTAAACATGTACACATAAGCATTAAACGTCCATCATAGATTAAATCCACAACCCCTTCTATGTTTTCACACTAATGACTTCTTATTATGTACTGTATTGCTGTCTACAATGAACGGCAGTTCTTATGTAAATGCTTTCAGGCTGCTCCAATGATTTCATAAATGAAAAAACACATCCCTCCATTAAATATGCATACATATAGAGAATACAATCAACAACACTTGATTTCTGCATCATGAAACTTGTTGTCTATGTTAAGATAAGAAATAATTTTCACTTCAAAAATTGTTTTGTATTAAATGATTAGTCCCCACCCATTGATTCCAAAAGATATATGGACAGATGTTTCCTAATAGTAGTAGATAGCAATAGAGGGACAAAGAAATCATTCAGAAAATGGTATATGGCCTTTTTTTTTTAGCATTCAGCCCTCAGTAATAAAGAGCACTTTATGTCAAACATGTCTGAAAATATACAGTGTAAAATCAACTTAGGGAAATGTATTCCTGAACTGTTGTTCAGGTGAGTGAATAATTAAACAGCTATACATTTTTAAATGATAGTAAATGCATTTAGCTAAACACTATAACATTTGAAAAACTTGTATACAAGTATAATGCGGTTTGATAGATGCAAATTGTTTGCGTATGTCCTGAAGACAGCCTGTTTAATTTTAATCACGTGCACTGTCCCGGTTTTTGCCGGGTACACCTAATTAAGCATGCACTGCTGTGCAAACCGGGACAGTGCGCCAGGTGTGTAATTTGAGAACATGTATTTCTTTTTGATGGTCTGGAGACAGGCCTCTCCTGGCATCTGGCTACCTACCCTCCCAGAGTAAAAGAATATTTCTGATGGATACTTCTAACCATAGATTTCTCACCTTTAGAATATTCCCCAGGTGTCAGACTGGATCCAGAAATTTGCACAGCACAGCAGTGTCCCGAGCACTGCTATTTGGGGTCATGTGACTCCACTATGGCCCTGTTCTGACCAGGAAATGATGGGGTGGAATCACATATAAGTGCCCCCTGTACGTACCAATGTCAGTTCCTTTCTTTCCTCACCGTTGTGCATGGATGAGAAGCTCTATTCCCTTTCATCAGTTGATAAATTATTTCAAAATTCTTCCATAAGGGAACTATGCCCAACCGAAGACTACATAGTTCAAACTATGCTGTGACTGTCAGAAACAGATGTTGGTGACGGACCTCCACAAGGTCTGCTTCTGTTGTTTGTCCTCAGGGAACGGCTCCAAGGCATGTCCAAGTTGTGTGAAACAAGTTTCCTCATGCACCTGAGAGCGATCCAAGACCATGAAGTGAAGTTGTATGGGGCTGAACACCTCAAAATGTCATAGACATTGCATAAGTCCTGCTCCCACTCCAAGTCAAGGGTGCAGATCCGATTCAGCTCTCAAGGCCACTCATGCGACAGATTCTCATTGCAGTTGAAGTTGTCTGGTAAGTCCAAGTCAAATAAGATGCATAAGAAGTCACAGAGGGAATTGACCCATCTGCCATTAAACAGAACACAGGAGGGCATCAAGTTCCCAACCGATCTCCCTCCTGATCTGTGATCGCAGAGCCAATTCTTCAACCAGTCCTAATAACCCTCAATTTCCTTGGCTATCACCAACACTGCAATAGGTTGAGTCCTTTAAGGAGGCCATGTTGCATATTTTCGGCACCTTACAGGCTCTGCCTGGCACACATTCGGGCCCTAATGATCTACAGGGGTCTCCACTGGCAGATCCATCCAAGGCACCATCTGCGCCTTTTGAACCTGCCTTGGATTCCACACCGACTACAGTCCCAGCTTCCATTCCAGCTCCAGGATGTGCATCAGCCCCTTCTCCACAGATGCTGGGCCTTACATCACTGTAGCTGGAGGTCAAACCTCTACTGACTCTGGTGTCTGACCTCGAGCCGAATCTGCTTCGAGCCCAACCAAAGTTGTGCCGTGATTCCACTCCAGCGCACCCACTGCTCTCTGAGTCTGACAAACTCTTCCTCTCCCATGAGGCTTCCTCATCTTTTTGGCTCTGACTCTGATCAGCCTGATGATTGTGATGATAGGGATGACTTACCCACATGCGATGATGATGACATTTACATGGACTTAAAGGAGGCCAGTGGGCTGGATACCTACATGGACACAGGGTTGGTGTCACCTCTTTGGACTCTCTGCTATAGTAAGTAGATGTGCAGCTGACGTTCTTGACTTCCCAGCTACCTTCAGTGGCAGTCAAGACAAATGTCCTTACAGAGATGTTACTCCTGGGGCCGGCTTCATGTTGAGTCATTACTTACTCAGCAGGTCTGGCCCTTTTGAGACTGCTCATGGGGGTTGGCGTTTAGGCATCGCTAGGCCCCGTCATCACTGTAATAGTCACCAAAGTCCTTTCAGGTCTGAGGATGGGAATCAGGAAGACATCAGGCAAGTTACCAGGCACACTATACTGCTCAGTTTCTGCCCCTGTGGCATCAAGCTTCAAGTCACTTTAGTTTGCCTTCAGTGCCACGCAGCCACCTTGTGGGCGGGAGAATCAGACATTTTCTTGCAAGGTGGCAGGCAATTACATCTCACAGATGGGTCCTCCATGTAATCCAGCAGGGTTATGCTGAGCATTCCTTTCCAGCCCACCTCACCTCTCTCCTACATCAGAGGAGCACCTCTTCATCATGTGGCAAGAGGTTAAGGCTCTGTTAGCCAAAGGAGCCATCAAGAAGGTGCTACCTCAGAATTCGGGATGGGTTGCTACTCAAATGCTATTTCCTTGTGCCAAAGAAGGATGGTGGCCTTTGTCCTATTTTCGATTTTTGCCCTTTATATGCCTTCCTCCAGAAGGACAGATTCAAAATGCTCACTTTGGTTCTGACTGCCCTGGATCCGGGTTACTAGATGGTTGCCTTGTACCTGCAGTATGTGTACTTTTATGTGCCCGTCTTGCTGTTCCACAGACTTTACCTATGCTTTAAGGTTGGACAGGAGTATTTTTAGTTTGCTGTGCTCCACTTCGGCTTTACTAGTGTCCCACGGGTGTTCACAAAAGGGATGGCCATGGCTGTTGCTCATCTTCAAAGGTTGGGCTACCAGTTTTCCCCTAACTCGGTGACTGGCTGTTAAAGGTGGGCTTGCAACAGTCAGTCATGGACCACCTTCAGATGACGGCGAATTTCCTGATACTGCTGGGGCTCTCAATCAACGAGACAAAGTCACACCTGACTGTCCACAAAGGCTTCCTTATAGGAGCTGTTCTAGACCCGGTGCAGGGCCTTACCTCCATCACAACAACGGGTCCAGGACATTCAGGATCCTGTTTTTCAGCCTCAATGCTGGATTGAGGTGAGAGCAGTCTGAGACTTTGGATCTGTTGGCCTCACACATCCTGCTGATCCACTTTGCCAGGTGACATTTTCGAGCACTTCAGTGGAGCCTGAAGTCTCAGAGTACCCAGGCCCAAGGAAACCTGTCGGATGTTATCAAGGTTTCAGAGGAAACTGCACAAGGTCTGCAGTGGTGGCTGCTAGAGTGCAACCTGAGGGCATACCCCTCTCCCTTCCCCACTCAGAGCTAATGGTGGTGGGGCATGTGCCCCGGCTTGGCTGGGGCAGTCAACTAAGAGAGAAGTAGATCAGAGGTCTGTGCCACAAATCTGGCTCTACATAAATCTGTTGTGGCTCCGGACCATTCGCTTAGCATTGAAAGCCTTTGTGCCGACCATCAAAGAAAGGCTGGTACAGATTTTCATGAACATCACCACCGCCATGTGTTACTGCAACAAGCATGGCAGAGTGGGGTTCTGGGTCCTGTGCGAAGAGGTGTTGTATCTCTCGATTTTGCTGGAGCATCAGGGCATTTCCCTGGTCAGGAAGTACCTGGTGAACTCTTTGAATGCCAGGGCTGACTAGCACAGCCGGCGGCACCTAGCAGATAATGAATGACAGTTACATTCTGAGAGTGGGTGGAGCCCTGGCTAAATCTTTTCACCACTGATCAGAACATGGATTGTCAACCCTTCTGTGTGTTGGAGTTCCCAAGGACGATCTCTATAGGAGAAAAATTCAGACAATAATGGAGCATGGAACTTCTCTATGCCTTTCCGCCCCTGCCTCCTCTGCCCTGAGTTCCGAAGAAGATCAGGAATGAGCAGCCCTAAGTCATCCTAGTGGCTCCAGATTGGACCAGGAGAGTGTTGTACCTGGAAATTCTGAGCATGAGAATTTGTCCTCTGATCAGGTTTCTGCTGCAGGAGGATCTTTCTCAGCAACAGGGCATGGTTCTGAGACCTGTACCTGTGCATTCTACACCTTTACGCATGGCGATTGAGCGACAGCTGTTAAGTGGGTATGATATCCCACCTAAGATTGTGGATATCATCATTGCATCCAGGCATCCGTTTACAAAGTGCATCTACTCTGGATGCTGGGACAAATTTGTGACCTGGTCTGGATTCCACAACACAGACCCCTTACAAGCCAAACTGTCAAATGTATTGCTGTTTGTTTTGTCCTTGGTAAAGCAAGGTCTTACAGTGGGCACTCTTAAAGTTTATTTGTCAGCCCTTTTGGTATATTTGCATTTGCTGGACCAACCATCCTCTACTAAATCACCAGTTGTGATGCACTTAATTAAAAGTTCCCTCCCAAACCGTTTGTGATGCCACAGTGTTATCTCAATTTGGATCTGAATTTCCTTATGTTTGCCCCCTTTCAGTTCCATACATAGCTGCTCACTGTGCCTTCTCACTCTCAAAACAGTCTTTTAAAGTGCAGTCACTTCTGCTCGTCACATGAGTGAGCTCCAGGCTTTGTGCAGCTGCCCATCCTCACCTTCTTCCTTGACAAAGTGGTTTTTAGGGCCAGGCGTCCTTACTGAAAGTTGTGATGCTGTTTAACGTTGGGCAACACACCACCCTACCAATGTGCTTCTAATTACCTCACTCCTCGAAAGAGGATGAGAGACTCAATCAACTGGATCCCAAGAGAGCTCTGAGGCTTTATATTGATCCCACCAAAGACCATTAAGTGAACAGTCAACTCTTTGTGGGATTCTCCAGTAAAAAGAAAGGCAAATTGGTGCTGAAAAGAACTGGTGGATAGTCCTCTGCATTAAGATCTGATATGCATTGGCCAGAAGCAGCCTCTGGAAGGGCTGATGGCTCATTGCACCATGGCTCAGGCTGCTACCAAGAAGAGGGCCTGTTCTCAACATCTGCCATGCTGAAATCGGGACATCTGCACACACATTCATGAAACACTTCTGCCTTAAGAGCGAGGTCCTGTAGGAAGAGCATTTCGCCCATTCGGTACAGCAGGACTTTTTGGTCTGAGGCCATTCCACAGCCTCTACCTTTAGGTGGTTCTGCTTTGGTATCTATTATAAAGGTGAGGAATTTGTTAGAATTTCTGGTTAGAAGCATCCCTCAGAAGATTAAGTTACTAACCTTCAGTAACATTCTTTCTGGTGGATAATCGATCTAACGGCAGATTCCTCACTGCCATTCCATCTCCCAGTTTTGTGGAGTGGTCTTGTTTTGTCATCTAATACGGTCTCAAATTAGAGATCAGCACACTGGTACCTCCAATTGTTTTCTGGTGCTCCATGTCTGTGTGTGGTGAAAGAGTTAAGCAAGAAACTGACATCTATGCACAGGGGTGACAGTTGTATGCAGTTCCACTCCATCTATTCTTGGATGGAATAAGAACATCAAAGAGTGCATGACACACCTAGCAGTCATGGGAGCAAAACTGTGATTATTTCTGGATCAGTATTGAGTATTATAAAGGAGAAGAATCTGCAGTTAGAAAGAGTATCTACCAGAAAGAGCATTACCCAAGGTAAGTAACTTGCTCTTATGCTCCATGTGGGCATACTGTGGGATTTACCCCTACCTGGCCTTCCCAGGGGGGCAGATAACACACTAGATACTAGGGATTGCTATTTTTAAAGAGAATATGGTGAGAGCTGGCCAATCCTGACATTGGGCAACACCCCACCACTTGAGCCTAAAAGGTCTTTCCACCTTCCTGGGTCCAGAGGTGTAATATTGCAGATTTGGATTCCTTTCGACATAGTTTTGACATAGGCACTTTCTAATACTTCGTAAACGCTCAATTTCGCCTCACCTGGGCTGAAAAAGACTATGTGGTGCCTGGGGATAGGCCCTGATGCTAAGACATGCCGATGCCTGATACCATTCCATTTTTAGAAAGTAATCCCTGGTGTCAAATGGACTTTCTGCCCCCTTGGGCAGGAAGATTGGAGGTGAAGATCAGTCCTCAGCACCGTCTGTGGCCCTCAGACCTGCTCTGGGTTCCGGACTGGCATTGGTGCCAACTTCCATTTGGCACCAAAATCTGTGCCGGTCCCTCAGATATTGATGCCTGCACCAACACTGCCGGAGGAGGATTCACAACCTATTGTGGTGTCCGACTCTGAGCTAAATACATCTTGACATTGGTCGAGGCCACACTCCGATCACAACATGATGCAGCCAATACTCAATCCTTGACTCAGACACAATACCATTACCGCACAGTTGCGCACAAACACTGCACCAACTTTTTGGCTTGGGCTCCGAGTAGAGTCAGCGAATGGAGATGAGAATGGGGGTGATAGGAACTAGATTGCCCCACCCTATTATGAGGAAAACTGGTATAATGACCTGCAAGAAACCAGTGGACAGGATACCTCACCTGTTACTGGGGTGGTTCCCCCCTCCCCAGCAAACAACTGAGGAAAGCATATCTTTTGCTCTGGTCATCAGGAGAGCTGCTGAAGTTCTGGACCCTCACAATCTCATTAATGAGGAAAAAAACAACTGTCCTCACCAAGGTCCTACAACCTGGTCAGACACTGACTGAATCTTTTCTGCCCTTCAGCAAGGCCCACACTGAAAAGCTATTGGGCACTTCGGCTCAACCATGTTAATGCCTCTGGCCAATTGCCAAATCACACATTGCCATTGACCAGCTCCAGATAACCCTGATTTTTTAACCCATCATCCACCCCTAAGTGTTTGGTGGTGCACTGCAGACATCCACTTGCAGAGTAAATATTAGCACCTTTCTGACTACTGCTCCAGAGAGAGAGTCCAAACATACAGAGATGTAAGGAAATTAATGTTTTTATCAGCCAGAGAATGCCAGTGGCCTCCTGGGTCATTACACCCTTGCTCTCTATTGCATAGTTGATGAGATCCTGCTGGAGGTCCCAGAAGACTTACCGGCTTCCTTGGCCCAAACCATTCAGAATGGCTGGGATGCGGCCAAGTTTGTCATCTGATCAGGCCTAGACACCACTGATTGTTTAAGACGAGCAATTTGCACAAGTGTGCTGCTTCAGTGCCACACATGGATAAGTTGCACTCGGCCCTAGAGCATTATAAGGCAAATCGAGCCACTGCAGCTTCTTTGGCCTCTTGGCATCCATCAGTTCAGCAGTCTCCCTAGCAGTTTTGCCCCCTTTGGGGGGATATGCTAGATGCATGGCGTATCGGCATTGTTAAGCTCCAGAGCCCTTACAGCACGTGTCCCAGCCCTTTCGAGGTCATGGCTGTGGCCCCCAAAGACGAGGCCTAGGGCATCCGGGGCAACATATGTTGTAGTCCCCCACCCTTCCGGCAACAGCTGCAAAACATCTTTAGTGCAGCCTTACTGGCACACCACCCCCCTGTAGGAGGCAGAATCCACAACTGTGTCCAGGGTGGCAGAGTATTCTGTCTGACAAATAGTTCCTTCAGATCTTCCAATTGAGCTATACCCTATCATTCCTTTTTAATCCACACGTTCACAAAGCACTATTGCCTTGACACATTCTCAAACACTATTGCCTTGGCAGTTCGGTCCTGCAGGACATGTTAATCTGAGCCAATCCTCACACCCACCACCTTGGGAGGTACTACTTTAGTATCTTTTATAAAGGTGAGCAGGGCCGGACTGGGAACCAAAACCGGCCCTGGCAAAGTGCTCGGCCGCCCCCCACCGGGGGGTTGGGGGTGCGGCCGAGCTGTTTGCCAGGGCCGGTTGCAGCCGATTTCATTACAGCGGCCGATATTGCAGCTATGCTGCAAAAACGGCCCTGTAACAAAATCGGCCCCCAACCCTGGCGGCCCACCGGGGAAATGCCCGGTGCCGGCTACGGCCAGTCCGGCCCTGAAGGTGAGGAATCTGGCGATAGAAGTTGCAGTGTCTTGCGAGTTAGAAGTGATGGAACCCTTTTGGCTCCTGATGGACTCCGTAGAACTGTGAGGTAAGTGTTAAAGCAGAACGCAGTGAAGGCTGGTTTAGAATGTTGAGTTTGCAGGTACTCACAGACAAATAAAGATGTGTAATACTAAGTTCTGTGTGTGGCGTAGTCAATGGCGTGTACCCACGCAGGGGAGGACGCTACAACTGGCAACGAGTTAGGGGATAAATAACCTGAAGATCGAGAGTGCTCCCGAGAGAGTTTGCTGTGGTCCAAGCAAACTGTTTGTGCCTGCCACGTGTGTTGTAGTCAAAGTATGGAACCGACACTTAACGCATGTGGAGTCAAAGCGCAACTCCAGCCGCTGAAATGAAGTTGAAAACAACAAAAGCATTGAAAGAAAGCTACATATCGGTGACCAAGAACCTGCTAGTCAGACCGTACATAAAGGTACTGCGCTACTAAGCAATATACAGTCATACATAATACAGAACATTAATTCTGAAGGTAAATACAACCAGGTTTTCAAAGAACAGCTATTGATAATCACAAATAACAAGATAACGTTACAATTAGAAAGTGGTGAAGACAAAGAGTGTGCAAAGAGCCGCCAAAGGATACAACTGTTATTTACTCACCAAAAACTGAGTAAAGTGAGCCGGTACGACCTCAGCGCCGTAACCCAGGCAGAGCACATGGGTTGTGCTTATAATGCTGGTGAGTCTTGTTAAGCCAGGTGAAGGGCCGTGAAGGCAACTGAAAAAGGAACATAGTAGTGGGCAAGAATTCAGAATGGTCGCAGATATTTTGAAATAGTGAAACAGTGCTTTTCCAATTGAGGCAAAGACTGAGGCCGTCTTCTCAAAAGGCATCAAGGATGATCCAGAGGCTAGCACATCCCAAGGCCTCAGAGATGGCTCACATGAACAGGTTCAAGAGGAAAAGCCGAGGGAGCCGGCGAGAGATCCATCCTCCATGTCAGCCACTCCCAGAAATGGCTACAAAGCTGCCACTTTCCTGAAACCACCACCACCGTTCGATACCGCCAAAAAGCAAAATCTTGGTGATGGATAGACTGCTTGGATAAAGACATTTGATGATTTCATTGATGCACTTGTAGAGACTGATAAGAAAAAGATGATTAAATATGTCAAAAATCTTGCTTATGATGGTGTAAAAGAAGTCATAGAGAAAATGCTGTAAACTGACGAATACGTCACATATCGTCAGATTAAAGAAGTAATGAAACTCAAGTTTAATTCAATGGCAAATGTTGATTGCGAAGATACATCTTCCACCAAGAACGCCAGAAATATATCTTTATTAGTTTTTTTTGTTTTTCAGTGTTTTATAAATGATACAGCACACTTTGCATTAGGGAGCAGAACGTGCACGTAACTATAAATGCTAAACAATAAAGGAGTCGCGCACAAACCTACACCCACTCGTTCAAGCACAAGGGGCAATTGCATGACATTTCTAAATAGAGAAGAAATCATAATGATGAATACAATGACATTCACATTCAAAACACAATAGTATGATTATGTCAAGGGATCCTCAGCTCACGGTGAAAGATGGATATCGTAGTGTTTCAGCCACCCACCCCACACCTTGTGGAATTTGCGTGGGCACTTCCTGCTGTTGTACCTGACCCTTTCGGCCGCCATATATAAGTCCATTCCTCTCTTAGATTCCTACAATGTTGGGGTGAGACTCAACACACTCATCAAACATTGTAAGTTCAAATAATCTAATGATGATGAAGCTATGAGACAGAGTTATTGACGGATGCTTGCTACATTTATTCAGAAGATGAATGCTGAGAAAAATTCTTAGTCTAGAGCTAGTGTTGATGGCTGCCAGAGCTGAAGCGCATGCTGATAGATGAACTGCTAACATGGAATCCGGAGGTGCCCAAAATGAATACGTCACACTTGTACTATTGAACAGATTAGTACTTACTTTCTAGTCCCTAATAGGCCCACCAAGTCTGCAGTCCATTTAAGGAGAGTGCATTCTTGGTATAATAAAGATTGCAGACTTAAGAGGAGGGCCTTGGCAGTGGCCATTAGGACCAAGAACAGCGCAGCCATAAAACTCACAAGGAGAGAATATAAAGACGCTCAGCGTCAAGCAAAGTTAGATTGGGATGAGATCAGATGGCAAGATCTCAAAAATGCTAGTTTAGCAAGGGACTCTAATCTTTTCTGGACCTTGGTTAGATGGACAAACAAGGGGGGAAATAGACCAGATTGCTAACCACATTCCGTCGAAGATTTGGTATGATCATTTTAGTACATTGTATTCTGGGCCCTGCGATGCAGGTGTAGATGGGCAACATGGCCTCCCCACAATCCATTCTGGGGACATTGATAGCGACCCTTTTACTCGGAAGGAAGTCTCATCAGCCATAAACAGGCTAGTGCCCGCAAAGGCCCCGGGTCCAGACGGCCTCCCTGGAGACCTGTTTCTGGCTGATCAGGAAAGATGGGCCGAATACGTCCTCCTCCTTATCAACTCTATCGCAAGAGGATGTCCAGTCCCAGAGTCATGGAAGGGTGCGGAGGTTGTCCCAATCTTTAAGAAGGGGGCAAGAGAGGATCCCTCGAACTATAGACCGATTAGTCTTATTGACAGTATGCAGAAGATAGTTGGTAGGGTCATCTTACAGAGAATTCAATTCTGGGTAGAAGAGGAGGACATTCTCTCCCACTACCAGGCGGGATTCCGGTCTAACACGGGCACGATGGACCAGGTCTTTAGACTACTTATGATATATTGGAAAGTGGTAGTCTTAGGCAAAGGCAGTCTTTATCTCGCTTTCATCGACCTAAAGACTGCCTTTGACCTGGTCCCCAGGAACAGGTTGTGGGAAACATTGCAAGGGCATGCCCCCACTGATTCTTAACCTCTTAGTAAGGCTTCACGAGGGCAATTATGCCCAGGTAAGATGGGGGTCCCAAGGGCAACTCACTGAAAAGAACGCAGTAAACAGGGGAGTTCACCAGGGCTGTGTGATGGCACCCACCCTGTTTTCTTTATACATGAATGGGGTGGTTAGCTTTTTACAAGAAATACCAACTGATGCCCCGGCTGGCAGCAAGGTGCCCACTCTCCTCTTTGCTGACGACACGCTGCTGATCTCCAAGACCCCGATAGGTTTACAAAAACTCCTGAACAGGTTTCAAATTTTTTGTAACACACGACGGCTTGTAATTAACACATCCAAAACAAAATGTAGGTCATTCAAGCCCCACAAATCGTTCAGGAACAATATTACACTAGACGGGTCACACCTTGAGAGAGTCACCACGTTTGATTACTTGGGGATACGGCTCTCAGAAAAAATGCTTTGGAGACCCCATCTCGATAAAATGCTCCTGAATCACAAGCGCGCAGCCGGGACACTGAGCAGAGAACATCGCTCTTCATTTACTAGACCTGTTGCCCCGGCGCTTATTGTGTATGGAGCAAAGACTGTTAGCTCAGCCATGTATGGTGCCGAGCTATGGGGTTTCGACAATTTGGATGAAATCAGCAGGTCAGAACACAAGTTCTTCAGGGAACTGATTATGTTGCCCCAGGGTACTCCTTTAACCCCACTGATACATGACCTGGGTAGGCGCCACTTTAAGGACTTGGCCAAACTTCGCCCATTGCTTTATTGGGCCCGCCTTAGGAATACCCCGGAACTTTCTAATTATGCGGAAGCTTTCCCAGAAGTACTGCGTATGGACGCAAATAAGGGCATTAAATGGATCTCGAACCTTGGGGCCTTAATGACAACACTTGGCCTCAAGGAATCTTGGGATGCCCAAACCCCACCGTGCAAGTCTGAACTTAAACGGATCTACTGGGACTAGGTAGATGCTAGAGACCTCAGTAACCCTAATATGGGTAGACTCACTGAAGAATTTCTCCAGTTCAAACACTCTAGAGGCCTTGAACCTTACCTGGACATAGTTCAGGTCCCTAGAGATAGGGCACTATACATGCAATTTAGGTTTGGCACACTTCCAGTCCGTGCATTTTACCGCTAAATGGTGCCCTCCACACCGAACAACTGAAGAGTGTCCTTGTGGGTCCTTAAAAGAGAGTGTCGCACATTTTATGTTTTCTTGCCCGGGGTATGCTATAGCAAGGTCGAGGTGGCTTGTGCCCATCTGTAAACAACTAGGTACCATGGACAACCAAGTGGCTTTGCGCATACTAAAATCTGATCCAAGAACCCTCTTTGTCTGTGGAATCGCAAAATTCCTGGGTTGTGCCTGGAAGATTAGATGCAAGGCTATACAAACAACAGCCTGACTTGGTCCCAGAATTCCTCCAGGCATGCACAGCGGTATGAATGGCTAAGTTACTGGTGCCCCAAAGCGTTATATTTAAGATTGATATGAAACTCCTGTTTTTATGTTTTAACTATCCTTTTAGCTTATGATTTTATTCCGCAATGAAATGTTTTTAGGAGTAAATAGCTATGATTCGATTGTCGGGGAACTTGTATTGTGTTTTTACCATTTTTAGCCTACATCTCTTTGGTATTAATGCAGTGTTTGATGCTTTTATGATATTTATATCGAAATAAAGCTATTTGACTTGACTTGGAATACGTCATGAGTGTGTAAAGTAAGCCAAAACAAAAGACTGAAGGGCACAAAGTGATGTCCACACATAAAAAGTTGTGTTTTAGATGCTGATTTTCATTTCCACACGAAGGTAAATGTCCCGCTCTTGGATAGATATGTAAAGGCTGTGGGCTGAAGAACCCTTTTGTGACGGTTTGCAACGCAAAGGAAAAAGTAAGTGCGTCACGGGGCGGAGACAAAATGATCACCAGAACGTTCCAGAACAACATTCAACACACCCACAAGGCCAAGCTGCGACATCAGTTAAGACAAATCAACACTGAATGGAGTTGATCATCATCTAAATAATCGTCAAAAGTTCTTCTCTATCAGTATCAAGTGAAAGTGGTGAAAATAATTGTGCCATGTTGATTCTTACTTCAGAAAAGCGTGTGCATGTTGGTTAGGCTACTTATGAAAAAAAATGTCAGTCAAAGAATCGACAGGCCAAAGCACCCAAGTCATTCAAACATTGTCCGAAGATTACACTGAAAGTAAATGTCTGTTCGATACGTGCATCTACGCCCTTAAAACGTCAAGGTTCATTTGTAGCTACAATGCAACTCAAGAAAATGAAGGTGAAAGCCCCCATCCATGTGCTTCAAGGAACGGCGTCAGGTGCCTGTCTACTCTGTTTCAGCACAGTCGCTGACACTGGACTGATTTCCGTGAATTACAACATGAATGCTCACCACAAAATAGTAAGTCAGTTCCTTTCATTATTTCATGATTTGGGAAAGCTTAAGACTATGAAAGTAAAGTTACATATTAATGAAGGCATCCATCCTGTTGCTCAGAGACATAGACGAATTGCTTTTCATTTGCAAGAAGCTATTGAAAAAGAACTTGGAGCATTACTTAAGCATGATATTATTGAGCGTTCAACTGGTCCAATGCCATGGGTTTCTCCCATAGTAGTAGTGCCTAAAAAGGACATTGAAGGAGCTGTACGCATATGCATTGACATGCGTCAGACAAACAAGGCAGTTGAACAGAGAACGACATCCAGGTCCACACATTGCTGACATGGTAATGCAATTAAATGGTGCTAAGGTCTTCTCTCACCTTGATTTAAATAAAGGTTATCATCAGTTAGAACTTGAAAAAGATTGTAGGTACATTACAATCTTTTCTACATATGTTGGTCTGTTTTGATACAAAAGACTAAGGGCCTGATTTTGATCTTGTGTGGACTCCTGTCATCCCTCTGTGGCAGAGTTTACTAGTACTTCATAGAGCGGACGGATTTCCACCCACCGGATTGAGATGTGGGCTGGCTGATCCTCCGTCTGCATTGACGGAATGTTTTCCGTCGTGTAAGCGGATCACAGCTGTCGACGCAGCGGACTGCTCTGGTGGCTAACATTACTCTGTTGCCATCAGGGTGGTGAAATTGTGCCAAGCCTATTTAGATTTCACAGTTGTGCTGGCATTGTGTTAGTGGGGGATTGCCGATGGAGGGATTCCATCACAGGATGCATTCAACTTTGTACTCTTTCTGTGGCTTTTGGATGGATGCTAGCATCACACACCTGATGTGTTTTGGCTAATTGTTTTCATCTGCATAACACACTATCAAACACACTACATTTCAGACCATGAGCCTTTGCCATACCACTGCAGCAGAACATTGTTCCTGAGCACTCTTTCAATCAAGTCAGGTTTTTATTTGCTTTTCCTATTTTTTGTTCATTTTGTCTTTTTCTCATTTATCATCTTGTGGGTTATTAAATTCAATTACGTTTATTATTTCATGATGGCAGGGAGGAAAACTCTACATTTTACTGAGGGAGAATTATCAGTCATGGTGGATGAAAATATTAGAGTAGAGCCACAATTGTTTGGAGCTAAATTACAAAATACAACTATAACTCAGAAAAGGCAAATGGGTCCAAAATAATTGACCGAGTGAATTCTGTAGCAAACAACCTGCGCACACAGGAGGAAATAAGGAAGAGGTGGAACGACCTGTGGGGTAGAGTGTGTTCCCTGGCCTCCCAGCATCACCTGGAGGCCCGGAGGACTGGTGGTGGTTCTCCCAGGTTCCCCTTTACAACTTTATCCCTGGGAGGAGAAAGGTCTTGCAGATTCTGCATCCTGAAGGCTTGACAGGAATCCCTGGTAGAGTGGAGACTGGTAAGTTATAATTTTGAATGTGTCACTAAACTTAAACATCATTTTTGCTTTTAATTTAGCTATTACTAATGTGTTTTATACCTTTTTTAAACATAAACCCATATATAAATTTATTTTTCTTATTTTTGGGGGGGGATTTGTAGCATTGTTGTTGTTTCTCTCGTTTTACTAATTGTTAGTGTGTTGTCAATATGTGTGTTTTACTTCACATTTTATTTTTTGTTTTTGGCTGGTTTCTTCGTTTGTTTGAATGTATTTTGTTGAATTTAAGATTACAGGTTTCAATCTCCATTTAAGTTCACATGATGTAATGGTGCTTGTAAGTGTTTTTTCACCTAATAACACATTTCATGTACATGCTTCATTTTGCAAATGTCTTTTCATTTCCACTGCATATATTTTACTAGTTATGTTCTACTTACAATCTCTGGGCATCATTTTACTTGCTTTTTAGAAGTAGTTTTGTGTGTAATTTAAACTGTGTTTTGTGATTTATTATAATACCACTGAAAGGTATATTCCTTATATTAATTCACTTTTTCCTTTTCAGTTAGTTAATAGTTTTGCTACAAACTCATTTGATGAATCATCCAGATTTTTTAAATAATTTGTATTTTATTTTATAATAGGTCCAACACCCAGAGTACATGGACAACTATCTGCCCCTGCTACTGACGATACCTCCCCTCCAGACCAGAAACAAGCCTTCAGTGAGGAATCCACTCCTGCAAGTCTGAATGATGAGGAGCAGGCTAGTCCATCTGGTATGCCTGGGCAGACAGCTACAGTGAATCTTATTTGGCCCAAACCTACACCTCACACCCCAGCTATTAACACACCTCAGCCTCTGAATACCTCCACTTCCTGTGTCCAAAGGAATATCACCCCAATCTTGTGCCCGACAGACCTGGCTGGTGTTGATCCAACACCACCACCACCACCTCCAGTTCAGCCAGGGGCCAGTGGGATGGGGCACAGTGGGTCAAGGGCACAAGGTAGAGGGGTAGAAGTTGTGGGAGGGAATCTGTGGGCCAGCAAAGTGAGGCGCCTGGGTTCATTGTCACCCAGTCCACCATCGACCAGGTCTTGGGATCCCTCAATCAGTCCCAAGATATGATGGGCCAGGTCCTGACAGAGTTCCGGGAGATGAAGCAGTTACAGAGGGAGCTTAATGTTCAGATGGAAAATCTAAACTCAAATTTGGACTCCCTGACTGGGATGCTGCATGATTGTTTTACCCATATGTGCAGGGCTTTTCCAGCAACTTCTTCCCCTTTCTGTGGTCCAACAACATCTGGGTCTACTACATCTGCCTCAGCCACAGAAAGGGAGGGTCTGCCACAAAAAGAAACACCTGCACCCACCTCAGTCCCTGCAACTGGGGATCCACCAGTCCCTCTCAGGAGGGGGCGTTCATCCGGACCAGCAGGAGAGGATGGCAAGACTTCCACCACTACCAGCAAGATATGCAGAACCTAATTTCCTCCAGTGTGTGACTACCATTCACTATGTGGACTATTGTCTGGGCACATTTACCTTTTTGATGCCCGTTATATTTTGTACATTGGGGCCCTCATTTATGTGTTTTTGCCGTAGAGCAGTGCAGCAGGCCTTCCTGCTGTGCTGCCCTACGGCAAAAGAAAAGGGCAGGAATGCGTCGTATCTATGAGATACAGTGCATTCCTGTGCTTTTCCCCTGCGCCGGCGCACAATAGGCTGCCGTGCGCCAACACAGGCCCCTTTGCACCATGGTGCAAGGGTGCCTGCGGTGAGGGGATGATTGTTTTTGTGCAGGAAGTGAAACCTTCCTGCATAAAAACAATCACAAGAGGCTTTTTCATTTTTCTGTGTGTGCTGCATTCTGCAGCACACACAGAAAAAGGAAAAACGAGGAGAAATAAAGATATTTCTCCTCATTGTGCCTCCTTTACGCCTCCCCTGGGGAGGCGTACATTTTTGGCGCTGCCTCAGATTTACAATTTCTCGTAACTCTGGGGCAGTGTCAAAATGCCATGGATGTTGCTGGGAACGCCCCTAGCAACACCCATTGCATGCCCCTTCAACGCAGAAAACTGCGTTAAAGAGGACAATATTTACGAAGCAGTATTAAGCCAAAAAAAGTGGCTTAGTGCTGCCTCGTACATATGGAGCAGGCTCCTGCACCACGGAACGTCACAAAAAGTAACGTTCCGACGGCGCAAGGGGACTCATAAATGCGACCCTCGATTTCAAACAATTTTGCCTCTTCAATAATAGTTTCATTCACCATGATTGATTTTTTTATGTTTTTGTTAGTTTTTTTGTTTTCATCCTGTTTTTATTTATTTGTTTTTGTTGAATAAAATAAAAAAATAAAAATTCAAATACTGGTGTTGTATTTCTTCTCTCAATTTGTTCACTTTTTTGTTCCATCATACATTTCAAAAAGTTAAGATGTAAAAGATTGTCTATTCATAAATAAATTCCATGTAGGTAATGCTTTTTCAGATTTTTTAAAAAGAACAAAAACCACAAATTCAAAACTAGCATTTTATTTAGTTGGAATAAAGAACAGTTTTTCATATTTTCATGATACATTAGAACCCATGCATAATCCAAAAACTTCATGCTATATTTTCGTTTACAGTCCCAGACCTTGCCACCGTGGAAAAACGGGATATAATCAAAAAAATCTGATTTAATAGGCAAACTCTTATTGATTTATGTCACCAGTTGAAGCCAGATCTTTTGCCTCACAATAGGAAATCCACATCAATAACATAATTTTTATTTATTTTTTAAACAGAGTTTATTGGCATTTAAGTTATACGCATTTCCAGTATTACAATAGCAGGAGTTGTGCATACATGTGGAAATTACATTGTTGATCGTCTACTATTCTTATTGCCGTAACAGCTCTTACAAACAATTTGAGAGGCCTTAGCCCAACTCCCCCCCCCCAGCGAGTCGCTTACTTGTAGTTGTTTATTTTGTCGTTATGCGTTCATCTTTTTCAGGTCGTGTTGTATTCTTATCCGAGATTCCTGCGGGACAGGGAATGGCCAACAACCTCTTCTTGATCTTAGTTCCCTGAGGATCTCCTCTCAGTGCCCCTTCCCGGTGTTGGTGGGTTTGATTGGGCTTCTTCTGTCTCATCTAGATCTGATGCCCGCATGTCATCTAATAATCCCCCCCATGCTCTCGCTGTTTCTAAGTTCCCTATGCCTCGTCGTGCTTCTCTCTGCAAGATTCTATTTTCTGTGTCCGCCCACTTCTCTAGCTCTTTTTTCCAGATCTCTACTCTTGGCCCCCTGGGAGCTTTCCAATTCCTTGCAATTTCTCGCTTTGCTAAGACATACGCCAGGTCCTGAAATCTTCCAGTAACCTTCGTCTTGGCCGTGTGTGGGAACCAGTGGAGTATGCAGTGACCAGGGGTATGTGGTACCTCCCTGTCTATAACACTTTCAACTATGTTGAGCACCTCTCCCCAAAACTTGCTCAGTCTCGGGCAATCCCAGAACATATGTAGTACATGCGCCTCCTTTTCCCCACATCTCGGGCAGGCCGCTTCGTCTGTTTGGAAGTATCGCCTTATGCGTGCTGGTGTTAAATACGCTCTATGCAGAACATAATAGTTTATGAGTTTGAACCTAGCATTTCTCGATACCTTAAGGGTGCGTTCAACAATGGTTTCCCAACTCTTTTCTGGGATTGGCACCCCCAGATCCCCCTCCCATTGTGCTCTCAGACGCTCCAGGGGCTTCTGAACATCCCTTCTGATTGCTCTATAGATGCAGGAAACTGTCTTAATTCTGCCTGCTGACTGGGCCACATATCTGCAACAGTCCAGTGCTCTGGGTTCTGTCATTCCCGTGCCCCAGTGCTTCTTGAGCGCCTCATTGAGTGCTCTATGCAGCAGAAAGTGTCCTTGAGGGAGGTCAAATCCCTCTTGGAAGTCCTCAAATGGAAGCAACTGAGCGTCTCTAAAGAGGTCCCCAACCATCGGCGCCCCCGCTGTCTTCCAGTCATCTAGCCCTGTCCAGTTCCCCCGTGTGGTAAGTATCGGAGCATTTCCAAAGCCAACTCTGGGGAGTAGGGGACCCTACATCTAGCTCGCTGGAGTCGTCTTGCCCAGCACTTCGTGATCACTCTCTCCTCCTCTGTTCTCCTGTGTGGTCTCTGCTTTAGTCTTAGTAGAATTCTCGACAGTACTGAGATCTCTGGCATAAATGGGGATTGTGTCCGTTCTGGGCTCCTACTGTCCGCCAGCCACCGCACAAACCACTGGAGTTGCGCTGCAAGGTAATACGCCTCGAAGTCTGGAACCGCCAGGCCCCCGGTCACCATGGAGTGCTGCATTGTGGCCAGCGCCAGTCGCCTGCAGCTCTCTCCCCAGATAAATGGTATGTGTGAGGTCAGGTCCCTAAATATCTCGTTCGGGATCCATATCGGGAGTGTCCCAAATATGTATAATAGCCGTGGGAGTGCCACCATTTTCAGCAGGACCACTCTGCCTGCCACAGATAGCGGTAGTGAGCCCAAGAATCCCATGGAAGAGCGGAGGGCCCATATTCCCTTGCCTACATTACCTTCCGCTAGGTCTGCGGCTCTATGATATATTGTCACCTCCAAGTAGTCTAGGCAGGCGGGTTCCCATTGAAGCTCCCCCAAACCCTCCGGTGGCCGTCTATCCGGTGCCGTAGGGAACAACCTAGATTTTTGCCAATTCACCCTCAGACCCGATAGGTGACCAAAATCCTCCAACATAAGTTTGGCTCCGTCTAGATCCGTCTCTGTATCGTGGAGAAAAAGGAGCAGGTCGTCCGCATATAGCGCAATGCGGTGGTGGGTCTCCCCTATTGTCAACCCCATCCGAGCACGGCATGCCAGCGGCTCCATGGCGAGTGCGAACAACAGAGGGGACAGTGGGCATCCCTGTCGTGTTCCCCTCTCCACTCGCTGGCTCTGGGAGATAACTTTTCCCGTACGCACTCTAGCCCTTGGGCCTGCATATAGTAGCTTCACCCACTTCACAAAGCCCTCACCTAGGCCCATCTTTTCAAGGACCTGGTATAGGTACTGCCACTCCGGACTATCAAATGCCTTTTCGATGTCCACCGCAAAAACTGCGGCGACATCTTTGGGGTAGTCTTCCGCTCCCAGTATAGCCATAAGGCGTCTAATATTGATGGAAGTATTCCTATTCCGGATGAAACCCGCTTGATCCTCATGTACCAGTTGGGGCATATACTGCAATAACCTGTTCGCCAAAATTTTGCTCAATATTTTATAGTCCATGTTCAGCATGGACAACGGCCTATAGCCTGTTTTATAATGAGTTGATTTTTTAGGTTAAAGGATTGGGACTATTAGGGCTTCTCTAGTGGTGGTTGGCAGCGTTTGCAGTTCTCTTGCTGCTTCATACATTAGGACTAACTTTTGGGCTAACTCTTCCACATACATTCCATAAAATTCAGCGGGCAGTCCATCCGTTCCTGGCGTTTTGTTACGCGCCATATGTTTAATGGCCACCTTCACTTCTCTCAAGGAGATGTCCCCCCCAGAGCTTCTGCATTCTCTGGTTCCAACTGCGGCAGCCTCAATCCTGCTAAATACTCCCTTATTGTCTCGTCCCTGCACCGGGAGGTTTTACGGTATAATTTAGTATAGTATCGGGTGAAGATTCCGTTAATCTCCTCCGGGGTATATTGCCTGTTCCCCATTTCATCATCCATTTCCACTATAGGGGACCCCCTGTTATTCGGGTTGGCCAGCCACGCCAGCAAAGGGCCTGATTTGTCTCGTTCCCCATGTGTACGGTCTGGTATTGTCGGTAATCAAAACACTGCAATCTCTCTGTGTTACACGCTACTGACTCTCGGGCTTCTAGGAGTT
Organism: Calotriton arnoldi; assembly: GCA_963921515.1. Lineage (NCBI taxonomy): Eukaryota > Metazoa > Chordata > Amphibia > Caudata > Salamandridae > Calotriton > Calotriton arnoldi. Next base: position 1,060,268 of record CAWUFW010005780.1, read on the forward strand.
CCTCTTGCAGTTCTGGGTGCCCCTGCCACCGCTGTTCCAGCTCCCTGAGAACCCTTTCAGCCGTCAGAACTTCAGTTAATAGTGTGCATCTAACCCCTGCCATTTCTGCTATACAATGGCCTCTTAGCACTACCTTGAAGGCATCCCATTCTGGCAAGGTAGAGGTTGCCGTTCCGTCGTTCTCTTGGAAGTATTGTGTGATCTTTTCTTAGATTCCTTCTTTAAAAACCTGGGGGCATATTCTCAGGAACTATCGCCGAGTTAACGGCACTTTATCTCAGCCAAAGTCGCGATAAAATCATCGCCCCATTCACAAGCTGGTGCAAACAGCCGATATCACCACTTTACCTGCAATAGCACCCGCAAAAAACATCGCCACAGATGAGCCCGGCAACTAACGCTAATGATATGCAGAGTAGGCGTTCCCGAGCAAAAAGCTGCGACAACACCACACCTCAACATTCACAATGACCAGCCACATCGGCGGTAAGACCACAAAACAGGCGATAAGGCGCGCAGCAGGAAATTAACACCTGCTCCGACCTGGTGTAAAGTCGGACGACAACCTGCACCATGAAAGGGAGCCCAGCCCAGAGCCACACATGAAGAACAACAGATGCCATGGAGCCACTCACCATGCATCCCGGAGCCCCAAGAGGGCAACAACACCCACCGCCACCACCCAGGACCACCACCCCCCCCCCGGACCACCACAGAGCCAGCACAGACAAAGAAAGCGGACCTTCAGGAAATGCACCAGCCTCACAGACCTAACACCAGACAACGTCAATGCCCACTACAGGCTCAAAAGGACAACCATCCCCCGCATCCTGAACATCATTGCCCACCGGCTGAGGGTACCAACACAGCGGACAACCAACATCCCTCCGCAGACAAAGCTGCTGGCTGTGCTGCACCTGTTGGCCTCTGGTACCTCTCAACCAACAACCGCCAGAGTCGGAGGAGTCGCACAGCCAGCCCCATCCAAGTTCCCCACACCTGTCCTGGATGCCATCATCAGCTAGGTACCCCAGTACCTATACGACCCCCCCCAAAGCGCAGGAACAGCTGGAGACCAAGCAAGGACTATACGCCATAGCTGGATTTCCGCACATGTTGGGGGCAATCGACTGCACACATGTCCTACTTGTGCCCCCTGCCAACACCGCACACAAGTACCGCAACAGAAAGCACACGCATCCCATCAACGTGCAGGCAATAGTGGACCACAGGGGACTCCTCACCAATGTCGTAGCCAACTACCCAGCCAGTGTGCATGATCCCTTCATCTTCCGACAGTCCAACATCAACCAGCGCTTCCAGGATGGCACCTATGGAAATGCACTGCACATTGTCAAGTACCAAATGAACACACCACACCCCTCAACTCCACGATCATGCAACTCACAACTCTGGCACTGCACACGTCACAAAATCACATACAACATGCCAAACAACATGCCCACCCACCAGACACGACAGCACAACTTACTGTGGCAACCTTGGTTAGCCATGTACATGAGCCATCAACGGCATGGCACCCCAGCCACACAATACCGGAATGTGGGGAGAGGTGGGAACCAGGCATGTGCGAAGGAGGCAAGTCACTCATGAATGAGAATGTACACAATGCCAAGTGTGGCGGAGATGTGCTGGACAGACTGCAGTATGCAGACCACAGACATATCCATGTCTACATGCACTGCTGGTGTCTGGAGTGTAGTGGACAGTGGATGCAACCATGTCACCCCAGCCAGTGGGGAAGCCCAAGGAAATGTAGCTTGTGACGTCCCCCCCTGTAAGCGTGTGCGGAGTGTGCTGGCCCGGAGTACGCCAGGCCAGCATAGGGGTGTGAATAAAAAGCACGTAGCTCTGGGTGTGGTTCTCTTCCGAAATGCCCAACAGGTCTGTCAGGGCGGCGCCTCCCACCCCGCCACGAGGCCAACGCCGCCGCTCTGAGCGGTGTGGCCTGTGATCCTGTGCGCCTGCTGCACTCCGGGCCGCTGGTCCCCGAACCCATCATGCCCGCCCCTGCGCAGCCAGGCCTCACTGCCCACCTGCCGACACCGGCGTGTGTCAAAGAGGGCCCACCCCGTGCCGGCGCAAGCTCCATGCCCGAAGCCCGCGACCTTGGCAGCCTCCTCAGACCATCACGGCCTCCGCGACACAGGCCCGCTGTACTCCTTTTTCGTTGACGGACTCCACCGCTGCCTCGGGCCTACACAGCGGTCAAGTAGGTCACACATTTGGAACGGAGTCTTGATTACACAATGGCCGAGTTCACACTTTACGGTGGAGTTTATATCACTATACTCCCTTCGATGTGGTGACACAAAGTATGTGCATGGCATCCCAACCACACGTGTCTGTGGGCCCTTGATGACTACGCAATCGGCCTACACTGCGGTCGAGTTGGTCACACATTGGGAATTCTGTCATGAATCATTTATGGCAGACTTGACATCATTGTACTGGCATCATCGCAGACTGCATCCCCTTTCAGCTCCGGTGCCACTAAGTCTGTTCCCCGACATCCATGGACACTTTCTGGTTGAACTTTGGTGGCGACTGAGTCTATGGACTGGGGCTTGTCTTCATCATCATGTCGGTGATACTGACTTTTGTGGCAAAAACGAGGCTGTAGCATTCCACTCCTCCATTTGCCGCTTCCGGCCGGCATCTGCCCTCTGCATCATGCCCTGGAGGACACCTTCCACTGACCCCCGCAAACCTCCGCTACATTCACCTTCGACATTGACGAGGACCCACTCACCTCGCGTGGCCCTATCTCACTGCACCGCAAGTCACCGTCCCGTGGCGGTGTGCCTGTGCCGGCCGCAGTGCATCCGGGGCCACTAACTCTGTGCAGCTCAAGTCATGGCCCCTGTCTGATAGCATATTGGATGGCCTCTGGGTCGATGGACTGGGGGGCATCAAGGCCATGTGTCTGTGGCCCTGCGCTGTCCGCTGCCTCCGGCCTCAACTGCGGCCCACCTGGGCTCACACATCAAATCGAGTCCTGGCCTGCCCGGACGTCGCATCACCGCAGGATGCACACGCCACCACTGCCAGGACCAACTCCAAACAACAGGTGCCAGAGTCATAAGTGTCTTACTGCCAGACTATCAGAGTTGCTCACACCAGTCGTGGGTGCCATCATAAGCTTGTTCCCTGCTCAGCTCTTCAGGTGCCACTTACTCAGTGCACCACAAATCAAGGACCATTCTGCTTGCATGTTGGGTGAACACTGTACTTTCCCCGGCTACCACCATGATGCTTCACAGTTGTTTCTGTTATGCTGGTGTTTTCTGTTTCCGCTTTAATTGTGATCACTGTTCAAGTTGTTGCCCGCACCAATGACTCCATGAGGGCTGGCTTACACTCACCCCACACACATCCAGCACATGCGTCACTGTACATGTGACCATGCCAATAAAGGTGTCGAGCGCACGTGCCTGTAGCCAGTTCAACGAACTATCTGAGTGTGTCCGTGTGCTCATGATGTATGCATTTGTGCCCCGGGCACTACAACATTACATTTTGCCGTGTACAGAGGTCGCAGCCATGTCACCGCAGGCAGCGGGTGGGACATTGCACATGTGGCTTTGTCGTGCCCCACTCAATAGGTAAGAGGAGTGAACTGGGCCGGTGTACGCCAGTCCGGTGTGGGGGTGTGGATGATCATCCCGTGGCTCTGGGTGTGGTTCAGTACTGGAAATGTGCAAAGGCATGTGTCTCTGTCGCAGTGTGGGTCTCCGTTGGGGAGTGTAGGTGGGCCCTGATGGGACTTAGACACCCACGTATGTGATCTAGTTCGGCTTCCATGAGGTAGTACCCCATCCGCACATGTTCTGCCACCCCCTTCTGGCAGTCTGACACCTGGCCTTGGAATGCGATGTGTGCTTGGGTGGGCTGCTGGGAGCCAGCCGGGGTGGTGGGTGCATCCAGCTGTGTTGTCTGTGCAGGAGGTGGGGTATCCTAGAAGCAGCGGTGCTGCCCTGCTCCTGGAGGTCGATTGCCTAAGATGTCCATGGACTGTTGTGGGGCGTAGGTGTCGGAGGTGTGGTGGTCTTCTTCAGCATCACTGTAGAGTTGTCTGGTCTGCTCTGCTGGAGGTGTTGTTTGTCCCTCTGCAATGTGAAGGGAGATGCTTGTTGACATTGTGTTGGCATGTATGTTGCTGCATTGTTCAAGTTTACATACAGACTTCATGTCAATGTACATTGTGACTGTTTGGGAGGGGCGGACTATTTGATGCGGGACAGTGGACATTTGGACTACATGACGTAGGTGAGGTTGTCCACGTACATTTGCATCTCACAGTTTCCTGCTATGTCAGATGTGATTGGCCATTTTCTACGCACAGGCGGACCCAGTTGTGTCCTCTGTTCTGCAGTGTAGGTGTTGGACTGTGTACCACATTGTCGTCCATGTGGGTGTGCTGTCATTGCTATGTGTGTGTGCTGCATTGTGTGGGAGTCGCACCTGCAGCTGTGATTTTGCTGCCCCTTATCCCTTGGAGGCGGTGTGCCTTTGGCTTTTGTGCTTTTGAGGTGCTGTGATGTTGGCGACTTGGGTCATTTGTGCCCTTGGACGGTTTTTGTACTCTTGTGCATTGTTTGTCTGCAGATGTGTTGTTGACGTCAGTGGTTGTTTGTGCAGGTGGATGTGTCAGAGTGTGACCTGCTCCTTTCCGGATGTGGTCCACACTCAGCCACCTCAGCATCGTGGCGTGCACAGTGTCATGGTGATTGAACTCCAGCCATGCTGCTGGTCATGTGGTGTCACTTGCATTGTCAGTGTGGCTCTCACATACGCATCTTTGCTGTGTTTCGCACGGGTGCATGTGTGTGTTGTGTAATTGGTGATGTGTGGGGTGAGACCCCTTTGAGCACATGGTGAACGGGGGCCTACCTGATGTTTGTATGTGTGCTGCAGTGTGCCACGGGGATCGGGGACATGACCCAGGGTCGTTGTGAGTGTGCGGTGTGCTACACGTCGTTGTGCATGTGTGCCATTGTGCCCGTCCCCCCCGTCCCCACAGTCCCTATTCGTTACTCACCCTGTTGCTGTTGTGTCAGGTCATGTCGAGCAGTGTCCGGACTCCCGACTCCTTGCACCGTCTCCACACTGATGACTGTGGCCGCCATTTGCTCCAGCTCCCCCTGTGGCACAGGACTCCCACCTCCATTCGCCGTTGCTGCCTTCCTGTTGGCAGCGGGTTTCTGCTTGGTTTGGCTTTTCACATCGTTCCAGCGCATCTTGGCCTCCTCGACACTCCGGCTGCATTCACGATGGAATGCCATTTTTCCGTCTGTGTTGCCAATAACACGGTGGAGGTGACGGACAGTTGTTGCTCTGTCACCTCCGTGACAACGATCCGCTTGTCATGCGGACTGTACCCCGTCTTCCTCTTCTCCTTGGCCTTCCCCGACCCCGAGGTTCCTTGCTGGTGGTCTGTGGGGCTTGTGGGGTTCGCGTTGACCTGGGCACTCGTTCCGGGTGCCTCCATGTTGCTACGCAGTTCATTTTGTTTATGGTGTGTTTTTCTGGTTCAGCTTTTATGGTGCATTTTCCCGCATGACGCATGGGGATTGCAGGCCTGTCGCTGGTTTTCGCTGATTTTTGTATCGCGGTTGGCCTCATCGCAACTTTATTTGCGTTAGTGTTTCGCATTTTTGCGGCATCGCGTTGATTTGAACGCGGTCATTTGACGCGTTATCTTGTGACTATCGCATGGTACCTCCGTGTTGTGAATACCACGTTAACACGGAGTTGTTTTCCCGCGATGGACTGCGATGTGAGGGGTTGGGTTAAGCTACACTTGCGGTAGTTATCACACTTTCTTGGGAATATGCCCCCTGGTCTTCTAGCGCCTCAGGGCGCAGTTTCCAGGTGGGGATGGCCGGGTTCGGGCCTGCCCAGCGAAGGCCTAGTAGCACAGAATTATGATCCGAGATCGTCCTAGCCAAGTATTCGGCGGTGCCTACCTGTCCATGTATGTCTGGGGTGCATAGAAATGTATCCAGTCGCGTGTGTACATCGTGTGTCCCTGAGAAAAATGAGTAGTCCCGGTCAGTAGGATGCAAAGTCCTCCAAGAGTCCAGCAACCCCCAATGCCTCTGCCAGTCACTGAACAGTCGCGCAGTTCGGGTGATCGGGGAGTCTTGCAAGGGGGTGTGCGATCTATCCAGGGAGGTGTCCGTTACCACATTAAAATCCCCACCCATAAGTACTGTCGAGGTCAAATATGGGGCAAGTTGGTGAGACAACCTGGTTAGGAACTGTGCTTGATCTGTGTTTGGGGCGTACACCCTTATGATGTTCACTTCTCTGCCTTCCAGTCTCCCTCTCAGGGTCTATTATCTTATCTAGTACCTGAAAAGGCGCTCCGGCCCTCACCCAGATCAGTACCCCCTGGCATAGGCCGAATAAGCAGTGTAAAACACCTGTCCCCTCCATCGCTTCTGTAGGGCCTGGCCTTCTTTAGCTGTGAGATGAGTTTCCTGAAGAAGCGCGATCTGCGCTCCATGCCTGTTAAGTTAGGAAAGTACTTTATATCAGTTAGCCATAGTATGCATACCCCTTATGTTCCAGGTGACACACTTGTACTTTACCGCATTAGCCATGTGCATTTCTCCTCACTTCCTCTCCCTCCCCACATCTCTCCATGATAATCTTGCTTCTGCTGGTGTGGGCCTGTAATGCGACTCGCTGTACCCCAACTTGCAAACAAAACAACATTGTAACATGTCCCCCAACGCCCTTTCCCCAGGACAAGTAGGTGGTACCCTCCCATCCAAACTAAAATTCTAAGTTCTTGTAAAAAAGTTCACGAGAGGGAGGTAAAGCAGGTGACACGTCAGGTGCATCCGCCCGCCAGCACACCGCCCGGCCTAGTTACTACATTCAATAACAGTCAATCTACTCTCCTCTTAAGTAGGATCATCCTTGTGTCCCATTGACTTTTATCTTTCCAGCTCCTTCAGCCCCCCCCTAACTGCACCTTCAGATGATCTCATCCGCCGTTCCAGGCATCAGTACGGGGAGCTCCTCACTCTGAGCCTCTGAAATGTTTGAGCCTTGTTCCGAGTTCGAGTCTGTTTCTGGCCCGTCGACTTCTCCGTCATCTGGGTCTGGGCTCATCCCGCTGATCAGTGCCACCACTTGCATTGCACTTCGCGGCTCCATCTGCGTCTCTGCCTGCGTCGGCGCCATAGTGCCTCTTCTGGGGCCCTTGCTGTGAGACTTCCCGCTGCGGCCTCCACTACGCCGTTGGTCCCTGGGGGGTGACACACCACGGTGCAGCTCCAGCCAGCTCCATGCTTCTTGTGGGGTGGTAAAAAACTCATTCCCGCTCGGGGTAGATACTCGCAGATTTATAGTCCAGTTGACGAAGTTTAGACTTGACTGATTGGAAGGAGCTCCTCTGCTGCTGCACTTCCCTTGAGAAGTCCGGGAATATCCGCACCACCACATTATTGACCCTTAGTTCCCCTTGTCGTCGGGCCTGTGCCAGGATGTGGTCCCTATCTCGGTAGTGCAGCAGTCTTGCTATCACCGGCCTTGTGGGAGTTCCCGTGGCAGGCGGTCTCGCCGGGACTCAGTGTGCCCTCTCAAGGGAGTAGAAAGGTGATAGTCCCTCTGGTGCCACTGTCGTGCGCAGCCACTCCTCAAGGTACCTTACCATGTTCGTCCCTTCTATTTTCTCGGGCAATCCAGTCACTCGAATATTATTTCTTCGTGAGCGGTTCTCCGCATCCTTCGCTCGGAGCTCTAAGACACGCACCTTTGTTTCCAGCTCGGAGAGTTGTGTTTTCACTGCTGCGAGTGCTGGGCCAGATTCGGATATTTGGTGTTCGTTTGTTGTGACTCTTTCGGCCAGTCGCTTGTGGTCATCCCGCAGCAGGCTTAGGTCCACCCCTATAGAGTCAATTTTGGTCTCCAACCTCTTGCTAGAGGTATTTATGGCCTGTTAAATGTCTTGTAAAGTCAGACTCTCTGGTGCGCTCGCCGAGGAGGCGCATGGTTCGCTCCCCTCAGGGTGACTGTCGGTCGGCGAGTCCTCCTTTTCCTTCCTTTTAGTCTGCTTCCCCATTATCTTTCCACGGTGCTTGCTGCCGTTTCTTGGGTTGATGGGTAGGCTTCCTGTGCCCTCCCAAGGGTGCAATTAGTCTTCCCCTATATGTACTATATGCCTTCAGCTTCTTCAGGTCTGGGGTGCCTTGTACCAGTGCGGTGCAGCTCGCTCACTCTTTCTCTCCGGTGTTCTTGCTGTTAAGGAGGGCTAGGTGCCATGTGCTGGTGAGGGGGTTTACGCACTGTCCGGGCTCTATTCTCTGCACACTCTCCGGTGCTATTGAAATGTCTTTGCGGGGTGGGCTCCCGTCCCTCAGTGCGCTCAATGGGGTTCCCGCCGCTAAGTCTCCCCTCACCACTCCTGGGTAGTCCTGAGTGAGGGCTTGGGTCCGCGGTGCGGTGACCGGTGCTCCCCGTCCCAGTCTGATTCCCCTGTCAGCAGATCGACGCCTCACAGCGGCGCTCAAAGCATTCCGCTGCTCTCAATATTCAGGAGCCGGGGTTCAAAATGGGGAGATAGCGCTCAGGCCCCCGCGCTGTTGCCTCTGCGATATCCTGCCGTACAGTGCCTCTCTCCAGGATTATGTGCACCCCGCCCTCCACCGACGAGGCCAGTCCAGGCAGTCCCTCTGGGTACTCACTGTCAGGGCTCGACGGGTGCCATTTTGTGCATTGGAGTCCCAGGGCGCCCAGGTTGTGCCAGTAGAATATCCCGACTCCTATCCTTGTTGGAGCCTCCCGTTGCCCTTTCTATTCTGGGCCCGCAGTGCGTCTCTCCTCCCCCAAAGATCCGCTGCGGTGAGGCAGGTTGGCGTGCAGACATGCAGCCTGACTCTTCCAAGGTTCACTGCAGACCGGCGTCCCGATCACATCCGCGCCCCCCGGGGCTGCCCACACGATACTCGGCTCACCGTTTCACAGGTGGGTCCGGGCGGGCTCAGTCAGTCGGCGCAGGTTCAGGGCGCATCGGAATCAGCCGCCATGCCATCTCGCTCTCTGTTGCGGATGGGCGCCGCCATTTTGTCCGCTGCTCGTCCGAGCCACCCGATCCTTCCTCACAATCTTTTCCGAGCTGGATTCGTATAAAGGCTTCCCACTAGGCTGCTTCCTTTCTAGGACAGCTTATCCAATGATTCCGGCTTCTATCCACCACTATGGAGATCAGGATGATGCCAAGCGGCGGCTGCCGGGACGGAGCTCGTAAGCTCTGCCGCCTACTCCATCAGCGCCCAAGCCACGCCCCCACATCAATAACATCAATAGTGTAAATAATGACAGTACCTTTTGTTTCCACAGGATCATTCCGATACACTGTTGCAGTATCTGGTGGAATGTCACAACCAACTTTAATGTTCTTTCTTCAATGATGAGACACATCAACAGATTCATACAGTTAACACAAAATGTGGATTTTGCCTATGTGAAGGGAGATTTGTATTCTTTGGGTCGCCTACCACATGTGGTTAGAGCAATTGATGGCACACATATTGCCTTGGTGCCACTACACAACAGAGAACAAGTCTACAATAATCAAAAACACTTCCATTCAATCAATGTGCATGTTGTGTGTTTACCAGATTTGTACATCACTAGCGTTTTCCAGGATCAACACATGATTCCTTTATTTTTAAAAGATGTTGTAGGAAGGTGGAATCTGACTGCATGGTTACCCCCATTTTTTTCCTGGTGTTTTGCTGGTTTTTGACTAGTCTGACTGGGATCCTACTATTCAGGACCCCAGTCTATCTGCTTTCTCCCTAAATTGGTTGTGTTATGTACTTTAGGTACACTCCAGATTGGATTCTGGGGTACCCTTATAAGTCCCTAGTATATGGTATCCTATGTACCCAGGGCATAGGTACCCAGAGGCCTCCCAGGGGCTGCAGCATGTATTATGCCACCCCTGAGAGACCATTTAAAATGACACAACAGGTCTGCTACAGCAGCCTGTGTAAGGTGGTGCATGCACCCCTTACTTAGATATAGGTTCACTATATCTATCCTAATCACTGCACATATAAACCTATCAGTCACCCCTATGGCAGGCCTTATCAATCCTGAAGGCAGGGTGCTGGGTTTTATGTGAGAGGGTGCCCATGCATGAGCAGAGCCCCTCTGCAGCCTTCGGAACCTATTCTCCGGGGTTGTTTGTGATGCAGCCAACCATATATACTTAAGTGCATTATAACCTAGTGGTAAATGCTAACTTTAAAACGGCTGCATGGAAACATGTCGTGTTTGGTGTCAAACACCTTGGAATCATACCTCCACACCAGTAACTGGTGTGGGAGGTATAATTCCACCCTCCTAGAGGGAGAAATATGACACCGGTACACCCGGTACCAGCTTCACAGAACCCTGGCATCACAAAATGAATGCTGCCAGCCACAGACACGAGTCTGCCCTCCTGCTGCTGGACGAAACACCGACAGGGGAAGGTTTGACAATAGGTTTCCTGTCACAGGGAGGTGTGACCACCTCCCAGACAGGCTTTAGTGTATTGGGGCTGGGTGGGTGCACTCTCGGAGTGCTTTGATGTCTGCACTGGGGGCACATTTGGTGTCCCTGTGTATAGTCCAACTCAAACTGGTTGCAGGAGCCATTTGCTCCTGCTCTGGTGCAAAACTGGACAAAGGACATGGGTGTAGCCACCCCTCTGTCCTGACCCTCCCATAGGTGGGTCCCCAGAGTTTGTCCCACACCTTCCTTGGGTATAAAATAGGAACCCCTGACTACAGGACTTTGGATATTACCTGGACTAAACTCTGCTACAGAAACCAAGTACTTCGACTATCTGCACAATGCTGGATGACTGAAGAATCTCCCTTGGAGTAAAGGAGTTACTCCCCTGCTGAGCAGGCACCTAAAATGCATCTGACAGGTTTGCATCTACGAAGCTCCTGAAGGACTCAGAAGATTTCTGCAATACAGGAGGTGGGTTCCCGTGGTCTTTGAGGTTGATCTGCGCTCTCAGCAATTCTGAGGCCCGTATCCCTCGTGGGGACCGTGCAACCCGAACCCCTGGGCACCGTGTACATTTGCAGCAGCATATGCTTTTTGGCAACCCCTGAGGCTGTGCTTTGGGCTACTTGTAGTCCTGACCCCATGCAGTAATTCCACTGAAGATTTATGGCCTACACTCCACGAGTGTTCCGTGGGCTGGTATTTAGTGATTCAGCTCGAGGTCCCTTTGCGATCCCTGGTCCATTGGCCTGTGGGTCCCTGAGAAGGCAACTTTAACTTTCAGTGGGCTTCCCTGATTGCTCCAGATGTGCCCTGACTCTCCATCGCTTGGAGAGTCCCCGGGACCTTGCTGGTCCTCACAGAAGCATCTTTTCTCTGACCGCGTGGGTTGCAGTTGCCAATGCTTGTTGGTGTTCAATCCGGACACTGACCCCCCAGCACTCGACATCCTTCATGGGACAGCTCGAATCCGGACTGTGGTCATCGTAGACGTCTCCTGGTCCCCATGGCTACAGAGTCAAGCTTCACCTCTTCTCACCTGAAGCACCCGACATCGGTGGGCATCCGATTGCTCCGCTCCTGGTCACGTGAAGTGACCCAGACTTTGTCCCCTCTGCTTTCAGGTTCTTCTCATCTCCGATCCAGGCTTGGATCACACCGGACACTTTTCTTCTCCACGGCAGCAGTACTTTTTCGCATCACGCCATTGAAAACGACGAGGGTTTCCGACACCATTTGACCCCTATGCACCCGGCTCCTCTGGGATAGGTAACTCGGGTATCTCGGTACTCTCAAGGGTGCTGGCCTTAGAACCTTCTATGTTTAGCTGGGTTTGCTTAAAGTCCTTTCCTAAGTGTCCTTAATCTTTAAATTTCCAACCGCGACTTTCCCATAGAGTTGTACGGAGCTTGCGTCTGTGTTCCCACACTGCACCCGTCCTCTGTGGGTCCCCTGTGTCACTACCTTGGGTGGTTCCTTGGGGTCCCAGCGATTCTACGTGCTCTAGGCACTGTGTCTAGTCAATTCGTGGTTGTTATACCACTTTCTTAGTATATGGTTTGGTCTCCCCCTGGAGCCCACTGTGTATTGTGCTATTTACTGTCGTTCTAGTAATTTAATATTGTGTGCCTTGTTCTCTAATCTCATAAAGAGGTTAGTAGAGAGTGTTTAGTAATAAATACATATATTTTATATATACCTTGTGTGGTTCTCCTTTCATTTGGTCATTCAGGAGGTTATATACTGGTTTGACAAGCTGCTTTACATTCCTTCAAGACTTAGACTGAAGGCTGCTCTCCATAGCTACCACTAGGATAGCTTTCAATAAAGGTTGTCTTTAACCTAATCATCAATAAAGGTTGTTTGGACTGGTGCAAGGTGCCCACTTTAATTAGTGTACAGCATATACCAGGCCAACTTCTCACATTGGTGTGCAGCGGGTGGGATTCAAGCTTGCTATTGTTTTACCAGATAATCTCATTGAGTGACTAACTGAAAACCACTAAAGGTACTTAGGTACATATAAATCAAGACTAGAATAAAGTAAGTTCTACTGAACTTAGAGTTGGGTAAGTCAAGGGCCTAGCACACCCTTTCTCCAACTCAAGAGAGTTTCAGTTCCCACTAGGGTAGGTATGTGCATACACCACACCACACTAGCATGTCTTCTAGGCCTGAAGCCGGTTGCTCCTTGCCCACTAAGTATGACCATCTCTCATTCCAAGAATTGAGAACCATGTGCACATCTAGGAAACTGAAGACAGGGAAAAACCGAAACACTCAACGTCTCATAGAGAGTTTGATTTTAGATGACCTCAGAAAGACCCCAGGGTCTGATGAGGCAGGCAAGTTGGGTGGGACAGCAGAAGAGGACAGGCCAGGAAGTGAGAACTTCAATGACCTGGACTCTGATGCTGGCCAGGAGGATCAAAATGATTCTACCCTGGGCAATCCAATTCTTCCTGAATGTGAGGAAGGAGGCCTCAGTGGCCCTCTCTTTACCCCACCTGGAAGGGTTAACAGTTTACCAAGAAGATCAAGATCTCCTTCTCAGGAATCTAATCATTCTGGTACATCTGTAGGGAGCTCTGTTTCTCATAGGACCTCTGCCTCTCATAAAAGGGAGTCCTCTTATGAGAGGAAGTGCCAACTGCTTGAGTTTGAGAGAGCAAAGCTCAGAATCAAGAGAGAGCAATTGGCCTTAGATAGGGAATCCCTGGAGCTTCAGAGAGCTTCTTAGAAGTTGGGGCTAGAGCCCCATGGTGGCAGCAACAGTGTCCCTAGAGGTAGGGAACATACTCATGACCATAGGAACCTGAACAAGATTGTCCCTTCCTACCAGAGTGGGGATGACATCCACAAATGGATAACTGCACTGGAGAGGGTCTGTAAGGTACAGAGGGTCCCTCAGGAGCAGTGGGCAGCAATCTTGTGGCTCTCCTTTGCAGACAAAGGTAGAGACAAGCTCCTCACTGTAAGAGAAGAGGATGCTGATAATTACAAAGTCCTGAAGAGTGCTCTGATTGATGGGTTTGGCTTAACCACTGAACAATACAGGATAAAGTTCAGAGACACCTAAAAGGCACAGACTCAGGACTGGGTTGACTTTGTAGATTGTGCTACTAAGGCTCTGGAAGGTTGGATACATGGCAGCAAGGTGCATGACTTTTTAGTATTGTACAATTTGATTATGAGGGAGCAGATCCTTAATAATTGTCAAAACCAGCTTTTACACCAGTACCTGGTGGACTCTGATCTCTCCCCAAGAATTGGGAAAGAAGGCAGACAAATGGGTCAGAACCAGGGTAAAGCCAAAGAACCAGGGTGGTGACCAGAAGAAAGATTCTTCCAAGAACCAAGAGAAAGGTGGGGATAGATCAAAAGATAAATCCACTACAGGGCCCCAAAAGTCCTCTTCTGGGGGTGGGTCCCAAACTCCTTCCTCCCCTGAAAAGAAACCTTATTGACATGTCTGTAAGAAGCCTGGCCACTGGAAAAATGACCCCATTTGCCCAAAGGTCAGCAATAAGGAAAATGTTCCTCCAAGCACTACTACCATTCCTCCTGGTACTACCAGTAGTAATCCCCCAGGTGGTACTAGTGCACCCAAAAAGCTAGGTGGGTTGGTATGGGGAACTGAGGTGGACCCCATCTTATCAAGGTCCTCCTCACAGGCCTCCTTAGTCTGTGATGGTGGTATGGGATTTGCCACTTTTACTGTCAGTCCTAATTCTTTGGGCAAGTACAGACAGGAGCCACTAATAAATGGTCAGAAAGCTGTGGCCTTTAGGGACACAGGGGCTAGTGTCACCATGGTGACAGGGAAACTAGTCCCCCCTCAACAGCTTTTACCTGAGTTTAAGTACCAGGTGACCAACATTGATGGTATCAGGACCGATCATCCCATGGCTATAGTCAATCTAAGCTGGGGAAGGGTCACTGGCCTAAAGACAGTGGCAGTGTCCCCAAACTTGCCTGTAGATTGCCTGTTGGGCAATGATATGGAAATTTCAGCCTGGGCTGAAGCTGAATACCAGGCCCATTTAAGAATGTTAGGCCTCCCTGAGAAAGTTGGTGGGGCTCTTAGGGCCTCAGCCCAATCCCAGGGACATTTTGGAGAGGTGGAGCCTGAAAGAATGGCCCACTCTACTCCACAAGAGAGCAGAAGGGTTGAAGAATAGTCTTCTTCCCCCCCAGACTATAGGTAAGGGTCAGCTTCCTCAGGGAACTGATCCTACCCCTAGTGAAGGAACTGCCCCAGAGATGGTCAGGCCTGGCCTGGCAACACCCCTGATGGCAGGGGACCCTTCCAAGGTGGTACCCAGTCTGGAGCAGGTATCCTGCCCCTCTCTACCCTACCTCAATCAGCCTAGGGCTGCAGAGGTCAGGGAGGTCAGTTGACCCCTATAGGCCCACTGCCCAGAGGAACCCCCCATCAACAGATTAGGGGCACCCAGTCTAGTAGCCCTAGCCAGGTGAAAATTCCTCAACCCACTGAGGGATCACTCTTACCATTGAATAGGGACCACCCCCAGATGGACTCTATTGGGCAAGGGCAAACCTGGGACCAAATGGTTCCAAACCTACCCTCTCCCTCTAGTGTACCAACCAAAGGGACCCAACCCCCAGCTGTAGGCAGCCAGAGGTTGACCCTTAGGGCCAGATACAACTCAGTCATGGAAAGAAAGGCCTCCATGGTGACCAGTGATCTGAGGAAGCTGAGGCCAACTTTATTAGGGCCTCACTTCTCTACTCAGACACCCCACCAGCCTTTTACTTTGCCAAAACACCCTACATGTAGAAATCCCAACTTTTGGAGACCATCCAATACCCTTAGGGGAGGGGACTGCTTAGTGGACCATAAGACAAGGGGTATCCATGCTAGTGCAGGATCTTCCTTATATGGCCACTTAGTCAATAAAGGCTCAACTGTACAAGGTTAGCCTTATCTCCTTTCGTTTGGGGGGGGGGGGGGTTTATGTAGGAAGGTGGAATCTGACTGCATGGTTACCCCCATTTTTTTCCTGGTGTTTTGCTGGTTTTTGACTAGTCTGACTGGGATCCTGCTATTCAGGACCCCAGTCTATCTGATTTCTCCCTAAATTGGTTGTGTTATGTACTTTAGGTACACTCCAGATTGGATTCTGGGGTACCCTTATAAGTCCCTAGTATATGGTATCCTATGTACCCAGGGCATAGGTACCCCTGAGGCCTCCCAGGGGCTGCAGCATGTATTATGCCACCCCTGAGAGACCATTTAAAATGACACAACAGGTCTGCTACAGCAGCCTGTGTAAGGTGGTGCATGCACCCCTTACTTAGATATAGGTTCACTATATATATCCTAATCACTGCACATATAAACCTATCAGTCACCCCTATGGCAGGCCTTATCAATCCTGAAGGCAGGGTGCTGGGTTTTATGTGAGAGGGTGCCCATGAATGAGCAGAGCCCCTCTGCAGCCTTCGGAACCTATTCTCCGGGGTTGTTTGTGATGCAGCCAACCATATATACTTAAGTGCATTATAACCTAGCGGTAAATGCTAACTTTAAAACGGCTGCATGGAAACATGTCGTGTTTGGTGTCAAACACCTTGGAATCATACCTCCACACCAGTAACTGGTGTGGGAGGTATGATTCCACCCTCCTAGAGGGAGAAATATGACAACACCGGTACACCCGGTACCAGCTTCACAGAACCCTGGCATCACAAAATGGATGCTGCCAGCCACAGACACGAGTCTGCCCTCCTGCTGCTGGACGAAACTCCGGCAGGGGAAGGTTTGACAATAGGTTTCCTGTCACAGGGAGGTGTGACCACCTCCCAGACAGGCTTTAGTGTATTGGGGCTGGGTGGGTGCACTCTCAGAGTGCTTTGATGTCTGCACTGGGGGCACATTTGGTGTCCCTGTGCATAGTCCAGCTCAAACCGGTTGCAGGAGCCATTTGCTCCTGCTCTGGTGCGAAACAGGACAAAGGACATGGGTGTAGCCACCCCTCTGTCCTGAACCTCCCATAGGTGGGTCCCCAGAGTTTGTCCCACCCCTTCCTTGGGTATAAAATAGGAACCCCTGACTACAGGACTTTGGATATTACCTGGACTAAACTCTGCTACAGAAACTAAGTACTTCGACAATCTGCACAACGCTGGATGACTGAAGAATCTCCCTTGGAGTAATGGAGTTACTCCACTGCTGAGCAGGCACCTAAAACGCATCTGACCAGTTTGCATCTATGAAGCTCCTGAAGGACTCCGAAGATTTCTGCAATACAGGAGGTGGGTTCCCGTGGTCTTTGAGGTTGATCTGCGCTCTCAGCAATTCTGAGGCCCGTATCCCTCGTGGGGACCGTGCAACCCGAACCCCTGGGCACTGTGTACATTTGCAGCAGCATATGCTTTTTGGCAACCCCTGATGCTGTGCTTTGGGCTACTTGTAGTCCTGACCCCGAGCAGTAATTCCACTGAAGATTTCGGGCCTACACTCCACGAGTGTTCCGTGGGCTGGTATTTAGTGATTCAGCTCAAGGTCCCTTCGCAATCCCTGGTCCATTGGCCTGTGGGTCCCTGAGAAGGCAACTTTAACTTTCAGTGGGCTTCCCTGGTTGCTCCAGACGTGCCCTGACTCTCCATTGCTTGGAGAGTCCCCAGGACCTTGCTGGTCCTCACAGAAGCATCTTTCCTCTGATCGCGTGAGTTGCAGTTGCCAAGGCTTGTTGGTGTTCAAACCAGACACTGACCCCCCAGCACTCGACATCCTTTGTGGGACAGCTCGAATCCGGACTGTGGTCATCGTAGACATCTCCTGGTCCCCGTGGCTGCAGAGTCAAGCTTCACCTCTTCTCACCTGAAGCACCCGACATCGGTGGGCATTCGATTGCTCCGCTCCTGGTCACGTGAAGTGACCCAGACTTTGTCCCCTCTACTTTCAGGTTCTTCTCATCTCCGATCCAGGCTTGGATCACACCGGACACTTTTCTTCTCCACGGCAGCAGTACGTTTTCGCATCACGCCATTGAAAACGACGAGAGTTTCCGACACCACTTGACCCCTATGCACCCGGCTCCTCTGAGATAGGTAACTCGGGTACCTCGGTACTCTCAAGGGTGCTGGCCTTAGAACCTTCTATGTTTAGCTGGGTTTGCTTAAAGTCCTCTCCTAAGTGTCCTTAATCTTTACATTTCCAACCGCAACTTTCCCATAGAGTTGTACGGAGCTCGCGTCTGTGTTCCCACACTGCACCCATCCTCCGTGGGTCCCCTGTGTCACTACCTTGGGTGGTTCCTTGGGGTCCCAGCGATTCTACGTGCTCTAGGCACTGTGTCTAGTCAAGTCGTGGTTGTTATACCACTTTCTTAGTATATGGTTTGGTCTCCCCCTGGAGCCCACTGTGTATCGTGCTATTTACTGTCGTTCTAGTAATTTAATATTGTGTGCCTTGTTCTCTAATCTCATAAAGAGGTTAGTAGAGAGTGTTTAGTAATAAATACATATATTTTATATATACCTTGTGTGGTTCTCCTTTCATTTGGTCATTCAGTAGGTTATATACTGGTAAAACAAGCTGCTTTACATTCCTTCAAGACTTAGCCTGAAGGCTGCTCTCCATAGCTACCACTAGGATAGCTTTCAATAAAGGTTGTCTTTAACCTAATCATCAATAAAGGTCGTTTGGACTGGTGCAAGGTGCCCACTTTAATTAGTGGACAGCATATACCAGGCCAACGTCTCACAGATGTAATTTAAATTCAGCTTTGTTTGCCTTGTACCCACAATGTACAAAGGGATGTTTGCTTTTTTAATAAACGTTTTGTAACATGAGTTTACTAGTCAAAACAACAAATCCGAACCATTCAGTTTCTGGAGATATTTGTTACTGGTTTTTGAAAATGTTCAAAAAAAGTTTGGAACAATAATAGAAAACTACAAAAGTGTGACCAAATTATTTCTGGAGATGCTCCCTACATGCAGGAGATGAAGATTTAACTAAACCAAAGTTTAAAAGGCTTGAAGTAGTTGAAATGTAGAATTTTTAACATGTTTTGAGAAAGAACTTCATGATGAGTTATATTTACACAAATAAATAAAACTATTGTACATGTCTTTACAGCATCTTCAGGAGCAGGCAAAGGAGACATTGGCCAAGAAGGTGGGAAAGCAGCTGGCCACTGTGTTTTAGGTGGTGAGACATCTAACACCAATGGACACAGCGGCATGGAGGGTGAGGGGACTGGAACGGAGGCCACAACATTGAAGGAGCTGAGTTTCCACCTTCTAGATCTGCTCTAGGACCTTGAGTCAATGGTACCTTTTCTCAGAATGAAAGCATGGGTGGGTGGGGGGATTTGTTAGCAGGTCAATCATTTCTATTTCAATTCACTATGACTCTTAAGAATCACAGATTACCAAATGAAGTTTATTGATTTATGACAAAGCCAAAAATAACTGAACGTACAGGCACATCAAGATGAGGGCATAGAAATACATTGGGACTAATACAAAGCCAAATCTACGAATGGAAATAAGGCGTTGCAACATGCACAACATAATTAGTTCAAGACTCAGGATACAAAAGAGTAGGGAACAAACGTCCAGGTTCCCCTGCATCGAAGGTTCATGGGAATAAAGAATTAATCTCTCCCTACACCAGCACTAACGTGACATTCCTAATTAAGCATTTTCCGGGTCAGGATCAGTTAAGGTGGCAGCGTGTGGAGTCTTCCTTAGAAGTCTCCCCACATTAGTTGGGTCAAGCGGCATAAAGCTACTAAGACAGAGCTCGTTCTAAGATGCTCTCTCTCTTGAGGCAAAGAAGAAGTGCCGGTGCTCTTTCCCTAGTTCGATTCATCGATAGCACAGGTGGCGTCCTAGGATCCTCCACGGGACACGTCATCTGGTCAGGCCACCTCCTCATAGGTACTTTTCCATTAGGCAGCGATGCTTCAAAGCGGTGGTGAGATGACCATGATTCCAGGCACCATGATTCCAGGCTCTCTACGGTCAGAAAATACAACAGTTCTCCATTATCAGTATCAACGCTCAATTTATCACCTTCTCTCCTTGCCTAACTCCTAAAACAAAGACATTATTCTAACTAACAAGGATGATTCTTCCACCTGCAACAGAAACATGAGGAAGAGCAGAATCCGATGTGCACATGAAATACAACTATTAATTCTAATGCGAAAACTTCCAGGGAAAATGCATTTCAGGCCTACAAAATTCAGCTGACATAAGAAAGATGGCACATAGACGTTACAATATTGCATATAAAATAAACACTCGCTCTCAATATTACTGCGTACATATAACACATTACATAAGCACATTGAATACATGAATAATTGTCAGAGGTATACACAAATTCTGCACTTTCGTGATTTCAGCTAGTTACATCTTTTTACTACGTTGATTTCATCACATTTACATTGAAAGGCCCTAAAATACATCATGATTCACATTATTACAATTCACATTCTAATGTCTCATGTCAATACAATGAAAGAATATATGTGGATGTAGGCTGCTCGTGATTATGATGCAACCCTACAAATGAATAAGGAATTTTCCGCTACATCAGTCCCCCCTCTGATGACCTGTGTCAGCACACCCCTCACAATTCCCTGTAGTGTAGACCGATCTAAACAGATGTCGTAGCTAGTCTCCCCTGTCTGAACTCCTCCAAGAGCTTATGATTCTCATAGTGACTTTCCTGCAGTCTCTCCATTCTTCTTTCTCTCTCTCTGGTGGAATTCTAATAGCGGCAGAATTGTGTAGTAAGGCAGCCCTTGACTTATCAATGTGGGGGGACCATGATAAGAAGCTGCTGATTCTTGCACCCAAAAATTCAAAGTGCTTAACCTCCTCTAGTACCATGGTCCCCAGAATCAAGTTTCTACGGAAGGATCTGTGAGGCCTTAGAGTCATGAATTTGGTTTTCTTAGCGTTGACCTCAAGACCCTATGATTACAAAATTCATGAAATTGGTCAGGAAGATTCTGGATTTCGACGGGGGTTCTGGAAATGATTAGGTTGTCGTCTGCAAACAACAGGCTGGGAATGGATACACCACAGAGGTTAGGAGTGCCATTAATACAATCATGGAGGTAATTAAATGCATCGTTGATATACAGGGAAAACAGCATTGGTGCGAAAATGCACCCCCCCCCCTAGTGATGTTAATCTTCTTGATTAATGCCCCATGCTTGTCCCACTGCACGTGGGCATAGTTGTTCTCATGCTGCCTCAGCAAAATCCCTACCAGGGTAGGAAGAGCCCTCATTCACCTAAGAGTGTCCCATAAACAAGCTCCAGGGCCCAGAGCGAAAGCTTCTCATAGGTCATTGAAGGCAACATAAAGATGGTCCTTCAGGATCTTGATGTACTTCCAGAGTATCAGCATAAATCTGAATATTTGGTCCACTGTTCCCACCTTTGACCGAAACCCTTCCTGAAACGGAGAAAGGATATACAAGAGACCAACTGCTGAGATAGATACAGTAGAATTGCTGCGCTGGAGCTGGGAAGGCTTGAGGAGAAGAGCCAACCTCGATGACCTCTACGCCCCATCCATGCAACTGGCCTATCATCCACATATTCCTCCCTTGGGTGATAAGGATGCAGTGAATAGGGCACACAGACTAGGTCTTCACACCTTCGCAGATTTGTTTACGGAGGGTACTATCAGCTCTGTACTGGTTGAGGCAGAGGGGGTTGGATCACAATTCGCTGACCTATTCCTATCTCATAGAATACGGGCTGCATGCAAACAGAGATACAAGACATTTCCCAACTCTCCGCCCACAATGCTCGTGCTTGAGCAAATATTAACTTGCACATCCCAGCGCAAGCTTATCACACGCATGTATAACGGTATGTAGTCTTCCTATCCAGTGGTCATGCCCAAAGCAGTTGCTGGTTGGAACGAGGACCTAAGTCCCCCAGTCGACATGGAACAATGGAAATACTGTTGCGGCCAGCTCTGCATGCTGTCCCCCAACTACAAATTAAGGCTGATTCATTTTAAATACTTGCATAGATTTTATCGCACCCCTGTGCAGTTAGTTCAGATGGGGCTCCGTTCGGACTCCAACTGTTGGAAATGTGGGGCTGCTCCATGACCTTTCTACACCTGGCTTGGACTTGCCTGATCGTAGCGACATACTGGGTTGCGGTTTTCGCCACAGTGGGAGACATTCTGGGTACGACGATTGAGCCCAATCCTCTGATAGGCATACTGGGGTACATTAAAGATGCCCAAGCAAAAGATCGCCATCTGCTCGCTATGCTCCTCTTGATGGCAAAGCGCAGAGTAGCTATACATTGGGGCTCCACAATTGCTCCATCAGTAAACAACTGGCTACAAGACATTACCTTCTGCCACACTCAATTGTCATTATTTTGGGAGCAAATGCCTACTGCCTCTAGACCGAAGGATATTTGGGAGCCAATGCTGGCATGGTTCCGTAATAGGGCTGCCGAGAACGAGACCAGACGCGGCCCCTCCTACTGACTCCATATCATACGGAATGGCACGCATATCCATCTCAAACTTGCTGGGGGTATGTGACTTCCTCATGCGTATTATACTCCACAGTGCTGTATAAATAGGTACTCGGTAACCGAATTGCTCTATGAATGCAAAAAGGGTAAATTATTCTATTGTAACTCACTTCAAGCACTGACCTGTTGTTTTAAAGTTGTTTTGCTGTGAGATAATGTCTATTGATTACGCCGTATAGGCGGGATACATTGATATGTATGTTTGTTGTTATGGCAAAATGTCAATCCTTTTTTTTTTTTTATTAAAAGTAGGTGGCCCACACCTGATGTTTTACCAAAACCTGGCGACATAACACCTTTTGTAAGATGTCAATAAAGCTGACAGGCCTGTAGTTATTCGGTTCAGATCTGGCACCCTTTTTAAAAATTGGTATAATCAATACTCCTCTCCATGAATTGGGAAGAGAAGCACCTGACATGATGGAGTTAGACGGGATGTTGATATACAGGGGCCAGATCTCGAACTCTGAGCAATACAAGTCACCTGGAATGAGATCTAATCTGGGTGCTTTTCCCGAGTTTCAGGAACATGATTCCTTTGCGTCATCTGCAGAAAAAAAGCAGAGCTAAGCTCCTCCTAATCTACATAGACCTGAGAGCATAGATCAGAGCTAGATGACAGCTGGACTTCAGACGGAGTAGAGTATAAATGTCCAAAATGTTGGACTCAAGAATGTTGTTGAATGTGGTAGACTGCGAGCTTCTAAACTGCAATGGGTGATTATATGCCAAAAGGAAGTCTAAGCAACAGTAGGGAAAGCATTAGATATTGGAGGGGTTACATTTACTATTCCCACTCCAAACAGCACAACAGTAGGGAAAGTGTTGGACTTCAGATGGGTTAGATTTACTATTCCCACTCCAGTCTGAGCAACAGTAGGGAAAGTGTTGGACTTCAGAGGGTAAGGTTTACTATCCACTCCAGTCTGTGCAACAGTAGGGAAAGCGTTCGACTTTGGAGGGGTTACATTTACTATTCCTACTCCAGTCTGTGAAACAGTAGAGAAAGCGTTAGACTTTGAAGGGTTTAAATTGACTATTCCCTCTCTGTTCTAAGCAACAGTGGGGAAACTACTTCACCGTAACATTTACATATTTGAATAACCCTATTAATTTAGAAAAAAAATGTAACATTTAATATAAACATTATTAACATAACATAAACATTTATATATATATAAAAAACTTTAAAACAATTTACATACTTAATAAACAATTAAATAATTATCAATTAAAAAATAGTTGTTATTTAATGTTTCCTTAATTATCCCTACAAACCTAGCAGCCCACACCTAAAATATAACTAAAATAATAGGTATAGCACAATTTACCAGCAGCAACTGGCATTTAGGATGAGTGGAGGGGTTGGCAAATGGGTGGTGAGTGGAGGGGTGTATGCAAGCAAGGTGAGTGTAAATAAAAAGAAAAAATATTCACTTACCTTGCTTGCTGTACGACTCCGACGTCCTCCTTGCGCCGTGTTCTGCTCTGTCTCCTCAATTCCCCTAACCAATCCTGGCCCTGCTCTCATGCTGGTAACCAGGATTGGCTGGAGTGGGCTGCTGGATGCTCCTTCAGGCCCTGTAGGCCTGTGCTTGGTCTCCACCCAGCTGTCTAAGACAGCTGAGTGGAGAACTTCAAAGTGCGCATGTCACTTTGGCTGGCACAAGACAGTCGGCCAAAGTGACATGCGCACTTTGGAGCAAACAGCCAGTCACTGGTCCTGTCCTCTGCTGGCAAACGGCAGCAGAGGACACGTCCCGCATGTCTCTGGGCTCGGGGCAGGCTGGCTGCTGCAGCGCGCAAAATGGTAAAAAATAAAATGGAAATTAAATCTTTTCATTGCCATTTTATTTTTTCCTGCGTGGTTGGCAGTGAGTGGGGGGGGGGAGGCTCCCCTGTCCTCATGCAGAAACCGCCAATGCAATTTATATAATTGATAATCAATTACATAATTAACAATGAATAAGTAACTGTTAATTAATTCTTACTAATTAACTTCCCACCCTATACACCTAAAACCTAAGCCCATATCTAAAATATAACTAAAATAAATATTGCACAATTTACATAATGAAAATCAATTAAATAGTTTAATAAAAATTAAAAGTTATTTGTTAATTTATTATTACTTAAAACATAACTAAAATATATAATTATTACACAATTCACATAAATAATAATCAATTAAATATTTAGTAATAAATTAATATTTAATTGTTCATTCATTATTACTTAATGAATTTCCAACTCTATATCCCTACAAACCTAGCAACCCGCACCTAAAATATAACTAAAATAAATTATATAATTAACTAACAGTTAATAATTAATTGTAAATTCATTATTAGTTAATTAACTTCCCACCCTGTACCTCTACAGACCTAGCAGCCCTCACCTAAAGCTTAACAAAAATATATAATTATTACACAATATACATCTATTCTATAATCATTACTAATTCATTGTTAATTATTACTTAATTAATTTCCTGCCCTATACTTCTTTAAACCTAGAAACCCGTGCCTATAATATAACTAAAAGAAATCAGTATTACATAAATTACATAATTAATATATTTAATAAAAATGTATTAATTACTTAATAATTTGTTTTTGCTTAATGAACTTTCTACACTATCCCCCTACGAACTCAATAACCTGCTACGGCACTATAAATTACTGTTAACAATTAAATAAAAAATTCTAAATCACTTGAAATTACAAACTATATTTAAATTAAATATTAAAAATTACACAAAATATAGTAACATAAAATTCATATATGAACTAAAACGCATTAAAATAATTTAAAAAGTATATTTTTTACAACTATATTATTGAAAATGGTATTAAAAACAACGGTATTCTTAAAAAACGATATTACTTACCTAGAAAAAGGATATTCTTGACAACGATATTTTTGCATCACAATATTGTTGTGTCACAATATTTTTTTCCCAATGTTTGTGTCTCCTGATATTTACAACTTGATATTTTGTCCAAACACCGCCTACATTCCACTGAGAGTTTATTTTACTGCCTCTCTCTGTTACCTGTATAGAAGACAGCTAGCTGGCAATTATCATGGCAGTACAGACTTTTTATTTTGCTGGACATTTCCTGGAGGGCTGGAGCCCTTGGAGGCTTTTTTGAAAGCCCGGGGCTGCTCCAAGGTTAATTGCAGCAGTCAGGGGAATTATACTATAGATACAGAAAGAAAGGGAGGGAGGGGGGCAATAGAAAGAAAACAATCAGAGAGGGAGAAGAGAGAGAGAAGGGAGAGGATGGATTGGAAGAGAGAAATTGTGTGAGGTGGGGAATTGAGCGGGGCTGGTTTGAGCATTTTTGCCAGGGCTGTTTTTGATTCCCCAGTCCGGCCCTGTCTATTATGATACCGAATATTCCTTATTTGCAAATGTAGCGTTGTGAGTGCAAAGCTCTTACGCTAAAAGCAGTCTTCTGGCAATGTGATGCAATAGTGTGTTATGTAAGCACATCGTCTCAGTTCTAAATGCTCACATTTGAAACATGCATTGCATAGGCCTGTCATTTTGATGTTTGTGTTGTTAATTGTTTAGAGCAGTGAAAGTAACACAGAATAACATTAAAACAGTATATTTAGTGACTAAGTTAAATGATAGGGATATATTTGTGAGGCTGTAGACATTTAAGAGATGTTTTAATTCGGCGATGAACGAGGAAGGAAGTAAATATATGGGTAGAGGGTTTGTAAAATTGGAGGAATCATTTGGCTGGGTTGAAAACTCTTTCCAACTTTCCAACCATGAATTGCCATTCAGGATAATACTACTCAAGTCAAAAACCTCAAACATTTCAAAAAAACAAACTGGAAAGAAAATAAGGGACAAAGGTAAAAGCCATCCAGTTATCATTCTACCACCAATAATTCCGTATTTTCAATCGGCCCTCCTTATTTTTTGACACCACTATTTTTACTGATAGCATCTATCAAGTCATCAGCCTCCTTATGTCCTCTAAAATGATACATTCTATTATTGTGCATGACTCTGAGGGTGTCAGGGAAGTTTAGCTAAGCCGTGGCCCCTAGCTTTTTTAGTGGGTCTACCCACTTTCCCAGCTCCCACTGCCTATTTAAGGTGGACTGTGAAATGTCTGATCTGATCTCAAAGGAAACCTGGTCCACTTTCAGCGATTTCATTTTCCGGGCATTTAAAAGAATGTGGGGGCATATTATCTAAAAAGTGCGCTAAACATCGCAAAGCGTGTTTAACGAGCACTTTTTTATCGCCGGCTATCGTCGGAATAATTTGCCATGCTAACGCTGTATTAGCGACATTTAGCGCTATGGCGATAATTATTCCAGCCATAGCGGTGTTTTCCATGAAACATCGCTGGTTTTCCAGCGATGTTTCATGGAAAACGGCGATAACCTTGCTGATACGACCCTGTGGTCGTATCAGCATAATCCACCCCCCATGTTAGATATGGCTAACACCTGCTAATTGCAGGTGTTAAATAAATGGCGATGACCCCGGTTAGCGCGACTTTTCACGTCGCTAACTGGGGCCATGGCCACCTTGCTAATAGGCGATAGGCCTGTTAGCGGGTGTTTCCCAGGTTTGTTCGTCGGGAACGCCCACTTTGCATGTCATTAGCGATAAATATCGCTGACATGCAAAGCGGTAAAACTACGGGCGCTAATGCCCGAAAACTGTCTCTAACTGCTGTTAGAGACAGTTTGCTGATAGGGCGATCAGAATATCGCCGCTTTAGCGGCAAAAAGTGCCGCTAAAGCGGCGATAGTGCCCTTGCTAATATGCCCCGTGTTTCTTTATAGCATATGGGTGGAACTTTACTAGGATCTTTCTGGGCTTGCTTCTATTTTGGTTCTTTCTAAAAGGGTCTCAATGCACCCTCGGACTGTCTCTGAAAATATACTGATCTTAATTAACTTCCCCACATGTGCTTTCAAATCATCACTCCCTTCCAATACATTCAATATGCTCGGGTTGTTTCTTCTTAAGTTATTTTCCAACGCCTCTAGTTTCTCCTGACGCTCCCCCTCACTTGCCTTCAAGAGGCAGATTTCATCCTTGTTCTTCTCCACTGTGACTTTCAGTTATTTCACAGTATCCTCAAGAATAGAGGTCCTAGCAGCCAGCGAGACTAATTTCTTCTCAAGATTCTCACATGCTCCTCGTATTTTTTGTGATTCATTTCGGAGACCTTAAACCTATTTCTAATTTCTGTGTTAAGAGCATGTATCACAGATTCAACTGTTGCTCTCGCAGACCCCTCTGTTGTGGTAGCATTGCCTATCCCCCTGGAAATCTGAGTGCAAATTTTTGATTTTTTTTCTTTGGGTAGCTAGTCACTGGGTGGCTGAGGCTCCTCTACCGCCATTAAAACATGCTGTTTGATGCTATTTGCCTCTACCTCCTCTTTCGTTTCCTCTAGAGCTTGATACATATTTGGACCAGCCAAGTTTGTGATCCCACTGGTTGCCATGCCTTCTCAACTGAGATTCTGTCTTGGGTCCCCGAGCCTCGGTGGCTGATCCGGTATCGTCCCATGGTTTACTCCCTCTACCTCGCTTATTGACTCGCTGAGAATAAGGGCCTAATTACGATGTCGGGTGGACTCACGCCTGCCCGACACCGTTGTGGAATCGGGACAGACCGACCTCTGGTCGGTGGTCCCGACCTCAGCATTACAATGCGACTGCACATGGTACAGTCGCATACTCCCATTTCTCTATGGAAGCTTGTGCTGCGGCCGGAAACAAGCCGTAGCACGAGCTTCCATAGACAAATGGGAGAATCTGTTCATCCCTGCACCGTGTGGCAGGCACCTCAGGGTGCCTGCCACAAGGTGCAGCTATTAACAGCTATTAACAGGGGGGCACCATAGGTGCCCCCTAGGCCCCCAAACGAAGGCCGCAGGGTGAAAGGGGCCCTGCTAGGGGCTCCCAAAGTTGCTTTCGACAGACTTTCCATGTCGGAAGCCTGACATAGAAAGCCTGTGGAAAACCAACATTGTAATCCCTACGGCGGAAACGCCGTCCATAGGGATTAAGGGCAGGCCTCTTACTGACCGACGGGCTCCTTGTGCCCATCGGAATCCAGCCGGAGTGACCGGCTCGTTTCACTTTCGACCACCTGCATTGTAATGCGGCAGTCAAAACTGAAACCGCAATGAGACTCAGAAAGCCTTCGACCTGTGGTCGGAGGCTTTCCGAGACTCATCGTAATTAGGGCCTTAGTGTCTTGGGCAGGTTTGAAAGTATGTTCGCAGTGAGCAGGCGATTTTCTCTTTTTGCACTGAGTGTCTAATCTTAGTAGGGCTACCCTTTCCCAAGCTAATCTTATCAATGGCTGTAGGTTTTTTTGCGGTAACCATAAGGGGATTTTGCCCAGTGGCTGACTCACCCTTATTCTCAATCTCTGCTGTTTTATAGAGTAGAGACTTACTGGCAGTTTGTGAGGGTGGTTTTAGGACTTCTTTGCAGGTGCTTCTTAAAGCATGCCTACCCTTCTTTCCCTGAACTCTCCCACTATCTCTCTGATCTGACTACTTGATATCTGACCCAGTTTCTACAATAGCCCTTTGCCTCCTTACCCATGTGCCCTCGCCTCCGCTCTGCCTTGATAACGGGTCTGCGTTGATCTCTACCTCCACGAGATGACCTGTTTCAGTCTTTCTCTTTCCCACACTGCCAATTTACGCAGC
This sequence comes from Calotriton arnoldi, assembly GCA_963921515.1. Taxonomy (NCBI): domain Eukaryota; kingdom Metazoa; phylum Chordata; class Amphibia; order Caudata; family Salamandridae; genus Calotriton; species Calotriton arnoldi. Next base: position 1,089,085 of record CAWUFW010005780.1, read on the forward strand.
TGTTCCTTTGCAAGCACTGCTGCTGTCTCTGCCACCTTTCCCCCGGAAGGGGATCCTCACCAAAGCCCTCCGCCCTCTTCATATCTCGAGCGCGGATCTCGATCAGCGCTCCACATTAGGCTCATGACCTACTGTGTCTGCGGTGATTGCCCTCAATGCAGGCGCCCAGCCGGGTGGCGTCTAATCACCGAACGCCGAACCTGGTAAGCCGCATCAATATGTTATGTTAATATATTTATTAAGCGCGCGAATACCCGAAGGTGTCTTGGCGCTAAAGGGTAGAGTAGGCAGGTTCCTGTAAGGCGTGGGTCTCTATTTCTCAAATAGCCAAGTTTTCAAGGCCTTCCTAAAGGCAAATAGAGTTGGTAGTGTTCTAATGGAGAAAGGGAGTGCATTCCAGAGCTTGGGGGCAGCCGCCCTAAAGCTTCTGCCACCCCAATTAGATTTGAAAACTCTCTGAATTTTTAGCAATTTAGCTCCTTCAGAGCGCAGATGCCTTCTTGGGACATACCAGTAGAGTAGGCGTCTCAGGAACATGGGGCTGGTATCCTGAAGTGCTCTATAGGTAATGCAGATGGCCTTAAAGATGATGCGGTTCCTGACTGGGAGCCAGTGCAGCTTGTGCAGATGTTTTCGAACTGATATGTGCCTAGGGATTCCCAGCAGAAGCCTCGCGGCCGCATTTTTAATCATTTGCAACTTATTGAGTTGTTTCTCAGGCATGCCAAGATAGAGACCATTACAGTAATCCAGTTTTGCAAGAATCGGTGAAGAAATCACTGTTTTCCTACTCTCCGTGGGGATAAAAGGTAATATTTGTTTGATTGCTTTTAGCAGAAAAAAGCTTGAAGAGACGGCATTAACCTGTGCTTCGAAATTTAATTTGTTATCAACAATCACACCAAGGTTCTTTGCCTTGTTAGCTGGGATAGGTGCCGTCCCAAGTTCATCCGGCAACCAGTTCTGTGACCAGTTTGTCAGAAAGTTGCCGAAAATGACTTCTGTTTTGTCAGAATTCAATCTCAGACAATGAGAGCTCATCCAGGAGCTGACCGCCAACATGCAGTCCTTAAAGTTTTGCATTGGTGGTGCAGTATTTTTTGATACCGACAGTACAAATTGTGTATCATCAATAGTTCCTCACCACAATCTGTAGCAAAAACCTTTATTTTCTTTCCTCTACTCAGTATGCTTTACCAATGTTCGATTACAGGCATGTCTGGAGCTGAGCATATTCGCGATCTGCGACTAGCCGTCTGCCATGTTTTCCATCCCATTTTTTTGAAGTTTTTGATATATGTTTTTGCACTCTGGGTGTTCCGTATCCAAAGGGCATTAGGCCATGAAGAAATCGGTGAGGGTTCTCCAATGAAAGGGTGGGTTGGGGGCCAAATGTAGATGAAAGGGCACAGTGTGGGGAGCATTCAGGATTTTTTTTTTTTAAATGTCCTCAGGTACCTAAGATGTCTCAGTATCTGCCATGTCCTATAGATGTTTGCATAATCCTTTTTTCACATGGGGATAGAAGGCAGAGATAAAGTAGCCCCTATAAAATATTATCATGGAACATAAATGGCCTACGAGTAAAAGGGAGGCGAGAAAGATTGCTACAATATTTGAGGGACTCCCCTATGCATATTATCTTGCAAGAAACTCGCCTGACTAGGGAAGAGTGTACGGACCTGTTTAAGTTTAGAAGATGGGTTCAACAGGTGGTTTGCACTAATCAGAATGTCAACACTTAAGGGGTGGCAATTCTGATATTGAAACATCCAAATGTTTCCATCAAAGATAGCGTTGTCACAGGTAAAGCGGGAAAATGGGTTATCTCTAAACTGACATTATATGACCAGAACTATACGTTAGCGGATTACGATGGCCCCAATATAGAAATGTTCTCAAATTTGTTGGACTTCACGGACCCCATTATAACAGTGGTAGATTTCAAAGTAGCACTGGATAATGTGTTAGATAGGTTGTCTAAAAGTAGATCGATGGTATCCCCGAAAATGTTATCATTAATTAAAAACATGATGAGGCAGATAGGGCTATGCGACATATGGAGAAAGAAGGCTGGGTCAAGGCGAGGTTATACTTTTAACAACAAAAAATATGACCACCAATCTAGGATTTACTATTTTTTTATAGATCAGAGTATAAAGGGGGAGTTTCAGGAGATTAAGCATGTGGGTGCTCACATGTCCGATCATTCCGCAGTATTACTAGAGTTGAAACCAGTTGTTAGGGCTGAATTAAGGAGAAGGACATTAGACCGCACGATATTGCTAGACAAAGAGGCTGTGAATGTACTCCTCAGAGACAAGGTGTTTTTTAGAGTCAATAGGGCACTGCCACAGTGGACATAGTGTGGGACTCTTTTAAAGCTTTTGCGAGGGGGAAAATTACTAGCATATCATCCTGTAAGAGGTAAGTATACAATAAGGAGGTCAACAATTTGGAGTCTGAATTAAGGAAGCTAGAGAGTAAATTGTTTTTGCAGAAGCTAGGACCTAGTTAAATAAAAGTACTGCAGGATAAGTTACAAGACACAAAAGAAAAGTTAGATACCGTTCTGTAGGCCAGAGTTAGGAAGAGGTGGGAATCCAGTAGAATAGCTCATTTCAAATACGGAGAGAATTGTGGGAAGCTGCTTGCCTGGAAAACTAAATCGGACTTAGTAAGAAATGTAATCAAAGAAATAAAGTGTAGTAATTCTGGGGTGACTTTAAGAAGTAGCAATGAGATTGAAAATGCTTTCTGCACTTTCTTTGAGAATTTATACACAGAAAATCTAGTGATTACGGAGGAGAGGGTGAAGGAGTGGGTTGCAAAGAGGAATTAGGTAAACTTAGTGAAGATAATAAGATCCAACTTAATAGCAATATTAAACTCTGCGAAGTCAAACAGGCAATTAGTTCTGGCAAAGCAGAAAAGGCAGCAGGTCCTATGTGGTTTGCCATCAGAAATATATAAAGCCCTGGGTGACATAATACTGCCTGTAATGACAAGGTTATTATTATTATTATCATTATTATGCATATTTTGTAAAGCGCATGGCTACCTAAAAGAAGGTTTCCCAGCGCTGAGCTCAATACGGAAAGCGGGTCGAGCCAAAGATCAATCTCAGAAAACATTAAGGCATTTAGGAAGAATTAGGGGATGAGAACAGCCAAGTTTCTAACAATTTGTGAAACAGAGAGAGTGAATGGCATTCTCTCAGTGTCAGAGACAGATCATTCCAAAGTGTCAGTGCCAGAAAGGAGACTGCTCGGTCTCCTTGTTGGGATTTTCTAATTTTAGGAATTGTGGCCAGACTGAGGTGACTGGAACACCACGAATGGCCAGGTATATACCAAGACACCAAAGATCTAAGGTAACAGGGTCCGGTGTTTGCCAGGCATTTGTGCATGAAGCACAATGCCTTAAATTGCACCCCCGTTCAATGGACAACCAATGTAAGTTCCTTAGCATATTGGCAGCAGAGGTGAATTTAGGAGGGAGGAGCAAGAGGCGTGCAGCAGAGTTTTGTACAATCTGGAGGCGTTTAAGCACCATTTTTGCCACCTCCATGTGCAGAATATTTCCATAGTCCACCCAACAAATAACCAGGGCCTGGACTAAGGTTCTCCAAGTGGAAGGAGGGAGGCAGTGAAGGATCTTCCTGAGTCACTTCAATATACAAAAGCAAGTAGCTGCCACCCTGCTTATCTGTTGTCTCATGGTAAGTTTGTCATCCAACTAGGGTAGAGTTGTGGCGCAGTGGCCAGAACGACTGACTCCAGAGCACGGGGCTCACAGTTCGATCGCCGGCGGCAGCTCAGCTCAGCATCATGTGACTCTGGGAAATAGCTCACTTAATCTCCCCGACGGGCCCCAGCACCTTGAAATCCTTAAGGGGGTTTGCGCTTTACAAGCAGGAATTATTATTATTAGCATTTATAACCAGACTCCTAAATTCTTTACTGCTGACACTGGGCTGGGGGGAAGGCCCATGGTTGTGGGCCACATGTGAGGTCCCCAAGGATCGGGGAGGTTGCCCAGCAACAAGACTTCCGTCTTGTCTCCATTCGGTTTCAAGGAGTTAGCACTCATCTATAATGAGACTTGGGTGAGACAGGAGTTAAAGGCCTTTACATTCTAGTTGTCCTTAGATGACAGTGATACAACAATTTGTGTATCGTCCTCATATGAGAAAAGTGTGAGGCCACAATTTTCCACTATCTCTGCTAATGGTGGTACATATAGGTTGAAGAGCATTGGACTCAGAGTGGATCCCTCAGGCACGCCTGACACCAAGGGGTGGGTTTGTGACCTGTATTGGATGGTGTGCACCTGGAAGGTAGGGTCCTGCAAAAATTATTTTAGCCAGGACAGGCCATATCTTTTATTCCCAGGCCCTCTAGTCTTTGAAGGAGCGTGGTGTGAATTACAGTGTCAAATACTGCACTGAGAACAAGCAAAATCAGTACAAGAGCTCCACCATTATCCAGCTGATGCCTCAAGAACTCAGTAACACCGAGATGAGCTTATTCGGTGCTATGGCCTTCTCCAAACCCAGATTGTGAGGGGTGGAGCAGGCCATTGAGTTTCGTGTACACAGTAAGTTGTTGGTTCACGTGTTTCTCCAACACTTTCGCAATAACAGGTAGCAGAGATCAGTCGCGGCTCGCAATACTCGCGGGTGGGGGGTGGTGGGGGGTTCGCGCGGGGGTTACGGTTAATAGAAAAAGAAAACTTACCTGACCAGGTCCCGCACCGCCTCTGCTCCTGGGCCGGGTCCTGCGTTTTCCTGAACAGGAACAGGCATGCCTCTCCTCCCGTAAGCCAATCACAACGCTGCAATGGCAGCATTGTGATTGGCTTACAGCGTTGTGATTGGTGCAGCAGCGCCCAGCCAGGCGCCTGTAGGGAGGCCATTTTCTCTATGTAGGCTGCATGCAGCCTACATAGAGAAAATGTTGAGTGCGCATGACTGGTTTGGTCAGCCCCAGAGGGCCGACCAAACAGTCAGGGTACTCAGAGTGGTGCAAGCCACTCCACCCCGACCCGCCCACCTGGCCGCCCCCAACCAGGCATACCCTCCTACCCGCCCCCAAACAGGCATACCCCTGCCTTCTGCTTTCTCGCAGCGCGAGAAGCAGAAACATAAAATTGTATTTAAAATACCATTTTATGTTTCTGTTTCTCGCACTGCGAGAAAGCAGTGGGGCGGCGCTCCTCCACCCTAATGGAGGAGCCGCCCCTGGCAGAGATACAGGTCTATAGTTAGACCAAATGAGTGGGTCTAAATTGGGTTTTTTCAACAAAGGGGTGATCAAGGCCATGTTCCATGCTTTAGGAACAATGCTCTCCAACAGTGATGAATTCAAAAGTTGGGTCAGCTCCTTCAGAACAGAATGGGAGAGCCTGCCAAGCACCTCTGGGGGACAGGGATCCAATGGAGATCTTGATTTTTTAGGCATCAGGATAGCCCTAAAAGCAGACACATCCAACTCCTGCCAGAAAATACAGGGTGCTTCTCATGACTCTGAAAACTGTTTCCTAGAGAGAGAGCGAGAAAGGGAATGCAAAATGGTCAGACCAAAGAATAGGTAGAGGGGGGTCCGATTACAGATTTCTCAGATTGGTAAAAACCAGATCCAGCAAGTGCCCCGCTTTGTGGGTAGGAACATCGTTGCTCAGCTGGATATCTAAGGCCTGAAAACCATTGTAGTGTAGCTCCTATTTCCCTAATAGGCTCTGCGCATTGGAATAATATATCCTATAGGTTTGACATAGGACTATGGTCAGTATGTCCCTATCGAGTATATTAAACTTAATTACTTGTGCCAGCTAGCTCAGAGGCCACTAGAAACTCCTTGACAACAAGAAGGGAGTAGTTTCTGGCAGCCGCAAAACATGACCACTGTGTTTCCCTTTAGAATCAGAACGTGTCCCAGAGTCGTGGAAACAATAGATAACTATTTCCCTCAGCTCAGTCGTGCATGCTTAGTTTTCTCCAAGTTACACAGAAAGGAATAGACGGGCGTTTTCAATAAAAGATTTATTGAACAGTCTTGTGTCTGGTGTAAGTAAAATGTGCTGTTACGATCACAAGACAGTATGCGAGATAAATAATGTACAGTGTGAGCAGTAGAAATAAATAATACTGCGATAGCATTATCTTTTAGTACATAAGCTGTTACATAAATAACACAGACTAAAAATGCGAGTACTCATACGATGCGTTGCTAAGCTAGTTCTACCCCAATGTGCCTAACCTAACTTAGGTGTAGGGAGAGGTATGAAGTAGGTGAAGTATTCCTTACTATGGTATACTAAGAGTATGTTAAGCCTAGTATGCCTAGTATGCCAAGAGTCCCTCTAGGTTCTAATCAGCTCCATACCTGAAGAATGAGAGAGGTTGGAATCTCTTTGCCAGACTCAAACTCCAACACCCCGCAAGGAAGTCAGATCACTGGAAGCTGGACTCTCTGCGTGCAGGGATGACAGCGTCTTCTCAGTGCGTCAGGCCGGGATACGGGCTCCTCTGAAGTCGAGGTCTCCTCTAGTTTACAAGGGCTAGGGAAGGTATATTTATACCTGAGAGTACCTAGGAATGTTTAGTATTGACGTGAGTCGGACAGCGAAAGACGTCATGAATGAACCACTAAGGAATAACGGTTCATACATAATATATGAGACCTTGAAGAAATCAATAGTCCTGGACTAGGGAAACTCCTGCAGCCTAAGGGTCTGTTCTTCATGTACTTGTTGTGACGTTAGGGTGGACGGATGTCGGAGACCATGCCTGTATTTGGAGTGCATGGTTTAATGCCTAAATAAGGCCTGGGAATTTATGCCTATATAAGAGCAGGGCGAATTGTGCCTATATAAGGACATGATACTGGAAAGCCCGTTTATGGACACCCTAAGAGGAATACAACACCCACTCCACTTTCGTGTATACGATAATACTAAAATGCTAAACATTTAAAATGCTAAACATAAAATGGAGTACCGCATATTTTAAAAATATTTCTTAAAACCATTTAAAAAAGGCATTTAAAAACCTATTAGAATGCAAAAGGTACTGTACATTTGAAGCAAATGCTTTTCATTTCAGGCATAAAGTTCGAAAATAAATGCAATTGGAATGAAATAAGCAGTAATATTTACATGTGACAGAAAATGATCGATAAGTTGTTCAAAAAATCAAAGTCATTTCATGTCATGAAAATTAATGAACTGTTTGAGACACACAAGATGACTAAGTGTCTGTGGAAGTACCGCCAAGTCTGTACTATAAGGCTAGTTCTACTTTAAGCAGATTGAAGTGCCATTTTCGTTCGAAAAATGGGAAAAAGTTCAATTTTGGTAGAGTTCCAAGTTTTTGTAGAATGAAGGCCAAATTGTTACTGCATCTCTGGAACACTGTATGCTGAATCAGAGTCAGTTTACGGGTCTGGTGTAAACATGAGATCATCTATTTCTATAGACAAAACATCATCCACTGTAGTTGGTGTTAGTTGGAACACCTCGTGAAGCAGGTTAATCGCACAGAGATGTGAAGCATCGCTTTCAGCATTGGTCGCCGCAGCAATGTTCGCGTCCGTTGTTACCTGTGTGCCTGTAGATCTTTCTCGTACCTCAGCAGCAGCCGGAAGCGTCTGTGAGATCTCAATGAATGCTGACATCAGGATAGGAAGCCTCTGGGGACAACACATAGCATGGGCCGTTATCTGGTCCAGCAGAGTATCGACATCCGTTGGCGTATCCGATGGAAATGTTAGACAGGTGTCCAACACGCATTCTACACCGCATAGCAGGCATCGTAGAACAGGTAAGATGCAATCTTGCCAGATTGATCTGAATGACAGGAACCACGTGGTATTAAGGTCCCGTAGACGATTTATGCCCAAAAGCTCTACTATTTGCTCACAGCACTTTCGTTCAAGGAGAGCTTTCTCCATTTCGCTCGGAGTGATGTCTGCGAATAGGCTGGCCATAGCGCAATAGCAGGAAGAGAAATAGAATTCCGGCAACAAGTGCTAGAATTAATGGTATGCCACCAAACACCGAATGTGCAAAGTTCGGGATGATTCCGAGTATTGCCTGGAAAGGTGCTAACAGACCGGAGCAGATGCTCTTAAATACATGTACAATTCCTGTTGTATCAGACATATTGAAGATTCGTCCTATCATTTCCACGAAATGTATAGGGCAGTTTGTACGTATTAAAGTCTGTATCTCAGCCGAAGTCCTTGCTATTTGTAGATCATAGGTTTCTTTGGCCGAGGTCAAAGGCACTGTTTGCTGTAAAAGCATGGCTTTCATTCTGCTCAAAGTATCAAATCTTATAAAAGAGACGTTCAGCGAAGGCCATAGAGGCGACTCCTGACTGTGTCTATTGTGGCAAACAATACTTGCATACAGCAAGTGACCCTGGAGTTGACCGTTACTAGATATGGGATGCCTGGCAGCATGCCGCAGCAACTCTGATCATTCAACATGAGGTAACTCCCATTAGAAAGTTGTCCAAACGTTGGATTAATCACAGCAGCTGGTGTACCCTGCTGATGGCAAGACAAATTAGCCACAGAACCATTACAAGCCCCGTGTAAGGAAATGTCCTGACATATAAGCGAACCGCTCAGTGCACGTCTACAGTTTGTACCGCTTAAAAACACTTCACGATCCCCACTCCAACATCTATATGTATACGGTAAATCCCAAGATGTCTTAATGTATTGCTTACCCAACCTTTCATATTTGCCTGCTTGCATTTGTCTGAGGCAATACTGAAACTGAAAAGTAGTCACAGGTAGTGTGATTTTGCCATGAATAAGCCATTCTGTAGCTGGTTTTTCTGCCACTGTGAATGGTAACTTTTCCAGTTTTTCAATGCTCAGCACTGTATACCTTGCTCCTCTTTGTGCCAGTTCGATCTGTTTATCAGTTAGATTGTATTCTGCAAACAGAGCCGATGTGTTGATGAAACGCCAAGGCACATAGCCAGCTCGCAAAGATTGCAGCGTCCAGCTTAATAACATAATAGAACGTAATTGAGATTGGCCTTGTTGTAACATCGCCAAATCTTGTTCTAGTATGTCGATAGCAGAGGATACAATGCCATCCAGTGAATATATTCTGGAGGACAAAGTTGTTAACCCATTGTCGACCACAGAGAGTGTTTTCTCTAAATTAATACGATCAAGTTCACGTATTCGTTCTGCAGCCTCCATCTGTGATACTTTCCATGCTTCATTATAGGCAGCATAAATGCCGGCATATATGAAACGTTTTTGACGCGGTTTTCTTGGTCCAAGCAAGAATTCCCTAAGGTCTGCGTCCTTTTTAAGTAAGGTTAAGTGTTGTTTCACATCCTGTAGTGTAGACTTATGCAGCCAATCGAGGCATAATTTTCCTACACTGTATGTTGTTACTACCCCCGGATGTTGTCTTTGGACGTATCTTGGGTCTGGCCTATTAATAGTAAAGCCCTGAGTTTTATTCAGGAATCTTTCCTGACAGTTATTCGTGTCTGTGGGCCAGATCAACCATTTTTTCCAATCAGGATTAGATCTGTTGAGTTGTAGTATATTGTCAACTGTCACCACTGCCTGTGTATCGTTATTTCTTGCAGGTGCTGGTACAGAAGGTGTGTTCATCTCTTTGATCTTGGCTAATCCAAGACAAGATGTTTGTTGGATGGTTTCATTCAAAAACATTATTTGTTCAGGGATGATACAGGCTCTAAATAAAGCTTCTATCCCCTGCACTTGCCATTCTTTAGTACCCCAGACTGTTTTGGTGTCTATTGTGTCTTTCCAAAAGTCGAAACCCTGTCTAGACAGTTGGGCATTAAATAATGCAGAGTAAATCTGTTTTGTATTTGTTAACATAATTTTCAGTCCTGTCTTGTTTACATTTTTATAGTAAAACATTTCTGGATCAGATGTATTATAACCTGAAAAATATGGAAATTTACTAGCAAATGTTTTTGAACTACCTTTAGGTGGTGTAGGACAATGTTCCCATTGGTTAAACATAAACACATTTCTTGGATATGCAGATTTATGCAAATAATGATGACCATAGTGGTTATAACAATACAGTTGTTCATAGTCTGATGAACCCTCTAAATATTCATTTTTAGAAAATGCAGCAGATTTTTCTAGGTCAAACATAATGTCATTTACAGTCTCAAAGTCCCAATCATCAGAATAGGTACTGGAAGAGAGTAGATCACTTAGTGAAATTTTAAACAAATGTGGAATGTTCAATTGTTCCGTCGGACCGAATATATCAAAATCTGTTTTGTCCCACACTATACCATCCTGTATAGGAACAGCTGTGATGTTCACTGATGACAAGTCTCTTGCTTCACGATGGGAAGATTTATGAGGTTTCAAAAGTACGTTCACGTCTTTTCCTTCAGTGTTCACATGGATGTATCTGCCACTTATAAGCACGCTCACAGTTGTTACCAAAGCTAGCCAGAGCAGGAAAACAAAAAGTCCAGATATAATCCAGAGTTCAATCCATGGAGAAACCAAATAAGTCTTTTTCAGAAAGTGAAGAAAGTCTTGTACTTGCTGCTTGAATTTGAATGATGCTGGCGTCATTTCAGGTTCACTGGGATCTTTTGAGAACGTATCAAAGTTAATGAAATAGCCAGAAGCAGTTCTATCAATTGTTGGAATTGCATCAGGATTTGTAGAAATCACTGGAACCAGTCGATCACGTGCTACGTTGGTGTAGACAGGTGTATTTGGGCGAACTGTTACTTGGTTGTCAAGAGGGATGAGTTCCATAGCGTTGTTGCTTAGTCCTCCATCTGTTACAGCTGAATTCTCGATGGTTATCAGTCTTTCAGTCTGAACCTCTTGGATAGTAGCGAGAGGAGTGCGTCTGCTACTAGGTCGGAGTCCACGAGGCCTACTATTTAGTATTGGCCACATACTGTGGTTTGATCAGGTCTGATGGACACAAATCTTTTCTCCTTTCTTCCAGCAAGGGGCGGCAGAAGTACTGTTCTTGTTCCTTGAACTGCTAGGACAGGTACTGGTTGTCTGTAAGAAGGTCCAAATTCCTTCTTGTCCGCAATTTTTTCTCTGACTAGATCCCCAACTTTTGGAATCCAGACAGGCCTTGCTGGGACCGCCGATTTTTCCCCAGTGGTGGTTGGCTGTAGGAATACGTTGCTTTTTTTCGTTCTTAACTTGTTTAAGTCCTGTAAAACAGCCAAACGATCTTTGATATCAAAAGGTTTATTTTCCACCACTGTGCCTACGTGTTCAAGGTCCGGTACCCACATTCTTGTCCCAAATAGGACCTCATATGGAGTGACCCCCCTAGAGAACTTCTTGGCAGATTATTCAAAGAGCGTTGTACCCCACTAAGGTGTTTGACCCACCCGTCACCCGAACCTAATACTCTAGCTGTTATAGACTGCTTTATGTCTCGGTTTTTCCTTTCCACAACCGAATTTCCCTCAGGATGGAATGGAGAGGAGTACCGCAATGCAACGCCCAGACTGGCCATGTCTTCTTTGTAAGCCCTAGAGCTAAACGCAGGACCCTGGTCAGAATGTAGCGTGCCTATTGCGTATATGCCGATAAAGACTTGCAAATCTTTTATAACAGTTCGAGCGTCAGCTGAGCGCTGAGGCCATAACCATAGGAACCTAGAGCATGAATCCACTGCAAATATTGATATATTTATACTTACCGTCCCTTTGCAAGGGACCGCAGTGGTCCAGGTAAACACAAGCTAATGGTTTGTCTGAAATTAACAGGGGTGTCTCCGCAGGACGTTTCACTGTTGAGACTTTCATCTGTTGGCAAATATCACATTCTAAAACATAGTTTTTAGTTTGTTTCCGAATGCCAGGACACCAATATCTTTGCTTGAGTACTGTCGCTGAAACACCTGCATGGGCAGAAGCTATCCCTTCGTGTGCTGCTAGGATTAGTCCTAATCTGCGTTCCTTGTTTGGAATTACCCTATCCCCCACTCCAGGGATTCGAGCAAAAGGAACGTTGTTCGCATCAATTACATAAGAGTACTTGAGTGGAAACTTTTTGGTAACGCTGCACTGCTGCCTTTGCTTGAAGCATTGACAGCCAACATTATCTCACCGTCTATTTTCGTTTTGGAGCGAGTGATCGCAGCTACGGAAGCCGTCTGCACAGCCCCTTTGCGGCTTCATCAGCCAATTAATTCCCTGCAACGTGAACGCCATCACGTTGATGACTCAGTGTATGGATCACGTGAGCCTTTGGTAGTTCGTTTTTCAACTGAACTACTTGTTCCCAAAGCATTTTGTGCTTTATTGTGCCTCCTTTCGCATCTTTGAAACCATTTTCAAGCCAGTTTTGTATATAGTCATTATACGACTGAACACAGTAAAAGGAATCGCACACTATTAGTGTGGGGAATTCTCGATCTGTACTTTCAAGTGCCAGTTTTGAATGCTTGTAGTTCATCTCGCTGAGCCGTACAATCTCCTAGAGACTGCGTTTTTGTGACCATAGGTCTGAAGATGCCATTTCGCATGCGACCTTTAACGATTGCACACGCAGCACTGTAAGCTTGCTTACTCCCTATTGCGGGTTGTGCGGATCCGTCAGTGTAAATTATAAATTCGTACTGATCGAGAGGCAGAATTTCAGTAGGCAGAGGACATTCTTGTTCATATTGCAGGAATGCTTGTGTTTTTAAATCTGGATCAAAAACATATTCAACATCTGTTGCAGCAAGAGAATTAACCCATTGTATCCATCTTGGATGTAATGCTTTAGCATTTGGAATGCTTGCTTTTGTGACCGCTTCTAAAGCTGGTACCGGGGTTACGACAATAATGCGTTTCCCTTGGGCTAAGGCTCTTTCTTTTGCTACAGCGGTTTGAACTGCTGTTAGAATTTTTCAGTTGAACTGAAGCGCATTTCCGCTTGTGTGTACAAATGAGATTTGTATGCTATTGGTATTTTCTCACCCTCATTGAAAGTTAAGTAGGTGAATCCGCATTGACCCGAAATTATTCGGATCACCAAATTACGTTGACTTACGCGTGTTTGTAAGTGATTTGTTGCTAACATGTTAGCCTGTAGTGAACGCAAGATTTCTGTGTGTTCCTGTGTCCAGTTTCTGATCGAAAAATCAGGTTTGATTAATGCGTAGAGAGGTTTAACCCTTTCTGCGTAATTTAGAATGTATGTTCTTCCAAAGTTTAGGAAACCCAGGATGGATTGTAAGTTTTTAGCGTTTTTGGAGGTTGGAGCAGCGCACACTTTTCTAAAAAGTTAGCTGCCAAGCTCTTGCCTTCACTTGAAAGCTCATATCCTAGAAATAGGACATTGAGATGGGCAATTCTGGACTTTTTAAAGTTGAACTTGTAGCCCTCAGAGGCGAAACCCAGTATAATGGTGCTCACCCTGTTCAAGTGTTTTTCCAGGTCATCGTCTGTCAGATAAATGTCATCGACATAGGACAATGCCTCATTGTCATAAATTTGTAGTAACTCCGTTACCCTCGCTGAGAATAAACCTGGGCTATTCTTGAACCCTTGTGGGAGTCGACAAAAGTGACGCTGGGTCCCCATTATGGAGAATGCTGTTAAGTACCTGCTTTCAGGTGCTATGTTTTGACAAAAGAAACCATTTGAGATGTCTAATGTTGTTTTATATTTTTTACGCACAATGTTATTCATTAATGCTGTGCTATGTGCATTTTGCACTGCAAAAGTTTTAGAACAAGTGTTTAAGTGTCTGTAGTCCAAAACTAGACGATATGTATTGTCTGGTTTGGAGACAGGAAACAAAGGATTGTTCATTGAGGAGGTGCATGTTTCAATCACCCCTTGGTATTCAAGTTGATCTAAGATCTCCCTGACCTGTTTTTTAGCTTCTTGCTTTATTGGGTACTGCCGTTGTGCAGTTGGTTCATGTTTCAGATGTATTTTATGGTGAGGTGAGTCCTCATCCCATCCTACATGATTTTTATATAATGCTGGGGCCTGGGCTACTGCCCATTTCCTGGCATATGTATATTTTAGGTTTATTGGAATATGGTTGGAGAAGGCAGGCATAATAATGTCCTCGCCATGTGGGCACTCCCTGACAAATTGTGGTGGCCAGTCCTTTTCTGCTAGAAGTATGTCATAGCCCTTTGATAGTCTTTCCCAAAAAAGTGCTTTCACCTGTCTAGGTTTGTCTCCCTCCATCCGGAGTGTTATTTCATATAACTTTTGTGGAGTACTAACCCTGGTGTCTACAGTCTCTACTTTAATGTACTCATTCAAGTCCACTATCTCCAGAAGTTCCCTCAGGTTCTGGCGAACTATTGTGACTTCTGCTGCACTGTCCAGCATGGTCTGAGCCCATTCTCCGTTCTTGAGTTGTGTTCTCAGTATTCTCGGCATGTCTGATCTTTAGACCTGCTACTTTCTTTTTGGAGAATTGAGGTTTTACTTTAGTTTTTGGAGCGTGTTTGTCGTCTTTCGATTTCACGCGTTCTTCTCTGTGTTCCGTCCGTCCTCTTCTTTCCGAAGTCTGTGATGAGATCTGAAAGGGACGAGAGGAACGTGTATCAGTATCTTGATACCTATCAGGTTTTCTCAAATTATCCCTATTCCTGAGGTTATACCTCCTTTCAGAGGACTCCTTTTGAGGAGACCTACCTCGGGATTGAGAACGTTTCTCGTTTGATTTTTGTTTAGTAGTATCCCACTTCTTTTTAGAAGATGTAGGAGTTTGTTTAATTGAGTCCTTCTCAGGACTTTCAGATAGCTTCGGCTTCACTGGTCTTCCACCCAAACTATCTCTGCCTAATTCTGCATAAGATTGTTCTATTATTCTGGGTAGCTCTGTTTGATGTTCTGTAACATCAAATTCCCTTAATTTTTGGCGGATCGCCACTGCTGCTGCCTCCCCTTTAATATTAGATAATATTATTGTTGAGACCTGGTCGAAATTTTTCAGTAATTTCATACCTAAATTTAGAGCAGGCTCTGCCCCGTATTCGTTTTGAATTTGTTTCAGGACATCAGGTATTACCGCAATTGACGGAATGCCATGTGTTTTGGTATAGATGGCAGCAAAGACTGAGCCCCAAGTGGTACAGTCTTCCAGTTGTGGTGTGATCCCCATTGGTAAACTGATTGTTAGGATTCTGTGTTTCTCATACGGGCTAGTATTTGGAAATACTGCTTCGATTTGAGTAATTTTTTGAGCTATCCAGAAAGGAATTTGTTCACGTCTTGTGGGCATTTTACCCATGACTGCGTATAGAGTCTGTGGTGTAATTTTTAGTGTATTCCCCTGTTGAGGAGTTTGATTTGGAAGTGTTAATGGTTGCTGGACTGTAAAAGTCCGCATGACATATTGGACCAATTGTCTGTAAATTTTTATTAACTCTGTGATTTGAGTAAGTAGTTCCTCATCTGACATTATATCCAGTTCAGGATGAGGTGTATAGCCGGCTAGAATCAGCTATGTTGCTCCTGGTCTACCTAGTGGACCGAGCCTAGTAATGTTTTTGTGATGTTTTAGGGCGCCTTTAAACCAGAGCTGATGCTCCTGGTATGTTAATGGAATTTCTATATCCTCGAAAGGAATGTATTCCTCTGGTAGATCATCTTCTTTGTAGAAGTGAAATGTGTGTGATATTGGATTGCATTCAGGAAATATTACCCATGAATAGAATACCTCTGTCTGAAAGGATTCATGTGCCTCTATCACGAAAACTGCTCTACCGCCTCTTGGTGGTAGGCCATGTTTTATAAGTTTTATAGTGATGGCTCTTCTTAAGTTTGGAGCGATGTCTATAACACCCTCCTCGGTTTCATTTAAACCTGTATTGTTAAAAACTGCTGCTTGGGCTTGATCAGCCGCAGCTCCACCGTTTCCGGTGTTATTGTCATTGTCAGGCATTTTGTTGTTTGAAAAATGTAGAACAAGTTTCAAGGAAACAAAGATAAGGTGCACAATATTTTGGAACACTGTATCCTTCAACGTTGAGCAAACCAAACAGCTAATATATAGGGTACTGCCCTATGTAGCCGTGGCGGATACTAAACCCTGCCCACTCCAGACGTCTTTTGGAGTATATGGGTAGGGGTCTTGAGAGAAAAGAGCACGGCTGAGTTACTCAGTATCTAACGTTGAATTACCGCCTTACCAAACGTTGGGCGCCATGTAGTGTAGCTCCTATTTCCCTAATAGGCTCTGCGCATTGGAATAATATATCCTATAGGTTTGACATAGGACTAAGGTCAGTATGTCCCTATCGAGTATATTAAACTTAATTACTTGTGCCAGCTAGCTCAGAGGCCACTAGAAACTCCTTGACAACAAGAAGGGAGTAGTTTCTGGCAGCCGCAAAACATGACCACTGTGTTTCCCTTTAGAATCAGAACGTGTCCCAGAGTCGTGGAAACAATAGATAACTATTTCACTCAGCTCAGTCGTGCATGCTTAGTTTTCTCCAAGTTACACAGAAAGGAATAGACGGGCGTTTTCAATAAAAGATTTATTGAACAGTCTTGTTTCTGGTGTAAGTAAAATGTGCTGTTACGATCACAAGACAGTATGCGAGATAAATAATGTACAGTGTGAGCAGTAGAAATAAATAATACTGCGATAGCATTATCTTTTAGTACATAAGCTGTTACATAAATAACACAGACTAAAAATGCGAGTACTCATACGATGCGTTGCTAAGCTAGTTCTACCCCAATGTGCCTAACCTAACTTAGGTGTAGGGAGAGGTATGAAGTAGGTGAAGTATTCCTTACTATGGTATACTAAGAGTATGTTAAGCCTAGTATGCCTAGTATGCCAAGAGTCCCTCTAGGTTCTAATCAGCTCCATACCTGAAGAATGAGAGAGGTTGGAATCTCTTTGCCAGACTCGAACTCCAACACCCCGCAAGGGAAGTCAGATCACTGGAAGCTGGACTCTCTGCGTGCAGGGATGACAGCGTCTTCTCAGTGCGTCAGGCCGGGATACGGGCTCCTCTGAAGTCGAGGTCTCCTCTAGTTTACAAGGGCTAGGGAAGGTATATTTATACCTGAGAGTACCTAGGAATGTTTAGTATTGACGTGAGTCGGACAGCGAAAGACGTCATGAATGAACCCCTAAGGAATAACGGTTCATACATAATATATGAGACCTTGAAGAAATCAATAGTCCTGGACTAGGGAAACTCCCGCAGCCTAAGGGTCTGTTCTTCATGTACTCGTTGTGACGTTAGGGTGGACGGATGTCGGAGACCATGCCTGTATTTGGAGTGCATGGTTTAATGCCTAAATAAGGCCTGGGAATTTATGCCTATATAAGGGCAGGGCGAATTGTGCCTATATAAGGACATGATACTGGAAAGCCCGTTTATGGACACCCTAAGAGGAATACAACACCGTGAATCAGGGACATAGCAGGACTACAGGTTTTATCATCCAGATAGATATTAAAATCCCCGACGATGGTAAAATTGTCGTACTTAAGAATTATCGGGGAAAGATATTCCATAATGCTAGCGCACCATCTGCTAGAAGTACCCGGTGTGCAGTAAATTAAAGCGCCATACATGGTGAACTTTTTTGCCAGAGAAATAGAAAAGAGCAGTGCCTCACAATCCGGGATAGATAGCTTGTTGATTTTACCCGTGAGTTTAGTTTTGAAGATAATGGCAATGCCACCACCCTTTCTATCAGAGTGATCTGGGGGGGATATTCTCAAGAACGTGTGTTAACTATTGCCAAATTTGCTTAACGCAACTTCTCACATCGCAGTCCATTGCGGGAAAATAACACTGTGTCAACACAGTATTCCCAACCCTGCGGCACCATGCGATAGCCACACGTTAATGCGACAAATGCCCGCATTAAAATTAACGCGTGCCAAAAAAATGCGAAACACGAACGGCCAAAAAGTTGCGAAGTCCCAAATCGCGAAACAAAAAGCAGCGATAACCAGCTACAGGCCTGCGAATCCCACGCGACATGCGGGAAAATGCACTATAAAAGCAGAGAAGAAAAAAGCCAAAAAAATGTAACTGCGTAGCACCATGGACGCACCCGGACCGAGTGCAGAGGACAACGCGAACCCCACAAGCCCCACAGACGACCAGCTAGGAACCCCTGGGCCGGGGAAGGGCAAGGAGAAGAGGAAGAGGAAGACGGGGTTCAGTCCGCAGGAAAACTTGATCATCGTCACGGAGGTGACCGAACACTACCAACAACTGTTCGTCACCTCCACCGTGTCATCGGCAACACAAACGGAAATATGGCAGTCCATTGTGAACAACGTGAATGCAGTCGGAGTGTCGAGGAGGTCAATGGAGGAGGTCAAGAGGCGCTGGCATGATGTGACAAGCCTAACCAAGCAGAAACTCGTTGCCAACCGGAAGGCAGCAACGGCCACTGGAGGTGGGAGTCCTGTGCCACAGGAGGAGCTGGATGAGCTGGAGGAAATGGTGGCCACAGTCATCAGTGCGGAGACTGCGCAAGGAGTTGGGGGTCCGGACACTGCCCGATATGACCTGACCCAACAGCAACAGGGTGAGTAACCACCAGGGACTGGGGGGATGGGGTGAGATGGGCACAATGGCACACATGCACAATCAAGAATAGCACACTGCACACCCACAATGACTGTGGAACATGTCCCTGATGGCCTTGGCACACTGCAGCACACATAGAAACACCAAGTAGGCCCCTGTCCACAATGTGCACAAAAGGCCCCCCCCTCACCAATCTCACAACCTACCCATGCACATGTGCTGAACCCAGCAAAGCAGCGGCTCTGTGAGCCACACTGACAATGCAAGTGACACTGCATGACCAATAGCATGGCTGCAGTCAAAATACATGACATGGTGCACGACACTGAGGTGGCCCAGTGTGGATAACATCCTCAAAGGAGCAGGTCACACTCTGACACATCCACGTGCACATACAACCCCTGACGTCAACAACACATCTGCAGACAAACAATGCACAAGAGTACAAAATCTGTCCAAGAGCACAAATGACCCAAGTTGCCAACATCTCAGCACCATAAAAGCACACAAGTCAAAGGCACACCGCCTCAAAGGGATAATGGGCCGCTAAATCAGAGCTGCAGGGGCGACTCTCCCACAATGCAGCACACACACATAGCAATCACAGCACATCAACATTGACGACAATGTGGTACAAAGTGCCACACTAACACCCCAGAACAGAGGACACAACTGGTGCCGCATGTGCGTAGAAAATGGCCAATCACATCAGGCATAGCAGGAAACTGTCAGATGATAATGTACGAGTACAACCTCACATCCGTCATGTAGTCGGAATGTCCACTGTCCCCCATCATATAGCCAGCTCCTCCAAAACAGTCACAATGTACATTGTCATGCAGTCAGTATGTAAACATGTACAATGTGTGCACATATATGTAACACACTGTTAACCTGCATCTCCCCTTCACATTGCAGAGGGACAATCAACACCTCCTGCAGAGCAGACCAGACATCTCTTCAGTGATGAGGAGGAGGAACCCCTGGCCATCTGCCCAGACACCCTCCAACGGCTCGTGGACAGCCTCCGCACCCCACCTCCAGGAACAGGGCAGCCCAGCTGCATCGAGGTGATACCACCCCCTGCACAGACCACACAGCAGGAAGCACCCACCACCAGGGCTGGCTCCCAGCACCTCACCGAAGAACACATGGCATTCCAACGCCGTGTGTCAGACTGCCAGAGGGGCTGGCTGAACAGGTGCGGCTGGGTTTCGACCTCATGGCAGCCAAACTAGATGCCATACGTGGGTGTCTTAGTCCCATCAGGGACCACTTACAGTCCCTAACGGACACCCACAGTCCGCTCCATGCCCTTCAACAATCCTTGGCTGACCTCGCTGGAGCCATTACTCGGATACAAGGACTGCCTAGGCAGAGAGGCTCCAGCGACGACAGCACAGAGTTGGCACAGATGCGGAGGACAGTGGAGAACATGGAGCGGATGCAGGCAGGAAGGATGGCTGCCACGGCTGAACACCAGTGAGATGTAGCTGGGATCTACCATGCCCTGCAGTTCCTCATCTTGCCATTGCTGCCACAGAGCCTGCCCCAGATGACTGCTGCAGGAACTTCGACACACACATCTCCGCCCCCTGATGTGTCAGTGGCACACAGTGATGCAGCCATACCACCTCCGCCCCCTGATGTGTCAGTGGCACACAGTGATGCAGCCATAACACCACCACACACACCTGGCACACCTGACACAGAAGACATATCAGAGGACGAAGATGTGTGACGGTAATGACTCTGTGTCAAAAAGGAGATGGTAGCATTCATCCCCCGCCTTATGGCCTGTTTCTGCTTGGTACAGCCCTCTGCATCATGCCCTGGTACAACACCTTCCACTGTCCCCCGAAACACTCTGCGACATTCACCTGGACCCCGACATGGACTGCCATATCTGCTCTGGTTACCAATGACACAGCAAACAGGCTGCGTACTCAACCCTTCCTCTATCGATCAACTTGTCATTCCCTAAAGGATTCTGTTTGGCCCTCCACTGGGCAACCATGTAATGTGGGGTGTGCATGGCCATGTACTGCTCCAGCTCCGACACTCCACAGGATGTGAATAAAACATTCCTAATCACACAGATGTGTCATGTCTATGTTCAATCAAGTATAACAGTATGGATGACTGTAGGGACATTGATTGCACAAAAAGGTACACCCTGGGAAATGACATCAATGCGCATGTTTGACCATGACACACATGGCCAATTAGATGACTGTGAAGGTGTGAACTAGCTGTGGCCTCATTGATCATGAACAACAATCTTGCAACCCCACAACGTAGCCCCACGTCCATGTATTAAATAGGGCTGTGTGTAAATATGTCAAAGTCGGTAGGAGGCCTAAACTAGTGTCCCACATCACATGTGACGACAGAACATCTCCTCGCATACCTACACACACGCAACTGTGTGGACACAGCCTGGTTTGATGGAACACATTGATCCACATAGCAAGAAGTTGGACACCATACTCACATTGCTGAAGACACGTAAGCGCACAGGTCTACCAGCAACTCTCCCAACCACAATGTCTGGCTCACAGAGGTGGAGCTGGCAACAGGGACTCACCCCTAAGTGAAATGCGTCAGTAAGTCCATCCCTGTGTACGGACAATGCACATTGAGGCACACGATTTGGCATGCTAATCAACACACATCACAGTTGAACACTAGTGAAGCTGCGTACACTTTATTGGCATGTGCGTGTCAGTACGGGCAAGTCAAGGGCCACAACATGCAGACTAATGCATCATACACTTACAGGCAGCAAAGGTACATGTGGAGGTGCAAGACATGGGGAGGCACAAATAAACACCAACCATGACGGATGCCGACGGTCTCAGCCCACCTTGCCTTGCTGGACGAGTCATGTGGTGTTCGGCGAATGCTCATTGCACCGTGTCAGGGGACATCACTCATGGCCCATAGGATCTGCATAGTCCTGTACCACCGGACAGCGCTGACTGTGTGCTCTGCTGACAGTGAGCAGGTGAAGGAGTCCAACAAGGTCACATGTAGTACTACATTGCCATGTGTGTACTCTCCCTCCAGCGGTGTGTCAGTTTGAGTAACGTTGCCAGGCGCCGCTGTCCACTCACCTTGCACAGGTGTGTGTCGACCCGCAGTCTTGCACGCACATGCATTCTAAGTCCAGGCGAATGCAGCCATGTCCACTGTCATGGTGGGATATGTGTCCATTTCTCCAAGATGCTAAAGGGTGTTGGGACCTGTGCCATGGGTTACAATCTTTTGTGGCTGCAGGAACGTAGTCACTCGTCCATGAAAGCGAGCGCAGCCTCATGGGCAATGAGTTCCAAGAGTACGTCGTTGTCGACTTCAACGAACACGGGGGCGAGCCAATCCATTAGCTGGTCTGGACAGATGTGCTCCGTCCACGCCGTTTCACCAATCCGCAACACAGCCCAATAGGGGAGCGCTTCGATGTGGTCACTGCACACGAGGAATTGTGCAATCTCACATGCCCAACTGCCAGCACATATGCCCAATTCCAAGGCATCCCATGAACGGGTATCACGGTTACACTCCTGGTCGTGGGCCAACAGGGGGCGCACACACATGTCATAATCCAGTTCATCTACCGTTGTGTTGGATAGGCAGACATCCATGGGCCACTCGAATATGCATGATCGGCAGTGGAACCAGGGCTGGACGCAGGTGACGTACGCAAGACGGAAGCTCAGACGGTAACTGATGCGCAACACTGCCAGTGGCAGTGCCCCCAACAAATGCAGCATTCGGTCACGGTAAAGTTCCACGTGACAGGGGTTGTGCATGTGCCCGGGATGTTCTGCCATTGCGTTGTTCGCACTCGTAGAACCAGCACTCTTCTGACCTGCGGCTGTTATGTGGATGATATGCCACAGCTCGGAGCAATGAGTCGTATGAGTGTGTAAAGTTTGTACGTATGGGTTGTCCTGTACGTAAGTGTCAAGGCCGTTCCATGCAGGAATACCTCGAGCAAGGACTTCTGTGTGTGGGGTGTGGAGACGTTGATCTTTCATTGGCGCCGTGTGTAGTGTGGGAGTCGTCATCATCTGCCATGGTATCTCTCTTAGGGGGTGCCTGCCGCATGCATTTCCAAGGTCGGGGGTGCAGATGTCCTTCCGCCTTCTGTATTGAGACAAAGGGGCTTTCATCCCTAATGTTAGTCAGACTACTGCTTGTATCCTGGGAATGTGATGTGGCTATCGCGCTGCAATTGAGGCTAGGCCTTGGGCTTATGGTGCACCAAATGCGATGCACACATGACAGTTGCCATGTATGAGCCAAGACCCCGAGCGGCCTAGCGCCCCTTGTACAGTCCCTTCGTGCACGGACGCCCTCCGGCTGCATGCAACATTGTCGATTGCGGGCCGTGTGGTGCAGACACTGCAACAGAGACACACGCATCAGTTGGTTTCCTGTGCAGCCCAGATATGAACCACGCCCAGAGGCCAGGGATAATTGTTCACACCCCTACGCTGGCCTGGCGTACGCCGAGCCAGCCCACTCGGCTTACGTATAAAGGGGACGACGACGACGCTGTGTGTCCCAGTTCTTCCCCACTGCCTGAGGTGACATGGCTGCGTCCGCCAGGCCGATGACGGGACTCGATCATTTAGGGTCCATGACTTGCGTTGCACGGAGTCGGCGGCACCGGTTGCACTGCGGCCGGCACGGGCCTACCGCCACAGGACGGTGACTTACTGTGCACTGAGGTAGGGGCACCTAAAGTGCTGAGCGGGTGTGCAGCCTGCGATGATGACGTGTGTGCTGATATGGTCTCTGCCATTGCAATATCAAGACCCAGAGTCAAGTGTGCGCCTGGTGGACCGCAGTGTAGGCCTGAGCCAGCGGGCAGCGCGGGCCTACTGCCACTTGGCGTTGCCTCGCGTTTCACAGAGTTGGTGGCACCTAGAGAGCTGAGCGGGTGTGCAGCCTGCGATGATGACGTGTGCACTGATGTGATCTCTGCCATTGCAAAATCAAGACCCAGAATCAAGTGTGCGACCTGGTGGCCCGCGCTGCGGGATGCGTGATGTGAAGGCTGCCAAGGTCGCGGGCTTGGAGCTTAAACCGGGACGTGGTGGGCCCTCTTGGAGACACGCCGGTGACGGAAGGTGAGCAGTGAGGCCTGGGTGCGCAGGGGCGGGCATTCCCCGCTGGGTGGCGGGAGGGGCTGGGGTGCAGCAGCCTGTGTGCGCAGGGGCGGCCAAGCGATGTTGCCGTGTGCAATGATGTGTACTCTGCCATTATTAGCTGTGGACTCTGTTTCAGATGAGGGACCTGGTGGCCTGCAGTGTGAACCGGCACATGGTTGGAGACACACCGGTGGCAGCAGGTGAGCAGTGTGGCCTAGGTGCGCAGGGGCGGGCTATCCCCGCTGGGCGGCGGGAGGGGCTGGGGTGCAGCAGCCTGGGTGCGCAGTGTCCGCACTGTCTCTCCCTGTCCATCTCTTCCTTTCACTGTCTCTCTCCCTCTCTTTCTCTATCTTTCTCTCTCTTTCTCTCTCCCTCTCTTTCTCTATCTTTCTCTATCTTTCTCTCTCTCTCTCTCTCCATCTTTCTCTATCTTTCTCTATCGTTCTCTCTCTTTCTCTCTCACTCTCCCTCTCTTTCTTTCACTGTCTCTCTCTCCCTCTGTTGCTCTCTCTCTCTCCTTCTCCCCCTCTCCCCTTTCTCTCTCTTTCTTTTTCTCTCTCTCTCCCTCTCTTTCACTCTCTCTCCCTTTCTTTCTCTCTCTCTTTCTCTCTCTGTCCTTTGTTGAGCGCATGACACACCTTCTTATCTTCAATTTTGTCTTGCAGGCTGTGACTTACGGTTTCTCCAGAGAAGACCCGCCATGACTCTTCCAATTATTGATGTTGAGTTGAATTGAAATAAATTGATTATTTTTGGCATTCTGAGATGTATGTATGTTTTTCCTTTTTTGGACCGCACATGGATGTTGGTTGTTCTACTTGTGCGACATCAGGAGAATTGTTGTGTTCATGGATTTGTAAGGTAGATGTGGAATATCTTTGTCGGGAGGGGGGGGTGCCTGGGGTAGGGCCCCGGGGGGAGAGGTCCAGGGGGGGGCCTGGGTGTGGTGGCGGTGGGTGTTGTGGCCCTCTTGGGGCTCCGGGCTGCATGATCAGTAGCTCCATGGCATCTGTTGTTCTTCAGATGTGGCTCTGGGCTGGGCTCCCTTTCATGGTGCAGGTTGTCGTCCGACTTAACACCAGGTAGGAGCAGGTGTTAGATCCCTGCGGCTAACGCGCCTTATCGCATGTTTTTGATTCTTATCGCTGATCTGGCTGGTCGTTGGGAATGTTGCGTAGTGATGTTTCCGCGTTTTTTTGCACGGGAACGCCTAGTCTGCATCTCATTAGCGTTAGTTGCCGGTGTCATCCGTGGCGATGTTTTTTGCGGCTGCTTTCGCAGGTAGACTGGTGATATCGGCTGTTAGCACCAGCTTGTGAATGGTGCGATGAATTTATCGCCACTTTGGCTGCGATAAAGTGCCGCTAACTCGGCGATGGGTCCTTGAGAATATGCCCCTATGTGTACTATTCGGTAGTCTGAGGGGAGAGCTGTGACGATACCAGGCACTGAAGAGTCATTAAGCCATGTTTCCGTTAGGAATATGGCATCAGGACTATAATCAATTAAAAAGTCAAAAACGTCCTTTTGGTGTCTAACCAAAGAGCAACAATTTAAATTAATAAACTGAAAACACGGGGGTGAGATTCCTTGATAGTGCTGCTGTGACTGTGTGAGTGCCCACATGTAGCTGCAGGATGCTCTGAAACCCCATTAACCATGACTCAAGGCTTAGGTATGGGGAACGGTAAGTAGACATAATATCGAAATTTTAATATCGACATACATTAATATCGAGTTTAGTATATCGATAGTATTAAATATCGATGTAATGTATATCGATGTTAAAAATATCGTTTTTAAGTGTTGTAAAAAATATCGAAGTTTGTAATGTCCACTGTGAAAATATCGTTATGTTAAAATATAGTTATTGTACTTTATTTTAATATATTTAATGTTTGTTTTGTGTATAATAGTTAATGTTATAAAATAAAAAATGTCTATAATATTTTTTAGTAGCGGGATGTTGGGTTAATAGGGGATAAGGGTGGGGAGTGTTTTAAAATAATTGATAATAAATTTTAATAAATTTGAAATTTTAAAATAGAAAATATTGTTTTAGGAGCGGGATGTTGGGTTTATAGGGGATAAGAGTGGGGAGTGTTTTAAAATAATTGATTTAAAATTTTAATAAATTCGAAATTTAAATTTAGAAAAAATTGTTTTGAATTTAGAAATTATTTTTTTAGGAGTGGGATGTTGGGTTAATAGGGGATAAGGGTGGGGAGTGTTTTAAAATAATTGATTTTAAAATTTGATAAATTCGAAATTTTAAATTTAAATTAGAATTTTATTTTTTTAGGAGCGGGATGTTGGTTTTATAAGGGATAAGGGTGGTTAGTGTTTTAAAATAAATGAATTTATTTTAAAGCAATTTAGAAAAATAAAGATTTAAATTTGAAATATTTGATTTATGAGTGGGAAGTTGGGTTTATAGGGGATAAGGGTGGGGAGTGTTTTAAAATAATTGAATTAAATATTTAATAAATTAGAAATTTAAAATTATAATTTAGAAAATTTTATTTTTGAATTTAGAAATTAGTGTTTTATGATTTGGAAGTTGGGTTTATAGGGTATAAGGTTGGGGAGTATTTTACAAATATTGTTTAAATATTTATAAAATCAAATATTAAATTTTGTTTTTATAAATAATTAATAAATATTATGTTTATAGTGTCTATTTTTTATTCAAGAATTAATAAAATTAATGGTTTATTATTAATACCTAAATATTAAAAAGAAAAATATGTAATTTTATAATTTAAATTTATTAATTATTATATTTTTATGAAAATGTTATAAATGTATATAAATATGTATGCCATTTTTTATTTTTAAATTTTATATATTTATTAATTAATTAAAAAATATAATTTTTAATAATTAAGTATTATGTATAGTATGTAGATAAAATTATTATTTATATGTGAATTATAATATGTAGTAATAAATAATATTATTTAAATGAATATTTTAAATATAATTATATCAATTTTATGTTTTAAAATAATTTAAATAATTAAAATATATAGTGTAAAAAATTATTATATGAAATAATAAATAATAACATTTTAATGTAGAGTATCGTTAGTGATATTATATTATTTGTATTGAGAAAAGTAAATTAGATATGTTTAGTGTATGGCAACTGCTTTGACTTTATAGTAATTTGAGTGGGAATACTAAATTAATTAAGTTTAGTGTCCAGCACCTACCCTGAATTAATGTTAACTGGAGAGGGAATAGTAAATTAATTAGGTTTAGTGTCCAGCACCTACCCTGACTTAATGCTAACTGGAGTGGGAATAGTAAATGTATTAAGTTTAGTGTCCAGCACCTACCCTTATTTAATGCTAATTGGAGTGGGAATAGTCAATTAAGTTTAGTTTCCAGCACCTACCCTGACTTAATGCTAACTGGAGTGGGAATAGTAAATTAATTAAGTTTACTGTCCAGCATCTACCCTGACTTAATGCTAACTGGTTTTGGAATAGTAAATTAATTAATTTTAGTTTCCAGCACCTACCTTTATTTAATGCTAATTGGAGTGGGAATAGTCAATTAATTAAGTTTAGTGTCCAGCACCTATCATGACTTAATGCTAACTGGAGTGGGAATAGTAAATTAATTAAGTTTACTGTCCAGCACCTACCCTGACTTAATGCTAACTGGAGTGGGAATAGTAAATGAATTAAGTTTAGTGTCCAGCACCTACCCAGACTTAATAAAAATTAGAGTGGAAATAGTAAATTAATTAAGTTTAGTGTCAAGCAACTACCCTGACTTAATACTAACTGGAGTGGGAATAGTAAATGAATTAAGTTTAGTGTCCGGCACCTACCCTGACTTAATGTTAACTGGAGTGGGAATAGTAAATTAATTAAGTTTAGTGTCCAGCACCTACCCTGACTTAATGCTAACTAGAGTGGGAATAGTAAATTAATTAAGTTTACTGTCCATCATCTACCCTGACTTAATGCTAACTGGTTTGGGAATAGTAAATTAATTAAGTTTAGTGACCAGCACCTACACTAATTTAATATTAACTGGCGTGGGAATAGTAAATTAATTAAGTTTAGTGTCCAGCACCTATCTTGACTTAATGCTAACTGGAGTGGGAATAGTAAATTATTAAGTTTAGTGACCAGCACCTACACTAATTTAATATTAACTGGAGTGGGAATAGTCAATTAATTAAGTTTAGTGTCCAGCACCTACCCTGACTTAATGATAACTGGAGTGGGAATAGTAAATTAATTAAGTTTACTGTCCAGCACCTACCCTGACTTAATGCTAACTGGAGTGGGATTAGTAAATTAATTAAGTTTAGTGACCAGCACCTACACTAATTTAATATTAACTGGCGTGGGAATAGTAAATTAATTAAGTTTAGTGTCCAGCACCTATCTTGACTTAATGCTAACTGGAGTGGGAATAGTAAATTAATTAAGTTTAGTGACCAGCACCTACACTAATTTAATATTAACTGGAGTGGGAATAGTCAATTAATTAAGTTTAGTGTCCAGCACCTATCATGACTTAATACTAACTGGAGTGGGAAAAGTAAATTAATTAAGTTTAGTGTCCAGCACCTACCCTGACTTAATGCTAACTGGAGTGGGAATAGTACATTAATTAAGTTTAGTGTCAAGTAACTACCCTGACTTAATACTAACTGGAGTGGGAATAGTAAATTAATTAAGTTTAGTGTCCAGCACCTACCCAGACTTAATAAAAAATTAGAGTGGAAATAGTAAATTAATTAAGTTTAGTGTCAAGCAACTACCCTGACTTAATACTAACTGGAGTGGGAATAGTAAATTAATTAAGTTTAGTGTTCAGCACCTACCCTGACTTAATGCTAACTGGAGTGGGAATAGTAAATTAATTAAGTTTAGTGTTCAGTACCTACCCTCACTTAATGCTAACTGGAGTGGGAATTGTTAATTAAGTTTACTGTCCAGCACCTACCCTGACTTAATGCTAACTGGATTGGGAATAGTAAATTAATTAAGTTAAGTGTGCAGCACCTACCCTGACAATGCTAATTGGAGTGGTAATAGTAAATTAATTAAGTTTAGTGTCCAGCACCTACCCTGACTTAAAAGTAACTGTAGTGTGAATAGTAATTAATATATATGTATTAATTTGTAAGGTTAAAAAATTAATATAGTTGGTAGTTGATATATATCTTAATTATAACATAGTTAAAAATGATAATCAATAACATTATATATATAGTTAATTAAAACATATTATTTAATATAGTATATTTTATAAAAAACATAGGGGCCCATTACGATGGCGGGCGGAAGCACTACCGCCGTGCTGGCGGATGCAAAAACCACCAGTTACCGCCCGCATGCCGCAGCCCACACGCCCGCCAAATTACGATGTGAAAAGGCAGCCAAACACCGCCGGCAAGCCAGCGACGCCGTCCGCCATCAAAGTGCGCCCGCTCACGTAGCGGCGCAGCCCAATGGAGACACACCGCCAGACGAAATCACGTACCGCCCGGCGTACAAATTACGATGCCGCAAACAAACAGCTCCCACGGCTAAGAGACACCGCACGTGAAAGTGAGGCGGAAACCCGAACGCCGAGCACAGACACCGAAGAGGCGAGCCCCCGAGCATGAATCCAGCACTGCAGGCCCTCCCCATGCTATACCTGATGCACCACCAAGGAGGCAACGCACCGCGGAGACGCAGGTAGGCACACACACAACAAGGGTATGCAAACAGCGCACACAGTGCAAGTGCGGAAAAGGAGGACATGGCAACCCCCCAACACCCCTGCGTGGACAAGACACATCCACCACTGCACCCACAAATGCAACACAGGGCAAATTGCAACATCTCGCAACTATCATGGGCACACCACCTGGGACCAGGAACCAACGACCCCGTCACGGCACCGCAGCACAGCGACGATGACGCAGCCACACATGCGCACAACTCAGCGCCCAACCATAACGCCATGTCTGCGTCGCACACAAACAACACAGGGACACAACCAAGCACCACACACACCAGCCACACCCAGAACGCACATGACACGTGACAGGCCTGCCACAGTCATGTCCCCAACGCCCAATTCACGGACAACACCCAACGTCACACAACCGACGCCCACATGTCAGTGAAGTCACGCAACATCAGGACACACCCCTGTGTGACAAACATGGCGAAGCACACAGCGGCGGCAACACCACCCAGCAGAACATGGGCCCCGTCGGGAAGAGGTACACCAGACCCACACAGAAACACCCATACCACCCTGCACCCATGAACCAGACATACAAAACGGAACACCAAAGAGCCCGGGGACCGACAACAGGTGGACCCAAGAATGACACCCACACACAAGGCCCAACGCATAGCGGAAACACAGCCTGCCGCCCACACACGGGAGAGCAGACAGCACTGAATGACCTTCCATTCCAACTCCGAAACCACAACCCGACTAAACAAGCCGGAGAATACAGCCATTGTCCCAAAAAAAGAGCAACACAGGCATGCAGAGGAAACCGACCACAGGGCAGATAGCGCATATCACCTAAGAACATACCGAACGGGGAAGAAATAATTATAAAACTCCCCCATGCCGTTCCCATGCAAGTTATCTGGAAGGAGTCACACACCACTGACCTTGAACATTCAGAGAAGCACGTGGGATGAGGGCCCGTGTCCTCCACACAAGCTAACAGAACACAAGTCCTGCCCCCTACGACCATCACAGACCTCACAGCAACCTCGGAGCTTGCACACTGCAGACTGCACACACAGCCGGAGCACGCCACCACATCGCCCCGCAGCAAAATGGCACCTACAACACACCTACCCAACTACGCCAGACAGGTCAAGCTGTACAAACACAACCTGATACAGATGTTGGGATGCGAACCCCTATCCCTGCTGAACGTAAGTTACCGACTGACTTACCGCATCGCATTGTTCAGCTGCGTCATACCCGTCTTCTACTGTCGGAGGTGTCCCTTCCACCATCCTGTGGAGTTGTGCCTCTCCAACCCGGCATGTCCAAGGGCGGACCTGCTACCACTATTCCACCCTCTGGACGCACACGACAGGGTCTGTTCAGCCTATGGGGGCATGACGTATGTGGCGATCATCGGGCCCAGACTGCAATGGGACCACTGTGCCTCCACACGACGGATCATGGATCACAGCTACATCGAATGTCACCCAGCATGCCCCATCATGCTCCTACAAGGGACAACTTACGAACAACACCGTGACAGCCACCATCCGCTACATTGGCTGGCAAACATGTTTACCACCAATGAAATGGAAGCCCTGCAGGAAGCCATCGCATACCTGTCAACCTGTCAATACGTAGGACCCCGACGCAATCCCCCAAGTGAGCCATGATGTCCGACACCGTACCCATGCTTAGCTTCCGCACGGACTGGCCAGTAACCACCACAACAGCCATACCAAACGACCTGCAACTGATACCACACCATCAACGACAATGCCATGACATCGGATGTGTCCGGGACATGCACACTGTTCCCCATCACATCCAGGAACTCTGCATGTATCGGGGGAGGCAGTGGCATGGGATATGTGCATCGCACCCACATGGACAGAACTGCACGTACAACTATGCCATGACATGGATCCTGCGCCCATGGACATATGCACCGCACAGTGGACAGGAATCGCCCGGCTGGAGAATGTGAGAGCTGCACCCCTTCTCCCCCTCCCCGGAAATCCCGTAACAGGACCTTTGCATGGACGACAAGTGCATACAACAACAACACGACCCCAGTGACTGTGACATGTCCAGGAGCCACCATATGGCAACAACAAGTGGGACGCCGTTGCATGCACGTAAGCCCATGCCCTGATGTCAACTCACACGCACGCGTGCATGAGTAACAACAGCAGCACACCTGTCACATGGAACTGAGATGGACTGTGCCCATGATGCCAAGCGGTCTGGTAGGCTAAATGTATACCGTCTGTGTCAAAGTCCGCAGCACCGCAGCTATTTGCAAATGAACATTAGCACTGCAACGGCCAAGCAGATGTAACTCTGAAGCCCACATCCCACATGCAACAGCTAATCACATGTACCCCTACACCCTTAGCTATGTGTAATCATGCTCAGTATATCCTCCACATGCATTCCGCTGCCAGTAGTGTCCACTATACTGCATCACAGAGGACATAAGTCACAATACATGGTTTGAAGAAAGAAACTGTCTCTGCTGATTCCTTTCACAAGTACGAATGGGAGATGATGAGAGTGTGTGATGTACACGGCAGTCGTGACATGACTATGTAGTCCACTGTCATTGGATGTCAACGCAAATGAGTAGCACAACTGTGGAAGACACACATGTGTCGTGTGAAGCGGGAGTGATGCTTCGCTCAGGTGGGTGGGTGTGACGGGTAGATGCGCACATGCAAAGTCGAAACACGCTGTGTCGGGAGGGGTCCGGAACTGCACATTAACGCTTCCCTGGGCAATGTCAAAGGCCACCTGTCGGGGGGGGATGTGAACACGTGTGTGCACAGCAGCCGGGCACACGAACAATGCGGTATCAGGCGTACACGTCAGCCCACCCTCTGTGGACAAGCTGGAACCTGTTGTGCGGCCGCCAGGCCCTTGACAAGGCACACACAGCCCCTGCCGACCAGGTGTATCCCCAACATTGTCAACCTGCACAGGCAATCCAGGGCACGGGATGGCAGTGGAGCATGGTGGGGGAGAGGACTCGTCGCGCTCCTCCGGGACACATCACGCATGCAAAACATCCTCAATGTGTAGCATGGCTCAAGTCATATGGAAGTATTGGGGGGACGCACACGTCACGAGCAGGAGTGACGTCACGGAAGGTGGCTCGCACCATCCCACTCATTGCCTACATCTCCACACACGTCACATGCCGTTGCAACAGAGAAGCCAGCGCGTGCGCAAGCACCTCCGAGCCCGCCCCAGTGAGGCAAAAGAGTGAATGTGTGGGTCCATCAGCCCCAGATGGACGCGGCATGGGCCGCTAGGGCAGCTACAGCCTCTGTGTGTCGCAGGTGGTGTATCCGGACTGCGGAGACTGCTATGCATTGTCTATGTTGCCCGGGTCTCGAGTCGGGGCACCACGCAGGTGGACGGCGTCCCGCCACACATCATGCCGTGAGACAGACCACTCGTTCAACTGGACCCACACATACACTCCTTGGCCTCTCCGGGGCGAGCTTGGGGCTGCATCTGCATGCGCTAGCCCCACAGGTGTAAATGCATATTGGGGGAGCGAGGGGAGGCCATGAGGACAGGGACAAAGACGACTGTAGTACTGTCAGTGAGTGCAAGGAATGACCCTGATGTGGACAGGAAAAGACGTGCCCCGTGTGTATTGCAACTAGTCGCCAATCCGATCACCCTCCCATGTCCTGCATGTAAGCCCGCACCTAGCCCCGCCCACCCGCCACACTGAAATTAGCACCAGCACAACATCATTCACATTCGAAGCACTGACTGGGGGTGACAACCATTGGACACACTTGTTGAGGCCACCCACGCGTACATGTGGGCCCTCCATGATCCATATCACCTGCGGCAAAGTGATGACATGCGCAATGACGGAAGTGAGGAGAGCTGTCCGCCCCACGCACAGATGGTGCATCAGCTCCACAGACCCAGCAGCGAGTGCAGCAGGGGTCACATGTGCAGGGGCAGCTGTGCCTGGTGTGAAGGCACATTCAAATTGACAGCACATCGACCAATGTGTAGTTTGCCCACATCTACAGTCCATTACCATGCGGACATAGAAAATGGACATAGGGCAACACATCTGTGTGGGTGCACCCACTGTGACCAACACTGCGCAATCATCGACGTACTCGCCCTGTGCATGGCCCACCACGCAACGGAGGTCACATTCAGTGCCACCATCCCAGACACACATCCCTATCACGAGACATGGTGTGTCCAATAGTCAGTACTGAGTTAGCGCCCATCTGGAGTGTCCTGAACAGGAGACACATGCAACCCACTAGGCAGTCGGTGCTGTCATCTACTGGCATTGTGCAGTCAATGTGCAGGCCAGGCCTGCTGGGACTGAGAGGGGCAGCATGGCCCAGCCTGACATTCACACGAGCAACAAGTGCACTGAGACCTGCATTGGCAATTGCAGACGTCGGCCTGCTCCCAGCTGGCCCGGGACGCCTACCTCCATAGTGGAACACGCAGGGTGCAACCGCGCGGGTCATCGGAGTTGGCCGTAATGGCCTGGCCCATGTTGGTGACAGTCCGCTGAAGCAATGTGCACCACACAGTATGATGTGCGCACTGCATCTGCAGGTGTGGCCATGATGTGCGTGTGGGTGCAGGTGCACAATGGACGGGGCCACAACATGCCGTGTGCATAGGCAGGGACGGCCAGTGGCCGGCCCCCACATGTCTGTTAGCATGTCACCATCTGCACATTGGCATGGGTGCATGGTATACGCATATGCACACGCATGCCATCTCTCACTATGTACATCTGCCACTTGGCACGTGCAAGGTTACGTGTCACATGTGATGTGTATTTGCAAGCACACAGCCGTGTTGGCATGGGGCTGTCAATGTGTACACCTGTCAATGCTTCTGGAGGTGTGATCCGTACAGTGCTGCACATAGGGTGCAGTGGTGACACCAATGACTGTCACATATCCCCTCGTGCCACAGGTCCCACTTTTCTTGGCCGCTCAGCCTGTGCCCACATCGTCGTTGGTGTGTGCCATACTCATCCAGCCTCGGAAGCAGTGTGATGCACAGCAGCCAGTCATGTTGCCGTGGTGTTGCCGCTTGCCGAATATGCAGTCAGTCCCCATCAGCACGCCTCACAGGTCATTGAGGCCTGGATCCCCATGTGCATGCACATAGCAATGGTTTGTGTCACTGCCCATTGCTATTGCTGGAAGACCTGTGTAAGTGTATTGTGGCTGTGCTGTCCCTGCATGACAGCTGTTCTGTGACTCATGTTCTTGCTCTGACATATCAGTTATGTGTATGTGAAAATGCCATGTGGCGTGTTGCTTTGACATGTGTCCACTTCCATCTTTCCTAGGCGGAGACCAAACATTTACCGCCCTTACCAATTGTTGGCGGACATGGAGGATTCTGAGGTCATCCGGAAATTTCGTCTGGACCGACCAACCCTGCATCGACTATGTGCCATGTTGGAACCCCACCTCCGTCCTCGCAGGGTGTATCCGACAGCATTCACCCCCACGGCTAAGGTGATGGCTGCACTGCATTTTCTCGCCACTGGGTCATTCCAGCACACAGTGGGCAGTGGAGGTGGGATGTCCCAGCCCATGTTCAGCATGGTGCTGAGGGATGTACTGGCAGCCATGATGCTGTACAGGAACAGGTACATCCGATTCCCCAGGGCACGTGAGTTGGCGGCAGTGAAGGGTGCATTCTATGCCCTTGGACGGATCCCACACGTCGTTGGTGCCATAGATTGCACCCATGTTGGCCTTGTCCCACCACAGGCCACTGAGCAGCTCTTCCGCAACCGGAAGCACACGCACTCCCTGAATGTGCAAGTGGTGTGCCTTGCGGACATGGTCATTTCCCACGTGTGTGCGAAGTTCCCAGGCTCGGCCCATGACGCGCACATCATGCGCAACAGCATATTACCACGACTGATGAACAATCTGCAACAGGACCGTGGCTGGATTGTCGGTGAGTATGTGGAGTTGTGTAGCGTGCTGGCTTAAGGATGCTGTCTACTGTCCTGTTTGAATTGCAACGGTTCTCTGTGTCCCTCACGCCCAGGTGACTCGGCTTACCCGAATGGGCCCTGGCTGCTCAGTCCATTACGAAATCCTCGGACCCCAGCAGATGACCGCTACAATGAGGCACATGGGAGGACCAGACGTGTGGTCGAGCGTACCTTTGGCCTCCTCAAGTCCAGGTTCAGATGCCTGGACCGCACCGGGGGTGCGCTGGCGTACTCCCCACAGAAGGTGTGCCAGATAGTGGTGGCTTGCTGCATGCTGCACAATCTGGCTATTCGGAAGCAGATCCCCCTAATTGTGGATGATGGAGATCAACCAGGGCCCCAGCCTGCAGACCAGGACAGCTCGAGTGAGGAAGACAGCGGAGAGGAGGAAGCTGTGAATGTCCGTCAGCAGCTCATCGCCCGCTACTTCACTTGACGGTGAGTGTCCATGTACGACGGATGATGTGGCTGTAGTTGTGCAGGTGTCTGTGTGCTGTGTCACGGAGGCCTTATGTTCACTGTGTGCTGTGTGTCAATGGTCCATGTCCAGGTTTGTATGCCACTGACGGTGGCTGTGGCATTGTGCCCTATTGCTCTGTGCGATGTGTGTACATTGCTTGTAGTTGTTGACATGTACTGTGTGATGGGTGTGTGACACACTCATTGAATGTGCTCCTGTTCTGTCTTCCCCCCTAGGTCCCTACAGCCCCTCCTGTCCCATCGCCATGCCACACATCCGATGCTTCTCTGCTCAAGGTGGCGGTTGATCATCGTTCAATAAACACAGTGCACAGACAGCAGTTTGTGTAAAAGGTGCATTTATTTTCAACTGTGACATGTCATTGTGTGCAAGGTGATGACATGAGTGTTGCGTGCAGTGACAATGAGCTGTCGGCCATGGCTGCGTGATGCTCAGGGTGTACCCACTAGTTCTATGTCCCTAGTCCAACAGACACATGCCATTCTGATGGTTGTGTGGGGTGGGATCGTAGTCCAAGTCAATGCAGTGGGTGGTCAAGGATGGCTGGCTGCCTCACTTGCGTCTGGAGCGTGCGAAGTCCTCCCGGGACATCTGTTTCAACTTCGGACGGCCCCTTCCACGTTTGGGAGGGGGTGTGTGGTGGCGACCTGCTGGTGGTGGGTGAGGTGTGCTCACTGGCTGTGGACGCAGGGGAAGTGGACACTGCTGCCCGACCCTGCGCCCTAGCAGGTGGTGGCGGAGGTGGTGTTGCTGGCCTTGCCTGTGACCCCACCGCCACCACCAGCTGGCCCATGAGGTCCACGAGTTGGTCCATACGGGACACGAATTGGCCCATATGGGCGTCCATGGACCTCAACACCCCCAGGACCTCCCGCGTGTCGGAAGCAGACCTGGCCCATTGTCCTTGGGCCTCTACATAGGCCCCAAGTACTCTGGCCATTTGAGGCAGGGCATGGCTCCCAGGGGAGGCTGGCGTTGGCCTGACCCTGCTCCTCCTACCAGTACTGCTGCCACCGACCTTCCCACTTGCCACATTGCTCACCACGGTCCTCGCTGTGGCTCCCAGGGTGGACCCAGTCGGCCGGACCACCACTTGCGCTGGGGCTGGGGCCAGTGATGACGTGGTGGTGGTCGCGGCGGTGGTGGGGGTTGCGGCAGTGGGAGTTTGCCGCAACGACCGTGGGAGTGGCCGCCACAACAGTGGGAGTGGCCGCAACGACAGTGGCAGCAGGGGGCTGTGAGTGGTCATCAGCCCTGGAGGATGGGTTGGTGGGTAGGAGGGTGCCTGGGGTGCGGTTGGGCCCTGCCACACCAGATGGGCCTGCTGGGTTGTCCGTGTCCGAATCGGAGGACAGATCCTCCACATCCGTGAGTCCTTGTTGGGGGCTTGCAGGCTGGCTGTGCTGGCTGCTGTCTCCATCTTCAGCATCCAGCAGTTCGTCACCTGTGGGGGAATCAGATATGTTATTGTGTTGCACATGACAAAGTATGTATAGGTTGTCTGACATCCACAGTTCGTGCACAGTCGTGCACAGGTTTCCCGGAGCCGTGTGTGTGGCTGTGCTATTTGTTGTTGTGTGGGCATGCCAATGGGACTGTGTGCTGTGGACATGTGGCATGGGACGGATTGGCAATGCCGATGGGTGTGTTGCTGTGCTCCTGCTTTTGTGGCTCTGGTGTATGCGGACTCCAGACCCATCGTGGAGGTTGGTTTGTACTATGCTCTTGGGGTTCAAATTTAACGCTTAGAAACGCAGATGGCATAATGGGGGTCAGCCCCTGAAACGCATTTGAGATGAACTATGCTTTGGGGGTACATACTGTGAGCCATGGGTGCAGAACGTGACATGTGTTGTGGCAACATGACAGTGCATGGTCTGAGGTGTGTGTATGTCTGACATACCCTGCATATTTGCTGTCTGTTGTGATTTCTGGCCATGTAATTGGACGCATTGTTATGAGTGAGTGATGGTGGTGTGCCACACGACGTATTGCAGATGGTCCAATTCCTTGGTGTGCGTGCTGCCCTGTGCCATGTGCATCAATGCAGTGCTCGGGGGTGTGGCCCATGTTATGTGTGTTGTTGCTCACAGTGTGACGTGCGCTTCATTCACTTCTGGCACATGATTTGTCATGGGCATGTTTCTTTGCGTGACTACTGTATGTGGACAAGCTGTTCGGATGACATACCTTTCATGTGACTGGGGCTGACGGATGAGATGGATGGTATGTTGTATGTGCATTGTGTGTCTGTGTGTTTGATGGGTCCAGTGGTGTTCGTGTGCATTTATGTTGTTCCACGCTGTTGCGTCTAGTGTGGTATGTCTTACATGGGTGTAGTTGTGGGATGTGTGGTTGACAGGCAGTAGGGGCTACATGGACAGGACTTCGATGGTGTTGCAGTTGTGTGTGATGGGTTGCACTGTGCCTGCCGTGTGGTTCTGTAATCAGTGTGACTTGTGCATGCAGACGTGGCTCCTTGGGTGTTGCTGTGTCTGTGATGGGTCATGTGGGGTGTGACTCTGTGGTTCATGT
The DNA here is from genome assembly GCA_963921515.1 of Calotriton arnoldi. NCBI lineage: Eukaryota > Metazoa > Chordata > Amphibia > Caudata > Salamandridae > Calotriton > Calotriton arnoldi. The sequence goes on from CAWUFW010005780.1 coordinate 1,127,546, forward strand.
CCGTGTGCACATTGTTCACATGGTTGTGACAGGGAGCAGTGCTGCGTGTTCCTCTGCTACTTGACATGTCCCATGTGTTAGTCGTAATTCAGTCCTCATGCCTCCAGTCACCCCGCCCTGTCCAGTTTCCCACCTGCAGGTTGTTTTTGAGCGTGCACTGGACTGGATGCAACATGGTTATGGGCGGGGGTGCTCCATGTTGCAGGTCTGTGGGGGTGGGGGCGGTGTTATGGGTCGTGGTGATGGCTGGACGCCCACTGACACCGTTTTTCCTGGGGCGGGATGTCTACCTGTCGGCTGCCGGTGTGCACTGCAGTGGCTGCTACGTGGGTGTGGGGTGTGGGCCGTGCTCCTCCTTGCTGTGCTGTGGGACTATGGGCCTGGTGGGTGTTGTACTTCAGCTGTCCCCCTCCCACCCACTGCCTTTGTGTTGCGGCTACTTACCTGTTACTTGTCGGTTAGTGCAGCTACGGCTGCCACATGGGTGTGGGGGTGCTCCGCCTTGCTGTGCTGTAGGACTAGGGGCCTGGTGGGTGTTGTACTTCAGCTGTCCCCCCTCCCACCCACTGCCTTTGTGTTGTGGCTACTTACCTGTTACTTGTCGGTTAGTGCAGCTACGGCTGCCACATGGGTGTGGGGGGTGCTCCGCCTTGCTGTGCTGTAGGACTTGGGGCCTGGTGGGTGTTGTACTTCAGCTGTCCCCCCTCCCACCCACTGCCTTTGTGTTGCGGCTACTTACCTGTTACTTGTCGGTTAGTGCAGCTACGGCTGCCACATGGGTGTGGGGGTGCTCCGCCTTGCTGTGCTGTAGGACTAGGGGCCTGGTGGGTGTTGTACTTCAGCTGTCCCCCTCCCACCCACTGCCTTTGTGTTGCGGCTACTTACCTGTTACTTGTCGGTTGGTGCAGCTACGGCTGCCACATGGGTGTGGGGGTGCTCGTTGTGGCGCTTCTGGAGTACTAGGGGACCTGTTGGTGGTTACGTGGCTGGCTGGGTGTACACATGCCCCCATGGTTTTGTTAGTTGATATGTTTGGGCTGTGTGTGTGGTGGTGCCTGTTGCATGTGTGAGTGATGTGTTGTGTATTGTGTACTGGACATGGGGGTGTTTGTCCCTCGGAGCTATGGCATGGTGGTAGTGCATGTGAGTACATAGCGGTGTGCTGGCATACATTTGTTTGTACTTACCAGCCTCCACTCCCCCTGGTAATCCGGTGAGGATCTCCGGATGGATGATGACTCGCACCTTCTCCTCCCACGCTTTGAAGGTCTTGTAATGCGCGGGATTCCCTCCGCCAGTCGTGGCAGCCAGCTCTCGATTTTTGCTCTCCTTCTTCTTGACCAGGCTTTTGATGTCGTTCCACCGTTTGTTTATTTCTCCTCTGTTTCTGGGTATGGTCCCGACTGCATTGACCTGGTCTACAATTCTGTTCCAAATTCTGTTTCTAGTGGCTAGTGGTGTGTGCTGGACCTGGTTGCCATAGATTTGTGTGTGCACCTTGACGATCTCGTCGACCATGACCGTCAGCTCAGTGGAAGTGAACTTGGGCATTCTGTGTGATGCCATGGTGTTTGTGGTGCTGGTGCGGTGTGTGATGTGTGATGTGCAGGGGGTTTGTGGTGCCGGTGTTTGGTGGTGGTGGTGGTGGTGGGTGTGATGTGTGCGTATCTGTGGTGTGCTGCTGTCCTTGCTGTGTCACTGTGTCCTCTCCTCTCCTCTCTGCTTTGCAATGTTGCAAGGGGTTGTGGTCTGTGGAGGGGCTGCTTTTGTACTTACCTGTTTGGGTGTATCCTGATGGTCTGTTGTTTTCAGGTGTGTTGTGGCTGGTGTTCTGGGCTTTGTAGTTTATTTGTTTGTCCAGGGGTGGTGTGTATTCGGGATGTGTACTTTGTCTGTGTATTTGTGCGTGGGTTGCTGTGTGGACTTGTTTGCCATGTTGTGTGTGTTTGTTTGAGTCCGCGGCTGTTTCTGTGCAGGGACGTGGCCGCCATGGCTTCTGCCGTGTCCATTTTCTCTGGTGTTGTTTACGCTGGCGGGCGGTGTATTTGTTGTTTTTCCGCGCTCATGTTGTTGCGATCGTAATTTCACGTGCGGTGTCTCGACCGTGAGGGCGGGCGGTTTTCTGTTGTCGTGCGTCTTTCCGTCCGTGGCGGGCGGTTTGACTCCGACTCGGGCAAGGGCGGGCGGTGTTTGTGTTTTTTTTCCGCCGCTGGCGGTTTTCGGTTCGGGACATCATGATTGCTGGGTCGGTATTCGGACGGTGTAGGCGGGCGGATTTTTGCCGCTTTCATGGATGGCGGATTTTTTTACGCCCGGTATCGTAATGGGCCTTATAATTTTTAACATTAAATACCACTTTAATAAAATGATACACAAAAAAATAGACATTTTATTTTTTTATTGATGTTTATTTATTGTAAATTATTTTGTAATTAACAAAAAATATTTATTTTATTCAGTGCATATAATATAAATCAAGACATATAGATCAAAAATTATATTTATTTTACAGACACAAAATATTTGGTACATTACATGTAATAATTATGTAAACAAATGTTTTTAACACTGGTAAATTTTTAATACAGTTGTGTAAACTTTGTAATATAAAATAATGTCGTTCTACATTGGTTTAGAAACATTTGAGTAAAAAATATCATTATTAATAACAGTTGTTCATTTTAGTCTTGTATTGTGAACATTTGGTATTTAGTTACTGTTGGAAAACGAGGCAGTATCTGGGAGGCCTGCACAAATAACATGTCACATTTGTCCTTCACTGGGAACCAAACACCCTATTGTAGCACTTGACTCTCAGAGGGTACCGTTGCAGAGCAGTCTAAGGCTTACTCAAGGGAGGTGGTGTAGGCTAGTAATCGCCATTACAAGTACGCAGAAATAACACTCAATAATTGATTGTCCAGTCTGTACTTTGCTTTATAAAAGTAAGAGTACATTTATTAGACACACACACTACTCAATACTATGCACAAATTTACAAATATACATAAGCTGTTGGAATTACTTTGTGACATTGCATAACATCTCCACCCCTCCCGCAGGGGGGGTGGGGTCTAGTACCACCACTCCCATGTATGCACATCATCTTGCCCCCTAATGCAGTGGGTTGACACAACCTGGAGCGAGGGCCTTGCCAACTGGCACCATCCCAGTGGCGACCCACCCCATCATCTCAACAAGCATTAAAAATAGGTAATCCTGCCCTGGGGACACATAACCCTGACTGAGCATTTTATACTGACCCTACAGTATACACCTCTACATCTTAGCGGCTAACGGTCTGGGTTGTTCTTCCCCTAACGCAGTAGCAAGAATACATGTTTGGGAATCACTTTAAATGAGGTACTTATCATAGCTGACAACAGTTGTAATGGATTGCAATTAAAGCCCCTACAAGGCATCACAGTTAAAATCACAGGATTAAGCAGATACAGCCAGACACCCTAGCAGGAGTGTCTGGCAACATAACCCCACTTCGCTTATGACTCCACCTTACACAGATACTTCACATTACGCATGTGACTTTCAGTCCCTCTATAAAAAAATAACATGGGTAAATGCATTGCTGGTGCAATTACACCTCTTCACCTCCAGGGGATGCCCTTTTCCCCACATCCCCAAACTCAGCCCTTCACATTTCACAACTTGGCGCAATCCTTAATGCACCCCCAACTGAAGAACAAAAGTTCCAGCCACAGGATGCTGTTGACGCCTGGGCTGAGCCCTTGAGGGGTTATTCTTTGCAAGTCCCCAGAGACTTAGGGAGGGACTTTCTCTTCGTGCTGGGGGAGACTGCGTAGCTCCTGCAGCTCCCCCTGCACCTTTGTATGCATTGAGCGGTGACCCCGTCCTCCGGGGGCCACCACAAGCAGAGATCCAACCGTTTTTCCTTGCAGGCCGGTCCGGGCCTGCAAGGCATTATCGGCCGCATTTTTCCTTACCCGCGCATATTATAGCAGCGGCTCTCCCGCTGCTCCGGGGAGAGCTGCGTCGGGTTGCTGTGCATCTTGGATCCTTGCTGGGGGCCCGGTCCCACCCGGACCCCCTTCTTTTCAGGTGAGTTGATCCGCGGCTCGGGGAGCCCACCCCCGGCCGCTCCTTCTTCATTTCCTCCATGGGGGCCCGGTCCCACTCGGGCACCCCGCATCACCAGGCTCGCTGGAGAGCCACTTGGGGAGCCCACCCCCGGTGGCTGCCGCCGGCTCCCTGTCAGGCCAGCACCCTCGCGTGCGGCCACGGGAGCCGGCTTCGCTGTTCTGGTCTGCCCGCTCCGGCGGGAAGACGCGAGGCCGCTTCCCCGCTGCAGCGGGTCTTCGGGGGAGTGCGACGGCACTCCCCCCGCCTTCCTGCTACCGCGGGGGGAGTGCGATGGCACTCCCCCACCTCACCTTCACTTTGGGTCCCGGGGATGGGGTCCCGGGTCCCCACAGGGACATCTTCACGGGGAGCGCGACGGCGCTCCCCGGCTTTGCTTCTTGCCATTGGGGCCCGGAGTTGGGCTCCTGGGCCCCAGACACATTGTTGCGGGGGGCGTGACGGCACTCCCCGCCCTCTGTTGAGGCCGGGGGCCAGGGTGGGCTCCTGGCACCCCGGTTGGGCCCCTTCACGGGGAGCGCGACCGCGCTCCCCGACTTTCGTCTTCGCGGGGGCGCGACGGCGCTCCCCGCCTTCAGCGGGGCCCAGAGTTGGGATCCCGGGCCCCTTCGCACCATTTCCAGGGGGGCGCGATGGCGCTCCCCTGTCTCCAGTTTTGGCGGGGGCCAGGGAGGGCTCCTGGCGCCCCACGGGGGCAGTTTTCACGGGGAGCGCGACTGCGCTCCCCGACTTATGTTCTGCTGGAGGCAGCCCCTGGGACCTGACCCACCCCGGGGGCATTTTCTGGACCGGCGGCGGAACCCCACGCGCATCGTCGTTGGTTGGTCAAAGGTCACCTACCTTCTGGGGGGCATATCTCAGCCCCCAGGGGACCGATCTTCCCGATCTTGGCCTCTTCTTGCTCCTGGTGGCGCTCCCCAGCCACTGGGAGCACTTTCCTTCTCCCTCTTGATCTCCAGGGGGGTGAATGCAGCAGGGAGCGGTCTTCACTGGCTCCCTGCACCAGCCTTTCGCCAGGCTCTCCTCCTGGGCCTCTCTTCTCCTTGCACAGAGGCCCAGGCTTCAGCTCACTGGTCCTGGTCTCCCCTTGTGGCGCAAGTCAGGGTCCTGGGCCAGTCTGGAGGTTCTTCCTTCCAGCTGCCCATGGTGCCAGGCTCCAGCACCAGTCGTCCTCCGCAGACCACACCCCAGAGAGAGCTCCTCTTCCTGTGCAAACTCTTTTAAAGAATTTGGAGGGGGCTGGCAGGAAGTTTCTGTTTGCCCTATCAAACAGCGACACTTCACTTCTCTGCCCCTGCTCCCTCCTTCCTGCCCAGGCCTCTGGGTCTGTTCAAAATGGCGTCGTCCAGGGGTCTCATGCCACATGGTCTCTGAAAGCCCCTTTCCCCCTCGCTGCCTTCTCTCCAGAGCAGCTTGGTGCCTGGCACCAGGTGACAGCTGCTGATGGATTAACCTGTAGCTCCACCCATCTTCTCTTCTTGGAGAGGAGGCCTTCGCCCTTGGAATATGTGTCGTGCAGGGCTAGGCCTCTGATGCTACAGCTTGGGGAGGAAGGTCATTAATTCAGCCTGGCAGGGTCAGGCCCAGCCAGGCCCTGGTTATGAGCTGACTCAGAGAAATAGGACATTTCTGGATGACCCAAAAGCAGTACAAATATGACTTTGGACTCTGCAGAATACTTCTTCTCACATAAGTTACAGTGGACTTTAGTGCGTGTCTGGAATTTGTAGGCCCTAGGTAAGTGAAATTAGCCCATGTGCTCCCCATCCTCATAGGAGAGTAATGGAGTGAAAACAGTAAAGCACACTGACTTTCCCTCAAATGTTTCTTCCCATTGTAGAAAGCCTATTCCATGTCACCACCCAGTTCTGCATAAGTCCTGCCACACCATTCCATTTGTAGCTGCTCCCGGGCTGCGCACGCCAGAAACCTCCCCTGCGCAGCACTTACACTTGTGCACACGCATGTACACACGTGTCTGCATGTAACCAGCCCAGTGCCCCTTACTCTGGCTGCAGCGCAGCGGCCTACTCGCGCCAGGGGGACACCGGTAAAGTACACATGCAGTCCCTTTCATCATGAGTTCACTGTGGGTGAGTCCCAACTTATGAGGCTCTTCCCACAGTAAAAGCTCAACAACTAGGGGGCTGATTACGATGGCGGGCGGATCGCCATCACCGGCCCGTCGGTGGCGATCCGCCCGCCATCGTAACCAGAATTACCCCCGCCATATTATTATGGCGGGGGGTACCGCGGCGGACGCAAAGTGCGTCTGCCACTTTACCGCCGGCCGGCAATCGTTACGATTGCCGGCCGGGCGGACTGGGGGCGTAATATGGTGGCGGTGCCTAGCAGGCACCGCCATCCATATTAGGATGTGTGGCATTCAGAGCCTTTCCATGGCGGCGATGCCGCCATGGAAAGGCTGGCGGGAATCGCTTTGGGGGCCCGTTGCGGGCCCCCGGGGGGGGTAAGGGGTGGGGGGCTGCGCTTGGGGGTACCCATGGTACCCCCCTACATTGCCATGCACAAGGTGGCAGGCACCGCACAGTGCCTGCCACGTTGTGCATGGCAATGCACAACATGCCATTTTGGCATTGCGGCGGGTGCTGCTGTAAGCAGCACTCGCCCCAATGTCAAAGATGCAGGATGCGACCGCCAGGGTGGCGGTCGCATCCTAATCAGTGGTGCGGGACCGCCGCACGTCTGGCGGCCGGTCCCAGCACCGCTAGGGTGGCGGGCGGACGAAAGTCCACCCGCCATCCTAATGAGGCCCCAGGTGTTCAAAAAGCGAAAAATCCGGGTGGCTCAGATGGTCAGAACCACCTTCTAACAGTTACATATACTGTTCAGTTTTTAATAATATAACTGTTTTCACATTTTTTTAATACATTTTCAAATTTATACTTTGTTACATTTTTTAAACAAGTAATAATACATTTTAATTAATATTATTAATATATAAAATATTAATATTAATTATTACATGGTTTAATTTTTATACATTTTTTTATAAGTTTGACATTTTTTAAACATGTTTTTAATCAACTTTGTATATAACTTGTAAATATATGGAATTATAATAATAATTATTATATGTTTAATAATATTTATTATTATAATTTTACAATGTTTGAAAAATGTTAAATAAATTTAAACATATAACTTATAAATTGTAGTATTTTAATTAAACATTTTAGTAATTTATTTACAATGTAATAACATGTTTTTAAACAAAATACATTTATTTATTATGTTTAAAGCAGCCATATTTGTTTGGTGCTTGTATTTTGTAACCGCTCACGTTTGTTTTGGGTTATTTCGAAGGGGACAAGTTCGCGGTTGGGAGATGCGTCGCGTGGAGGAAGGTAAGATTAATTTTCTTTATTTTAACTAAACTTTTAATTTAATTTGAAGGTAGTTATGTTGTAGTTAGTGTGTGTAGTGTTAGGTTTTTGGAATTGTGGCGTTTTTATGTGTAAGTTAGCTTTTAGCGATTTATGTACCGTTCTTTTTGAGGCCTAGTTTAGAAAACTTAAAATATGTTAGAATGTGTGTGAATATGGTGTGTATAATGTTTGTAACAGTGTGATATTGTATATTATGTGTATATTTCTGTGGGTGGGAATGTTTGTGTTTTTTTACAGGTTTTGGTCGTGAGAAGTGGGGGTTCTAGAAGATTGCGTTTTTTTGATTAAGGAAGTGTGTATTAGTTTAAGTAACTAATAATTATTTTACACTTCCTTAATTTTTCAGGTTTTCATGGAGCGTTTCTTTTTTTAAAACACTTTTTGATTTGATTTGATTTGAAAACACTTTTTTGGGTTTTTTATGGTATATCGTTTGTGGACTTACGGACGGAGGATACATTTTTGAACAGTTGGAATTTGACATTTTTTTGGGGGTACTCTTTCTTTCTATTTGGATTATGATATACCTGGATTGTTTTACAAGAGTTGGGATTTTATTTCTACAGCTACGGAAACGGTAAGTTATTTTAATTATTTATTGTGGGAGGGAAATGCTAAGAGAGTTAGGTGTCCATTACGATACCGGGCGGAATAAAATCCGCCATCTACCATAGCGGTAAAAAACCGCCCGCCTACACCCTCTGAATACCGACCGAGCAATCACGATGTCGCGAAGCGAACACCGCCCACGGCGGAAAAAACACACAAAATACCGCCCGTCTATGTCCGAGTCGAAGTCCATCCGTCCACCACGGACGCAAACCCGCACGACAACCCAAAACCGCCCGCCCTGACTACCGAGACACCGGCCGTGAAATTAGGATCTTTCCGACATGAGTGCGGCAAATCCACAAATACACCGCCCGCCATAGTAAACAACAGTGATGAAAATGGACACGGCGGAAGCCCTGGTGGCCACGTCCCTGCACAGAAACCATCCGCGGACCAAAGAAACACACACAACATGGCCAACAAGTCCACACAGCAAGCAACGCCCAAATACCCAAACACAGTACACATCCCGAAAACACATCCCCCCTGGACAAACAAATAAACTACAAATCCCAGAACACCAGCCACAACACACCTGAAAACAACAGCACATCATGACACACCCACATAGGTAAGTACAAATGCAGCCCCTTCACAGACCACAATCCCTTGCAACACTACAAACTGAGGACGAGAGCACAGAACACAGCGAGACAGAAAGGACAGCAGCACACCACACACACACACCGCACCAGCACCACAAACACAAAACCACACACCATGGCAGCACAGAGAATGCCCAAGTTCACTTCCACTGAGCTGACGGTCATGGTCAACGAGATCATCAAGGTGCACCCACAAATCTATGGGAACCAGGTCCAACAGACACCACTAGCCACCAGAAACCGGTTGTGGAGCAGGATCGTAGACCAGGTCAATGCAGTCGGGAACGTGCCACGCAACAGAGCCGAAATCACCAAGAGGTGGCACGACATTAAAAGAGTGGTCAAAAAGAAGGAGGCCAAGAATCGGCAGCTGGCTGACAGGACTGGCGGAGGAAATCCTGCGCTATTTAAGACCTTCAAGGTGTGGGAGGAGAAGGTGCGAGGCATCCTACATCCGGAGAGTCTCACCGGAATACCAGGGGGAGTGGAGGCTGGTAAGTACAAACAAATGTATACCAGCACACCGCTATGTACTCACATGCACTACCACTATGCCATAGCTCCGAGGGACAAACACCCCCATGTCCAGTACACAATACACAAGACATCACTCACACATGCAACAGACTAACTAACAAAACCATGGGGGCATGTGTACAGTCAGCCAGCACCGCAATTCCCACCAGGTCCCCTTGTACTCCAGATGCGCCAGAAGGAGCACTCCCCACACCCACACTCATGTGTCAGCCATAGCTGCACTAACCGACAAGTAACAGGTAAGTAGCCAGAACACAAAGTCAGTGGGTCGGAGGGGGACAGCTGAAGTACAACACCCACCAGGCCCCCAGTCCTACAGCACAGCAAGGTGGAGCACAGCCCACACCCATGTGTCAGCCACTGCAGTGCACACCTTCAGCCGACAGGTAGATATCTTACCGTACATGGAGGGGTTTCTGTGGGTGGTAAGCCATCACCACAACACCCAACACCGCCCCCACTCCCACAGACCAGCAAGATGGAGCACCCCTCCCTCCCAGTACCATATGGCATCCATTGCATTGCGCCCTCCAAACCAACAAGTAGGTAGAGTACTGTACAGGGCGGGGTGTCTGTAGGCATGAGGACAGTATTACGACTAACATTTGGGAAATGTCACGTAGCAGAGGAACACGCAGCACTGCTCCCTGTCATAATCATGTGACCAATGTGCACACAGACATGTATTACAGAGTCATAGCCCACATGAGCCATCACAAATACAGCAACACCCATGGAGCCACGTCTGCATGCACAAGTCCCACTGGAGTACTGACCCACACGGCGGGCACTGTGCCACTCATCACACACATCAGCAACACCATCGAAGTCCTGTCCATGTAGTCGTTACTGCCTGTTCCCCACACAACGTACAACATCGCCCATGTAAGTCTAACCTGTCTAGAACTAACAGTGTGGAACCCCAGTAATGCACATAAACACCACTGGACCCATGAAACACACAGCCACACAATGCACATCCGACATACCATCCATCTCATCTGTCAGCCCCAGTGTCATGAAAGGTATGTCATCGGAACAGCTGGCCCTCACACAGTAGTTCTGCAAAGATACCTGCCCATCACAAATAATGTGTCTGCAGTGACTGAAGCGCACATCACACTGATTTACAACATACATAATATAGTCAACACCCCAAGAGCACTGCATTGCTGCACATGGCCGAGGGTAGCACGCACACCAAGGAATTGGCCCATCTGCAATACGTCGTGTGGCACACAACCATCACTCACTCACTACAATGCTTGCAGTGTAATGTCTATAAATGATAACAGTGAGCAGATATGCTGGGGATGTCAGACATACACACACCTTTGTCTCTGCACTGTCATGTTGCCAAAACACATGTCCCGTTCTGCACACATATGTCACAGTATGTACCCCAAAACCATATTTCACCTCAAAAGCGTTGAGGGGCTGTACCCCTTTTGCCATCTCCGTTTCTAAGCGTTCCATTTGAACCCCAAAACCATATTTCACCTCAAAAGCGTTGCGGGGGCTGTACCCCTTTTGCCATCTGCGTTTCTAAGCGTTCCATTTGAACCCCAAAACCATATTTCACCTCAAAAGCGTTGAGGGGGCTGTACCCCTTTTGCCATCTGCGTTTCTAGCGTTCCATTTGAACCCCAAAACCATATTTCACCTCAAAAGCGTCGATGGGTCTGGAGCCCGCATACACCCAAGCCACAAAATGTAGGAGTACAGCAACACACACTGATTGTCATCGCAAATCCGTCCCATGCCACATGAACACAACACACAGTTCCATTGCCTTGCCCACGCATACACACATCGTACATCCACACACACGCCACTGGGAAACCTGTGCACGACAGTGCACGAACTGTGAATGTCAGAAAACCAATACAAACTTTGCAAGGTGCAACACAATAACCTATCTCATTCTCCCCACAGGTGCCGAACAGCTGGATGCTGGAGAGGGAGACAGCAGCCAGCACAGCCAGTCCGCAAGCCCCCGACCCGGACTCACGGATGTAGAAGACCTGGACACCTCTTCGGATGAGGACCACCTAGCAGGCCCGTCTGGAGTGGCAGGGCCCAACCGCTCCCCAGGGCCCCTCCTACCCACCAACACATCACCCAGGGCTGCTGACCAGTCACAGACCCCTGCTGCCACGGTCGTTGCGGCCACCACCACCGCCGCAACAACCACCACCACCACCACCACGCCATCCCTGGCCACAGCACCTGCGCAAGGGGTGGCACGCCCGTCGTGCTCGACCCTGGGAGCCAGACAGAGGACCGTGGTGACCAATGTGGTGAGTGGGCAGGTCGGTGGCAGCAGTACCGATGGGAGGAGCAGGGTCAGGCCAACGCCATCTGAGCCTGGGAGCCAAGCCCTGCCGCAAATCTCAAGAGTCCTTGGGGCCTATGAAGAGGCCCAAGGACAATGGGCCAGGTCGGCTGCCGACACGCGGGAGGTCCTTGGGGTGTTGAGGTCCATGGACGCCCATATGGGCCAATTCGTGACCCGTATGGACCAACTTGTAGACCTCATGGGCCAGCTGGTGGTGGGGGGGAGGGCCCAAGCAAGGCCAGCCACACCACCGCCGCCACCACGTGCTGTGGCGCAGGGTCGTGCAACATCTAGTTCCCCTGCGTCCACAGCGAGTGAGCAGTCCTCAGCCACCACCAGCAGCCCACCAACACAACCCCCTACCAAACGTGGAAGGGGCCGTCCGAAGAGGAAACAGGTGTCCAGAGAGGACTACGCACGCTCCAAACGCCAGTGAGTCAGCCAGCCACCCTGACCACCTACTGCACTGACTTTGACTACGATCCTACCCCACACTGCCATGTGAATGGCATGTGTCTGTTGGACTGTGGACATAGAACTTCATGGGTACACCTTGACCATCACGCAGCCATGTCCGTCAACTCATTGTCACAGCATGCACCACTTCTGTCATCACCTTGCACACAATCACATTTCACCGCTGTAAATAAATACACCTTGATCACAATATGCTTCATGTGCCCTGGGTTTAATCAACGATGTGCAACCGCCACCATGAGCAGGTATGCCTCTGCTGTGTGGCATGTAGATAGGCCATGAGATGTTGTAGGGACCTAGGGGTGAAAATCAGAACAAGAGTCCATTCAATTAGTGTGTCACACACCCATCACACAGTACTTGTCACCAACTACAAGCAATGTACACACATCTCACAGAGCAACGGGGCACAATGCCACAGCCACTGTCAGTGGCATACTACCCTGGACATGGACCATTGCCACACAGCACTCAGTGAACAAAAGGCCTCCATCACAATGCACACATACACCTGCACAACTACAGCTACATCAGCCGTCGTACATGGTCACTCACCTTCAAGTGAAGTAGCGGGCGATGAGCTGCTGACGCACATTCACAGCTTCCTCCTCTCCACTGTCCTCGTCACTGGACCCGTCCTGGTCTGCAGGCGGGGGCCCGGGCTGATCACCGTCATCCACTATTAGGGGATCTGCTTGCGAATAGCCAGATTGTGCAGCATGCAGCATGCCACAACTATCTGGCACACCTTCTGTGGGGAGTACGCCAGTGCACCCCCGGTGCGGTCCAGGCATCTGAATCTGGACTTCAGGAGGCCAAAAGTCCGTTCCACCACACGTCTGGCCCTGCCATGTGCCTCATTGTAGCGGGCATCAGCTGGTGTCCGAGGATGACGTAATGGGCTGAGCAGCCAAGGCCCATTCGGATAAGCAGAGTCACCTGGGTGTGAGGAATACCGAGATTAGTTGCAATTCCAACTGTCCCCAAGACAGCATCGCACACCAGGCACGCTACACGAGTACACATACTCACCTACAATCCAAGCACGGTCCGGTTGCAGATTGGTCATCAGACGTGGTAGGATGCTGTTGCGCATGATGTGCGAGTCATGGGCCGATCCTGGAAACTTCACACACACGTGTGTAATGACCATGTCCGCAAGGCACACCACTTGCACATTCAGGGAGTGGAAGTGCTTCTGATTCCTATATATGTGCTCCATGGCCTGTGGTGCTACAAGGCCAACATGGGTGCAATCAATTGCACCAACAACGTGGGGGATCCGTCCAAGGGCATAGAAATCACCCTTCACTGCCGCCAATTCACGAGCCCTGGGGAATCGGATGTACCGGTTCCTGTACAGCATCATAGCTGACAGTACATCACGTAGCACCATGCTGAACATGGGCTGGGACATCCCACTTCCACTGCGTGTTGGAATGACCCAGTGGCGAAGAAATGCAGTGCAGCCATCACCTTAGCCGTGGGGGTAAATGCAGTCGGATACACCCTGCGAGGACGGAGGTGGGGTTCCAACAAGGCACATAGGCGATGCAGGGTGGGTCGGTCCAGACGGAATTTCCGGATTACCTCCACGTCCTCCATGTCTGCCAGCAATTGGTAGGGGCGATGTATGTTTGGTCTCCTCCTAGGAAAGATGGAAGTGGACACATGTCAAAGCAACACGCCACATGGCATTTTCACAAACACAAAACAAAAATGACTGACCAAGCAATTGAATCACAGAACAGCTGACAAGTAGGGACAGCACAGCCACAATACACTTACACAGGTCCCCTTACCAATAGCAATGAGCAGTGACACAAACCATTGCTATGAGCATGCACATGGGGATTTAGGCCTTAATAACTTGTAAGGCATGACGATGATATCAGACTGCATATTTGGGAAGCGGCAACACCACGGCAATATAACTAGCTGCTGTGCCTGACACAGCTTCCGAGGCTGGGTGAGTATGGCACACACCAACAACGCAATGGACACAGGCTGAGCGGCAAAAACAAGTGGGTCCTGTTGCACGAGGGGATATGAGACAGTCATTGATGTCCCTACTTCACCCTATGTACAGCACTGTACGGATCTCACCTCCAAAACACATTGACAGGTGTACACATTGACAGCTCCATGACAACACAGCTGTGTGATTGCAAATACACATCACAAGTGACACGTAACGTTTACAGTCTTGTGGGATGGTGTCTTTTGCTGTGAGAAGCAGCATGTGTCCACAGCCTACCCATGATCTGGGTAATGTGATGTTTGTTTTGTGATGCAGTGTGTAGTAACTGTAGTCTGTGCTGTGTGCATCTGACATGCATATGCTAGTCCTGAGGCTTAAGATGCAATTAGGGCACTCTGCATTCCCAATGCACTCGGAGTCATAGCCCTCAGGTACAACCTGTAGTAGGCTGGAGTGGCTATTCACATGTATGTTAGGGGCACTGTGCCTACTCTGATATCGGTCGGACATATGTGTGCGATGCCTCACCTCATGTCTCTGGTACTTGCACATCCGGCACACCGTGCAACAACAGTTGTGCTCGTGTGAACGACAGGTGGATGGCATGGGCTCATGGCCATTGTGGGCTGTCAGGTTGCAGTCTGTGTGAGTAGTTTCCCATTCTGCTCCATGCAGGTATGTGTTTGGCCTAATTACATAGTGGTCATCCTTGCCACCATCAGGATAGTGGTTGTGCACAACGCGAGTTGGGGCTATGGTCGCAGGGGTGACACAGGCCGTGTGTAGTGCGATGTGCACTACATTCGTGGCACTAATTCGCTGATTCCTTTCCTGTACGCCAGCCATTGGGTGTTGATTGTGGTGGCTGTATACTATTGCACAGGTATCGTGCAACATGTGGATTTGGGTATGTTCTGTGCTGCTTCCCTTGCACATGTCTGTGTCATTGATGCCAGATGAGAGGGACCACCTCGCTCTCTCTCATGTGGCATCTCACCTGGGTGCTGAGGGACAGGGGACGCTCAACAGTGGGGTGGCTTCGGATGTAGCAGCTGCACAGCTGCTGAGTGAGACAGTTGTGACCTGCGCCTGGGAGGGGCAAGACGTGTGCTGGATGAATCACAGGCCCAGTGGGCAATTTCGGCGTTATCTGAGGACTGAGGTGATGCATCCATGTTGTATGACACAGGGGACGTGGACTCTGGGTTTTCTTCAGCCACGCAGAGGCCAATGACCGCCCTCTCATCCACTTCCACTGGTGCAACACGTGTCGGCACAGGGATGAAGGATAGGGTGTCCTTCACACCAGGCACAGCTGCCCCTGCACATGTGACCCCTGCTGCCCTCAGTGCTGGGTCTGTTGAGCTGATGCGCCAACTGTGCGTGGGGCAGACAGCTCTCCTCACTTACGTCATTGCCCATGACATCACTTAGCCGCAGGAGACATGGTTGATGGAGGGCCCACATGTACGCGTGGGTGGACTACACCAGACCGTCCAATGGTTGTCACCCCCAGTGAAGGAGTGCCTTCAACTGCGCCAATCTCAGACTGACATTCCTGACCCTTTCCCCACCCCCTGGGGAGTGGCACATCTGACGGCAGCAGTGCACGAGTCCTAAATCGGAGTAGTGGGGGGGACGCTGACGTCCCGACCGGATGTGACATGTTGGAAGGTGGCTTGCACCATCAGACTTAATGGCCTCCCCCGCTCACCCCAATATGCGTTTGCATCTGAGAAGCCAGCGCATGCACAGGCAGCTTCGAGCTCGCACCAGAGAGGCCAAAGAGTGTATGTGTGGGTCCATTTGAACGAGTTGTCTGTCTCACGGTATAATCAGTGGTGGGACGCCGTCCACCTGCGTGGTACCCCGACTCGAGACCTGGACAACATTGACAATGCATGACAGGCTCCGCAGTCCGGATACACCACCTGCAACACACAGAGGCTGTAGCTGCCCTAGCAGCCCAGGCTGCGTCCAACTGGAGCTAATGGACATGGTCCTGATGAATGCCGCGAACCTTGTTGGTCATTTGGCAGAAACATGTTGACCTTTGATGAATAGGACATTCAGTCCTATATATCACTGACCTTTTTAACCCTAGTCTATGGGGACATGGAATAAATTGAGTTGAGTCACCCATGAGCTAGTTTTAACACACTATTAGTTTTTCTTTTGCACTCTGCCCCTCACCCCAATCGCTTACATTGGGAATATCAGTAAACACCTCACGCTCCTCTCCAGAGGGAGAGCTGTAGCCCATACTGTGTACCTTGCGGT
This sequence comes from Calotriton arnoldi, assembly GCA_963921515.1. NCBI lineage: Eukaryota > Metazoa > Chordata > Amphibia > Caudata > Salamandridae > Calotriton > Calotriton arnoldi. Next base: position 1,143,902 of record CAWUFW010005780.1, read on the forward strand.
CGCAGTGTGTAAGAGGGGACCCAATGATGAAGCATGTCACCCTTGGGTGAGTGAGGGTTCTCGTCTTTAAGATAATGATTCCCCTTTCCCTTTTCCCCGTACACATAATCTGTAGTTTTTGTTGCAATAACTAGCGTCCCATTATTTTGTGTGAGTTACATATTCTGGAGTGGTGATGTGGATGCTTATATTCACTCCTCTTTTTATAACCCCTTAGTGAGAAACATATTAAGTACAGCAAGTGCTGTGGGTTTTCAATGATTGATTTTTTATGATTGGGTTGCATTACTGTCTCCTTTCAGTTGCATATCCCAGCGATTTTACTTGAAGTTATATAGGGAGCACTATTACTTGAATGAGACTCACTGAGTTGGCCTTTTGACATGACGGAGTACACAGGACTGGCTTTTGATGAGGACACAGTACAGGCAATATTGGATACACCTAGCATTCTCGATACACATATTTCACAGACACTTTCTAATTCAGAAGACTGGACAAAGCTTAGTAATATCAAAAAACAACATGTGCGTACCATCTTGCATGCTGCCATTTTAACCGAATATCTTAGAAGTAATATAGCTCCACCAGGCCTTATAGTATCAAATGCCCCTAGACTTTTTTGGACAATAAAATTTTTGTGACAAACTGGTCTAAGATAGCCTGGCGCTGTACCAGGGATTGGTTGGTTCTTATAATCACTACAGCCAAAGAAACAGCAGATCTATTACTGGTGGAAATCCAGTCTCTAGAGACACAGCTGAAGACTGGAATACAAATTACTACCTATAAAAAGAAACTAGAAGAAATATCTAAGAACCTCAATGAGGTCAAAGATGACCTGGTAAAATATAAAATTGGCAAATTAAAGAAAGATCTAGATAGATTTGCCTTGGAAAAGGTATATCCATACACTGCTGATGGATATCAGACAAATCTAAACAAGAAGACTAATAAGAAAGGCAACCGGGGTTGGCGCAGAGATACGGACGAGTGGACCTCCAACTCGGATGAGTGGAGTGAGTCCAGTAATTCTGATACAGAACACCCTACCCACCGTCAATTGAGAAGAGGTAGAGGTAGAGGAGAGGGACACATCCTCCCTATAATCAACAAGTGCCATGGTGGCCCCCACAACCATGGGCTTTTCCACCGCCCCCTTTCAATCCCTGTCCAACTTATGGGGTACCATCTTACCAACCTTTTTTGGACAGGACGGAGGACGAAGAGGACGAAGGAGAGGCTACAGAGACCAAACGATAGAGACCCCTCGTGTGAATTGGGACCCCACCTTGGAGCAGAGGGTCACAAGGAGCATGACAGCGTCCACAAGCGACCTGACAATTTGATAGTGAATTTGAGTACTAAAGTCCTAACAGAACTGGAGGAATGTGTTCTGTCAAAAGGATTAGGCTTTGTACCGACTAAATATGGAGATGATTTTATGGTACATAAGGAACTTGCAGAATTCTTTCGCAAAGTCCGTCTCAGTTTCTTTTTTAGAAACATTGACAATGAGCCATCCCCCGCGAATACCAATACAGGACTTAGGAATAAATCCACTTTTGTGCCTTCATCACAACAAGTTCCATCAGAAGTCTTGACGTTTGAGAAGGCGGTCCTTAAAGACTTTGGGGCCGATTCCGATCTCGGTCGGAGGCGCACCCAATACCATTCGGTCGGGAAAAAAGCCATGCGAAAGCCTGTTACCCGACCGAACCGTACGCTGGGTCCGGCCGAGCGAGTACGATGCGAGTCGCCCGACCGACTCGTCCGGGCGACCCGACCGCTCCGACCGACTCAGTACCCCGGACCGTACCGCTCCGACCGACTCGGTCGGACCCGATTCGCACCGCGCAATGGAGACGTTTTCCGGCCGGGTAAGTACGATGCGCACCTCGACCGCTCCGACCGACTCGCGCCGTCCGACTCGAACTCGCTGTCGGAGCCGTACTTTGGGGGTCCGTGTCGGACCCCTGTACGCGTACCCATGCGAGGCGCACACAGGGGGACCCAAGGGTCCCCCTACCTGTGCGTGTACGCCGCGAGCGCCCGCGGCGTACTCGCTGTAGGGGCGCCCTTGTCCGCCTCGCACCCATTGAGGCAATGGGAGCCCGCGTACGCGTTGTGCGACCGGCTCCCATTGAGTTCAATGGGAGTCCGACTCGACTCGTGTCCGATAACATACGGACGCATCGGACTCGTTCGGTCGGACTGCACGGGTCCGATTCGGTCGGAAATCTCTCCGGGTCCGGCTCGGTCGGGGAAATTTCCGGCCCGAATCGGAATCGACCCCTTTGAGTCTAATCTTGGCCAGACCAGAAGAGTATTCTGTAATCTTTCTAATGCAGAAAGACGCTGTGTATCTACATTAGGCAATGATTTACTTATTACCATTAAACCAGCAGATAAAGGTGGTGCCACAGTGATCCTTGACACTGTGGTGTACCGAGAGGAGTGTCTGAGACAACTTAACAACGTGAGTTTTTACACACGTATTACACAAAATCCCACTATACATCTACAACAACAGATTAAATCATTAGTGGAAGAGGGGAGAGAGGCAGGTTGGATAACTAAGCATGAGGCTGATTTTCTGATACAAAAACATCCGAAGATTCCAGCTTTTTACATCCTGCCTAAGATACACAAGGTACAACGACCTCCCCGGGAAGGCCGATTGTATCAGGAATTGGCTCTGTGTTAGAACCTTTGTCTAAGTTTGTGGATCACTTTCTCCGACCGATTGTAGCACAGATGCCATCATATTTACAGGATACTAAGCATGTGTTGTCCTATTTAGAAGCCATTCCTTTTGATCCTAACTGTCAACTGATGGCCACGTATGATGTTGAGTCACTATACACTAACATTCCGCAGGACGACACACTTAATACGATAAGTGACCTCCTAGATATCAATCCACGCGATGACCAGACCCCTAATGATTATGTTATGCGCTGTGCGACTCTAGCACTTAAAGAAAATTTCTTTAGTTTTGAAGGGGATTTGTTCTGGCAAACCACTGGAACTTCCATGGGGAGTACATGTGCGCCCAGTATGGCTAATATCTATATGCATGGGTTTGAAACTAAATACATCTACCCCATGGTCAATCCGTTCCAGCAGAATCTCAAACTGTGGAAGCGATATATAGATGATATCCTGGTCATCTGGGAAGGTGACCAGGATTCTCTAGGGGCCTTTTCTGAGTGGCTTAATTCATGTGACGTGAATCTTAGGTTCACGGGGGAGGCCAGCAATTCATCAATCGCATTTCTGGATTTGAGATTATATCCTAAAGGAGGGAGGATAAATACGGAATTGTATCAGAAGCCAATGGCTAGGAACTCCCTATTAAGCTATCATAGCTTTCATCCCCGGGCCTTATTGACAAATCTACCGGTGGGACAGTTTCTTAGGTTGAGAAGAAATTGTACGGAGTTAGCAAACTATCATAAACATGCCAATAAATTGAGTGAAGAACTGAGGGTGAGACATTATCCAGAATGTTTAATCAAAAGAGCATCTAAAAGAGCGCGTAACAACAATAGGGAGGCACTCCTTGAAACATACACTAAAGCCAAGACAGACAGAATGGTTTGTGTGACGACCTTCAGTAACCTTACAGAAAATGTGAAAAGGGCCATTAATAAGAATTGGCATATACTAAACACTGGGGACTTGACACTCGATCGTCCCCTTTTTGCATTGAAACGCAGTAGCAATTTACAAGATTTGATGGTACACACGAGACCCAGAAATACAACTAGTCAGAATAAACAACCAACTTTGTGGGGGTGGCCCCAGTGACTGGTCATTTTCCTTGTGGGTCCTGTTCAGTGTGCCCCTTTACACGACATATGACTGAAGTAAATATACTGCCAGGTACACCTTGGAAGTTGAATCGTCATACCAATTGTAATACCAGCGGAGTGGTATATATGATAACATGTCCCTGTTCACTCATCTACATTGGGATGACAACACGAAAGGTCCGACAGAGGATTGTTGAACATCGGAGTACCTTCCGGTGTAAAAAGTCTAATACACGCATGACCAAACATTATTTGGAGATGGCACACACAGAGGACGACTTGCAATGGGTTATCATTGATAAACCTAAGTATGACATCAACATGGGTCCCCTAGATAATGTTCTCTTTCGGCGTGAGCAACGTTGGGTGTTCCGCACGAAGAGCCATATAAGGGGTTTAAATGAGGACATTCCTTGGTGCTCAGTGTAGTCTGTCCATTCATTTTCTGCTTTGGATTGGTGGTATGTCAATAGATGTCGATGACTAATTTGATCGTTTTTTTGTGGTTTTGTATGAAGGAGTGGTTAGCATTAATACAGTGCATTTTCAAAATAAGGGGATATGTGGGCTACCCTAGTATATAGTCTGCCCTTTTTCTTCCCCTTCTTTCCACTGCTTTCCAACATTCCGATCTGAAAAGATCACATTTGCTTAATTGCTTTATGATATGTGTGCGGTCTATGTTATAGCGAGCCCCCTTTTCAGAGTGGAGACCGGTTGGTAGCATACACTGCTTTCTTACATGTTGATCTGAAAAGATCACATTTGTTAAATTGCTTTGAAATATGCGTGCGGTTCATATTACAGCGTGCCCTTTTGAGTGGAGACCGGTTGGTAATATACAATATCTGTATGCCACTGTACACGCACGCATGTTGCTGTTTATTGATATGCATAAGCAATATGTGCAAACAGGTTTTACATGGACATCGGGACTAGTGCACACTACAATTCCCATGAGCCACCTGACCCGGAAGTTTGTATGGTTACTTCCGGGGTAGGATACTCCCATATTGATGCTTTCCGCCTATAAACACAGCGCGGTAAAACGCTCTTTCCCCTTGATTTCTGCCGCATTTTGAGGACACAGAGGAACTAGAGGTAAAGGATAGCTTACGCACTACTGAAGATTGCTCAACGTACTTTTGGCTATTGACAACTTTGTAGTTGAGAGGATTGAGTGTGTGTGTAGTTAGTACTCGAGTTTTGTCACCCTTGGGAGACATATGCTTGTTTGCATATTTTGCGACTTGAACTCGGGGCATTTTTGTTCCCGGTGTTACTACTGCTTGTGAAACATAAAAAATGTGGATATTTGTGTGGAGTGTTCCTGTAATGGACACTCGAGTTTTGCCACTCTTGGAGAATATATATCTTCATGTAACGGTAGTAATTTTGAACTCGGGGTCAAGATTGTGCCCCAGAAAACTACTGGTTTCATACAAAAGATAATTACTTTGCATGGCATTGAGGACATATGGTGTTTCACTATAACCTGGGTGCGGTAGTATTACCTATTACACAATTTAAAGTATAACATATCCCTGTTTGATATGTATAACAGCTAAGAGGCAGAAAACAGTTTTGTATAATGTGCTGTCGAAACGAGACTATTAGTTTTAACATATTACATCCCTGTTTCTTATGTATAACAGCGAAGAGACAGACAGCATTTTTGCATGATGTATAGTCGAATAAAGTGTAAATTCCAGTTTTTTACTCCCTCAGAAATCTGTGATCTAAGGTAGAAACTCCCATAAGGTGGAGGTAAAATTATATTACCGCCTAGGTGAGTCTATGTATTTTTATTTAAAAGTGCTTATACGCTCTTGATCACGTGTGTGGTTTTATCACGTGTGTGGTGTTAAGGGTGTTACATTGGTATATTTTATTGATGTAACTGACAAGATTGTTTATCTTTTTTAGACATTGGACCGGACTGCAGCTGGTACCATGTCACCAAATGACAATTAAGTATGGTGTTTATACATTTTATTTTTATCTAAGTTCAGCAGAGTGACATTGCTTTAGGTCCTGATGAATGCTGCGAACCTTGTTGGTCATTTGGCAGAAACATGTTGACCTTTGATGAATAGGACATTCAGTCCTATATATCACTGACCTTTTTAACCCTAGTCTATGGGGACATGGAATAAATTGAGTTGAGTCACCCATGAGCTAGTTTTAACACACTATTAGTTTTTCTTTTGCACTCTGCCCCTCACCCCAATCGCTTACATTGGGAATATCAGTAAACACCTCACGCTCCTCTCCAGAGGGAGAGCTGTAGCCCATACTGTGTACCTTGCGGTCGCAGTGTGTAAGAGGGGACCAATGATGAAGCATGTCACCCTTGGGTGAGTGAGGGTTCTCGTCTTTAAGATAATGATTCCCTTTCCTTTTCCCCGTACACATAATCTGTAGTTTTTGTTGCAATAACTAGCGTCCCATTATTTTGTGTGAGTTACATATTCTGGAGTGGTGATGTGGATGCTTATATTCACTCCTCTTTTTATAACCCCTTAGTGAGAAACATATTAAGTACAGCAAGTGCTGTGGGTTTTCAATGATTGATTTTTTATGATTGGGTTGCATTACTGTCTCCTTTCAGTTGCATATCCCAGCGATTTTACTTGAAGTTATATAGGGAGCACTATTACTTGAATGAGACTCACTGAGTTGGCCTTTTGACATGACGGAGTACACAGGACTGGCTTTTGATGAGGACACAGTACAGGCAATATTGGATACACCTAGCATTCTCGATACACATATTTCACAGACACTTTCTAATTCAGAAGACTGGACAAAGCTTAGTAATATCAAAAAACAACATGTGCGTACCATCTTGCATGCTGCCATTTTAACCGAATATCTTAGAAGTAATATAGCTCCACCAGGCCTTATAGTATCAAATGCCCCTAGACTTTTTTTGGACAATAAAATTTTTGTGACAAACTGGTCTAAGATAGCCTGGCGCTGTACCAGGGATTGGTTGGTTCTTATAATCACTACAGCCAAAGAAACAGCAGATCTATTACTGGTGGAAATCCAGTCTCTAGAGACACAGCTGAAGACTGGAATACAAATTACTACCTATAAAAAGAAACTAGAAGAAATATCTAAGAACCTCAATGAGGTCAAAGATGACCTGGTAAAATATAAAATTGGCAAATTAAAGAAAGATCTAGATAGATTTGCCTTGGAAAAGGTATATCCATACACTGCTGATGGATATCAGACAAATCTAAACAAGAAGACTAATAAGAAAGGCAACCGGGGTTGGCGCAGAGATACGGACGAGTGGACCTCCAACTCGGATGAGTGGAGTGAGTCCAGTAATTCTGATACAGAACACCCTACCCACCGTCAATTGAGAAGAGGTAGAGGTAGAGGGAGAGGGACACATCCTCCCTATAATCAACAAGTGCCGTGGTGGCCCCCACAACCATGGGCTTTTCCACCGCCCCCTTTCAATCCCTGTCCAACTTATGGGGTACCATCTTACCAACCTTTTTTGGACAGGACGGAGGACGAAGAGGACGAAGGAGAGGCTACAGAGACCAAACGATAGAGACCCCTCGTGTGAATTGGGACCCCACCTTGGAGCAGAGGGTCACAAGGAGCATGACAGCGTCCACAAGCGACCTGACAATTTGATAGTGAATTTGAGTACTAAAGTCCTAACAGAACTGGAGGAATGTGTTCTGTCAAAAGGATTAGGCTTTGTACCGACTAAATATGGAGATGATTTTATGGTACATAAGGAACTTGCAGAATTCTTTCGCAAAGTCCGTCTCAGTTTCTTTTTTAGAAACATTGACAATGAGCCATCCCCGCGAATACCAATACAGGACTTAGGAATAAATCCACTTTTGTGCCTTCATCACAACAAGTTCCATCAGAAGTCTTGACGTTTGAGAAGGCGGTCCTTAAAGACTTTGAGTCTAATCTTGGCCAGACCAGAAGAGTATTCTGTAATCTTTCTAATGCAGAAAGACGCTGTGTATCTACATTAGGCAATGATTTACTTATTACCATTAAACCAGCAGATAAAGGTGGTGCCACAGTGATCCTTGACACTGTGGTGTACCGAGAGGAGTGTCTGAGACAACTTAACAACGTGAGTTTTTACACACGTATTACACAAAATCCCACTATACATCTACAACAACAGATTAAATCATTAGTGGAAGAGGGGAGAGAGGCAGGTTGGATAACTAAGCATGAGGCTGATTTTCTGATACAAAAACATCCGAAGATTCCAGCTTTTACATCCTGCCTAAGATACACAAGGTACAACGACCTCCCCGGGAAGGCCGATTGTATCAGGAATTGGCTCTGTGTTAGAACCTTTGTCTAAGTTTGTGGATCACTTTCTCCGACCGATTGTAGCACAGATGCCATCATATTTACAGGATACTAAGCATGTGTTGTCCTATTTAGAAGCCATTCCTTTTGATCCTAACTGTCAACTGATGGCCACGTATGATGTTGAGTCACTATACACTAACATTCCGCAGGACGACACACTTAATACGATAAGTGACCTCCTAGATATCAATCCACGCGATGACCAGACCCCTAATGATTATGTTATGCGCTGTGCGACTCTAGCACTTAAAGAAAATTTCTTTAGTTTTGAAGGGGATTTGTTCTGGCAAACCACTGGAACTTCCATGGGGAGTACATGTGCGCCCAGTATGGCTAATATCTATATGCATGGGTTTGAAACTAAATACATCTACCCCATGGTCAATCCGTTCCAGCAGAATCTCAAACTGTGGAAGCGATATATAGATGATATCCTGGTCATCTGGGAAGGTGACCAGGATTCTCTAGGGGCCTTTTCTGAGTGGCTTAATTCATGTGACGTGAATCTTAGGTTCACGGGGGAGGCCAGCAATTCATCAATCGCATTTCTGGATTTGAGATTATATCCTAAAGGAGGGAGGATAAATACGGAATTGTATCAGAAGCCAATGGCTAGGAACTCCCTATTAAGCTATCATAGCTTTCATCCCCGGGCCTTATTGACAAATCTACCGGTGGGACAGTTTCTTAGGTTGAGAAGAAATTGTACGGAGTTAGCAAACTATCATAAACATGCCAATAAATTGAGTGAAGAACTGAGGGTGAGACATTATCCAGAATGTTTAATCAAAAGAGCATCTAAAAGAGCGCGTAACAACAATAGGGAGGCACTCCTTGAAACATACACTAAAGCCAAGACAGACAGAATGGTTTGTGTGACGACCTTCAGTAACCTTACAGAAAATGTGAAAAGGGCCATTAATAAGAATTGGCATATACTAAACACTGGGGACTTGACACTCGATCGTCCCCTTTTTGCATTGAAACGCAGTAGCAATTTACAAGATTTGATGGTACACACGAGACCCAGAAATACAACTAGTCAGAATAAACAACCAACTTTGTGGGGGTGGCCCCAGTGACTGGTCATTTTCCTTGTGGGTCCTGTTCAGTGTGCCCCTTTACACGACATATGACTGAAGTAAATATACTGCCAGGTACACCTTGGAAGTTGAATCGTCATACCAATTGTAATACCAGCGGAGTGGTATATATGATAACATGTCCCTGTTCACTCATCTACATTGGGATGACAACACGAAAGGTCCGACAGAGGATTGTTGAACATCGGAGTACCTTCCGGTGTAAAAAGTCTAATACACGCATGACCAAACATTATTTGGAGATGGCACACACAGAGGACGACTTGCAATGGGTTATCATTGATAAACCTAAGTATGACATCAACATGGGTCCCCTAGATAATGTTCTCTTTCGGCGTGAGCAACGTTGGGTGTTCCGCACGAAGAGCCATATAAGGGGTTTAAATGAGGACATTCCTTGGTGCTCAGTGTAGTCTGTCCATTCATTTTCTGCTTTGGATTGGTGGTATGTCAATAGATGTCGATGACTAATTTGATCGTTTTTTTGTGGTTTTGTATGAAGGAGTGGTTAGCATTAATACAGTGCATTTTCAAAATAAGGGGATATGTGGGCTACCCTAGTATATAGTCTGCCCTTTTTCTTCCCCTTCTTTCCACTGCTTTCCAACATTCCGATCTGAAAAGATCACATTTGCTTAATTGCTTTATGATATGTGTGCGGTCTATGTTATAGCGAGCCCCCCTTTTCAGAGTGGAGACCGGTTGGTAGCATACACTGCTTTCTTACATGTTGATCTGAAAAGATCACATTTGTTAAATTGCTTTGAAATATGCGTGCGGTTCATATTACAGCGTGCCCTTTTTGAGTGGAGACCGGTTGGTAATATACAATATCTGTATGCCACTGTACACGCACGCATGTTGCTGTTTATTGATATGCATAAGCAATATGTGCAAACAGGTTTTACATGGACATCGGGACTAGTGCACACTACAATTCCCATGAGCCACCTGACCCGGAAGTTTGTATGGTTACTTCCGGGGTAGGATACTCCCATATTGATGCTTTCCGCCTATAAACACAGCGCGGTAAAACGCTCTTTCCCCTTGATTTCTGCCGCATTTTGAGGACACAGAGGAACTAGAGGTAAAGGATAGCTTACGCACTACTGAAGATTGCTCAACGTACTTTTGGCTATTGACAACTTTGTAGTTGAGAGGATTGAGTGTGTGTGTAGTTAGTACTCGAGTTTTGTCACCCTTGGGAGACATATGCTTGTTTGCATATTTTGCGACTTGAACTCGGGGCATTTTTGTTCCCGGTGTTACTACTGCTTGTGAAACATAAAAAATGTGGATATTTGTGTGGAGTGTTCCTGTAATGGACACTCGAGTTTTGCCACTCTTGGAGAATATATATCTTCATGTAACGGTAGTAATTTTGAACTCGGGGTCAAGATTGTGCCCCAGAAAACTACTGGTTTCATACAAAAGATAATTACTTTGCATGGCATTGAGGACATATGGTGTTTCACTATAACCTGGGTGCGGTAGTATTACCTATTACACAATTTAAAGTATAACATATCCCTGTTTGATATGTATAACAGCTAAGAGGCAGAAAACAGTTTTGTATAATGTGCTGTCGAAACGAGACTATTAGTTTTAACATATTACATCCCTGTTTCTTATGTATAACAGCGAAGAGACAGACAGCATTTTTGCATGATGTATAGTCGAATAAAGTGTAAATTCCAGTTTTTACTCCCTCAGAAATCTGTGATCTAAGGTAGAAACTCCCATAAGGTGGAGGTAAAATTATATTACCGCCTAGGTGAGTCTATGTATTTTTATTTAAAAGTGCTTATACGCTCTTGATCACGTGTGTGGTTTTATCACGTGTGTGGTGTTAAGGGTGTTACATTGGTATATTTTATTGATGTAACTGACAAGATTGTTTATCTTTTTTAGACATTGGACCGGACTGCAGCTGGTACCATGTCACCATGACAATTAAGTATGGTGTTTATACATTTTATTTTTATCTAAGTTCAGCAGAGTGACATTGCTTTAGGTCCTGATGAATGCCGCGAACCTTGTTGGTCATTTGGCAGAAACATGTTGACCTTTGATGAATAGGACATTCAGTCCTATATATCACTGACCTTTTTAACCCTAGTCTATGGGGACATGGAATAAATGGAGTTGAGTCACCCATGAGCTAGTTTTAACACACTATTAGTTTTTCTTTTGCACTCTGCCCCTCACCCCAATCGCTTACATTGGGAATATCAGTAAACACCTCACGCTCCTCTCCAGAGGGAGAGCTGTAGCCCATACTGTGTACCTTGCGGTCGCAGTGTGTAAGAGGGGACCCAATGATGAAGCATGTCACCCTTGGGTGAGTGAGGGTTCTCGTCTTTAAGATAATGATTCCCCTTTCCCTTTTCCCCGTACACATAATCTGTAGTTTTTGTTGCAATAACTAGCGTCCCATTATTTTGTGTGAGTTACATATTCTGGAGTGGTGATGTGGATGCTTATATTCACTCCTCTTTTTATAACCCCTTAGTGAGAAACACTGTCAAGATTGTGCCTAGTTCAATTGTGCATGTCAGTTCTTACTCATTGTGCAGTGCTGCCCACCCAAACTGATGTTGTGTGTGTGTTTTGACAGGCATTGCTGTGGCATGCTTTTGCGTGGCTCCTACTTTATGTTGCTGATTGTGTGGTCAGACTGTGTGGGAAATTGTAGACATGTGTAGGACTGTGCTTTGTATTGACCAGGCCGTCAGTGTTGATGTGATGATCTTTCGTGCACCTTCAGAGTCTGACAAGTCCTGCTCCAGGAGCTGTGGTATTGCACTGTGGCCAGTGTTGCGGCTACTCATTTGCGTTGACATCCAGTGACAGTGGACTACATGGTCATCTCATGACTGTCGTGTACTTCACACACTCTCATCCTCTCTCATTCGTACTTGTGTTTGTGAAATGATTCAGCGGAGTCACATTTTTGCTTCAAGCCATGTATTTGGACTTACGTCCTCTGTGATGCAGTATAGTGGACACTACTGGCAGCGAAATGCATGTGGAGGATCTACTTAGCATGATTACACATACAAAAGGGGTTAGGGGTAGATGTGATTAGTTGTTGACTGTGGAATGAGGGCTTCAGAGTTACAACTGCCTTGCCCTTGCTATGCTAATGTACATTTGCTAGTTACTGAGGAGCTCTCGACTTTGACACAGACAGTAATCATTTTGCCTACGAGACAGCTTGACATCATAGGTACAGTACATCTCAGTTCCATGGTACAGGTTTACTACAGTAGTTACTCCGACACACGTGCGTGAGGGGTGACATCAGAGCATGAGCCTACGTGCATGCAGCAGCGTGTCACTAGTTGTTGCAATGTGGTGGCAACTGAACATGTCACATTCACTGGGGTCATGTTGTTGGGGGATGCATTTGTTGTCCATGCAAAAGTCCTGGCACGGAAGTACAGACAAAGGTGAGGTGACAGTTCTCACGTGATACAGCTGACAGATTAGTGTGCACTGACCGGTGCATATGTTCATGTGCGCAGGATACATATTATAGCATAGTTGTTCGTGCAGTATTGTCCATGTGGTTACTGTACACAAGTCCCATACCTCTGCCTCCCCCTGTTCATGCAGAGATATTGGATGTGGTGAGGAACAGAGAGAGTGTCCCGAAAATGTCAGATGTCATGGCAGTGGAGTTGATAGTGTGGTGTTTGTTGCAGGTTGTATGGTATAGTTGTTGTACAGGTAACTGCCCAGTCCGTGCGAAAGCCAAGCATAGGTACGGTGTTGAACATCATTGTTCAATTGGGGGTATTGCGTCGGGGCCCGACGAATTGACAAGTTGTCAGGTATGCGATACCTTCCAGCAGGGCTTCCATGGCATTGGTGTTATACATGGATGCCATCCAATGAAGCGGATGGTGGCTGTCAATGTGTTCATCGTAAGTTGTCCCTTGTAGGAGCCTGATGGGACATGTTGGATGACATTCGATGAAACTGTGATCCAGAATCCGTTGTGTGGAGGCACACATGTCCCATTGCAGTGTGTGTCCGATTGCAGCCACATACCATGCCCCCATAGACTGAACAGATCCTGTCGTGTGCGTCCAGGGGGCGAACAGTTGTACCAGGTCCGCCTTTGGACATGCCGGGTTGGAGAGACATAAATCCACAGGACAGTGGAAGGGACACCTCCGACAGTAGAAGACGGGGATGACGCAGCTGAACATTGCGATGCGGTAAGTTACTCGGTAACTTACGTTCAGCATGGCCAGGTTTTCACAGCCCACTATCTGTAGCAGGCTGTCCATGTAGAGCTGCATCTGTCCGGCGTAGTTGGGTAGGTGTGGTGCGACTGCCATTTTGCTACAGGGTGATGTGATGGCGTGCTCCAGCCGGCTGTGCAGTCAGCAGAGTGCACCCTCCGACGATGCTGGGAAATCTGGAATAGTCGTACGGAGGCAGGGTTTGGGTTATAGTAGCTTGTGCGGAGGACACAGGTCCTCATCCCACATGCTTCTATGAATGGTCAAGGTCAGTGGTGTCTGACTCCTTCCAGATTACTTGCATGTGAACCACATGGAGGAGTGGTCTTATTTCTTTTTTGTGGTCAGAAATTTCTTTCATGTTGTGCGCTATCTGCACATTGGACGGTTTCCTCGGCATGCCTCTGTTTGGCTTGTTGTTGGGACAATGGCTGTATTCTCCGGCTTGTTTTGCCGAAATGTGGTTTCAGAGTGGGAATGGAAGGCCATTCAGTGCTATCTGCTTTCCCGTGTGTGGGTGGCACGCTGCGTTTCCGCTATACGTTGGGCCTTGTGTGTGTGTGTTGTAATTGGTAACACCTGTTGTCAGGCACCCGGGTTTTTTCATGTTACGTATTGCATGTATTGGTATTGGGTGCAGGATGGTATTAGTATTTTTGTATGGTACTGGCGTGCCTTTTGCGGACGAGGTACATATTCTGCGGCGTGATGTCGCAGCCGCTGTGTGCTTCGCCATGTTATGCACACAAGGGTGTGTCCTATTTTGGCGTGACGTCACCTCCCTGTTCGGTACACTTGTGTGGCGTCATGTTGGCACCTGTGAGTTGCCGGTTGGGGACATGACTGATGCAGGAATGCCACGTGACATGTGCGTTCAGGGTGGGGCTGGTGTGTGGTGTGTGTAGTTGTGTGCCTGTGTTATTTGTGTGCGGCCCATGCATGGCGCTGTAGTTGGCCTCTGCGTTGTGCGCATGTGTAGCTGCGTCATCGCCGCTGCGCTGCGTTGCCGTGACGGGGACGTCAGTTCCTGGTCCCGGGTAGTGTGTGCCCGGTTGTTGCGAGTTGTTTCATTTTGCCCGGTGTGACATTTGTGGGTGCAGTGGTGGATGTGTCCTGTCCACACAGGGGTGTCTGGGGGCCATGTACAGTTTTTCCGCCCTTGCACTGTGTGCGGTGTTTGCGTGCCCTTGTTGTGTGTCTGCCTACCTGCGTCGCCGCGGCGCGTTGACTCCTAGGTGCTGCATCAGGTACAGCATGGGGATGGCCTGGAGTGCAGGATTCATGTCGGGGTGGGCCGCCTTTTTGGTGTCCGTACTCGAGCGGTCGAGTTTCCGCCTTGGTATCTCGTGCGGTGTCTCTTAGCCGGGGGAGCTGTTTGTTTGCGGCATCGTAATTTGTACGCCGGGCGGTACGTGATTTCGTCGGACGGTGTGCCTCCATTGGCTGGCGCCGCTACGTGTACGGGCGCACTTTGATGGCGGGCGGCGTCGCGGGCTTACGGGCGGTGTTTGGCTGATTTTACACATCCTAATTGGGCAGGCGTGTGGGCCGCGGCGGGCGGACGGTAACTGGTGGTTTTTGCCTCCGACAGCACGGCGGTAGTGCTTCCGCCCGACATCGTAATGGGCCCCTTAGTGTTATTGTTGTTTAAATTTTCATATATTTAATTAATATGTCTATATATATATATTTATTGTTTTAATACAAATATATTAGACACATTAATTAATTTTGTGAAAATATAAAAATTATATTTATGCATTTTAATTAATTTTACAGAAAAGTATTACATATATTAAACTGGATTTTTAATTTATAGTTGACTTTTGGCAATTATTTCTAAGTATTCTAGGACTTTTGTTGTTGGATATAGTCTGACTTGATGTTGTAAGTATTCAAACATTTGTTTAGTTTGTTTGGATAGTTTAGGCCTGATTTGTTTTACAGATTGCTCCATTCTTAGCTGTTGGTAGCTCTGTTCTTTTTGGAGGGAGAGTAGGAGTTTGTGTAGAGTAGGTGGACCTCGTCCTGTTGTTGCTTGGAAGGCATTATGCCAACCTTCAACAGCATTGTTTGTTTTTGCCTCTTGGTTTAGTGTGCTAAGGTATACATTCCACCATGGAATTTGGTATTTTGGTTGCCTTCTATGTCCTGATCTATGGAGTCTTCCCACCCAGGTATCTTCAAAATAGTCTAGGAGGGGACTCAATTTTTGTTCGTGTTGCTGGTAGTAAGGACTTTCTATTAATAAGTTGTAATGTTCGGCCACGTCAGTAACTGGGTTGTAGGCCAGTGCTATAAGTTTTTTTTATTTGGTATGCGAATGAACTGTTTGTCGCATATTCAACACTTGGGGGCTGATTACGATGGTGGACGGACTGGAGTCCGTCCGCCATCGTGGTGGTAACTGGGACCGTCCGCAATACATGCGGCGGTTCCGCACACCAAATTATGATGCGACCGCCACTGTGGCAGATGCATCTTGCATTTTAACATTGCGGTGGTTGCTGCTGACAGCAGCACCCGCCGCAATGTTGAAAATGCATGTTGTGCATTTCACTGCACTACATGGCAGGCACCACACGGTGCCTGCCACTTAGTGCACTGAAATGTAGGGGGGTACCATGGGTACCCCCCCCCAGTGCACAAACACCTCCCCCAACACAAGGGGGGCCCGCAACGGGCCCACAAAACCAATCCCCGCCAGCCTTTCAATGGCGGTTTACCCGCCACGGAACGGCTGGCTTCCGCCAGCGTCCTAATTCGGCGGACGGAGCCTGCTAGGCTCCGCCACCATTTTAAGCATGCTGACCGCTCCGCCAGGCAATTGTAACAATTGCCTGTGGCGGTTCGGGGGCAGACGGTCTTTGCGACCGCTGCGGTCTGAAAGCGATTCCCACCACCATCGTAATTCGGCGGTGGGAAAATTGCTGTCAATTGACGGAAGGATTGCCGCTGGCGGTGACGATCCTTTCGCCATCGTAATCAGCCCCTTAGTGTTGATTTCTGAAGGTGTCTCCATATACACTGATTGAAATGATAGTAGCAACCCTGAATTGATGTGTGTGGGTAGGATTTTAGAATTGCATTTATCATTGCCTGCTCAAAATCAATAATTATTTTCTGTGGAAAATAATTATTTGTTTCTTGTTTAATTTTAGTTAGTACTTCCATATATGTGGAGTTTTGTTTATTGGGTAGTAAGGCGTAGATAAAAGGGATGTTAGTGTTTTGATATAGGGCATGGACAGTGTATAATTGATAGAATGGTTTGGGACAAATTTTAAAAGTCCCGTCCATCATCCATGTTTCTGATTGTTGTAGTTTTATTAAATTATTTGCTGTTGCAAACATAATTATTCTTTTCTCTTTGGATTTGTTGTCATAAAGAACAAAGGGTTCTTTGTTATGAGTTATAGATAGTTCTGGGGGAATTACTACCTCTTCAAATGTTTTTGGGGCAGGTGTGGTGGTCGTTGTGTCTTTTCTTGTTCGAGATATAGTTCTTTTTAATGGAGAAATAGAGGGCATTTGGCCAGTAGCATGTTGGGGTACTTTGGGCAGCATCTCCTTAAGTATTTGAGTTGTAGATTTTTGTGAGCTAGTACTGGCTTCTCTAATGTCGTCTAGGGCATTCCTAACCTCTATTTCAGTAACATTTGGGGGGTGGTTATGCTCCCTTACATACAAAACTGTTGTTTCTCTAGTTGTTGCCCTCCCATAACACTTATTTGAATAGTACTTGCTACATTTCCAATTTACTTTAAGTCCACTTTGCTTTTCCTGGGTATAGACATACCCCATGTAGCATAACAAAAACTTTCCTTTCTGGGAAGTGATAAATTGGGCGCCTTCTGTCATTGTGATGTTTTAAATGCTACGAAAAATGTATATCCAAATTAATAAATGAATATTGTACATGTTTTTTAATTAATACATACACATTGTTATTAATATACTTAAAATGTTGATTTTGAGGTTGTTTTGAATAGAGATGGCCTTTCTTTGTTGGTTGAATTCTGTTTTGTTGCTGATGTTTCTGTTGGTAGAGTAAAACATATTTTTAATTATTTTGTTAAATTGTATATGGTGTGGGGTGGGGGTTTGGGATGAAGTTGGGGTTTGTTTGGGTGTTTTAAATAATTTTTAAAAAGCATTTTGCTGAATACTTACTTTATTTGTTAGATGATTTTAGAAGCTGGTCTGTAATTGTTTGGATGCTTTGAGAATTATCTGTAGAGGAGACATAGATTGAAAAATATATATATTAATTATTTGTGCATGATAAATAGTAGTTTTTGAAGATTAGCATTAGTGTTATATTATAAATGCTATTTTACTTACATTTTAAAATAGGAAATAGATTTTTCTTTAATGAAGTCCTTGCTTCTGGCAGCAATCCGGCAGAGTTTCGTCTTCTTGATTCTTTTTGGTTTGATGTGTAAAATAAGAATAATTTTGTGTGTATTTGCTTGGTTGATATTTATTGTTTTAATTGTTTTGGTAGTTGGTTTCTATATATGGAAAACGCTAATTAACAGTCAGTTAGTGCTTTTTTTTTTAACAGGTTGAATCCTTTAAATGTGTATTATAATCTATGTGATGTAAAATATTGTGTGTATATTATTTAAATATAAGATTTAAATAGTTATTAATAGTGTATTTATGATTTAATGTTTTATAATATGTTTTACTATTTTTTACGTTGATTGTATTTGATTTATTTTGTATGCAGTATATGTTTATTGATTGAAATATATTTATGGAGTTAAGGGGCACATTACGATGGCGGGCGGAAGCACCACCGCCGTGCTGGCGGATGCAAAATGCACCAGTTACCGCCGGCACGCAGCAGTCCACACGCCCGTCCAATTACGATGCGAAAAGTAGGCCAAACACCGACGGCAAGCCAGCAACACCGTCCGCCATCAAAGTGCGCCCGTACACGTAGCGGCGCAGCCTAACTGACACACACCGTCCGACGAAACACGTCCCGCCCGGCGCATAAATTACGATGCCGCAAACAAACGGCTCCCACGGCCAAGAGATACCGTACGACAAACCGAAGCGGTAACACGGATGCCGAGCACGGACAACGAAGAAGCGGCTCCCCGAGCATGAATCCAGCACTGCAGGCCCTCCCCATGCTCCTGCTGATGCACCACCAAGGACGCAACGTACCGCGGAGACGCAGGTAGGCACACACACAACAAGTGCACGCAAACAGCGCACACAGTGCAAGGGCGGAAAAAGCGGACAACCCCCACCAGCGCGTGTACACAACACATCCACCATTGCATCCACATATGACACACAGGCCAAATCGTAACATCGCGGAACACATGTGTACACACCACCTGGGACTAGGAACCAACCACCCCGTCACGGCCCCAAAGCGCCGATGACGCCGCCACACATGCGCACAACGCAGAGGCCAACCGCAGCGCCATGCATGCGTCGCACACAGACACAGGGACACAACCAAGCAGCACACACATCAGCCCCACCCCGAACGCACATGACACGTGACAGGCCTGCCACAGACATGTCCCCAACGCCCAATTCACGGACAACACCCAACGCCACACAACCGACGCACACATGTCAGTGAAGACACGCAACAGCAGGACACACCCCAGTGTAACAAACATGGCGAAGCACACAGCGGCGTCAACACCAACTAGGAGAAGCAGGGCCCCTTCGGGAAGAGGAACGCCAGTACCACACTGAAACACCCATACCACCCTGCACATATGAACAAGACATATAAAACGGAACACCAAAGAGCCCGGGGACCGACAACAGGTGGCCCAAGAATAACATTCACACACAAGGCCCAACGCAGAGCGGAAAGGCAGCCTGCCGCCCACACAAGGGAGAGCAGACAGCACTGAATGACCTTCCATTCCAACTCCGAAACCACAGCCCTACGACAGAAGCCGGTGAATACAGCCATTGTCCAAGAATAGACCAACACAGGCATGCCGAGGAGACCGACCACAGGGCAGATAGCGCATATCACAGAAGCACACAACGGACGGGGAAGAAAGAAGAAAACACTCCCCCATGTCGGCCACATGCAAGTTAATTGGAAGGAGTCACACATCACTGACCTTGAACTGTCTGAGAAGCATGTGGGAAGAGGGCCCGTGTCCTCCAAACAAGCAAACAGAACACAAGTCCTGTCTCCCTACGACTACACAGAGCTCACAGCAACCTCGGAGCGTGCACATTGCAGACTGCACACACAGCCGGAGCACGCCACCACAACGCACCGCTGGGAAATGGCAACCGCAACACATCCAACCCAACTACGCCGAACAGCTCAAGCTGTACAAAACCAACCTGTTCCATACATTGGGATGCGATCTCCTGTCCCTGCTGAACGTAAGTTACCGACTGACTTACCGCATCACATTGTTCAGCTGCGTCATGCCCGTCTTCTACTGTCGGAGGTGTCCATACCAGCATCCCGTCGAGATATGCCTCTCCAACCCGGCATGTCTGAAGGCGGACCTGCTACCACTACTCCCCCTCTGGACGCACACGACAGGGCCTGCTCTGCCTATGGGGGCATGGCGTATGTGGCCAACATCGCACCCGCACTGAAATGGGACCACTGTGCCTCCACACGACCGATCATCGAGAACAGCTACATCGAATGTCACCCAGCATGCCCCATCATGGTCCTCCAAGGGACAACTTACGAACAACACCTTGACAGCCACCATCCGCTACATTGGCTGGCAAACATGTACACCACCAATGACATGGAAGCCCTGCTGGACGGCATCGCATACCTGACAACCTGTCAATTCGTCGGACCACAACGCAGGTTCCCCGAGTGACCTATGATGTCCAACCCCGCACCCATGCTTAGCTTCCGCACGGACTGGCCAGTCACCACCACAACAGCCATACCAAACGACCGGCAACTGTAACCACACCATCAACGACATCGCCATGACATTGGATATGACCGGGACATGCACACTGTTCCCCATCACATCCAGGAACACCGCATGCATCGTGGGAGGCAGTGGCATGGGCTCTGTGTATCGCACCCACATGGACGGAACTGCACGAACAACCAGGACACGACATGGATCCAGCGCCCATGGACACACACACCGCTCAGTGGACATGAATAGGTCGCCTGGAGTCTGTGGGTGCTGCACCCCTCCCACCCCCGCCCGGGAATCCCATACCAGGACCTTTGCATGGACGACAAGTGCATACAACAACAACACGACCCCAGTGACTGTGACATGTCCAGTAACCACCACAGTGCAACAACAAGTGGCACGCCGCTGCATGCACGCAAGCACATGCCCTGATGTCATCTCACATGCACGCGTGCATGAGGAACAACCGCAGCAAACCTGTCACATGGAACTGAGATGGACTGTGCCCATGATGCCAAGCGGTCTGGTAGGCTACATGTATACCGTCTGTGTCAAAGTCCGCAGCTCCGCAGCTATACGTAAATGTACATTAGCACAGCCTTGGCCAAGCAGATGTCACTCTGAAGCCCACATCCCACATGCAACAGCCAATCACATGTAACCCCAAACCCTATCCCATTTGCAATCATGCTCAGTATATCCTCAACATGTATTCCGCTGCCAGTAGTGTCCACTATACTGCATCACAGAGGACAGAAGACTCAATATAATGTTTGAAACCAAAACTGTCTCCGCTGACTCATTTCACAAGTACGAATGAGAGAGGATGAGAGTATGTGAAGTACACGGCAGTCGTGACATGACCATGTAGTCCACTGGTATTGGATGTCAACGCAAATGAGTAGCACTACTGTGGAAGACACACATGTGTCGTGTGAAGTCGTATGGACGCAGTGCTCAGGTGGGTGGGTGCGACGGGTAGATGCGCACATGCCAAGTTGGAGCACGCCGTGTTGGGAGGGGTCATGAACAGTACACCACCGCTTCCCTGGGCATTGTGAGAGGACACCTGTCAGGGGGAGTGAACACGTGTGTGCACAGCAGCCGGGCACACGTACAAAGCGGTACCAGGCGCACCTCAGCCCACCCTCTGTGGACAAGCTGGATCCTGTTGTGCGCCCGCCATGCCCCTTGACAAGGCACACACAGCCCCAGTCGACCAGGTGTAACCCCAACATAGTCAATCCGCACAGGCGATACAGGGCACGGGATGGCAGTGGAGCATGGTGTGTGAGAGGTCTCCTCGCGCTCCTCCTGGTCATATCACGCAGGCAATAGAACCTCAACGTCTAGCATGGCACAAGTCAGATGGAAGTGTAGGGGGACGCACCACAGCACGAGCAGCACTGACGTCACGGGAGGTGGCTCGCACCATCCCATCCATTGCCCATCATACCAACCACGCCACATGCCATTGCGACTAAGTGCAAGCGCGTGCGCCACCACCCCGAGCCCTCCCCAGAGAGGCCAAAGAGTGAATGTGTGGGCCATCAGCCACAGACGGACGCGGCCTGGCCGCAAGGGCAGCCACAGCCACTGGGTGTCGCAGGTGGCGGATCCGGAAGTCGAAGACTGTGATGCATAGTCCATGCAGGCCGGGTCTCCATTTGGGGCACCACGCAGGTGGACGGCGTCCCGCAACACATCATACCCTGAGACAGCCCACTCGTGCAACTGGACCCACACATACACTCCTTGCCCTCTCTGGTGCGAGCTTGGGGCTGCCTGTGCAAGCGCTAGCCTCGCAGGTGAGCATGCATATTGGGGGAGCGAGGGGAGGACATGAGGGCTGGGGCGAAGATGACTGTATCACTGTCAGTTAGTACAAGGGATGACCCAGATGTGGAAAGGAAGAGACGTGTCCCGTGTGTACTGCAACTAGTCGCCAATCCAACTACCCCCCATGTCCGGAATGTAAGCCCGCACCTAGGCCCGCCCATCCGCCACATCGAACATACCACCAGCACGACAACCTTCCCATTCGAAACACTGACTGGGGGTGGCGACCAGTGTACAATCATGTGTAGCCTACCCACGCGTACATGTGGGCCCTCCATGATCCATGTCACCTGCGGCAAAGTCATGACATGCGCAATGAGGGAAGTGAGGAGAGCTGTCCGCCCCACGCGCAGAAGGTGCATCAGCTCCACAGACCCAGCAGCGAGTCCAGCAGGGGTCACATGTGCAGGGGCAGCTGTGCCTGGTGTGAAGGCACATGCATATAGACAGCACATCGACCAATGTGTAGTCTGCCCACATCTACAGTCCATCATCATGCGGACATAGGAATTGAACACAGGGCAACACATCTTAGTTGGTGCACCCACCGTGACCAACAATGCGCAATCATCGACGTACCCGCCCTGTGCATGGCCCCCCACCCAACGGAGGCATATCCAGTGCCACCATCCCACACACACAAGCCTTCCACGGAACATGCTGTGTCCAATGGTCAGTACAGAGTCAGCGCCCATGTGGTGGATCCTGAACAGGAGACACATGCACACACATGCCAGCTCCCACTGTGTACGTCTGCCACCTGGCACGTGCAATGTAACCTCTCACCTGTGACGTGTGACTGCAAGCACACAGCCGTCTTGGCATGGGGCTGTCAATGTGGACATCTGTCAATGTTTCGGGAGGTGTGATCCGTACAGTGCAGTACATAGGGTGCAGTGCTGACACCTACTACTGTCTCATATCCCCTCGTGCCACAGGTCCCACTTGTTTTGGCCGCTCAGCCTGTGCCCACATCGTCGTCGTGTGCCATACTCATCCAGCCGCGGAAGCAGTTCCATGCTCAGCAGACATTCATGTTGCCGTGGCGTTGCCGCTTGGACGGATATGCAGTCAGTCCCAATCAGCACGCCCGCAAGTCATTGGGGCCTAGATCCCCATGTGCATGCACATGGCAGTGGTTTGTATCACTAGCCATTGCCATTGTTGGGAGACCTGTGTAAGTGTATTGTGGCCGTGCCGTCCCAGCTTGACAGCTGGGCTGTGGCTCATGTGCTTGCTCAGTCATGTCAGTGATGTGTATGCGAAATTGCTATGTGTCGTGTTGCTTTGACATGTGTCCTCTGCCATTGTCCCTAGGCGGAGACCGAACATTGACCGCCCATACCAATTGCTGGCGGACATGGACGATACAGAGGTTATTAGGAAGTTTCGGCTGGACAGGCCAACCCTGCATCGACTGTGTGCCATGTTAGAACCCCATCTCCGTCCCCGCAGGGTGTATCCGACTGCTGTCACCCCCACGGCTAAGGTGATGGCCGCCATGCATTTCTTCGCCACTGGGTCATTCCAGCACACAGTGGGCATTGGAGGAGGGATGTCCCAGCCCATGTTCAGCAAGGTGCTGAGGGATGTACTGGCAGCCATGATGCTGTACCGAAACAGGTACATCCGCTTCCCCAGGGCTCGTGAATTGGCGGCAGTGAAGGGTGCATTCTATGCCCTTGGCAGAATCCCACACGTCGTTGGAGCCATTGACTGCACACATGTCGGCCTTGTTCCACCACAGGCCACTGAGCACCTGTACCGCAACAGGAAGCACACGCACTCCCTGAATGTGCAAGTGGTGTGCCTTGCGGACATGGTGATCACCCACGTGTGTGCAAAGTTCCCAGGCTCGGCCCATGACGCACACATAATGCGCAACAGCATCTTGCCACGACTGATGTCCAATATGCAACAGGATCGTGCCTGTATTGTCGGTGAGTATGTGGAGTGGTGTAGCGTGCTGGTTGTGCGATGCTGTCCCCTGTCCAGTTGGAATTGCAACGGTTCTCTGTGTCCCTCACACCCAGGTGACTCTGCGTACCCGAATGGGGCATGGCTGCTCAGTCCATTGAGGAATCCTCGCACCCCAGCAGACGATCGCTACAATGAGGCACATGGGAGGACCAGACGTGTGGTCGAGCGTACCTTTGGCCTCCTCAAGTCCAGGTTCAGGTGCCTGGACCGCACCGAGAGTGCGCTGGCGTACTCCCCACAGAAGGTGTGCCAGATAGTGGTGGCGTGCTGCATGCTGCACAATCTGGCCATTCGGAAGCAGATCCCCCTCATCGTGGATGACAGAGATCAACCAGGGCCCCAGCCCGCAGACCAGGACAGCTCGAGTGAGGAGGACAGCGGAGAGGAGGAAGCTGGTAATGTGCGGCAGCAGCTCATCGCCCGCTACTTCACTTGACGGTGAGTGTCCATGTACGACGGCTGATGTGGCTGTATCTGTGCAGGTGTGTGTGTGCTGTGTCAGGGTGGCCGTTTGTTCACTGCGTGCTGTGTGTCAACGCTCCATGGCCAGGGTAGTATGCCACTGTTGGTGGCTGTGGCATTGTGCCCTATTGCTCTGTGCGATGTGTGTACATTGCTTGTAGTTGTTGACATGTACTGTGTGATGGGTGTGTGACACACTCATTGAATGTGCTCCTGTTCTGTCTCCCACCCCTAGGTCCCTACAGGCCCTCCCGGATTCAATTGCCATGCCACGCATCAGGTGCCTTTCCGCCCAAGGTGGCCGTTGTATTCCGTACAAATAAAACACAGGGCACAAACAGCAGTTAGTGAAAAAGGTGCATTTATTACAAACTGTGACATGTGATTGTGTGTAAGGTGATGACAAAAGTGGTGCGTGCAGTGACAATGAGCTGTCGGTCATGGCTGCGTGATGATCAGGGTGTACCCACTGGTTCTATGTCCATAGTCCAACACACACATGCCATCCAGATGGCTGTGTGGAGTGGGATCGTAGTCCAAGTCAATGCAGTGGCTGGTCAAGGAAGGCTGGCGGAAGGCTGGCTGGCTGCCTCACTTGCGTTTGGAGCGTGCGAAGTCCTCCCGGGAGATCTGTTTCCACTCGGACGGCCCCTTCCACGTTTGCGAGGGGGTGCCTGCTTGCGACATGCTGGTGGTTGAGGTGTGCTCACTGGCTGTGGACGCAGGGGAACTGGACACTGCTGCTCCACCCTGCGCCCCGGCAGGTTGTGGCGGAGGGGAGCTGCTGTCCCTGGCAGTGACCTCACCGCCACCACCAGCTGGCCCATGAGGTCCACGAGTTGGCCCATACGGGCGTCCATGGACCTCAGCACCCCAGCACCTCACGCGTGTCTGAAGCAGACCGGACCCATTGTCCTTGGGCCTCTTCATAGGCCCCAAGGACTCTGGCCATTTGAGGCAGGGCATGGCTCCCAGGGAGGCTGGCGTTTCCCTGACCCTGCTCCTCCTACCAGTCCTGCTGCCACCGGCCTGCCCACTAGCCACATTGCTCACCACGGTCCTCGCTGTGGCTCCCAGGATGGATCCAGTCGGCCGGGCCACCACCTGCGCTGGGGCTGGTGCCAGCGAAGACGTGGTGGTGGTGGCGGCGGTGGTGGTCGGTGCGGCGATGGTAGTGGCCGCAATGACCGTGGGTGTGGCCGCAATGACCGTGGGTGTGGCCGCAACGACAGTGGCAGCAGGGGGCTGGGAATGTTCAGCAGCCCTGGATGATGGGTTGGTGGGTAGGAGGGGTCCTGGGGAGCGGCTGGGCCCTGCCACACCAGATGGGCCTGCTTGGTGGTCCGTGTCCGAAGAGGAGGACAGATCCTCCAGATCCGTGTGTCCTCGTTGGGGGCTTGTAGGCTGGCTGTGCTGGCTGCTGGCTCCATCCCCAGCATCCAGCAGTTCGTCACCTGTGGAGAGAATGAGATTTGTTATTGTGTTGCACCTGGCGAAGTATGGATTTGTCGTCTGACATTAACAGTTCGTGCAATCTCGTACATGGGTTTCCCGGAGGCGTGTGTGTGGCTGTAGCATTTGCAGTTGTGTGTGCTTGGCAATGGGACTGTGTGCTGTGCACATGTGGCATGGGACGGATTGGCCATGCCGATGGGTGTGTTGCTGTGCCCCTGCTTATTGTGACTCTGGTGTATGCGGGCTCCTGGCCCATCCTGGGTCTGGTTTGTACTTTGCTTTTGGTGTTCAGATGGGACGCTTAGGAACGCATATGGCAACATGGGGGCCATGCCCCAGATTCGCATTTGGGAGGGGATATGCTTTTGGGGTTCAAATGGAACGCTTAGGAACGCATATGGCAACATGGGGGCCATGCCCCAGATTCGCATTTGGGAGGGAATATGCTTTTGGGGTTCAAATGGAACGCTTAGGAACGCATATGGCAACATGGGGGCCATGCCCCAGATTCGCATTTGGGAGGGAATATGCTTTTGGGGTTCAAATGGAACGCTTAGGAACGCATATGGCAACATGGGGGCCATGCCCCAGATTCGCATTTGGGAGGGAATATGCTTTTGGGGTTCAAATGGAACGCTTAGGAACGCATATGGCAACATGGGGGCCATGCCCCAGATTCGCATTTGGGAGGGGATATGCTTTTGGGGTACATGCTGTGAGCCATGGGTGCCGAACGTGACATGTGTTGTGGCAGCATGACAGTGCATGGTTTGAGGTGTGTGCATGCTTGACATGGCCTGCATATTTGCTGTCTGTTGTGATTACTGGACATGGCATTGGACGCATCGTTATGAGTGAGTGATGGTTGTGTGCCAGCCAACGTATTGCAGTTGTCCCATCTCCTTGGTGTGCGTGCTGCCCTGTGCCATGTGCATCACTGCAGTGCTCGGGGGGTGGCCCATGTTGTGTGTTGTTGCTCACAGTGTGTCGTGCGTTTCATTGACTTCTGGCACATGGTTGGTCATGGGCATGTATCTTAGCGTGACTGCTGTATGTGTGGCAGCTGTGCGGATGACATGCCTTTCATGAGACTGGGGCTGACGGATGGATGGTATGTTGTATGTGCATGGTGTGTCTGTGTGTTTGATGGGTTCAGTGGTGTTCGTGTGCATATATGTTGTTCCGCTCTGTTGCGTCTAGTGTTGTTTGTCTTACATAGGCGTAGTTGTGGGGTGTGTGGTTGACAGGCAGTAGGGGCTACATGGACAGGACTTCAATGGTGTTTCGGTTGTGTGTGATGAGTTGCACAGTGGCTGCCGTGTGGTACTATATTCAGTGTGGCTTGTGCATGCAGACGTGGCTCCTTGGGTGTTGCTATGTATGTGATGGGTCATGTGGGGTGTGAGTCTGTTGTTCATGTCCGTGTGCACATTGTTCACTTGTTCGTGACGGTGGGCGGTGCTGCGTGTCTCGTCTGCTACGTGACATGTCCCATGTGTTGGTCGTGTTATGGTCCTCATGCCTCCAGTAATCCAGCCCTGTCCAGTTTCCCACCTGCAAGTTGTTCGTGCGTGCACTGTACTGGATGCCACATGGCTCTAAGCGGGGGTGCTCCATGTTGCAGGTCTGTGGGGTTGGGGGTGTTGTGGGTCGTGGGGGTGGCTGGACACCCACTGACACCGATTGCTGCGGACCGTGATGTCTGCCTTTCGGCTGTCATTGTGCACTGCGGTGGCTGACACGTGGCTGTGGGGTGTGGGGGATGCTCCTCCTTGCTGTGCTGTGGGACTGGGGCCTGGTGTGTGTTGTACTTGGGCTGTCCACCCTCCCACCCACTGCACTTTGTGTTCCTGCCACTTACCTGTTACTTGTCGGTTAGTGCAGCTGTGGCGGACACATGGGTGTGGTGGGTGCTCGTTGTGGCGCTTCTGGCATATTTGGGGACCTGTTGGTGGTTACGTGGCTGGCTGAGTGTACACATGTCCCCACGTATGTTACAGTTGTTCGGTTTGGGCTGTGTGTGGTGGTGTCTGTTGCATGTGTGTGTGATGTGTTGTGTATTGTGTGCTGGACATGGGGGTGTTTGTCCCTGGGAGCTGTGGCATGGTGGTTGCGCATGTGAGTACATAGCGGTGTGCTGGTATACATTAGTTTGTACTTACCAGCCTCCACTCCCCTGCTAATCCGGCGAGGATCTCCGGATGTATTACGACTCGCACCTTCTCCTCCCACGCTTTGAAGGTCTTAAAGAGCGCGGGATTCCCTCCGCCAGTGACGGCAGCCAGCTCTCTGTTTTTGCCCTCCTTCTTCTTGACCAGGCTCTTTACGTCATTCCAACGTTTGTTTATTTCACCTCTGTTCCTGGGCAGGGTCCCGACTGCATTGACCTGGTCTACGATCCGGTTCCACATTCTGTTTCTGGTGGCTAGTGGTGTGTGCTGGACCATGTTCCCATAGATTTGTGGGTACAGCTTGATGATCTCGTCGACCATGACCGTCAGCTCAATGGGCGTGTACTTGGGCATCCTTTGTGGTGCCATGGTGTTTGTGGTGCTGGTGCGGTGTGTGTTGTGTAATGTGCAGGGGTTTGTGGTGCCGGTGTTTGGTGGTGGTGGTGGTGGTGTTTGGTGGTGGTGGTGGTGGTGGTTGTGATGTGTGCGTTTCTGTGGTGTGCTGCTGTCCTTGCTGTGTCACTGTGTCCTCTCCTCTCCTCTCTGGTTTGCAATGTAGCAAGGGGTTGTGGTCTGTGGGAGTGCTGCTTTTGTACTCACCTATGTGGGTGTGTCCTCATGGTCTGTTGTTTTCAGGTGTGTTGTGTCTGGGGTTCTGGCCTTTGTATTTTTGTTTGTCCGGGGGTGTTTTCGGGATGTGTACTGTGCTTGTGTATTTGTGCGTGCCTTGCTGTGTGGACTTGTTGGCCATGTTGTGTGCTATTGGTTTTGTGTGCGGATGGTTTCTGTGCAGGTACGTGGGCGCCATGGCTTCTGCCGTGTCGATTCTCATCGGCGTTGTTTGCGCTGGCGGGCGGTATATTTGTGGTTTTTCTGCGCTCATGTCGGTGCGATCGTAATTTCACGTGCGGTGTGTCGGCCGTGAGGGCGGGCGGTTTTGTGTTGTCGTGCGTGTTTCCGTCCGTGGCGGGCGGTTTGACTCCGACTCGGACGTTGGCGGGCGGTATTTTGTGTGATTTTTCCGCCGATGGCGGTTTTCGGTTTGTGTAATCGTAATGGCGTGGTCGGTGTTCAGGCGGTGTGTGCGGGCGGATTTTTGCCGCTTCCATTATTTTTTTACGCCGGGTATCGTAATGGGCCCCTAAGTTTTGTTTATTTTATTTGTTTTTAAGTTGTCGATATTTTTAAAAAAACGATAATATTGCTGTCTATATTATTGTGATCGATATTTTTGACATGTATATTTTTAAACTATGTCCGATATTTTGAATAACGATATTTATGTGTTCGATAATAGTGTTATCGATATTATTGTTTGACGATATTTTGGGTGTCGATAATAGGGTATTATTTTAATTAAGTATAGGTTATCGATATTAGTGTACTCGATATTTTTGTGTCGATAAGAATGTAGGTCGATATTGTGTCTGTCGATATTATGTCAGTGATTCATGGGGAACAGCTATCTGAAAGGGGCAGTGTAGGCAGTTGGTCATACCTGAAGCTAAATTAAGGGATGAATCACATGCTTCCACGATACGAGGGCGAAGAGCATGCAATAAGGAAGCAGAGTACCAGGTTATGTGGAGAGATCTTTGAGAAAGGGTTACCTCTGCCCCCAACGTGGAACGAGGCCATTGTTATTTTAATTCTTAAGCCTGGGAAAAGCCCTAATGGCTGTGAGTCGAATAGACTCATCTCACTCTTTAATTGTGATTATAAAATCTTTGCCAACGTTTTGGCTGAGAGGCTGAATGGAGTGGTTGGAGGCCTCCTACATGAGAATCAAAGCGGCTTTCTAAGGGGCAGAGCGTTGCATGAGCTAACCTACTGCTTCATAGGCTCTATAGATCTGGCCACTGCTTATAAGATTCTGCTGGCAGTAGTGACCTTGGAAGCTACAAAAGCATTTGATAGAGTAAATTGGACTTATTTGCAAGCTATGTTACACTGCTGTAATCTGCGGGAGAATTACTGTAGAATACTGCATTTGATCTACCAAAATCCATCTGCCACGGTATTGGTAAATGGTAACCTCACCAAAGCTTTCAAGATATCTAGGAGAATGAGGCAAGGATGCTCGCTATCACTTTTATTTTTCAATCTATACATTGAGGCATTGGCATGCAAAATTTGGAAGGAGAACTCAATTTCCCCCTTCGCTTACAATAGCTGGGAAAACAAGGTCTCTTTGTATGCAGATGACGTAATTGTCTATACATCACATCTGCAGACTGCTCTGCTGATTATTGAGCAGCTACCTTTAGACTTTGGCCAGATGCCGGAACACTCTGTTAATACCACTAAAACAGATATTATGGTTTGGAACATGCAGAGGGGCAATGACCTAATCAAGAACGAAATGAAATACTTAGATTAGGGATCACACAAGATATTAGGAAACTCCTGGAAGCAAGTTTTGGAGAAGTTATAACAGAGTTGTGTAAACTGATGAGGGTTGGTTGCATCTACCGCTTACCGTTTTAGAAATAACGAATTTGGTTACGATGATTATACAGCCCAAATGTATGTTCCTATTTAACACAATCCCTTGAGTTTCAAGAAGGAGTAGTTAAATAGATTACAAGGAAGGATTAATAGTTTTATTTGGGCCTTAATAGGCCCAAGGCATGAATAGCCTGGAGGAAGATTTGATGAAGAAGAGACAAGGGGGGTTTGACACTTCCAGTTATGCAATACTATGCATGGGCTTTCCAACTAAAGAATGGGAGAATGCTGTCAAATAGCCTGTATATCTCCAAGATAGGCACTATGTACAAGGCCATGCTAAAAGATAGCGGGCGGGGAGGCCCATTTTCAATATAAATTTGGAGACCCTAAGTACCACAAGAAGTTGAAGCTTAAGGTACTACAAGCAATGGGCGAACTATGGGATCATATCAGGAAATCTACTTGGCTTTCATACTATAGTAAATTTGCCCCTATTTGGGACTCTCCGGGCTCACCAGAATATGTTAAGGACAAGCTGTCACTTCCCATAAAAAGGCTGGTTATCCAGAGTTGGGGCCAACTCATAGAGGACGGCAAGCTGTTACCATGGGACGATCTCTATGTGATGGCGGAAGTGAACATATCAAAATTTAAGTAATTACAATTAAAAAGTTGGTCCCAGAGTTTGACTTTTGAGATAGGGGACACCAACGAACTGGAATAAACCCTAATGTAAGGAATTCTAAGGAGGAAGAAAGTTTTGAGATGGTACTGGTCATTGACGGATATGCCTGATGGAGAGTTTACACTGCCGGAGGAACTGTGGAGAGGATACGTGCCGTGGATGCAGTTAAAAGAACTATGGCAACTACCAATGAACATTCTATACAGGTCTGTCAAACCTGCTAGTTTAAGGAGGAACCATCTCTTTTCCCTCCACAGCGTATATTGGATGCCATACAGAATATCAAAGATGGGAAAAGGAGGAACGGTTAAATGCACGAAATGTGGACTTGAGAAGGCCAATGATATTCATGTGTTTGTAGAATGGCCCAGGATTCACATTGTCTGGGGAAACATGTGTAACACTTTGAGGAGCATACTAGGAATAAACATCAAGATAAGCCTTTCCCTAATTATTTTTGGGACCATGGAAGGTCAGGTGAAGCTGAGCAAAGATGGAATGAAATTGCTATTTTATTTGATTCTTCTGTCTTGAAGGGAAATCTGTAGGAAGTGGATAAGTGGATTTCCACCGACATAGGCTGAATGGCTCAGTTCGATTACATATATTCTAAAAATGAATGCTATAGACTTGACTGGTAAAAGGTATAAGCTTTGGCTGCCACTAATGAGTTGGCTAGAGCGCAGCGTTAATGGGATAATAGCATGAAGTTTGGGTGTTGTAGAATGCAAAACAAATGTTGTCCTATGATTACACCCACTGTTGTTTCTGCACTTCAATACTCAGTGACAAACCGATGTACCCAGAAGAACAAGCAAAATACCTCTCTGGTGTGGCAACTTTGTAAGATAAGGGCGCAAAACAGGATCTTGGGGGTATAAACTGAAAGTGAAGGAGGACAATAAAATTTGAACAAAAAAAAGGATAATACAACCCAAGTGGTGTACAGTGACAATGCCCGTCTCTTGACCTCAGACCATGCCATCTGCCTACATATCCATATATGTATTTGTGGTGAACTTTGGAATGACCTGTAGTAACCGCTAGTCCTTAACTACCTACCTAAACCGAACTGGATAATCTTGGGGAAACCTGGGCCACCACTCCTCGATGTGCATTATCATGATGCCATTTATTGCGAAGTCTAGGCTCAGATAGGTGTCTGTGTGTTTGTTTTTCCCAATAATTGCACTTTTTATAGCGTATACATAAACAAAAAGAATCTCGGAGTTAATATATAAACTGCAGGCAGAGCAGCTTGGAAAGACCTAGAGGCAAATAGGGCTGTATCATGATTACGGATGTGCAAAATATGTATCATTTGCTTTTGCGTACTTACAAAAAATGACAACGGAATTACACAAAATTACGCTTAATTGCCTGAATGTGAATCTGTCATTTCATGCAATATTTTAGGGCAAAATGGATCTTCCTGTCAATTTTAGGCACGAGTATGCTTTTCAAACAAAGCAACGCGATTTAAAGCCACTCGTTTTCTGTTCGCATGCGTTCGTTGTAAATTTTTACTGTGAAAACAGTCCTTAATTTGTGCCGGTGCTTTCCGGTGCTTAGCACCGGCACTTATTTCTAAGGGCCGGGTCTACACGCAATAACGGTCTCCCCGGTGAAGAGATTATATTACATGGTAAAGGGTAAATCCATGCCTGCCTGGGTTTAGTCAGTGGTGCCTGATTGGGCTGTATTTGTTCATGCTGTAAAATATTTAAATTTGGATGGAGCGGCTGCCCGCCTTATCACGAGGCACACGGACGGCACACGCACACCGCCAGAAACTGCTGGGTGGGGTGATATCAGCCCCGTCCTCCCTCCTTGGCTTTAAATTGTCAAGTGTCTCCCCCCCCACCCCCCGAGTCGGATGGACCAATGCTGATCAGAGTCCCCGTTTTCCGCCCGCCCCAGCATAATGCGCAGCAGCAGCATTAGTCATTCGAACGAAGCAAGCAGCTAGCAGCAGGCCTAGAAATAAAACCAAGAAAGGCAGTAAGTAATTATTTCATTTTTATTTATTAACATATGCTATGGAAGCAGGTCTGTCTTTTTGATGGTTTTGGTACATGCGTGCCCGGAAAAAGTGCCACCTCTGATTTCATTCTAGTGCTTGTTTTTATGCGAAAGTATTGAGCTTACATGCGGTGCCGGTAGTCTCACATCTGAGCGCAGGTGGGGTCAGTACTAGACTTCGCCTGGATCTTAACCTCATCACCTATACCAGGGTGGGGTTTTCTGAGTCACAATCAGGTTTTGGGGGCATCTGCCAGTATGCTAAATATCTTAACTTTTGTTGGGGCTTGCTATTGAGGTCTTAGTCAGCCTTCGGTGCCTCTGCTGCCAGGAGTGCCCAACCTAAGACCTTATCTCGGCCTGGTGAGCCTGTCACCTTTATCTCTGTGTCCTGGTTGGGACGTGGAAGGCTTCTGTGAGTCATGGCATATCTGGAGTGCACAGGCACACACTCCATGCCCTCCAACGCTCACTCACCCACTCCAGTGAGAGATCGGGGCAGGATTTCTAGTGCCTCGAGACCCAGTGCCAGAACGATTCCTCTCACTCCAGTGGAGAGCCAGAGCGTGCGAGGCAGGTACTGGCAAGCGGGAGGGAGGAGACAGGCGGACAGACCGACCGGCAGAGACTAAACAGCTGACACCAAAAAACACAAAAATCTAGCATAATAACTGAAGCACTTTGCAGAATGTCTGACAGCGAGACCCACACGCAGCAGGACACCCTTGAAGCACCCGAGATACCCTGCACAGAGCTCAAGGTCACCATGGAAAAATGGCGAGTGTCCCTAAAATGTGATGCTTGCCTACAAGAGTGTACCCCATAATACTACTGAGCACATGCCACAGCCTATACAGTGTGCACGACAAACTGAGTTATTAGGAGCTATTAATATTAAATGGAACTACCCATCCGTGGGGTTGCCATTTTATTGACCTTTGCAAATGGAAAGGCTGACTTGCCCTTGCCCTGATCCGCACATTATACATAGATCTGAACTGTAGAGCAGGTGGGAGGAGCCTTCTGAACTAACTTACTAAAAACTGCAACCCATGACTAACCGTGGGCGGAGAACTCCGCTCCGCCCGCGGAGTATGCGGAGATTTGCCTGTTCCGCGGAGAACGCGGAGTAGGCAAATCTCCACACACTCCGCGGCGGAGCAGAGTTAACCAGCCCCCGCCTCCACCCCCCCTAGTAAGAATGAAATAAATATACATTAAAGGTAACATAATAAACACTTACCTTGACTGCGGCGTCCCCGGGCTGCCGTCCTCCTCTTCCTCAGCGGTTCACGGTGATCTGCGCATGCCCGCGCATGCGCATTCCTTGTGAGAAATGCGCGGGCGCATGCGCAGATCACCGTGAAACGCCGAGGAAGAGGAGGACGGCAGCCCGGGCGCCACAGTCAAGGTAAGTGTTTATTATTTTACCTTTAATGTATATTTATTTCATTCTTACTAGGGGGGTGGAGGCGGGCGGCGGAGCGGAGCGAAGTTCCACGGTGTTGGTCCCCAACTCCGTGGACCTCCGCGTAGTGCCGCTCCGCCAGCTCCGCCCAGGGTTACCCATGACCTGCATGTAACACGGAGGTCTCTGCAGTGTGCACATTAACCAACCGAGCTATCTTCTTAGGAGTTGAACCTATGACCTGTGAGTGGCACAAATATCTCCGTAGTTGGATTTTGTTTTTCGTCAGTGTATGAAACCAGATTTTTATCCACGGGCGAACAAAAAAAATACAGAGTTTGCTTGTTCTTTTTTTTTATGGCGGACTTCTCTGGCTTCACCTGGCTGCTGGAGAGATCAGAGTTTTGTCTAGTGGCAGTTTTGACTCATGAAAGGAAGCGCAGAGCAGGGGCAGAGGGTGCAGCCTGGCTGATGAGGGCTGTTAGCGCGAAACCGGTCCCAGGATGCTTGTTTCCGGTCCAGTGAAGACATGGCTTGGCAGTTCGGTCTGGACTGTTCCCATGAGGCACAGGGTCAAGACTGATTTGCATATAGCTGTGTCTGAACTGGGGTGGCGAAGTGAGCTAAAGAACGATGATGGATTCAACCCAGATCTGTGACTGGGGGTGAGTGTCTGAAAAGTTTCAGCGCTCCATCCATCATCTCCTTGTGTTTGCTTTGTTCGCCCTAAGTTGGCAGGGTATGCCCAGACGTGGGTCCCTTGCTCACTTTGCCACTGGATTCAAGCTAGCCTGGCTGATGAGGGCTGTTAGCCCGAAACCGGTCCCAGGATGCTTGTTTCCGGTCCAGGGAAGACATGGCTTGGCAGTTCGGTCTGGACTGTTCCCATGAGTCACAGGGTCAAGACTGATTTGCATATAGCTGTGTCTGAACTGGGGTGGCGAAGTGAGCTAAAGAACGATGATGTATTCAACCCAGATCTGTGACTGGGGGTGAGTGTCTGAAAAGTTTCAGCGCTCCGTCCATCATCTCCTTGTGTTTGCAGAGGGTGAATATGCCTGCTGCAAAAAACATGTCCTATGCAGATAACAGAACAGTATTTCATGTGCAATGCTCAGTGGGATGCTGCTTTTGTCAAAGAGATCCTTTTGTTACTTTGCAGCTCATAAGTTACAATCATGATCTAGCACAGTGAGCTATGAACTGCCATCAAAGCGCTAGATGCAAACAGCATTGTACAGGTTAGAAAGTTATGTTTTTATCCCAGTCTTTGACTATCCTAATTTTACTAAAACTTTTTGTTTAGGTAGAAATAAATTGTTATCAGTAAAATCAACTTAAACCACTGTGTTACGTTGCAGAAGTTGCATTCGTGGCATTAGTCATATTAGCCAATTTATTCCAAAATTGTGCTTTAAATGTTTTTTTGCTTTAATTTTTTAAAAGAATTCTCAGAGGTGGGGGAAACCTCCTAACAAAACAAAACCTTCCTTAAGGAAATCTCCCTTGCTGAAATTCAGATCGGATATTACATCTGGCTTTCAGCAGTACCAGTCGAGGATGTGGGTTGAGACTACAGAGTAAGTGGGTGGAGCCAGTGGAGGAAGTGGGTGGTGCCGGGAGAAATGGGTGTGACCTCCTAAAAAAGGAGAGCACCTGGACTTAATATTTTACAAATTAAGCAGCATGTTTCACAGTAAATTGTTACTGTGATTAGTGCGTAATTATGTGAAGTGGCATGATTTCATAATTTTCATGTAACAAGCATGATGCAAAATTCACGAAATTAGGTGAATTATACCGGCCTAATTTATATTGTGCCCAGGCCTAATCATCATCTTATTTTCTTCCTGCACTGAGGCAGAAGGGGCCTCTCCGTTTCTTTTTCATGTCTTTAGCAGATACATTTACATAAATATTGGGGTTAGTGCATGTTTTGCTGACAGAGCTCGGAGATGCAAACAGGCAATCGCTACACTGTATTTCCGATCTCTGGTGTCTGCAGCCCAGGCAATCATTCGGAGATATTTCGAGTTAATGTATGCACGGATGACGTGAAAAAGAAAAACACAAACACCTTGTGCGCTGGCACCGTGTAGAAAACAGGGCCCTGATACAGTTAGTTTCTCCTGGTCTATATTAATTAATGCGCTGTACACAGGGCAATTTGATGAAAAACAACTCACAGACCACATCTGTGACTGCTCTCGGACTGGTACAAGTGTTCATACGGTCTCATGTTTCTGTTGTACGATTTGCAGTGCATGTGCCATCTTATCAAGTTACAGAATTAGTGCATGTGACGTATAAAGAGCAATTTCTGGAAAAAAACACAGGCACACAGCTCAATCACGAGTGTGCCCTTTCACTCTTCTTCAACGTTTTCTTAAAACTGCTTTCATTTTCAAAACTCACTCTCTGGAGTAAAAGTTCTAGATACAGTCAGGCTTTCAAAATATATTATCTGTATCACACACAATCAATTTTCACATTTCTGATAGGATAGCATTCAATTATTCTATAACCTCTAGGATGAGCTGCTTGAAAACAGGAGCAGAGACATGCAATTCACCTCAAGGTGGCAGTACGCTGTCACATATATCAACATCTTACAGCCTAGTGCTTGCCATTTCAGAGCATTGAATTCACAAAATATTTTAGCCAACAGTTGTACATCATAACATGGTATACTGAAATATCATCTGACTTGAATAGCATTTCCTAAATATTGTTTACAAAAATATCCCATTGGTTGCTGTTTTTCTATTATTAATTCCACTGGGGTGATATACATATACTCAATACTTAGGACACAATATTTAAGCCAGGTGATATTCTGACAAGGATATTCTGGTAACACCTTCAACAGACATTGAGAAGAGAATCTCAACAGCAACATTATAACCAATAAATGGGCTACATGAAGTGCTTTCAAATAAACATTGTATAACAAGGAACAGTGGTTCCTGTGGACAATATGCATAATGTATGATAATTATTAAGCTCAATGGCACATACTCATGGGAAAGGAATGTCAGAGGGAGAATCAAGATCATACACAACACGAAATTCGACAGTATTTACTCTTTATGCAATTTATGTAGCAAGGTTTTTTTTAAAAAAAGAGGTGCTCAGTGTACGAAGTGAACTAGAACCTATATTTCAAGAGTGACAATTTGTGACATACAATAGCTTTCAACTTATACAAAACGACCACGAGTACATATATAAAGAATATTGACAGCCTTCTAACACAATACTAGGGACTGGAAAGTGGTTACTTTAAAGTATGTGTCTTTCGACCCCTCAGGCAATAGGGGGTCTCATCAGGACCTAACAATGTGGGACACCTGAAATAAAATAACGGAAATAGTAATTGAGTCTGCTAAATCTGAGAGAAACTCTGAGTAGGAGTATTGCAAGCTGGGAGATTTACCAGGAAGCGAGAACATTCGGCTGTCTGTGTGAAAAGGTGCACACCAAGAAGAATGTGTGGGTCAAGACAAAGTGTAAGGGAAAAGTGTACTCACATGGGGCCCAGCCGGGCGCTAACGCGAAGACAAAAGGTTTGAAAAATTAGATATAGTGCCAATTAAATTGCATTGGATATGAATTGGCTCGTCTAACCGTGACTGCTACTCACCCCAATCTGAGAGGAAGGGGGGACTTACCATCCTTATAGTGTGTAAAATACAACGTCCGTATGCCAAGCAATTACATAGACAATCCGCAGTGTGGATTACCATCTGAGAGTAGTGATGTAAAAATAAGGAGGGAACAATTAATGCTGAGAATGCTAGCCGTCTTAAAAGGAAACAATTATCAAATTAACTGAAGCTTTCTACTTTCACTCACCCGAAGGAGAGAAAAATCATCTCGTAATTGTAAATGACAAGGGCTGCCGTAGTCAGCCAGAATCCAAAGTGCCAATACTCTTTATACTTATAAACCGTCACGGTTAGATACCATCTAAAAGTAAACAGAAAGTAATTGCATGTCAAATCGACCGTACACCTACAATTAAGAGATAATTTTTCTCTCCTTTGGGTGAGTGAAAGTCGAACGCTTCAGTTAATTTGATAATTGTTCCTTTTAAGACGGCTAGCATTCTCAGCATTAATTGTTTCCTCCTTATTTTTACATCCCTACTCTCAGATGGTAATCCACACTACGGATTGTCTATGTAATTGTTTGGCATACGGACGTTGTATTTCACATACTATAAGTACTGTCAGTCCCCCCCTTCCTCTCAGATTGGGGCGAGTAGCGGTCACGGTTAGACGAGCCAATTCATATCTAATACAATTCATTTGGCACTATATCTAATTTTTCAAACCTTTTTCTTCTCGTTAGCGCCCGGCTGGGCCCCATGTGAGTACACTTTTCCCGTACACTTTGTCTTGAGCCACACATTCTTATTGGTGTGCACCTTTTCACACAGACAGCCGAATGTTCTCGCTTCAGGTAAATCTCCCAGCTTGCGATACTCCTACTCAGAGTTTCTTTCTGATTAGGAGACTAAGTTACTATATTTGTTATTTTATTTCAGGTGTCCCACATTGTTAGGTCCTGATGAGACCCCCTATTACCTGAGGTCGAAATGCCGTCGACACATACTTTAAATAAACCACTTTCCAGCCCCTAGTATTGTGTTAGAAGGCTGTCAATATTCTTTATATATGTACTTGTGGTCGTTTTGTATAAGTTGAAAGCTATTGTATGTCACAAATTGTCACTCTTGAAACATAGGTTCTAGTTCCCTTGGGACACTGAGCACCTCTTTTTTTTATAAACCTTGCTACATAAATTGCATAAAGAGTTAATACTGTCGAATTTCGTGTTGTGTATGATTTTGATTCTCCCTCCGACATTCCTTTCCCATGAGTATGTGCCATTGAGCTTAATAATTATCATACATTATGTATATTGTCCACAGTAACCACTGTTCCTTGTTATAAAATTGATACCCTGGTTCCTTGTGAGTAGGGTGGACCTTGTGCTTTTTAACACTTTAAATAAACATTGATCATAAGGGGAGGGGTCTCAAACCATAGGTGCATTTCATTAAAGTACTAATTTTTATGAGTCTAACCAAAATGTAGGCTACCAATAATGTTTAAAAATGCACATCATTCGTAACTGCGATATAAGTTGGAGGAGAAGAGTCCGAAAACCAGTGTTCAAGCCAAAGATTTCTCATAGCTCTATCCTTATGAACTATGGTTTGATCAATACACTTTATTTTAACTGAAAGCAGAAACGGTGGACAAAAATTACAACTGCAATGCTACTTCTGGACTTATTGACAGCTTGACACTGCACCATCAGCCATTAGACCTTAGATTTGAAAAACTCAACATGCACAAGAATACTAAAAAGGGGGAGAAATATACTCACTTTTGATGCAACGCAGCACAGCGCAGCAACCAAAGTTGCTGCACTGCTTTGCCTCAAAGGGAGAGTGAAAAACAGCACCATGCCTACTAACATGTGGTGCTGTTTTTCTCTGCCCTAGCGCTGTTGTACTTTAGGCTACCATGTCAATTCTCACACCCTTGTACCATAGTGGCAGTTTTAAACAGCAAATTCAACTTGTCAAAGTACCCCTTTTGACAGGCCTAAACCTTTCTTTTAAATATTAATAAGTCACCACTAAGTAGGCCTTATTACCCATATAGGCCAGGTGCATGATATTTAAAAGTATGACATGTAGAAATTAATGCTGAACATGTCCTTACAGTGAAATATCCCCAAAAGCTATTTTCACTGTAGCAAGGCTACATGTATTAACAGCCCACACAGCATATCTGGGGCCTTTCCTGATATATAGGGACCCTTCTCTTGTAGACACTGCCAATTCCAAAGTTTGGAGTCGAGGCAGAAGTCTGTGGATCAACTTCCAACGGATCAAACAATGAGGAATTATAATTTAGATAGTCTCCCTCCCTTCCTAGATTCCCTGACTAACAGATCCGGTCAGGGTTGGAATTGCTTTCTGAGCAATGTCAGATCATTGCCCAAGCACACCATTGAAATCTGGGATATACTTTCCTCTGGAAATCCTGATCTGGGGTTTCTTACCGAAACCTGGCTCAAATCTAGCTCCACCCCCTCTATTGCGGTGGCACTCCCTGATGGCTACCGTATTCAAAGGCTGGATACAGAGGCTAAGGTTGGTGGAGGCATAGCCATTATCCATAAAGATACGATTACGGTATCAATGCTTGAGCATTGTTGTAATGACAAAATAGAAATGTTTGTTTTTAGAATTGATTTTCTGCCACATTTTGCTGGAAAGGTGCCCTTGTATGCCGGCCCCCGGGTCCCCCTAAAGATTTTTCGCTCCAACTGATGGAACTAAGTGCCCCCCACATTATCTCCACTAAAAATGTCCTCCTATTAGGGGACTTCAATATACACAGTGAGATTACGTCTAATTTGGATGCCTCTATGTTCCTCGATGACTTGGCCACTTTAGGACTAGAAAAGATCAACGAGGGCCCTACTCACCTAGTGGGACATACGTTAGATCTTATCCTGACCAACTCCCCAAACATTCTATGTGAAGCTCCATGTCCTCTTATATGGTCAGCCCGCTCCCTAATTGGCTTCAAAATTTGTGGGCCTAAGGCAAACCCTGCTCCCTCCATGGTTCCCAATAGCTTCAGAAGACAGTGGCATAAAATTACACCTGACATTTTTATGAACACATTTCTGGTAATTATTAACCAGGAATCAAGGAATATCGAGGATTGTTTAGCCAGCTACCATACCACAGTTAAAACATCCATTGATCAGCTGGCCCCACTGAAACCATACCCTAATTTGCCCAGAAGATTACACGCAGTTTGGTCGTCTCAGGACCTGCGTAAGGAGAAATGTCTCTGTAAAAAGTTGGAGAGACGGTAGCGTCACACCCATGATTTAAATGCCAATGAAATGTATAAGACCTCTATAGCTTATCATAAAAACTTAAAAAACGCTCGTAAAGCCCATATTGCAAAACAACTCAACCAGGCAGGGAATGCTCCTAAAGAACTATACCAAATCCTCAGATCTTTCACCAAGCCAAAGGCCTGTAACAATGAAATTCCTCCTTCCCAAGAACTGTGCGTTAATATTGCTGACCATTTTGAACAGAAAATCAATCTCATCTATGAAAAAATCACCAAAGACTGGAGCCCCTCGAACGACACTTTAGACCTCTGTCCTCTACCCTTGACCAACGGGCTCTTTTTGGAAAGTTTTATGCCTCTCACAGTAGATATAGTGGAGATATTGATGAAAACAGCTATATCCGGCTCACCTACGGCCGTTATTCCAGCTAAAATCTCCTCTCTACTCTACAAACAGTTGGCTCCGTCTATTTGTTCTATTCTCAATCTCTCTATGAGAGAGGGCCAACTACCATTAGAGTGGAAGGCCGCACAAATAATTCCCATCCGAAAGAAGGCTAATGCCCCGGCGGAGGATCTATCTAATTACCGCCCAATCTCTCTCTTACCTCTCTTGAGTAACTTATTAGAAAAACATATTAATAAACAACTTTCTGATTATATTGAATCTACTGGTTGCCTCGACTCCTCACTGTCTGGATTTAGGCCAAAGTACAGCACGGAGTCAGCACTGATTGCTGTCACTGATAATATCAGACACTCCCTTGACAATGGCCAGGCAGTACTATTGGTGCTGCTGGATTTGTCTGCAGCTTTCAACATGATATCCCATACCATTCTACTCAGGAGACTCAGAGAAATCGGGATTCGTGGACAAGCCTTTCAATGGATCTCGT
This sequence comes from Calotriton arnoldi, assembly GCA_963921515.1. NCBI lineage: Eukaryota > Metazoa > Chordata > Amphibia > Caudata > Salamandridae > Calotriton > Calotriton arnoldi. The sequence continues at coordinate 1,186,620 of CAWUFW010005780.1, forward strand.
GTTTTCTTACCCACCGGACACAGACCATTAATCTCGGCTCTTCCCGCTCGCAGACTATGGAACTTACCAAAGGAGTGCTTCCGGGATCTTGCCTCAGCCCTACTTTGTTTAATATTTATGTGGCTCCGCTTGCAGGGCTACTTAGAAAGCTTGGTTTTACTCCAATTTCATATACTGATGATACCCAGCTCCTACCATCATTTGACAAAAACTCTAATAACATGCAGACCACCTTCTCAGAAGACATGATTACAATTGCTGCCTGGATGAGGAATAACTTCTTACAGCTAAATGCTGGGAAAACTGAGATCATGCTTTTCGGAGATGGGCCTCTGCTCTGGCCACCCAAATTAGGCGCTGTCCCGGTCCCCAAGACGGTGGTCAAGAACTTAGGCATACGTCTGGACCAGAAACTCACGATGAAAGAGCAAGTTACGACTGCTGTGGGTTCCTGTTTCCATATGCTAAGCCTCTTACGTAAGGTATTTCCTTTTCTCCCCCTCACCGTACATAAAACACTCATTCAAGCACTGGTGATTAGCTGCCTGGACTACTGCAATGCCCTCCTGATAGCGGCATGTGAGTCTTCTCTAAATAGACTTCAGGTAGTTCAAAATACAGCAGCTCGTCTTGTCATGAACTCACCAGCCAGAACAACCTCTCTCCCTCTATTACAACACCTACATTGGCTTCCGATACGTAAGCGGATCAGATTTAAGATATGTTGCATTGTGCACAAAGCACTATACGGTAATGGCCCTGGTTATCTAGCAGATAAACTCATCCAATATCAGCCACACAGACCCCTCCGTTCAGGAGCAAAATCCCTGCTCCTCATCCCTCGCTTCAAGAAATCCCGTATGGGCGGGAAGGCTTTCTTCTGCTCAGCCCCCTATTACTGGAATCAGCTCCCAATCCATCTCCGGAAATGCCCAGATTATCTTTTATTTAGAAAGCTTCTTAAAACCGAGCTTTTCTAAATTGCCCGCATTTGGTCTGCTCTGACTGCTGCACTTCCCTAGCACGGAGATACCCCTGTGGGGGTGATTCAGACGCTTTACAAGTAAATAAATAAAATAAATAGATAAAGGCTGGCTGCTGCCATAGGAAACAATGGGCTACATTGTTCCACTAAAAAAATGCTAAATTAGGATTTAGCAACTAGAGAAAACTTTGAAGGACTCTCTTTCATAAGCAGTGGCATCTACTAGGGAACGGAGGCGGGGGCGACGGAGGGGAGTTAGAAAAAACAAATAAGAAAAGAAAACTTACCTTCAGAACACCGGCTGCCGCCTTTCCTCCGTTCTCCCGCCTTTCCTCCGTTCTCCCTCAGCTCCTGGTTCCCGGAAGCACCCAGGCTCTCAGGCTCCCCTGACCAATCACAACGCTGCATTACAGCAGAAAATAAGGAACAAAACGTAACCATAAACAAAAACCTAAAATGGACCGTCATGAACTATGTCAAGAGTTTTGCACATTCATAGGCCCAAATAGTCATTTAGGCACTTTAAGAGCAAGCCACAAACAAAATAAACAACAGTATCAGCATAGAATCATAGTTTTGCAATTGGTAGCTCTTACTTCACAATTTCTTAAAGGTAGAATGGCCAAAAGCTATTCTCTGTTTCGTGTCCAGTGAATGCATTGGTGTAACTAAGAATAATGCAGTAGGCACGGCTTATCAAATTTGAAAGGAAAATGCAAGTGCAAGATAAAAAGAACATAAAAAAATTAATATAAAGGACGTGGGGGTAAAACAAACAATAAGGCAGAATGTCTTGCAGGTGCACACATTAGTACATTGATAATAAAATTCAAAACAGTACAGTAGGCAAGCCTTATCAAGTTTTGTGGCTAAAGTACAAGTATAGACAACAGTATACACAGTAGAAGAGGGAGGAACTAATGATAGTACACCAGGCTAACATGGAGCTTTAAACCAGAAAACAGGAGGTATCTAGACATGGCGAAGGTAAGATACTCTGAAGTGTCACATTTCAAGACCCTTCTGGCCTCCCAATAATGCCTTGTGCCCACCAGCCTACACACTGGGACTATCCATCGCTTCCTAGTGGTCACATAGCCTGGGCAAAAAAAACAAGAAATGGTCTTGGTCTCAGCTACTAAAGTACAGGAAGGGCAATCAGTAATCAAAGTCGAATGACCTGCCCATTTTGCTGTAAAGTTTTTCAGTAGGAGGCTACCATTTCTAAACTTGATGTATGGGGTCCTAGCAAACTAGGCCTGATCCTATCTCGGTATAATTCAAAGCTAGTGGAACACTTATGCTGTAAGCATTTTGCCACCATACCCTCGTTCGTCCCTTTGTTCATTCCATAATGTGTATAGCATGCACTCCCAGTAGTTTTTACCCTTGGCCATGAAACCTTAGTTAGTGCCAGTGGGGAGTGCCAAACTTCATCCACTTTGATAAGACTGCAAAGGGACTTGATCTTACTGAGCCATGGAATCTGGGCCTTCCCACTGAGCTTTAAATGCTCTGCCACAGTATCCCGATAGATACATACCTCAGGTACTGTCCAAATACGCAGCCAGAATTTCAGCATTTTAAGGGAGGCAGAGCTATATCAAAATGAGTGGGGACCATGGGAGAACTCGGTGGCAGATTAAAAATGTATCTGGTAAATGTATTTTTGGCATACACAAAGGGAGTGAGATCAGCACTTCCCCAGAGCTCTGCTCCATAGGTAGTCCCGTTTATAGCTGTAGCCCTGTAAACTTCGAGCACAGGTGAGATTGCCCTGCATGAGGTAGCTTTACATTTCCTTAATATGGCTGCTGATCTCTGTTTATGTGTATTTTCACTTTTCGCTATTTGCGCCCCCCAAGAACCAATTATCAGTCAGTTGGACACACAGGTAGTCAAAACATGTGACCTGCTCAATGATTTTTCCATCAACGAACATCTTCCCCCTGAAAGAGCGATGGGGTCTAATCGCCATATATTTTATTTTGGCAGTGTTTATCTCAAGCCCTCTGGCCACTCAAAAGGAGGCACATTTATCCAACAAGGCCTGTAAACCCATATGTGTTCTGAACAACAAGAGAGTATCGTTGGCGAACATGAGCACCGGGGTGCTCACGCCTGCCGATTTCAGGGCATAATGCTTGCAATCTAGCAACCAGTCAGTGACGCCGTTGACATATTAGCTGAATAGAGTGGGGGCGAGGACACAACTCTGCCCTACAGTACCTCGCCAAATAGGAATTCTACCGGTGAGATCTTCATCATTGTGCCATCGCACCTGGGCATAGGTGTGGGCACCGAGTCCAATCAAAATTCTTGAAAAGTTGCCCAGAATCCCATACTCCCTTAGAATCCTGCAAAGGCTTTCCCCTTGCTTTCAGATCTATAAATGCCACATAAAGATGTTCCCGCCTCACATCGTTGTATTTCCAGCGTATTCCCTTAAAGGTCAGCACCTGTTCCAGGCCACTGACCTTGCTTCTGAACCCTGCCTGAGCATCCGAAACGATGTGATGTTCGGACATCCATTCCAACCATCTGGCCAGTACCTGCCTGCAAAAGATCAAGCTGATCGGACGATAGTTTGCAAGGAGGTGCCGGCTCCCCGTCTTGAATAGAGGGACAATTATCGCTCCCTGCCAGGTGGGGGGATAGCATCACCATTTAGAATCTCGTTGCCCAGAATATTAATATACAGCATCCAGATGGTTGGCTCTGAGAGACGCAGGTCTCCGGGGATGCCATCCGGGCCAAGAGCTTTCAGCTGTCTCAAGCCCTTTAAGTTTCTACCAGACTGAATTCCACAAAATTCTTGGGTCCAGACCTGTCAAGGGGAGCTATCTGCAAACGTTTTGGATCACTACTGTGTCGCGTCCCCCAAACCCACAGATACACAGGACACCGGTAGGGTTAGGTTTCTTTATTGCTCTCTTTGCGAGCCGGCTGTGCACATCCGTCCCTGTTCCCCTTTCCGTCGATACTGACCTCCCCACACCCCTGACCGGATGTGGTGTCCGGTTCCCCCTGACCCCTCTGTCTCTGGCAGGGTCCTAGTGCCCTTCCCCAGGTCACTACATCTCCCCCTTTGGTCACAAAGAAATGACGAGCACGTCAACCCGTGGATCGGGTGATGGTCATGGATACAAGCCTGTCAGCTGACGTGCCGGTGTGCTTTCGCCCGTTACATTTCCTCAATTAGTCTCTTGGGCCTCCTGCATGCTCTTCTTGAGCCGGTCTCCATTTGTTGCTCTTCCACTGGTCCTTGCTCCTGTCCGTTGCTTTCTGACCCGTTGTGTTCTGCTATTTCCTCATCTTGGTCCTCTTCATGTTTCTCCTTCAGCCCTTTGAAGTGTGAGATATTCCGTGTGATCCTCTGGTGTTCTGATTCCACCGTGATCATTGGGCCCTTCACTTTCGTTACTGTCAGCGGGTCTTTAGAGAACGTGCTGTCAGATTTCCTCTGCTGACGTTGACGCACTATCACTGTGTCCCCTTCCTTCAGGTGTGACGGGATGGCGTGTCGCCTGGCATCTGCGTAGTCTTTCATCTTCCCTTTCGCCTCTCTGTCCTTAGCTGCAATGCTGCTGTTTTCTGGTGCCATGATTGCTTCTACTTGGGGTAGTCTCGTCCTGCATGTCCTTCCCAGTACTAGCTCTGCCGGGCATCTTCCTGTGGTGCTATGTGGCGTGTTTCTGTAGTCTCGTAGCATCTGACACAGAGCTTGGCCGAGCGATATCTGCGCCAGCTTCGCTCTTTGAACTACCTTTTTGATGCTCCCCATGAACCTCTCTACCATTCCATTCGCCTGCGGCCACAGCGGAGTTATCTTTCTGTGGTTTACTCCTAGGTAGACCATGAATCGGTGGAACTCGTCTCCTGAGAACGGAGGACCATTGTCTGTTTTCAGTGTTTCTGGTGAGCCCCAGGCTGCAAAAATGTCATCCAATATTGGTAGGGTTGCTGTTGCTGATGTTGATGACACCTGTCGCACTATAGGAAATCGCGAGTACTCATCCATGACTACCAACAGATAATGGCCTGTGTCCAGCGGCCCAAAGAAATCAGCTGCTAGTGTTGTCCACACCGCTCTTGGCAGTTCGGACATCTGTAGTGGTTCAGGCTTGGCTGGTGAGCCCGTCACTTGACAGAGGTGACATGTCATGATGGTGTTTTCCACCATGCGGTCCAGGCCAGGGAACCACACTTTCTCTCTTAGGAGTTTCTTCGTTGCTACCATGCCTCTGTGTGATTCATGAGCCAAATTGACCAGTTGCCGCCTGAGTGCATTCGGGATCACTATTCTGGTTCCTCGCATCATTATTCCTGTGTCTGTCTCAGACAGCTCTTCATGTATTTTCTTTAAAGCCAACATTTCTTCCTTGCATACTCCTTCTCCCCATGTGCAGTTATTGTTGACGTGCTTCCATCTCTGCCTTCTCATTGTCTCCATGGCCAGCTGCAGCGTTGCATCGTCCTCCGTCTCCTTTGCTAGCTCCGCTATTGTTAAAGGTGCCGGTGTGTTTTGTTTCAGTATGAAATTTAGGTACTCTTCTGCCATGGATGTCATTGCCTGTGCCTGCGGCAGCGGGTGTCTCGACATGTAGTCTGCCGGGTTGTGTTCCTTCCCTGGCTTGTGTACAATCGTGAAATCGTAGTCCATCAGCCTTATGCCCCAGCGCTCGATCCTGGGTGGCATTTTGGTGGCCGGGCTGCCATAGATTGTTACCAGTGCCTGGTGGTCAGTTATGATGGTGAATGGCTTCCCGTAGATGAACATGTGGTAGTGTTCACACGCCCAGACCACTGCTAGGCTTTCCTTTTCTGGTTGCGAGTATGCCTTCTCAATGTCTGTTAAGCTTTTGCTGGCATATGCGACTATTTTTCGTGGTGAGTCTCTCCCTGGCAGGTGTTGCGCTAGTATTGCCCCTAGTCCTACCGGGCTAGCATCTACAGTCAGTTCAGTGCACAGGTGCGGGTCAAAGTAAGCGAGATGTTCCACAGTCATCACCGCTTTTCTGATGTCCTCAAATGCCTTGTCGCATTCCTGGGACCAGACGAACTTCTGCCCTTGTCTGGTCAGTTCTCTTAGCGGTGTGCTTACCGTGGCAAAATCCTGTATGTATCGCGCACAGTAGCTGGCAAGTCCTAGAAACGATCTCACTTCTGCCACATCCGTTGGAGGTTTTGCGTTCTTCAGCGTTTTCTACTTTGCTGGGGTCTGGCCTCATCCTGTGCTTGGAGAAGATGTGTCCGAAGAACACCAGTTCCCCTCTCCCCAGCTCGCATTTGTCTCCATTCAGCGTCAGGCCCGCTTGCTCCAGCTGTGAACACACTTGACGCAGAGCGGTATCATGTTCTTTGTCTGTTTTGCCAAATACCAAAATGTCATCACTATAGTTGAGGCTGTTCTGCACCGGCCTTATCACCTGCCTTATTGTCTCCTGGAATATCTCCGCTGCCGATGATATTCCGAAACTCAGTCGCTTGTATCTGAACAGGCCCAGGTGTGTGGAGAATGTCGTGATGTACCGGGACTGGTGATCCAGCTCTAATTGATGGTACCCTTTGCACAGGTCCAGCTTCGAGAATCGGCAGGCCCCAGTGAGACAGCTGATCATGTCATTGAGGTGTGGCCCTGGGTGACGTTCCCTTGCGATTGCGGTGTTTGGGATCCTCATATCTACACAGATGCGGATCTTTGAGGTGTCCTTCTTTGGAACTGCCACAATTGGTGATACCCACGGCGTTGGCCCTTCAGCATGTTCAATGATGTCTTGTGCCAGTAAGCTGGTTATCTCTTCCTCAACTTGTGGTTGTAGGTGGATCGGTACTCGTCTGTGATGTTGGGCCACCGGCTTAATTGACTCATTGATGTGTAATGTTATCTGTTTTCCTTTTAGCTTGCCGAGACCCTTCAGTATGGCCGGGTATTCTTGTAGAATGTTCTCCGTTTCTGACATGTGGTATGTCATTGCCAGTAGCCCCATCACCTGTGCCGTCACGTTGCTTAGCAGGCATGGTGCTGGGATATCACCCTTGAGCACGTGTACTTCTTCTTGGTAAGACTTGCCTTTGTATGTTAGAGTTTCCATGAATTTCCCCATGTTTTCTACTGGTCTTCTGGAGCCCCACGTGAACACATCCACGGTCGATGGTGACAGTGGTGGTTTCGCTTTCATTTTCTCGTATTCCGAGCTGCACATGATATTGCATGTTGCTCCGCTGTCAAGCACGAACTTTGCTTGGTGGTTCCCCACATCAATGTTGACAGTGGCCGTTTTCTTTATTTGCTGCTTCTCCACGAGATGAATGTGCTCTGTTGTCTTCTCCTCCTTGAGTGTGTCTGACATTAGATATAGTCTCTCTACTCTCACAGGTGCTGCCGTCTCGTCGGACTCGTCAGAGGAACTGCGATTTGCCGTTTCCATGTATCGTGCATATCTGTTGCTGGTCATCCTGGTCATGCACGTGCTTGAAAAGTGATTGTCCCTATTACACTTCCTGCACTTCTGGCCCATTGCTGGGCAGGCACCAACATGTGGGAATTCGAGGCCACATCGGTAGCATGTTTGGTCGCCCTTTGTTGGGACTGGCGCCTGGAACTCTTTCTTTTTGAAATTCCCAGTGACACGATAAGCAGACGCCACTCTCTTCTCCTTTCCCGTCTCCATCTGTTTGGCCTGCGCTGTGGCCCGTGCCTCCGTGCGAGCCATTGTCAGTATCTTTTCCAGCGTCGTTGGTTCCTTCAGGATGCGTGTTCGGAATTCCACTGATTGACAACCTTCGATGATACGCAATCTTATTGCTTGCTCATTGTCGAATTTGTCAAATTCGCAATACGCGACCAGTTTCCTCAGTCTCGTCGCGAAATCATCTAGGCTCTCTTCCCCTTGCTGGCATGCAGTGTTGAACGTGTACCTCTCAAAATCGACGTTTCGTTGAGGGTCAAATTTCTGTGTGAGACACTTTATCACTCCCTTGTAGTTGGCTGTTTGAGCGTCGGGGAAAGTTAACAGTAGATCTTCTATTTCGTCCCCAGCGAGATTCAGAAGTAGGTGCAGTTGTTTGTTGTCCGGGACGTCCGTGGCGCTCATGTACCGCTCAAATTTTCTGATCCACCTTTCCCACCTGATGCCTGCTTGCGGCTCCGACAAGCTAAATGGTAGAGGCCTGCGGAAAATGGCTTGCGTGCTCTTCTTCTCCTCATTGTCGCTCATTTTCTCCCTCTTTTTTTTTTTTTTTCTTTTCTTTATTCTTTATTTCCCCTTTGGTTCCACTGTGTTCTGGTTTTGTTTCACAGTTTTTTTTTTCTTTTCTTTTGTCTGTTTTCTTCTTTTTCTGCCTTTTCCTATTCGTTTCAGTTGCCGCCTGACTCCAAAATGGCCGTCGCGCTGTTCTTTGCTCCTATTGGCCTGTTTTGCCTGACTTCAAAATGGCCGCCATAGTCTCACGATGTTTCTGTCTTCTGAGCTTTGCCTGACCTTCCAAAATGGCCGCCCCTTGTTCCTCGCTCCTGATTGGTCCAATCTGCCTGTTTTTAAAATGGCCGCCCTGCTCTCGCGATAGTTCCTTTGAACTTCGCGCGTCTCTCGGCTATTTGGGCTGCAGGCACAATCTCTTGCAGGGCAGCAGGGCACTTCAGTTTCTTACCGCTTCTCTGGCGGTCGGATGTCTTTCCACGGCGCGGACCAGGGTGGGCTCCTGGCTCCGTTTCTCTGGCAGTTGGATGTCTTTCCACGGCGCGGACCAGGGTGGGCTCCTGGCTCCGTCTTCAGCTTCTCCTGCACACGTCGTCGTCGGTCCCTCACGCAGCGGTGGTCGCCAGATGAGGATCCCGCCTCGACGCCAGTTGTCGCGTCCCCCAGACCCACAGATACACAGGACACCGGTAGGGTTAGGTTTCTTTATTGCTCTCTTTGCGAGCCGGCTGTGCACATCCGTCCCTGTTCCCCTTTCCGTCGATACTGACCTCCCCACACCCCTGACCGGATGTGGTGTCCGGTTCCCCTTTGACCCCTCTGTCTCTGGCAGGGTCCTAGTGCCCTTCCCCAGGTCACTACATACTGGTTGACAGAGAATTTGGTGCTTGCTCTAAATATAGTTCGCTGAAATGAGTCACCCATAAGTCAGGTTGGACAACAGCGTCAGGTGCGACATTAAGGACTCGACTCCCATTAGCCAAAATCTTCCAAAAGTCCCTGGTGTTGTTATTCCGTAAGGAGTCTGCCATTGTAGACTTGAAAAAATATTGTTGTGGTCTCCAGCGCTCTTGAAACTATTTTTAAAACATTTGGCCCCGAGAATTAGTTATGAAATGGATAAAGAGCATTGCATTCAATTGAAGTATTATAAAGCATTCGCAGAAAACATAGAATTTAAAACCTATGCTCCTTATTTACGATTTCAACTAGAGCATGGGGTAAGGCGTTGTATTCTGCTTTTACGTCTGGGTATACTCCCTTTAGCAACATTTGCAGCTAGTTGGGACAGTACAAATAACTCCAAAGGCATATGTGAATTGTGCAATGGCGGCCGACAAGATTTGCTTCACGTTTTATTAATCTGCCCTAATGCGAGTATAGTGGAGGGTCGACGTCGATTTTTAACTCCAATTCAACTAAAGTATAACGCTACCTTAGCTCAAGATTTAATTATGTTGTGTAATTCTCCAGTCAATGAATTAGTATGCTATAACTTGGTTAAATTTTTAAAAAGTTTTTTGAAGCTGTTTTAAAGGTAAAACGCACAATCTTAAGATTTCATGTTATCTTATTGAATGCTGTATAACTAGGTGATGAAACATTTTTACCTTTTCACTGTATAGTATGTTTTAAAAGTTTTATCATTCCAATTATTTTAAACTTAATAATAATAATTTGATAGATGTATTTGTTGATCTCAGTTGAGGTCTGAATCAAATAAAATAAAATTACTGCAAAATTACTTGAATAAAAAGCGATTCTGAAGGAATAGAATAAAGAGAAAGAATCGACCAAAAATCAGTTTATCCTTGCAGGTTCTCAATGTCCATGCAGAAGGCTTTCTTAGACCCATTTTAGATTATGTCAGGAAATTGCACTTTGCTCACACTGAGCGGATTAGATGCAGTGAATGTCACTGCTTCTAAAAATGTCTCAATTTCTTCTTCTTTTTCTTGCTCCATGAATTGCCCAAATTGGTCATTATACATTGTGGAATTTGAGAATGGTGGGCCCGATTCACAGAACTAACTTAAGACAAAATCCTAAACTTACTACCATTTTGGTATTCACAGAAGGCACTTACTCATTTTGGTATTCACAGAAGGCACTTACTTACTCATTTTGACTAACTTACTCATTTTGTGTAACTTACTCATTTTGGTATTCACAGAAGGCACTTACTCATTGATGAGTAAGTGCCTTCTGTGAATACCAAAATGAGTAAGTTACTCATTTTGAGTTTTGTGTAACTTACTCATTTTGGTATTCACAGAAGGCACTTACTCATCAATGAGTAAGTGCCTTCTGTGAATACCAAAATGAGTAAGTTACACAAAATGAGTAAGTTACTCAAAATGAGTAAGTAAGTGCCTTCTGTGAATACCAAAATGAGTAAGTGCCTTCTGTGAATACCAAAATGGTAGTAAGTTTAGGATTTTGTCTTAAGTTAGTTCTGTGAATCGGGCCCTATATTGTTCCGTGTTTGTTCATTTCCCATAACATAATTGTGTATGTACGCCACATTTTATTATAAAATAAGAGCACTTGTCTCCCAGAGATCAGTAAAATATAAGTTCTTTTACATTTTAAAACATTTAAGAAAAAAAGATTTTCACCAGCAGAGTCTCAAGATCCAGCAGATCCTTTCACCTCTCAGCCCTCCTGAGCATATATATGCTCACGGCTAAATAAAAATAAGACATTGGGTCTATTTTATGTTATGAATCATTAAGGGAGTGTCATGACAACAACTTAATATATCATTTATTTTCCCTTTCTTTTGCTTCTTCTAGGAAAGGACAAAGTGTCCTCTAAATTCTCTATTAAGAGAATACTTCATTAACCAAGGAAATGTGTCCCAAAGGGTTTCAAGAAGGGATACAAAAAAAGACCTTTGGTCCTGGCGAAAGCCATCGACCCACAAGGGTGCAAAGCAGGCTGAAACATGTTGACCTGGTTTTTCCAGATATAGATGTGAGAGACACCAAATTCTTCTCCATTCACATCTTCTTTTCTTTTAATCACACCACTACCCTCCTTTTTCTTTAAATAAATCACACATTCTTGAATGCAGGAGGTATTTTTTAGTATATTTCTTTTCACACCATAGATCCCAGATAGTCTCTGACACTAGAGACAATTCCTCCTGATGGAGGAGAGACCCAATGATGTGACGATCAGTTACTAAGTACACCAGCGGAAAACATACCTCTGGCAGAACAGCACTGTTGAGGGTCTCACCACAATTTTGGTGTTGCCCCCCCTTCTCTTGTAACTCTTCCACTCTTGTTGATTTTTTCCTTGCTATATTTGGGAAGTTGCGTGGAACGCTAACTTCTCTCTCCCTCATTGATTTTTTAGATATCAGAGGGAATCACCTGGGCACTACCGAAACTGGGGATACAGCCTGTACTACATAGTTTTTACAACGAACTACAATAACCATGCATTTTTTACACCGTACTGTTTCTATGTAAGTCATTATAATGCAAGTTTTTACCACGCAAATCCACATCACCTCCATGAATCGGAGTTCATATTTCTGTCTCTTTTGTGTATGTACGCCACATTTTATTATTGGATTCATTTATTTTAGATTGTCTGCTCGAAAATGTCTGTTTTTATGCTCATAAACCTCTTTGACAATCAACAACATTATTGTAATGGGCATGTGAAATGTGGATATGTCAGCGCATATTATACCGATCAAGTGTTTTGGGGATGAGTTAAGCAGTATATGAGGACTGCAGAATTTATTTGCTAGAAGCTGTGTATTTGGTAAGTATTTTGTGCATAGTATATTTATTTACTAAAATTAGTACAAGCATTTGCAATGCAATGGGTCTCGCATTTGTGAAAGTTAGAGCTAATGGCGTTGTAAATGACAATGTTTTTTACTTATGTTTTTTTGTTTGCAGTGGAGTGATCATGTAGAACAATGTGCACGCTATACCATAATATAGTAAAAAAAAAAGAAGCACAAGCTTCACAAAAACAGTGTCAATTACATTGGGTTGAATTTCCCCTATATAATACTTCCTTTGGGAAATCAAACCAGGGATTGAAGAGCTATACATTGCCAATTTAGCAGAATAATGGTGAAAAACTTGTGGGCCAAGGAGTTATTTATTTTTTAAAGGGGGGGGCGCAGCATTAAGAAGTTTGAAGACCACTGCTCTAGGGATGCAGGTGTTCATGGGTTGTGAAGGGGGTCAGGGATCAATGCTGTTAAGTGGCGGTGAGGGGATCAGCAAATTAAGAGCATCTGAGTCATTGTTTGACAACGTAAAAAATATAAATCCGAAGTAATGTACCCTGAAGTAAAGCACTGAAATAAATACCTCCAACTAAAATGTCAGTAAGGCCTGAAACCATTGTATTCACACCTTAAAAACATAAGCATGCAAAAGCCAATTTAAAATAAACATTCTATGAATTTGTTTCTATGAAAGGGTAAATGCCATTTATCCAGCAAATTTCCATTAAACAGTTGAGGTGTTTCTCGGTAATGGTATTCCATGAAATTGTTATTCTATGAAATCACATACAACTCCTGCATCCCACCAACTAAAATAAAAAATAAAAGTAAAATATGTTTTTAAAAGACTAACTATCAAGTTGGTCTGCTCACAGGGGTTGCGCGAAGTAGTCCAGAGGGACTGAATTAGCACCCCTGAAGAATAGCTTGGCTTTAACTCTCCCAAACTGTATCCTTTTGCATGTATTAGATAAAGTTCTCTGACAAAAGGATATGCTGTGTTTTGAACACTGTTTTTTGAAATGCCTGGGTTAAAAACAAGCATTAGCAAACATGCATTTTTCACAAAGTTATGCAAAAGAAAAGAAAAGTATTAAAAAAAAAATAGTAAGAAGAGAGATTTGCCCTCAAGCCCTGGTACTGAATTGCACTACTTCTCACTTGTAATCTGGTAAAATGCTGTGAGTCATGGTGCAGGAGATCCAATGAGTGGTGTGGCGTAAAGTGTAGTAGAGTGGAGAAGAGTGTTGCAGAGTGGAGTGGAGTAGAGTGAAGTAGAGTGAAAAAGAGTGTCATGGATTGAAGTGGCGTATAGTGGAGTAAAGTGGCTTAATGTGGCATAGATTAGAAGGGCGTAGAGTGGAGTGTAATACAGTGGAGTGGCATAGAGTAAAGTAGAGTGTGGTAGAGTGGAGTAGAGTGTCATAGAGTAGAGTTTGTAGAGAGGAGTAGAGTAGAGTGGAGAAGAGTAGAGTGGAGTAGAGCAGAGTGTCCTAGAGTGGAGTAGAGTGGAGTAGCGTAGAGTGAAGTGACATAGAGTACAGTAAAGTAGTATGGATGCCAAAGAGTGGAGTAGAGTGGAGTGTTGTTTAGTGGAGTGGTGTAGTGTGGAGTAGAGTGGAGTAGAGTGTTGTGGAGTAGAGTATTGTAGAGTGGAGTACAGCATCATAGAGTGGAGTGGTGAGGAGTGGAGTGGCATAGAGTTGAGAAAAGTAGCGTGGAGATGAGTGGAGTGGCATAGAGTGGAGTAGAGTGTCAGAGTTGAGTTTCATAAATTGGAGCATCGCAGATTAGAAGAGATAGTTGTAGAGTGGATTAGCATAGACTGGAGGGGAGCAGAATGTTGTGGAGTAGAGTGTTGTGTAGTAGAGTATCAGAGTGAAGTGGTGTAGAGTGGAGTGACATTGAGTGGTGTGAAGTAGAGTAGAGTGGCATAGAGGCGAGTAGAGCAGAGTTCAGTAGAGTATGGTAGAGTGGAGTGGAGTTGCATGGGCTGGAGTAGAGTGAACTGGTGTAGAGTGGAATAGTGTCAAAGAGTGGAGTAGAGTATCTTAGAGTGGATTAGCATGGAGTGGAATGTTGTAGAGCGGAGTGGCGTAGAGTTGCTTGGTGTAAAGTGTAGTAGAGTGGAGAAGAGTTGTAGAGTGGAGTGAAGTAGAGTGAAATAGAGTGTTGTGGAGTGAACTGGCGTATAGTGGGGTAATGTGACTTAAAGTGGAATAGAGTAGAATGGCGTAGAGTGTCATAGAGTGGAGTGTTGTAGAGAGGAGTAGAGTAGAGTGGAGAGGAGAGGAGTAGAGTAGAGTGTCCTAGAGTAGAGTGTCCTAGAGTGGAGTGTCATAGAGTGGAGTGTCATAGAGTGGAGTGTCATAGATTAGAGGAGAGAGTTGTAGAGTGGATTTGCATAGACTGGAGTGGAGCAAAGTGTTGTGGAGTAGAGTGTCCTACAGTAGAGTAGAGTGTAATAGAGTGAAGTGGTGTAGAGTGGAGTGGCATAGAGTGGAGTAGAGTGGAGTTGAATCGAGTGCAGTAGAGTGTGAAAGAGTGGAGTGGCATAGAGGCGAGTAGAATGTTCTAGAGTGGAGTTGTATAGAGTGGTGTACAGTTGAGTGGCATGGAGTGGAATAGTGTCATAGAGTGGAGTAGAGTGTCTTAGAGTGGATTGGCATAGAGTGGAGTAGAATGTTGTAGAGTGGAGTGGCATAGAGTGGTGTGGCATAAAGTGTAGTATAGTGGAGAAGAGTGTTGTAGAGTGGAGTGGAGTACAGTGGAATAAAGTGTCAGGGAATGGCGTATAGTAGAGTAAAGTGGCATAGAGTAGAATGGCGTGGAGTGGCTAAGAGTGGCGTGGCATAGAGTGGCATAGAGTAGAGTGGAGTAGAGTAGAGTAGAGTGGAGTGTCCTAGAGTGGAGTAGGGTAGAGTGGAGTGGCGTAGAGTGAAAAGACAGAGTAGAGCAAAGTAGCATGGATGCCGTAGACTGGAGTGATGTAGAAGTGGAGTAAAGTGTCATAGAGTGGAGTGGCGTAAAGTGGAGTGGCATAGGGTGGAGTAGTATAGAGTGGAGTGGAGTGGCATGGAATGGAGTAGAGGACCAGAGTGGAGTGTGGAGTGTCATAGATTAGAGAAGAGAGTTGTAGAGTGGATTGGCATAGATTGGAGTGGAGCAGAGTGTTGTAGAGTAGAGTGGAGTTGAAGAAGAGGTGTAGTGTGGAGTGACATTGAGTGGAGTGAAGTAGAGTGGAGTGGAGTGGCACAGAGAGGCAAGAGTGGACTAGCATGAGGTGGAGTAGAGTGGATTAGAGTGTGGTAGAGTGGAGTGGCACAGAGTGGAGTAGAGTGCCCTAGAGTGGAGAGGTGTAGAGTGGAGTATAATGGAGTATAATGGAGTGTCATACAGTGGAATTGTGTCACAGAGTGGAGTAGAGTGTCTTAGAGTGGACTGGCATAGAGAGGAGTGGAATGTTGTACAGTGGAGTGGAGTACAGAGGTGTGGCATGGCGTAAAGTATAGTAGAGTGGAAAACTGTTGTAGAGTGGAGTGAGTAAAGTGAAGTAGAGTGGAATAGAGTGTCACTGAGTGGGGTGGCGTATAGTAGAGTAAAGTAGCGTGGAGTGGCATAGAGTCGAGTGGCATAGGGTAAAGTAGCTTGGAGTGTTAGAGTGAAGTGGCATAGAGTGGAGTAAAATCTCATGGAGTGGAGTTGTGTAGAGTGTCAGAGTGGAGTGGTGTACAGTGGAGGCCGTAGAGTGGAGTAGAATGGAATGGCACAGAGTGGAGTAGAGTGTTGTACAGTGGAGTGACGTAGAGTGGAGTAGAGTGGCGGAGAGTGGAATGGTGTAGAATGGAGGGGCACAGAGTGAAGAAAGTGGCATTGAGTGGCATTGTGGAGTGATTCATGTGATATATGCTAGCTTGAAGTGTGTGTGTGAAAAAGAGTGTCATGGATTGAAGTGGCGTATAGTGGAGTAAAGTGGCTTAATGTGGCATAGATTAGAAGAGCGTAGAGTGGAGTGTAATACAGTGGAGTGGCATAGAGTAAAGTAGAGTGTGGTAGAGTGGAGTAGAGTGTCATAGAGTAGAGTTTGTAGAGAGGAGTAGAGTAGAGTGGAGAAGAGTAGAGTGGAGTAGAGCAGAGTGTCCTAGAGTGGAGTAGAGTGGAGTAGCGTAGAGTGAAGTGACATAGAGTACAGTAAAGTAGTATGGATGCCAAAGAGTGGAGTAGAGTGGAGTGTTGTTTAGTGGAGTGGTGTAGTGTGGAGTAGAGTGGAGTAGAGTGTTGTGGAGTAGAGTATTGTAGAGTGGAGTACAGCATCATAGAGTGGAGTGGTGAGGAGTGGAGTGGCATAGAGTTGAGAAAAGTAGCGTGGAGATGAGTGGAGTGGCATAGAGTGGAGTAGAGTGTCAGAGTTGAGTTTCATAAATTGGAGCATCGCAGATTAGAAGAGATAGTTGTAGAGTGGATTAGCATAGACTGGAGGGGAGCAGAATGTTGTGGAGTAGAGTGTTGTGTAGTAGAGTATCAGAGTGAAGTGGTGTAGAGTGGAGTGACATTGAGTGGTGTGAAGTAGAGTAGAGTGGCATAGAGGCGAGTAGAGCAGAGTTCAGTAGAGTATGGTAGAGTGGAGTGGAGTTGCATGGGCTGGAGTAGAGTGAACTGGTGTAGAGTGGAATAGTGTCAAAGAGTGGAGTAGAGTATCTTAGAGTGGATTAGCATGGAGTGGAATGTTGTAGAGTGGAGTGGCGTAGAGTTGCTTGGTGTAAAGTGTAGTAGAGTGGAGAAGAGTTGTAGAGTGGAGTGAAGTAGAGTGAAATAGAGTGTTGTGGAGTGAACTGGCGTATAGTGGGGTAAAGTGACTTAAAGTGGAATAGAGTAGAATGGCGTGAGAGTGTCATAGAGTGGAGTGTTGTAGAGAGGAGTAGAGTAGAGTGGAGAGGAGAGGAGTAGAGTAGAGTGTCCTAGAGTAGAGTGTCCTAGAGTGGAGTGTCATAGAGTGGAGTGTCATAGAGTGGAGTGTCATAGATTAGAGGAGAGAGTTGTAGAGTGGATTTGCATAGACTGGAGTGGAGCAAAGTGTTGTGGAGTAGAGTGTCCTACAGTAGAGTAGAGTGTAATAGAGTGAAGTGGTGTAGAGTGGAGTGGCATAGAGTGGAGTAGAGTGGAGTTGAATCGAGTGCAGTAGAGTGTGAAAGAGTGGAGTGGCATAGAGGCGAGTAGAATGTTCTAGAGTGGAGTTGTATAGAGTGGTGTATAGTTGAGTGGCATGGAGTGGAATAGTGTCATAGAGTGGAGTAGAGTGTCTTAGAGTGGATTGGCATAGAGTGGAGTAGAATGTTGTAGAGTGGAGTGGCATAGAGTGGTGTGGCATAAAGTGTAGTATAGTGGAGAAGAGTGTTGTAGAGTGGAGTGGAGTACAGTGGAATAAAGTGTCAGGGAATGGCGTATAGTAGAGTAAAGTGGCATAGAGTAGAATGGCGTGGAGTGGCTAAGAGTGGCGTGGCATAGAGTGGCATAGAGTAGAGTGGAGTAGAGTAGGGTAGAGTGGAGTGGCATAGAGTGAAAAGACAGAGTAGAGCAAAGTAGCATGGATGCCGTAGACTGGAGTGATGTAGAAGTGGAGTAAAGTGTCATAGAGTGGAGTGGCGTAAAGTGGAGTGGCATAGGGTGGAGTAGTATAGAGTGGAGTGGAGTGGCATGGAATGGAGTAGAGGACCAGAGTGGAGTGTGGAGGTCGTAGATTAGAGAAGAGAGTTGTAGAGTGGATTGGCATAGATTGGAGTGGAGCAGAGTGTTGTAGAGTAGAGTGGAGTTGAAGAAGAGGTGTAGTGTGGAGTGACATTGAGTGGAGTGAAGTAGAGTGGAGTGGCACAGAGTGGCAAGAGTGGACTAGCATGAGGTGGATTAGAGTGGATTAGAGTGTGGTAGAGTGGAGTGGCACAGAGTGGAGTAGAGTGCCCTAGAGTGGAGAGGTGTAGAGTGGAGTATAATGGAGTATAATGGATTGTCATACAGTGGAATTGTGTCACAGAGTGGAGTAGAGTGTCTTAGAGTGGACTGGCATAGAGAGGAGTGGAATGTTGTACAGTGGAGTGGAGTACAGAGGTGTGGCATGGCGTAAAGTATAGTAGAGTGGAAAACTGTTGTAGAGTGGAGTGGAGTAAAGTGAAGTAGAGTGGAATAGAGTGTCACTGAGTGGGGTGGCGTATAGTAGAGTAAAGTAGCGTGGATTGGCATAGAGTCGAGTGGCATAGGGTAAAGTAGCTTGGAGTGTTAGAGTGAAGTGGCATAGAGTGGAGTAAAATCTCATGGAGTGGAGTTGTGTAGAGTGTCAGAGTGGAGTGGTGTACAGTGGAGGCCGTAGAGTGGAGTAGAATGGAATGGCACAGAGTGGAGTAGAGTGTTGTACAGTGGAGTGACGTAGAGTGGAGTAGAGTGGCGGAGAGTGGAAAGGTGTAGAATGGAGGGGCACAGAGTGAAGAAAGTGGCATTGAGTGGCATTGTGGAGTGATTCATGTGATATATGCTAGCTTGAAGTGTGTGTGTGTGTGTGTGTGAGAGAGAGAGAGAGAGAGAGAGAGAGAGAGAGAGAGATCTAAATTAGTCTGGAGCAAGACTGGCCGGCTACATGAAACCAGCTCAGTTGTCGCTGACCAAGAAAGACAAAAGTAGTGAGAGTGACGAAGATGCCAACCAATGGTAAGTAATGGGTGAGCTGTAAGCCCACTTTAGGTTTGTTTAACACACAATAGATCTCGAAAGACAGGGTGTGTGCAGTGCCTCAGGCGAGACTTAGCAATGAGCTAACAGGAGATCATAGCACCTGTGTATAAATCAAGCATTAAACCCAATTTTTCAATAAAGCACAATACAAATTTTTTCTCGGTCTATGCACCCAGGATCTTGATCAACCATGATCCTATTTAAGGAAAGAGTTGTAGATGCTTCTCTTTAAAGAACATTACTTTTCAGCTAAGTTCAAAAATAAAATATATGGGGCGTGGCTAGCGCTCGAGCAAGATGGCGGCTCATCCGTAACTCGCCTGAGGTGACGGGGCTCTAGGAGGTTTTTTACCGGCACCTCTGTGACCCTGAAGGTCGGCATGCTGAGGAAATCGGAAGCGGAATGCAGGCGCTTCAATTGAAGACCATTTTCGTCTCTTTCTGTGCAAGTATGATCGAGATATGAACTTTTTCCCCTGAAGCTAAGGCATTCGTCATACTGCCTCAGTGTGGCTCGTGCACTCTTTCACAAGCTGCAATTATCCTGTCAGAGTTGATGTATTGGCCACAGCTAATTAACCAAGTAAAGACGAAGATTCAGACTGAACTCTGCAATACTTTTTTGCTTCGCTTTAACACACAATGCCTTCTTGGTGAATCCTGGCATTTCCTGACTGGATGTAATGAAAGTGGCTCATTCAGTGCAATCTACGTTGTGGAAATTGTTTTCATTCTGTGCTGTGCTTTTTAAGAGGGGGTGATGACTCACTCATCTACTGGTTTCTGCTCACTGTTTACTGATGGTATGTTCCTGGAGGCTAAGCAGGAAAAAGAGCTCTGACCTCATCTTTGAGGGCTTGTCTCTTGTGCTTTAAGCAGCAAACATGTTTTAAAACAAGCACTTTATTACCCTCATTTCCATACAGTTGGTCTGCCTGGGTGGAACCATTTGTACTGCCTAGATGTTGTTTTACAATTCTTGTCAGAGCTACTTTTCTGAGGTCATATTTGAAGCAGGGAATGGCTATTTTATTCACAATGCCAAATGTCATTATTTCCTATCGCTGCATCCTTTTATATAAGTGATATCAAGAGGCTCGCCAACAAAGACAGAATTCTTTAAGTGTATTATCTTGCTTGAGTTGGCGTGTTCATAGGAGGATTTGAGCATACATTGATCAGTCAATCAGCTGTTATTGTTGTCATCCCCTGCCACATTTTTCCTCATAACTCAGCTGGTTTACTTGTGTTTGTGTTGCGCTTTTGTGCTCCACTCGCTAAGTAACCATATTTACCTCCTCACAGGGAGCAGCGTGGTCATACCGCAAGCACAGCCATATAAATTCTCTTCATATGGGAAGATTGAAGAAGACGGGAACTCCTAAGTCGCGGGTTACCCACACATTCATTAAGAACTCAAAAATGTTCTCGGAATTTGCAAAGATGGAGGAGTCGTTGACGCATGTATCTCAGACAGCTTCTCCCATACCTTCAGGTTCTTCATTGGCTAGCAAAGCTGCCTCTAAAAGATTGAAACAAAATCCGCCTTCACCACCCAAAGTCTCTTCTCCTGTGTCGATGGATATTCTGTTAGAGGAGATACGGGCACTTCGTCCTTTCATGGAGGATACTTCTTCTAAATTGCAATTTTTAACGGACATTTGGTCTCAGATGAACGATCGTCTTACCATGATTGAACGCGATGTCTTCTCGCTGAATCATACTCACGAAAAGGTCAACACACTCCAAACTCAAGTCGCTTCTCTACAGCTACAAGTCGAAGAGTTGGAAAACCGGAACAGAAGAAACAATCTTCGCCTTTACGGCTTGCCAGAAGGGTCAGAGGGGTCTGATCCCATAGTGTTCTTCAAATCTTTTCTTCCTAAGGTCCTCCACCTTCCTGAGGGGACTTTACTTAATATTCAACGAGCACACAGAGTAGGTCGACAGCGTATGGATACTTCTTCTCCACAACGACCTAGAGGTGTTATCATGTACTTTCTAGAATATACGGATCTCCTCAAGGTGCTCTCAGCTGCCAGATCTGTTCAACAGATCTCATGGTCTGGTTCCACCTTATTTTTTGCTCAGGATTATGCCAAACACACAGCAAACCGACGCAAGGAATTCTTGAGCATGAGGCCTGCTTTACGTGAAATGGGAGCCAGATACGGCCTCTTCCATCCCTGCCTTTTCAAGGTTACCCACAATAATAAAACAACAACGTATGAAGATCCCGTCAAATTGAAAAGTTTCATTAACTCCTTCAAATTGGTGCCTATGGATTCATCTGGTGCCTCATCTTCTTCAGCTGTGTGAATGGACTGTTTTTCCGTTATATTGCTATTGTTGCTTGTCTTTAGTCTCACTGCATTAGAATGCCGATGTTTATGTGTAGTTCTTGCTTTTCTGCAATTATCTCATTTGTCCTATCAACTCTAATTATATGATCTTATGCGGAATTGCTTGCTTCAGATCCTATTAAGTTTCCTGCCATTTAAGGTTTCTTGTGGTATTTTTGGAATTACATGGTCATTTGCCTTTGTTTGATTAGGATATGCTTATTATGTTTGTTTTGTTCATATGTATTGAGAAATATTGTTGTCTTCCGTTCCGCTCCTTTTTTTTTTTATATATATATTTTTTTTAATCTTTTCTCTTCTTCCCTTTCCTCACAGGTTCTTCGACATGTACACCCGCTACTTACTTTTTCTCTTCTTTTTGAGTTGCTGTGGTTTGTCCTCGTTCCTACTTAGTCGAGTGCGGACCCGTCATTCTTCCTCGTGGCCCACCCCCCTCATCTGTGATGTGTTTTGAGTTAGGTACGTTGTACCCTTTACATGGTATACTCTTGCTGTTCTTCTATGTTTGTCTATTACTCTCATCTGTCTCTCTTTATTCTTACTATCCTATCCACCACTTTCTCTTTCCTCCTTCCTGGTATACTTTTTTCCTTTTCTTTTCCTCTGTGGTTGTATATCATTTTTCTCCCTCTGATCTTTTTTCCGCCTCTTCTCAGTTTCTTGTACCCAGTTCATTTATTTGTTTAACGCTCATTTTTTGTTTTCTTCTTCATAGGATGTATTTTTCTAGTTGGATTGTTATAAACCTTGGTTTTTTTCATGTAAAGGTCCTGTTGGGCCCCTCCTTATTAGCTATGTCATTAATATTTTCATGTCACTGAAAATCGTTTCATGGAATGTCAGAGGTTTGAACTCACCCATCAAAAGACAACGAGTATTAACACATTTATCTAAATTAGGGGCACATATTGTTTGCTTGCAGGAGACTCATTTAACTGATGGTGAATCCTTGAAGTTGAAAAAAGGTTGGGTTGGCAATGCTTTTTTTCACCTGGAGATGGAAAACGCAATGGAGTGATTACTCTTTGTCATAAGTCGTTAAAGGTCTCTTTACTCTCCCAACATTCTGATGAGGATGGTAGGTGGTTGTTTATTAAATTGTTAGTACGTAATGTTCCATTATCAATATTCAATGTTTATGCACCCACCAATGGTGACCCTCAATTTTGGTCTCTCCTGTCTCAGCAAATTTCTTCTTTTATCGATGATAATTTTATCCTCGCAGGGGATTGCAACCAAGTAATGGATCCTTTCATTGACCGCAATTCACAGGTCTCTTTCAAACCTCACACAGCTCACAAACTATTTACTCAAATAATTCAACAATACAAGCTTATTGACTCCTGGAGAATCTGTAATCCTACCACTAAAGAATTCACATTTTTCTCACCGGCTCACCAAACACAATCTAGGTTGGACTATATTTTTGTTTCACATAACATCTCCCAAGCTCTAAGAAGCGCTGAAATTGGTTCTATTTTGATTTCAGATCATGCCCCCATCTCTATTCAATTAGATTTAGTCTCACATCCTAGTACACCTAGAAGATGGAGATTTAATAATTCACTTCTCCTTGATCCCAATTTCCATTCCTCTTTTATTTCATTTTTTAATGAATATTTTTTATTAAATCAAACTGACGATCTACATTTTTTTATCATCTGGGATGCATTTAAGGCAGCTGCAAGGACTTTATAATTAGCTATGTATCCAATAAGCGAAAAAAGGCTCGCATAGCCTCCAATGCTCTTTTAGCTGAAATAAAAAACCTAGAACGTTCCTATTACTCCTCAAAATCCAGTGATTGCCTCTCTAAACTTCTTAAGGCCAAATTCCAATTTAACAAAGAATCAACTGATAACGCCTCATTATATCTGTTAAAATCCAGTGCCAAATTCTATGGAGGCCAGAACAAAGCTGGCAAAATTCTGGCAAATTACCTAAAAGTCAAACATAACAAATTCGACATTGATGCAATCTTTGATGAAAATAACATATTACACACCAAGGATTCAGAAATCTTAAATGAATTTCTTCTTTTCTATAAGAATTTATATTCTCCGGAGATTTCACCGTCGGACTCAGACATTACGCAGTTCCTCTCTAGCATACATAAATCTTTTCCTACTCAAATAGATTTTTCTCCCCTAGAGGATAATCTATCACAACAAGAACTTCTTCATGCTCTGCAACTCCTCAAAAAAGACAAAGCCCCGGGTCCTGATGGATTTACGGTAGAATTTTTACTTATTTTGCTCCGATCCTTCTTCCCAAGCTGCTTCACCTTCTAAACTTCTTCACAAATTCAGGAAATCCTCAGGTTCCTTCCTGGATGCGCTCATTTGTTTAATTCCCAAAGATGGGAAGGACCCAAAATATTGTAAGAACTTCAGACCCATCTCTCTTGTAAACATTGACTACAAAATTTTCTCCAAGGCTCTTGCTATCCGTCTAGACTCATTCCTTCCCCAGTTATTAGGACCTGAGCAATCAGGTTTTGTTAAAGGTCGTCTTCTCTCTGATAATACTCGTTAGTTCTTCGATATTTTATCAAAATCTCCGCATCTCCCATACTCATTAGCCGCAATAGCTTTGGATGCAGAGAAAGCATTTGACCGTGTCAATTGGTCATATCTATTTCATACATTGGAATGGTTTGGTTTTGGACCCAAAATTATCTCTTTAATTTCAATCCTATATTCTAGTCCACGAGCTGCTGTTTCGGTGAATGGTTCTTCCTCTTCCTTCTTTGAGTTAAAAAGAGGTGTACGTCAGGGTTGCCCATTATCTCCGTTCCTTTTTAATTTAGCCTTGGAGCCATTTCTGTCCAGAATTCGGCAAAACAGTGACATAAAAGGATTCACATCCAAAGACATCCAGATTAAACTAGCAGCTTACGCTGATGATGTTTTATTATTTCTTTCCAATCCTCAATCCTCTGTGCCAGCTTTTTTACATGAAGTAGACCTCTTTGCATCTGTCTCCGGTTATAAGCTCAATCTGGATAAATGCGAGATATTACCCCTAACAAAATATACGTTTAAAGATGATTTCCGATCTTCTAATTTTACCTGGAACTCACATCACATAAAATATTTGGGTCTTTATTTCACTCCTTTATTATCATCTACACTATCTCTTTGTATGGAGAACTGTTTACAAAAAATCTCTTCTTTGACGTCCAGATGGCACCCATTATATCTTTCCTGGTGGGGTCGTTTAGACACCATCAAAATGATGCTTTCTCCACTGGTATTGTTTACTACCTCTAATATTCCTTTCCCCATCCCTTTAAAAATGTTTTCAAAAATTAACTCTTTGCTAACTTCATTTTTATGGAATAAGAAATCACCCCGTATGTCCCTTTTACGTTTAACGAAAACTAAAACAGATGGTGGGGTTAATTTTCCGGACTTCCTTTCTTACCATAAATCCTTCTTACTTCGGTCAGGCCTCTAGATGGCTTTCTGAGACTCCAATGGAATGTCCTATTTGGGTTTCACTTGAAAGGTCGTTTATCTCTCCTTTCTCTTTTAAGGAATGTATTTCTTTTCTCGCAGACCTTCTTCTATGTCTACTCCTATTCTCAAATATACATGTAAGCTTTTGGGCTTTCTCCCATCTCCATCCCCTACTGATCAGGATTCCTTTCTCAATTCTCCTTTATGGCATAATACTCTCATTTTAATTCGTGGTAAACCTTTTTATTGGAAGTCCTGGAGAAATAAAGGTTTAGTGTGGACGCATCAGTTGTTTTCTCATAATCAACTGCTATCCTTCGCAGAGGCCAGTCATCTTTTCCACTTACCCCCTCCTTTCTTCCCATGTATAATTTACTTACACAGGCTCTTTCTAGTGCACTTTCCCATTTTCAACTACATTCCGTTTCTCCAGAAGTTAATAACTTATTACCCTTTCTCCTTACGTCTCCTAGAGCTTCTAGCATATATACCTTTCTGCGATCTCCGCAACTCGATAGACTTAAATCTAAGGTTGAGCTGTCCTGGGAGGAGGATTTTGGAGTTGAGTGGTCCCTTTCTCTCTGGAACAGGATATGGCTCAAAATCAGGAAAACTTCTAGGGCTGCTAATGTTACACAGACATTGTTTTTTATTTATAATAGGCTTCTCCTTCATCCAGTCACATTACATAAAAGACATTTCACGACACCAGACACTTGCTGGTCTTGCTCATCTCCACTAGCTGATTTAAAGCACATGCTTTTCACTTGCCCTCACGTACATAAGTTCTGGACATCTGTTTGGGATCAAATCAATTCCATATTTAGTTCCACTTTTTCCTTTTCTTACACGCATTTATTCCTAGGTAGTGTATCCCCTATATGGGAAAATAATGTTTCTGATATCAAAATTGTTGATATACTACTGGCAGTGGCCTTCCAACAAATAACGAAAAACTGGAAAGACTTTAAGTCTTTATCATTTCAGGCTTGGTGGTATGCGGTGTGTTATCATCACAGGTTGGATACAGCATCTGTTCACCCCATTCAATTATCCATGAAGCGTTCAATCATATGGTCTCCTGTTACATCCTTCATTGATTGTAGTGCTAAACGTTCTTTCTCCTTGTCTCCTGCTCAGCAAGAGGTTGCCCGACCTCCGTGATATTCCATAATTTTTGTTTTTTACATATTATATTAAGATTTTAATTTGTTAAATATACTATGTTATCGATTGGTTGTGATTTACAATGTACGGTTGGCTAGATGTACTAATCTACATATTTGTTATTTCTCTCTATTAAGACCACCATGGAGCTTTACTTCTCCCCCCTTCTCTTCTCTATCTTTCTATCCCCCTCTCCTTCTCACTTGTCTCTCCTTCCCCTCCCCCTCACATGAGTTAATATCATCATTTACTGTTTATGTATTATTCTTCCGATAATTGTAACATGTTTTATATATTATCAACAAATAAAATTTCTTTTAAACTCAAAAAATAAAATATGGAACTATCACATATACGCATTTGCGAAATGAGCATGTCCAAGCATAATTACTGTAAATAAGAAAATATGTGACACATAAGAGTATTAACAGCTTGTGTGGGTACTTTTCCTAAGGGACACATGACTAAATGTGCACATGTGTCCCACTAAACCCAATAAGTCAAAACTGCATTTCATCAACATATGAGGATTCATTAAAGAGGCGCAGCTGCTGAACTGGCACTCATACAAGTCATTTATTCGTAGAACCACAAGAGGATAAATTTCCCTGGTGTAGTCAAGAAAACCGCAAAGAACAAACAATCCCATTAATTGACACCCACAAAGTTTCCACATAAAGGGCATCAAAGAAAACATTCACAGCAAATAAGAACAGAAATAACTTCCCTAAGACACAACTCCAGGCGGTCACCATCAGCCCCAAGATAAAATCCCTGATTTTGTTCCACAGCCATATGTTTGCAGCTAAAGTAAAGGAGCATGTAAGTAACTCAAAGGTTATGTCACATGGTAAAAACAGTCTCCAAGCCTTTCTGTCAGGAGTTTCACATGAAAAGGAAGCGTTTGCTTTTCATGTGAAACTTAAAGTTGATAAAGATTCCCACAAATCTTTTTTACAGGGATGGTTTTCTGAGGTGGAGTCGGTTAGGTGGTGCATTGTCCACGGTTAGGCAAGCCAGAGTCTCAAATGTTTGGACTCAAAACACATTAGAAGGTCCTCTCTGTGCTCTTGTTATTTATGGTGAGGGGTAGCAGTTATGGCTTCTGGGCTGGTCATTTCAAAATAGATTATGAAGATTTATTTTGTCAGATTTAGGGCTTCTTGACATGAAGGACTTACTATAGCATTATCGTAGGCTCATTTGTGTCTCTTGCAGCATACTCCATACTCCTTAGACAGTGGCCTGTGCCATTGGCGTTCGCATTTGAGTTTGGCCAGTGTTTCAGGAAATCTCTTAGAGGACGATTTCAGCCCAGTTTAAAAAAAATTCTCAATTTGAGGTAGCCGATTTGTGGTGCACACATGCCAGCGAGATCTCTATGTCCAGTGTGTATTATGGGTAATTTCTGCTGTTAATATTTAATTTGGTTGTAAATTCTTCCATTCATATTTTGTTGTTGCAGTTGCTTAGTGTCTGGTTAGGAGTATCCCAGCTGCTTGGTATAAATCTGCCAAACATGTTTGAGAGAAAAACAGATGATTTGGCCATAAATATAGATTCAGCCTTGACATCTTGCTTGAGGGTATTTTAAATCGACTGCAAGAGTGTTCTGCATGCAAACATGTGCTTGGATGTCTGGCAAAGCGATAGTTCGCTTTGAGACGAGGCTGATGGCAAAATTGTTTGAGGTGGTTGTTCTAGTTATAATGAGGTTGGACAGGGTTGAACTGACATTCAGCCATTCAGCAACTTCTTGATTAGATTGACTGTGGTGTTGGTGTGACGCTTGGTCTTTAATTTTGGTTCTCTGCATGCAGTATGGGTGACTGAAGTTGCTGTGTTAAGCAATGATACTAGATTGTCCGTAGAAGGTTGTTCCAGTTCACCTCTACACTTCTAGGTTTTTTTGTTGACTTTTGATCCTCATGGGGTGAGCAATGTAGATGTTCATTCTTGCTTTCTGTGGTTGGTTTCCAGCTGAGTCATTTTGCTCCTCCAAAAATGTATGTGTCTTTTGTGACATCAAAGGAGTTTTTTTGTGTAGAAATGCTTTTTTTCCTTTTGTTGGGATGGACTGTACAG
Organism: Calotriton arnoldi; assembly: GCA_963921515.1. Taxonomy (NCBI): domain Eukaryota; kingdom Metazoa; phylum Chordata; class Amphibia; order Caudata; family Salamandridae; genus Calotriton; species Calotriton arnoldi. The sequence goes on from CAWUFW010005780.1 coordinate 1,214,363, forward strand.
AATAAGTGGACTGTTTTTGCCTGTTTTTATGCTGGTGTAAACATCCATACTGAAGGTCACACTGCGTCTCTTTAGAAAGCCCCCTTGAACATTGTCTTGAAGTTTCTTCAAGAGATACATCCAGGTCACGTAACAGAGAATCGCTCCATGTGGGCTCGCGAAGTAGGTACCAGCCTCTACCCTTGTGAAGTTGCTATTTTTGGGAATCACGCACTGAGAGCAGCACACATTAATTACCCTGAGTGTGCTGTGCTGATATGTAATATAAATAAGCATAGAGCAATTTTTAAAGGAGTGTTGTGTTCGCTTTTGTTTTTTTTCCTTTAAATTACCTGTATTTTTATAGCGCACATTGGCCACTGGTATGGCATCAGTGCTCTTCTTTAACACAAAATTTTCACATTTTTAATGGTCACACCTGCACAACATATAACTGGTGCTTTGAAATTAAGTATTAAAAATAATATATGTAAATCATAAAAGTAGGAAGCAGCAAATTCCGTGCAATATGTCAACACTCAAAACCAGGAGACTTGAAAAAATCTTGAGCGTCGACAGGTCTGCATGTAGGTCATTCTATCTGTCGTGATACTGGATGGAGGCTGCAGTCAGTTGAGGTAATGGATCAGTGCTGGTCCTAGTCCTGTATCAATAGTATGATTAGATTGTCTTCTGCTCACTGACAAGCAGCGCATAAACACTGGAAACCGCCACGTATCCAGCTGAAAGCACTGAGAGCTGTTTCACTAAGACTGTGTTTCTTTCTCACAGTCATTAGTTTTTAAAAGGAAAAATTACTGATAATTACCACCAGGTAGCAGAAGTGACTAGCTAGTGAACGGAAACCGTAACTTTACGAAGGTTTTCTTTCCATCACATTTTTCAGCTGTGTATGCACTCTATTGAATTCAAGTTAATTTTACCAAGTCCGTCCCCAAATAATCTAATAACAAGCTTTCCGTGTCACTGTCACAGCACTTTACCATTTATGCATCGGAGCAACGTCAGGACCAAGGCAGGGGAGGCAGATGGGGTTTAAAGAGCCTGTTCAAAGGCTGGGCCTGCCCTGGGCGGTGCGCGGCTTATCAAGAAGGAGGGACACAATTATTTTTTGTGTGCCCCTTCTAAGCCCCACCCACCCCTCTTTGTTTACAGTGGTTGCTCCCAGGGCTCGTAAGGACAGTATGGTGGCAGAGCCACTATATTATTTTTAAAGCTGTTCTTACAGGAGATGCGGCTCCCTGTAGAAAAGAAAATACCCGCCTTTTGCCGCTTTTAGAACAACGCCAGGACCAAGGCAAGGGGAGGAAGTGGGGAGGCGGATGGGGTTAGAGAGTGGGAGGTGCCTGTTAGAGGAGGCTGGGCCTGCCCTGGGCGGTGCGCGGCTTATCAAGCAGAAGGGACGCAATTACAGCTGGGGAGAATGATGTGCCATCAGCCTTAGGCAAGAGCCTGGGCACTGCTTACCTGTGCGCTCTCTGGAAGCGCCACCCCCCCACCACCTCCTCCCACTTCTCCCCAGAGAGCCAGAGTGTGCCTTATAATTAGGCGTGCAGAGCACCAGGAGGAGTGGAAGGGGCGGCACTGCCTCTTTTCCTCTTACAAACAAAACTTCAACAAGCCCAATCCCCCTTAAAAGGAAGCCCAAATTAATATCATACCAAAAAAAAGCCCAACTGACGGTGGACATAAAAAAAGCAAAAAAGCAAAAAAACACACACAAACGAGCGGGAGGCATGGCGGGGGTGGGGCAGCACTAACACAACTGGCATTAAGAGAAGGTGGGAGGGAGGAATGCTATAGTAAAATCTAAGCAGCTATGGCACCAAAGCTGAACAAAGGCAGACAGTAACAGAGCAGGAAACCAAGAAAAAAATAGTCCCCCAAAGAACAGATAAAGAACCATGGCGTAACAAGACAGTACTTAGTTCCTGCTGCATGGGAGGAACTGAAGAGAGAAAGGAGGGACAAAGAGGCTGGACTGACCACTAGCAAGCAAGGATTTTTGAAAGGACAGTGAAATAAACAAATCAAAAGCAGGGGGATGGCTCGACCTAAAAAGGTATTTCAGTTGGTATTATTACTTACATTCATCAGTAGGTGGCAGTGTTACTTTGCATGTAAAGTATAGTGTTAAAAGCATAATCTTTACTTTTAATTACAGTGTTTTTCAAATGTTGCGCTCTAATCAACACTGCCAATTTATATAACGCATAAAACTAATATTATTAAAAGTCGGAAGTAATGTTATGCGTGGTGGAAGTGTGCGTGCTAGTCATTTGCGTGGTAAGTGCATTTTTAATGTAAGTGAATGTATAAGCGTGGTAATTGTATACGTGGTAAAAATTACGATGTAAAGACGTGCGTGGTAAAACCACGCTCGGTAATGCCATGCAACCCTGAAACTGTCCATATTTAGCCAGATTAGTTATCCCCCAGAAGCTCTGCCTGTCCTAGAGGGTATGGCATTCACTTAGAAAGATAAATAACCTGATTGATGGGCTGAGTCCGCCGCCCAGGTTTCCTGAAGAAGGATGTTATCATGCAACTCCATAAACTCGTCCCATTCAGGTCACCCAGCTACGATCGTAGCCCGGCAACATTCCACGACAATAATGTAACAGTTGTGAACACCTAGGAATCAGCCGGACGAGAGTACATATCGATGGCCATGGCACTAGTACCCAATCCCTCTCTGCTAACCCGGTGCGAGTAGAAGGGTAGTTCGGTATTCTCCAGGCCAAGGTGCAGGCTTCTCGTGAATGCTAAGGAAGGTTTAAAACGGCTAATGCTAGAGCCTTCCTGGCAATTCATCACTGAGTCTGAGGGAGCCCAACGTAGTCAGTCTACAGTAGATAAGGCACTGGGGTGAAACTAGAGCATGAGAGGTGCTAGTCTGTTTGAAATGGGCGAGTGGCTGCTGATATATATTGATGACATGGGTCTCGATGTAGGGTTCAACTTCAATCTGATGTTCGAATTAATAGATGGTCTGAACCTGTGTTCCAACGTAATTAGGTCCTCAACTAGAGCCTGATTGACAAGCCTCACCTTAGACAGTCATAAGGTGCTTGATTATCCAAAATACGGGAAACATCAAGAATATCTTCCCTAATTCTGGATCTACACCCACGTACTCCACAGAGCCAATGAATTACTTTATTAGTATGAGATTCATGTGTTTCTCCCAAACAAACCCTCGTAGAGTTTGGGCACATTAATCATAAACATTTCTGCAGGCTTAGATTATAGGTTCCAGCCTGTGCTATTGGACTTCCTGATGTGCCGCTGAGGGGGGCAGGTTCCCCTTTGCTTTATTAGGTGTGGACTCGTTGGCGGCAGGGCTTCTACTGGAGGATTTGGCAAGAGATTTCCTCGACTGTTTTGGAGGAACTCAGCTCTGTAGTTCCCTGTTATATAGTGTTTGTGAAACTATGGCAGATGCACCATAGGTACCACAAGCAGTACGCGGTGTGATTGTGGGCCGTGCATTGTCAGCTGATATCACAGGGTGAGATACAAAATGAGCATTATACGAGAATTGCTTGAAGTGCAAGCCGGCGTAGTACATGAAGCAGTAGAGGAACTCCCTCTGGGCTGGTCAGAATTTGGAATAAGTTTCGCCACTAAGGACGATAAATTGTTCATTTTCTCAGACAATGTCTCTGATAGTCTGAGCATCTGCTAAACCCAGAATCTATTTTTAAACCCAGAATCTATTTTTTTAGAATAACAAATTCAGAGTTAAACTCCGGCCTTAAAGGCAGTGCTGCAGGGAGGCCATTTATTGAACTGTTAGCTTGCACAGGCACTGGTTCAGCCTCATCCAGCCATCACCGTACATCTATTTCCACATTCAAACCCCTCAGTCCAATATGAACTTTCCTCAGAGTTATTAGCTGGGGCTGGAACATGGGGGCAGGCAGCCTCTTCACCAGTCAGGATGGGATAGCATGACTCAGCCCTAAGTCCGTGGATTGAATTGCAGAGTGCTGCTGTTTTTGAAAAGTAGGATTTTATACTTCCCTTGCCATTCTTCTCCGTCTTTTCCCTCTGCAGCTAGGAGGTCCTCCACCTCCTCCAACAGGACATCTGTTTCGTCCATTGTGCAATTTCCTGCAGCATGTCTAGGTTGCTTTCTCACACTGCCCGGTCCTGCTGTTTCTCTGTCGCTTCCCGTTTCCCCTTGCTACCAGGGCCACACCTGCCCCAAGGGCAACAGGTAAAGAAAGAAAAAACTTAAGCGGGCGCATGAGTAGGGCAATTCAGAAAAACAACCACATGTTAGTGCATTAGTAAACCCCTTCTATCTTCATAAGGGAGCACAGCAGTACGGGAATGAGGTTGAAGCCCAGCCCACAAGTAGCCCTCTCAGGGAACCTTCCCGCACTAGTTGTAAGAAAAGCTCAACACCTATAAGTTATAGTGGCACAGCAGACGGTCCCAGGGCTTACTGCCAGCAAGGAGCAAAAAGAAGAACAGGAAGGGAAAACAAAGAGCAAGCACCACTAATAACTGGCGAACAGTTCGGATCAAGTTGCACCTTCCCAGTCATGACACTTAGCACAAACTGGCCCTCTAAGTCCTCATGGCCTATGCGGACCAGGAACGCCCATGACCTGCAGCAGGATGCAATAAGTTAGGTGTTGGTCTACGGGGCTTACTGCATGGCATTAAGTTCAAACGGTGCCACTTCAGCTGTCACGCACTACACCAGGAGGGCATTCTGTGAGGGTAAAGTCAGTGGTAGTGCACTAGAAATGAGTATAAAAATACCAGTCGAAAAGATGCTGCTGCACCCGTGGAATGGCAGGATTAGTTGTTCAGCAGAACTTGAGCATAACAAGCAACCGGTTGTATGGCGTTACAACGCATGCTTTTACCCCGCATGCCGTTATAACGCAAATTTTTACCCCGACTTGCTGTCGGGCGTGCGCTGGATATTGGAATAGTATGATTTACTATTCCAACTCCAGTGTGTACAACAGTAGGGAAGGTGTTGGAGTTAAATCAACAACAACAAGCCATTTGCGTTGTAACGGCATGCGGGGTAAAAGCATGCGTTGTAATGCATCCGTTGTAAAGGCTGTTTCCCAAAGCGACCATATGGGCGTCAGCACAGTGCCTTGTTAGAGGGAAAAGTTGGCAATGGCAAGATTTTAATCCCCAGCTGTCACTGTAGAAGGAGCCGGAAAGATGAACCAAGGGGGATGGCCCTGCCCTGCCTCTTCCTGGCGCTGACGGGTTCAGGACAGGCCTGCCCTTGGTCCGGGCTTTGCAACAAGGACATGGCCGAGCTCCGCAGTGTGGGTGCATTAGTGTCCTTGTTGCAAATCCTTATGTAACTTCATATGAACTATGGTTTGATCAATACACTTTATTTTAACTGAAAGCCGAAAGGGTGGACAAAAATGACGACTGCAATGCTACTTCAGGATGTTTGGAATATTGTTTACCTATTGAGCAAAAGGCACTTTAAAAAAGTTAATTTTTTTTTGCCTAAAACTTGGTAAGCATTCAGCTGTCACCTGACAGCTGGATGACTCCCCTACAGTAGTGGCGGTCGGTGCAGGTAAGCTCGTGAGGCGGGGCGTGGTGGGGGGATGTCGACAGACGACGGAATAGGATTTATTTATTTATTTAATTTTCCCTATTCTGTTGAATTCCCCCCTCCCGCCCCGCCGCACCATGCTTACCTGCACCGACCGCCGCTGCCCTACAGTGACATGTACATTGCTCTCATACAATGGACAAAGAACCTTGGGTGTGTGGCGGGAGTTTCACTCGTTGACAGGATGGGCTGTGTGACATAAAGTCCATAAGGCACAACTACATCTTGAGCAGGCCGGGACACAATTTACTCTATTTTTGCTGACTCATTGACATGTCTGCCTTTGACGTAGATGTTGTCTGTTCTTATCTTTCCAAGAACCTGTGAAGGTGTTGAGTCACTCAGACAATAACATCGATAAGAACACCTGATACAACATCAGTCTGGGACAAGTGCCTTGTCATCTCTATCTCAACGTCAAACTAGAACAATAACCAAAACAGTATAGTCTGAATTGATGTGTTTTTACCTTATTTGTTTATAAGAATGCATCTAAGACTAGCATATTGATGAGCATAGGTTTTGTCATAAATTTATGTCAGAAATTTTCCTCTGAGATAAGATATAGTTTAAAAGGGCTGCCACTTGACTACTTGTAAAGAGAGGTCCTTCTCCTCAGATTATCGCACAAGATACTGCCAGAGAAGACCTTGACTGCCAGAGATGCTACCGCATCACGCTTTATGCTGAAAGCTGATACCGAGCCAAGTCCAGGAAGAGAGGAGCTGCTGCGACGCATGTTTTCTTTTCTCAGGGCACACTTCCCTCCCTGACTTCTGATAACTACAGCCTTAGCTGTAAACGGGTATGCAGTACGTTGATTCTCCCTAAGAAACTCTAGATGCAAGTTATACTACTCCATACTCTCCGTGTGTAGAGCATAGAAGTATGTGCTAGGGCATTACTTGCTAGATGACATTTTAACTGTGGTAAAGTTGTTCTAGTTGTTCACAACATACATTTGTGCTGTTTTAATAATATTCTGTCTGGGTATTTTAGAGGTGCTAAGCAAAAGAATGAGAGTATTGAAATAAACGCTTTTTAGTTCAAATGTGTCTTGTTTAGTGCAGTTTGTGTGTGCAATACTGTAAGGAATGAAATTGGCTTTTCAAATTACCACGCCATCCCTGGATACCTGTTTAAGGACTGTTAGTAACCCCAAAGCATTGACACCACTTCAACTATGTATTGGACTGAGTTCTGCAGGACTACAATAACCTCTCTTTCACATGCAATAGTTGGTGCATTGAACTAAGTTCACTCGTGTCACCTGTGGATGTAAAAACAAACCTTGTATAGCTGTGCCAGAGTCTTAGTTTGCACAGCATGGGAGCTGTGCCCAGTGACTTGATTAACTTCAAAGGTGCATTCCCTGTCATAGGCGGATGTAACTGACAGCTTGGTCTTCCCTCTCTAGTATCCTTCTAGCCAGCTTGACTCCAAACCCACTGGGAGGGGGGAGTAGCCCCAGGACTGATTTAAAGAGACTGCAGAGGAGAAGCTGTTTATTTACATGGTCCCTCCTCTGAGTGGGCATAGAAGCTCTGCACAGGGGAAGACCATATTAGATTGTCCCAGAATGCTGTGCAGGAGGGTTGGGACAAGGGTGGAGGGATGAGGTGGCATCCTAAGACTGGCCAGGGGTAACAAGCATCCTGGAAGTTCAACCCATACAGTTATAAACATCTACACAAGGGGGAAATGGACGTGGACCTGGATGCGATGAACCCAAAGAACTAAAAAGGTGTGGGAATTTTTAGGCCTAAGAGTACCCATAAAAATCTATGTATTTTGAATCGTTGTCCTCTACATTAATTCTGTAGGAAGAGCAACTAACTTAGAAGTATGTGGTCTTTGCAGTACCTTGTCACATTGTGTGTAATGGTATTCTATTGGAAATCAGATTAAAAGTATTAGAGATGATGATGTATATACCTGTTTTTTTCTATTAGAAATCCCCGTGGTAATTTCTGTCTAACTGAAGACTTGCATATTTCCACTTTCTGAGTGTTGGTCCTGATGAAGGTAAAAATATGTATGGTCCACTAAAACGTACATCAACGCTTTAAGTTGCCTACCATTGTTGGCCATCTAAGAAGGAAAGAGTAGAAATCTCCTTCATAGCCTTGGGACCGTGACACACAACAGGGGCCTGTTTTTAATGGACTATACTGTTGTGTAGTTCCTATAAACCTATATAGGATCTACGCGTTTTAGACAACATATACTGTGGGCTTGGTGTCCAGACTGATTCCAGACACCCCCACCAGGTATGTTCGCCTGTATACCAGCTAGCTCACAGTGCCACTAGAAACCCCTCTTACCAAGGAGAGAATAGTTCTTGGCAACTATCGAACATGACAACTCTGATCCCTCAGGATCGTGGAAACAGTGCGATACTTTTCGCTCAGTCACTAATGCTCACTTGGTCTCGGAGAGATACACAGAAAAAATGGTGTTTATTGAACCAGCGTCATTCTAGTCCAATGAATACTTTGAAAATGTAGCAAACGTATTAGCAGGTCATGCATTCTATGACCTGGGAAACATATAGTTAATTTCCCTAATCCAATTCGGGGGAGCCTGCTGCTCTCCTTGTAGCCCACACTGCACTTAAAATTTATGTTGGTGGGGCACCATAAGCAGAAGAAAAACATATGAACATGCCCTCACCGGGTATTACAGGGTGCTCCCTTTTTTTTTTTTAACTAGGTGACCCTGTCCCACCTAGGGCTTACACAGCCTGTGTTTTCTCCTTTTTGTCTTGTGGCAGTGTGAGGTGCCCACACCAACATTGCTGAGTCTACCATTGTTCTGCTTCTCCTGCCCAGCTGGTTGCAGGTGCAGAAGAAAGAATCTGCCTTCTTTCATGCCTGCGGGCAGGGTGCAGGCTCTGCAGGGTGTAACCCACCACCCAGGGACACAGGAAACGGTGGCATCACCCCACCATTAGGGGGGGGTAGGGGGTGCAGCGGCTCTCCCAACTGTCCTCTCCATGTTGGGGTCCAGTGATGGGGTCCCAAGCCCCACTGAATGTTGCACCAACTGTGACTTACTTGGCCAGAATTTGGACAACCCAGGAGTTGGCCCCTTATAAAACTGTGCTACAGGAACTAATCCTGCTAGACAAGTGCTGAACTACACCCTGGCTGAGAGGTGTGAAAACCTTGCTTAGCCAGCTAACGCTAGAGGGTGTGTGGGAGGATCCCAGTAAGATGCGGAACAACTCAGCCAAATGGATTAAGGAAATCTACTAGGAGTATGTCCTCCAGAGGGTATGGTCTGAGGCGAGAACTGATGGTCTGATGGAAAAATTCTTAAACCACAAATGTACTTTGCAATTCGAACTATTTCTTGACAGAATCACCCTCTTTGAGGCAAAGACCTTGTATATCTGCTTCCGAGTTGGTTCACTGCCACTTAGGGCTTTTACATCAAAGTGGGAATGGAGGGGGAAGCTGCAGGGGATTGTCCTTTCTGTCCCAACACTCTGGAAACTGAGGTACACTTCCTACTAATTTGCCTCAAGTATAAAACTACAAGATCTAGGTGCATCCTCCCTTTATGTCGCAATTTAGATGTGAAGCAGTGCACAGTGGCCCTATGCCTACTAAAATCTGATACAACAGAACCAATTGTATTTGCTCTTTCAAGATTTTCAAAGTGGGCCTGGTCTGTTAGATCGACAGCGATGTAGACTCAGAACTGAGACGTTACAGTTGGTTGCACAATTCACTTTAGAGCTACTGATTTTTTTATTTGGGTAAGTGTGCAATTGAAAATGATAATGGCCTGGTCCGTTAGATTGGCCGTGAGGTAGGCTCGGGTCAGAGACGTTACAGCTGGTTGCACAATACACTTTAGAGCCACTGCAGTCTTACTTGGGCGAGTGTGCAATTGAAAATGATAAGTGATCTCTGAAAACTACATTATCATCGTATCAAGAACTGGTTGAATCTGTAACTTGTAACCCTTTGCACTATTCACATTAGAGCTGTCTTGCCTTTCATCTATGGGAGTATGCATTGTAATTTCGATTTTTGTATTTTTTACGCTGTCAGGTCTTAGGTTTTATTTGTAAAAAAACTGTACTTGCTGCCTCTCAAATGCCTTGACTTTATACGTGCCCACTCCATCCTCTCTTTGCACTTTCTAAAGCTCATGGCCTAGTGATATTTTAATGCATGTTTTAGGAGCTTCTTTTGACCCATTCTGTATTGTACTTTTTAAGGTTGTTTGAGGCTGAAATAAAGTAATTTGTGTGTGTGATGTTGCATCAGCTCTCTGGGAGATGCCCACCCCCCCCCCAGGGCAACTTGTTCTGGGGGAGGAGGGCCCCACACATCTCTCTCTCACGCAAGGTTTAGATTAAATAAAGGTGTAGTGGAGCTACATGCACTCCACTTTCAAGCCCGGGTAAAAGGTCAAATCGTGAAGATCTCTGTCCCTGGAGGGTTGATTTGTTCGATGTTGGGCTCATTTTGCTCCTGGTGGCGAGCTCTAGCCACCTAGAGCATTTTCAACTGGTCTTCTGGCCTCAAAAGGGATGCACCTTGTAGAAGCTGGTTTCACTGGCTCCCTGCACTAGACTTCTCCTCTGCTTTGCCCTCCACAGACCTCATGGTCTCCTGGCCATCTTGCAGAGCATCTGGGGGCAGTGGAGTCCAATTCCTCCCCCTACTGGTCCTCAGAGGGTATAAGGGGGGGCAGCTTCTCTGGCCCTAGATTTTCCAGCTGCCAGCAAAGTCTTAAGTCCTTCAGGGGCATCAGTGGCTTGTCCTTCCAGCTGCCTATGATTCTGCTGTCATGACATCCAGGTATTACAACACCCAACTATTCCAAGTCCATAGATTTCTCTCAATAATTACATAAAGTAACAATCAATACATCTCATTCCTTTATTCTTTACCAAAATGTTTTTTATATGAAAATCAGTGACTGACCGTCAATTCAACCAGGTCAGATTCTTGATTTTTAACAAACTCATTATTACAATTCATCAAGAAAAAACACAATTCGAATAATTTTCAAATTGTCAATTCATTTCAGTTAAAAAAAAAAGCCCTCCAGTAACACCTTCAAAGTGAAAACCAGTATTGTTATGTTTCATATAGGTACCCCAATATAGGCTCAGGTAATCACCGCTAGAGCTTTTTCTCTACAGCTCAAGAGTGCAGGGGCTTCTAGTGGTTGGTCGATGGCTGCATATTACGTGGCCTGAAGTGGATAAAGAAAGACTGGCACTCATGTTATGTTGATTTGCAATATTGTATTCAACAGTGCTTTATTGATAATGACTAATGATGAACAATGCAATGCTTATTGATAGTGAATGTATTTGAAAATGGTTACTAAATGTATTGGTTTCAATGCTGAATCCTAGTATATGATTATACCTTGGATTTTGTTTGAATCTCTTTTATTGAATTTATACACAACAAAAAAATTCAACACAGCAGACGGCAAGTATTAGGCATTGTAAGGTATCACAGAGTGAACAAAGCATGGTATATATGTCGACGGACCGTAGAAGACATGCTGCCGATGGCATCTTACAAGGCCAAGTGACAGGGTGTAAAGATTGGGAGCAATCGCAGCTATCACAACAGAGCAGTAGTGGCAACAGCAGGCATCCAATGTTACAATAGCAATAAGGATCAGACAGTTTACATCACATATTTGTCTGTATTAGAGTCCGTAGGCGTGCTTCATGCTATGACTAAGAGAGTCCTGTATCACCAGTTATACCGGATGGGTATTGATGTGTAGCGCTTAGAGGTTCCCAATAAGGCAAGCGCGATGTGGGTAACAAGGTGTCTTTCAGGGCGCCCCAATGACACTGGCTGTCTCTTATGCTGGTCCTCTCTAAACCCATCGACATGTGGCGAGAACTACAGCATCTGTGACCAATAGCCAGGAAAAGCCATAGGGCTGTAGAAGCAAGGAGAAGTACAGAAAAGAATAGGACAACTGTAGAAAGAATATAAAGGAGGAAGAAGAGGAAAGAGAAGGAGGGGAGAGAGCATGGTGTGTCAGCCCGTCGGGACAGGGGGAACCCAGGCATCAGGGATCCACAGTGGCGTAGCAGCGAGCAGTCTGAGGGGTACAGATCCTTTCCCTCCTTATCATGCTTCTTCTTCGTATGTTTCCCCCCTTGGGAGTATGGGATCCGCAAAGAGTTGGAGGGCTCTCAAACGAGGGGGTACAGATCGTGCATGTTCCAGCCGCGAGAGATGCGAGACCAGTGGCTGCCAGATGCGTTCGAATTTAGCATCAGTACATGCCGGTCTATGGGAGAGGAGTTCCATCGCCATAACATGCCAAAGACGCGTAAGCCAGATCAAGGACGAGGGGGAGCATGCTTTCTTCCAATGTAATGCGATGACTTGTTTAGCAGCAGTAAGCATATGAAAAATCAGTCGCCAGTCCGTATGTGTCATTGCTTTAAGAGAGGTTGGACGGAGCCCTAGTATGACCACCCCCGGATCACTTGGTAGAGGGAAGCCCACCACCTCCCTGATGTGGCCCAGCACCTCCTTCCAATAAGTAAGGATGAGTGGGCATGTCCACCATATGTGTAGGAAGGAGCCCTGGGCCGCCTGACAGCGCCAGCAAAGGGGGGCGAATCCAGGGAACATCTTCTGAAGTCGGAGGGGAGTATAATACCAGCGAGTCATGATTTTGTAGGCCGATTCCTGTTGGGTCATACTTTTAAAAATGCGTGGGATATCTCGCCATAGCTGCTCCCATTGGTCTGGGAGGATATCGCCCTCGATGTCTAGCTGCCACTGGCGTTGGTAGGTGTGTGGGGGTACTGTGTGTGAGTGTTGGAGTACTTTGTACGTCCGGGAAATCAGCCCCCGGGATCCATCAAAGGCACGAACCAGAGATTCAAAGGGTGTGAGCCGCCTCGTGGCTCCTTCTATATGTGAGGGGGCGCGGAGCCAATGCCGAATCTGAAAGTATTCCAGACGTGTGGTTATAGGAAGGTTGAAGTCCTGCCTGCATTGGTCGAATGATTTAAAAAGACCTTTTTCAAAAATCTGCTCTATAACACGGCACTCACCAGCCGACCATGCCGGAAAGGATGTCGGGGGCAAAGCCGGTGGGAAGTCCGGGTTGAGCGCTAATGATGTGTTGGGAGAGGGGAATGTAGTGAGACCACGGGGGACTGCAATCCTATCCCAGATCTCCAAAACAGTCTTCGTTGGGGTAGCAATGTAAGCAGTGCGATGCCTGGCGCCACTCCGTATCCAGGCCAGATCCCACAGTGGACGGCACGCCACTGCCCTATCCATGTGAAACCAGTGCTTTTCGCTTTCATGAACCGTCCACTCCAATATATAGCGCAAATGCGATGCCCAATAATATACTAGCAGGTCGGGACAGGCCAGACCCCCCCGGTCACGGGGCAGTAACAGGACCCTTGTGGAGAAGCGCGGCCTTCCCCCTCCCCAGATAAATGTGGTGAGGTCCCGCTGGAGATTCAGGATGTCTCTCTGGGGTATCGGCGTCGGAAGAGCCTGAAAAAGGTACAGAACTTTTGGCAAGATTGCCATTTTAACTGCATTTAGGCGGCCCAGCCACGAAATGGGGAGCGACTTCCAGCGGGCAAGTTCAGCCCGGATAGCCATCCTGCAGGCCGGCCAATTCGCCCCTGTCCATGTGTCGAGAGAAGCCGTGACATTTATCCCGAGATAAGGAATGGAATGTGGGGACCATTGAAAAGGGTTAACGTTTCCCAGGTCGTCCAATTGCTGACGGGGAGGTTACGGTTAAGTGCCTGCGATTTGGGGAGATTAATCTTAAGGCCCAACACCAATTCAAATTGGGAGAGGATGTCCAATAGTGCGGGTAGGGAACTCGCCGGATCCGTAAGTGTCAGGAGGAGGTCATCGGCAAAAAGAGCTATCTTGTGTTCCACCCCTCCTATGCGCAGGCCCCGGATATTTGCAGACTGCCGGATGGCAATTGCCAGGGGTTCTACCACAAGAGCAAAAAGCAAGGGTGAGAGCGGGCACCCCTGGCGCGTGTCTCTGCAGATGGAGAAAGAGGGGGTGAGAAGACCATTAACCCGGATTCGCGCCGAGGGTGCCGCGTATGGAGCCATAATTCGCGCGATCATGGTCGGGCCGAGTCCCACTTGATGAAGGACCGCCCGAAGAAAGGACCAGTCAACCCGGTCAAATGCCTTCTCGGCGTCTATGGAGAGAAGGAAGGCTGGTATATTTTGGTGTTGGGCCTTTTGCACTAGGTGGGCTACGCGGCGAATATTATCCGCTCCCTGACGTTCCCGTATGAAGCCTACCTGATCCGGCTCGATCAGGCCTGGGAGATGAGGGGCTAGTCGTTGGGCGAGTATTTTGGTATAGAGTTTGGCATGTACGTTTAATAACGAGATAGGCCAAAATGAGGCGCATACAGTGGGATCCTTCCCTGGTTTGGGGATAAGGATGATCTCTGCCTCTGCCATCGACGGGGTTACAGATCCAGTCTCCGCAAAAGAGTTAAAAAGGCGCAACAAATAGGCCTGAGGTTCGGGGAGGAAGAGGCGGTAGAAGGCCAGCGTTAGGCCATCAGGCCCTGGAGATTTTCCCACAGGCATACTTTTTAACGCTTTTTGAAGTTCTGTCGCCGTGATAGGGTCTTCCAACTGTTTCATAAAGAAGGGGGTTAGTGTCATCCAGGAGCATGTTGTCAAAAAGGGGGTTATCTGGTCCACACATGTTTCTCCCTGGCCATAGAGATTGGAAAAGAATGCGCTAAACTCCCGTTGCTTAGCTTGTTCGGAGGTAGCCCATCCCCCCCCCGTCAGGGCAATTTTAGCAACATGTCCCCGGGAGATCTGGAGGCAGAGGCGACGCGCCAACATGGAGCCCACCCTGTTGCCCCCCCATAGAACTTTTGTTTTAGAGTCAGGAGGAAGTGCTCCGCTTTAATCACTCGGAGAGCTTTGAGCTGGCCCCGAAGAGAGGCGAGTCTCTTACGTGTTGTGAGAGATGGCGCGCTACGACTTTGTTGTTCCAAGGCTTTAATATCATGGGTGAGGTTATCTTCCACTAAGCGGGATTCCCGCCTGCGGGCTATAGAAATAGAGGTGATAGCGCCTCGGATCGTGGGCTTAAAAGCATCCCACAGTGTGTGTACGGGAGTCTCCGGGAGGTCGTTGGCTGTGAAATATGATTGTATGGCCTGTCGGAGTTCTGCCACGTCCACCTGGTCATGGAGGACATGCGGAGGCAGGCGCCACCGTGGGGCGGTGTTCGGGTGTCGGCCCAAAGCGGACAAGGTTATTTCCAAGTGTGCATGATCTGAGATGGATATGTCCGAGATCCCAACTGTTTCCAGGGAGCGAATGAGCACGTGGGATAAAAAGAAATAATCGATACGGGAGTGTGAGCAATGGACATGGGAATAGAAGGTGTAGTCCCGTGTTTCCGGTTCCCGGTAGCGCCAGGTATCTACGAGGCCCAAGGCGTCCAGGTCCCGCTTGAGAGCAGCAGACATAGCCCCTGTTCCCTGAAAAGAGGAGGTGGTGCGATCCATGTCGGGGTCCCACACTAGATTGAAATCGCCCCCAAGGATGATAGGGTTAGCTTCCCAGGAGAGAGAAGTCCGGAGGAGGTCGCGAAGAAAAGCATCCTGTGCTTGATTGCTTGATACATTTAGTAAGGTAAGTGGTTTACCCTGCAACGACAGCAGGAGCTTAAGGGACCTACCCTCTGTGTCCCGAGTGGTGCGTGTGATTTGCACAGAGAGGTCTGCTTTAAAAGGATACCCACCCCTGCTGTCTTGGTTTGTGCGGAGGCCCAGAATTGTAAGGGATATTTAGGGTGAGACATGCGGGAGGTGTCAGCGCGTAGGAGATGGGTTTCTTGGAGAAAGATAATGTCTGGATCTTGAAGTTGAAGATAGCGCCAGATCTGTCTTCTCTTATTCGGGGCATTCAGTCCTTTGACATTAAGGGAGAGACATTTAAGCTGCGTCATTGGTCTGTACTGTTAATGGCATGCAATGGCTGGGATGTAAAGTGGCACATCTCTCTCTGGCCGGGTTGCGAATCCAAGACAGAAGCGTTAGCTGCAGTAGGGCGTGAGGGAGATGGGAATCCCCACCCAAGCGGGGAATACGAAAGGCGCTGCCAGTGACCCCCCTGAACCACCGGGTGAGAAGCTGGATTGTATTGTTGTGGGCAGGGACTCTCCCCCCGAGACCAGATAGATAGAGGAAAAGAAGGAGGAAGTAGAGCAGAGATATAGTCAGAGAATAACGAAAGTACCAAATAGTAAAAGGGCCAACTGGGCCAAGAAGGACCTTTCCAGTCCAGGAGCGGCCCGATGGTGGGAACCAGGGCGGCTCTGAGGAAGTCACTCCTCTTGGGGACTAAGGAAATGGTTAGGTGGGCCATGGAAATCCCAGGGAATAAGTGTCGTCCGCCCTCCAGTGGTCGACCCGTCGCACCTATTACGGGGAGGAAAATCAGTGGGCCCTCTCTTGAGTGGGCCCAAAGACCAGTGACGTATCCGGGGATCGGTCCCCCGGGGCGACGGGCGGCCGGGAGTAACAGGCCATGTAAGAGAGGCAGGGGAAGGGGAGAGGGAGGCAGCGGAGTATAGGTCGCACATGAAATGTATCAAACGCGGGGTGTATACGTTAACAGGTAACTATATGGATAGGCATCCCCTAAAGCCCATACATGATTAACACCAATGTCTCACAAGGAATACATCGCTATGGAGGCAGGTCCCGCAACTAAACAAGGTGACCCGACGTTGCCTCCTAGAGCCCCCGTCTAAGTCAGGTATGGAGTCCTGCAAGAACACATGGCTATGCAAACGTGACTTATAAACAGTTAAGGTGATCTGGCTTCGCCTCCTAATTCGATCATCTGTAGAAAAATCAGGGTTAGTTCTGCAGAGCAAAGGGGGAGCCCCCTGCGTCGGTGGATTCTTCCTGGCAGCATATCAGTCCCCACCGCCTGAGCCAGAGGGGGAGGGGGGGTTCGACCGCAGGCCCCTTCCCATCGAGGACTGCGAGGCCTCCATCTTTTTTAAATGGTGAATGATGTCTTGCTTGGCTTGGAGAGCAGTCGCACTGGATCCGGGGGGTCCAGTGCGGGAGTGTCGCACCCTCGACCATTCAGGGCGGAGAGAAATCTGGGAGGCCGAATCAGCAGGCGTGGGGGAAGAAGGTCGTGATCCGGGCGAGATATTGAGTAGCTGGAGGGCCTCTCGAAGGGATCTCAAAGATCTGCGTCTCCCCTCCCATTCGAAGATCAGAGCAAAAGGGTGGCCCCATTGATATTTGATGTTGGACTCCTTCAGCTTCGCAGTTACTGGTTGAAAGTCCCTACGGTGGTGCAGGGTGAGGGGGGATAGGTCTTGAAAGATTTGGATGGTATGACCCTCGTACTCCAACTTCTCAGCTGCCCTAGAGGCCCGGAGGATCGCCTCTTTCTCTGTAAAGAAGTGGACCCTGGTCAAGATGTCAGGGACCAGGTTGGTGTTTCCACGTGGGGGGGCAACCCGATGCGCCCGGTCCAGAGCGGGAGGGGAGGCGTCGTCATCTCCCCTGACTGCATGGAGAAGATCCGCAACATATGCCATTATGTCCTGCCCTTCTGCGCCCCGTGGTATTCCTCGGATGCGGAGGTTGTTTTGGCGGCTCCTATTTTCTAAATCTTCCTGCTTTAATTGGAGTTCCACATGCTGCTCTTCAAGTGCTAGGACACGGCGCCTGAGATCTTCCTGTTCTTCTGTGCGCGAGTCGAGGGTGCGCTCCAGGTCATCCACTCTGGAGCCTATCTCGGTAACATCCCGCCGAATGTCCGTGAGATAGGATTTAACTTCCAACTTGAGGGAGGAGATTTCTGATTTTATTTCATGGAGGAAGTTAGACATGAATGTCTGCGTGATGGCTCCAGTTTCGGGTTCATTCAGCTTGGCGGCCATCACGGCGTCCTCCTGCGAGGGCACCGGGGTGTGTTTACTCCACAGGTCAGTGACCGATGCGTCTTTGGGCGCCGATTGTGCTGCGGACTTTCCCGTTCTGGGTTTGGTCATAGTTCCAGCGAGGAGGGCGCTGCCCCTATGAGCTCCCGCCCGCGTCTAGTCCAAGGCCTCTCCGCCGCTACCTGGCCGATCCGCTGTAGTATGCCCACTCGGGAGAGAAGCAGGAGGGAGCAGGCCCGGGCGCAAAATCCGGCTGTCAGTCGTACACGGGTTCCCCCTCACCAGCTCTAGGCTAGAGTCACGGACTCAGGGGGCCGGGCCCTCACGCCCCGGCCGCAGGCGATGTGGTTCGCAGGCATGTCCGCCCTCCTCTGTCCCTAGGGAGAATCGCAGGCAGCGTTGGTGTTGCCTAGGGCAGCTCCATGCCCGGGCAGCCGGCGCAAGGGACGGAGCTCGATCCGGTCACTAAAACATCCCAGTCACAGTGGGGCCGGCGTGAAACACAAGGGCCACCAATTCAGCGCCAGGAGCCAGGCTCGGCAGCCGGGGTCCCCTCTATCCTAACCCGCCTCAGTCCAGGCCTCTCACCCCTCGCATAGAGCGCACTCCGGGATCCCCGTCTCGCAGGGATGGTCTCAAGGGCGCATGGGTACAGGCGGGGAGCAGGAATCTCCGGCCAAGAGCTTGGCCCAGCCGCAAGAGCAGTCCAGTCGCAGGGGAGCTGGCGCGGAGCACCAGGGCCACCAATTCTATGCCAAGAACCAGGCGCGGCTGCAGGGATCTCCTCCACTCTCACCCGCCTCAGCCCAGGTCCCTCTCCACTCGCTCAAGTCTCTCTCCGGGGCCCCGGTCCCGCAGGGAACATCTCACGGGCAGAGGCGAAGGACCAGGGACCCCCGGCCCCACCACTGACCCCGGGCTCCGTCAGGGACCACAGGAGCAGCCAGCCACGCTGAGAGGTGAGTCGATGGGCGTAGTATTGCAAAGGGAGTAGGCCCGACTAGGCTTCCAGGCCAGCAGGCTCAGAGAGTCAGGTTCCCAGCCCCCTCTTCCACAGTGCCTCAACTGCTCGGGGGAGGGGTGTACTAGTACAGGATCACCAGGCACGGCCGGGGATGGGGCCCAGGGGGAGTCTACTGTCCCTCGCAGGACCACAATAATGTCTCCTAGCCCCCTAGGGCCACCTCTTCACCCCGGGGCCAGCTCAGATTTTCCTCCTCACCTCTGGCCTCTCCACTCGGTCTAGTGGACGATCCGGGGCCTCTGCAAGGGTGGGGCCGGCTTCGATCCTCCAGGAGAGTGCAGCGCACTCCGTGCCGCACACCAGCCAGGACGAGAGCGGCGGAGCCGAGCGATGCGCCCCAAGGCCCCCAGGTCCCCGCCGCCCGAGGAGAGACAGGTCCCGGCCCACCAGCCGTCAAAGGCCGCCACGCGGCTGCGAGGGAAATGGCGGACGGGACTGCCGCAGCCGACCACCCCAGGCTCTCCGGTATGATTGCGCAGCTTCAGGGTCCCCTCGACTCGTCCGGAGCATGCAGCAGGCTGTGGGCTATCGAGGGGGGAGCACAGACTGCGCCCCCGTGCCGTGAAACGCTCCAAGTAAGCCCCGGGCCGACCCTGGAGGACGGAGCTCAAGTCGCGTGCGTCCTACTCCATTAGAGTCCAGGCCACGCCCCCATACCTTGGATTTTGATGTGGTTACCCCTTGACAAAGCCAATAGGCTTGTCTTATAGATTGGTGTGTTGATGCCTTAACCGAACCAACAGGCCTGCTTTATTTAAAATGACACCCCCTTATATTGTGATCTTCCAACTAGTATGGGGGGGGGCACTGATTTTGGTGGTCACAACCAACTAGGGGTCAAATGTGGTTTACGAATGTCACCAAAGGTAATTCCATCTGCTTGTTGCATACATTTGTAAATTAATGTATAGTAGTTTGTGTGTAATAAATGTAATTTTCCTTTTTCGAAGAAAAACATTGACTGGACAATCATTTATTGGTAGGCAGGCGAAGTATACCGGCTTTGGACTACGCCGATGATACCATCCTGATGGCAAGAACCGCAAATGGACAGCAGAAACTACTAGACCAATTTGTTATTTTTATGTCTAGCTTAGATTTATTAGTCAATCAGTCCAAAACTCATGTTATGGTCTTTGGCCATCATGCATGGGCCGGCAGAACTTTCTTTGTCAAAAGGAGAAAAATTAGTAAAGTTCCCCTGGGATGATAACTGCCAGCTGCTCCTCCAAGGAATCCAGGTCCTCCTGATCCACAGATCCTCCTCCACCTCCAGTCGGCATGGCTGCCTTCAGGTTTCTGGCAGGTTTCTCCTTCATCCTGCTTATATAATCGTGCCAGTGCTTCTTGCAGTCAGTCACCGTCCTCTTAGCTTGTCCAACACTGTTGATTTTGGCCACTATGGACTGCCAAATTGCCTCTTTCTTCCCCTAATGACGATTAGGAGGTGAAAAAGAGCTGAAGCTCATGCTTTGTCACCTCTGTGATCAAAATTTAATTCTCCTCCTCACTGAAATTACACTTCATCTTCCTGGGTTTCTGTCTTGAAATCCTGGCTGGTGCTGAGGTTGTTGGGGTTGTTGCCCTGGCTGCTGTTCTTTGCTCCCTGCTCCATGTATGTCTTCTGTGAGTTCTGATCCGGCGATCAGATTTCATACCGGCGGTGAATTGAGAAGGAAGCGTTAAACATAACGTCCGATAGTTGTAATTGTTTTCTACTGACGTCGTCCGAGTGCCATTTAGTAAGGACTTTGACTATGAGGGGCAAGTTGGCGAAGATTGAGCAGAACTTAGTACAGACTGCGTGAGGCATGCCCTACAATTTGGTGGTGAAATTGGCTCCATCACTTACATATAATTACTTCTGGAAAGATCAGGCTAGAGAGCCAGACACATCCCTATATTGAACTACATCCTTACCAGAGGATGGACATCTCCTGGTAATAAGTCAGATGATCTTTTGTCCTGAGGAGACTCCCTGATTCGATAGGGGTCGAAACGTCGACATATGCTTTCACTTGGTTACCTTGAGCATTGATTGCCTCACATGTTGTAATGGGGTATACACATGTAGTTGCCATGTAAATACATAACCGGTGAACTAGTATATAATTTTTCTTATGTGTATAGTTTGAGAAATTTTTGTCACACTTGAGCACCGCGTCGTCTGCACTTGTATTATTTATTAGAACATTATCTGCATATTGAATGTTTTGGAAATAATAGAGATTATTTCTACAGAAACCTTGTGTCAGTCTGTTTATATATGTTTTTGAATTGTTGTTTATAGGTATATCTGCAGAATAGATTACCAGAGTGTGTAGGCACCACCTGGGTTTGAAATAATACATTGGATGATGTGCTTCCCCTAATTGATGTAAGAGGGTTTCCCGGCTTTGTCTGAAAAGAGTCCCACAGTGGACACTGTTTTGTATTTAAAGTATATTGACCCTGGTCCCCGTGGGCATATAAGGGGTTGTTCTTGTTAGAATATACACATTCTGTGAGTTGTGAAGCACAACTTTTTCTGACGCATCACTGCTTTGACGCAGCGATGCGCAGTTCTTGTAAATGAGGCCCTAAATGCACAACAAGCCATGCAAACGTTCGCTTTGCTGTAATAGTGAGTCACAAATAGAGAATTCTACATAGGCAAACACAGATGCCATCAGATACGTGGCCAGTCATATTCTCAGCAGAGTCACAGAAACTGAAGTTGGAGTCCAGAAGTCCTGTACAAACACAGCGTTGTGCTGCATAGCCATCCAGGATACTCCTGAAAATGCACCGAGTAACAGAGAGAAGTTCTCTGATGTGGTCATGACTGTCCTAGTTGAGGAATGGTCAGATGAGCACGTTTAAGATGCTTGGGAAGACATGCTCCCGGAATGTTTGAGAAGCCATCTCCCAGAAGTAACAGAGGCAAATGTGGTGGAGTATTCAAACGGTGTGAATGTAGTCATGAATATGAATTGTGCTGTGAATGCGTGCAGGAAAAGGTGGGTTGAAGCATGCCATAAAGAGGTATTCATAACAGGTGGTGGCCCAACACCAATTGTGCAGCCTGTGGAGGCAGCACAGGCACAGTCACAGATAACTCCATTAGCTGTTCTTCCTGTAACAGCATAAAACACTATTAATATGCCTGTCTGCCAAAGCAGTAGATAATGCAGGGGTCCCATGGTGAATAGCTGTACTGCGCATTTCAGTTTCAATATTTGCAATCAGTTTTTTAACATAAGAATACACTAAAAAGGAAGGCATTCCCACCCAAGAATTGTTTCTATGATCTTTCCATAGCTGCCACCCCCTTTGCATTAACTCCACCCCCTACCCAGCTCCACACATGCCCTGTTATGGCGCTTCCTCTCACATGTCCACCATACAGTTGAGAATCTCTACTGATTTTGTATCATCCCCTAGAATCTCAGTATGTTTTTATCTTAGCACTCTGAGACTCTTGGGGCACGTCAGACCCCTGTAATCTGGGTTCATGTAAGAAATAATTGGTTTCCACAGTTTACTAAACATATGCTCCATGACAGTTGTGCAATATCTCACTCTCCTTTAACTCAACAGTAGCAATATTCAGTGATTCCATACATCTTCTGTTAAATGCTCATCCCTTTCCCCCAAAATGATAGTGTTACCTGTTTGGCTGTACATAAGAGGTTAGAGGTGTTTTGCCCTCTCACCGAATGCTGGTGTTAACCTGCAAAAGATGTTCTAAATACACCTTCACAGGATTGCTCCACTACTCTCCTGCTGCCTTTTTAATGCCTCTCCGAACTGTGCACTAAAACCAGTCTTTGACAAATTCCACTCCACTACAGTATGTACTCCTTGATTTTCTATAAGAGAGGCTCCAAGGTCAGCGCAAAGACTGGGGAGGGGAGGCAATGGTCACCCCAGATTAGTGCCCTACTGTATGTTTATGCTCCCATAGAGCTGACCTTTCATCCTTTGTCTCACCCTTACATTTTGGTAGCTAGCCAGTACACATCCCAGGAAGCGTGTTTCAAACCCAAAGAACTGAAGAGAGTCCACCATAGCTCCCCAATGAACACAATAAAAAAAAAAATTGTGTCTTGCGAAGACAAGAACACGTCTATGGGTGTAAGTAAGAGGTTAGAGGTGTTTTCCCCTCTAACCGAATGCAGATGTTATGCTGTGAAGGTGTCCTAAATACATCTTCTCAGGGCTCTGCTCCACTACTCTCCCATTGCCTTTTTAATGCCTTCCAGAACTGTGGAATAACAACCGGGCAGTCTGTGACAAGTACAGTATGTATCACTGAGTATGTGCACTGCCATCTGGATAGAATGTTGGAGATTTCCTCTCTCCCCTGTGCGTGTCTGGCAAAGTTGCTGGTTCTCATGAGAATTCCCCCCTAATATTTTGCATCAAGGTAACACCTATCTCCTTGTCCTACCTAAGCTGATGTTTGGTATGTGTAGGAAGGTAGGATCTGGCTGCATGGTTACCCCCACTTTTTTCCTGGTGTTTTGCTGGTTTTTGACTAGTCTGACTGGGATCCTGATAATCAGGACCCCAGTCTATCTGCTTTCTCCCTAAATTGGTTGTGTAATGTACTTTGGTACACTCCAGATTGGATACTGAGGTACCCTTATAAGTCCCTAGTATATGGTACCCATGTACCCAGGGCATAGGTACCCCAGAGGCCTCCTATGGGCTGAAGCATGTATTATGCCACCCATGAGAGGCCATGCAAAATGGAACTCTAGGTCTGCTACAGCAGCCTGTGTAAGTTGGTGATTGCACCACTTACTTAAGATATAGATTCACTATATCTATATATATCACTACACTTAAAACTTTGTAAGTCACCCCTATAGCAGGCCTTAACAATCCTGGTATGTCTGCGCCCTGGCACACCCCGGGGTATCCTTGCATATCGCCGAGCGTGCCCTTTTATTGTGTGTTAATGACTCTTGGACGTATGTTCCTGATTACATCGCCATTTCCCTTGATGATTTCATTTCCTATCTAGGGACTTATCAGTGACCTTACTTATCCCTATCTAGCAAGGTGTTTTGAGATAATTTCTTAAATTTATCACTCTGTGTGCATTTTTGCATGTTCGCTCCACGGAGTGGTTTAGTAGGCTCCTGCTCTGAGCCCTTTCCCTATTGCCGTTTCTATTGTCATTGATGTGTACTTTATCTACTCTGTCATGGTGCCCATTTTCTTTTACCTCTCAGCCGGTTAGGTAGTCCATTCTATTTGTTTCCGACTCGGTGATTAGGACTTCACATTTGATCCCGCCTCTTCCGGGCCCGTTCTTTTTCGCGTGTTTTCGCACATATAACTCTTTCACGTTCTCCTGGAACGTCCTAGGCTGTCGGTCATCACCGACGGGAGGACGTATCCGCCCACTGGACCTTGGTTCCGTTACTCAGTGCCAGAGACTCGTCGTAGGTAAGTGCTCTGTTGTTTTTAATCTGTCTGTAACGTCTTTGGTGACTTGGTTTCTTCTTCCTTTTTTCACGGATTTAGGAGCTCCGTACCGCTATTGTTCCAACATTTCTTGTCCTGCGACATCTTCGCCCTGGTGGTTTTGGGTTGTTATTTCTTCATTTTTATCTCTATCTTGTCCTGACAACTTCGATATCGCTTCCATCTGCGGCATGACTATTTATTCTCTATGTCTGTCCTCATTTTCGGTGCAACGTCCGTTTTCTGGAGACATCCTCTGGCTTATGAACATCTGTGTGTTACGAGTGTCTGCCCTCTATCTTTTGTCTATGTACACTCGTCCTTGGTTGGCATTCTGCACCCCGTCCAACCTTGCCGTAGATCTCTCCTGGAAACTATGCCAGACTTATTACCGATCTTAATGCTGTTTAAACGTCAACTTATATATATTTTTTATTTGGATGGATGTTTTTCTACTGACCTTCAGTCTTTTTTAGGTCTCGCCTACGCAGCACGCATGCGCTGCATAGGAAAGACCTCTTGGAATCAATTCAGTTTTTGCCCTAAAAACGTGCACGCGTTGCATTGCTTTCAATGGCAATGCGTGCACGTTTGGCGATTCCCTTGCGGGAGCGAGCGGCGCCATCTGGTACCAATTATTGCGCTCGCTCCCGCAAGGAAAACGCTGCGCCTCCCTGCTCTCGGCCGCACTCCCCCACCCCTCCCCTCCCACCCCGCTGTTGCGTGCCCGGCGTGTTGCGTTACAGTCCTCCTGAGTGTGTGTGCGCTGTGCGGAGCTGCTCGCAGCCGCTCTCCCCCTCCCTCCCGCAGTCCGTGACTTCTTGGCGGCCCCGCCCCCTTCCATCCACTCCCGATCGTACTCGTGCCACTACGGGGGCCCAGCCTTTGCCTTGTTATATTATGTGCAGAGAACATATGGCCAGAAGATAACATTCAAACGGGCCGAAACTGCTGAAACTGAAAGTGCTCAGGCCGATCTTATCGGCCCACAGCTCCGCCCTCCAGGAGGAGGAGATTTAGAGTCACTCTGTGCCTCCTCTCTTTCCGGCAACACCCTCCCCACTCTCCAAACCCCTCCTCTGTCCCCTCCCACAAATCCTATGCCTAAATGATTATTGATATTTGCCAGAACGAAGAAGAAATGTTACCTGCTCTTTTCATTTCCAAAGTTCGTTTCAATTGAGGCACCGTCCATATTTACCCGAAAGACTTGTGAGCGTCGTTGAAATCCGGTAGGCACAGACGGAGGAATGTGTAGAGACAGGCAGGGGCGGGGAACGAGGGGAGAGACAACGGCATGCCCTTCTGTGAGCTGAAGGAAGGGAAGGGTGCACCAAAGGCACTGGGCATACAGTTAGGAGTGCTACTGGGTGCAGGAAATGAAAGGTATTTAAAAGAACACTTCGTTTATCAGAAAACAATGGTTTCAAATATATTTGTATCAGTAAATCATGTAACGTAAATCTCTACTGTTCTGTGTTCGTCCACCACCCCTAACTCCGCCCACTCACATCTTCATAAAGTGTTTTGAGCGATCGGTGAGAGCAGCGGCCGTATTTCCCTCCATCGAGGCTGGAAACAATAAACTTTACCCAATCGAACTGGAAAGAGCGTGTAAACACGGGCTCCAAATGTGTTGTTTGAGTTTCTCATTTTGTCAGGTGCTAACGCTTGCAAGCAACTTTTTTTCATGCCATATAAATCTTTAGAATGCGTGGCTCTCCTAAGAGTCCCATGCATGCATGTCACGATGCTAGCTGACAAACGCTGGGAAATGCCCTTACATAGTTTGTAACAGGTATTGCAAATGCATGATGCCTTCAAACTATAAATCAAGCATTTGCAATGCAAATTACATTACCAAATGAAAGTGGGAAAAAACTAGAGTGCGCACAGATAATCAGCTCCAGAAAGTCGATATATGTGTTAGACATGCGTTTTACTTTTGTGTCTCTTGCAGTCACCGGTAGCACCAGAGAACACATTAACTTATTGGTAAAATCTGCTGCACGCTGATGTAAGCCCCAGTAGCAGTGCAGCATGTGCCTCCAAGCCAGCAATGACCGCTTCATGACCTCTGATAGAACCCCCCACACGTAATCTGCACACTCCACAGAGGAGCTGCAGCTTGCAGTGAGTGCGAAAACAAGATCAAGTCCGGATCAGGTGGCTTCATGATAGGTAAACGTATTGTGTTTAACTTTTTTAAATTTAAAAGAATAACATTTGTGAATTTTTTATCACCAGTTCTTCAGTCCAGTCATTGGCGCCCGAGTTTGAATTCACTACTTATGCGCTCTTTGATGTTCTACTTTTGCAGATCTATCGGTCTATTTTGCTATAAAATGGACTGCTCTGATATGATTTGTGTAGCTTGCTGTTCTGCTTTTCTCTAAACTTCCGACCAACGAACCCCTTATTCACCTTCGAGCAGGAGCTGCAGTTTCTTTCTTTATTTTTTAAGTTAAATTCCCATCACCAATACTAATAGATGTTTAGAGTAAAGGAAAAGTATTTGTGCGCAGCGAAGCTTCGTTGGGTTCCTAAGTGTTTCATGTAGTTTCATTGACTGAGGAAATGTGTAGCTTTCTAAAGAAGTGTGATGGTTGATTGTAGTTGAATTCCGTACACGACTGTCTGGTGACAGGAATACAATGCTGGTTGTAAGTTTCTAATTATGTCCCCAGCTTACCAGACAACCTTATTTTGCCTTTCTGCCAAATCGAGAATTAGAAACCATATGTATGTCTTGGTTCCTGAAGGTGTCTGTGGGCCTTTGGGTGGGTGCCAACGCTTATTTTGTTCCAGCTGTTGCAGATGGTGGGCACATAAACTTAGGGGCATATTTACTCAGAAATCGGGCAGTGGAACAAGTCATCTTGCTGCACTGCATAATAGGGAAAGGGCAGGAATCTGCCATACTTAACGATATGTGGCACATTCCTGCCATTTCCCAGTGCTGGTGCACAATGTGGTACCTAGCGGCAACGCAGGCACCCTTGCACCAAGGTGGTGCCTGCGTTGAAAGCAGGATTGTTTTCGTGCACAAGGGACACCTTCCTGCACAAAATCAATCCTCTGAGGCATATTCCTCCTATTACTCCAGCACACATAGAAACAGGAAGTAAGAAGGAGAAATAAAGATATTTCTCCTCGTTGTGCCTCACCTGGGAAGGTGTAGTATCCTGACGCATTCCCAGGTCTACCAGTATTAGTAAATATGGGATTGCTTCGGAATCCATGGGTGGATGTATGGGAACATCCACCTCCACTCATGGAACGCCTTCCCAGGGCAGAGTAATGCAACGCAGCGATTTACGCAGCGTTGCGTTACCCTCACTGCAATAAGAACCATCACTTCTCCCCATTCATATGCTCTCTTTTCTCTCACTTTAATTTGTCCACTCTTTCTCTTGTATTTCTCCTCCTGCTGTTTATCCCCTCCTCTCTCCTATTACACATCTGTTCCCCAAAGCACGCCCTCCTGCTCTAACAATGTCTGCCTTTCTCTTCCTGTGTGCACCTCAAACACTACAGAGCATACTTGTTAATTTCCACAAACGTACACAAACGTCTTTGTAGGCTCCACTTATTTATACATTTATTTAAAGTGTATCAAAAATGTAATGTATTCTTCAAACCACTCGTAAGAGCTCAAATACAATGTTTACTGCCAAAACTACTGCCACAGTTATAATCTCTGCCACACAGTCCATTGCAGAAATATGCAATAATATACTGCATGGCTATACACTTATAAGGTCCCAAAGGCGAGACCGATTGCATTGCAAATGCTTGTTTAAGTATGTCCCTGAATGTCTTACTCTGTTCGGTTTACACCTTTCTTGCCCCGTTTTTCACCCATTTGTTTTAAGCGTTTGTTTAGTTTTCATTTATATGTATTGTATGTTCCTATATGTAGGTTTTTGTCGTTATTACAGGTTTTCATGCATCTGATGAGACCTCTGATGAGACCTCGCTCAATTCAAACGACATTGCTTGTCTCCTTGGCCATTTCTGTCCTATTCTGCCTGTATCTACCGGATTAGACCAGCCTTCATGCTGTTAATTTTTTAAACCATTCATGGATGTACATTTACTCCATATCCGCTTGCCCCATCTTTTTTATAACGGGTAAGCTGGCCGGCTTTTGTAGCATCTGTGAGCACCGTTTTTATATATATTCGTCCCATTAGAAGTTGTGTATACACTCTTCTTTTGTAGGTTATTTCGGTAAGTTATCTATTACTGTGCTCCCTTTCAGCAATAAGGTCCTCATAGTCACCTCGAGGTATTGATCAGCACTTTTCGATTTATATGCGAGTTCATTTTCCTCTTCACTGGTCAGCTATGGCACTGTGTGTTGTTTATATTCACAATGGAGTTCACATATTTCTCAGTTTTTTCTTTCACATCTGTGGCTGTTTGGCTATTGCTGTTGATCTAACTCAGCACATTCTACAGCACATTAGTCTATTTTTCTTTTATATATATTTTTCTTGGTGCACTCTCCCTGACTTACTATATTGTATAATTATCCTTCCGGTCCTTACAAACCTTGCCTCCCTTTTAGTAAGAGATTTCAAAGGGGATGATCTGTATATCTACACCCCTCTCTATGCTTATTTTTAATTAAGTGTTGGTATTTGCATATATATTTGTTTTTGTTGTTTTTTTTTAGGCACCATCTTTCATGAGTCCCACACTGTCTTGCTTCGTCCTGATGAAGGTGTGACCCAGACCTGGGTTAGACATCGGAACGCGCGTCGGCGCTGGAGCCCCTGTGTCTCCCCTACATCTATCTCACTCCTGGAGAAGAAATTGTAATCTTGAACTGTGTGATAATTTGAGGATTGTCTAAATCCCTCCTGCTTAATTGTTCATGTCACGTTGATATTATACATTTGTTAGTACGTTTGGGGAAGACTCCTGGCATCACCTAAACACTGTTACTATGATCTAACGAATTGTTGCCTGATGGGATGTCTGAGTATGTTTGAGTATGTGGATGTCTGGTTGGTTTGATAGAATGAGTGTGTGAGACTCATGATGCATATTGATTTTCGTGAAATCTATTTGTATGTCTTTTGTACTGTATTAACTAAATAATTTAAATAAATATATATTTTTTTCTATTTATTTGTATGCATTCCATTTGGGAGGACAACTGATTTGTAAGACCTAGTTTTCCCTACCGGTGACTTACCAGCACCTGACTAAGTTAATTTTGGGCAGAGCGGTGTTCTTCTGTACTGTTAGTAGTCTTAACAATCCTGAAGGCAGGGTGCTGGGTTTTGCGTAAGAGGGTGCTTCTGCATGAGCAGGGCCCCTCTGCAGTCTTCGGAGACCATTCTCCCAGGCTGTACATGATACTACCAGACATATAGGTAGAGGTGCATTATAACCTCGCGGTAAATGCTATCTCGAAAACGACTGCAACAAAGTATGTTGTGTTTGGTGTCAAACACCTTGGAATCATACCTCCACACCAGTAACTGGTGTGGGAGGTATGATTCCTCCCCTCAGAACCGAGGTTCTGGGGGTACCCAAGTCTACCAGTACCAACTTTCTCGAGCCTAACCGCACAAAATGGATGCTGCCAGCCACAGACACGAGTCTGCCCTCCTGCTGCTGAGTCAAGCTCGAGCAGGGGAAGGCAGCACAATAGGCATCCTGTCACAGGGAGGTGTTACCACCTCCCAGACAGGATTTAGTGTATTGGGGCTGGGTGGTTGCACTGTCTCAGTGCCAGAAAGTCTGCACGAGGGGCACACTTGGTGTCCCTGTGCATAGACCAGTTCAAACCAGTTCTGGGAGGCATCCGCTCCTGCGCGAAACTGGACAAAGAACATGGGTGTAGCCACCCCCCTGTCCTGTCCCTCCCCTAGGAGGGTCCCAAGAATCTGTCCAACCCTTTCCCGTGGGTATAAAATGGGTTACCTGGCTACAGGACATTAGATTTACGTGGACAAGATTCTGCAAGAAGATACCACTACACTTCGACCGTCTGGAGACGCTGGACTTCGCTGGACCTCCCTTGGGCTCGACTTCGTCTTCCCTTGCCGTCCCCAGTCTCGCCACTGTCCGTGATCCATACAGGCTCCGTGCAGGACCCTGTGGACCTCCAAGACAACAGAAGAATCTCCCTTGGAGTGAAGGAGTCACTCCCCTGCAAAAGCAGGCACCATAACGCACCTGACTGGTTTGCTGATCCTGAGCTCCTGCGGACTCCGAAGGCTCCAGCAACACAGGAGATGGGTTTCTGAAGGTCTCCGATGTTGAGCTGCCCTTTCACTGAGTTTGAGGTGGATATCCCTCGTGGTGACCGTATACCCGTACCCCTGTGCACCGCGTTTATTTGCAGCTGCCCATACTTGTTGTCATGCAACATTTCCGTGCATTGGGCCATTTGTAGCCCTGACCCCAGCGCATCTTTCCTGAGAAGGACTCCAGCATAGTCGCACTCTGTGCCCTGCTAGCTGGTATCCTTAGAAACCACATGAGGTCCCCTCGCGACTCCTCTGCCTTCGGCCTGTGGGTCCACTTGAGGGTTTACTTGGGCTCCCCTGGTTGCTCCAGGCCTGCCCTGACTCCCCTTGCTGTGGTGAGTCTCCTGGTCCTTGTTGGGCCAGATCGACACTGAACTTGACCAACCACGTTGTTGCAGTTGCCAAGGCTTGATTGGTGCTCCAGCCGAACCCCGACCCCTCAGCACTCGACATCCTTCGTGGGACAGCTCGCCTCTGGCTCCTGGTCATCCTAGACATCTCCGGGTCCTCGCAGCTGAAGAGTCAAGCTCACCGTCAACACACCTGAAGCACCCAACATCGGTGGGCATTCGTCTACCGAGCCCCTGGTCACTCCCAAGTGACTCAGACTCTGTCCCCTCTGTTTTCAGGTTCTTCTCATCTAGAATCTACGTTTGGATTCCACCAGACACTTTTCGTTCTTCCTGCAGCAGCATTTCTTTGTCGACATCCATAGAAAACGACGAGGGTTTCCGACGCCAGTTCGCACCTATGCACCCGGCTCCTCCAGGATAGGTAACTCTGGTACAAAGGTATCCACGGGTGGGGTGGCCCTCCAAACCTTTAAGTTCCAAGGGCAGTCTTCGTAATCTGCTGGGAAGGGTCCTTAATCTGTGATTTTCCAACCGCGACTTTCCCATTGAGTTGTACGGAGCACGCGGTCGTGTTCCCACACTGCACCCGTCCTCCGTGGGGTCCCTATTCACTCACCTTGGGTGGTTCCTTGGGGTCCCAGCGATTCTACACCTCCTAGACTAGGTCTAGTCCCGAGTCGTGGTTCTTATACCACTTACTTAGTATATGGTTTGGGAGCCCACTGTGTATTGTGCTACTTACGTTTGATTCTTTGCAACTGTATTATTTGATTTGTGTTCTATCCTCGTGCAGAGGATACTAGAGTGTTATATATAATAAATACATATTTTTATAACTACTGTGTGGTTTCCCTTTCATTTAACCAATACTATAAGGTTGCATTCTGGTAAAACAAGGTGCTTAACATTCCTTCAAGACTTAGCCTGAAGGCTGCTCTCCATAGCTACCACTAGGATAGCTTTCAAAAGGTTATCTTTGACCTAATCACCATAAGGGTTGTTTGGAGTGGTGCAAGGTGCCCACTTTAATTAGTGGACAGCATATACCAGGCCAACTTCTCACAGTATGTGTACAGTATCTGGAAGAGAATGCAAATCAAGTGTTTCATTTTTGTGAGTGATTGTAGGAACTCCTCGTTTTGAGTGAGTTTCCTTGTCGCCCCCTTCATCACCCCTGGTTGTACATCACAGTGCTGCAGCTGAAGATGAAGGAACCACTTTGCTTCAGGGTGTGTCATTTCTCTTTTAACCTCCTCAAAGTATTTAATCCTCCCCACCTCCTCGTCGCCCCACTAAATAAGTCCTATAAACTGAAAAATCCTCCCAAATTCCAAGGTTATACTTTGCTCTCTCTATACGTCGAGCCGTTGTTTCTACCAAGGAGGGGGCAGACTGTATGCCCCAGCTGACGCCGTGGCAGGAGGCCGCAGGGAGCCGCCTGAGAAGTTTTCGCGCCAGGAAGCACAGATTAAAGCACAGCAGAGCTCCCGCAGCACGGGAGCCGTTGTTTCTATCAAGGAGGGGGCGGACTGTATGCCCCAGCTGACGCCGCGGCCTGAGGCCGCAGGGAGCCGCCTGAGCAGTTTTCGCACCAGGAGGCGCAGAATAAAGTACAGCGGCCGGCAGAGGCTGGGCCCCTGCCCTTTTTAGGTCGAGCCTCGAGTAGCGCGCAAGCGCTGCTAGAGGCGAAGACTTTTAGTAAGTGACTTTCAGAAGCAGTCCAAACGCTCGTGCGTCGTGGCTGGCCTTTTTGGGATGGGTACGCGCGGCAAACATGTGTTTCCAATTATCGTGCCCAGACGCGGGCGCGATAATTGTAAACACATGCCGGCAAAAGGCCATGACGCACGAGCGTATGGTCAGCTGAGCAGGCTGCCGCGCTCCCTCCTCCCCCCTCCGCTCCTCTGTGGTGCGCGCGCACCACGGTCTCGCCATAGACCTGCGGCCCCTTTCTTTGCAAGTGTTCATTCATTGTCTGGAAGCTCAGATAGGGGACATTAAAAAAACACAGAGATCGCGCGTGCAAAAAAAAAGTAAACTCGACAACTAGAGACGCTCTTTGTTCAGTGCGTTCGGAAAGCAGGTCAGCAGCTGCCGAGAGAGCTCCCCACTGCTGCTTCAGCCGGCACTCTCTGCCGTTTACTTTGCACTTTCAATAAAGGAACCCCTCACTGTGCCCAGACCGAAGTGGATGTCCGAGGTTCACTTACAGCTTGCTCTTGGACCATGGTTGTCACAACAAGGAAGAGAGCCCAGGAGAGGGTCAGTGCAAGCGTCAGCGATGCCTCTTTGTGCAAACGTCTTAATAATTCAGCGGCTAATGACAGAGTGGATTGAGCATCCCGGTACCCTGAAATCCCTCCCCATCAGAGGTATCATCGGTGCCTGGGCCCGCCTCCCACGTGGACTCTCCCCCGCCTGTTACATTCGGGGCTTTGTTGGTCATTTCCTAATTCTGGGGATCTAATCAAGCAGCCCATGCCGCCCGAGTACAGGCACTGCCTCCCCGGGACAGAAGGCCTGTGGTTAAGCTGCACACTACCTGTCTGGCATCCCACAGCTCGGGACACTGCGGCATTTATGGCCAACACTCCAGCGTACACCTGAATTGTCGGTCTGCAAGAATAAAACGCTGGCTTCCAAGCACAATTACCAAAAAAACAGGTAGGATGCTGAAGACCCGGTCTACAGAGCCCCCGGACATGGGGGTATGGTGATCAATAAACACGATGCACTGCTGGCCTGCAAACCCCGTCTGGCGAGCCAGCCAGCCCGCTGCGAAGCAAAACAAGCATTGGCATAGCCAATAGGTCTCGCCTTTGGAACCTCATAAGTGTTTAGCCATGCAACAATTGATGTTGTTGCCCCAAGGATATTGTGCTGCATAACTAAATACTTATAAGGTCCCAAACGCGAGACCTATTGGCTATGCCAATGCTTGTTCTCTTGGTACAACAGTGTCAGCTTTAAGGTTAGAGGGCACCTCCGATAACTAAGCTAATTAAACAGTCATGGGGAAGCGAACAGGCCCCCCACCCGCATGCCCCTCTGTTACTCTTGATAGTATGCTGGAAAGGGTGGTCAACATCATATCAAACGAAATTGAGCTAACCAAACGCAGACTGTCATGGGATGCGAGGTGGCACAGACTGTATCTGTACCTGGAGAGGCTTTATCTGATCCTG
Organism: Calotriton arnoldi; assembly: GCA_963921515.1. Lineage (NCBI taxonomy): Eukaryota > Metazoa > Chordata > Amphibia > Caudata > Salamandridae > Calotriton > Calotriton arnoldi. The sequence goes on from CAWUFW010005780.1 coordinate 1,248,213, forward strand.
CACTAGCTCCTATTTTTGCGTCCTGTGACCCTTTACAACTGGTGGTCGGTGTTAACCATGAGCTCACCTAACAAAGGCCCTGGGCATGATCCGTCCATGACACAGTTAACCACGACCGCCCCTCCTGCAGCTAAGGTGACCAACCGTCCGTAAATTTCACGGACAGTCCGTTATTTTGGCATAATGTCCGTTGTCTGTTATCATTCTTTTTACGGACACCATTTGTCCATATTTTTGGGGATTGCAGCAAGCTGTGCTGTTCAAATCACAACATAGTAGGGGGAGATTGTACTTCTTCCAAGGTTTTTCTGAAAACATAGTTACAGTGCTAAATCGACATGATTTCCAACTGCAAGTCCCCTGAACTGTCCTTACATTAAGGTCATGAAGTGCTTTTTCATACCTGCCAACTCACACGGTGCCACCGTGTGACACACGATAGCAGCTCCCATTACAAGGTCTCCCGGTGAGGAGCTGATATCACACGTTGGCAGGGGAAACGAGCTGAAACCCACTGTAAAAAGTGGTTTTCCAGCTCATTTTCCGAGGCTTTGAACTGCCGTCCATTAAGGGGTGTGAAAACACACCAGGATGTCAGCACCAGCCTCAGCAAGCCTTTTTTTTTGGGGTGGGGGCTTGGGGGTGGGGTTCAAAAGTGCCTCGTAGATACTTCTCGGCACGAGGCCCCGCCCCCTCCTCACACGGTGAGATTGTTCTGTAAGTTTGCAGGTATCCTTTCTGTTGCTTCACAATAAAGCCGCAGGAACAGACTTAATGAAAATCAGGAATCTTCATCTTAAAATCTTGAAATGCACTGTTAGGACACAGAAAGGTCACAGATCAGCATTGAGGAGACACCCATGTGCAAAGCAAAGGCGGATATCTGACAGGCCTGTGCTGCTTTAGCAGTCAGCGCTACAGTGTGTTCTTCCTGAGGGCATTATTTTACTGCAGAGCCACAATGTAAATCAGAACAAACTTTGTCCATAAGGCAATGCAGAGAAGCGAGAGTGGCTCAATGATTAAGGAACTCTGGCCAAACTTCCACAGAATTGTATATTCAACCATTCATCGCTAGAGATGTGCAATAGGCGTCTTCAAATTCCTCTGGTGCTCCCCTTTGATTAGCTGGCAGAGATTAAGGTATAAAGTCACTCATTACTAGTGGCTTGCGAAATGTGTTGATATTTCCACACCCCAGATACTGAACAGGTTCTACTGTTGAATACGAGGACAGAGAAAATCTGGCAGATTACAATTTGGACACTGAGGGTCCATTAAGAAATTTGCACCTCCATTTGGCTCCAAACATTCACTGGAGATTTCTACTACTGTTAGCAGCCAAAATCTTTGGGTGAAACTGAACAGATCGATGGTGTTCCAGGGAATCTTATAATAATTACTGCCTCCAGCCTCTTCGGAATTAAGTGGCTACTCGTAATAAGCTTCAAAGCACTTAGGGGCGCACCAATTCACAAGCTCAGCCCGCTACATTTATGTAAAGGTTCTTCTCACATGCAGTTGATCTCTTGCAGATGATCCCAGATCCATAAACTTTCAAATTCTTTCTTATCCCAGGCATATGTGCATAAAGGGCACACAAATAGGCCGAACCATTGGCCTGTAATATTCCCATTATAGTAGCACAAATCAGAGTGGAAAGAGACAGTATTGGTTTCCCCGCTGGAAAAACGTAAGCGTGACTCTGACTCTAAAAAAATCACAAGTCTTGAATGGTCTTTTCTTTTTACTGGATACAATCTTCAATAATTTCGGCTGCAGATTATATTTATAGGGAACTACGTTCTAACAACCTTATTCTGTTTTTCAATATGCCGAACAATCTGTATCTGTGGCATGCTCTGGCTGTGTCAGTGTCTCTTGCTCTTTTAGGTGTGTCACAGCCAAGACCCTATGACATAAACAATACATAGAGACTGATATTTGGGGCACCTTTCGTCAGTCACTGGCATCTTTAGACCTGCTAGTAGGACATATTTTTACCGGGAAACGAAGATACAACAACATTGCATTTCCTCTTTTCATTTGCTATGTTAGCATCAAAGAACACATATCTTTAAAATAAACCACGAAAAACATTAATAGCAAAGAAACGCCAACAGGTGCTCATTAGTGTTCACCCAAGCAGTTAACTTCTCGTTCTGTTAGCAACCTTCTAGTGTTGGACAGGATTGTTGGGCAGTCTGGCACTGCCAGATAAGCTGGCTTGAAAGGGTCAGTGTGTGGGCAATTTTATCTTTTTTCCTGTAAGCCGTGACTGCCTTGGTACAGAGGATGTTTTGGTACTAGAGTGGAGTGGATGGCTTCTCACGGTGGCACTGGTAAACACAACGGACCTATTCACACTGATTCTAGACACCCCCACCGGGTATGTTGGCCTGTATACCAGCTAGCTCACAGTGCCACTAGAAACTCCTCTTACCAAGGAGAGAATAGTTCTTGGCAACTATCGAACATGACAACCCTGATCCGTCAGGATCGTGGAAACAGTTTACTACTTTTCTCTCAGTCACTCGTGCTCACTTAGTCTCAGAGAGATACACAGAATAAACGGTATGGACGTTTTTCAATAAGCATTTATATAACAGTCGTTATTCTAGTGTAAAATAGGTGTGCTGAAACAACCAATAGACAGAAACAGATATAAATGATTAGCAGCACTAAGAAAGTAAAAGGATGGTAGATTTCTACCATTTTGCTATAACCATGAATACAGGCAAGTATATAAAATACATGACAATAAAATGTGTACTCCTACGATGCAATCCTGATTAGAGGTACCTACGTGTACCTAGCATGTATGTAGGTGTTAAGCCAAGAATCCCTCTAGGATAAAGTCAACCCCATTACCTGAAGTGAGACACTGTGGGACCCCGTCTTGGTCTCGAGTTGGACACCCCGCAAGGGATGTTAGACCACTGCGAGCTGGAGTATCTGCATGCAGGAACCTCAGCGTCTCACGTCAGTGTGTCGGCAGGGAAGTCCTGATCTCCTCTGTTTGTCTCAGCAAGATGTGATGTTTGTATACCCAAAGGTCTCCCCGGGATGACGTCGGGAATTAACTTTATGCATAGTTATTATACAGGAGATGTTAGTCCTGCTGTGTTTCCAAGAATCCTCATGCATAATTGTTAGACCTGGCATCCTTGGCGTGGTTTTCCCTGCGTTTTTGCCTCTACCTCCTGTGTTTTTGATGCTGTGCTGAATTTCGTTTTTGCTGGCTTAGATGCTTTGGGCACTTTGCCACTGCTGATCAGTGTCAAAGTGCAAGTGCTCCCTGTGTAAATTGATATTGTAATTGGTTCTCCCTGATTGGCATATTTGTTTCACCAGTAAGTCCCTAGTAAAGTGCACTGAGTGTGCCAGGGCTGGTAACTCAAATGCTACTAGTGGGCTTGCAGCACTGATTGTGCCACCCACATGGGTAGCCCTGAAAAGAGGTCTCAGGCCTGCCACCGCAGTGCCTGTGCACAGTTTGTTAACTGCCATGTCGACTTGGCAAGTGCAGGCACTTGCCAGGCCCTACCCTTCCCTTTTCTTACACATAAGACACCCCTATGGTAGGCCCAAGGTACCCCCCCCCTTGGGCAGGGTGTAGTGTATGTGGAAGGTAGGACATGTACTGGTGTATGTAACATGTCCTGATAGTGAAATACTGCCAATTTCGTTTTTCACTATTGAAAGGCTATCTTGCCCATAGGACAGAATGAGGAATGCTTTGTAACATTTTACAAGCATATCTTCCCATAGGAGTAAGATAAGAAAATGGAGTTTGGTATCCATGAACTCAGGATTTAATAACACATCTTTCAGTAAAGATGGTTTTTAAATTGTGTGTTTGAAAATACCACTTTTAGAAAGTGGCTATTTTCTTGTTCAACCTTCCTGTGTGCCTCTCCCTGTTTGTGGATTGACTGTCTGGCTTTGGAGTGACAGGGGCTGGGGAGGTGCAGTGGCTCCAGGACTCTGGATGAGTCAGCACTAGGCTGAATAGGCCTGATCTGCATTTGGAGTGGTGGGAGGAGTAGCACCTGTACCTGAAAAGGGCTGTGCCTGCCTTCCACAATGCTGGCTCCACCCCACTGCGGTGTGTCTGGAGCCAAGGCTCACACTGACAAAGGAGGCTGTTGTGCACTTGAAGAGTGCCGCCAGGTCTGGTTTGAACTGGGCTCAGAGCCCCATGCACAAAGAGAACAAAGACATTTTGGGGTATAAGTACTAGACCTAAAACCCCTGAACTTTAGATCATTCCTGGAATTCAAGAGGAACCTTTGCCAAGGAGAAGAGCTGGAGAGACTGAGGAGAAGTTCTGCCCTTGCTGTGTGTCTGGGGTTGGAATGCAGTTGCTGTTTCTGCCAAGGAAAGGAGAAGGACTTTGCTGTGTTTTGTGTTCCCTGCTTGAAGGAGATCTCCAAGGGCCTGAAGTGAGCTGGCCTCCTGTTCTGAAGTCTCAGGGACACAAAGACTTCACCCTCAGCTCCCCTGAACTCTGCTGCTGTGAGCTCTGACCTGCCAAGAGGTGCCTGTGCCAGTTTTGGGCCTCTGGAGGTTGTTGCTGCTGTTTGGGAGCTGGAAGCAAGAAGAAACTCAAAGAACTACAGAAATCGACGCATTGAGAGATCGCGGCTGATGAGGACCGACGCAGCGCCGCTTGACGCTGCCGCATCCATTGCCGACGCATCCCGTATTTCCACGCATCGTACCTGTGCGGCAAGTTCTTCCGATGCATCACTCGCGGACCGGAACCGTCATGAAGAACGACGCATCACTCCCTATACAGACCGGATTCGATGCAACCCTTCCTCCGCGTGCAGTGGGACTGTCGCATCGCCTCCCCAAGGTCTCAGGAGTGTCGCATCTCTTTGTTTTCCGACTCCGCAGCTGTTTGACTTTTGGAACTTTGACGCATCTACAGGTACTTTGGTGAAAAGTTACGCATCCATAGTTTTCTATGGTACAAATTCTTGAAACGTTTTGAAAGTCATATTTTTTAACTGTGTATGTTGGATTTTTGTCGTTTTGGTCTTGTTTAGTTTAGATAAAGATATTTTATTTTTATAAACTGGTCTGGTGTCCTTTTGTGGTGTTTTCACTGTGTTACTGTGTGTGTTGGTACAAATACTTTACACATTGCCTTTGGGATAAGCCTGTCTGCTTGTGCCAAGCTACCAAGGGGGTGAGGAGGGGTTATCTAAAGTGTGTATCCCCCTTACCCTGACTAGAAGCAAGGGTCCCTATTTGGACAAAGGTACCTACCTCTGCCAACTAGAGACCCCCATTTCTAACATTGGTGGTCAGCGGTGAGGATTTGAACCTGTATTTGTACTTGACCCACAGTGATTGGTGAACATCACTAAGTTTAGTGCAGACCACTACGCAACCACATGTTGTGTTTTGTTTGTGGTTCTATTTTTGAGTGACCCTTAAAGTATCCACGCATCATGTCTCAGAAGGGTAAACCAGCAAGTGAGATGGCAGAATTGGAGTTTGATATTGAAATGTTGCATTCCTACAAAGTAGATCAGCTCAAGCAATTTTGCAAAGATTTGGGATGTCCCATGAAGAGCAGCTCCAGGAAGGAGGAACTACAGAAGGCCTTAAGGGCCTGGTGGGAGGCCAAAGAGGCTGGGGAGACAGGTGATGCGGAGGTGGATGAGGATGCACAAGGGAATGGTTTCAGGTCACAGGATCTGCCTGTGTAAAGAGCAGCCTCCAGGGCTGGTAGTCACCATTCCGCTAGAAGTTTTTCCCCAGAGGAGCTGGAGGAGAACCAAAGGGTTAGAGATCATGAGTTAGAAGTCATGAGGCTCAAGATGAAGCATTTGGAAATGGAGAAAGAAAAGATGGCAGAGGAGAGCAAGAACACTTGTGCCTTGGAGGAAAAGAAACTGCTTTTGACTCATGAGTTGAGCATGAGGGAACTGGACATTAAAGCCAAGCAAGTGGAGTCCAGTTCAAATGGTGGCAGCGTACAGCCAGTGCAAGGGGGGTAAGGTTTACAAACCCAAGGACCTAGTGCAGAATTACCAGAGGGGTGATGATATTTATGCATGGTTTACGGCGTATGAGATAGCCTTGAGAATGAATGAGGTTCCTGAGAAGAACTGGGGGGGCGGGTCTGTGGAAACACTTTGAGGCCGCTGGGAGGGACACCCTGTCACCTTTAGAGCAGGCGGGTATCCTGACCTATCCCAACATGAAGGAAGCTTTATGCCTCCGGTATGGGCTCACTCCAGAGCAGTACAGAGAGAAGTTCAGGAACTTCAAGAAGCTTGATTCAAGTACTTGGGTTGAATGTGTGAACATGTATATGCGTGCACTGGAAGGTTGGATAAAGGGCAGCAAGGTAACTGATTACCAGGGGTTGTGTAACTTAATCAGTTGGGAGCACTTGAGTAGTCTGTGTTCCAGAGCTGCGCCAGCATCTATTGGATAGTAAGCTAACTGATCCCAGGGAGCTTGCTAAGGAGGCGGACCGCTGGACTAGCACCAGGGTCCACAAGGGGATTGTGGGTAACCTAGCCAAGGGTCGGCAGGGTCCCCACGAGAAGAGTGGGGGGGACAAGGATAACCAAAAGGAGTTCTCTAAAGGGCCCAAAAACAGTTCCGAGGGTAAGGAGTCCTAGCCCCCCAAGACTAAGGTGTCCTGGCCCCCTAAGGGCAGGCACAATAACCGGGGTCCCCCCAGGTGCTATTCATGTGGTCAGGTGGGCCACATTGCAAGAGATCCCAGGTGGGCCACATTGCAAGAGATCCCAAGTGCCCCAACGCACCCCCAGCACCCACTGGTGCTCCGTCACCGGGATTAGTGAGTGTAGCGCTGGGGGAGGAATTGGTTCCTAGTGAAGGGGGGAGCTAGCAGTTATGACCCTTGTCTCATTAGGAGACAGAGAGATGGCCCTGGGATCCTATCTGCCTGAGAACACTAAGAAATACAGGCAGTGGGGGACCATCAATGGGAGGAGGATGGAGGCTCTGAGAGACACAGGAGCCAGTGTGACATCTGTCAGGTGTCAATGGGTGTCTGAGGAGCAGGTTATTCCCAATGTACTTCACCCTGTAGTTGCAGCAGACAACTCTGAGTGCTTATGTAAGGTGGCGCTGGTTCCCTTGGAGTGGGGGTGGTCTCAGGTTCTTTGAAGGTTGTTGTTAGTCCATCCATGCCTGTAGACTGTCTGCTTGGAAATGACCTGGAGATTTCCCCATGGAAGGAGGTGGAACGCCAGGCTCATTTGGAGATGTTGGATCTGCCTGAGTGGGCCTGTGTGACCACTCGGTCAATGGCAGCCAGTAGGGGTGATCAAGAGGACCTGGAGCCTGAAACAGTGGCCCAGGTGCCTGCCAGGAAGAGGAGGGGGAGGGGGCGTGGGAAACCAGCCGCAGAAGTTCCCGCGGTCCAGGAGGAAGCAGATCTTGAGGGGAATGCCCTGGAACCCACAGGGGAGCAGGTAGTCGAACTGGGAGACCTACAGGAGCTGACCCATTGGCAGCAGGAAGGGGGTCCCTCCAGGGAGGAGTTCTGCAAAGCGCAGATGGAGTGCGCTACTCTTGTTGGTCTGCGGCAACAGGCTGCAGACCAGGCAGCAGGTGATCAGTCCGGATCACATCTGATTTACTGGGAAGATGATTGCTATATAGTGAGCCTAAGGTCGCTGAGCCCGGTGCAGCCCGTGTGCTGGTGGTACCCAAGCGCTTCAGGACCTTCCTACTGGTTCTGGCTCATGACGTGCCTCTCGCTGGACATATGGGGTGCGACAAGACCTTTCAGAGGCTTGTCACCCACTTTTACTGGCCCCAAATGAGAAGGCATGTTGGTACACATTGTAGGTCTTGTCAGACTTGCCAGGCAAGTGGCAAGAATGGAGGGAAGTTTAAGGCTCCCCTCCAACCCTTTCCTGTGGTGAGCACCCCTTTTGAGCGGGTGGGCATTGACATTGTGGGGCCACTGGAACCCAAGACAGCCTTAGGCAACAAGTTTATCTTGGTCTTTGTGGACCATGCCACCCGGTACCCGGAAGCTGTCCCACTCCGGACAATCACAGCCCCCGTGGTGGGCCGTGCATTGATGGGGATCTTTTCCCGTGTGGGGTTCCCCAGAGAGGTGGTCTCTGACCGCAGTACAAACTTCATTTCGAAGTACATGACATCTTTGTGGGAGGAGTGCGGTGTGGCATACAAGTTTACCACTCCTTACCATCCTCCAGGGAATGGGTTGGTTGAGAGATTCAACCGGACCCTGAAGGACATGATTAGGCTTTCCTGTTTTCAGTTTCTATTTTTGGTAAATTCTGGTGGGGTTTTGTCAGTGTTTTCAAGTGATTTCAATACCTTAAAAAAACACTGGTTATCAGTGGTTACACATTTTTGCGCCATTAAAAACAACAGAAACAGTGTTTTTCCGGTGTTTATTGAAAGTTTTGCTTTTATTATTGCTTGCTTTCTGCACTGATTATGCATGGAATATAGACAGTGCACGTACAGTGTATATGAGGTCCAAATACATTTTTGCAAATCAAACTTATTGCAGTACACCATACAATATTTCTTCAGTGAGTCTTTGGTCATGTGCGCTCGTTCTTTACTTCCCATGTAAAAAATGTTCAGTGAAAAGGCCTTCTCAACATTGGCACTTGAGACGGGCAACCCCAAAACAGCCAGTACACAATTTGCTAACTCTGGCCACTGACATAGCTTTCCATGCCAATACTGGTGCACTTGAAGATTGCGATTCTCTGGGCAGGTTCTGCAACATTTGCGTTGAACGGGGAGCTTATGCCCTCAGAGTTATTGAAGTGGTCAAAAATGAAGCAGCACTTTTGAAAATACGGAGAAAACTCCCCTTTATGGAAGGGCTCTAGAACTTGTACAGAGTACCACAGTGAGGTTTCATTGACTTCAAATGCCATAGTTGGTGATGGGACATTTCTATGCATCATTGCAAGCCATTTCTCATACATTGTAAAATAAAAGTTCATGAATAGCTCTTCAACATTGCTTTGCTTACCAAGTGGAACATGGAACATGTTGCAGTTCCAAAGTCACTAAAGGTGTCGCCTAGCCTACTCTCAAGGAGATGCTTCACATATACACCAATTATGCTGAACACTTGACAGACAAGGGTGTTTTCAGACTCTAGTTTTTTTTATTATGTCCACTACAGCAGTTATGTTTTCCTGTAAAAATCTAAGGATGCAGTACAGTGTACTTTTTTCACATGCTATCAATATGCGACCAAAGATCCTCACATTTCTTGCCTTTGGCATCATCACTCAGCAAAAATTCTGTTAACGGTTGCCACATGGATAATATAGCATTCACAGCCCCTTGGACTGAGAACCATAAGCTAAGCGACACAGTTGGGATGACTCTTTCTTTGATGCCACACAAAGCACAAAATGAGAAATATTTGCGTTTTAGTTCCCCCGCATAACAAAACAGTGCACCAGAATGGACTAAAATGTCAATAGAATTCTTCATTAAATCTGAAGATTGTAAAGATGCTTTCAGCATACCCTCTAACAAGTGGCAAGGATCTCTTACAGGGAAGCACTTCAGCTCAGGTATCGATTTTGACAGGTCATCACACAACTTTTTCATATACATAGCTGAATCACTGCAAATATAAACAATATCACTCCAATCTTTATTGAACTTTGAAAGAACCTTTTTGCAGCAGCATTCCAAGTGAAACTGCGTTCCATGTTTTCCAAACGTCTGGTGTCATGTTTTCACCACTATCCCAGATGCTTGGTGATAGCACTCTTTTCACATATACTTGCCACTATACCTTGCATTGAATGTTTAAAGCCTGAGGTGTTGGCAATTCACCTACTACCAATACTGACTCACTAGAAACTGGGGGCTGATGTATCAAGGGTTTTTACTTATTTTCTGTGGGTAAATGTGATGGCACATATTGGGAAAGATTCCTATGAAACTAGCCATTTTACCTATCAGTGAAAGACTCAAACGCAGCCAAAATATCAAATATGATTTTGATATTTCCTGATTCTCTACAGTTTATAAAATAATTAAAAAAAGACCTAAAACTTGTTTCTTAACCCTGCATCTTTAGACCAAAGACCACAAAACTGAAAAAAGCAAAAGGAAGAAGAAACAATATTTTAGTGACATCCCTAAACAACAAAACTCAAGCAGAATAATGTTAGCCCAGTCTTTCTTGTTGCTAGCTTGTATAACAAAGTTATATTGAATTGGCCACTTCAGGAAGAAAAGAAATTACTCTTTCACTCTTCTTTTCCTTTCTTTGAATGGCATTTATTTTGTGGTTGTGCAGGTGTTTTTTCAGTGTTTATATGTTTACACTGGTGAGGGCTATTTCCCTTTCGGTGGGGTTTTATCAGTTATTATAGGTTTAAACCTAAAACTGGACATCCTAGGCATGATCAAGGGTCTTGCAGAACCCATGAGACGGAAGTGGGACGTCTTTTTGCCATGCCTGCTGTTTGCATACAGGGAGGTACCACAGAAGTCCTTAGGGTTCAGTCCCTTTGAACTACTGTACGGTCACCCTGTGAGAGGACCTCTGAGTCTGGTGAAGGAGGGTTGGGAGAGAACTCCTGGTAAGACCTTACAAGATGTGTTCAGCTATGTGCTGGCCTTTAGAAACCAGACTCAACGCTTCAGGAAACTCGCTCAGGCAAACCTGGAAGCTAGCCAGGAAGAAATTAAAAGATGGTATGACCAGAATGCCACTCTGGTCGAATTTCAGCCTGGCCAGAAAGTGTGGGTGATGGCACCAGTGGAGCCTTGTGCGCTCCAAGACAAGTGGACTGGTCCATATGAGGTGGTGGAGCGCAAGAGTGAGGTGACCTTTCTGGTTGACTTGCAGACTCCTAGGAACCCTTTGAGGGTCCTACACGTGAGCCGCCACAAGCCACACTTTGAGAGGTCTGAGATAACTATGCTCCTTGCAACAGATGATGGAATGGAGGAGGAGAGTGTGCCTCTTCCTGACCTCCTGTCAGCAAAGGAACTTGATGGGTCAGTGGATGGGTTAAAGCTCTCTCCTACCCTGACCCCAGAGCAGCAGAGGGACTGTCACCAGGTGCAGGGACAGTTCGCCTCCCTGTTCTCCATGAAACCAGGAGTCACCAATTGGTGCGCCCATGATGTGGACACTGGGGAAAGTCTACCTGTGAAGCAGAAATTTTAGAGGGTAGCTGACAAAGTCAGGGCCAGCATCAAAGAAGAAGTTTCCAAGATGTTGGCGTTAGGGGTGATAGAGCCCTCAAGCAGCCCCTGGGCTAGCCCAGTGGTCTTAGTGCCAAAAGCTGCTGCACCCGGTGCCACTCCAGAACTTCGGTTCTGTGTGGACTACCGTGGGCTCAATGCGGTCACCAAGACTGACGCCCACCCCATCCCCAGAGCTGATGAGCTCATGGATCGGTTAGGAGCTGCCCGGTACCTCAGTACATTTGATTTAACGTCTGGGTATTGGCAGATTGCCTTAACCGAGGGGGCCAAAGAAAAGCCAGCGTTTTCAACACCAGAGGGGCACTACCAGATCCGGGTTATGCCCTTTGGGTTGAAAAACGCCCCTGCCATCTTCCAGAGACTGCTCAACGAGGTACTGTCGGGGCTGGAGGAATTCAGCGCCGCCTATCTGGATGACATTGCTGTGTTCAGCTCCAGTTGGGAGGAACATTTGCAATACCTCTGTGAAGTGTTGAAGGCTCTGCAAAGGGCAGGCCTCACTATCAAGGTGAGTAAGTGCCAGATAGGGCAGGGATCTGTGGTGTACTTGGGACACCAGGTAGGGAGCGGCCAGGTGGCGCCCCTACAAGCGAAGATTGACACCATTCTGGCTTGGGAGACCCCCAAGACCCAGACAGAGGTGAGAGCCTTCTCAGGTCTCACCGGGTACTACAGACGGTTTGTCAAGGAGTATGGCACCATTGTTGCCCCATTAACGGAGCTGACTTCAAGGAAGTAGCCCAGGAAGGTGATCTGGACTGATGCCCGCCAGACCGCTTTTGATGCCCTGAAATCTGCCATGTGCACGGCTCCCGTGCTTAAGGCACCTGACTTCTCCAAAGAATTTGTTGTGCAGACAGATGCTTCAGAGCATGGTGTGGGAGCAGTACTCTCACAATTGAACGACGAGGGCGTGGAACAACCTGTAGCTTTCATCAGTAGGAGGCTACTTCCCAGGGAACAGAGGTGGAGTGCAATTGAAAGGGAAGCTTTTGCTGTGGTCTGGGCACTGAAGAAGCTAAGGCCCTACTTGTTTGGGACTCACTTCCGGGTTCAGACAGACCACAGGCCCCTCAGATGGTTGATGCAGATGAGGGGTGAGAATCCAAAACTGTTGAGGTGGTCCATCTCCCTACAGGGAATGGACTTTGCGGTGGAACACCGCCCTGGTAGAGAACACGCCAATGCTGATGGTCTGTCCAGATTCTTCCGCCTTAGTGATGAGAACTCCCAAGAGGGTGGGTAGTTCTCCCCACTTTTCAGCTGGAGGGGACACGTGTTAGACCTGGCATCCTTGGCGTGGTTTTCCCTGACTTTTTGCCTCTACCTCCTGTGTTTTTGATGCTGTGCTGGATTTCGTTTTTGCTGGCGTAGATGCTTTGGGCACTTTGCCACTGCTGATCAGTGTCAAAGTGCAAGTGCTCCCTGTGTAAATTGATATTGTGATTGGTTCTCCCCGATTGGCATATTTGTTTTACCAGTAAGTCCCTAGTAAAGTGCACTGAGTGTGCCAGGGCTGGTAACTCAAATGCTACTAGTGGGCTTGCAGCACTGATTGTGCCACCCACATGAGTAGCCCTGAAAAGAGATCTCAGGCCTGCCACCGCAGTGCCTGTGCGCAGTTTGTTAACTGCCATGTCGACTTGGCAAGTGCACCCACTTGCCAGGCCCTACCTTCCCTTTTCTTACACATAAGACACCCCTATGGTACGCCCAAGGTACCCCCCTGGGCAGGGTGCAGTGTATGTGGAAGGTAGGACATGTACTGATGTGTGTAACATGTCCTGATAGTGAAATACTGCCAATTTCGTTTTTCACTATTGAAAGGCTATCTTGCCCATAGGGCAGAATGGGGAATGCTTTGTAACATTTTACAAGCATATCTTCCCATAGGAGTAATATGAGAAAATGGAGTTTGGTAGCCATGAACTCAGGATTTAATAACACATCGTTTAGTAAAGATGGTTTTTAAATTGTGTGTTTCAAAATACCACTTTTAGAAAGTGGCTATTTTCTTGTTCAACCTTCCTGTGTGCCTCTGCCTGTTTGTGGATTGACTGTCTGGCTTTGGAGTGACAGGGGATGGGGAGGTGCAGTGGCTCCAGGAGTCTGGATGAGTCAGCACTAGGCTGAATAGGCCTGATCTGCATTTGGAGTGGTGGGAGGAGTAGCACCTGTACCTGAATAGGGCTGTGCCTGCCTTCCACAATTCTGGCTCCACCCCCCTGCCGTGTGTCTGGAGCCAAGGCTCACACTGACATAGGAGGCTGTTGTGCACTTGCAGAGTGCCCCCCAGAACTGGTTTGAACTGGGCTCAGAGCCCCTTGCACAAAGAGAACAAAGACATTTTGGGGTATAAGTACTAGACCTAAAACCCCTGAACTTTAGATCATTCCTGGAATTCAAGAGGGACCTTTGCCAAGGAGAAGAGCTGGAGAGACTGAGGAGAAGTACTGCCCTTGCTGTGTGTTTGGGGTTGGCCTGCAGTTGCTGTTTCTGCCAAGGAAAGGAGAAGGACTTTGCTGTGTGCTGTGCCCCCTGCTTGAAGGAGATCTCCAAGGGCCTGAAGTGAGCTGGCCTCCTGTTCTGAAGTCTCAGGGACACAAAGACTTCACCCCCAGCTCCCCTGAACTCTGCTGCCTTGAGCTCTGACCTGCCAAGAGGTGCCTGTGCCAGTGTTGGGCCTCTGGAGGTTGTTGCTGCTGTTTGGGAGCTGGAAGCAAGAAGAAACTCAAAGAACTACAAAAATCGACGCATTGAGGGATCGCGGCTGAAGAGCACCGACGCAGCGCTGCTTGACGCCGCCGCATCCATCGTCGACGCATACCGGATTTCCACGCATCGTACCTGTGCGGCAAGTTCTTCCGACGCATCACCCGCGGACCGGAACCGTCACGAAGAATCGACGCATCACTCCACATACAGACCGGATTCGACGCAACCCTTCCTCTGTGTGCAGTGGGACTGTCGCATTGCCTCCCCAAGGTCTCAGGAGTGTCGCATCTCTTTGTCTTTTGAATCTGCGGCTGTATGGCTTTTGGAACTTTGACGCATCTACAGGTATTTTGGTGAAAAGTTACGCATCCATAGTTTTCTATGGTACAAGTTCTTGAAACGTTTTGAAAGTCATATTGTTTAACTGTGTATGTTGGATTTTTGTCGTTTTGGTCTTGTTTAGTTTAGATAAAGATATTTTATTTTTCTAAACTGGTGTGGTGTCCTTTTGTGGTGTTTTCACTGTTACTGTGTGTGTTGGTACAACTACTTTACACATTGCCTTTGGGATAAGCCTGTCTGCTCGTGCCAAGCTACCAAGGGGGTGAGCAGGGGTTATCTAAAGTGTGTATCCCCCTTACCCTGACTAGAAGCAAGGGTCCCCATTTGGACAAAGGTACCTACCTCTGCCAACTAGAGACCCCCATTTCTAACAATAATTTATGAGGCTTTTACCAGTGAAAATCCTGCGTTCTGTGTTCAGTGTCGTATCTAGGAAAAAGGTCAGTCCCTGAGAACCGTTATGTGTGTAATGTAGGGAAGAATATAGGTGAAAGGTTAGGATGTTACCTGAGCCTATATTGGGTTACCTACATGGAATATAACAACGTCATGCTGAGAAATCTATATCTTACCTACCACCCACCGCCTGCATCTACATCTATGGCCCAAAACTCCATGGGGACCGCAAACAAGATGGCGCCCCTTCACATCTTCCAGTAAGTACGGGAGAGCGGCGTCGCAAACAACTGCAACGCTGCTGCGCTTAGACATTATAGAACTCACCCGCCGGCATTTACAGTACTCTGAGTCCTTTATGGCCCTTTACCCACTGACCTGGGACACTCACTCCAGCTTGTTTGGCTAGCTCAGTGAGGATCTAGTTTGCTAATAGTGATCCTCTGAACCTCTAAATCTTCAACCTTGTGGCCGGTCAGCTCCCTCATGCCACCGCAGATGCTGTGTGGTCTAACCCCTGGCACTCCATTTTGAGCCATGACGAGCCCTGCCATATTCGGACAAGAGGGGCAACCTGCGCACAGATGCTTGTCTCCTCCGCACACCCCACTGCACAGCTCTGCGCCCAGAAGCTAGTTACCTGCACCGCCATCAAAACACCACATACCCCCTCTAACATTCAATTACAGATCCTGCTATGAGCGGGCAAGACGAAAGCTGACAATTAGCAGAATCTCTACCTGACGCTGCATATTGAAGTCTCTCCCAAATCAGCCGCACAGCTTTACTCCTTAGGCCTACTTGAGGTCACTGCTGCCAAGAAAAACAACTTACTGGTCACTACATTGAATATAGCATGCACAGGCTATACATCTTAAATTAAACGCTATACAAGAATCCTCGTAGCAAAGAATACAAGAATACAATACACAAGGATACAGAGTATGCAGTTTTTTTCCACTACCAACAAGGATATAGACACAGACAACAACATTCCTGCACTACCAACTCAACGCAATCAACCACCAGCACCTTAAATATGGCTGATTCCAAAGACAAACAACTCAAAGACCATAAAAAACAAAAAGCAGGTAAAAAAAGAACCAAATCTGACCCTCCAATTCCTGATTCACCAATTAAAAGCAGATCTGAGTCTGGGGCAAACATGGATCTAATTCTGGAGAACCTGAATGCACTACATGACCTGACCAGTTCAACAAAGGCAAACACTGACGCCAATCGAACTGCAAGGCCTAAGGAAAGAACTCCAAAATATTACATCCAGAGTCGACAAGGCCAAATCCAGAGTTAAAAACATTGAAGACCAATCATCAACCCTCCTGAAAAAAGCCTCCACCAACGAAAAAGGATCATGCACCTTGAGACAGATCACAAGCTTGGAAGACAGGAATCGTAGAGGAAATATCAGGATTTTTGCCCTGCTTCGCCGTTAAGAGATTCGTTTGAGGGCCTGAACACTCATAGCCACAACCTCCTTTTCGGTTGGGTGGTTCAAGCCGCTCATTGCTAAGGAGTACTCCCCACATAGGAGTTTCTCCTCAGTAACCCAACCTATTTGTTCTCGATTCCACTCTAGGATCGGGTGACCAGCGGCAACACAATCAAAGCTGGCTGACAGCCATAACCCTACGAATAGGGTCTCACAATAATTAGTAGCTGCACATTCTGAATACTCGTCTGCATCACAGAATATAGGTATGTGCAATTAACATTACTATGTTTAAACGTTTTTTGAGCCCTAGTTTCCCTACCATAATACCGACCTTTGATTATTACTTTGCGCCTTATCCCTGTAGAATCTGCTTCATGAGGAAACTTTAATTAAATGAAATTCTGGTCTCTGTTACCCTTGAGACCATCTACTACTATTTACCTTCGGGACGGAAGTACAACCGACAATAAGGTTGGTTTTATTACTATCCATCCACGCATTATGTGTTTTCATGCCATGGCTGTATTCTGGAGTACTAATCTCTCCGATTCAACCCTTTTCCCTGCTTTCCTGTAGGACCGTAATCATAGGAATTTAGGTAACTCTATCCCTTTTTTTCTTTCAATACTTGCATGGACTTTGGACTGGCGACATTAAGGGGGGGATAGGCCCACAAATTCCCACTTGCACCATGCACAAGTCACCATTTTAAGTAATGAAAGTTACCATGCTGCAGGGCATTAATGACTGTTTAGTTTGTCACAATACCATACAACCACATTAATGCTGTCACAATGATAAGTCACACAATTTCACTAGTGCTTTCCAAACAGTTTTGTTCCTCATTTGATAAAGAATCTTTTTATATAAAAAAAGCTTTGACACATTAGACATTATGTTTATAACAACTTGGGTTTCCACATGTGTTAAGAAATCATGTGTACCGTGCTGTTTTTCACTTATTTTACATGTCACAATGGGTGTCTGCCAATGGCGTTAATTATCTTATACCCACTTTGATACAATTGTGTATCATATATTTCTTAGCCCTGAAGAAGTCGCTGTGTACTTCATGGTAGCGACGAAACACGTTTTGGCTAGGCTAAGACTCTGTACCAAGGAACGCACAACAAGGACAATGAATCCTGGAACCACACAGAGCAGTGGATGAACAGTGTTTTTCTTTCCTACACTCATTACTGTACTAACTTAATTCTATGTACCACTAGCGTGTGCAGGGGACCTTGGAGTTCTTTTTCTGTGGTTTACCACAATCTAGGGAGAGGGGTGGTTCTCCCTACCCTTTTGCACTGCACTTACGCCTAAGTTCACCCTATAATATTTGCGTACTGCCTTAGAGCGCCATCACCCCACTAGGACAACCACCGGGCATGCAGTGTCTTCAGTCAATAGCGGGGGCAGCTCAGGACGCTATCCTGTACAACACACACCTGCGTAGGATGAATAGAGATAAGGAAGCCGAGGAACTGTTTAGCAACCTCAGTAAGGGACTTACCACAAATATAGGTACCAATAGTGGAAACCCGCTGGCTAATGAGGGTTTCAGAAACAAATTCATCAGGTTGGAGGAACTGAAGAGAAGTGAGTTATCCAAATGGTGGGATGGGGCCACGTTGAAACAATATATCAGACTAGGGAGAATCCCCAGGGGCCTCAGATCTCAAATAATTCCGACTTACGATGATTGGGAGGAGGATTTACTAGCGGATTGGGAGAGAGAACTGACAGCCAATTCGAATAAGTTGATGGGTATTCTCATTGAGAACTCTGAGAGAAAAGTCAGTAAACAATTACAGGAAATAGATGTTCTTGAGAGGGAGATTAGGGATCTCAATCTTCCAGAAGCCACCGAAAAGAATTACGCAATTCTCAACGAAGTTATCTCTAAACACCAGACTGAGTTTAAACAGAGGAAGGCCAAAAAGCTAAAGAGAGAAGAACAGGACTATAATAGTGGCAGAGTTTTTACCTTCACTGAGAAATACGACCATCTAATCCCTAAAAAACCAATAGAGAGAAAGGAGACGGCTATTTCTATCAGCTCCAGTTCTACCTCACTGGACACGCAAGTTACTAGTGAAAGTGAACAGGAGGGGGCGGGGAGTCGAGAACTTTCTGATAATCCTTTTTTGCGGGAAGTACTCAGGATAAAAAAGAGGAATCGGGAGTGATCCAGCGGCGTACTAGCAGCAGATACTCTACTACCATATACTCACTTGGGCCCATACAACTTACTTCCACTAAACAGCAAGTAGACCGCTGGAACTTAGTTTATGATTTTCATACTTCAAGCTCTAGTTATTTCTTTCCCTAACTAAACCTTTCACTGATCAAATAGTTCTTTCCTCTGGTCAATGGACCATTAGTTGGAACTAGTTGATGGTGATAATTAACATAACTTATTAAACATTTCTTTATTAAATGAAATAATCACAGACTCGGGAAGTTTTAAAATCTTTATCTAAATTAATTGCGTGTGAACCATCTCAAACGTTTCAGTACAAACACCCTCATTCGCTAGAGTGTCAATTCAATCAAGTTTCAAATAGGCATTAGCAATTCAGAACCACACAAATAACTATGCTCAGAAAGAAGCGGACAGAGAGAGAAGAGCATCTATCAATACGATGAATTTATAATTACCAAGTATGGTGTGAAGGCCAACCCCCTGGCCAAAGGGCTGGTAAGGGTCCCCCGGGATAGATCAGGAGACAAAGACAGGACAGGAATCAGGACAGGATACTTCACCTCTCTAGATACCGACGACTGCGTTGCACCCCTCACTGACACTCTCTTCCTCCTCATGGTTCTTCCGCGATCTTCTTTCTAACCCAATTAAGTTAAATAGATGGTTCTGCATTCGATTTTCTTCATCTGCGTCTCACAGCTTCAGCACCACCCCCAACACCGACAGCAACCCGAGCTCTGCTTCGGTGCTCCCGTAAAGCTCTGTGTCTGCTCCCAATAAGCGCTCTCGAATCATCAGCTTTTTCTAACTAACTAAAACTACCTCAATTATACCTTTTCATTACCGAGTACCACCCATTAATGTTTCAATATTGTAAAACGCTAACTTCTGATTGGTCAGGCGAGGGGGGATGATCATCACACCATGCTTACTTTTCACTTATTTCATTAAACCATTGTTTCAAACCCCTCCCCTCAAACTTTATTAAATCATTTCCTTTCCCATACATCTCCAAACTTTATTAATACAAAATGTTGCGATATTATGAATAAAGCTTCTTCATATGAACTCTTCACCCTCATGTTCCCAGGGCACATCTTCGCTGGCCTTGGACGCGTGACAAGTCCTTAGTCATCTTTTCGTATTTCTCGCCAGTACACATGTGTAGGGTCAAGACACTCAGCTCGATTCAGACAAATATAGAGGGCCCAAATGCGCACTAATAATAAAGTCAAAAGAAGAAATGTTATTTTCAAAAATAAATGGTTTCACTGTATACCACCAGGTAGAAGGGTGAGCTAACGCTGCGTGGTGAAAGCTACCGAACATTTTTATATTGGGCCGCAATTGATACTGATACTGTTTTATGCTTTTAAATCTGCTTAAATCTGTTTTTTAAAACGGCGCTTGTTCGCTTGTAATTCTTTTTTATGGTGCTCTTTTATAAATCACTCACTTGCTTTGACTTGCTCCTGGTCGCTGTCCCCGTTCCGTCACGGCTTGCTAGTGCCGGTTGAACGGAGGGACGCGACTCCTCCCCTCACTCTGTCACTTCCTGCCGGCTTAATTAGGTATTTAATGCAGACGGGGACTCGGCCGCGCTGTGAAGGGTGAGCTAACGCTGCGTGGTGAAAGCTACCGAACATTTTTATATTGGGCCGCAATTGATACTGATACTGTTTTATGCTTTTAAATCTGCTTAAATCTGTTTTTTAAAACGGCGCTTGTTCGCTTGTAATTCTTTTTATGGTGCTCTTTTATAAATCACTCACTTGCTTTGACTTGCTCCTGGTCGCTGTCCCCGTTCCGTCACGGCTTGCTAGTGCCGGTTGAACGGAGGGACGCGACTCCTCCCCTCACTCTGTCACTTCCTGCCGGCTTAATTAGGTATTTAATGCAGACGGGGACTCGGCCGCGTAGCGGGCGCGCCGCTGGCGCGCCGAAGGCGCGCCTAAGGTAAGCCCGTCTGCACCTGTCCGGGGCCGGCCAGTGCCAGGGGCCAGTCCTTATGCCCGTTTTGTAAATTATTCAGCTATGGAATTAAAAGAGTTGCAGGGGCACTATGAAATCACGGACGGTATTCGTCTTAGCCTGATTGAGCTGGGCATCCTTAAGCCGAGACTTGTATCCACTGAAATTGAGTCCTTTCTAGCTCCTCCTACTCCCACGATACCATCCATCCCTGAAACCTTCCAGTGCGAGGAAGTTAATGGTCTTTCAGTTTACTACCTGAACACTCGGTCCATGGTGAAGCATCAACTTGAAATCTTTCAACTTCTACAGGCGAAAAGACCTGACTTACTCCTCCTTACAGAAACATGGCTCACTGAAGATTCTGCCCCTGATATCTTAGCGGCAGTACCAGACAATTATTACATCTTGCAAACTAATCGGTCTTCGGGGAAAGTGGGAGGGGGAGTTGCTGCTATTATTAATAAGGACTATCAATTTAAGCCATTAAGGGTTACTGGCCCTCCCTTTGTTGATGGTTTAGTCTTCAGACTTGAATCTCCCCAATCGTCCCTTACCTGTGTCCTTTTGTACAGACCTCCATATTATATGCCTACTTTTTCACAGTCATTGGGCGAAATGATCTCTCATCTAGCTATCGATCATGCCAGACTTCTTATTATTGGTGACTTTAACTATTGGCCCAATGACGAACAGGAGAGCACCAGTTCAATTGAACTGAGAGATCTCCTTTCTGGAATGAACTGTATTCAACATGTGTGTGAAGCTACTCACATAAAAGGACACACGCTGGACCAAGTCTGGACAGCTAACCTGAAGATTTCGACCCTTCAGGTCTCCCCTTGTACTTGGTCGGATCATTATTCCGTTGCCTTCACCATTTTCGAGGTGTGCCCCACTAAAACCCAGCTACCTAAGAATAAGTTGTTTAGAAGCTGGAGAAGTGCTAACATTGATCACCTCTGTTCACTTCTAACTACTTTAGCCCCGTCTTTGTTGGAGCCGTTTCAAACTCAGGTAGAGAGTATCAAAATTTGGCTCGAATCCGCTTGTGATTGCGTTGCTCCTTTGAAGACCATTAAAACTGTGAGATCTCATGATGCGCAACGATGGTTTTCAGATGACCTCAAAACTAAGAAGCTGGCGTTGCGTCAAGCTGAACGCAGGTGGAGACACCAGTATTGTGAAGAAGGAAAGACAATATACTCTACTCTATTGAAAGAATACAAGAAGTCTATTACTCAAACTAAGGCAGACTACTTCACGAATAGGATTCTTAACTCAACAAATAAATCTAAAGAAATCTTTTCTATAGTAAATGAGCTGTCTGCATTAGATAGAGTTATGCCTAACTCAGCCCCTTCTCAGTCCCTGTGTGATTCTCTTAACCTATTTTTTTGGAGAAAATTGTGGCAATCAAGGCCAGTATTCCTACTCCCATTTCTCCCATAGTTGCCTTTGATACCGATAAGTGTCCATTTCAACTGTCTCAGATTCCCTTCATCTCTTATGAGATCTTTTTGGGTCTGTTAAAAAGGTCGGATCAGGCTCCCCGACTGACTGTTGCCCCCTCATGTTTTTCAGGAAATCTTCGCCAGATGTCCAGACCCTCCACTTTTGTTTCTTAATAACTCACTTAAGTTTGGTATAGTCCCCAACCTCTTTAAAAGCGCGGAAATTATCCCCATTTTAAAGAAACCGGGTGTGGACCCTTCCATTCTTAGCAACTACCGCCCCATTTCATTGCTACCCTACCTTGGAAAGGTCTTAGAAGCTCATGAATCAAACCAACTTAGTTCTTTTGTTGAACAGTCTCATGTTCTGGACCCTCACCAGGCGGGGTTCCGACCCTCCCATTCTACCGAGTCAGTCATTCTGACAGTTCTAGACGAACTCAGAGGGGGGCAGATAGAGGCCTCACCCAGGACTTGGTACTCCTGGACCTGTCTGCAGCATTTGACACGGTCGACCATAATATTCTGATCGATCGTGTGAACAAGGCCGGGATCCAGGGCCTGGCTCTGAAGTGGCTTTCTTCCTTCCTCAGAGACCGGTTCCAAGCAGTGCGTCTTGGTAATTTCTCCTCTACCAAGATAGAACTGACTTGTGGGGTTCCCCAGGGCTCTTCTCTTTCCCCGCTCCTTTTTAACTTGTACCTATTCCCTTTAATCTCTTCCTTGAGAGAAAGGAAAGTGGGAACATACAATTATGCGGATGACCTTCAATTGGTTTTCGACATCAATCTTTCATCATCCTCTGTGTCCCATTTTCAAGACACGATGATTTTTATAAGCGAATGGATGAATGACAACCAATTGAAGCTTAACCCCGACAAAACTGAGCTTATCCTTACTGGAGGGTTCTCCAACCCATGGAATTCCAACTTTTGGCCATCTACCCTTGGTAGTCCCCCTCTACCGGCCAGCTCAGTTAAAAGCTTAGGTATAGTGATAAGCAACGATCTGAGCATGAAAGCTCAGATCAGCGCCGTTGTCTCCGCTGGTTTCTTCCAACTTCGGAGAATAAAGAAGATCAGTAAATTCTTGTCCAGGGAAGCCTTGATTTTAGTTGTTCTGGCATTGGTCATCTCCCGCTTGGACTATGCTAACTCACTCTATGTCGGCATTCCGGCATACCAATTAAAACGCCTTCAGCTGGTCCAGAATCAAGCTGCCAGACTGATTTTTGCACAAACTAAATGGCATCATGTTAAGCCACTGATGAAAAGCCTTCATTGGCTTCCAGTGGCCAAGCGCAGTGCATTCAAGTTAGGATGTACTGTTTTTAAAGCCCTTCATGGCAACAGCCCAGCCTTCATTGCTTCTAAGATTTCTCGCTATGTCCCCTCTCGCAATCTGCGTTCCTCCCATCAGAATCTATCGGTCACTCCTATTTTTAAACGTAAGAAACACGGAGGGTCCAGATTTATGGTCTTAGCCCCTCTGTTCTGGAACTCGCTCCCTATGGAGATGAGGTCTCTGACCTCTCTCACTCTATTAAAAAAACAGCTAAAGACATGGTTGTTCGTACAGGCGTATGGAACCTAAGCCATCCATTCCTGATGCCACCTTTTCACTCCCCCAGCGCCAAGAAACCTTTGGTGAACGTGCGCT